>LR991075.1:13853347-15133056 GCA_905163555.1 Notocelia uddmanniana | reverse complement strand
ATAAACATACATTATAGCCATTTTTATTTTATTGCATATCTATCTAAGAGTGCACCATCTAAGTATAATAATCTTTTACCGGCCTTCCCCATTGAAGTCGGTTTTTTTTTCTTAAAAATTATTTTGTATAAATTATATACAATACAAGTAAGGAAATGAAGAACTGTAATTGGCCGTACTGCTTAGTTAATAAGCATGTAAGTTATACTTCCTATATCACTGTTGGTTTTCTGAATAAATAAATGGATAATCGTTGACATATTTGCTCATACCTGGATTTCCCGCAGCCGTTGGGCCCGACTATAAGGAGGTGAGTCCCGGGAGCGATGTCCAGTGACACGCCGCTCGCGACCACGTCACACGCCGGCGTCACGATAGGGACGTTACGAAGCCGGATTGATAGGTCGTTGGTGTACGTTATTTTTCCTGAAACAAAAAATAAACTTTTATATTTGAAGGCGTGCTCTCGTTTCGGAGGCCAAGACCCGTTTTGGATCACTGAGCCAAGATAGTTAGTTAGTTTATTTTTAATTTTGTATTAAGCAGTAACGCTGCTAACGTAAATTCCAAATTTCAAATTAGAGGGAAAAAATTGAAAAATTTTTTGCTCCGAGCAGGATTCGAACCTGCGAAATTAGTTTATTTTTGAAGTATTATTTTTCTATTTTTTATTTGGTTCACCAACAATTGTTTACACCGTAAATTACATGTATTGGCTATGTGCACGTCTGAAACGTCAAACGTCAAAGGTCACCCGAGACAATGTCAAAACTTAGAGATGTCGAATAATGACACATGAATATTTTATTTACTTTAGTAAACGAGAAAGACCCCGTTTTGGAAATTTTACTAAAATAAATAAGAGAATAAATAAATACATACAAACGAAACGAATCGTAGGAAACCGTTAAGAAACCAATAGAAAACGTGAAAGTAAATTTGACAGTGGTCCCCGGTAAGTACACATTTCTGCCATGGTGTGCGCTTCGATCGCCTAGCTTACCCCCACCACCTACTTCGCACATAGCCAATAGCTTGCAAGAACATTTTTATGCTAGATGTAACAATTACGTAAGTGAATTAAGTTTTGTGTAAAAAAAATACCTAATTGACATGTAAATTCTTGTCAGTGTATATTTTTATGAACATCTGACCACTCACATAATAATATGAATATTCGTTTTTAACAGTAATTCTCATGTTAATGACCATGTTAGCTTGTAAACGTATATTCGTTTTGTTCATTCCAATTGCGCCAGTTTTGCAACTGTGCCAACAAATGATCTTAACTACAGATCATAAAATTCACGAATGTCGTATTTTGGCGGCTTTGTGGCCGGTTATTCGACTCTCAGAAGAAACGAAGAAAACGTTGTCGTCCTTACGTGATGCGAATTAGTTTTTAATATAGCATGCAATGTAATTTATATGTCTGATAGTTTTTAAGGCATTATGATGTCGGTCTTAGATCCCTTAAATAAATGGTTTAATTACTGAGGTCATTTGGTGGCCCATGAGGGGAACCTTAAGATGGCAGAGGTAAGGTAACTCACCTTGCGGCACAGGCCGTTTGTCCCGGAAAGTGACCTGAAACGCGTTGGGGTTGTCTTTGCCGGACGTTACGTGCACGTTTCGCACGCACTCGCCCCGCGCTACTTCACCGAACACGTCCAACATGTCTGATACGCGTTCTGCGTATCCAGCGAGCGTTACCACTTCCTGTAATACAAAGAAATTATGATGAATCAAAAGTACCGACAGTAACAATACTAATTATGAATTAACATAAATACATAAAGCTGTGCACCTATATGTCCATTCACGATGGCGCGAACTATTTTAGGGTACACATTTACAAAATTATCGGTTTCCTAAGTAACATAAGCGCAAATATACAGTATCAAAAACATTAAGGTGAGCTGCGACAAAATAATATAGGAAAGCCTTTACTAAACTTTTTAATACTGGCCGCTAAAAGTGATTCGTTAACAGCAAAACAAGAAAAATTCAAATAGTTATGTCATATTATTATATTTAAGTTAGTTTTAATTTTATTTAGATTATTTTGGTTAAGTAGTATATATTTTAAGTTATTTTAAGTTAAGTTTTGTATATATTTTCATGGTACGTAAAATATATGATCCTAATTTAAATTGATATATGTCAGTTTGTTTTTCTGCAACTGCCGAGTAAAGGAGTTGCAATAAGAATACCGAGACGTAATAAAGTTCTTCACTGAACAGGGAAAAAATCAAAAGGTCATAAAAGAAGAAATGGATGGTGGTTATCGTGAGTCTGCTCTTTCATTGTCTACAATTCAAGTTAATTTAAGCGTAGGAAGCATCGAAGATGACGATAGACTTGGTCGGCCAGTAGAAAACCAGCCACCAGAAAGAATAAAAAGTGGAGAAATTTATATTTGCTATAAATTGCTGACTGCCAAGGCTGCTCTTGAAAGTGGCTTCAAAAATTTTAATCACCTAACGTATAGTCCAGTTCAGACTTAGCCCCTAATAACTTATTTTTGTTCCCTATTAACCTCAAAAACGATCCTCGAGGAAATCGATTTTCTGACAATGAAGCGTTGAAGGCAGTTCAGGGGCATTTTGACATCAAAGTGATCAAAGATATATAATATTTTTATGAGGGGTTAAAAAAATACGATTCAATAAGTGTATAATCAAATCATATCGTGTTTTTTCAACACATATGTATTGAAAAAAAAACGTGCTTTTTT
Source organism: Notocelia uddmanniana (assembly GCA_905163555.1). Taxonomy (NCBI): domain Eukaryota; kingdom Metazoa; phylum Arthropoda; class Insecta; order Lepidoptera; family Tortricidae; genus Notocelia; species Notocelia uddmanniana. The sequence goes on along the minus strand of LR991075.1, from coordinate 15,130,319 downwards.
AAGCAATTTTATAATTCTGCTGTTTTTATTCTTTTGCCGAGAATATATTGCACGTCCCTCGTATCTGAGTATTTCAGTATGTCTGTTGCGACTTCTCTCGGTGCGTATCGTAATCGCGTGGTCCTTTGCAAGCCTTGCAGTACAAAATGAACTGCTGGTGCCAAAACTACGTAATAGTGAATGTTGCAGAAAAGGTAGCTATTGTATTTGAAATTGTTTACCTTGTAGCTGGACATGAGCCGCTCAATGGCGTCGGCCGCAGAGTTGAGGAGATGCCGCGACGTAGTCATATATTCTGTTCTCGCGCTGATGCCTTCGCTCGTAGAACCTGAGAAAAAAGCTCTCATATTACTAGAATATTACCAAGTGTGTGATCAATTTGTATTTCGTTCCAGAATTGAAAAATCAGAACATACATATACCAATTGTATTGAACCACTGTACTACTGGCGGCCAGTAGACTAGCCTTATATGTGACCCTTGAATCCAACACCTCCCATGGTTACTGTCCCTTCCCTTAGTACCTACGGTATGGACACTAGCGCTATGGTTTCCACATTATCGTTTCAAATTTATTTTGATTATGTGTAACGTGGCCGGTAAATCCAACAGTACCCACCATCTGTCTTGGTTCTGTGAGCGTGGTTGTATTTGATCATGCCAGTCTTTCACGCGTTGCTCGTGTAGGACACTAAACTGCTTTATGTTGATTGACTAGCCTGTTGTATCTAACAGTATCATGTGTATTGATGCATCTGAATCCAATAGTGATCACCGTCTTCCTTGGTTCCGGGGAGGACGGGTATGCAATAGTTGTGCATTACTACAAAGGCCGGGAAGGATTGTCTGCAGAGTACGTTAAAGACGGCAGAGCGCTAGCGAAGCCGTCTAGTAATACGAGGCCGACAAGAATATTTGTATGGTACACTCACCGTCTCCCTTGGTGCCAGTGAGGATGGGCAGGGCCAGCATCACCATGCCGGTGCCGCTCCACACGTACTTCATGCAGAACTGCTCCAGCATCACGTACCACAGCTTCTTGTTGAACACAGACGTCATCTGCGCTACCAGCTGCTTGTAGGCGGATTGGAGCTGCCCTAGTTCCACCTTGAGACCAGAAAATATCATCAATGCATTGATATGAAGATTGATTTAGTAACGGAATTTGTACAGACGATCTCGCTCTTTTCAACACATATGGGTGAGATCATTTTTTTTTATTAAAAATGGATTTGCTCTTGTTCAGCATCTAGCCAGGGGGCAAAGATAAGGCCGACGATGAAGCGAGCTGACCCAGAAGATGCCTATTCACTCGTTGCTTAAAAACGTCCAGGTTATATGAACTCGGAAATACAGACGCCGGCAGAGAATTCCAAACCTTAGAAGTTCGCGTTATAATAGATGATGCAAAGCACTTGGTTCGAATTAGAGGAATTTCGACCAGGTAACGATGGTAGCCAGCCGTGCGTCTGGATGTCTGGATTCCGATGGAAGAAGGGGGAAGGCGGTATGAGCTCATGGAGCTCCTGAGCACAGTCACCGAAGTTCAATTTATAGCCCTTTGACAAATGGTGTGATGACAACAGAGATACCATGCTGAGGCGGGACCATTTCATGGTAAACTTTAAAAATTGTAAAACTTTTTAACATTTTGTCTGTTTGCCATGAATAAAGCTTTTCTATTTCTATTTCTATTTCTTAGATATGGAGACACGGCACAAAAGCTGGTGTTAACGTTGAGATTATTTTTTTAATTTACTTAGGAAGATCATCATCCTGATCAAAATAAGATCTAGTTTCCCCCTTGGGTTGGAAGGTCAGATGGCAGTCGCTTTTGTAAAAATTAGTGCCTACGCCAATTCTTTGGATTAGGTAGCGGACCCCAGGCATCCTTCACGATGCAACTGTACTGGGAATAACGCTAGGATGATGATGATGATGACTTGGGAAGATTATTTTTTATTAAAAATGGGATTGCTCTTGGCCAGCATACACAATAACTTGAGGCAGTAATAACCGCATGTCTAATATCTCGTGGTACCTTGTGTCCGCCATAGAACGCGACCTCTTCCGCATGCGCGATGATAGAAGCGTGCACTTGGCGCAGATTGGCCTTCATGCGCGCTTCCTCGCCGGCCAGCGCGCCGAAACGCGGCGACAGCATGCGTAGCACTTGGCCAGTCATGCAGATCACTACTGTTGCGAATCCCGGGCCTATAAACGAATGATTAATAATTTATACAAAAAAAAACCGACTCCAATTTTGTACTTGCTATGCCACAATTTGTGGTTTCCTTGAGCCAACGCTTGGTTACCTACAGAAAATACCGAAATCGGCATATGCGTGCCTGTCAAATTCGAGGAGTTCCCTCGATTCCTCCTAGATCCCATCATCAGACCTTCACCAAATTTATATGGGACCAATGTCGGGATACGTGCTTTGAAACAAAAAAAGAATTATCAAAATCGCCCAACGTGGTCAAGAGTTATCGGGGAACATACATACATAAAAAAACAAGCAAACATGCAGACGAATAAAGTACCTCCTTCCTTCTATTGAAGTCGTTAAAAATTAGGCATAGTAGATAAAGTGTCAAACAAACTATACTAAACTAAGAGGGAATTCTGTCAGGTCACTATAAATTGAAATGCTGTATAGAAATTCAACACTATCACTTAAAAGTACAGTATTACGAGTATATCTTTTCGCGGTCTGCGGCACAATAACTAGCTACAGAAATCACAACGTCTACTGCCCAAAACATTTGGAATTTCAAGTTTAAAAATGATTGAATGTTTTGGATTGTTTTGGTGTTTGAACTATTCATAAATAATTAATTTAACTAACGTTTCTTGTCTGTGACGAGTCTTGGAGGTCTTCTATGTATTTATTTATCTATATAAGTATGTATATCTTCGCCTAGTACCCAAAGTAACAAGCTTTGCTTAGTTTGGGACGTTGATTTGTTTAAGATTGTCCACAAAAAATATTTAATTTTTATCTATTGTGAACCATCCTAATCCTCGTGTTGAGTATTTGTAACTCCTCATTATGTTGGTCCGACACTGGCTGTTATAGTAGTTACATAACGGCAACCATCTTTCTTCAACATCATATTGCTACATAGCCTTATCTTTGTTACACTATGTTACATAACATTTATAACAGCCAGTGTAGGAATTTGCGACGTATCCTCTAAAGTTACTCACCGATGAAGATGTTCCCCTTCATTTTGCTGGAGTAGCTGGCGAGGGTCAGCACTATGAGGAGCAGGTCAAAGCACGGCTTCGTCAGCGAGCCGTACAGGTGAGCCACGGATTGCGTGAACACTGACACGTCTTCTGTTAATCTGTGGACAAGATCATCATCTGCTGCTTAAGTCTATTTTCATGGCATGAAAAAGGTACTTACATGCTGAATGAGTTTCATATTTGGCACTTAAGTAAGATGTTCCTCTGTTATTTACTTATTTATGTTGTTTTTAATGCGGGCTAAATAAATCTTCTTCCAGAAACTATATCAGATGAAAAATCATGATTTTTCTCTCAAATTATAAAATACAAAAACCGTAACGTTTTAAAAGAGGCAGACTATTCAGTTTCTTATAGCGCTTCGTCTAAATAATTCTTGTACTTTCCGAAGCGCCACAAATACTATAATACATAGCTGCTTAATTAAATTTAATATATTTTTTCTCACCTATGATCAGCATTCTCAATCCTAGCGTCCAAATTAGCCACCCTATAATACGTCTGATTCTTGAAGTACATGTCATAAGCGTGGTTGACCAGCCTCGTTCTGAAGGCCAAGGCCAGTCGGCTCTCAAGGTATCTGATCATGGAGTTGATGAAGGTGGCTGGGATCGCGATTCCGAACCATTGGAGGAGGAGCGCGGCGAATTTCTTGAGGTCCTTTTGAACTATGTGTTTCACTGGAATAGAGAGTCATAGTTATAGGAAAAATACTAAATGTTTTAATGCTGTATTAGACATCTTTTGACTGGCATGATGATGACGACGATTGGCGCAGTCGGTAGGATAACTGATTGCTTAATACTATGATGACTTACTTATAGACCCCTCCAACGCCGCGACGTATATAGAGAGCAGTGTCCTAGTGAACAAGCAGAGCGTGTGACCGGTTAGTAGCGCCACCTCGTGGCTACGGAACCCGGGCACCATGATTTTCGCTAGCGAGACCATCTGCCGGAGGAACTCTAGGTTCAGACCAGGCACGTGCTTTTCCTCGGGCGCTGGGTCTTCGGCATCTTCCTGAAATTATGAATAAGAATTTATGTTTTTTTTATGGCTTCATCAGCATAGACTCGCTAATCGCCTTAAGGAATGTTTAATATTAAATTCTTGAAGGCGTAGTATTAATTATCACACTCCCATAGTAATTACGCTTGTAAACAATTGCGTTTGTGAACAATTGCCACTTAGAAGAAACGCCTGAATGCGTGGCTAGATGCTAGCCAAGGGCAATCCCATTTTTAATAAACAAAAATTAAAAAAAAACATACGCTTTTGATCAAGTTTAGCATAATTCATTTCGCTGATGTAGTTATAATTGCAAAATTTGAAAATATTTGACAAATGTATCTTTTGGTCCTTCAATAACTTTTTTGTACTTTTTACAGCGTTATCTGAACTGTTACTTTTTTGATATTATTTTGTATGGAAGTGTTGCCAAAATGTCCAACCAACTCCCCATATAAGAAGCTTATTTTTGGGAAATAGTGACTGTCTGTTGAGTTTTGTTTAGGTGTTTCTTCTCGGCAGTGGTGTTCTTTTTAAGAATCACTAGTGGATTTTGACATGTAAAAGTGCCATTGCAGCTTACTTGCAGAAAAAAGAGCATTTATTTCATTTACCTGGAATTGCAGTCAATCTTACAAGGTGTACTCACAATATTCTGTTTGTTGTCTGTGTCGACGTCTCCCCGGCAGAGGGCGCACTGTTCAGCGCCACATCTCCCCCCACACGTCTGGCCGTTGCTGCCATTCTGGACTGAATGCAGCTGGCCATTCTTCGCGATCTGAAGAAGAAAGAGTCTAAGTAAATACTGAGACAATTTAATCTGGGGTCTCGACCCCTGTTCCGGGTCACTTCTGAAGCAAAGGTTTATGGTCGCCATTCACGAAGCAATGGCGCCAGCGTGATTGCCTTTGCGCCGGGTGTTGCTCGGGATAGATTGTCCAATAAGGCTAGTTTTTAGGGTTCCGTACCCAAAGGGACCCTATTAGGTACTAACACTTCACTGTTTGTCCGTCCGTTTGTCTGTCACCAGTCAAGCTGTATCTCAAGAACCGCGATAGTTCGACAGTTGAAATTTTCACAGATGATGTATTTCTGTTGCCGCTATAACAACAAATCTTAAAAACCAGCACGTGCGAGTCGGACTCTTTGCCGTTTTTATAGATATGGTACGGAACCCTTCGTGCGCGAATCCGACTCGCACTTGGCCAGTTTTTTATGGTCTAGTTTAGTTTTAGCTTACTTTGAAATTAAATAAATTTAAAAGATTTTTTGTGAATAAAGGTATATATGATGAGATTGATGAGATATGCTCTTTCTTTTCTATAGTTAGAACTTTCACGGGCACTAAACAAGATGGCTGCAACCAGTGCTATATTTATCTTAATAACATAAAAAAGCTAATCCACCTGAGCAGTGCGAGGTAGCAATAGTGCCATGGAACTCGAATGCAGAACTCCGGGGATCGCTCTCTGTCCGCGCGGCCTCGTTCAAAACTGCTCTCACCTTATAATTATTGTTGTTATTTGGACACGGCGCGTGTTTCCTCTCCCTCGTACCGTACAGTGCGCAGGCAGCCAACGCAACACCAACCCCAACCCCGACCGCCACCGACGGCTGCACCCGGGACGCCTGCTCGCGAATCTTCGTCAATATCGCCGGCATTTTGGCTTTATTTTAGAGATCTTAGGTGTGTAGTTTATCTTCTGGTTCAGTGTCACGTTTTGTCCATGTTTCTGTAACAAGAGGAAATTAAAGTTAGTGATTGTTTTTCAACCATGGCAGCCATTTTGAAAGGAATGGCAAGTCTTAAAATTACCAAGTAAAGGTGGCCTGCTACCTACGCCAGACAAGACAGATGTTGAGACACACACGCGTGTAGCGGACGTCTGTAGCAGGCCGCACACGTCTATCGCAGACTTCGGAAACGGCGCCATACATTTTCATACACTGACTATTGCAACTGCGGCTGTTATCGGCCGCGATGCCCGCGATGCACGGAATCGCACCTTAACGTACCGAATAAAAAACCAATACTGAATTCCAGCGAATGGTAACGACACTTGGGGATCTTGCACAAGTCGGACTAGACCCATGGTAACTTCAATAAGGCGTCTGTTATAAGAACTAGACTTGTTATAAAAACTTCAATATTTAGGTACATAGAAAACATCCAAAGCTCAGAAACAACATATTGATGCAGTATCGTCAGATTCGTAGACAGGGCCAGTAACCACTATGGAAAAACGGTCGACAATTTGCTAGTATAAACAACATACAGGATGTCCCACAGAAATAAAATGAGGTTCTGTTTTTGTAAAATGTCCTATCTTCAATATTTAAAATAGTTCCCCGATAGTTACAACCGATTTAAAACAAAAAAACTCAACCCTATTAAATATATTTAAATATTTAAAATAGACCATTTCATAAAAATAAAACTATACCATTTCTTTAATATGCTAAGTTATTTAGGGGAAAATATCGATATAGCCCTTTCAATTGCAATAACGAAAATACGGTATGTTTTTTTACACTTTTCAACGGGTTCGATTCCTGGTTCAAGCCATCAATTTTTCAAAATCTGTGAAAGCAGTTTTAAATGCATACTAATCCATACTATCCATACTAATATTATAAATGAATAGTTTTCATTCCGGATAGTTTTTATTCGGTCCTTAGGGGGTGAAAACGGGGGTCGAAGTTTGTATGGGCGAGCGCTATTTAAGCCTGCGCCTACAACAATTTATATAACGAGTTTCATACGGACGGAGTCGCGGGCAAAAGCTAGTATTATATACAAAGTTTATGTCAAGTGTGACAATTCGAAATTCGAATGACACGCACTTCAACATTGTTTAATTGTTAAGGATCTTTTATACTATACTAGGAGTGTTAATTAACGAAAACGAATTCTTGAATATCTTCGAAATGGTACGAATGGGGTACTAGTGTCTTAGAGAAGATTACTTTATTTCATCTCAGGATTGTACCCTCGCAATTAACGGAATTCAATAAAAACACCCTGTATATCCTGCAGGTATGCGATAAGCTGCGAGCGCCATAATGATCTCACGAAATGGCTACATATGAAAGTAGTCTTTTCATTTATCAGCACTTTAAAAAAATGTAAGGAAGCCGGCGGGGGGTAGTCATAAAAAACCGACATCATGGAAGTGTAGACAATAATATTAAAAAAAAAGTTATAAACACCTGCCACAGCTCAATTGTTTAAAACTAAACCCCATTGTGTGAAGGGTTTTACACCTATTGTATGAACCACAAGAACTCACAAGGAACTACGTCAGCGGATATTATATAAAAAACTGTACTGTATGAGGCAAGTCATTTATTGTGGTTTGTCATTTAAAAATGATTTTACTAGCGGCGGAACTTCCATATGTAATTTTTGTTTTGTTATATTAGAATATTTGTGATATGATAACCTTCACATAAGCAATGCTTGAGGAGTTCACACGCACTTGTTTTTAGTCCCTCTTGGCTGAAAACGCTGAGGATGCTTCCAGAAAACCATAAGAGAGGCAGAGTGCAAATAAATAGAGACAACATCCACTTGGCTATTTGAAATAAAAAATAAAAATAAAATAAATATTAGGGTAGGTACATTTTTTTACTGAAACGAATTTAATATTTATTTGAAAATAAAGGATATTAATTTACTCTACAGTTCTTAAGTCTTCCAAAGTGTTAGGAAGCTCGCTCCAATAAAAGTACGTTTGGGTGTTTTCTTGACAGCGGTCAGCTCGTGTACCTTATAATTGCTAAAAGCGGCACTGGAAATACATTTCATATGCTCTGCCTTCTCCTTTTGAGAATTTATGTGTGAGTTTATGTGTAGTTACAGTCAACCAGTTGATTTCTGGGCCATTTTGTACCTTGTCACAGTGGAATTCAATATGAAAGGTGCTAGAGATCTCAATGATAATGGACGATTCACACCAAACGGCCACAGAGTGAAAGGAATTCGAACTCTCCATACAGAAGCTAGACTTCGTATCCAAACGGCAGCAGCAGAGCCGGCGGCAGCCGCCCGAAGCCGACCGGCTGCCCGCAACCCATTCAAATATGAAATCTAACTTCTGTATGGAAAGTTTGAATTCCTTTGACTCTAGTGGGGTGTACGCTGGCAAGTTACGAAGTAGCCCAGAAATCAAACTGGTTGTCCATACAATATGTATATTGGCAGCAATGAATACTAGTGGATCCTGTGAGTTGTATTCCTAGTAATTTTTTTCTTTTCAAATTTCTAAATATCCAAAAACTGACTCGACAAAAAAAACTGTATAATTGTCGAACCTGCTCACAAAATTTCACGAGAATCGCTTGATAAATGCGATCTGTAGAGGAGAACATCCGGACAGACATACGAAAGAATTTTTGTCGAAAGCTGAAACTTCGCTCGCTCGGTCAAATACGGTACAGAACCTTCTAATTAGAATTATAAGGCAAACACATTCTGAACATATTCCGTGCATTACTACGGAAATAAACACTATTGTTATGATTGTTATGACCAATTTTTGCATCCAATTGTATGAGATTACACGTGAATTGGCCCCGTGCGGAACAATACGTATTATACTCTCATTATGTAATAAAGTCTATTCTTACACGGCTAATAATGATCATAATTGCATTGATTGTCCATACAATTCATTGTTTTAATAATAGTAATGGTTTTGTACCCATATTATAAAAAACCTGACAGATATAAATAAATAAAACCACCGCTTGACGACCACTTTGGCTTTGTTGGTAGTGACCCTACCTACAAAGCCAGAGGTCCCGGGGTCAAATCCCGGCCAGGGCATTATTTGTGTATGTTTCGCACGAATATTTGTTCTTGGGTCTTGGATATTTTCTATGTAGGTACTTAAGTATGTATCTATCTATATAAGTATGAATATCGTCGTCTAGTACCCATAGTACAAGCTTTGCTTAGTTTGGGACTAGGTCGATTTGTGTAAGATTGTCCCCCAGTATTATTATTTTATTATTTTAAAATAAGGGGGACAATCAATCGAAATATAGCTCCATATTGATAAGCTCAATAAGGCTTGTGTTATGGGTACTAGACGAAGACATTTAAAAGATATACTTAAATACATAACAATAACGTAAACATTATTGCTCTCGACTGTACTTAGTAAGGCCGTATCATCGTCAAATAAATGATGTTTAAATGTATTTTAACACAACAATGGTATATAGGTACACATGTAATAACGGGTTGTTTTTTCCGAACAAACACGATAAAGTTAACAAAGCCTTTTTAGGGTTCCGTACCCGAAGGCTCCAAACGTAGTCCTATTGCTGTCACTCGCGTGTCCGTCTGTCGTCTTTCACACATTCAGAATTATTCAGGATTTTTTATCTTCTCATTGACCTTGAAATGTGGCAATAATAATAATCGTATTGCATTTATTTTCGAACCGTGAGGTCTTCGAGAAGACAAGTACGGTTGCCAGTTTGTTGCACTTTTAGCACCACCCAGGGGTCACGTGTAGGGTAACGGTGGGTACTCTCCCTACGGACGTGGTGCAACTTCGACCCCTCTTTGTCAAGTGAGTGGGCAACTTGACTGTTAGAAGTTCTCAAGGCGCCCGAAGGCATCTAACTTGGCTTAACGACTGCTGCGACAGCAGCCGAGATCAACGGCTTAACGTGCCTTCCAAAGCACGGGAGCGCTCAGTTAATAACCACTCAAAGCGGCCACCCATCCGAGAACCGACCTGCGCCCACGTTGCTTAACCTCGCATACCGCACGCGGTACGCGGAATTGTTCCCAAGTCTACAGATTTCGATTACAGATTCGCTTCTCTACAGATTCCCAATTCTTCAGATTTCCAATTGCACAGATTCTGAATTCATCAGATTCCGAATTCTTCAGATTCCCAATCCTACAGTTTCTGACTTCTGCAAATTTCCAATTCTACAGAATTCCAATTCTACAGATTCCGATTGACGTAGCCCCGCTCCGCGGGCAGTTTGCCCTTCGGGCATCTGAAGATACCTAACGAACCTAACCTACCTAAACCTAGGGCCATTGTAAATCACCTATAGTAGGACTTTTTTAGAATTACAAATATGTATACATGAGAATTTGTAGAATTGGGAATCTAGAAACTTGAGAATCCGTAAAATTGGGCATATGTAAACTTGAGAATCTGTAAAATTGGGAATATGTAAACATGGGAATCTGTAGAATTGGGAATCTGTAGACGTGGGCCTAAACCGGTACGCGGGCACCGCTGGGCCACGATCGCTCCGGAAATTTGGTGATAATGTTTATCATGACGGATATTTTACCAACAAATACCAATATGTTGAAAAATCAAATTTGTTTTTTGGACCGGACTAGACGCTGTGTTGGAAGCTCCCCCACGAGGTGAGCTGACGGGAGTCCGCTGGATGCGGGTGGCCCAGGACCGGTCGTTGTGGCGGCCTCTGGGGGAGGCCTGTGTCCAGCAGTGGACGTCGTTCGGCTGACGATGATGATTTGTTTTTTAGTTGTACGGAACCCTTAGTGCGCGAGTCCGACTCGCACTTGGCCGATTTTATTAAATAAATAACCAGACGGCCATTTTGTAAAAAAACTTCATATTTTCAAAGTAAGCTTGACGCACAGGAACTTCTTTGTTCAAATTTATTGTCAATAGTCATGAACTCATGAATCATAGGATGCCTTCAAGGCTAAAGCATGGTTGATAAATATTAAGTACTTGGGCAACCGAGCTATATCTTCCTTGGTTACCCGAACACACGAGGTTTCCCGAAAATGAGACCTAATAAACCTGAGCTGCTACCGCGAAATGAAAACGAAGTTCGGAGATCTCTCTCCCTGTCCAAGTGTACATACATTACAGCAAAGTTATGAAGGTGAAGGTGCAGATTTAAGAAATTGATTTGCATCGTTAATTCAAATAATTGATTTGCTAATACATATATAATCCGTTTTGAAAAACCCGGCGTCGCGGTAGTGCACTGTATAGGTAAAAACCCCTCGAGTGTTGCGAGTGTCCATGGGCGGCGCTAATCGCTTACCATCAGGCGATTCGTCTGCTCGTTTGCCTCCAATGTCATAAAAAAGTATGCTAGGCTAGGTGTGGAGCGTTCATGGCCCAGCGGCGCCCGCGTACCGCGCGCGGTATGCGAGGTTAAGCAATGTTGGGCGAGGTTAGTCCTTGGATGGGTGACCGCTTTGAGTGTTTACTAACAGAGCGCTCCCGTGCTTTAGAAGGCACGCCAAGCCGTTGATTCCGGTTGCTGTCTATGATGATAGCAGTCGTTAAGCCAAGTTAGAGCCAAGTTAGAGGCCTCCGGGCGGCTTGAGAACCTCTAACAGTCAAGTTGCCCACTCACTTGACAAGCTAATCCCAATAATGATGATGAATATGATGATGCTAGGCTAGGCGTGACTTTAATGTTTAATATCGTAGGTATATCTATGCGTGCAGCGATAGTTGTGACTCACGCGACCTCATCGACGCATGCGCGCAACGCAACGTGCGGATCGCGTGTGCAACATAAATAGAATACACACATGACACCGCTTACAACTCTCGTAAACACCATGGTCTAAGGAAACAAGGTGTGCTACTCCGGATTGTGACACAAGCCTACGTCACCGTCGAGTTGCCACTTTATTAGTAACAAAACAACACCTTAGAACCTAAATGGTCGCGTACAGTAAGGTTTCAGAGGAACTACCTAACAGGAGGACCCTCGGACGCTCCGGTTGTGGAATGAGCTAAGATGCCGAGGTTTTCCTGAGGAACTACAGTATGGGATTCTTCTAGAAAGGAGTGTATAAATTTTTAAAGGGTCGGCAACGCGCAATGTGACCCCCCTGGAGTTGCAGGCGTGCATAGGCTGCGGTGTCCGCTTACCATCAGGCGGGCCGTACGCTTGTTTGCGACTGACGTGGTATAAAAAAAACTAGGTAGGTAATGAAGGATTTTTTTCTGCCGTAATCATGCAAAATGGGACCATCTGTAGATACAAGAACAACCACAAGAATTGACACTTTAATGTGGGGATTAATCAGCTTTGATGGTAAATTATGATGCAAGCAACGCCGCAAGGCATAATTATACCGGGCACACTTCCACGCGACCTTTACTAAAGGAAAACGCCGGTGTAAGGCAGTGGCCGTTTATAAGTGGAGCGAGCGGAATTAAACACATTTTTACGATCGATTGAGACCATTATGAATAGTTTGTCCATAAAAAATATTCATATAATTAATTCATAATTATCTTCATTAATTATAACATACCTTGCTAGTTAGCGTAGTAGCATGATAGGTTTAATATGGTATAATGATATAAATAAATAACTTCCCACAACATTCGCACGCCAATTAAAAGGTGTACCTAATATGTAGATCCTTGATAATTAATTAAAGACCACTGTAACCATATTACTGCAAATAAATTGTTTGTATTTGTATTTGAGGAGCGCTCGTGGCCCAGCGGCGCCCGCGTACCGCGTGCGTGCGTGCAACGTCGGCCAGGGTCAACTCTTGGATGGGTGACCGCTTTGAGTGATGGTGCCGTGCTTTGGAAGGCACGTCACTGCCTATGGCAGCAGTCGTTAAGCCAAGTTAGAAGCCTTCGGGCGGCTTGACAACTTCTGACAATCAAGTTGCGCACTCACTTGACAATCCAAAATCCAATAAGGTCTAGTTTCCCCCTTGGATTGGAAAGTCAGATGGCTGTCGCTTCCGTAAAAACTAGTGACTACGCCAATTGTTGGGATTAGGTACCGGACCCCAGGCATCCTTCAGAATGCAACTGTACTGGGAATAACGCTAGGAGGATGATGATATGACGGATGTTAAATAATACGGTAATTGATTGACACTTTTTCGGTTTTAGTCGTATTTCGTAGTAGATGGATGATAATAATCATTTTTGCATACTTTGCAAGGCATACAAAAAGAAAAGAAACAATCTCACGGTTCGAAAATAAATGCAGAAATGGCATACAAAAAATACTAGTATAGTCAACCGAAAAAATAAGTTAACAGTTTTTCATCTACTACAATGGAATATGTTGCAGAAGTGTTAACTTAAATCTGCTTTTGACTGTACTAATAAATCGGAACAAAGCGTTAATGAAAAGCACTTAGCACTGTTTTGAAAGGTCCACTCCGGTTAAAAACCTCTGGTTTAAGGAAAAAAGATGTAAAAAACACCTTATTTTTCTTTGTGTCCATATCCAAACACCAAATATTTCCAAGAAAAGGTTTTGACCAGGAAGTTCAACGATTCATTTACTATACTTAACAGTAAAATAATTAGCATTATGTTATAAACACATCGATTTACACTTGCGGACAAATAATACGTCGGTAAAATACCGTCATATATTCCTTAAATAGTACAAGGTAAGGTAGTTTATATGTACGTCGCTTGTGATTTTATAGAATAGAATAGAACAGAAAAAACTTTATTTCGACAACCATGCTAAAAATTATAATAAACAATTTAAAATAACTTAATACTAAAGTTGCGAAAATGGTGCCCACTCAGCATGTGTCGGGTCACAAAAGGTGTCCCGACGCTGGTTTTCTGTGGGTCCCGACAAAAAAATGAGTTGCGCGACCGATCCAAACAACTGCGCAAACAATGCATTTTACTGGAGTCCCAAGCTTCCATAGACTAAGGCGTCCGTTTGCCACAAAGCGGGCATTCATCCTCACACCTTAGAACCTAAATGGTCGCGTGCGGTACGGTTTCAGAGAAATTACCTCCCTCGGACTCTCCGGTTGTGGAATGATCTCCCTGCCGAGGTTTTCCCTAGGGACTACAGTATGGGTTTCTTAAAGAAAGGAGTGTATACTTTTTTTTAAAGGGACGGTAACGCGCTTGCTACACCACGGAGTCGCAGGCGTCCATATTAGGCTACGGTGACCGTGACAATTGGACCCGGGTATGTCCTAAAACTACGACCAAAACCACCGGGGGATGGGCAGCAGCATTCCTGGAGTGCAGTGCAGATACTACGATCGCCAACCCGCATGCCAATTGGCGATTATGGCATTTACCCCCATGAAATTGGACGTCCTTTGGCTGATGCGGTGGACCGTGACAATTAAGGTCTCGGTCTTAGCTTCGGAAAAAATGCTTTTGTATGTCCGGATTTCCGGCTATTCTCCTCTACAGGTCGCATTTCTGAACCGAATCTCTTGGAAAAAAAATTTACACCTAAAAAATACAAAAAAAAACTATTATCAAAATTATATAGTTTATTTTTTATTTTTTTAGGATCTCAAAAAATCGCGAGGTCTATAGCTCACAGAGCCACTAGTTTAAACGACTATTCAGATTGCAGACGATAGCGTTTGAGATATAAACGCTAATCGCCTCCTGTGGCGTGTCCTGACCGAAGTTTCGAGTGTTTCCTAGAGACAGCAACAACCTCGCGTGTATGAACGTGCTACACAAGTACACAGTTCCTCTCGCGTCTCCGATAATAGCTGGCAATCCCTGTTTATTTACTTTGGCACTGGTTTTATTCTGCGTACAGCGGCACGGTATATGAAGATGTTTATTTATATTTCACTGAGGATAGTAAGCGGGCTGCCCGCCCATAAAAAAGGCCTTTAAAAAAATAGTCAATTGAAAACATTTGGGCGCATACAACTTACTCGACTAATCAACTTTGAAAAGTTGAAAAACCCCAACATTTTCATTTCAAAGTTCTATATCCCAAAAACGGCTGAACCGATTTTGATAAATCATGTCTTATCCAGCGCTAGAAAACCTGCTTTCAAATATAAAAACCGCATTCAAAGCGGTTCACCCATTTAAGAGCTACGGTGCACAGACAGACACACGCACATAGCTGCCAAACTTATAATAACCCTCTTTTTTCGTCGGGGGTTAAAACACGACTATACAGCATCAAAAGTAGCTATACGCATTTGAAAAGTTCAACATATTTTTGAGAGGATTAATAAATAGATACATATTTTTACACTTGACTGTACCACGACTATGGCAAACAAGCATATCTAATATTAATAGTAAGATGTCGCTCCGGAGAAGGCACAAGTGCGTAACCGACCCTTTATTGATTTAAGGATTCCTGAACCATTGTAGTACCGGATTGTACAATGCTGCGGGTCTCGTCCGTACAGATCCCATGCTGTATAGCTGGCAATCTTGGTTTATGTAAGTACCTATGTACGATTCAGATTAATTTATTTCATGATAATAATAACAATATATGTTTGCATTCATGTCAAAAATATAAGAGTTAGCATCATGAAAAATTATAATAATAAATAAATAAATAACAATATGTATAACAACTTATTAGGTGCAGATAGTGAATAATCAGTTCCCATCGATAAATACTCTATAAAATTCCTTATTTTTGATGTCTAAATATTGTTAAGTAATAACTTATAAGTATAGCTTATCTATTAATATCATTCTGATTGAACTATCCCGCAACACGTATAGGAAAATCCCGTACACACAAACCACACGAAATACAACCTTATACCACCGCGATAACGACTTTGACATGGGAAAGTGACTGTACCCATACATCACAATTACGTAATCATAGACAAACCGGAAGAGCAAGTGGGTTTGTGGCACATCGGCCGAGAGAAACCGCTGTTATGTTATGTCACTTATAGTCAATACTAAGTGACAAAGTAAGCACTTCATCGACACTTATTATTATGCTAAATAGGACAAGCCATTTTTACAACCTTTTATTTAACTTGGTCTGTTTGTAAATATGTACTTGAGTAAATTGTCCTCAAAATGTGTAATAATTTACTCAGCGGATTGCCGATATCAGATTGAGCTGAAATTTGGCATACCTTACATATCTAATGGGCAAACCGAGTGGGAAACCGTTGGGCCACCCTAAAGTCGAGTCCAGAATTAGGCGAACTAACTTGACAGTTCATTGTACACTAATGTTGCCACGGTTTGGCTAGTGCTGTTAATATCGATCTATAAAAAGTCTAGTTAGTCATTATTATTGTGTTTGGAATCAAACTAATAATTTTACTAAGCAAAATAATAATAATAAAAATTAATTGGAATTAAAAATACATCGAACATCATTTTGGACATCGTTAAGGACGCTGTCCGCCATTTTGTTTTGTTGACAGTTCGGACCATTGGCCAAACAAATTCGGCTTTCGACAATACTTACACGTCAATTACTTAATAAAATATAAATAAAATCAGATTTATAGAAGACACAAGGTTATATCGACATATTTGTGTCGACTTAAACCTATCACTATTTATTTTTTCCTATGCCTGGCAACATTATCGGCTGTCAAGTTAGTTCGCCTAATTCTGGACTCGACTTTAGATACCGTTGGGCCGATTCTGTGGTGGTCGATCTATGCGAGCTTCAAGTTGACTCGTGGAAGGAAATGACGCAGGATCGGGATCAGTGGCGTGCACTCATTTTTGATGCCAAGACACACTTTGGGTCGTTGCGCCAGAGGAGTAGTAGAAGCACTTATGTAAACTCGGTGACAATGCAATATTATGGTACCACTACGACAGAATTGATCTGATGATGGAGACAGGTGGTCATAGTAACTACACAAGATAAGCTTGTCTTGTTTGGTTTCATTGGAACCCTTTTAAGGTTTATTGTGGGTCTTTCTGTGCCACCTCGACCAGAGATTGATCTTTTTGGCAGCCCTTAAAGTTATTTGCTTTGCCGTTGCTTCTAGGAATTTCTTCTCTTTGTGCCGCAATCTGTTGTATCTCCTCTAGTTGCATAATGTGCCTCCACAGATACTTCTTTTTCGCATAAGTGGTTCACAGAAGCAGAGGATCTGAATGGCTATTTCTTCCAGCTCCTGACAGAACCAGCATATTCTTTGCTTTATACCCATTTGTGTTAGATGTTTGTTTAAAGAAAACGTTACATTGCAATGGGTTGCTAGACCATCTCCCACAACACAATATTCCTATTATGGGGATATGGTTGAAGTGTGGCTATAACAGCATTGACAGCAGTCTCATATACCCATGCAATCAGAGTACCCTTTTTTGCACAGACTGCTCTTCTAACTCAATACCACACGGCGAACTTACAATTGCTAAAAGTGGCAATAGGGTTTATAGTTGGTTTTCCCTTCTCCGCAAATACGACGTTCGTAAATGTAACTAACGCTACTCAAACCACCCCAGCTCTGCGACACGAATTTTTTAAAAGTCTCCATCGTTTTTTTGTCAATAATCATCGTAACATTCGTTAGTTAACCATAGCAATCATTCAATCGTTTTGGAAATGTGTTATTATTGTATATATCCATTCAGAATCGCCAAATGACGAGTCGGGTACCATTATGTTACGGCTTTTTGTGCTTAATGAAGACACAAAGATGTTATCGTAAAATCTTTGTCACAAATATTTGCAAATATGCACTTTATAACATTGTAATAAGGCGTAAAATACATGTCTTTGATAACTGTATGTAATCGCTTCTTCCTTGACCTCTGGCTGTTACATCTACCTGCTTAGTTGGAAATCTAGAAAACCATTAGCAATGCAATTATCATCAACGAATCCGTGCGGCTTGTGTTCATGACGGGTCGCGACATTACGACAGTGTTTTGTTTTTTTTATGCCACGGCGCGGCGGTGGAAATTTAGCGTACGGCCCCCTGATGGCAAGATGTCACCGTGACCTATGGACGTTCCTTCCCTCAATAAAATGCTCCGATTATTTGCTTCAGAATGAGCACTTATGCTTCGCAATATGGAGTTCTCCCAGAAAGGAGTATCGGTTTTAAAAACCTTATATCTGATAGGTTAAATATTATCGGAATTAACTTACGATGCTATGGTTATAAGCGACTATACACGTCAGTTGACGTAGAGTTTCAAAACTTTCAAAAGTTTAAACACTACACGTGCCTTATATAGAAAAGTCCTGTGAGTTTGAGACACATTAAAATATAAAGAAACGGGTCACTCACAACAACACAACACAAACAACAACAATTGAAAAATTGTGAAGAAAACGAAGGTAGATTCTCTCCTCCGCCGCCACCGCCCGCACCGAGCAGTCGAGCGGGCAGGGCACGGGCACGCAGTGCTAAAAGCACCGTCGCCGCGATAGGTACTCATGATTAAGGACCGCGAACCGGTCTGAAACATGTCGAGCGATATTCAACCTTAAAGACGTGAGTGACCCGGTTTATTATTGACCGAGCGAGCGAAGCGCCTCCGTTTCAGCTTTCGACAAAAATTATTTCGTATGTCTGTCTGTCTGTCTGTCCGGATGTGATGTTCTCCTCTACAGGTCGCATTTCTCAACCGATTCTCGTGAAATTTTGTGAGCAGGTTCGATAATTATACAGATTTTTTTTGTCAAGTGAGTTTTTGTAAATTTGAAAAAAACATTTTTTTTCGAGGCCTACAGCTCACAGAGCCTCTGGTATTTTAATACTACACGTGTCAGCTAGACGATATTTTATAGTACATTACGATACAAGTGCAGAGAATAGGAAATTCGCAACAAGTGGTGATAAATTAAAACACGACCGAAGGGAGTGTTTTACATCGACACGAGTTGCGAATTACCTATTCGCACGTGTATGCGTACAACGTTTTACAGTACATATGGCTCTTTAAAGTTTCGACATATGCACGTAATCTGCTGATTACCGCACTCGTGCGGTAAAGTAGCACCATTTGTACTGTAAAATATATTACATATAAGTAACCTACGAATAACCTTACTTTAAAAAAGATTTTTTACACTTGACCGCTACTCTAACTAATTTATTCCAAAAACCTTGCTTTAATGTTTAAAACATATTCTAAAAACCTTAAACCTTGGAATAACCTTGACTGAACGGTTTTCGTAACCGTTTTAAATTAATTATTAGGTAAGTTATATTTCATAACTGGTCGTTAAATTTGAATAAATGAAAGTGACTGTACATAAAGATGCGCAGGCGGCGGTCAGCTATTATGTCAATTATATATTTATTGATAGTGGAAGTTACAAACGTTCTAAAGTAATCAATTGTAGACTTTAAATCGTTGCAATTGTGTTTAAACTGTCAATTAACTGTCTTAAGACATTCTAATTAGAAGGTAAAAGTGTGATACTTTGTCTATTGATTGGAAATTATTTATAGATCTTTTGGAGGAAAAATCCTCTACCTTGAGACGGGGACGGAAATGCATTGAAAGGGTTAAGTCACGCATAGGTCTGGAGGAGTTACCATATTACACAACAAGATCTGCCGTTTCAATAATTAGTAGTTTAGGAAAACCATGGCATTTTAGACGATATTTTATTATCATACAAGTGCAGCGCCCACAAAGCTCAAAAGCACATGTAAATACAAACGTAGGCTGTTCAATAAAGTCTGATTTAAGTATGGTAAGTTTGACAATGTTCAATGGAATGACACCTGTCGGCAATCGTAACTATCGTGAGTTGATGAATTCCTGTCCTGTAATGAATTTCTGACGGACAATTTGGAAGAATTTTACTATTATTACCATAATTTTTGACTACTTAAGCATTTTCATCAACCTAATGTAACGTGTTCAATAAACTAGTAAACTTGACATTTAGTAAACTAACAAACTTGTCACTCCGGGCGACATGTTTCGAACTCTTCGGGAGTTATTCCTCAGAACGAGTGCACCTGCGACGAGCGCGCCTCGCACACTGACAGTCTCCCCGCCGCCCGACGCAAAGCTCGCGCCGCACGCGCCGTCGGGGTGGGGGTAGGGGGGCCGTTCTGTGCTGCAGGCGTTGTTTGAGGTCGTGGTGACATTTGTAATTATATTTTACGAATGACATAGGTAAACAAATTTTAAATTAGTGCATATTCATTATCATAACTGCATGTAAATCTTCGTATGCCTACGGAATGAACGAAGTAGTGAAACAATACCGATTTTACCACCATCTGCACCGATACGATCTTCAAACCTTCAGAAAAAGAGCGTACAAGCTCTTTCCATACAAACTTTGTGCAAGTTTTTCGTTTATGTTTGCACTCCAGTTACTATTTTTGGTCCATATGCTTATTTTTTTGTTAGCTATGTCTCGATGTTTTTCTTTTTTAATTTTAATTATTTATTGTATTTTTTTTTATATGTATATAATGCATAATTTCAACATCAAGTTCTGCGTATATCCAATATGTACCAACAAAAAATAAAATTAAATGCTGTAGTGCCAAAACTAACGCAACAAACTTGCACGACCTTTGTATGGAGAATGGATTGCCCTACCCTGCGCCTTAAAGGCCGGCAACGCACTTACAACCCCTCTGATGTTGCGGGTGTCCATGGGCGGCGCTAATCGCTTACCATCAAGCGATTCGTCTGTTCGATTGCTAACTAAAAAAAGCATTAGCTAGTACTAGCAGGTCTTAAACCTCCATCCTTATTGCCTGCTAGCTTGGTACAGCCGGTTATTGATACCGCATAAAAGAAAGTGTATTTATATTGAATGCGCCTTCGTTTCTATTGCCCGAAGGTTGTAGAAGGCGTGTGTAAACAAATACGATCTTGACACACGAATACCGTAGTTTGAAACTAGGTTACGTTACGACCTCAACCAAGGTTATTCGGTTACCTCAGTGGCCTTTTCTGCTGTATAATATATATGATCACATTAATACATGATTATTTTGGGCCAGTCAACCTTGCTTGTCAAAAATATCTGGTAACGCCAGAGATGTCATCATCATAACAGCCGAAAGACTTCAACAGCTGACTATAGGCCTCCCCCAGAGTGCCAGAATGCCTGGTCCTATTCCACCCGCATCCAGCGGACTCCCGCGAACCTTACCAGGTCATCAGTCCATCTTGTGGGGAAAACCATCTTATTCATTAAAGTATTTTTTGTATGGTGTAGGTACTTATTACACTAGCAGTTTCGGGATGCTATAGTTTTTCATTAGTTTGATGGGTACAGTTTTAAAGCAAATGAATCTGACAGTTTGTAAAAATTCATTGCACGAAAAGCGGTCAAGTGCGTGTCGGGCCACGCGCAATTTAAGGGTTCCGTAGCTATCCACCCGCTTTATCTTATCATCCATTATGCGGACTAAAAATGACACAAATTTTAGTAATAAATGGAAATGTACGAAAGTTTACTCTACCAAGTAAATTTCCTAAGTTCGGCTATTAGTCGTTAACTAGTAATGTCTAATTAGCTTTGATAATTTTCCTCATAAATTAACTATATATACTACTACCATGATTTTTTTCACATACCTAAAAGCAATCATACTTTCGCACCGTTTCATACACGTCTATAACTAAGAAGAGAAGACTTTTTACGATAACTGAAAATCGGCTTAACTGATCATATCCGCTATAGTTTTCGTTGAAAGTCTTTATTAAGCTTTAATTTCATGATTTTTATCATGTTTTTTAGACCTAGTTCAAAAGTTAGAAGGGGGGGCACACATTTTTTTTCTTTTGGAGTAAATATTTCCGAAAATATTTACTTTATCAAAAAAAATTTTTATGAAGGCCTGTATTCATTTTGAAAGACCTATCCAACAACACCCACACCAAAGGGTTGAAGCAAAAAAAAATCATACTCAATTTACATGTAGGGGAGGTACCCTTCAAAAAAATTCTTTATAGACTTTATCTTACGACTTTGTCAGTTTATTGATTTAATATGTCCATACCAAATTGCAGCTTTCTAGCACTAACAATCACAGAGCAAAGCCTCGGACAGACAGATGGACATGGCGTTGTAGTTTCGCCTTTCCTAGTTGACTACGGAACCCTAAAAAATCGCATCCCCACTTTACGTGTAGGGGAGGTACCCAAGTTTTTATTTTACCGCTTTGTCGGTGTGGTTAACATGTACACTTGATCCAAAATTCAGCTTTCTAGTCGTAACGGTAACTAAACTAAGACACGGATGGAAAAGGGTGGGAGTAAAAGTTGATGTGCCAAATGATTACCAGATACGGCGCATTTTGCAATTAAGAACAATGACAAAAACATATCCTACCATTTTAGTTATATGACATGCTTTAAATGTCACAAACACAACATTCTATAACATCATTAGATAACTACGTATTTTTTTTTGCATTACACAATACTAGCTTTAGTCCGCGACTTCGTTTGCTCTTCTCGCCCCCTTACGGGATGATTTCCGCGATCTTATGTTCTTTCCCGGGACTTGATATCTACACCAAATTTCATCTAAAACGGTTCAACGGTTTAAGCCCGAAGAACTAACAGACAGACAGTTTCGTATTTCTAATATTAATAATAGTATAAATATGGAAAAAATTCATTAAATCCTCGAATGTTGCATACCTACGACATAAAATTACATGGAACACAGGTTGACAGTAAGACAATTTTACTTTCTACATAAAACCGCCCCGAGACTTTATAAAATACCAAAACTGGATGTAAGGTGATTGTAAATACAACAGACTGGGGTGGTAGTTTATTGACGTTCATAGGTGCATGGAATATGCCTAATTTGAAAAATAAACTACTTTTACAGTACATATGGTGCTACTTTACCGCACGAGTGTGGTAATCGGCAGATTACGTGCATATGTCGAAACTTTAAAGAGCCATATGTACTGTAAAATGTTGTACGATACACGTGCGAATAGGTAATTCGCAACTCGTGTCGATTATAATATAACACTCCCTTCGGTCGTGTTTTAATTTATCACCACTCGTTGTGAATTTCCTATTCTCTGCACTTGTATCGTAATGTACTATTACTGAACAATTATCGTTACACAACATAAGAAAGTGATTGAATAAATAAATTGCAGTAGCCCAGCATAACAATACAAACGATGCTGAAAAAATATTAATTGTTATAATAAGCGGTTTATTAGAGTTTCGTGACCATACAGGCATACATACAAAAAATGTAACCTGAATAAAAATATATAAATAATAATCACATTAAACATACAAATCCAGTACATGTTATCAATAAATAACATTGATAATATTCCACATATATTATCCATATCTAAATAACAAAATGAATGTTGTGTTTGTGACTGACCTCCCAACCTCATTTTATACATAGTTCCTAACTATCTAGTTAAGAAACAAAAACATGTATTTAGAAATGAATGAGCTATTTAAACTTAATAACCACCGAGTTATAACTGATTTAATACCCTAAATAATATCAATACTGCAACTAACCCAATTTAAATGAATCTACGCATCGCTAGCACAATACGGTTATCGCTGACATACCGTTTAAATATCACAGATTCGTGCTGAAACAGCCAATTTACGTCAGAGATACCGTATCATGCTAACATTGTAAAAATCAATTTAGATAACTGACCGCACCAAATAAATGGACACTCTCGAGAAACGTTACCCTGCTTTAAACGGAATAATAAAACGCAAAGGCCTACTAAAATTTGTTACACAAAGAGTTACAATCACTACGCCAATCAGTCACTTAAAAAAGAATGAAAAATGATGATGGAATAATCTATTCAGCTTCACGTTAAGTGCCGTACGTAAATGAGGTAAAAAAAAGACTGATCACCAAAAGCTACTGACTTTCACCACGGAGAAAAGTGCGGAGTTAAGTGTAAACACAGTTAACATTAAGTTAAATATTTACGGAGTGAAAGAAAGCCAAGATGCTTGCGAGGTAAGTAACATACATTATGTTGTAATTCAATTACATGTACTTTTGAATTCTGATAATACCTGGTTTACCTCTTAATTTATTTTTTATGGTTTCATTTGATTTCCTTTAGTGATATTTTTACTTCTATTGAAATGGTAATGATAGATTATGATACTTTAGAGTATGAGCCATTCTTGCGTGCTTCTAAAAATAATACTATACTTATGTTGAAATAATCGTCACAATAAAGGTTTGAAATAAAATGTAACAAAATAAGTACGAGTATACCTAATATCTATGCAAGAAACAACTTTTTGATCAAAAAAGTAAAGTATTTTACGAATTGTTAAAACATTAGTTTATAACTTTAATACCCACGATTATGTAAACAACTAACGACCGCATTTATTTAATTATGGTTTTTGTATCTGACGTGTTAATTGAATTGTAGTTTTTCTGAGCACAGTATTTTACCGTCGTAGTTCGTTGGCTATTAAAAAAAACAAACGTTCCAAAGTCATCGTAACCATAAAAAAAAAACAATTAAGGCCCTCTAGTTCTGCGAGAGTAGGTATTTAGCGCTGTCCTGGCGGTGCGTGAATAAGCCCGCGCGGACGAAGCGACTGTGAACTCGGATGACCCCGCTAGCTTCATACTGGTCACAGTATAGAAATATAACTGTATTTTGACTTAAGAAATGCATTGATTATGATTAAACTTTAGTATGTAATTGATACATTTTTTTAATAAGGTAGTAAATAAATAATTGAAAGTCGAACTTACGGTAAGATCCATTATAATGAAAAAAAAAATTAACAGAATTCGTAGTACATACCTACAACCCTGAAATTCGTTATTTTAATCTATGAAACCTAAGAACCTAAGAAATATGTCTTATACCCTTCTACTCGATTTGTTTAATAGGTTATGCAATTTTTTATCTAATTGTGTTATATTATACAGGTTGTTATATTTATTTGTCGTGTGCGTGTTATCATCATCATGTATATGTATGTATGTATAACACTTTATTGCACAAAAAATAATAACAATCGAAACAAAATAACAAAATGTAAAAGTACAAAGGCGAACTTATCCCTATAAGGGATCTCTTCCAGCTAACCTTCGAGAAAATGAGAAAAATAAATATAGTACACAAGGCAACAAACTAATTTTGCACAAACACGGATATTTAAGAAAGCAATGACAGATTATGAATACACGTAAAACTAATAAGCTTGTATACACTATAACAACTACTCGTATTCATGTAAATATATCATCATCATCATCATATCAGCTGATGGACGTCCACTGCTGGACATAAGCCTCCCCTAAAGAGTGCCACAAGAACCGGTCCTGCGCCACCCGCATCCAGCGGACTCTCGCGACCTTTACCCGGTCATCAGTTCACTTTGTGGGGGCCTATCTACGCTGCACCTTCCTGTCCGTGGTCACCACTCGAGAACCTTCGTCTTCGCCCCAATGGCCATCGGTTTTACGTGCAATGTGCCCCGCCCACTGCCATTTAAGCGATTCGGAGGGCTATATCGGTTACTTTGGTTTTTCTGCGGATGGCCTCATTTCTGATACGATCGCGCAGATATACTTCCAGCGTAGCCCTCTCCATTGCTCTTTCCTCTTGGTTACAGGTGTATAGTAGAGAAACACAGATAATTTAATAGGTTTATATTGTGATGTCGTAAATAAACATATTTTATTGCGCTTACATTGCAAACGCTGGCTGAACCCTACGAGATAAATCAAAATAATGTACTACAGTATTGTACAACTTAAAAAGGTCTACAAAAAAGTCGATTATGGTATATGTCTATCTCTTAGGGATAACCCACAATAACCATTTTTTATCCTTTACTTTTTACGAAAAATAATGGCTTATTTACGAAGCGATTTTAAGCAATACAGCATTAATCCTTCTCCAATAAAATACCTTAAATACATTTTGCATTTTATAAAGATCAATATGGCACTTGACAGCATGTAATTTAAATAAATATTTTTGAAGATATTACTGATTTAAAATGAACGAACATAGCGGTTGCGGCGGTATCGGCCGGGTTGTATATAAATACATTCTGTAGTATATAATTATAATTAGTATCAGCATTGCACCCGTACGAAGCCGGGGCGGGTCGCTAGTATACCATAATCAACTTCAAGTTCGAGTATAAAGTGTCCGATAGTAACGACAGTTGGTGCTACATGGGCATTTGACATGACCTTCGTCTTTTACATATTCAGCTTAAGACCAACTCTCACGGAGGTTTTACTTAAATCCTGTATGGTCTCAGCCAAGACTACTGTATCGTCAGCAAACCAAAGGTGAGTGATGTACTCGCCGTTTATGTTGATGCCTATTGCCTAGGCTTCTCCAGTCCAAAGTCTTGAACACATCCTCCAGTGCAGCGGAGAACAGTTTGGGAGAAATAGCATCTCCCTGCCTGACTCGCGGCTACAACGGAAGACGTATCGAGTTCTGGTCCTGGAGTCGGACTCACATAGTGGCGTTTTCGTACAAACACTTCAGTACTTCGATAATAGCGGTAGTCTACTTGGCACCGCTGGAGAGATTGTAGTACAGCCCAGGTTTCAACCGAATCGAAGGCCTTCTCGTAGTCCACAAACGGCAAACAGAGAGCACAGGCAACAGGGTATACTCCTCAGTCTACTGTAAAACCGGACGAAGCGTATGGATATAAGTTGATAATGTTCGACTCTTCATATACACAGGCCCAGTAGTAGTGAACCACGACTGTCATAAAATTATACTAACATAGTTTTTTGACTGAGAGAGCGAAGCGTCTCCGTTTCAGCTCTCGACAAAAATTCTTTCGTATGTCTGTCTGTTCGAATGTTCTCCTCTACAGGTCGCATTTCTCAACCGATTCTCGTGACATTTTGTGAGCAGGTTCGATAATTATATAGGTTTAATTATATTTTTGTCGAGACGGTTTTTGTAAATTTTGAAATTTGAAAAAATATTTTTTGCGTGATCTACAGCTCACGGAGCCACTAGTTTTAAGCTTTATTGTAACAGCTAACACTTTATGAGCTACGAGCTTGGAAAAAACGTTAATTTAATTTAATAAAATAAAGATATTTTTTGGTGGTTTAATTTATTCGTCAAAAGTTATTAGCTCTCAAAGCATAAAAAACATTGCGAAGTTTTTACTGTTTTACTATTTACGCGAAAGATTACTGTATTCTTTTAAAATAAATACCAGAAATGATTTTTACATAAAGATGATAAAAGAATCAATATGGTATATGAAATGATACCAAACTTGCCACGGTAGCTACCTGGAAATGGGTAGATTTATTAAAAGAAGATTAGCTAGAAAGATAGATAGTGTATACATTTTAAAAGGATCGGCAACGCGAATTTGACACCTCTGGAGTTGCAGGCGTCCATAGGCTGCGGCGACCGCTATCCATCAGGCGGGCCGTTAGTTTGCCACTGACATGGTATTAAAAAAAGACGGTCGGAATTAATGTGGTGAAGCTCATTGCTTAATTAAAATATTCATGTGCAAAGCAGTAGATCTCTTACTATATTTATAATTACTGGTAATAAAAATTTCATTTATAATTTTACCATCTTTGGTTCCATTTCTGCAGGGGTTCAGTTTAGTTGTTATACTGTCATTTCCATACTGTGGCACTATGACCATAATTTATTTGTTAATAAATACGACGTTTTTCGTTTGGGTTTTTATTGCCCTTCTTAAATAACTGGCAACAATTATATAAATTCGTCAAAAACTGCTTGTTTGGTGCACGAAACTGTCGCGGATAAAACTGACACAGGTCCGTTGTCCGTAGGCGCCAGCGCGCGACTGATCGGACCTGCCGAGTCTCCGCGCTCGGCATTTTGTAGGTATTTAAACATATTAATTAATACAATCATTTTATCTTTTTAAATTCTGCAAAAATGTCTAGTAATACTGAATGGCTTTAGTTTAGTTCAAAAACTTTATTTAAAACATCAATAGTTTAGTCGTCAGATTGTAAATGCTTTACAAAAAGGATTAACTTTGGGGTCTCTTTCTATCGAGCGAAGTTCATTAGATCGTGTAACTGAGTGCAACTTTGACTAGACTAGATCCTTAAGTAAAACATATAATTTTTTCAAATTTTTAAAACCCTTATTCTACGTTTCAGTTTGTTTTTAGAAAACTCGAAAACGCTAACTCGCTTGACGACCTAGCCTTAATATGAAGTGCCGCGAATATAAATTATAAATAATTCAAGAATCGACCAAAAACAAAAATAACAGTTCCCAAACAATTACCCACAATTCCTGCCTTTACCTGCGATCTTTAAAAAAAACAAGTTTAAATTGCTTACACTGACACTGACCGAAAATTTCTCAAGGCGATCCAGCTAGATTCCAATCAAAAACCAATGGCACTTGATCTAGACACAATCACAGCACTATCACGTTTGTTAAGTCAAAATGGTCGCGTGCGCACGCCTCCGCGTCCGGGGAACGACTGCCAGCAGAGATAATGGTATGACGTCGAATCGTAATCACGATCCATCCTCAAGGTTACATGTAGATTTGTCTACATAAAGTCGATCGACATAGCGGATTAAAAAAGCTCGTCTTTTGTTTCTGCAGCGTGGGAGTTAAATATCTGTGTTTTGGTCTACAAAAACTGTCTGACAGACGGGCGTGTGCAGACTACCGGGGCGGAGAACTGAAAAAAATCCCCGACCCCGCACGGTCCCACTACGGTGGATCAAATGCGCATAGCGCCTGGCTCTGCCCCCAGCCCGTCGCCGGCGGAGCGGATCTGCGAGAGGATTATTCTCGCGTTCACGCTCCGCGGTCTCCTTCTGCGACATAACCTGATCACTGAAGTAGGCCATCGCTTTCCATGCCCTTTCGCTGTCTAGCATGGCGCCAACAACACTCGACAACGAGAGGTTTGGCCCGATCACTGCTTCTAAGGCAGCCCGTTGGGGTCGCCATGCAGTGCACTCCTCCAAAGTATGACGCGCCGTGTCCACGGGTGCACCACACTCATGGCAGCAAGGAAGGGACTCCCTTCCTATGCGATGCAGATACACACCAAAGCAGCCATGGTTAGTAAGTATCTGCACCATGTGGAACATCAGGGTTCCGTGCCGCCGGTCTCGCAGACCCCAACTCCTCCTTCCACTGGCGAAGCAATTCGTTCCGGGCCAATGTCCGAACGCGTTCCAACTCCTGCCGGTCAGGAAACTCTCCTGCTACTCTTTTTTCAGCCCTGTATTGATGTGACCTGACTGATTGATGAAACCACAGACCTACCCTGGGCGATAAGGAGCGACATTCTGGTATTCTGAATAGTACAGGAAAGCAACATATATGTACACAATATAGCTGACTGAATAGGCCCACAAAAACAAAAACACATTAATCAGATCGCGCGGATAATTCGCGTTAAGGCTCCAATAATCATGATTAAATAAAGGTCACCCGACACTTTCTGATACTTATTGTCACGCGACAAACGTGTTCCGTATGTTTATGTCGTCCGCAATATTACCATTTTAAATCTAGTCCCGTAATCTCCGTTCCACTTCGTAGCCTTCATTGCAACAATTTTACCCGCAAAGGTATAATTTGTGCGCCGGCTTGCGGTGATCTGGACTAGATTTGGGTGAATGACATGACAGAGAATAATATAATTCATACGTTCGTTTGTACTCGTTGAGTCCCAGTCTAAGCAAATTGGAAGAGATCATAGACATCATAGCCAAGTAGCGGATCAAGGGGGGTCTAAAACCTAAGATTCTTCAGGGTGCAATCAGAAGAACTATAAGATATTAGTCTAAAAAAAACTTAAACGGAAAATTCATACCGCAGCCATAATAAACACTTCGACTTGCATTTTAAACGACTTCAAGATTTCAAAAGAGGAGGTTCTCAATTCGGTTGTATGTTTTTTTTTATGTTTGTTACTCGAACCGATTTTGAAAATTATTTTTTGTTGTTGTAAGTATATATATCAAAGGTGGTATTTTAGTATTTTCATTTAAATAAGTGACATTTGATGAAGTGGAACTGCTGATGATGATCAGAACAGAACTGTTCAACGACGCATAGTTCACGTTTGGCGATTTGTTCTCTTCGTTATGTTTGTCAAGCAAGCTAGGTTTTCAAGACACATTTTTCTCAATTTTGAGTACTGATGGAGGATTCCATGAGGAATTGAGGGTACTAAGTCTTCTACCACTATAAACATACTTATAGCCATTTTTATTCGATTGTATGGAATCTAAGAGTGCAGCATCTAATTATAATAATCTTTCACCGGCCTCCCCATTGATGTCAGTTTTATTTTCTTAAAAATTATTAGGTATGTGGTTGCACTACGTCCGTAGGGAGTACCCACCGTTACCCTACACGTGACCCCTGGGTGGTGCTAAAAGTGCAACAAAAACTGGCAACCGTACTTGTCTTCTCGAAGATCTCACGGTTCGTAAAAAAATGCCATACGATTAAATAAATATGTGGTGTTGTGTTGGAAAGGTCGCCAGAGCTCCCGAGGCTACGCTGAGTTAAGAGTGAGGTACCTGTATACCTATATCTCTTGCTGTCAACACAAAAAAATCTAAAATCAGTAAAGGGTCGACAACGCGTCCATAAGCTGGCATACCTGCATTTTTGTCCTTATAGCAGTGCACGTACATCAGGAACCTATTAAGTTATGCCTAAGGGGTCTCTAGAAGCAAGTAATCACGAATAAATATTGTACATGCACACATCACACATCATGAAGCTATTTTAATCGACTAAACCATTAGGTCCGAAGTATTTGTGTTTCATCACATCATATTTAATAGCACTATTAGCACTTTACCGTGTCTAAACTTTCTCATGGGTAAAGGATAGGACACAGATGATTTTTTTTATAGAACGACGTTGGCATACACATGCTTACCTAATGGTAAGCCGGTGTCTGCTTCCGTCGTGTTTGGGTTCTTTGGAAGCCTCTCAATGATGAGTTGACTGTGGATAAAGGTAGATACAATAAAAACTTGTACCAAAAAACCTTTCTAAATCTAGGGAGCCTTCCTTTCGCATGATTGTTGCAAGTTTGTGGTCATCCTAACTCAGCAGTTAGGGAACAGTTTTGGCTGTTGCAGCAGGCGGGGTTCGCGGTTGTGCCTTGGCGATCCCCTATCGCCGCCTCTTATGCTACCTGACGACACAGATAAGAAAAATAATAAAGCAGTACACATAAAAAAAGAACGTGCGACTAAAATACTAACTCTCCGAATTATCGCCCATGAGTATTAGCTCAAGTTAGTATTACAGTCAGTACGCTTTTAGTTTTTTGTAGGTTAGGTTAAGTCTAGACACGCGGCAGCGTGTCCAGCCAAGTTCACCCCAGGAACTGGCGGACAGCAGCCGTGTGTTAATTACACGAACCGTTTGGAGCCACTTTTAACCCCCCAATAACCCCATCTATATCTACCGAACATAAAATAATGAAATTTGGTAGATGTATTGAGATCCATTAGAACAACTAGAACCCCAATTTTTATAATTATAGGTTTAATAATTTATGAGATATTAAATTCAAAAAAACGGCATTTTTACCGCTGACTGACTGACTAATAATTAAAAACCTAACCCACTTCCAGATGACCTAGAAAGCGGCATGCAGCTTGGTAATTGTGTGTGTACACCAGAAAAAAACAGAAAACAGTTATTTTTTTATTAGTTTTTTAGGGTTCCGTACCAAAAGGGTAAACACGGGACCCTATTACTAAGACTTCGCTGTCCGACCTGTCCGTCCGTCCGTCCGTCTGTCACCAGGCTGTATCTCAAGAACCTTAATAAATGCATAAAGCCGCAGTAAATTAGTTTACTGTAAACAATGTAGTGCCGGACTTGGCACCATTTCAGAGAATCTAAGGAACTTGGCACCCATTTAGATCTCAATTCTTTTGTCGGTGAAGACGACAACCATCAACCATCGCATATTCTTAATATTGAACTTGGCTCCCGTTTTCATATTTATGTTTTTGATGGGATAAGTTTATGTACCTATTTAATAATACGGCATACCCTGATGGTGATTTTAGACGGTAGTCCTAGTTTCTTGTGTTATGAGCTTTTGAACAAATAAAACGGTCTCCAGTTAAAAACAGCTGTTATCTATCTAGAGGTCAAATTCAACTATGGACGACCTGTACAGCGGGTTCCTGTTAAGAATTCTTTCATCCCTGATCTATCCTATAAAAGAATTCTGTCATACATAGTTCTTCTTTGTGCCTATGAACTGAAATACGATTGCCAACACCATACAGCTTGAAATGTATAAAACAACCTGGCAACTGACTGCACAGGACACCGCAGGTACATTAGTTTTTTTTTTACCCACCACCACCATATCAGCCCTAGGACGTCCACTGCTGATCGCTGGGACGCACGCGGTAGAATGCTGATAGCGATCCCGCGGCGTCCTCGACAAGGCAGAGCCGGCACTCGTTGGGGTTTTAGACGGTAGTCCAAGTCGTTCTGCTGCGGTTAGTCCGTCATACCCGTCCTGGTCCCCCCAACCGGGTGGGATGCATAAAAGCATTTCCCCAACGTTAAAAAAAAAAAAAGGACGTCCACTGCTGGACATAGGCCTCCCCCAATTTCATGGGAGGTAAATGCCATAATCGCCACGCTTGGCATGCGGGTTGGCGATCGCAGTATGTCCACCGCACGCTAGGAATGCTGCTGCCCATTTCCCGGTGTTCTTGGTCGTAGTTTAAGGACATACCCGGTTTTTTTTACATCATAATGCAATCAATACAACTATGTAGACATCATTTATTTCTCTTACCCTCTGAGGTGAACCATGTACTTTTAAAACATTTTGAACATGTTCAATTAATTTTAATTTTGTCCTTTTGAATACAAACAACCTCTAATTTAAATTGTTCAATATTATTACTGCTGACAATCTTTTATTTACATATCTTAGAATAATGCGCACATTGCACACTAAAAACACAAAATCGCTTACAAATTAGGAAAAATAGCAAATTAAACATTACTACTTATTACTAAATGTGTATGTGACATTCAAATCACAATAAAATAAACACAAAATGCATGTTAAGCATGTATTATGCGAAAGTAACTTTTTCAATACCTCTTCACGCTTAAAAAAGGTCCCCAGTACGCTCGGCTGAACTATAAGTATATTTATTTACTTTTTTGCAATGTCTTCTGGATTGATGCGCCCTGAAAAGGTTAAGAGTCTGCAGTAAGCTCGGTTCTCCATACAAACGTAGTTTCGTTCTCATTTTAAAACGTCTTGCTGAAATATTTAACATGAAAATTTGTATACACAATGGAAGCCGCCATATATAGGTCGGAAATTAGTTTCTGTGGCTAGAAATTGTAAAAGAAAAAAATACAGCTAGTTTGTGAGTTTTTACGTCTTGTATGAAATTTTTTAATAATCACTGTATTTTTCTCAATTATAATTTCAAGCAACGGAAACTAATTTCCGGCCTAGATATGCCAGATCCCATTGTGTATAAGTACAAAGTTTCATGTTATTCCAGTATGCCGTTTTAAAATAAGAGCGTAACTACGTTTGTATGGAGAACCGAGATTCTGCGGACTCTTAACTACGAATCGTGAGGAGTTCTCACAGATGTGACATTGTATGTTAGACTCTAGACGTAGTTAGAGATAAGGAAGGCCAATAGTTCAAGTTTTATCGTCATGGAAACATATTTTAGGTAACGTAAGGTGATAAAAAATAATAATGTGTCATTTAGACACTGTAAACGCTTGTTTTTATGATTTGGTAAGGTTTATTTAAATAATATATCGTTAATAATATAGTAAACTTTGTATTATAAACGCAAACTAAATTTATTTGTACATTGCATATTTAGGACTAAGCCTACAAAAACCACAATCCCCGCTAATGCGATTTGATTCTACGCGTAAGAAGTCACGGGTCATAACTATATATACATTACTCGTATCATGATTATCATCATCATCAAATTTAAGAGCCACGCTCTTGTCAGTGGAGGAGTTGCCATTCTTCTCTGTCATATTCATTTATTTATAAAAAAAATACATGCCAGAAGATTATTATAGTAATTCTTCCGCTATCGCTAGTCTCTTCTCCTCCCGGTACGATTCGACACCTACTTTCTCATAAACTTGGTTCGAGTTATAGAAATATTTATTGGCTATTTTCATTGTATCACTATTCGTTAGATACTTACCTATTAAATAAATAATGTATGTGAACGAACTTTCATTTCCAAAGATCAGAATCAAATCCGAATCGATGGATGCTTAGAAAGGAATCCACAGCAAAATCGGACATCGCGATGTTTCGCCATGATTATAACATGTGGAATCGCGCTCGATGGCGCTATTCAAAGGGTGGTGATATCGATCGTGTCCAGACGACACTATGTATGGCTCCATACGGGTCACAAGTGTTGGTTCCCACCACCTTCTTTTTCACATGACTTAATCAGTGGTAAATAGGCTGTATTAGGTAGTCTGAATGTGCTAGTCCAGAATTACAATTAGGCACAACGCTTGAATTAGACATTTTCTTTAAACTAACACCGCTCTTCGAGTTGATATTGCTTTAGTGTATGACTTTTTCTCTAATGTACATCAACATCAGGCGAGATTGTACCGAATAGTTAAATACATGTATTTAAAAATTTTTTTTAAGTAATTTAAGATTATATCATTTCTTTTTTTAGAGTTCCGAAGTCAACTAGGAACCCTTATAGTTTAGCCATGTTCGTCTGTCTGTCTGTCCGAGGCGTGGCTCTGTTATTGTTAGTGCTAGAAAGCTGCAATTTGGTATGGATATGTAAATCAATAAATCTGACAAAGTGGTAAAATAAAATAAAATAAAAAGTTTTTGAACTATGGGTCCAAAAATATGAAAAACATCATGAAAGTAAAGCTTAATAAAGACTTTCAACGAAAACTATAGCGGACATGATCAGTTAAGCCGTTTTTGAGTTATCGTAAAAAATGTTCCCTTCTTAGTAAAAGACTTATGAATCGCTGCGAAGGTATTGCTTTTGCTAGTTATTATTTTGATATTTTCAATTAAGTTCATTGGGCAACTACGGAACCCTACACTGAGCATGGCCCGACATGCTCTTGGACGATTTTTTTATGACATAGGAGGCAAACGAGCAGAGGAATCGCCTGATGGTAAGCGATTATTAGCGCCGCCCATGGACACCCGGGACACCTGTAAGTGCGTTTCTGGCCTTTAAGATGGGAGTACGCTCTTCTCTTGAAGGTTTGAAGGTCGCCTCGGTCCGGGAATACCTCAGGCGACAGTTCATTCCACGTTTAGCTGTGCGAGGCAGGAAGTTTCTGGAGAAACGCACAGTTGAGGACTGCCAACCATCTAAGTGATGAGGATTGAGGATGTAAATGTTGTTGCGTTGGGCGATGGCGGAAAGAAGCGGCAGGGATTAATCCAAAAAATCCTCGGAGCAGTCCTCGTAATAAATGTGATTATGAATAACACAATGATCCCCATAAATATATTTATCAAATTGGCTAGGCATCCTTGAGAGAATGGAAGAAGATCGCAAAATAAAGACAGGAAGGTACAACTGGAGGAGAACGGTTGAGATGGATGCGCGAATCATAGGCCGAACCGTGACAAGCGGCGTAGTTATTTTTGTCGGCCGAGATTCATTTTGGGTCGATGAGCTAACGGTAAGTACTTACTTACTTTAGTACCTTCTTACCAAAATAACAAAACTGTACTTATTACGCCTGGGTGTACCCTTGATGACCCAATGCAAACAAAGCGTGGGCCGCGCCACTCAGCACGACCCGACAAGTGCCTTATCGAGGCCCTGGATAACTTTATTTTTTAAATACCACAGCGGTGCCAAACAATCACAAGGCCTACTTGAAGGTAAGTGGATATTGTAGTCCATAGACGCTGACGATTCCAGAGGATCCATAAGCACGCTGCCTTCTTAGACATGAGGCTTCGTTGTGTTGCGAACAAAAGACGAATGCAGGTCCCTCACTCTCAACTCAGCGCACCTTTGGGCCCTCTCAAGACCTTACCACCTGGTACACCATCGCATACTATACGTACGTACGTATGTGCGCGAAAACGTTACTCGTGAACCCATTATCAATGAGGGAAATATTCTGTAATTTACACCGTGGCCCAGTGGCACCCGCGTACTGCGTGCGGTATGCGAGGTTAAGCAATGTCGGGCGAGGTCAGTCCTTGGATGGGTGACCGCTTTGAGTGGTTACTAACTGAGCGCTCCCGTGCTTTGAAAGGCACGTTAAGCCGTTGATCCCGGTTGCTGTCTTTGATAGCAGTCGTTAAGCCAAGTTAGAGGCCTCCGGGCGGCTTGAGAACTTCTAACAGTCAAGTTGCCCACTCACTTGACAAGCCTATTCCCAATAAGGTCGGTTTCCCCCTCGGGTTGGAAGGTCAGATGGCAGTCGCTTCCGTAAAAACTAGTGCCTACGCCAATTATTGGGATTAGGTAGCGGACCCCAGGCATTCTTCAGGATGCAACTGTACTGGGAATAACGCTAGGAGGATGATGATTACATTAATATTTTCCAAAATCCTTTCAGAACGTTAGATATGAGAATATAATGACTATAATGAGTCATTGGGTGTATATATTAGAAAAAAAATAATTCAACCATTTCCTGTCAGGAAGAGGTCAAACTTAGTGTGTATTGAAAATGTATTATGTTTTACGAAACAACTGGCTGTATCGCTATAGTGTGGTATATTTTCGGAATCAGCTCATGGGGCACTCACTTGATACTCCACTCACTAGATAGGTTCCTGAAGTTTACTTTTAAATAAAAAATGAAGACGTCATAGCCGGAAAATGTACCAGGTATCACCAGTCTAAAATACTTTCAAAGACTCCTACTAAACATTTCCTGAAGTCAGACCCAGGACTAATGGTTGCAGGGGCTTTGGACAGAGGCCAAACTGAATGTAATGCTACAGTGTGGTATATTTTTGGATTCAGCTCATGGAGCACTTTCACTTGATACTCCACTCGATAGGTTCCTGAAGTTTTTGTAAAGCAAAAAATTGTTGACGTCATAAGACTCTTACTAAAATTTCCTGAAAAGAAACTCCATACGCGGAAATTCCCTATACAGGACTGTATTCAAATCCAGGACTAATGGTTGCACAGGCTTTGGAAAGGCTTTACACCACTCCAACTTCCCTTTTGTAATGGATCTGTAGTTCTGACAATAATATTATTGTAAGCAAGATTTTTTAAGAGCCTTGTTCTCCATACAAACGCAGTTTCGCTCTCAGTTTCAAACGGCATGCTGGAATAACATGAAACTTAATATACATAATGGGATCCGGCATATCTAGGCCGGAAATTAATTTCTGTTGCTTAAATTTATAAATTACAATGGAGAAAACCTACAGCGATTATTAGGTTTTGGTTTTCATACAAAACCAAAAAACTCGCTGTATCTTTTTGTATTACAATTTCAAGTAACAGAAACTAATTTCCGGCGTATATAATATGGTGGATACCATTGTGTATACAAAGTTCCATGTTATTTCAGCAAAGGCGTTTTAAAATGAGAACGAAACTATGTTTGTGTATACCCTTAATGTAAATAACCTTTTGACAGGTAAAACTGCTCTTATGGCCTAAAAGCATTTCTTTTTTATTTTGATTGATTTTTGTTAGATCATGTTCTTGTTTTTAACATTTGTTTACTAAAAATCAGAAGTGGGGTTAGGTATAGGAAGCTTGCGCCCACGCACTGTGACGTCATCGCGATTTAATAACAGACATCAACAAGCACTTTGATTTACGAGTGGCCTCGTGGCCAAGTGGTAACACTTTCATCGTAACTCGAGGATGTTTAAATATACCACCACCACCATATCAGCCCAAGGACGTCCACTGCTGGACATAGGCCTCCCCCAAATTCACGGGGGGTATATGCCATAATCGCAACGCTTGGCATGCGGGTTGGCGATCGCAGTATCTCCACCGCACTCCAGGAATGCTGCTGCCCATCCCCCGGTGGTCTTGGTCGTAGTTTTAGGACATACCCGGGTTTAAATATACACTCAATAAAAATGGCCAATAAAAAAAGGGGTTTCTGACTACGGGCTCCAGCTGGCAATTATAGTGAAAGGTTTTGGGTTCAAGATCCACCTATGTGGTTTTGCGTTCCTGTTGGTAGTTATTTATAACCCACTACCACTAGAAATCGAAAAACGGACGTTGTAGGTCTGTTTTTATTTATTTGCTGTACGTATGGACAGGTTAAAAAAAATTACGTAAGTCAGCATGCGGAACCACATTATGACGTAAAAAGGGTTGATGTTACGTGACGTAAAATTTGGGGATAAACAAGGTCTTAGATACCGGTTAAAGGTATAAACTACGTTCGAGGTTGTACTGACGCACGTGTGAGCAGGAAGTTTCCGTTTACTCTGTATAATATACAAAAACATACATACATACTCGTTCATACGTTTTTTTTGGACAGTCACCGGCAGTCATCTGCCAGAACAAATCGCTTCTGAAACGACTTTATTTGGGCGACTCCAGATTATAATTTTTAAGTTTTTTTTTATATACCACGTCGGTGGTAAACAAGCGTACGGCCCGCCTGATGGTAAACGGTCACCGCAGCCTATGGACGCCTGCAACTCCAGAGGTGTTACATGCGCGTTGCCGACCATTTTAAAAGGTATACACGTACGTTTCGTGAAGAATCCCATACTGTAGTTCCTCGGGAAAACCTCGGCAGGGAGCTCATTTCACAATCGGAGCATCCGAGGGAGGAAGTTCCTCTGAAACCGTACCGTACGCGACCATTTAGGTCCTAAGGTGTGAGGATGAATGCCCTGCCGACGCGACGGCGAGTAGTGCGATGATAGAAAGCGGCCGTGGGCATCATCTAAACTCAAACAGTTCTTCGGAGCACAACCCATTATACAAGCGATAGAATACGCACAAGGAGGCAAAGTTTCTCCTTAAACTTAACGGTTCAATATCGTTCGTGAGTTTGGGATCGTCCACTCCACGATTAGAGTTTTTGGTATGCATAATCGTAGGTTATTTTATTATTGTTAGTCACTATCATTAAGTTTGTGTCTCTATTTATGAACCCAATAAATTTTCAAATATCTTTGTAGGAACGTTAGGACGTGCCAGACTGTTAGATTTGCCGCCTTCGTCTCCGTTTCTTAATTGCTGCGGTTATAAATATTAAAAAAAACATAAGACTGCCTTTCCTACGGACAATATTAGTAGCCAATTGACGCTTGCTTTGGGCTGGCTTAGCGTTGAAAAAATCCGGAAAGTTTTCGGTATTTTTCCATTTAACACGAATTTTTCAGAAATTTATGGAAAAAGCACGAAAGCCAGGCTTGAAGAACAGTAATTGATAAATAATTTAAAACTAAATATAATCGAATCTACATAATAATTATCGTAATATTCGTAATCCTCGGGCATCCTACAGGATGCAACTGTACTTGGATAACACTAGGATGATGATGATGATCTGGCATGTAGTATTTCTATAATATTAATCAATAAATAAGTTTGAGTATTTGGGGGCTTATGTGTACATTATAGTTTAAAATTATATAAGAGGACAAGAGGACAGACAATTTATGGAAATGCCACCGGGAGAGCGGAGTGGACTCAGTGGACGTATGACGTACCTATGACAAACCATTATTTCGAAGATCGTCCTGTAAAATGTTAAGTTGGTCAATAGGTATGGTTGTTCGGTTCTGGTTGTATGTATGTATGTATGTATAATTCTTTATTGCACATGAGTAAAACATAACAATAAAACAGTAATTACAAGAACAGTTGACATATGTACAAAGGCGAGATTATCCCTATAAGGGATTTCTTCCAGCTAACCTTTGAGCAATTTGGTTGTGTCCAATCCATTGCCCTATTGTGCGGTCTTGCTACCTCTTTAAGCTATTCTCAGATGTTCAAGTAAATGGTGGATGTAAAATTCAGAACGCGTCTAACGGCACATTTCTATTAATTAAAGCAAATTTAAACTTTTGGCAAAGGCCCTAGAGTTGATAATCCGGTAAAATGTTAACGCATCAGTCTTTATCTATGACGTATGCTTATTTTCGGACAACAATGAGGTAACAAAACCGAACGATAGGACAATGGATTGGACACAACCAGAACCAACAACTATAACTATGTACTATTTACAATTTTTTGCCAATCATGGATC
The DNA here is from genome assembly GCA_905163555.1 of Notocelia uddmanniana. Classification (NCBI taxonomy): domain Eukaryota; kingdom Metazoa; phylum Arthropoda; class Insecta; order Lepidoptera; family Tortricidae; genus Notocelia; species Notocelia uddmanniana. Next base: position 15,090,118 of record LR991075.1, on the reverse strand, counting down.
GATTTGTACTATGAGAATATTTTTTTACCACGGTGACAGTGGTAAAAAAAATATTATCAACAAGATGGAGGAAATCGTTAAGGGTCCCCCGCACGCTCGACTGAACTCGGTTCTCCATACAAACGTAGTTTCGTTCTCAATTTTAAAACGCCGTGCTGAAATAACATGGAACTTTTATTTAATCGTATGGCATTTATTTACGAACCGTGAGATCTTCGAGAAGACAAGTACGGTTGCCAGTTTTTGTTGCACTTTTAGCACCACCCAGGGGTCACGTGTAGGGTAACGGTGGGTACTCCCTAAGGACGTGGTGCAATTTCGACCCCCTTTGTCAAGTGAGTGGGCAACTTGACTGTTGGAAGTTCTCAAGCCACCCGAAGGCCTCTAACTTGGCTTAATAGACAGCAGCCAGGATCAACGGCTTAACGTGCCTTCCAAAGCACGAGAGCGCTCAGTTAGTAACCACTCAAAGCGGTCACCCATCCAAGAACTGACCTGCGCCCACATTGCTTAACCTCGCATACCGCACGCGGTAGGCGGGTGCCGCTGGGCGACGAGCGCTCTAACGTGGAACTGTGTACACACAATGGGATCCGCCATATATGGGCCACAAATTAGTTTCCGTTGCTAGAAATTGTATTTGAAAAAGAAAATACAGTGAGTTTTTGAGTTTTTTAAGTGTTTTATATAAACCTTAATAATCGCTGTATTTTTTCTCCATTATAATTTCAAGCAACAGCAACTAATTTCCGGCCTAGATATCCCGGATCCCATTGTGTATACAAAGTTTCATGTTATTCCATCATGCTGTTTTAGAATGAGAACGAAACTACGTTTGTATGGAGAACCGAGCTTCCTGCGGACTCTTAAAATTTATGCGTCATGTCATGTAGATATGTACCTATTATGAGATAAAATTAGTTAGCAGTTATAGATGTCGATGTTCGTACTTCAATACAAGTTACTAATAGTACAACGTTCACGGCTTACCGGTAGCATTCATTGACGCGGTTCATTCAATCGGAGAACTATTGTTATTTTTTTATCGTGCCCGTTACCGGGTTGTTATTCTCAACGCTTACTGGGCGCATCATTTTTTACAAGCTTTTATTTAAGTTCAATAAAAGTTGTGGCGATCCGATTCATTAAGGCGCTATTGAACAGCGTTTTGTGGCAGAAGTAGGTACTTAGGTAAAAGTATTTTCTAACGACCTAATAATAGTACAAATGCCGCCATTACTGACGTTTAAAATCGCGCGCGAAAGAATCAGAATCTTTATTTGTGAAACGTAGGTCGGCCTGTTTAGCCTAGTTGGTAGTGACACTGCCTCCGAAGCTAGAGGTCCCGGTAAGGGCATATGTTTCTGTGGTGAGCAGAAACGTTTGTTCCTGAGACTTGGATGTTTTCTATGTATTTAAGTTCTCTCATCGTCTAGTACCCATAACACAAGCCTCATTGAGCTTACTTAGGGACTAGTTCGATTTGTTAAAAAATGTCCCCTAATATTTATTTATTTATTTATAGGTAAGATGTATGTGTATCGACTTAACGAGTTAGTTCTCTATGTTTTACCCACTAGCGTAGGTGTACAAATGTATCGATGAGTACTGAGTGAGTGAGTGATGAATGAGTAAGTGAGTTGATGTGTGTGTGTGTGAAAGGTTCTTGAGTGGCGACTATGTCCCTGAAGACACAGCGTGGGAAGGCGCCCAACAAGGTGGATCTACGATCTGGTCAAGAAGCTGGAAGCCGTTGGATGAGGGAGGCGCAAGACCGGTCATTGTGGAGATCCTTGGGGGAGGCCTTTGTCCAGCAGTGGATATTATGATGATGATTATGAATTCGATGCAACGATGGGTTTCGCAGTACTAAGTATTCCGAGAATGTTTGAGAGAATAATATTTATGGTGTCAAAAAGAACTTATTTACTAATCACGTAATTATTTTTACGACATCTTGTTATTTCTACTTACAACGACAAGATGTGTTAGCTTTCTGACTTTCTCATTACAATTTAGCATATGGTCATGGTAATATGTATGTCATAACTTTATATTTAGAACATACTCACTAGGAAAGTCTGCACAGTATGAATTCCGTTTCGTGTCGATCTGTAACAAAAACATCACTCATAAGTATGTCTATAACTAATGGCGTATGTTATAAACCTTTATTATTCTCTAATACTAATACATACAAGTATGTTGTTTGACCTATAGAGATTATTGGTTCGTCTATCGCTGTTGTTAAATATTTCACCTCGCTCACACACACTTCGCAGACGATTAATATGACGACCACTTTGGCTAAGTTGGTAGGTCCCAGGTTCGAATCCCGGTCAGAGCAATATTTGTGCATTTGTTCCTGCTGAGTCTTGGATGTTTCCTATGTATTTAAGTGTGCATTTAGATATACAAGTATGTATATCGTCGTCTAGTACCCATGGTACAAGCTTTGCTTAGTTTGGGACTAGGTCGAATTGTGCAAGATTGTCCCCAATATATATCTTTTTTATGATGTAACTAGTGTTTACCTACTCGCTCGAACTCGTTTCTTTCGATCCCCCTTGCGGCTGTAACCCTCTGTGCAACCTTTTGATCGGTTGTTTCTTCTTTGGAACTGGGTAGCATTTTTGGTTTGATGAAGAGTTACTTAATCTAAAAGCACTTAATCTAAAACCTTTTTCTTAGTCAATCTAAAAGCGTGGAGTAGTTCTTGCTAAAACAGTTGTTTTTACAGCAAGGAAGTAATATCTTAACACAAATCTCTCCCATTTGCTTTAAAAATGTATAAAGATAGACCTAAACAATATTAATTCTCCCTCAAATTATTATGGTATTTTTAACTCAAGACATATTAGAGTAAGCAATTTATTACTCTCTTCCAGAAACAGTGTGCAAGAGAGTTTTTCGTTTTGAATGAAGATTTCTCTTTTATCTGTGCATGTTCTAACATAATAGTCTGTTAATAAATACGCGTCCACGGATTGCCATTTCCGCCGAGACATATATATAGTGCAATCTGTATAATGTAAATGTTTTCAGAAATAAATACTTATTTTTGCCTCATTAATTCGCCTACCAAATTTCCAACGTCTGACTTGCCCGGCTAGTATGATAGCTTATACCGTCACGTTATATGTGACGTTTCAGTACATTTTAGCCATATAACGTGACGGTATAAGCTATCATACTAGCCGGGCTGGTATACTTAAGTTATCGTCGAACCATGTATAGGTACATACAAAGTATACAAACGCTTGTTTTTTTTATGACATAGGAGGCAAACGAGCGGACGAATCGCCTGATGGTAAGCGATTAGTGCCGCCCATGGACACTCGCATCACCAGTGGGGTTGTAAGTATAAGGTAGGTACAAGGAAAAAACCGATCGCTCGCTTTTTTATACCACGTCGGCGGTAAACGAGCGTACGGCCCGCCCGATGGTAAGCGGTCACCGCAACCACCCGCAACTTATGGACAGAGGTTTCACACGCGTTGCCAACCTTTTAAAAAGTATACACTCCTTTCTTGAAGAACCCCTATATACCTGTAGTCCCTCGGGAAAACCTCGACAGGGAGCTCATTCCAAGAGTCCGAGGCCGAGGGAGAAAATTCCTCGTTCAATAATTAGCTTGTCTATTGACTTCGGAGACCAATAGAATGGACTGCAGTTGAAAATGAAGCTATGCGCTGCGGACTGAGTTAGATAACGCAGAAAGTAAGAGTGTTTAGTTTCATAACTCGGGACCGTAGTGACGTACCGTTAGATCTACCCATCGATAAGAAAAGCCGTTTAGGAGTTTCTTACAAATAAAGTTATATAATAATAATAATTATTATTTACTACTTATCTCATGGCGCTACCCAAAGCTTGTCTGGGAGAGGTAAAACAGATCACTCTTTAGCGATAAGTCCGCCAGTTGTTTGCAACAATGCGCTGTTACCATGTTCAGTGCCTCACACGATGTGTCATTTCCATTTGCGAAATTATGTGATATGAAGTGTTAACCATTGTGGTAAATTCAAAAACAACTAAACTTTCACGTCCTGTTACGAATGCTTCCGTCTTTTTAGCAAAGGTTAGATATCGCTGATATTGATATCGTATCGAAGTTCGTATTGCAAATGATATGATACCTATTTATCCAAAGGTTACATATCATATCAGTTATACGGTAGATTAAGTTTGTACTTTAGAATTGTAAGATTATACTTAAAACCCGGAACTTTGGGCTAATACCGATAACCTTCATAGGCAATAAAATTATCTTCTGGCTTTAGCTGCAGATATCAATTGTAATACAGGACAGGCCACTTTCCAGGGTATTAATTATTAGGTCATATGGTATTAATATTACTAACTTTTTATATATTATATAGATCCATCGATATTCATAAAATAAAGAATACGACACCGAACAAACTCATATACGCATAAGTAAAAAACTTAAGTAGATGACCTGTTAAATGTAGTTGTGGCGTGTTCGAATAGACATTACATATTTAAAATGTGCAACACAAACAAAACAAACGCCTATTTGTACACGTCATAACTACCTCGTGTGTTCATAAGTTTTGAGACGAATATTGTTTTGAATAAATCAATTACAGCAAATATTTCTGTCAAGGTTAGGTATTATGTTCATTGAATCACTGTACTGTAGCTGATAAAAGTAAATAGAGTTTATTTAAATTGGCTTTCAATATTTAAGCCTTTAAATGCGGCGGTCTCTCTTAGGTGCCGGCACGAAACGAAAAACGTGTCTCTGATAGAAAGAAAGTTAAGGCAGCGGAACGACGAATTGTACACCAAAATGTCGATAGATGTTCCAACTACTGCACAGACAGTACTGCAATCTTATCACCCTACGATGTTCACGATACGGGCGATTATTACGTATGAGGTAGCCTTTTCTTTCAATTTTGAATACTAGTTGCTCAAACTATGCCTTAAAATTATCCATTTACCAGATGGACTATTGGAATCACTTGTTAAAGTTTATTTGACACGTATATTCATCAAAATAATTGTTTTTTTTTGGCAAAGTTTTGGAGAACACCGTAACAAAATTAAATTTTCATACGAAGGCTGCTAAAAGAGAAATGTATGTCTTTTATCAGTCAATAGAAGTAACTTTCTTCGAGCCTGGCTCTAAATACTCCAGATTAGTCTTTTTGGACAAAATTAGCTTTTATGAACACACAATTTATAGCTAAAAACCTGCCGTAAATACTACTCAAAAATAGTTACTCACAAATGAGCTACTGGAAGAGAAGCAAGAGAATCCCTGATGAAAATTGTCGTGTCTCGCGGGGTCATTATCTAGGTGTAGCCGACGCAATAAATGGCATCTAACATAAAATATTGGAACGCAGTTTAAATAATACATATGTTTATTTATTAATGAAACTATTGTCAAGCAAAATTAACAATATGTTTGTAGGTAAATATAAATATATATATATATATATATATATAATTATGAAAAAATCGAGTATGTAGCCGTCACAAAACTTATGAACACACGAGGTACATACAACAGGTCATCTTCGTAAGTTTTTCACCTATACCTACATAGATAAAGAAGGCGTCTTCGAGTAATTCCGAATGTCATGAACATGACAAATTTCTGACAAACAAGCATGTTTTTTTTTAATCTAGCAATAAACATATCAAAAATATACATAAAGATTTAGTAAAAATTAATAAAATTCAGAATTTTCCGACATTCGGAATTAGCCTCACGCGAAAAAAACAAAAAATTAACGAGGAAGTAAATCTAACGGGGAAGAGGAAGAACATTGTCGAAGAAAGGAGGTCCCTGTTAGAAACCATTGAAAACAGAAGAGGAAAGATGTTTGGACATCTTTTACAATACGACAAATATATCAAAATTATTGTGGAAGGGAAAGTAGAAGGAATGCGGAAGAGAGAGAGGCCAAGCACATATATGGACCAAATTAAAGAAAAAGTAAACGTCATGTTGTATCAGGGGGTCTACTCCGAAATTCGAAATACGAACTTCGTATGGTGCCGTCCCTTTCACTCTCCTGTCATACACTATAGGAGTGAAAGGAATGGCACCATACAAAGTTCGGATTTCGAATTTCGGAGTAGACCATCACACTGTCGAAGGAAAGGCTCAGGAAAGAAATACATGGAGATTGCTCCACCGACATGAGCCTAGCTCTTAAAATAAGTAATGATGAAGAAAAAAAGCTTTATAACGTACTGTGTGAAATGTCTCCACCTCTACATGTCGATAGTTGCTGTGATAGCCTTTCGCATCACTAAGACGGCGAAACGAAAGCATTGTCACAGTAGATTGATAGCGAGCAGTATGTTTAGATTTAACCAGGTCCGCTGATAAAGGACCATGCCTCAAAATATTCCTGAAGCCAACACTTGGTGCCCATAGAACGAAATGAAGTAGATTTAAAGACCTATCTAATGGTCTAACTCTCAGCTTTGCTGGTTCTAGGACCAGACAAGTTACCCATGGTCCTCTGTAGTATGTCCTCTCAACTCATTCGTAGGAAACGTTTCGGGCAACACGTAGCCAAATTTTGAATTCGTAGAAAATTTGAATATGGTTCTTCGGAATCGTTGTATCTTTCCTGTTATTTTATCTTTGTTGTATAACATCACCATTAAATCATTGGTTTCGCAGAAAAATGTTGTAGGCACCAATCTGCATTTCCAGCCTTGTTGGGGTCGCTTTTGAAAGTCGACAGACTATACCTATCGATAATTGGAATACTAAATACAGGAAAAAGATTGGCATTATTTAGTTTTAGATATACGATCATGTAAAATATCAGCTAAAAAATTGTTACGAGTTAAGTTACTTAAATGGGAGTTTCTCTGCGAGATCGCATCAGGAAAGAGGCCATCCGTAGCAGAACCAAAGTGACCGATACAGCCTTTCGGATCGCTAAAATTAAGTGGCAGTGGGCGGGGCACATAGCACGTAAAACCGTTGGCCGTTGGGGCGAAAAGGTTCTCGAGTGGCGACCACGTACCAGAAGGCGTAGCGTGGGCAGACCCCCCCACACGGTGGACTGATGACCTGGTAAGGGTCGCGGGTGTCCGCTGGATGCGGGTGGCGCAGGACCGGTCATTGTGGAAGTCTTTAGGGGAGGCCTATGTCCAGCAGTGGACGTCATTCGGCTGACACGATGATGATGATGATGAAGTTACTTAATATATGTAAGGACTGATTTTAGGTTTTAGGGATTTTATTGATTTACTTATTTATTAGGGCAAAAAATAGTATACGTACGTATATTTTTGATGTCGCCCGTATACTCCGTTGTAACAGAGTTGTGAAACTGCTTCAGCAATATGTGAACTGTGGCGTGCAGTACGGAAGGGCATGTGACCTCTTGAACGCAACACTTGGCTGTGTGTTAGTGTGACACGATGCAATTTGTGCAGTTATTTGTATGACCACGGCAAGTAGGGGTGGGTCGTTGACGGTTTTCGCTTCAACGAAACGAAACGTTAACATAGAAAACGTCAACTCGTTGAAAAACTAGTTGATTTCGTCAACTAGGCTTTTGCTTTAACTGATGAGAAAAAGGGCATTGAGTTGATACGTTTATTTTGTTTAAAGTGCCTTGTGACGTTGATTGTGCTTCGCACGAATTATGATACTTAAACTTAAATTATTTACGCAAATTACCAAGTTTATAATAAATATAATAATATAGATTAAAGACATAGAAAACTAAATACTGTTAAAGAGTTCATGTAGCAGAAAAATACATATTTTCTTAATCAAAATATCAATTTCTTAGATTTTTTAAAATAAAAATACGTAATAATGCTATAAAAGTAGTTATTTTCACATACTCATTTTATGATCTTCCCTTCATACTTTTTCCAGGCTTAGGACTGGCTGAGATAAAATATGTATTGTTATTACACTCAGAACAATATATGCAAAAATATAACAGTGAACAGCGGAAAAGTCGTTTGCGCCCTATCAGACAACATCGTTGCGTCAACGGAATTCCGGTTCAGTTGAATTGTCGATCAACGAAAGGATCTTTCAATCAACGTCGACTAACTCCATCTCGTTTTCGAGCCTTTGCTGTTGCGTCGTTGCGTTCCGCTCGCACTGGCGTCAAAGGAATCGGGTTGAGAATCAATGAAAGGAATGTTAATCTCAACTATACTGTCACGTTTTGTACGTTAAAGTCGTCAACTAGATGAATCTGTCAAACAAAACGTTTCATTCGTTGACGAACGAAAAACGTTATATCAAATAGTTCGTTGAATCAACGACCACCACTAACGGCAAGTTCAGATTTCGGATTTCGGAGTAGACCCCCTGATAATGGACACAGAAGGTAGCTATAGCAACTCGTTAACTAAGTATACAAAAGATAAACCCATGTTTGAGCTCGTCCGGCGTCATTATTTAATAACACCCCCCTAATTCCAAAACACTTTAATGGTCACTATTTTGTCGAAGTGGATAAAGATTTTGACGACGCCTTCGTTTTCGGTTATTCGGCAGAAGTACAGGACCGCTACCAACTAACTCAGAAATGCCACTAAAATTTACAGCCAATTCGTAAAAAACGTGCTCAAGAAAGTGAAACCTTCTTATCTTAATTAGTAGTTGAGGACTGTGGAGAAAAGTTATAGTTGGCAATAAAGCTTGTACCAAAAATGACATTTTTGCTAGAATATTCTCTATGATTATTCGCATTAGTACTTGTGGCAACCCTGCCGAGGTTGGCTAACCGCTGGCTCAGTTCCTGGCTTGCAACAGCCGTTACGTTGCAATCCTTCCGGCCACCGTCACTGATAACAAACACCGCCGTAAACTATGGCCCGGTTGGTTCAAATTTAGGAGTTGATGGTCGTTTTTCAAACGATACGCTTGGATGTATCTTAGGGTTCCGTGCCAAAGACGTAAAATGCAACCCTTATAGTGCGAGGGCTGTCAGTCTGTCGCAAGTATGTATCTCAGGAAATATACTTATTCGAAATTTGGAATAGTTGTAAACAAAGTCAATAAAAATTAACATGTAATTTGTATTTGGTAAGAAAATTGGGCGATATGATTTGTTACTAGGTCAATTGTGGGTCATATAGAAGGACGTCAATTACGCACTTTAAAACCGTTTTTTTTTATAGAGTGGTCTTTCGATTTGTGAAGGAAAATGTAAATAAAATATCATAAATCTCCGAAGTTACCAGTTTGGGCCGCCTGATGGTGAGCGGTCAACGCAGCCTATGGATGCCTGCAACTCCAGGGGTGTCACATGCGCGTTACCAACCCTTTAAAAATGTATTAACTCCTTATTGATATTACAGGGAAAACTAAGGCAGGGTCTTTGAGCTTTTCACTGTATGTTGTATTCTGACTTTTATTTTTTATTTTGATTAAACAATTCCCAAAAAGTCAGACAACATAAGACAAACTATAAAACAAAATAAAAAATATTACAGATAAAAAAATTGTCCCAGGTCGCCATTATTCTGCTCAGAATCAAATTGATTGATTGATTTTTTTAAATATAAAAATGTCCCCCATTTTTTATTCTAATATGTTACATTTTTTGGGTAAACACGGTAAATTGGAACAATTTTTTTTCACCTCGGCGGCTCGAAAATGGCGGTTTTGCTGCTTGAAACCAGTGAGCAAAATGCAATTTTGCTGCGAGCGTGACAACGACTATTCCCGCTTGAAACCTGTGAGCAAAATGCAATTCTGCTGCGAGCGTCAAACAAACTTACTTTTTAATTTTTCATCGTAGGTTAGTTTAAGTAACTTCATTCTCTCTATCTCTATTCCTTTGCGTTATATGTTCTCGCCGCTGAGGTGAAAAGTTGTATGTATCACACGAGAGCAAAGATATTTGCATCTCGTGTCTTTGAGTCTCTCGCTACGCTCAAGATTCTAATTTTAAATAACTCGCTACACTCGTGATTCAATTATAGAATATTTCGCTTGCTCGGGACTCAACATCAACACTCGCAGCAAAAATCTACTTTGCTCTCTTGTTGAACAAATAACTATTTTATATGATTCTGAGCAGGATAAACTAAAAAATGAAAATTACATCATAAAGTGAAAACGCACCTTTCGACCAAGCTTCAAAACCCTAGTCACGTTCCATGCATACATATTTTGCGAAAATATTACGCGAAATTTTGACTAGAATATAAATAAACGTATTCACAAAGATAACATCAGGTATTTTCACCAAAAGGTCGTATGGAATGGAAACGCTTGGCGTACCAATCTTGACATGGTAGATGGTCTACATGTGATAAGGATTGTGAAATAAATATCTTTACGATTAGAAAGTTTTCTGACCCATGGGTCAGGAGATATCTATATACGGGAAACCTTTAATTTTGAAGATATTATATGTTGCGCTATGTATAGGCTTTTTTTATCAGTGATAGTGTATTCAGTTTTATAAAGAAGATATTTCTTTACATTTCTTTACTTAACATGGTAACCATCCGGTGTGATCTAAGAGTCTAACCCCCTTATTCATAAACTTCCATCAAACCTATATTAGTTAACAAGCCGCTAAAGTTTGTTTGTCCTTCTGTCTTTAGACATTTATGTTTGTGGGAAAGGGACGACACATTTTTTTTACACTGGATAGGTTTGTGCTTGACCACAAATCACCTGATGGTAAGCGATATTGTGGTCTAGGATGGAGCGCGCTTACCTAGTAAAAACCGGTTCACTTTCGTCTTGAAGACCGTAATGTTGTAGTTTTCAGGGAATAAGGATTCCGGCAAGGAGTTTCACATATTGGCTGTTCTCACAATAAAAGAGGAAGCGAAACGCTTCGTGCCAGGTTTTGGAACTGCCACCGTAAAACGATGTCGCCTTGCCGTATCCCTGGTCGTCCGATGGTAGAAGGGGGCGGGGGGTATTATACTGTGCAGTTCCTCAGGCCCTCAGCACACTCCCCGAAATGCAACCGATAGAAAACCGAAAGACTAGCAACATTGCGGCGTTGTCTAAACCGGAACTTTAGTTAACAGCGGTTCGTTAAGTTTTATGAATAAAGGGGTACGTGTCAGGCCACCGTGAGAAAGTGTAAGTTATTGAAGAATACCACCAGTTTTATTACTGTCATTACTACTTTTGAAGATTTAGGTGGGTACATTTTTAATTAGCGAAGAACATAAGAAGAAAAACAATTTCATAAAATGTTGATTGCATCAGTTTGATAACCCTAGCTTAGGTAATTGCACTGTAGTATTGTTTATTACAGCTAACGTCGTCACTAGGGCAGTGGAACTTCTGTACCTTTGAGTATATGTACTTAAATTTATTTGAATTGTCCGAATAGTATCAAATTCCTCCCTTCAAAAAGCGACTTTCCTGTCTAAACAAGAAGGCTCAAAATAGAATGCCAGTTTTTTTTTAAATGGGACATTTAAATACATAATTTCACTGTTAATCATTCTGTGGTCGTATTCATATGATTATTATGATCCTCCCACACTGGCTGTTATAAAGTTATATAACATAGTGTGACAAGGATAAGGCTATGTAACACTATGATCTTGAAGACAGATAGTTGCTCTTATGTAAGCCAGTGTAGAAGCACCATTATTACTTTTGTTTCGCTGTGATGTATTTGATAGCGATATCCCAAATTGCGATTTCAGTCGAATCGAGCCCTTAGTCCTTAACATCAATAAAGTACATTGGTGCCTACATCCAGTCTTATAGAATGTAGCTCTAGCTATTGCAAAAGCCCTTTCGGCTGCGATTGCAAAAGCCTATACCAAGACCTTAGCGAATATTTTATAAGACCACATTCACTTGTGCCATATTTAAGTTTTTTGGCAAACAAGCTTAGCTTGGTGGTAAATGGACACCGTACTAGCCTATGAACGCTTGACTCCAGAAGAATCAGAAGCGCGTTACCGACCCTTTACTGACTCGAGGATTCGTCGTGTTGACATCTAATTAACTAACATTTAAAAGTCTGCACATAGCCACTCTAGATAAGAAAGATATGAATAATATTCATCTTAATTATCTTAAAGTGACACGGTTAAATTTTTTTTTTTTTTTAATAATCTGACCGCATTAAAAAGATTTGATATATTCAAGACACCACACAAGACATCAACACTTGAAAGAAGTCTAATATTAGTAATATTTCATCTATGCCAGAGAATAATTGACCGAGTGAAACGAGGGTCTCCGTTTCAGCTTCGGCGAAACTCCTTTCGTATGTCCGGCCGGCGGATTTCCGGATTTCTCAACCAGGTCGCATTTCTCAACCGATTCTCGTGAAATTTTATGAGCATGTTTGATAATTCTGTAGGTATATATAATTTATCAGTCGAGCGAGTTTTTGGAAATTTTGAAATTCGAAAAAGAAATCGCGACGTCTACAAATCACTGAGCCACTAGTTAATACAATTAATAGTATTGGTTCTTACGCACAGAAGGTTTACTACAAGTGGCAGGCCTGTGTGTGGTTCGTGATATAACTAAGAGAGAGTGTACTGGAACTGCACGCCCCTTCAGTAAGCTTCCGCATCCGAACTAATCATATACGTAGACTTGATGATGAATCATATAATAATAATAATAATAATAACCCCCCCATGGAATCACCTTGTCGTGGTGGGGGGGCTTACGGGTTGGTGAGACACTACCAACATTGAGGTCGAAACACCTAGACCGCACCCCAATCTGGGAGATACGAAATTATATGCTAATAACAACCAGGCTTACCCTTCCCAAACTAAGATCCCGCCTTTCCTATCTTTCTTCTTCTTCCTTCTTAGAGTAAGTAAATAATGTAAGTATGCAGTTGCGATCAAGAAGATTACGTCCAGGGCCGCTGCCCGAGGGTAATCGTCGGGGCGCATCTGGGGCCGTTGCTGGATGCCACAGCATGCGAACCAACGGCGATGCGGAGTTGAGCAGGCGGGCTCCCATCGAACAATATGTTACAGCCGCAGACGGGCCGCTGCCCGAGGGCCATCGTCGGGGCGCACCTGGAGCCGTTGCTGGGTGTCACAGCATGCGAACCAGCGGCGATGTGGAGCTGAGCAGGCGGGCTTCCATCGAAGAATATACTACAGCCGAAAATCCATCGACACGCGCGACATCTTCCCCTACATCGATGTCCCTCAATTCCTTCGTCGTCATGTTCTTTGTTTTCATCAGTTCCGTCATCACCTGCGTCATACCTGAATTACTCCGACTCCGAGATTACATCAGCGTGTACCTCACCCTCCCGCTCTATTAGTACAGCCGAGGATGTTGTGCAGGAGGCAAGTACTGCCAACAAACCTGCACCCGCCGCGGCTGATCAAAAGGTGCGCAAGAAATGGTCTCGCGATATGAACATTTTCATCTTGCGCGCATATCTTAAAATCACTGCTCTTGAAACCGAAACAAGAAAATACTTACCACAACTACACGACGAATTCAGCCAAAAGTTTCCTACATTTAAAGTCAGCAGACAACGTTTAGGGGACCAACGCAGGGCAATAGTGCGAAATAAGCTACTCTCAGATGCAGATATTGCAGAAATTAGAAAACTTGCTGAATCTGACCTTAAAGATTCACCTTGTCCCTCGCATCAACAACAAATAACAACACAGAACAGTAATACAAGAATGATCTGGACGAATGAGATTAATGAATCGATAATGAGAGAGTTCTTTAGAATTACACAATTAGAAACAAACACAACCGCATATAGAAAACCACTTTATCTAACAATAATTGCAAAGCACCCTCAGTTAGCACATATATCCGAGCAAAGAATAGCAGACCAGCGACGAGCTATCATCAACAATAAATATATAACCGACCAAAGACTTCAGGAGATTAAACATGAAATTTCGCGTGAACTAAGTTTAGTCGTGGGAACCCAAACTGATGTTAGTTTACCCTGTATCGATACTCCATATGAAATTTCACAGACAGACTCTTTTTTTTATGAAGTACCTGCAACATTAAACCATATTGAAAGCAGTCATGGCACTCAAACTAACAATTTAAGTACAGAAGCAAATCAAACACAGTACCAACTCCCATCGGGAGTACAGGAGGAGATTGAACAAGCTTTCCTTGCTGCTAAGGAAACATTTTACAACACTGCCCCCACAAACAGGCCTAGTATACCTAAAAAAAGATCATCTAAAAAACTTGCCTCTATTGTTCATTTTATGAACAATGCCATACTTCCGAAATACTTAAGTCAGGAGGAAAATTTTGAATTCTTTCAAACTACCCTCTACTGTGCCGCATATGTGGCAGCGACTCAAACCGGCTCGAAGATTAGAGATTTTCATCACAACCCCCAATTTAATGATCGTCCACCATACTGGCAAAAGCGATTACAGGATAGAATTGTAGACTTGAGAGCTAAGATAGGCAGGCTAACAGAATTTATAAATGGTAACACTAGCCCGAGACTCACAAGACACATAAACGCAATCAAACGTCAGTATAAACTTCACTCCCGGCACGAAAACGAAAACACGCAACTTACTCATTTTCTCGACACTCTTAAACAAAAACTTAGCGCACTTACTAGTAGACTTCGCAGATATAAACTCACAACCCTTCGAAAAACACAAAACAAACAATTTCTAAACAATGAGAAAGTATTTTACAGGGCACTTCAAAATTCCAACAATAGTACCCCCGAACCAGAACCAAACTCTAATACCAACTCTGAATCACCCTCTGCCGAAGATTTGCACTATTTTTGGTCCGACATATGGTCTAAACCCGTGGAACATCGGAGTGCTGAATGGATTGAGGCTGATAAAGAATCACTTAATTCTGTACCTAGTATGACATTCGACCACGTGAGTCTCGATCTACTACAATCTGTCATACGTAAAACCCATAATTGGAAAACAACTGGCTCCGATAAAATCCATAATTATTGGTTAAAGAAATTCACTTATTTGCACCCGATTTTACTCACACATATCAACGAATTTATTCATGCTCCTGAGACACTACCGCTATATATTACACAAGGGATAACATACATGTTACCTAAAGATAAATCCGATAGGAAAAACCCTGCCAAATACAGACCTATCACTTGTCTACAGAATACGTACAAAATCATAACCTCATGCATTAGTAAACTAATATATAGACATATTGACACACACAACATATTAGCAGAACACCAGAAAGGATGCCGTCAGAACAGTCAGGGCTGCAAAGAACAACTTACAATAGATGCCGTTATTTCCAGGCAAGCCCTTAAAAATAAAAAAGATATTTACACTATGTACATCGACTATAAAAAAGCCTTTGACTCAGTACCACACAGCTGGCTTATCCATATCCTAAAACATTACAAAATACACCATACTATCGTACGATTCCTTGAAAATGCAATGTTACATTGGTCAACTGTACTCACAATATCCAGCAACACCACACAAGTAGTAACGGACCCGATAAATATCCGCAGGGGTATTTTCCAAGGTGACGCCCTTAGTCCGCTTTGGTTCTGTCTTGCACTCAACCCCCTATCTAACTTACTGAACAATAGCAAATCTGGAATTAAGCTGAAATATGATAGTGATTCACACATTATATCTCATTTAATGTACATGGACGACATTAAACTATATAGTAGTAATTTAACTGGTATTCATAAGCTAGCAGATATCACACAAGCATTCTCATCCGATATAAACATGGAATTTGGCATAGACAAATGCAAAATACAGTCAATTCGAGAAGGTAAGATAGAACACAGTACTTACACTCTTGCCAATGGAGAGCGTATAGATCCTGTGGATGATGAAGTTGGTTATAAATATCTCGGCTACCAACAGTCGCAACAAATTCATCACAAAATAACTAAAATTACATTAAAACAGAAATTCACAAGTAGACTCCACAAAATTTTAAACACTCACCTTAACGCAGGTAACATAATAAAAGCAATAAATTCATATGCAATCCCCATTCTCACCTACTCTTTTGGAATAATACAATGGTCACAGACAGACCTCTTATACCTACAAAGGATAATCAACACCTTAATGACCAAGTACCGGAAACACCACCCGCGAAGTTGCATCCAGAGGCTGATATTACCAAAAGCAGAGGGCGGAAGAGGACTAATAGACATTAAAAATCTCCATAACAAACAGGTAAGCTCCCTAAGAAAGTTCTTTCATGACCGGTCCTCCAATTCACAAATACATCAGGCCATTGTAAAAGCTGATCAAAAACTTACCCCACTAAACCTGAACAGTTACGATAAGCAAAAAAATGAAGAAATAACTGAACCTCAACAAAAACTACAAGCATGGCTCCAAAAATCACTTCACGGCAGACACCGACTCGACCTGATCAACCCCAACGTCGACAAGCTGGCTTCTAACATGTGGCTCAAGAGAGGTGAGTTGTTCCCTGAGACTGAAGGATTCATGATAGCCATTCAAGATCAAATAATAGATACCAGGAACTACAGAAAGCATATTATCCACGACCGTAATTTACCCACGGACCTGTGCCGACGCTGCCACGCAGCATCAGAGACCATACAGCACATCACAGGAGCGTGTCGATCTATAACGCAAACAGACTATAAACATCGACATGATCAAGTTGCCGCCATCATCCACCAATACCTAGCATATAAATATCAACTTATCGAAAAAAGGACTCCTTATTACAAATACTCACCTCAGACTGTTTTAGAGTCCACCGAACATAAACTCTACTGGGACAGAACTATAATTACCGATAAGACAGTGCACTACAACAGACCTGACATTACACTCTACGACAAAGCAGCAAAAACAGTATATCTCATCGACGTAGCCGTCCCCAACACCCACAACCTTGCATCTACCCATACTGAAAAAATCAGCAAATACACAGACCTGTCTATAGAAATTAAAACCCAATGGAAGGTGAACACCGTCAAGACTGTTCCGATCGTCATCTCGTCTACAGGAGTTATCCCTCGCACTCTGCACACCAACCTCAAAACTCTTGATATCCACCCACTTACATATATCCTCCTACAAAAAGCGGTCATCATGAACACATGTCGAGTAGTTCGTAAATTCCTAGCTATAGAACCGTAGGTTCTATCATTCAGTACTCGTTTGGCCAAAAGCCCGCGATTTCTGAATTAAAACTTCCTCCTATTAGAGAGATAAACAAAGAAAACACATAATAATAATAATAATAATGTTCTTTATTCACGCCAATAACACAAATTTTTAGTAATCACACACTACGACCACGACCACTTTGGCCTAGTTGGTAGTGACCCTGCCTTCGAAGCCGCAGGTCCCGGGTTCGAATCCCGGCAAGGGCATTATTTGTGTAATTAAGGCGAAGGGGTGGGCAAGCTCTTTCCATACGAACTTTGTGCAAGTTTTTCTTCGTTTGTGTTTGCACTCCAGTTACTATATTTGGTCCATATGCTTATTTTTTGTTAGCTATGTCTTGATGTTTTTCTTTTTTTATATTAATTATTTTTTTAATTAATGCAAAATTTCAACATCAAGTTCTGCGTATATCCAATATGTACCAACAAAAAATAAAATTAAATGCTGTAGTGCCAAAACTACCGCAAAAAACTTGCACAACCTTTGTATGGAGAATGGCTTGGCTTTTTCCTGAATCTTGGATGTTCTCTATGTATACATATACCAAAGTAAGTATTTATCTATAAAAGTATACGAGTAAATCGTCGTCTAGTACCTACAAGCTTGGCTTAGTTTGGGACTAGGTCGATTTGTGTAAGATTGTCCCCCAATATTAAAAAAACGCAATACCAAGAAAATAACACATTGAAACAAAGTCTACTAGGTGAGTAGAGGGGCGTACATTTTAAAATTGTGTCAATAAGTGCGCACGGCTCCGCCCTCGTAAGTACTCTCGTACAACTGCCACTCCCCATGTCATCGCCTTTTTTGTTATGTTGGCGTCCATTAATTACGTGAGGCTATTATGGTGAATTTATTCAACCATAATTTTATAATGCTGTTTTGCAAAAATAATACGTGTGATATACAGGTGGGCCCTGTAACAGGAGAAAAAAAATAAACGGTGGACTATTTAGCGGCCCAGCAATTATGTCCAAGAGGTCTCAGTTGAAAAAAAACATAGATTTTTTAAAGATATATTATGTATTTTCATTACTCTTCTGATGTGATATCAATATATTTTAAAACCTCAATAATTTTGAAAATAAAAAGAAAAAATACCATTGATGAAAAAAAATGCAAAAACAATTACCTATGACTCATACGAGTAACATGATACTACCTCAAACACTGCTTTGAGTGATGCGCTATTATCTCGTGATGTAAAGATCCATTACTTCAGACAGAGATCATAACTTGAGATCACAATTTCTCCGAATTGAAGAAATTTGAATATTTTTTGGACACAAGTAGTTACTGCAGATGCTCTGAAGGAAGCGTCCTTTTAAATATTTGCTCCAGTTACAGAGCCCACCTTGTATGTCGAGACGGGCTCTCTTTCGCGCTTGTTTTATTATTTTCATCCAATGATAAAGATGACCCGGGTATGTCCTAAAACTACGATCAAGACCACCGGGGGATGGGCAGCAGCATCCCTGAAGTGAGGTGGAGATACTGCGATCGCCAACCCGCATGCCAAGCGTGGCGATTATGGCATATACCCCCCTTGAATTTGTGGGAGGCCTATGTCTTTGGCTGATATGGTGATGGTGGTGGTGGTGGTGGATAAAGATGTTGATGAACCTTATACCAAACTCCATAGACTAAAAATAACCTATTAAACTATGTTCACTTGTATAGTGAAGTGACGTTTAGCAATTCTTATTCAACTTAAGTAAATACTAAGAAGTTTAGAATTAAAAATACTGCCCAATAAATTCCATTGGCAAGTCATAAATCTAATGTCATTGTCAATATAAATTGGTATTCAATAGTAGTAAAACTGGCAGACATAATATATCTATCAAGTATATGTTAATTAGGAATGTTATGTCATTCATGAGTAGGTTAGGGCGTGCCTACATTGGAGAGATAGCGCTATACGCGTCTATGGTGTCGACTATAGGATTGCCCAAACTTACCGCGATGTACGGATAGGCTGGCATGTCCTTACCGTTTCGGCTAAACTCAAATGTATCACCCCCGACATAGAGAAAATAAGTAAGAATATAGAGCTCACTCCATACATCAGTTTTAACTGTTTATTTCGTAGTCGACATCTAGAGTCAAAGAGCGGAATTATCAGTACTGCTATAAAGATACTAGATGTCACGTATGTCGCTACTGACGAAAACTGTATTTCTCAACAATTTACTACTAATTTATAAATCAGAATGAGTTCAAAACGGAGGTCCGGTTAATCCGGTTATAATATTAGCTAAAAATGGTTGAGCATTCAATTGTTCGTTCGTCACGGCGTCTATTGACGAGTAGCAAGCAGTACTGATAATTCCGCTATTTGACGCTAGATGTCGACTACGAAATAACCAATAAAAACTGATGTATGGAGTGAGCTCTCTATTCTTACTTATTTTCTCTATGCCCCCGAGGTGTTTACCTGAACGCGGTTGTCAGTGAAACTTTGACACTGATAATCGTACTAAGAACAGTTGAATTTTTTTAAAGGTTTTATTCTAGCATTTAGTCGGCGTGATTAATATGTATGTCAAATTAAAGCTTTCTAGTAGCATAGATAAAATGATATTTGCTAGAGTGAACGTTACTGAGCTTATCCGCGGAGAGGGACGCACGCGTCGACGGGCGGGCATGGCTAAATCCTTGTTTGTTACGGCGCCTTTAAAATGAGAACAGAACTTTAAGAGCTTAGTTAGGGTGATTAAAAAAATCTGTTTTATTTATATTTTTTGTGGCACCCCTTAAATTTGATGATGATGATGATGAATACTTATGAACAAACAAAGTTTTTTTGAGAAATCTAGATTTCAAAAAGTAGCGTTTTTTTGCTATTGAATACTCATTCAGCACCGACTTAGATTTTTTAGAGAGCTTTTATTTTAAGAGGATAATACATGTAACAAGGGGTGCCACAAAAAATATTAAAAAAACATTATTTTTTTTAAACCTTCGTAATAAAGGTATTTATGAATTTGACTGTCCATAGAAATAAATACATGTTTCAAGAATTCGACTTTGTGTTTTTTAATCATACCTCTTCTGTACATCAATAAAATTCATTGAAATAAAAGATTTGCTAAAACAAAGTATATAAGTTGTTACTATCCAAACAGTACCTCACCACCACCACCACCACCACCATATCAGCCCTAGGACGTCCACTGCTGGACATAGGCCTCCCCCAATTTCATGGGGGGTAAATGCCATAATCGCCACGCTTGGCATGCGGGTTGGCGATCGCAGTATCTCCACCGCACTCTAGGAATGCTGCTGCCCATTCCTCGGTGGTCTTGGTCGTAGTTTAAGGACATAACCGGGTCCCTCAATGATCTTCCAATTGCTGTCTTTATGTCACCATAGGTAATTAGGTATTTTAACATAATAGAAATGTCGTCAATTCATATTCCGAGAGAAGCTGTATTATATTTGCATTTACTGACGTAGGTAGGAACCCCCTCATTTCTGAAAATAACTTGAGGATAAGACATTGACGTCATTAAGCGAATTTCACAGTACAATAAACGAAACGCAAACAGTGTTAAAAATTAATGGATAACAGGAAAATTAATCTTCGCATCAGTTTGTTGACATGGTTGGGTGCATCTATAAACTACGTCATATGTATTTCATAAACATAACTAACGTTTTAAACGTGTGTGTGTGAGGAGCGACGAGGAAAGATCGGATTAGAAATGAGTATATAAGGGGAAGTTTGAAAGTGACACCCGTGACGGGGAAAATGAGGAGCAGTAGGTTAGCATGGTATGGGCATGTAATGAGGAGGGATGAATTTCATATTGATAAAAGAATGTTAGGGTTGAATGTCGAAGGACGGAGAGCGATTGGAAGACCCAAAAAGCGATGGATGGATTGTGTGAGACAGGTCACAGGATAATAGAGAGGAATGGAAGAAGAAAACATGTTGCGCCGACCCTGCATAAGCGGGATAAGGGCAGGGAGATGATGATCAAACGTTTTAAAATCAATTATCATCTTTCTGTTTCAACTGTCCACCTGTAACATAATTCATAAATGTAATAATACTCGTAACTGATAACTTAATTTTAATTAAAAACCACCGACATTTTCATTTCAAAGGTCAGATTCTCAAAAACGGCTGAACCGATTTTGATACAACTTATCTATGATCCATCGGTGGAAAATCTGCTTTCAAATAAAAAAAATGCATTCGTTTAACTAACATAACAATACTGCGACAGTTGGGATGCGTCAAAGCAGTGAAAGTGACAAGGTACTAAAATGATCATCTACTTTTGCTGTTGACTGTACTATAGGACGCTCAGAGAGAGACCATATACATCTCTGAGATATTAAATTTATTGCATATACTTTTGTGTATTCGGACTGAGACCGTATATATACGTCACTAATTTTTTTTTATATAATGTATTGTAAGTTTATTTTAATTGAATATTGTGAGTTTGTTAATCACTATAGTTAGGAAAACATTATTATTATTGTCTACGTTTTTTTTACTTCTGCAATTCTGTTTTGGAAACATTATAATTATCATTGTCAATTTATTTAATTGTATAATTCATGTGTTGACTTGTAAAAGTGCCCTTGTGGCCTATTTGCAGAATGAAATTTTTGATTTTGATTTTTGATTTTTATAAGTAAAGTACACACTTGCAGCAGTTCTCGAAAATGGTCGTGCCACGCTCTATTGGGATCGATCTTTCATATCATAAGGCCAAACGGGACAGGCTAATAACCCTGCTGCCTGATATCCTGCTGACAGATCGATCGTAGCGCCAGGCAGAGTTCGTCGACATCACCATATCCCATGACGAGAACCTCGTGAAGGCCTAGAAGGCCAAAGCCAGCAAGTACCTAGCCTGGCACACGAGGTAACCGTCATGTGGGATGTTCGATTAGACGATCATTGTCTCGACAGTCGTCAAGAACCGCGAACTTGTAGCGGAGAGCCTCTGCTAACACCTCAAAGAGACTCGCTAGATGGCTGGGTGACCCTCCTGTGCGTCATGTCTTCGTTATTAATATGGCATGAAACATTGGCCATTTAAGGACAAAAAAGTTCATTGAACGTAACTTTTGTGACAATTATTTAACAAATGAAAATCTCTCTTACGTTGTTAGTGACGTCAATAAGGAACAGTTATATGTAGGTAGATTTCATAAATAAAAAAGTGCAAAAACAACATATTAATATCAAAAATAGAGATTCTTCGGACCATGTTTAAATAAATATTCAAAAAAATACTAGGTATTATTATATTTTCGAGCTTTGGCTCTTGCAAATGTAGATATAGGATTGAACAACCGAAACCCGTTTCTGCTGAATAAATACATTAATAGTTTTGACGAAGGAATATCAAACTCAAAACTCGTCAAAAATCGATGATAACGCGTGGAGCTTCTTAAGTGGGGTTCTTATGAGTTGCCATGGTGACTTACGTCATTATACAAACGCCAACACAGGTGACTGACCGTTCATGACCCTTATTACAATGCACATAAAGCGCACGAATGGTCAAATAACTGTTGGCGATGATACAACCTTAGAAGGCAGAGTTTGCAAAATTGTCGCGTATTTACTAACATTTCAAGTCGAGAGTCAGCAAACAATTGAGCATCGATAGGTTCGAGGACTCTTCGAGGAGCAATCGATGTTGCTTATTCCTATTAAGTTAGAGTTCATTTTAACGATTCCACCGTGATAGGCAATATCTGTTAACACTTGGAAGTGCAAACACTGTACGGTGCAGTAGGCCAAATGTCAGTGTGCCATTGTGGTGACAAGGCTTTGTGAATTTAATTGGGACTTGAAGGGCGTAATAATTTAATAATATTTAGAAATAATTAAGCTATAGTTGCATTTTTTTTCTTTAAATTTTGTAATTTATATTTTAGTAATTTTTATTAGCTATTTACTATATCTTTGGTACTTAAATAAAATTGCTGCACTAATTTGTAATATATATATATATATACTGTTTTGTTCACAATATTTTAGTGTTAATTCCGGAAAATGCACTAATTCCTCTAGTTACCTACTTTTAAAAATATCGTTATTCTGAGAGAAACATAGCAGTTCAGCATAGAAGTTTGTGCGCAAGGCGGTCAAGTTTTTCTGCAGCTGAGTAAATGTTTATTTCCTTTAAAATTATCGTAGCAAATGGAAATCCGTGATCTCTGCCTCATCATCATCATCAGCCATAGTCCGTCCACTGCTGAACGTAGGCCTCCATCATTCAAAGTCAAAGTCAAAGTCAAAATATTCTTTATTCAAATAGGCCTAGCTACAAGCACTTTCGAATCGTCAGTTATAACATGTATTAACATATATATTAATTAATTATTTAGAGCAATTTATTGATGCTATTATTATTCTTTAAAATAAATATTGTATTGTTGTAGACATGTCAAAGTAAGAAATTATTTTGTAGTAAAATTCACAATAGGATCGTCAAAACATAAATAATAATAATAATAATAAATATATAAAAAATAGAAATCTAGACAGTTTCTAGAATAAAATCAAAATATAAAAAAAGATCATATTAATATCTAATGCCATAATGATTAATTCATTAATATTTCAGTCACACTAAAACATTTTGCGCCACAATAATCGATTTTGGGCTTTCCCCATCCAACCACTGCCAGCATCCTCTTAAGGTCATCAGTCCAACGAGTTGGAGGACGTCCCACACTACGCTTGCCCAACCATGGCCTCCACTCCAGAACTCGTCTACTCCAACGGTTGTCGGTTCTACGCCCACAGCCCACTGCCACTTCAGCGTGCTAATTTGCCGAGCAATGTCGACAACTTTCTTCCTTTGACGTATATGCTCGTTTCGTATCCTATCTCTTAAGGAGATACCAAGCATAGCTCTCTCCATAGCACGCTGAGCTACTTTGAACTTGTGGACTAGCCCCTTGGTAGGTGCCCACGTTTCCGCAGCATAGGTCATTACTGGTAGGACGCATTGGTTGAAAACTCTAGTTTTAAGGGATTGTGGCAAGGATGACGCAAAGACTTGGCGAAGCTTCCCAAATGCTGCCCAGCCCAATTGAATCCTCCTATCGGCTTCTTTCTCGAAGTGTGATCGCTGCCTAACCCTCTGGAAAACATGCGTGATTATATGTATGTATGTAAATTATTTCATTACTTGACTAAGTACTTACTTATTAAAATCGTAATAAAATGAAAGTTAATCATACGCTTTCATTGAGACAAACAAAATCCGTTGTTATTTTAATGCCTATTTTTGTATTTGACTTGTTGCGAGTCCCGTGACAACAAATTTCATGGTCACTCTAGCCATAATCGCAAACATGCGTGTTATTTCACATGGTGGGCCTAGCCTCAACAGTTTAGCAATACTGTCTCCTAAAACATGAATGATAGTCATGGGAAGTTCATGCATTTTATACGTGATGGAACTAAAGAACTAGAACCTAACCTATGAGCGTGGTCACAGCAATGAGTCGCGGCGTCAAACCGCAAAAAAAAAACCACGATGATTTTTGCGGTGCGACTCTCCAACGCAATGTTGTGGTCACGCAGTAAATGGTCGTATGGCACGCTTCAGAACGATATCCTCCAACACGGCTAGCTCAAGAGGGCGCGCGAGATATATTACCCGTCTCTTTCTAATTGGTACACACAGAAAGAGACGTATATTCTATCTCGCGCGTGAGATAGCTCGCGCGCAGTCTTGTGTTAAGAGTCCGCAGTAAGCTCGGTTCTCCATACAAACGTAGTTTCGCTCTCATTTTAAAACTCCATGCTAGAATAACATGAAACTTTCTATACACAATAGGATCTGGCATATCTAGGTCGGAAATTAGTTTCTGTTGCTTGAAATTATAATGGAGTAAATATACGACGATTATTAAGACGTAAAAAACTCAATAACTCGCTGTATTTTTTTTCTATTACAATTTCTAGCAACAAAAACTAATTTTCGAACTAGATATGGCGGCTTTCATTGTGTATACAAAGTTTCATGTTATTTCAGCAAGGAGTTTTAAAATGAGAACGAAACTACGTTTGTATGTAGAATCGAGTTCAGCCGAGCGTACTGGGGACTCGTAAGCCGCGTATCCACTAGAGGCAGCCTCGGGTTGAGCGGCTGCTTCGACCCGAGGTTGCCTGGATACGCGGCTTTAGAGCCACAACTGGTTCGAAAAGGAGTAAATAATTTTAAAAATTTGTTGGCAACGGGCAAGTGAAACTCCTAGAGTTGCATACGTCTACAGGCTACGGTGACAGCTAACCATCAGGTACGCCTGAATTGCCGTACGCCGTACGCTTGTTTGCCACTGAGTAAAAGCTTAGGGCAGCCAACCATTCCTTTACATGTATAGGTAAATATTGGCAAGTAGGGCAAATTAAAATAAGCATTGTAAATTATAATCTTGTAAATTCCATCGTTTTTAAATAAACATTATGATTATGTCACAATACATGCCAAGCAGTTATTTCACGACAATTACGACAATCGCCTCCACCGACATACGAAACAGGATTGCGACACAAAATTTGAAGCGATCATGCGATTTTGATTGCATACACCATGTCACCACGTTGTGACAAGTTAAGATTGTTCAATTACTAATGTGGTTAATCAGCATGACGATGGAACGTAACAGGTAAGGTTTCGGAAGAGGGAGGCCAAGACAAAGGCACAACCCAACGGAACCCATTGTTTTTTTAGCTTGACAGTATGTCCCACGGATGCCCTTCCCTCCTAGATTTCCCAAAAATTCGTTCGGTTTATTGCGTAAGTACAGGCATACAAATCGAGCGGGAGACTTTCTTTTATACTATTGTAGGTATGTAGTTATTATACACAGTGGGCCCTCGTAACCCGAAAGATTTAAACCAACGATTTTAGAGCCTAATTAGAGTATATAATGTAGTATAACATATAATTTAAGAGATATTAATTATTTAAAACAAATCACAAGTTGAAAAATCACAAGTCTAACACACCCTAAAGGCGTGACGTAGCCACCTACAACTTTTTTGACTTGACACTTCTTATCTTGAAGACATTTGCAAGTCACGTAAAGATTTGTTCACAAAGAAGTGGTCAATTAATTTGATTCATGTTGTACAAAAATAGTAGTTTAGTTAAAACAAATAATTGGACCCATGTTGATATAACATTATTTACTCGTAGTCTCGTCAAAAATAAGTGGTTATAATCCTTCGGGTCATTATGGCCCGCGGTGTTTGATCAGTTTTATTACCCATCTACTAAAGAGACACGAACAAATCAACATTTCTCTATCAACTGTGAAGTGACTATTCATGTTAACTGTATTTAAGTTTTCACCTGAGATATAAACTTTATGGCAGTTTGCAAGTTTCTACCAGTCGACGCCATCTTGTGGGCTATAAAGCTGACGCGACAAGCTATACTTCGTCCTTGTCTAAACCGTCGCTATTAGTATATCTCTTCTTTTCTCTCTCATGCTATTAATTATCATAAGTCGTTGACGGTTTTGTAGGGAGTTTTATAGTTGGGTGCGGCTCAAAAAAAATGTACCTTAACGTACTGGAAAATGTAACACACAATTTTATTCGCAACACACTGGAAATTCTGTAACACGCTGGAACTCTGTAAAGCTAAGATCACATGAAGCAAGATTCGTTCGAAAATTAACAAAAATAGTAAAATGTTCCGTTCTACTAATATTGGAGAAAACTTACCGCATTTTAAATTTGATTTTATTAGTATTGACTTTATTCGTGTCAGTCTCAAACAGAGGGTGTCTTTGCGCCACACCATACCTTTACTGACGCAATGGGGCCTGTTACACGATGACTATTATCTTGCGATACACTCAATATCACGATAAGTATCACGTATTGACGATTCATGATCATCATCATGTCAGCCGAAAGACGTCCACTGCTGGACATAAATATTCCACAATGACCGGTCATGCGTCACCCGCATCCAGCGGACACCCGCGATCCTTACCAGGTCATCAGTCAGCGTCAGTGCCCACGCTACTCCTTCCGGTACGTGGTCGCCACTCAAGAACCTTTCCGCCCCAACGGCCACCGGTTCTACGTGCTATGTGCGTGCGTGTTGACGATTATTGAAGCGAAATCCAAGCAATTTTGAAAGGTTTATACGTCGTTGGACTAAAAGTAAATATGGCGATGTATAAAAATGTCTATAAGTACATATAAAATAAAAATTGATCCGAGTTTTAGAAAGCTTTGAAGTATTGGCTTGTTTAAGTCTTATCAAGTCGGAATATAAAAATGACTACTTTCAAAGTATACAAATGTCTAAGTCTTATCAAGTCGGAATATAAAAATGACTACTTTCAAAGTATACAAATGTCTAAGTCTTATCAAGTCTGAATATAAAAATGACTACTTTCTTTACATAGGTCCAGGCCCCTATTTCACCAAGTTGACAGGTTCTACAATTGTCAACTTCCTTAATTCGGGCGTTACAGGCGTCCATACGCTACGAAAACTGCTTACTGTTGCCTATTTGGTCTAATATACAGATGCACATTTTTATACTTCGTCAAAATTATATACGCCCGAACTTATGTAAGTGGACATTTTTATACATCGTCATATTTACTTTTAGTCTAGTGCCGCAACATATTTATATTTGGTCTAATATACAGATGCACATTTTTATACTTCGTCAAAATTATATACGCCCGAACTTATGTAAGTGGACATTTTTATACATCGTCATATTTACTTTTAGTCTAGTGCCGCAACATATTTATATTTGGTCTAATATACAGGTGGACATTTTTATACTTCGTCGAAATTATATACGCACGAACTTATGCAAGTAGACATTTTTATACATCGCCATATTTACTTTTAGTCCAACGACGCATAAACCTTTTGAAATCCGCGATAATATGACGGGTTTTGTTTCTGTTTGTTCCTGAGACTAAGACATTTTCTATGCATTTAAGTATAAGTATACGTCTAAACGTCTAACGTTAAAATAAATACATGGTCATATAATACTTACCTACCCATAACACAAGCCTTATGAAGCTTACTATATAGGACTAGTTTGAATTTATTTTAATAAAAAAAGTACAATGTAATATTATAAAAAAGGATACCTTTTGGATCGTCCTAGGGATCTTTTGCTTGAGAATATGAGTTGTAATTGTAATATCTAAGGATGAATAATGAATTGCGTGATATCTCGCCCGGTTTAGTCAAGTACTGGAACGAGTACTTGCAAGCTCAAGTCGTATCGGCCGTGATCCCATTGCAAGCCAGTTTGGGTGTCAACATCGACGAAGGTTAGCGGGGTCATAGAGAAAATAAGTAAGAATAGAGAGCTAACTCCATACATCATTTTTTACTTATTATTTCGTAGTCGACATCTAGGCTGGGTTGCACCAATCCGTCTGTAATCGTAAGCTGTGTTCGTTAAAATCTGAATGTATGGAAAGTTTGACAAGTTTCTATGGGATGACAGCTGCCGGCGCCATATTTAACGTTAATCGGTCTGTGATCGTAAGTTGGTGCAACCCAGCCCTAGCCTCAAATAGCGGAATTATCAGTACTGCTATAAAGATACTAGATGTCACGTATGTCGCTACTGACGAAAAGTGTATTTCTCAACAATTTACTATTAATATTTAAAGCAGAATGAGTTCAAAACAGAGTTCCGGTTAATCCGGTTATAATATTAGCTAAAAATGGTTGAGCATTCGATTGATCGTTTGTCACGGCGTCTATTGTCGAGTAGCAGTACTGATAATTCCGCTATTTGACGCTAGATGTCGACTACGAAATAATAAGTAAAAAATGATGTGTGAAGTCATATGGAGTTAGCTCTCTATTCTTACTTATTTTCTCTATGGCGGGGTACAGATGTAGTGTATAATGCTTTCTCATGGGCTATACTCAATCAATCACCGTATTATTTAACATTTGTCATGTCTTTATATCTATACCATGTACCAAAATAAATTATAGGCACAACAATTGTACATATTATTTCTTAAAAGTGGTGTTGGTGTATCACGTTTCTAATCTTGTTATTTGTGTGTTAAGGCACAAAATGAATACTAGTACTACAAAAGTAGCAGTGGGAAGTACAGACAGCAGAGGCTTAGTAATAGGGTTCCGTTGGCACGCTATATGGGTGCCGAGCCGTAAAAACGAATCAGTACAAAATTTGATCGGGTGCATATGCAAAAATCGCTGGAATTATTAAGGATTTCGTCTACGCGGACCTGCGTGAGCTCGCATGGAGTCGGTGCAACATACATACATACATATAATCACGCCTGTTTCCCAGAGGAGTCACGGATTCACAGGGTCACGGATTTCCATTTGCTACGATCGCGACATACTACTTTCATGAATTCTCATAACATTATTCGTGCATGGGCGCCGATTTAGGGTACTCTTGACAATCTTGACCTGGACTTTCTGCAGAATGTCTCCGATGGTCGGAGAACGTTCGCCGAGGTCTTCCCTTTCCAACTTTTTCGGTGCAAGCTGGCGAGAAATAGCGCTGGTACGAGAAAAGCGGCGTGCTAGTTCATTAGTTTGTTACTTAGCATATGCAACAGGAAAAATAAAGATTGGAAATAAATAAAACACAAACATTCGTCGAACAGGCAAAATCATTTCTGAGAAAAGATATTTTTTTTACCTTCCTCTTGATCGGCTTTGGCTCCACTTGCTTGGTACCTAATCCCAAGTAGGTACTGGCGTAGGAATAATTATCGCGAAGAATAATGCAATCTGAGGCTATTGCATAATTACATTAATGACGTGTAACTTAATAGTACCTGAGCCACCGAGTGCGATGCGAGCTTTGATCGTGTTTTCTCAAAGAATAAGAGTTTTCTTTTCGCCCCCGTAGACCTCTATAGTGTAAATTTCACCCTAATCGTTAGAGCCGTTTCCGAGATCCCCGAAAGAAAGAAATCAATACGTAAATTAAATTAAAATAATTTATTTTCAGAACATGGTTCAATATAGGTACGTCATGACATTTTAATATGTTAGTAATAACCTTCCGTTTTGAAGAGCCTAAATGTAATTTCAAAATACTGAATACCAATTTTTATATGAACGCATTTTGATAGCTACTTAGGACATGGACCTATGGCGTTCATTACAGGGGTCTGTGTATTCACTGTCATTACACGGACCCCCAAGGGGGCCGTAAACCACAGTTTAAGCCACCCTGAACTAGATCTTGGTGTAATAGCTTCGTCATACTTTAATCTTCCAAAGCAGCAAAATCCACAGGAAAACGCTTGTCTAGATTGTAATTACAGTGCAGCTGCAGCTACAGGAAGGGGATAAGATCGGTTTCCGGCATCGAGGCCAAGAAAGCGACAAACATACGCCGTTTTGTCTACCCGTGGGCTAATTCGCTGCAGGCGTACTAGTACCTACTTGTAAATAATAGACTTGTAAATTTTAGACCAGAGAGATGATGAAGTAAGTTGCTCGAAGTAACGTTTCAGGTTGATCTAAATGTGATTGTAACCCCCGACAAAAAAAAAGATATTAGAAAAAATACAGTAGTCACAATTGAAGACGCGGTACAAAAACATGTTTAAACATACGTGCCGCGAATGCATTGCTAATCTCGCAATATTATATAAACATAGGTACTTAACTAAATTAATTACAAACTAAATATAATGGAGGGATTTTAAGTATCACGAAAAAAAGGGTCTTCTAAAAACATAACCTTCTGTGATAAAATAAAAACATAAAGAAGTAGTTTAAAGTTAAAGATAATCTAACGTACATATAACAACAACAATATTGAAAATATCAGTTCACTACAAACACAATCGACTAGAACCTTTTAGCAAATGAAAACAATGTGAAAGTTGACACCGCCTAACCTAATACTTATAAATAAAAATAGAAAGGTAATAAAAGACCGGTACAAAATTAGCCAGCCTTGATTAGCCCAGACTAGCGCCGGTATGGTTAAAAACGGGGCCAACGAGAAATCTGCTAACGAAGCACAGTCAGCTCTATTTGTTTGTTTATACTTATGGAGTAATTCTGACTAACTGCTCCCACACCATGCAAGAGGCATCATCATCATCGAACGACCATCGATTTATTACGTCCCGCTGCTGGGCACAGACCTCTGAGAGGGAACGGACGGTAGCCACAGTCACAATTCTCAAGCACCTTTGAATTTCTTCGCAGATGTATGCAGGCTTCCTTATGAATTTTTTTTCTCCTTTTTGTGTATCGGTAGGGGAGAAAGGATTTCTTTAACTAGTGCTTTAATCGGCCCTTTATGAATAAATCTTGGGATCCTGTCACTTGTTGAGCATTTTGCCATTACCCAACCAGAGTCGAAGCGAAGTGTACAAGTAAAACCTCGCTTCGAAAGTGATATTCACGACTAAACTAGCTCGACGGGTTACACAAATATACATGCATGTATATTGAATGTCGCCTCTTGATCGATATCAGCCTAGCTACCCTGATCGTTTAAGTTATGTTGGGCTTACAACGAACTAATTTCCGACACTGGTAGGCTCTTAGGGTTTAATTAAGGGTCGGCAACGCGCATGTGACACCCCTGGAGTTGCAGGCGTCCATAGGCTGCGGTACCGTTTACGATCAGGTTGTTACAGTTGTTATTGCATGTTATAAATAAGTATGATATACATTTTCAATACTTTTAATCATGCATTACAATAAAATTGTACAGTCAAATACAAAACAATAATAAACTAAAAATTAGTTAAATAACCCGTCCCGTGCCATTCCAGGGGCAAAGGTGCCCATTACGCTCGCTGCGTTCCCGCGTTGAATCGCAATGGACAGCCTCTGCACCAGGAAAGAGCCGGAGCGGGGGTCATGACCCCCTCTCGCAGACGCTGCCCAACCTCCCTGAGGAAAACTCTAGCCTCTGAGCCCAAACAACCGGTTGTCTCGACCGCCAGAGGGACAATCAAATAATTTGTAAGAGCGGCGTATTTTTCCCGCTTTCTCAAGGCTGCCGCCTCCGCAGCCGCTCCCGCAGCCCTCACCGTGCGACCAAACCGACTTTTCAATACGTACATCCCTACCTAGCCTAGTTCTCGGCCTAGTTTGGGATCCAGTGGCTAAGTGGCTATATCCCTGTAAATGTGTTGAAATGTGTTGAATCTAAACATATTTTTAAAGTGGTTGTTATTCAATAGGTTTACATGTGTGTAAAGTTCGTTTGTCTATTTTTGCTCATCGTATAACATCGGACGCGGACGAACTTGGGAATCGGGATAAAAACGCCCTATGTTATAAAATGAACTGTGTGCAGTTTGCGCGTTATGGTTCAAAAAATAAATATCAGCTGTAAACCCAACATACCTTCCGCGTATTCCGGACATTATAGTATTTCGTCCCTTACATCAAGCATGCCAGTACGAGCGGGACGAATACCTATGCAACAGATTTCGATAGTTAATTTAAATATGTGTGTGACCTGTAATAGGGGCAAAAAATTAAACTGTAAATAAATAAATAAGAAATAAATATCGGGGGACAATCTTACATAATTCGACATAGTTCCAAACTAAGCAAAGCTTGTACTATGGGTACTAGACGACGATATACATACTTATATAGATAAATACATACTTGAATACATAGAAAACATCCAAGACCTAAGAACAAAATCCGTGCTAAATGCACAAATAATGCTCTGGCCGGGATTCGAACCCGGGACCTCTAGCTTCGGAGGCAGTGTCACTACCAACTAGGCTAAACAGGCCGTCGAACTGTACACTATTGAGCTCTCATTGCAGCACCAAGTGGTTATAATTGAAAACAAAAAATTGTTTATGTAAAAATAGCTTTAGGTACGTGTATCTACTTTTTTACCCTGCTAAAGTGATAGTAATAACTCTTTATTTTAATTTTTACTTTTACTTTTTAGTTTTTTTTTTACTTTTACAGGAGTCATGGAAATAAAAGGGAGAGGCCTTTTCCCAGCAGTGGGACACTCATACAGGCTAGGAAAAATAAAGACTTGATGCCTATACTATTTTGAGCTGAGCGAAGCGAAGCTTATTCTTAGGCGACAGATTTATTCCGTTTGAGTTTGGTACTCCTCCTAGACGCTTTAACCATGCTTAAACCGATCACAATCACATTTTGCATGTCGATAGGTAACATCATGACGCAAAATTTAAAAAAAATGAAAAGCGCACATACCACGGAGGAATAATCACCGAAAAATTGAATTTCCGTATATTTCAATGCTAAGCGAGTAACTGTCAGGGAGTTTGAGACCGCGTGGACTCGTTCAACTCAAAATTTGAAACCAGCAAACTGCATTGCGTACCTAGTATTTTTACAGTCAGCAACTTGTAAGAAAAACTCAAACCTCGTCACCCTATCACGATAGAAAAATTCATAAGAACACAGAGTGGGAAAAATACCGAACGAAACTAGAAAACTTAAGTGAAAGTGAACAGTGCAAGTGAAAAGGTTACGTAAGCGGCGGGAGCTCGCTTCGGCGCGTAATAAGCGGATACTTATTGAAATGGTGGATTGGTGTCTTTTTAGGGCAGCTAAAATGACGAAAACGGAACCCTTATAGTTTCTTCATGTCTGTCCCTCCGTCCGTCTGTATGTCACAGCTGATTTACTCGGAGACAATAAGCACTACAATTATGAAATTTGGTAGGAAGGTGTATTCTATGAACCTGTAACCTGGTGATGGAAAAAAAATCCCAATACACATAAGCGTGATGTGGGATATCTATGGATAGGCCTTTGAAAGTAATATAGATGTTTAAAAAAACAATTTCCATTTAAGTCAACCGTTTGGTGAGATATTAGCTTTCAGTCTTAAAATGTGTGTTCTCAAAAAAATTTAGGTGGTGTAGGTATAAATACCTTCTACCTACTTTCAACGATTTTTGGTTTGAACTAGTTACGTCTTTCAGTTTTTGAATTATCGCTAACAAAAGGACGTAAGTGCTGTGAGTTCCTTATAAAAATGACCTTTTTTGATTCGATGTATTGTATAGTGGTATTAAATGAGGTGTCGGTGCGGAAGCCTTCATTGTGCGCGATCGGACACGCACTTGGCCAGTTTTTATACAATGACGGTAAGTTTAAGGCCTGATGGTAAGCAGGCACCGTAGCCTAAGGGCACTTGTTGCCGTTCCTTTAATAACTTGAGGATTCAGTTTGTTGACAGCTAGAGACATATGGAGGTCCCTCCCTCTCAACACATAAAGATGAGCGGATTAAGATATGCACATATTTTTGCACTTGACGCATAGCCGAAGAATAAAAAAGTTCGTCAATTATCAACTTTATTCGAATGTAATTAAGGTCCAAAAAGTGATGAACATTTCATTCCGAAGACCGTTTGCTTATTATTAAACAATAAAATGAATTCAGTAGATCCTTTGTTTCCACTGTATAAAGGAATGGTTCGAAGAAAACAAACAAAAGAGAAGTCTGGCATTGATTATTTTTTGTATCATCACTTTAACCATCATGAGTCATTGATCGTTGATAAACATCAGCTGATACGGAAGCAGAACCAGTTTCTTTTAGGTCACCAGTTTATTAGGCACGACCGTTTTATTCGGAAATGCACCTTAAACTGTAGCGGATAAGAGTGATCACAGTTGCAGATTAATTTGTCAAAGACATGGTTAAAAATTAATTAATATGTAGAACATTTGAAGTGTCCTAAGTTAAATATTTATAGCTATTCTATTTTCAACTGACGGTTTCCGTTACCTTTTTTCATGGCCCAGCGGCCCCCGCGTACCGCGTGCGGTATGCGAGGTTAAGCAATGTCGGGCGAGGTCAGTCCTTGGATGGGTGACCGCTTTGAGTGGTTACTAAACGAGCGCTCCCGTGCTTTAAAAGGCACGTTAAGCCGTTGATCCCGGTTGCTGTCTATAATAGCAGTCGTTAAGCCAAGTTAGAGGCCTCCGGGTGGCTTGAGAACTTCTAACAGTCAAGTTGCCCACTCACTTGACAAACCTAATCCCAATAAGGTCTAGTTTCCCCTCGGGTTGGAAGGTCAGATGGCAGTCGCTTCCGTTAAAATTAGTGCCTACGCCAACTCTTGGGATTAGGTAGCGGACCCCAGGCATCCTTCAGGATGCAACTGTACTGGGAATAACGCTAGGAGGATGATGGTTTCCGTTAACTTTTGAAAGCGACATCTAATGACCACATGCAGTCATTTGTGCTAAAATAGCCGAGTACCTACAATCAAAGATAATAAATACGAATGAATATGTATATGACAACTCGACACAATATATTAATTATATTTAAAAATAGGTTGTCCGTCTCTTGTTATGGAAACCATAAAATATGTTGAATGTTTTTGATAACAATATGGTATAGTACCGAAGTTTAAGTATGTTCTTGACGCTGTTCTATTGACTTATACCTAGTTGACACCGGAAGATAGGGTTTAACTTTGCGCCCTTAGATAAATAATAATAATAAATAAATATTGGGGGACAATCTTACACAAATCGACCTAGGCCCAAACTAAGCAAAGCTTGTACTATGGGTACTAGGCGACGATATACATACTTATATGGATAAATACATACTTAAATACATAGAAAACATCCAAGACCCAGGAATATTTTTTTTTTTTTTTACAACTTTATACAACTTCTTGACAGGCGCGTCCGTTCTGGCGGCCGTCGGTACGTATATTCCCATTTTTTAACTACTAAACAATCAATAGAATAAGTTTCTGTCAGAAATTTCTTTTTTGATATAAACTTTTACTGCCGACTGTATTTTTTCCCACAGCCACTCGTTGAGACGGTTCGAATGAGCCCAAACACGACAGGTTTATCTTGTGTATGTAGTTGTGAATTTTAGATGCACAAGAGCCCAAAGATTGCCCAAAAAGCAATGGAAAGGGTTATGCAGAGAGTATCTCTGCGTGATCGCATCAGAAATGAGGCCATACGGATTAGAACCAAAGTAGATATCGATCTATACCGGTATAGCCCTCCGAATCGCTAAACTTAAGTGGCAGTGGCGGAAAGGTTCTCGAGTGGCGACCACGTACTGGAAGGCGCAGTGTGGGTAGGCCCCCCCACAAGTTGGACTGATACGGTAAAGGCTGCGGGAGTCCGCTGGATGCGGGTGGCGCGGGACCGGTCATTGTGGCACTCTTTAACGGAGGCCTATGTACAGCAGTGGACGTCCATCCGCGCTGATATGATGATGATTATCTAGTTTAGAAGTTGCCATGCTTCTGTCTCCATCATCAGATCAGCTCGGCGGTACCATAATATTGCATTGTCACCGAATTTACATAAGTATGCCAAATTTCAGCTCAAACGGACACCGGCAAGTGGCTGAAAAGAGGATTGCAAATGAAGACAAATTACATACTTAATACATGTTTACGAACAGTAAGTTAAACAATACTCGGTAATTTTTTGAATGATAATTGTGACAAGTGTAACGTCGCAGACGTCGCACTCTCCTGCGTATCTTTTCATACGAAATTGATAACAGTGTCAGGAAAAATATCACCGGAAGAAGGTCAAGATGAACAAGAACAACTAAGCTGTTTCGTTGGATCGAGCGACACTGGAAAGTGATCCGGTAAGGTAAGGACGAGACTTTCTACTGGCTTTACTTGATTTTTAGGATCCCCTGCAGAGAGATGCGTTGTCATGTCTTCGACCGTATTACAAGGCAATAAGGAAATAAATGGATAAATCTTTTCGTTGTCGACTGTACCAACCGTAAAGGTGACCAACGGCGGCAACTTGGCCGCGATTCGAGATGACTAAAATATGACTCTCAAAATGGATGTCCGTATGTCAATAGTGGCAAATGGAATAGCGGCCCTTATATAAATTCCGGGCAGTCAGTGCAGTGTGTCTGTTACTAAGTTTGGGTCATCTAGACTGATGAACATTGAACATGCATCTGACAGAGCAGTCAATCTACGCTATTACTGAGTTCCACTGTCGTCTCGTCTATTTGAATGTCTATCTATCTATTCGTCTATCACAACATTCACAACACAAGGCTGTATACAACCAGTGAACCGTAATAGCTAGGCGTAGTTCAACGTTTGTAGTGTCGGAGTCGGAGTCAAGCGACGAAAACATGTTATTGCACTAAAATATAAATGATTCACAGCATACCCGGGGTCGCCACACCCTGTAGCCTCTTTTCAATATTTTTAGCTTACCTAGAAATTCGAAATAAATACGCGTATATATTATTATTTTTTAATATTGGGGGACAATCTTACACAAATCGACCTAGTCCCAAACTAAGCAAAGCCTGTACTATGGGTACTAGACGACGATATACATACTTATATAGATAATTACATACTTAAATACATATAAAACATCCAAGACCCAAGAACAAATATCCGTGAAAAACGCACAAATAAATGCCCTGGCCGGGATTCGAACCCGGGACCTCTAGCTTCGGAGGCAGAGTCACTTGGATGTTTTCTATGTATTTAAGTATGTATTTATCTATATAAGTATGTATATCGTCGTTTAGTACCCATAGTACAAGCTTTGCTTAGTTTGGGACTAGGTCGAATTGTGTAAGATTGTCCCCCTATATTATTATTATTATTATTATTTAATCAACTTGATTACGGAGTGTTTTAAACGTCGATGTAATTCTATTTTATTTTAGTCTCACTGTAATTGCCCGATTATTTAATGATTTTTGTCTATGTAAATAAGGTATTTTTCACTAATTTAATAAACTAATGAGGTACCTACCTTATTATACTTCAATTTTACATTTCTATACTAAAGAAATTGTATAAATGATTTACTCAAAATACGATGCACGTGTTTTTAATTATAATGTTACACCGTATTTCCACTTTTATTATAATAATATTGAATTCATGCACAAGAAATGTACCTTTTCACACACTCAACTTATCGACAATATCGACATTCCTTTATGTTTACCACCTGCACTAGTGGTCTCCGCTCGCTCCGTGCAATACAATGGGAAGCTGATAGCTCGAGCTCAATGATTTTATTGCCCTAGTCGTCTTTTGGGTTGAGGGCGATATAGCACCACAAATAAACACGCTACAATTGCAATGTGTTACGCAACTTTGTGGTGTCAAGTAACCTACCGCGAAAACTGCGGAACTTGACCCCTTCGGCCAAAATTCCTCCTTGATGAAGTTTGATACTCGTAAATATTCTGATGGTACTCTCGCCACAAAATAATTAAAATTCGCGTTGTGGCAAGACTCCATGATACAAGAATACATATGACACTCTGGGTGAAAAATCATTGTGCGAGTGACACAAGCCTTCGTCATCACTGCTATCGAGCCTATCGGTGGTTGGCGGTCGTAGTGTGAGTTCGTGTGTGTACAGGCTGTACAGTGACGTGGGCTTATGTCACGATCCGGGGTAGCAGACCTTGTTACCTTAGACTATGGCGAAACTTCAACCTCACAACCCTCAGGATGAATTCGGTCTTCAGGTGCCGTGCCAAGTGTAGCCGGGACACGTAAATCTGCATCGATGAACTAATGTCCTAATGACAGACGTTGCTAATGTTGGTATGTAAACATTGAAACTGGCCACGCTACACTATTACATCTAGTAAACTTTGACCACGAGATAAGCAAAAACGCGTAGTCAGATATGATGCGCCAGAGGCGGGCTGTGGCCTGTTTGGACAGATATTAAAGGATCAAAGGGCAGAGTAAACGTGCGCACGAGTGCCTCACGTGTTAGTGCGTGTGTACTTAGGACAGTTATCTTGCCAGACAGTTCATGGAACTGGATACTAATCTCATAACTCATTTGATGTCGTAGTGTATTGTCTTCTCAATGTGCTGACTAACATATTACATCTCTTATTATGAGACCGCTATTCGTTATCGGGGGGGTCGGGAATGAAATAGACTTTGACGCAAGTCAATGGCAAACAGCTATCATTTAATAAAAATGGCGCTCAAAGGGTTACGGGTTTTTTTTTTAAATAATTGCCCATCCAACTGCATATAATTTGAGACGTTGGTGCTTTTGAAAGAAGCCCAAGTCTTCTAGGTAGAACGCTGTACTCGTACGCCTCCCTAAGACGTTGTAAGAGGGAACTACTAAAGAATTACATGCTTCAGCTTGATTTTTCCGATAGCTCACTATGCTAGAGCGACTGGATGCCAGGTTGTCGCAGGTTCAAATCCTGCTCAGAGCATTAAAAAATCCCTTTAATTTGATTTTAGAATTTTCGTTTGCAGAAGCAGCCTCCTTTTTTCAATATCTATCGTTAAGTTTAATTAATCACAATTATTTACTAGTGGCGCTAGTGGAAACGTTAAAGCCCTCTTAATACAAAACTGGCTTGCTGATTAAATATGGCGCCTGTCATCCCATAGAAACATAATACAATCACATTCTAATGAACACAGCCTACGATCACAGACGGTTCGGTGCAACGTATCCTAAGTAAACCAAACCACCGCACCCACAGTTTCCACGCTCACCTCACTGTCAATCACCACATAATAAAAGCATAACGGGAAATTACTCCACTTTTTATTTCCAAGTCAGATCTAATTACCAACGGCCGCTAGAAAAGTGCCAATCACCCATCCGGTGTCGTGACGACCCATCGAACCGTGCCGGTGGAAATTACAGATAAGTGCCGGATTTACGGTGCCAGAGTTAGGTTTCACGTATTACGTGCCAGTTAATAACGGATAACTAAAGACCTATTTCATCATTACATTAGTGTATCCTTGGCGATTGCATATGCAATACGGTAGATGTAGATGCCACTAGAAAAAAAAATGTGGACAAATCTTACACAACTTGATCTAGTCCCGAACTATATATAGTCCTCCTCGCCGTATCCGACGACAGCGACTCCTTCAACTGTCCCTACTTGGGAATATGGAACGCCCTGATGTGGCTCGCAAATCCAAACTCCGTCTTGAAGATGAGTTTAGGTACACGGTACACAATGCAGCTGGCCAGCTAAGTTGTAGGTATAAGTATACGAGGGCTTCGGCCGAGCCTTGCGGATACGGCGCTTAGCATCCAGGTCTTCTAAGCGCCGCTGTTCATACTCGTCTACCCCAAGCCCCAGGTTCTAGCCCATATAATCAATAAAAGGCTGACTCTTCTTGCAGAAACACTGCTCCCAGAAACTCAGTGTGACTTTCGTCCAGGCAGAGGTACGGTGGACGCCATCTTTGTTGTAAAACAAATCCAAGAAAAGAGCCTGGAACAATGTCGTCCTCTGTTTATGTGCTTTGTCGATCTAGAAAAAGCCTTTTTTAGTCCCGAACTAATCAGTAATCAAATCTCTATAGTTTGTGCGTGTTATCTCTATATGTCCTAAAACTACGACCAAGACCACCGGGGGATGGGCAGCAGCATCCCTGGAGTGCGGTGGAGATACTGCGATTGCCAACCCGCATGCCAAACGTGGCGATTATGGCATTTACCCCCCATAAAAATGGGGGAGGACTATGTCCAACAGTGGACGTCCATCGGCTGATATGGTGATATGGTGTTACTATGGGTACCAGACGACGATATATGTACTTATATGTATATGTACAATATAGATAGATAAATACTTCTACTTCCATAGAACATATCCAAGACTCAGGATCATACTATATTCATGTTCATCGCACAAATAGGTAATTGCCCTGACTAGGATTCGAACCCGGGACCACAGTTCAGTTTTTTTTTATTTGGTGCCCGGAGCGGAATTCGAACCTGCGGCATCCTGACAAACGAGGATAATCGATCTAGCCAACTGAGCTATCAGAACAATATGCTCCGCCACCAAATCTTTCAACTAGTTCCCTCTTACAACGCCTTACAGCGACATCTAGCTAGAAGACTGCAGCCCTATCCCCCCTCCCCATCACATCCCTACTGGATAACGTTTCACCATTTCCCGTCAATTAACACTTGAAACAGTCGGCTCCGTAGTTCTCATTCGCTAGCTCTTGTTCGTTCGTTCTTATGTCTAATTAAGTACGTAGATAAATAAAGTAGTTCACCAATTAAGGTTAATCCACGAAAAATAGCTTCAAACTCTCACTGTCAAATCCGTCATTGCGCAAATAGGGCATGTCTTAATCCGGTCTTAACCAGTTAAATGCGAAGCCTTGCTATAACGGTCATACCCACATGATTGAAAAACAATGTCATGTCATTAACAGTTATGCTATTGTATGATTTGTATGTAGGTAGAGTCGGGATCATAAATATGGCACTTAAGGGTCCGTATGAGTTAAAAAAATATCAATTTATTTATTGTCAGAATGTGAGTGATTATACACAAAACAACAAAAGTAGATGATCATTTAATACCTTGTCACTTTCACTACTTCGACGCAATCCAACTGTCGCAGTATTGTTACGTTAGTGCGACAAAGTACTAAAATGCTCATCTACTTTTGCGATTGACTGTACCAATAGTATTGAAGTTCGTAACAATCAGCCAGTGTTTGGCGCACAATATACGATAGATACGCTCATCGCATGTCAGTGAATCAATAAAATGCCAAAGAGAAAAAATTAATAATCATTCGTATAACCATATAAAGAGTATATTATGCATAACCCCATGCATTCGCCTTTATGTCCGGATACAATCAATATTCATAAGTACATATAACAACACCGCAAAGAGAAACCACGAACAATACATGTATTAACGCAGCACACACGAATATCACCCTTAACAAAAGGCAAATAAAGTTTAAAATCTGAACAAAATGGCTGGAAAACGATGATTCGGTTCATCATATCAAACATTACGAGTAAATAAATACAAAGAGCCGCAGTCTTTGTTCCATGTGCTATCGAAATTGGACCTAACTCCGCTGGGTTTAAGATTCAAAATTGAATGTGCTACAAGACCATCCTGTTTTATAACAAACCTGTAGTTAATTACATAAGAATCAGCTGTGTTTGGCAAATTTGTAGCTGAGCGTAAGTTTCAGGGCATTTTACGCAAATCTAGTCTGTAAACTCTTAGGAAATTAGGAGTATAATGGCTTGTAGAAACAAAATTGATGTGAGGCGTCTACATGGTTTAAGTGAGTAGGATTTTTTAGAGCTAGTATAATTTGTGTTTATTAGTATGTAGTTGTATATAGAGAATGTTTACTAGTGGCTCCGTGAGGTGTAGACCTCGCAATAATTTTAAAATTTTCAAAAACTAACGCGACAAAAAAAACTATATTATTATCGAACCTGCTCACAAAATTTCACGAGAATCGGTTGAGTAATGCGACCTGTAGAGGAGAACAGCCGGACAGACATACGAAAGATTTTTTGTCGAAAGCTGAAACGGAGACGCTTCGCTGGCTCGGTCAATTATAATTATAAAGTCCTAAATGGAAACCAAATATTTCATTAATTATTACACAAATGAATTCCCTTGCCAGAATTAGAACACTGGACCACCCGTTTCGTAGCGTAGGCTGAGTCACGACCAGGTAGGCCAGTGTTAATTTTTAGGGTTCCGTAGTTAACAAGGAACCTTTATAGTTTCGCCATGCCCGTCCGTGTGTCCGCAGCTTAGCTCAGTAACCGTTACTACTATAAAGCTAATTTGGTATGGATATATAATATCAATCAGGCCAACAAAATGGCATAGTAACATTTTGGAAAAACATTTTGTTTAGGGCTTTAGGGTACCTCACCTACCTATAAAGCGGGGATCCATTTTTGTTTTCATTCAAAAGGGAGGTATTCCACTCATCCAATATCTTTGTCCAATATACATTTGATCAAAGAAATTGTATGATTTCATCCAACTTGGATGGGACCCCGACATTTGATCAAAGATTCTGATGACATTTTAATCAATATAGCTACTAATGAAAAAAAAAACTTAGACCAAGATATTGGATAAGTGGAATGGGCCTCCGTCAAAGAAATTTGATCAAAGATTTGACATAGAAATTGGACAAAGATATTGGAGGGGTGGTATTCTACCCCGTATTAAACTCATCCAATATCTTTGATAAAAGAAATTGGATGATTTCATCAAACTTGGATGGGACCCCGACATTTGATCAAAGATTCCGATGACAGTTAAATCAATATGGCTACGCATGAAAAAAAATAAAACTTGGACAAAGATATTGGATGAGTGGAATGGGCCTCTGTCAATGAAAATTTGATCAAAGATTGGACAAACCACCGGACGGACAAAAAAAATACCAACCAAACCCATCGTATCGGGTATCGTTAGATAGCTTTTTATAAGTCATTTATTGTTTGCCATGTACAAGAAATCACGTGACGAGAAAAGTATTAGAAGAAGAAGAAGAAGAAGAAATAAATTTATTCATGGCAATACAGAACAAAACACAAAAACATAATAACACATAAAACAGCCACGAAATGGCCCCAAATCAGCATGTGCTAGCCACAGGCTAGCGCTGGTCTTCCTCTGGAGCCAAGTGACAGCACGATAGACAAAACACAAAAAATAGATATACATAATCAGTAATACAAATAATATTATTAAGCTATTATACATACTTATACGAGAAAATTAAAAAATAATCTAAATAATATATTAATTAATTAGTTAGGTATGAATATGGAATGTGGAGGGATGCAAGAGAAGGGGTAAACCAAGGTAAAGGTGGATGGACTGCGTGAGAGATGATATGAAGAGGAAGGATGTAAGTGACGAGATGACG
This sequence comes from Notocelia uddmanniana, assembly GCA_905163555.1. Taxonomy (NCBI): domain Eukaryota; kingdom Metazoa; phylum Arthropoda; class Insecta; order Lepidoptera; family Tortricidae; genus Notocelia; species Notocelia uddmanniana. The sequence continues at coordinate 15,046,274 of LR991075.1, read as the reverse complement.
GGCCATGGGCGATAGAGAGGTATGGAAGAAAAAAAACGGCCAAGTGCGAGTCGAACTCGCGCACTGAGGGTTCCGTAAAAAATATTTTTATTATATGATGTAACTAAATATTTACGGTTTTCGCAATTTTTCCTTTATCTGTGCCATAAGACGTTGCTTCGTACCACATTTCAAGATCCTGAGTTGACGGGAAGTACACTGTAGGTTTTGACTCCCTTGCGTGTCGAAAATTTGCGGCATACTTAAACGGTTGTATCTTTTGCTTGCATCGGCTTAGAAGTTTGATTTTTTCACAGCTCCAAGGGACAGTAGACCTGAGTATTTGATATAAATTCCAGACATACATACATACATAAACTCACGCCGTTATCCCATGGGGTAGGCAGAGACCAAAGAACGCCAAATACTACGGTCCTTACATACTTCATTCGCTTCAATCACATCCATACATCTTCTCATACATGCTCGTCGGTTGCGGGTACTTACTTCTAACCTGGCCCTATTTCAGTATCGCCGAAATTTGATCCAGATAACCCCGCCTTGGTCGTCTCCTTCCGATCCTACCACTCAAGCGGAACGTCTTGAATTTTGGGAGAGTGTAAAGGGATGTATAATAATAATGAGAGAATAGTTACGTTAGGTGATTTTAACGGATGGATTGGCGTAAGAAGATCTGCATACGAAAATAAATTCCAGCTTGATACCTAAACGCGTTTTCCTGAGAAAAAGGGTCTTAACAGACAGACAGACGGACGGACGGACGGATGGACAACAAAGTGATCCTATAAGGGTTCCGTTTTTTCCTTTCGAGGTACGGAACCCTAAAAAACATGCTGCGCCGACCCCAAGAGGATGGGACAAGGACAAGCGAATGATGATAAAGAGATCATTCACCGGAAGACGTATATACCCAGGTATTCAGCATTTTTTAAGCCGTTTTATTTTCGTCATGGTCATCTCATAAAAAATTGTTAAAAGTAATGATAACCAGAGTTAACTTTTGCTAAAAACGTAAACCATTATCGGCTCTGCGTCTTATTTGTGCAAAGTTCTCGCTGTTTGTCCTACTCTTGCCTTTGTGTAGACAATAATGATAATGAGCCTACAAAAACGCGAAAAACAGCGTTTCAAAATTGCGGAGATTCGCCCACCTACATTACAAATAATGTTATCTATACTAATATTATAAAGCTGGAGAGTTTGTTTGTTTGAACGCGCTAATCTCAGGAACTACTGGTACGAATTGAAAAATTATTTTTGTGTTGAATAGTCCATTTATCGAGGAAGGCTTTAGGCTATAAAACATCACGCTGCGATCAATAGTAGCGAAGACGCGGACGAAGCCGCGGGCAACAGCTAGTGCAGAATACGAACCGTAATAAAGAAAGCTTGCATATTTTAGCGTTCTCCCCACCAATACGCAGATGCCTGCCATACGACTTTCCTTGCTTTACCATTAAGAATAAGAATAAGAATACGTTTATTGCCCAGAAAAAAAAATCCTTAACCATACATAAACAGAATTAAAATCAAAAAACAATAGTACGGGAGACAAATAGAACAGCCTAATATAAAAGTAATTTGAAAAAGCTGAGGCAAAGGGTCCCAGGCTCAGCATGTGCTGGGCAGGAATGCCCGGCGCTGGTTTTCAGTCTGGTCCCAATATAGATAGTAAATAACTAACTAACTAACTAATAAATAACTAATAAATGTTTATTTATTAGTCATTCATTAGTCACTTTTAGACCTAAGGAAGGGTCGCAACTAATATTATAAGTAATTCAGTTTTGGTACGTCTGTGCTTACATGCAGGAAAGAAGGGAGACAAAAAATGGTTCATTTTAAATTGTAAAAAAAAAAATATTGTCAGTAAGTGGGTTTGAACTAGCCGCTTGTATTTTTGTAGTCCAATAGGTTCTCGTAGAGGTGGTGGCAAGTAATTCCAAATCTTAGACGCAGCGAATTTAAAACTCCCTCTGAATAAAGGCCGTCTTGTGCTTGGGAGTCACAAGCTGCCATTACCACCCAGGTGTGTACTGTGTTATGTAATTTTTCTCAAACATGCAATAAAATATTGATGTTATGTTCCTTATAATAAGCAGCGAAGTATGACGTTTCAGGTGCGGCTAGGACAAGAGGTAGTTAATGGAATTTCATACAAATCTTGCAGGCCTAGGCCTGCAAAGTCCTCTTTTTTAATTTCCATTCCATATAAATTTGTGGCACAGGCATAATGACATTCTGCCACTATGCGTATTAAAAATAAATATTTGATTTTTTTGTTGTTTATTTCATTGCATGTTTGAGAAAAGCACTATACATACCTCGGCGGGAAATATGGAGTTGCCGGCCTTAGACCTTTAAGGTATATATGTTAGTTGCGTACCTAAGGCTCAGGGTCAGGGTTGGAGAAGTAAACGTCCTTGTATGTGATATAATTTTATTGAATGATAATAATGACAATAATCAAGAACTTGTCCGCGCGGGGTTCAGTGGGTGACTGTCTGGCAGGACCTCGCCCCGGGGAGGGGCGGGGGCCGCGTTGTGCAGCGTCGGCTCATATACCGGTGCACATGCACTTGCATATGAGCTGACTTTGCTAAGTACCAATAGATACATGTGTCCCTATAGACCTATCCGGCCTCGCTTCGCATGTCTTCGGCCGGCAACCCCTTTGTCCCGGCCTCTGTAGTAATATACTATAACTACATAGGTACAGTCAGTGTCAAAACTAGCTTCACATATGACGGGGTCAAAAGCTCTTAGGGTGAGGCCACACGAGCGTAATTTTGTTATTTGTGAGCGGACCCTTATTCCTTTAATATAAAGACCTTTGAACTTTACAAATTGCGTACCTACTTTTGCTATCTCTATTGATTATAGTACTCTCCCTATAGGTGACAGTAGGAAATTCCATCCTGTATACCCCACCACCACCATATTAGCCCTTTTTTTTCGCTGGAAAATGCTTTATGCATACCGGCCTTCATGGGGGTAGGCACGGTGACGTGGGACTCCTGTTCATCAGGTTACCCATTAAAAACCAGCGGCTTGCCATCATCGCCTTAGGGAGACACCGCGGGATTCGCTTGCGCATGCCACCGCTGATCACCATATCGGCCCTAGGACGTCCACTGTTGGACATAGGCCTCCCCCAATTTCATGGGGGGTAAATGCCATAATCGCCACGCTTGGCATGCGGGTTGGCGATCGCGACCGAGTGCGGTGGAGATACTGCGATCCATGTATACAACATACAGTAAATCTATGGAATTAATTAAATCAACATAATTGGTTTCCAAACGATAGACTATCATTGAGCTCCTGATTGTCATCAGATAACCAAATGCGTCGAATACCAATCTAACAAATTATTATTTAAATATTGATTTTGTTAATGAAATATCAATTTAATAATGACGCCATAACGTTAATAACGAGTCAGACGCGAGGAAATTTTTATATATTGACGGTAATATATGTAATAGAGCGCTCGTTGCCCAGCGGCACCCGCCTACCGCGTGCGGTATGCGAGGTTAAGCAATGTGGGAGCAGGTCAGTTCTTGGATGGGTGACCGCTTTGAGTGGTTACTAACTGAGTGCTCTCGTGCTTTGGAAGGCACGTTAAGCAAAGTTAGACGCCTTCGGGCGGCTTGAGAACTTCTTACAGTCAAGTTGCCCACTCACTTGACTAAGGGGGGTCGAAGTTGCACCACGTCCGTAGGGAGTACCCACCGTTACCCTACACGTGACTCCTGGGTGGTGCTAAAAGTGCAACAAAAACTGGCAACCGTACTTATCTTCTCGAAGATCTCACGGTTCGTAAATAAATGCCATACGATTAAATAAATAATATATTTAATGAATTTAATTACAGTTGGCATAATAATTAACCACAAGTATTTTGTTTTCCTATAATTTGCCACATTGAATTGGAAGTTGAAGTATCTCCCCCAGGCTAGTCATGTCCGTTCAGGTATCGGGGCAGGAATTAATATTTTACCCTGTTGTAACCACTTTATTTATCAAGGTTTGCCAGCGGGCAATGGAGCGCAGTATACTAGGTGTTCGCAGAGCTGATCTAATTAGAAACAAAATATATTGCAGATGTTGGTGTCAAGTGGGACTGGGCTGGACATGCCGTATGCATCCGGAAAGATGGGCAAAATTAAGTACGAAGTGGACCCCTCAAGACGGCCGATTCCGATAACAGGTCATGCCTGAAGACTCTGAAGCATTCCAAGTGAGCTGAGGGCCAAAATCAGCCCAAACCGGCTGATAGCTCGAAACGTTAATGCGGCAGACCTCGCCGGCGATGGCGAGACGATCTAGACACTGTCTCAAAAGAGTGGTCAGAGGATGCTCAGGATCGTCAATGTTGGAAACAGATGAGGCCCTGTGCCCAGCAGTGGGACACTGAGTGAGGGCACATTATAACATGTTTGATAATTATGTTCATGATCATAATTGATGCAATACGAAGTGTTCAGCATACTGTCAACTTCCTATCATTCGATATAATATTTTAGGGACTATAGTTTTCAAGGCGTATGCGCGGGGCCGACTCACGCTTGGCAGGATTTTTTCGATCTAGGGTCAGATATGAACACATATTGCTTTTTCCTACATAATAATAATTCGCTTCTGGAACCGAAAACTTCTAAAATGTAATAAAATATAATAAAGCAGTCCCACAAGTCTTTATATCAAGCGATATTCGACCTTAACTGAAGACAGTATAAGGTTTATAATCATTAGCTCTCGCGATGCCTGCGCGTTTAGCACTGAAAACTTGTATTTTCATGAATCTCTGTTTATCAGCTGGTATCCAAATAGCTTAATATGATAAATAACAAAATTAATGTAGATATTTTTTATGTGGCAGAAATCACAAATATGATAATTATTTATCTATGATGGATGGGTATTATCAGGAATGTACATAGCAGATAGCAGTAACAAATTATCTTTAGACAGTGAAAAAAAACACGAAATACGTGTTTTTATGGTATGACACGTAATGGCCGTGGGGTGAACGTAACAACGTCATTATGTCGCATTTAAGTAAGGTCATAGTCATAGAGTACTTAAACAAATATATAAATATAATCTGTACTGTATATTTTTTAGGAAGGGAGGGGGGAGGGCTCATACCCAGAAGAATGGTTACTAACTGAGCGCACCCGTGCTTTGGAAGGCACGTTAAGCCGTTGATCCCGGCTACTGTCTATGACAGTAGTATCTAAGTCAGACAAGCTGACAAGCCTAATAATCCCATCATCATCATCCACCTAGCGTTATTCCCAGTACAGTTGCAGCCTGAAGAATGCCTGGGGTCCGCTACCTAATCCCAAGAATTGGCGTAGGCACTAGTTTTTACGGAAGCGACTGCCATCTGACCTTCCAACCCGAGGGGGAAACCGACCTTATTGGGAATAGGCTTGTCAAGTGAGTGGGCAACTTGACTGTTAGAAGTTCTCAAGCCGCCCTGAGGCCTCTAATTTGGCTTAACAATTGCTATCATAGACAGCAACCGGGATCAACGGCTTAACGTGCCTTCCAAAGCACGGGAGCGCTCAGTTAGTAACCACTCAAAGCGGTCACCCATCCAAGGACTGACCTCGCCCGACATTGCTTAACCTCGCATACCGCATGCAGTACGCGGGTGCCACTGGGCCACGAGCGCTACTAATCCTAATAATCCCAATTAGGTCTTATTTCCTCCTGGTCCCAGGTCTGATGGCAGTAGCTTCCATGCTATCCCAGTTAAGCTCGTCAACCTATAGCTGACTCTTGAGGCTCCGATCGCATAGGACTTGTTATACAAATGTTAACAAGTTTTTTTTTTATCACAAATGGGATTGCTCTTGGCCACCATCTAGTTGGGGGGCAAAGATGAGGCCGACGATGAAGCGAGCTCTCCCAGAAGATGCCTATTCACTCGTGCCTTAAAAAGGTCTAGGTTATATGAACTCGGAAATACAGACGCCGGCAGAGAATTCCAAACCTTAGAAGTGCGCAAGTTTCCACACAAACATCCACTATCCATTTCTTCACTCCTCATATGAAATTATTTCCGGGTTAAAAAGAATTCCATAAGCTTACCTTTGCTTGTTTTTGTTTTGTTGTCAGTCTTATGCAATAACTATTTTCTTTTCCCTTCTTGAATGGGATTTAAATTGTTATCAGCAGACCTAGGATTCCGTGGGGCAAATCGTCTTGACAGCTAGGGACTTCCTATATCGATAAACTCATTTATCGATACTAGTTCTAAATACTAGTGACCGCCCCCAACATTGTGTGTTTTTTGTAACTTTAATTTTGTTCTGAAGACAAGTATGAAATTCACACGTAGCATCTTTAAAGTAATCGGCAGGTTACATATAAATAAGGCGTAATACTGATTGCACTATAAAATAGTTGATACCTATTATCTTAACCTCTTCAGATAATTAAATAGACGTAACTTACCTACTTAGACACTAACTATAAAACAATACTTGTCAATGTCATCGGACACTGTCATTTGTAAAGACGTGCTATTTCATACATATTTTATATTTGTGAATGAAAAATAAATAATGCCTCTTCAAAAAATAGAAGATTTGCTTAAAAAGCATCCCGAAATAATTAAACGCGGGTCTAAGCTACACTGTAGCACATGTCAAGTGACCTTTCATCGCAAAAAATATTCTCTTGTTAGGCACATGAAAACCAAAAGACATACAAGTATTCAAGAAGGAAAATATAAATTCTACAAAGATCTTACTATGTTTATGGTGGCTTGCAATATATCGTGGTACCAATTAGAGAATCCAAATTTTCGCGGTTTTATTCAAAATTGCATTTCTGGACGATACGGGAATTTTTCAGTGCCTTCGCAATCACACCACCATATCAGCCCTAGGACGTCCACTGCTGGACATAGGCCTCCCCCAAATCAGAAAAAAATTTCTTACTCCAATTTACAATGAAACGTATCAACAAATTAGGAACGAAATTGGAAACAATTACATCTACGTGTCTGTAGATGAAACTACAAATGCTAAAGGTGACCAAATTGCAAATGTTGTCATTGGCAAACTTTCTCACAACACACCAAGTCGGCCGTATGTTATTGCAAGTAAATGTTTACAGCAGACAAATAATGAAACTGTTGCAAATTTGATTATAACGTCCCTATAAAAATTTTGGTGCTATATATATATATGCAAAATTCAAATAGCGATAATTTCAAAAAAGTTCTATTGTTGGTGACTGACGCAGCACCTTATATGATGAAAATGGGTAAGAAATTGGATTCAGTTTTTCAAAACATGACTCACTTAACATGTGCAGCTCACGGATTAAATAGGGTTGCTGAGAAAGTCAGATGTCTGTTTCCAAATGTTATAATAGCTTGATATCATCGGTCAAAAAAGTATTTTTAAAGTGTCCCCGGAGAATCAATGTATTTAAAAACATGTTACCAAATGTACCTCTACCGCCACAACCAACCACATGGTTGCAAGCAGCAAACTATTACGCTAAATATTTTGAAGATATAAGAAGAGTTCTGAATACATTTTCTACATCGGATGGGAAAGCAGTTAAAAAAGCCAAAGCTGCACTAAATAAATCTCTTCAGGGTGAACTTAAATTTATTGCCGGAAATCTAAATATCATTCAAGAGTCTATAAAGAAATTACAATCAACAAATCTGACACTAGACTTTGGAGTGCGAATAGTAAAGAAGGTCCAGTCTGCATTATCTAAAATATATTTGGATAAAAAGGGGAAAATTATATATGATAAATTTAAAAACGTTTTTTACAAAAACTCTGGGTACGAAACAATGAAAAAAAAACAATTTGTTACAAAAAGGTGAAGAAGTCACATTACAACCGAAAAATAAACGAAATACGGTTGATCACTTTATGAAATTTTGTTATGCTCCCATAACCTCCACAGAAATTGAAAAGTCTTTTAGCCACCTGAAATGGATTTTTCAGCCAAGACGGAGAAGCTTAACACCTGAAAATATGGAAAAAATTCTGATGGTGTACTTTAACAATAATAGATGGGACGGTCATGAGGAAATAAATTGTGAAAAGTAAAAATTTAAAAACGTTTCCAAAAATGAAGGAGAAATTTGAGTAGTTACTTTATTACATTATATTCTTTTAATAAAAAACATTTAATAAGCAAACCTTTGTGTGATCACTAGTATTTAGAACTAGTATCGATAAATGAGTTTATCGATATAGGAAGTCCCTAGCTGTCAAGACAATTTGCCCCACGGAATCCTAGGTCTGGTTATCAGTCAAATTTCACACAAATTAGTTCTAGCAAATATTATGTTAACATTTATGCATTTCTTTCTTCTAGCTGTTTTCAATTATTACTCCTATTCTTTTAATGGACATATAAGAATGCAATAAGAGTTCATAGTAATCCATTAAGATTGGAATTAGAAATATGTTAGTTATTTATTTTAATTATATTATTACAATATTATATTATTGCAGGGTATCTCAAATGAGCTATGTGAACCCCCAGAGGTTTGCCAGTGATTGTAGAGTGGGGTTCTTTTTTTTAAACAACAATGGTGGTAAACAACCTGACAAATGACCCTAACAAATTTTATCAAAATTGTTTTAATAGTTTAAGTCGCAAAAGAAGACAAGCAATCAATACGAGATATACGAAAACTATTTCACAGCATTCATTTTTAGATTAGCAGTAACAGCCTAATAGCCTACAAATACTATCGTGGCAAGGATATTTATTATGCTGCAACGTTTTTGCGCAATGCGCTAGGTTTCTCTGGCGAGGAGAACAACAAAAGGCAGTATCAAGGACTTTAGCCGCAAATCATACTCTAGATGAAAACCCCAGAACCTAATGAGAAACTATTGAGTGAGGACACTCCTCAAGGCTACAAAAACGCTGTCATGGATTTTTTTTCTAAAATAAGACTAATACTTACCGATAGTATATTAGAAGTACTCAGCCTGTTATTATTGTGGAATAACTCGCAATTCAAATCTCCAACAAAAAAGTCCTAAACCAACAAGGAGTTAAAGGGAGCTCAAATTATAGAGATCCAACACTTTTTAGTCCACGACTGGTCCATATGTGAACTATTAATTGTTTATTTTTCAAATAAATATTCACGGAACTAGCAGACCGCGACACACTATACGTCCATTACATATTCACTGGCTAAGGGCACTGATTGACATTTGACAATTTTGACATTTTACTTGCATGCTAGTTGCTTGACAGTAAACTTTCGTGCGGAAATTGAGGAATTAAATTTATTTATGTAATTTATTTTACTAATATGAAATTTAACGCTAATATTTATAAAATTGTTTATTTAGTTAAATGCCTGCTACGGTAAATCAATGCATTGAACTTTATTCAGCCGTAAAACCAAGGTGCGTAGAACGGAGCGTAATGTAGTACACAATCGAGGTTTAGCAGGAAAAATGGTTGAAATGATGCTAAATCAAGCATTTCATTTGGTCATTTTTTTATCTTTACTCCAGCTTTGAAAAGCTGCAATCATTTATAACGATTACTTTGGCAATAGCATTTCGTGTAATCGTATTTTAAACAGCCCGCTTTTTATTATTCACGCCCAGTTTGACGTCACAATACGGGGTTCTCGAACTACCTTACCGCACCCTACAGAATTTAATCAAAAAGGTTGTAAGTGTGGACATGAATATTTTAAAAGTCTCTATGCGTCTGGAATAAGAATATATTTTCTGTGGCAAGATTTATAGTTCACAAAATTGCCAGCAGGTAGCGGTGTCGGACTGAAACAAGACTTGCGCGGAATCTACCAATCACATTCCAGGAATTTTGACGCAATTTGCAAATGGCCGTGAGGAGGACCGTGCCCGGGATAAGGTGTATGAAAAGCTAATGGTGGTAGAGCCTGTGTTAAAAACTAGTGTTTTATTGTAGATTCAGTGTGGTGTTGTTGAACATTTACAAAATGTGCCAAAAAGTGAGAATCCAGTCTTAATGGTGATATTGGAAGCGCCCTGAAACCGCTGGAGGGACGATCGAAGATACATTGCTGACGGAAGGTAAAGTTCTTGTTTCATTTTTCCAATTACTTTAACTCCTAGCTTTTAATAATGTCAAATAAGTGTTCCTAATCTATTTTTATTAAGTATTTTGTAGCATGAATTGGCCACAGTGTGGACAAGTTTATCGGACAGGTTTCGTGGAGTACCACCGGCCTGTACGTACAATTGGGTGGGCCATTTAATTTTCTGTTCCGAACGCTATCATTGAGCCAATCTAGTTCCGTCTGCTGTCTGTTAGGGTGCTTTCTAGTACACCGTGTGCTAGGAAGTCACGTATTCGTGAAAATCTAGGCGTGCATGTACGCATACTACTCATACATAGTATAGAGAAGGCACAGCCCTGTTGCTAGTCAGACCATCGATTCTTATACGTATCGCCTCATTACTGCAAAATATGTTCACAAATAACTTCGAACGAGTACTTTTGGTGTAAATGTGATCATTAAGACGCTTTAACTTGTTTCTTGGGGCGTATTTTAGACATTTTAGTGGCGTGTAAAGTACGGTGTGAGCTAATCGATGTCCCTGTTATTATGCTGTGTGGAATACGTAAGGCAATATGATTAATTTTGCGGTTGACTTGAACTGTGCCTTTATTTAAATAGTAGTTATAATTTATAGCCATTAATACATGTATATTCGTTTATACAGTCCACAACATTGTATTACTTATATAGGTCCACATGCTAATCTAGTTGTATTATTGTATTTCATGCCAGGGAACCTGAAATAAGGTATTATCAGTTATTGGTAATTTTGTTCAGATTATAATAGCAGATATAAGGATTATGATATGACAATACAACCAAGATTTATATATGAAAGGTACATGGAAAGAACATGTCTAGTCCTTTAAAATTTCAAAGCTAGATTGCACCTTATGTCTTTTGAGGTTGTTTTTTGGTTTGTAATTTAAGTATATACATATAAAAAAATGTATATACTTAATAACTTATGCATCTTATTGTACTAGAAAATGGCGAAAAATGTATACATTCAACTGTACTATAATAGATACAGTCAAAACATATGTTCAAAATCAACACGGAAACCAATATCAACATTGATAACAGCGGAGGGAATACTTTGTTAAGTACTATTCAATTCTATAACAGTATCTGTACTAAATATAGTCAGACAGGGTTAATTCTTCAAAAACAAAAATTAATTGGTCAAATTTTCAAAATACCTACATGCATTGTTGCCTAAGCTAAGGGTACATTTTTACCAAAAGATAAAAAGCTGAACCTCTGCAAAGATTCTATTAGAAATAATAACAGCTTTACAAAAACAACAAATGATTTCCTTGCATGTGAGTTATGTCCGTAATTTCATTGCTACTCACATAATATTTCAAAATGGCTTCGGCTGTAAATTGTATCAAGTCATCACAATTGATAGCTGACAATATGGTACCAAGCGCAGATGTAGCTCGCCCTATAATGTCCCCGTTCTTCCAATTTGTAGAAATTTGAAGCTGTGCTTAGCTAAATATTTACACATCTACAATGCATTTACATGTTAGAGAATGATTTTAACATCTGTGCTGACAGCAAGGGTGGTTGTGGCAACTGCTTTTAAAATATAAGTGAATGAGACACATGAAGCAGCTGTTATTGTGTTTGAAATTTTTTCCACTTATTGGCATCCTTTGTTCACCCTCATGCCGTTTCACCATCATCAGTCCTCATGAATGATAGGGATTGGGCAATAGTCCTCACCCTGGCCCAGTACAGATTGGGGCATTTACCTGAGGTTAGCAGCATCTCTTTCTTCTATACCTCATCATGATAATCATATCAGCCGGATGTCCACTGCTGGACATAAACCTCACCCAAAGAATGACTGAATGACCGGTCCTGCGCCGCCCGACCTTTATCAGGTCATCAGTCCACCTTGCGAAGGATTTACCCATACTGCTGCTGCTGTACGCTTCTATACTTACTTGTCTCTTCTATTTGTCAACTTCCATAATAAACAATTGAACTTTCTAGTGGCTAAGCAAGGATGTTGTCGGTGACAACAAGACTGCATAACTTACAATGACATTTGAAATAATGTGCCAAAGTGTCAAGGTGTGTCAACACGAGAAATAACAAAAATATATTAGTGTGTGTCCTTTAATGTGTTAATTTAATTTGTACATACATCAGATTTGCGATTATAGCTACAATGGAATTATTTTATCTTGTTCTGATGTAGAGACTAAAAGTAACATAGTCTAAAAATGAGTCTGAAGGCAATTTTATAAAAAAAATACCACATAACATTTACATACACATGATTTGTTTAGGTAAAACAAAAATATTATAAGTATGAACCACAATCGAGATCCATCTCATGATAATGAGATCGAGCGAATATCCTCAAATGAAAAATCCATTCAAGGAAAAATTGCATGAAGATAAATAAAACATACTAAAATAATGTATCAAATATGTAGCATGTTTATTTATTTTATATGCCAAGGAATATTTTTTATTTTTATTTAGTGTGATCCCTAACCTGCAGCCCAGGCAAATGTAGCATGTGATGATAATTATGCAAGTAGTTAGCTTGTATGGACATCTATTTCATAAAGGTGTAACATATGAGCTGTCCCAAAATAGATAATATGCAATACTTGTGTATGGAATAAAAACTTCAGATTGTGGCCATATTCTAGGGATGGTTTATCTCATTGTGTACTTTATGCATTGACTTAAAAATGATACATTATTTATGGGTAATTACAATTATGTCTCACTTGATTTCGGCCCCTGCCCCGGCGCCCGGCCGGCTTGGACCCGGGTATATCTTAAAACTACGACCAAGACCACCGGGGGACGGGCAGCAGCATCCCTGGAGTGCGGTAGAGACACTGCGATCGCCAACCCGCATGCCAAGCGTGGTGATTATGGCATTTACCCCCCATGAAATTGGGGGAGGCCTATGTCCAGCAGTGGACGTCTTTGGGCTGATATGGTGGTGGTGGTGGTGATTTCGACATTGTTAAGAAATAGTTCTTACACCATCTTCAATTTTCAGCCAAGAGGCTTCACTATGCCTCCCAGACAAATTCTCATCAATGACAGAGAACATGTCTGTCTGTTGTTCCTGAATGATCTTTCATACACTAAACTAAACTACTTACTACATTTGCAAACTAATACACTATTCTCAATATACCCCTAAAATTGAAGCATAATCTTGGGAATGAAATGTACTTAGGTTATTGAATTTGGATAAAATAAATATCTGTAATCTGAAAATTATGAATCATTTTAGTACGTGATACTTGGAAAGTGTGTTTTGAGAATTTATGAATGTTTAAAAACACTACTAAGTACTGTGATACATCTTGTATCTTTGTTCACATCATTGCCAGTCACAACCAAGTACAGATAGTTTAGTTCATTATTCATTGGAGTCAGTCTTGACACATTGACAAAGTGACCATCACTGGTATTTATTGTCTATGTTTACTAACACATCGCCAAAGGGTAACCAGTGTAAGTTTGACCTCCGAGATTTAGGTTGGGTTGCTCCAATTTTTTTTTTATTACAGACCTGTCATCGCTAAATATGACGCCGACAGCTGTCATCCCATAGAGACTTGTCAAACTTTCCATTGTAACGAACACAGCTTACGATTACAGACGGACGGTTTGGTGCAACGCAACCTTAGGCTGAGTTACACCAACTTTCGATCACAGATCGTTCAACGTTAAATATGGCGCCGACAGCTGTCATCCCATAGAGACTTGTCAAACTTTCCATTGTACGGACACAGCTTACGATTACAGACGGACGGTTTGGTGCAACGCAACCTTAGGCTGAGTTACACCAACTTACGATCACAGATCGTTCAACGTTAAATATGGCGCCGACAGCTGTCATCCCATAGAGACTTGTCAAACTTTCCATTGTAACGAACACAGCTTACGATTACAGACGGTTTGGTGCAACGCAATCTTGAGCTGGCTGGCTGAGTTACACCAACTTACAATCACAGATCGATCAACGTTAAATATTGCGCCCGCAGCTGTCATTCCATAGAAACTTGTCAAACTTTTTTTTTTATGACATAGGTGGCAAACGAGCAGACGAATCGCCTGATGGTAAGCGATTGAAGGTTTGAAGGTCGAATCGGTCCGGAAATACCGCAGGCGACAATTCATTCCATTGTTTAGCTGTGCGAGGCAAGAAATTTCTGGAGAAACGCACAGCAACTATCCATAAATTCATATTTTAACGAACACCGCTCATGATTACAAGCGGTTTGGCGCAACCCAGCCTTAGTTGTTAAGCCGGCATTGCACTGTCCTTGAATTTAGCATCCATATGGAAGGGGAGTTGAAGCCTCTCGCTCTAACATATATATACGTCCCACTCTAAAGGTCCTGAATTCAGGAAGGCATAATCTTGGGGCTGTCCTTTACTAATCTTGAGGTTAAGTTATATAATATATGTAATACTATTCCGTGGTTATATTAGAGATTTTAGTGTTGAGTTGACTAGTGACATCAGGACATTAAAAAAAACTTTTTATAGTTTGAGATAGTGACAGTTTATGTTATGAACAGATCCTTCCTTAGATGTAGTTTTGCGTACTTACTATACATTTTTAAAAGTGTCAAGGATATACATCTTTGGATGAAGAAGGTTATATGAACAACATTCTAATACTAAATTCCGGCATTTGTGTATCGTAAACGGCGAAACTGTTTCGATGCCCAATAGTAAATTCCTCAAGTCCGTTTAAATGTAAGCCATTTTAGCATTAAATGTTGTAGAAATTAGGAGTAGAATCGCGTGTAAAGGACCTGGCTGTTGTGACTTGCGGGTAGATTATAATAGTATTTGTCAACCTTGTTTGCATAGGTATGTGAAAAGCGTTAAAAATCGACTGTAAGCCGCGTAACCGTTGGGACAGCGCGTTTAAAATATATATCTAGCTATTGGAATAGTTTTAGACTTACACCGGTTTCTCTACCGACGGGCTAAACTTGGCTCTCACACACCCTCGGGGTGTTCTCAAGGCACCGCCAATCTAGAAGGGTTTACAAGAAACAAAATTTCTTTGATGACAAAATGTAATTTGCTAATTAATAATTTTAATATGTAGCTACTGACATGTATGATACAATCAAATGGTCGAAACTGAATTATTTATTTATTAATTATTTTATTTTAAGTTTAAAAATCTTCATTTCTGACTATGTGACTTATTCATAATTTTAATAAAATCTAATGAATTCGTCTATGTATAAATTAAATTAGTTATAGAACTGACTACCTATGCAGCAGAGCATGCTCTATCAGGGTCCATGTGAAACTACTACTAATGTAACAGCTGTTATGTAAAGATCATGGATGCAATAAATGATGATTAAATGATTAAGTATACATATCGAGGCGCGCGTGGTCAATCCCGATATATCGAAATAATTGCTTTTTAAAATAAGAACAACATCCGTTACGCATAGATCTATTTTCAAAAAAGACTTACGCGACTTATCGGGTTTGAGCGCACCCCTCAATTCCTAATAATAACGTTTTGGTGAGCATTTCAGACTTCATGAGAATGCAATCTAATTTGAGCCTTATATCGCAGTTTTAAGATTGAAATTCCATTGACACGTATGGTCACTGAATCGCCTCTGCTTTCATAAGGGTTGATTTACCAGAACGCTACTGATACTGCTGGGCTGTCACAGCAACTTGGTTGTGTAAACACGGTTACTAGGAGGCGACGTTGACGCGCAAAGGACCCTAAACAACATAGCACGTGCTATGCAGTAGAGCTGGATAGCATGATTCGGTGTTTTCTAGCTGTAAATTGTCCTCCTACGACGGATGCGTCATAACCGTCAATGGCATCTTCTGGGTGAGCTCGCTTCATCCGCGGCCTCATCTTTGCCCCCTGGCTA
This sequence comes from Notocelia uddmanniana, assembly GCA_905163555.1. NCBI lineage: Eukaryota > Metazoa > Arthropoda > Insecta > Lepidoptera > Tortricidae > Notocelia > Notocelia uddmanniana. Next base: position 15,030,277 of record LR991075.1, on the reverse strand, counting down.
GATGCTGGCCAAGAGTAATCCCATTTTTAATTTAAAAAAAAACTCCACGACCTTCACGAGCGTCGGTCATGCGCAATTTTTTTTTACTTTCATTACTTTGACTAATCCCAACCGTCGCAGTATTGTTACGTTAGTGCGACAAAGTACTAAATTGATCGTCTAAATTTGCTGTTCTACTAATTAATCATTATTATTTTGTGACTATACCTACCACCACCACCATATCAGGCCCAGGACGTCCACTGCTGGACATAGGCCTCCCCCAATTTCATGGGGGGTAAATGCCATAATCGCCACGCTTGGCATGCGGGTTGGCGATCGCAGTATCTCCACCGCACTCTAGGAATGCTGCTGCCCATTCTCCGGTGGTCTTGGTCGTAGTTTTAGGACATACCCGGGTCCAGGACATAGTATACCTACTTCGCTTTTATTTCCAGTTTTGAAAAATCGTGTGTCCGACATGCGATTTCAAGGAAAACAATCTTGAAACGGCTTTATAATAATAATCATTTATTTCAGGCATCTGAGGCCCATATTACAAATACCTTAGAGACTAACATACATATTGTTTTATATCTTATAATTAAATTATACATCGCGATGGGACGTCGACGCGATGCGCTTATTCGGGGCTTAAATGCGACGTGCTATCTTTGAAACGTAATAAGATACTGAAATAAGTAATTAATACAATATTACCATTTATCATCTGATATCCTAGCTAGGGTAACAAAGAAATGGCCGATAAGTGACCGCTTATTCTAATCTAAAAAAAAACAAGGAATAGCTGTGGCTTCGGTTCTATCCATAGAACTCCATTCCCATTCAAATGTACCTTGAAGACCTTAGGGGTTGATTCCCAGGGTAAAAATATTCTGTCCCCTGGGACTCAAACTAATTTGAATACCAAATTACGTCTAAGTACGGTTGGACAAAACCATCTGTTATCGGAAGCGGCGTGTTCGTTAGATCTGATTGTAAGATAAAGGGACACTTGATTGCAGCAAAAATTAGCACTTCAAATCAAAAGATGATTTAAAAAAAATTACTTCCATCTGACGATAATGATAGGTTCGGGAAGGTGCCCTAAAACATTTTTGTTCTTCCGTTTTACCCACGGTAGAAAAATAAAACCGGCCTAGTGCGAGTCGGACTCGCGCACGAAGGGTTCCGTACCAGAAAAAAAACGCCATCAACTACTCTGTTGTATGGGAGCCCCCCTTAGTTATTATTATTATTTTGATTTTAGTATTTGTTGTTGTAGCCACAATAAAAATACATAATCTGTGCAAATTTCAACTGTCTAGCTATTACGGTTCTTGAGATCTAGCTCGGCGAGTGGTAGCCATGAAAAAGGGCTAAAATATCACGTTTTTTGTATGGGAATTTTTATTATTGTTTTGTTTTTAGTATTTGTTATTATTATTATTTTGTTGCCCTTAATTATTATTATTATTTTGTTTTTAGTATTTGTTGTTATAGCGGCAACAGAAATACACAATCTGTGAAAATTTCAACTGTAGCTATTCCGGTTCTTGAGATACAGCCTGGTGACAGACGGACGGACGGACGGACAGCCAAGTCTTAGTAATAGGGTCCCGTTTTTACCCTTTGGGTACGTAACCCTAAAAAACATTTTTTTTCTATCGTGATTGATATGTATTGTATATACTTATGCCAAATTACAGCTTTCTAGGAGTAACTGTTACTGAGCTAAACCGCTGACAGACGGACGGACATGGCGAAACTATAAGGGTTCCTTGTTCACTACGGAACCCTAATAAAGAGGTTCAAAATTAAATGTTTCGGATGTCAAAAGGTTAACGAAGCGATTACGTACCACCGTAAGCGGATCTTTACTCGGGATTGGGATCTGTTTTCTTCCATTCAATGTCGAGAGAATCTAGTTCGAGGTCGAAATGTCTTCGTGCCGTGATGTTTATCTACGTAATTACGTTTAAATGCTTGAGGCGTTTTCCACCGACTAGGCGAAGCGAACTTCTAGCGAGCGGTGGAACAGGTTACTAGTACCGGTAGTGTTAAAATTCTCGCTTCGCATAGCTTCGCATCGCCGGTCAACTACCGTAACAGTTTTATGGCTTTCATCTAGTTTCACGCTTTCATATTTTAATGAAGTGATCACTCAGACGCCAAGGTATCGAAAATTAATAACGTTTAAACCAATTAATTATTATTAGTAACGTTTAAACCAATAAAAACAATACATAATAGATTTTTTTCATGATGAAAGTACACCTTCACTCTGCTCCGTCTTTTTAGTGGTTGTTGGCGTGGTGGGTGCGTGGTGCACGACGACACACGACCACTTTTTAGGTTCTTGGCGTTCAAAGGGTTAAAATTCTCGCTTCGTATAGCTTCGCATTTCCGGTCAACTACCGTAACAGTTTCAATAATTAAATAAAAAAATATATATTAGGGGACAATTATTTACACACATCGAACTAGTCCCACAGTAAGCTCAATAAGGCTTGTGTTATGGGTACAAGACGACGATATATTATAGATATATACTTAAATACATAGAAAACATTCAAGTCTCAGGAACAAATGTCTCTGCTCACCACAGAAACAAATGCCCTTACCGGGATCCGAACCCGGGACCTCTAGCTTCGGAGTCAGTGGACCGGACCAACTAGGCTAAACAGGCCGACAAATTCCACCTCAATTCACCGTCCAAACCCTTCAATGCTTTTATCTTGTTTATTTTTAGGATCACCGACAGTAGCAACAGCAATCATTACCATTAGAGACAAAAACACATGATCTAAATTTAATTGCGTCACCAATTATAGGTGAACACATCATACATCACAGAAAACATCGACTTTAAAAAAGAACACTACATTACAGTAACACGTTACTAGTTAAAATATCTCAAGAGTAGCTTTATGATGGTGGTAAAGTCTCCCCTGGCCCCCCTACGCTATTTCTAAATTGTTTTACATATTTTCAAGCTTCTTTGTTGAACTATTTAAATTAATAGAAAAATAACGAATTCCGTGGTACATTTATATTCTACTTCTAGTATGTTATACTATTTCTAGATATTTTATTGAACTTGCAAGGTTAAACCACACTGTTCAAAAGATACAGTTCCTTTTTTTAGCACTTATTGGCGTCTACAAACTATTGAAATTGCATTGCGTCTCCTATCAAAATATGAAGTTTTTTTACTTGTCGGGGGCATCAATTCGCTGAAATCTGGAGACTAACTATGTATACATAAGTTTCGTGATAATGTGAAAACTAAAATTATCGATTATGTTATGGTATATTTAAAGCGCCAAGTTTACCTCTGATATTGATATTCAAAATGCTATCATCATCATTATCATTCAGCCGAATGACGTCCACTGCTGGACATAGGCCTCACCCAAAGACAAATGCTATAGGAACGTAAAAATAATTGGTTGGTACAAGACCTAAGTCATTTTTAAGTCTGATGAATATGTTTCGATAAAGATTTAGCATATAAAACAAAGCCAACGTCTGAAACGTTAGTGCATGCAAGAATGAGGACATGCCAACATAATATGTTATGTCTCATATGTATAGAAAACACGCACAGCGCCCGATACACAAGTAACTTGGAACAGTACCTAGACTTGTACGAGCTTTTAGTAGAGGTAGGGCACAGCGAAACGTCATCTCGCTCATTTGGAGTAGCCCAAATGGGCAAGTGGGCAAAGACCGCGGTTTTAATAACGCCACTACTTATTCGATACGTATGTAATGTTGTGTCCCTGTTGGGGAGTAAGGTCGCCAGAGCTCCCGAGGACGCGCTGTGTTGAGAGTGAGGGACCTGCATATATCTCTAGCTGTCAACACAACGAATCCTCAAGTTAATAAAGGGTCGGCAACGCGCTTGTGATTCTTCTGGAGTCGCAAGCGTCCATAGGCGACGGTGTCTGCATACCATCAGGCAGGCCGTAAGCTTGTTTGCCACCGTCGTGGTGTAAAAAAATAGAATCAAAAAGTAGATATTGATCTTTAAATTTGGTAAAGCTCATGAAGTTTCATGCAGTCATTATTCCATCCCGCTTCTTTCTGAATAGGAGGAATTATTCAGATTAATCCCTGGTGTTGCGAGTGTCCATGGGCGGCGCTAATCTCTTACCATCAGGCGATTCGTCTGCTCGTTTGCCTCCTATGTCATAAAAAAAGGCCCTTGAAAACCTTGTAAACGTCGCGTTTTTTTACCAAGTTACGGTACTCTATACTCATGTAATGTTATATTCGCTGAATGCACCTGCCCCAACCTATTAGTTTTAAAAGGCCTTTAAAAGGCGTAGGTAGGCGCCCTTTCACGTGTTGACAGGTATGTAGGCGATCTTAAATGAGGTGCTCTGTATGACGTCAAGTCAATTTGATATTATTGATGTGCAAGATGCAACTTCTATATTTTCATTAGCAATATTATTATAGGTAGGTAGGTGGTTGACACTATCTCTAGGAAGAGATGTATGTATATTAGTACAGTATAGATAGGTAAAACATGGACAAGACGAAGATCATGTTAAATGCCCATGTAGCACCAACTCCCGTAACAATCGGACACTTTACGCTCGAAGTTGTAGACGATTACATATACCTAGGACCTAGGACAGACTGTCCAGTTAGGTAATTCCCAACTTCGAGAAAGAGGTTAATCGTCGAATCCGACTCGGCTGGGCAGCGTTCGGGAAGCTACGGCACATCTTTTCGTCCAATATTCCGCAGTCTCAAGACGAAAGTCTTTGACCAGTGTGTGTTGCCAGTGATGACATATGGTACTGAAACGTGGTCGCTTACTATGGGCCTCATAAGAAGGCTCAAAGTCACCCAAAGAGCAATGGAGAGCGCTATGCTGGGAGTTTCTCTGCGTGATCGCGTCAGAAATGAGGCCATCCGCAGCAGAACCAAAGTGACCGATATAGCCCTTCGAATCGCTAAACTTAAGTGGCAGTGAGCGGGGCACATAGCACGCAGAACCGATGGCAGTTGGGGCGGAAAGGTTCTCGAATGGCGACCACGTACCGGAAGGCGTAGCGTGGGCAGGCCCCCACACGGTGAACTGATGACCTGGTAAGGGTCGCGGGTGTCCGCTGGATGCGGGTGGCGCAGGACCGGTCATTGTGGTAGTCTTTGGGGGAGGCCTATGTCCAGCAGTGGACGTCATTCGGCTGAAATGATGATGATGAGATAGGTATAAAGCGAGGCGGTTTTGCATTTTTGATCTTTCCGAAACTGTCGAATATTGCTTCATATGTCATACACGCCGCCTCCGCTCTACCGCGCTACCGAATACCGCGCAGTTTTTTGGTGTGACGTGCCCCGGGCCGCGTTTGCTTTACCGCAAAACCGCCTCCGCCCCGCAACGAAGCTGTGCCACGCTCTGTGCGTTTCAAGTCTAAAGATCTCGCAAAGTTTTTTTTATGGCAGGAGGCAAACGAGCAGACGAATCGCCTGATGGTAAGCGATTAGCGCCGCCCATGGACACTCGTAACACCAGAGGGGTTTAGAAGTGATAATTTTTAAAGTTCCGTAAGAAACTAGGAACCCTTATAATTTTGCCATGTCCGTCCGTCTGGCCACGGCTTAGCTCAGTAACCATTACTACCTGTAATTTGGCATATAGGGATATTAATCACGCCGACAAAACGGTAGGAATTTTTTTGAAAAAAATTAGTCCGCAGAGGAACCCTACATTACCCGTGGTCCGACACGCACTTTGCCGGTTTTTTGGTAATATAGACTTGAGTTTATGTGTGTACTCTTTGTGCCTTTAATCGGTCGAAACCCTCTAGTACAAACAGCCCGGGTGTTTGGCAATTATGAGTGTTTAAAGAGGATAACGCTTATATAGTATAGCCCCTTACACAGCAGTATTGGTGTACAGTCAAAGGTGTTCCGTAAGGCGTGAATTCCACTGAGACGGCGTGAAGCGAAGGCGAGGCGCAGGCACGGCACAGAGGGCCTACTCCGAACTTCGAAAATCGAACTTCGTATCGTGCCGTCCCTTTCCGTCATATAGTGTATAACACGAAAGTGAAAGGGACGGCACGACACGAAATTCGATTTTCGAAGTTCGGAGTAGGCCCTCAGATACGGCGCCGCGCCGCTTCAGTGTAATTTACCGGCTCGTCGCCTTCCTACATTTCGTATGAAAACGTTTGAAGCGGCACCGTGCCTGCGCCGTACCTTCGCCACGCGTGCGCCGCGCCTTCGCCACGCCGTTTCCGTGTCGCTAGCAGACACGATTTCACCGCCGCGCGAGGGGGACGCCGCTTGTTATACAGTATGAGCCGTACTTATCAACATCAAAAATGCGTGACGATATTGAATATAATATAGAATTCTGCGAGATAATTGAAGAATATCCAACTCTTTACGACTATACCAGGCCGGAGTACAGTAATAGAAATATTCAGGATAAAATATGGAGAGACTGGTTCTCCCCAATTTTTATGCTGCTTCTGAAGACCGTGTTTTACTATCGACAATATAATTTGGAAACATTTTTGTGACATTTTATACACTGTACGAAAACGATCAGGATGTACATGTAATTTTTCCATTATTTTAACATATCTATGTTTTTCTGACAATTTCCACACAAGGTGGACCCAATATCTGTACATTAATGAGTTGCAGCAAAGCAAGCGCATCTTCGTCTTCTGAAGAGGAAGACATGCTATCGCAATAAAATCAGCCTGTATAATGACGCATCGTACCGTCTCTTCGCCGCTTCTGTATAACTTTAATCGCGTCCGTGCCGTATCTGTGCCACGCCTGCGCCGTGCCTTATGCCTTACGCCGTCTCAGTTTAATTCACGCCTTAGGACTACAAGGAAAGGGTTCTTCAAGAAAGGATTGTACAAATATTTAAAGGGGCGTTGTCGACAACGCGCATGTGACACCCCTGGAGTTGCAGGTGTGTCACATGCGCGTTGCCATAGGTTGCCGTGACCGCTTACCACCAGGCGGGCCGTACGCTTGTTTGCCACCGACGTGGTATGAAAACAAAAACAACTGGAGCATCCTAGGTTCTCTGACTAACAAGTAACAAACCTAATGGGTGATAGCTGGAAACGTCAATACATGGCATCGCGCTCCCTCGCCCCATAGCACGCGCTCGTTCACACCTAGCGCGATCGTCTTTATAGTATGCTTCCAAATTAGATGTCAATGCTTTAAGATATGTTAACATACATTAAAACAATTTACTTTAAAGAGGAATTAATAAAACTTTTTATATGAAATTTTGTATTCATTTTCCGAGCAAAATAATTAAATTAAAATTCTGCCCAAACATAATCACCTGTGCATTTAAGTGACAAGGTGCTTATCACTTTGTGTCAAGTGAGCTACACATAAGATGAAGTGGCCAGTTTTTAAGTGACAGACAAGATTAACGCACATAGAGAAGTGGCACATGTTAAATCCAGCAATGTCTGTGCAATAAAGAAAAGACTAAGACTCGGCAAGATGTTTTTTCAAACGAAATAATTAATTATATCACCAAGGGAGAATGCAAAACGGCCATAACAGTTAATGTAGAGTTAAGCAAAAGTTAATGTCACGTAAGTATGACTTGACAATATTCCGCGCACGTCATAATCATCCTCCTAGCGTTATTCCCAGTACAGTTGCATCCTGAAAGATGCCTGGGGTCCGCTACCTACTCCCAAGAATTGGCGTAGGCACTAGTTTTTACGGAAGCGACTGCCATCTGACTTTCCAACCCGAGGGGGACTAGACCATATTGGGATTAGGCTTGTCAACTGAGTGGGCAACTTGACTGTTAGAGGTTCTCAAGCCGCCCGGAGGCCTCTAACTTGGCTTAACGACTGCTATCATAGACAGCAACCGGGATCACCGGCTTAACGTGTCTTCCAAAGCACGGGAGCGCTCAGTTAGTAACCACTCAAAGCGGTCACCCATCCAAGGACTGACCTCGCCCGACATTGCTTAACCTCGCATACCACACGCGGTACGCGGGCGCCGCTAGGCCACGAACGCTTCTGAATGACACGCGCACGTCAAAATTGTTTAATTGTTAAGGCGAAGGGTACGGCAAGGCATTCTCCATACAAAGGTTGTGCAAGTTTTATTCGTTAGTTTTGGCACTACAGCATTTAATTTTTGCTTGTACATATTGGATATACGCAGAACTTGAAGTTGAAATTTTATTTTATTTCAAAAAAAGTAAAAATAAAAAAATACAAAAAAATATTAAAATTAAAAAAAATAACTAGAATAAATAGCTAACAGAAAAATTTGCATATTGACCAAAAATAATAACTGTAGCGCAAACACAAACGAAGAAAAACGTACACAAAGTTTGTATGGAAAGAGCTTGCCTACCCCTTTGCCATAAGGATCTTTTATGTACGTTAATTAACGAAAATAAATTATTGAATGTCTTCGAAATTATTGAATCTTCGAATTGGGATATTAGTGTCTGATTGAGAAGATTACTTTATTTCATCTGAGGAATAAGGTGTGCCGAGTGAAGCCGAACCGAAGTGACGAAAAACAGGGCGACTTATACTGAGTACCTACCTTCTGCGTTCATATTCCAATTACCACACAGTAATGTATCACTCGGCGACTACTTAGACGTGTTTGTTTTGGCGATTTCTATAAGATCTTGTCAGTTCCATTATAAACACCTATTCATCATCTCATCATAATTAAATGAAAGAAAATACGATGGCCGGATTAGCTCCGTGGGCAGTGCCTGCGATGCTGACGATCCTGGGTTCTAATCCGGTAGTGCCAAATTGCGAGGTTAAGCAATGTGGGCGCAGGTCAGTTCTTGGATGGGTGACCGCTTTGAGTGGTTACTAACTGAGCGCTCCCGTGCTTTGGAAGGCACGTTAAGCCGTTGATCCCGGCTGCTGTCTACGACAGCAGTCGTTAAGCCAAGTTAGAGGCCGTCGGGCGGCTTGAGAACTTCTAACAGTCAAGTTGCCCACTCACTTGACAAAGGTGGGTCGAAGTTACACCACGTCCGTAGGGAGTACCCACCGTTACCCTACACGTGATCCCTGGGTGGTACTAAAAGTGCAACAAAAACTGGCAACCGTACTTGTCTTCTCGAAGATCTCACGGTTTGTAAATAAATGCCATACGATTAAATAAGTGCCAAATATTTGTGTGATGAGACTGATGAGGATGTGAGTCTTAGATGTTTCGTTTTAACTCATAAATGCATGATTTTTTTACATTTGCCTGAAATTGATATATGTGATACATTATTGTTTAACGATACCGGGAAAAACAATTTAAAAAATAAAAATCTGATTTTCACTGAATTATCGGTGTTAAAAGTTACATAGGGCCAAAGCCATTTATGTAAAATTGTAAATATATAATTGTACACTACATATGTATGAAAGATTTTATTATTATCAGTAAGGTACCTACTATATTTGTGATATACCTATAATAAATGATTTAAATATAATACAGCGTTCGTGGCCCAGCGGCGCCCGCGTACCGCGTGCGGTATGCGAGGTTAAGCAGTGTCGGGCGAGGTCGGTCCTTGGATGGGTGACCGCTTTGAGTGGTTACTAACTGAGCGCTCCCGTGCTTTGGAAGGCACGTTAAGCCGTTGATCCCGGTTGCTGTCTATGATAGCAGTCGTTAAGCCAAGTTAGAGGCCTCCGGGCGGCTTGAGAACTTCTAACAGTCAAGTTGCCCACTCACTTGACTAGCCCAATAAGGTCTAGTTTTCCCCTCGGGTTGGAAGGTCAGATGGCAGTCGCTTCCGTAAAAACTAGTGCCTACGCCAATTCTTGGGATTAGGTAGCGGACCCCAGGCATGCTTCAGGATGCAACTGTACTGGGAATAACGCTAGGAGGATGATCAAATCATTTAAATATAAAAACCTCTAAAATACTCGTTTAAATCACACACCGAAAATTGACAACTACTTTTTGCAAAATTGCCACCCTTATGCTTAAAAGCAAGTGTATTTTTTTATACAAAACCGTACAAATCTGAATGATAAATATAAAAATCAATTAGTTATCCTGACGAAATAATATCTAAGAACAGTTCATTATGTTTTTACATTGAATAAAATTAAATGATTTTGTTATGTAGGCTAGATACTACGCTATGCATTTAAGGGTTAAATAACTAGCTTTTTGTGCTGTACACCTCGCAATTTTTTTTTAAATACATTTTTCCAAAAACTGAGTCAACATAAAATTTCTATACCTATAATTTATCAAACCTGCTCACAAAATTTCACGAGAATCGGTTGAGAAATGCGACATGTAGAGAACAGCGGAAAATTGGAAATCCATCCGCCGTCCGCACATACGAAAGCATTTTTGCCGAAGCTGAAACCGAGTCCTTCGTTTCACTCGGTCAATCTAAATATATAAAAGAAGAAACTGACTGACTGACTGACTGACTGACTGACTGACATATCAACGCACAACCCAAACCGCTGGTCCTAGTGATTCCAAATTTGGCACGTAGGTTCCTTATAAAGTGTAGGGGTGCACTAAGAAAGGATTTTTCAAAATTCAACCCCTAAGGGGGTGAAATGGGGGTCCGAAGTTTGTATGGGGAAACATGATTAGTTGGACTATTTTATTCGAAACTTCACAGGAGTATTTCTGACCATAAAAGCCGAGCCACACCGAATGCGTGCGCAGCACGTGCGCGTGTGCGTGTGCGTGGCGTGCGCGTTGTATCGTATGAAATGTCATAGTAGATGACACACCGCTTGCGTGGCGTGCACGCGTGCTGCGCACGCAAGCGGTTTGTCATCTACTATGACATTTCATACGATACAACGCGCACGCCACGCACACGCACACGCGCACGTGCTGCGCACGCATTCGGTGTGGCTCGGCCTTAAATGAGTAAATACGTGTTTCAGGTTTTTTGAGAAATCAACCCCTAAAAGGGGGAAAGGTGGTGACAAATTCTGAAAATTGTATGGGTATTGTTTTTATGATATACCGAGTCGCTGATAACGGAAACAACAATGATTTTAAAATCTCACGTGGAGGACGTGAAATACCATCCCCCCTGTTGGGGTGCGAGGGGGATGAAATGTCTAAATATTAATATGGGTGTCGTTTTTATGGTTTTTTGGGACGTTAAGTACGAAAATGGCATCGATTTTGAAATTTAATATTGTGGACATGAAAACTTTTGAAACTTTGTGCCAAATTTCAAGAAATAACTGACTGACTGAGTGAGTGACATATCAGTGGCGGTACGGCCTTAAAAGCCCAAAAGCCTGGCTTGCGTTACTAAATTAGCAAAAACCAAATATATGTACGACTAATTCTTTTTTCCATTTCAAACTAACTAAAATCCGCGCGACGGCGCCTGATCTGTATATTCTATTCATCTTGGTCGGGGTAGTAGTACAAAATTCGACCGTAGCAAGTGGCGCTACTGCCGCGCGAAACGAGCGGTCTTAACACGATAGAGTTGAGACACGGGCTAGTCATCTCGCTCGCACGCGCGGGCTTGCAAGCGGGCTTTAATGCTGATATCTTTTTTCTTTTTCTTATCTATGAAAACTGCTACAAAACGAGAGATACGTATCTATAGCTAGATTTAGCAAATAGTTTGTGACTAGAAGCCCGGCTTTCGACGTGAAGTTATCAACAGATGCTAGTCAAATGCGAATTTCGCGCGTGCGCGTTCATGACTGGATGGATTGTGATGCTAACTTCATTGATTACAATTATGTACATTACTTGAAACGGATTGTTCCGTACGGAAACTTGAAACGGATTTTGTTTGAGTGGATAGTGTTTTGTATTAAAAAGTTTATTAAAGTGGAAAGTGACGATGGATGAAGTTGTTCCGTGTGACGATTTAAAATGTGCATAAGTTATCGGCGCAGAAAAGGTAGGCACGCTAAACTTTGCACTAAAAAAGCAACATATTTTTACCTAAACCTACGCCTGACTTGATTGAGTATTTCTCAGATAAGCAAGTCACATAAACGACAATTTCAAAGATCGGTGCGATTGCTGAGATGTCTGTACAATTTCATCTAGTAATAGCATGCCTTCAGTGTGTTTTGTTAGTCTGTCCTGTCTACGCCACACCAGTTAGTGATATAGTGATAATGAAGAGTGAAGATTTACTAGTATGGTAATATGGCAATGTATCAAGGTAGGAGATAGATTTAATGATATTGTGTGTAAAAAAAAATACAAAAATGTATCCCTCGGCTTGCCCTTCTCTGCAACCCTAGGCACGCCACTGTGACATATCACCGCACAGCCCAAACTGCTGGTTCTAGAGATTCCAAATGTAGTATGTAGGTCCCATATAAGGTCTTGAGGTGCATTAAGAAAGGATTTTTCAAAATTCAACCCCTAAGGGGGTGAAATGGGGGTCCGAAGTTTGTATAGGGAATCAAGATTAGTTGGATAATTTTTTTCGAAACTTCACAGGAGTATTTCTAACGATAAATGAGTAAACATGTGTTTCCGGTTTTTTGAGAAATCAACCCCTAAAAGGGGGAAATGTGGTGACAAATTCTGAAATTCGATATGGGTGTTGTTGTTTTGGTATATCGGGTCGCTGATTACGAAACCACCAATGATTTTAAAATCCCACGTGGAGGACGTGAAATGTCATCCCCTCTGTTGGGGTCCGAGGGGGTTGGAATGTCTAAATATTAATATGGGTGTCATTTTTATGGTTTTTTAGATCGTTAATTTCGAAAATGGCATTGATTTTGAAATTTAATATTGCGGACATGAAAACTTTTAAAAGTGCCAAATTGCAAGAAGAAACTGACTGACTGAGTGAGTGACATATCAACGCACAGCCCAAACTGCTGGTTTGAGAGATACCAAATTTGGCATGTAGGTTCCTTATAAGGTCTAAAGGTGCATGAAGTGCCGTGAGTTCCCTATGAAGATACTTTTTGATTATATACGATTTCGACATTAATCGATATTTGAGCGTCCGAGAGGACTCTTAATAGGAATCAAAGGCACCTAAACTATGAATAAAGTAACGGCCATATTGCTTTTCTTAATTTCCGTCTCGATTTCGTTCAAAATCGATATCTGAGCGTCTGAGAGGTCCCCTAATACGACTCCAAGGTAAAATTTGGAAAATGCGGCGGCTATATTGATATTCTTCTTTTCTTTCCCGATTTCGTTCAAAATCGATATCTGAGCGTCTGAGAGAATTTTTAATACGAATCCAAGATAAAATTTGGAAAAAGTGGCAGCCATATTGATTTTCTTCATTTCCAACCCGATTTTGTTCAAAATCGATATCCGAGCGTCCGAGAGGTCCCCTAATACGAATCCGAGGTAAAATTTGGAAAAAGTGGCAGCCATATTGATTTTCTTCATTTCCAACCCGATTTCGTTCATAATCGATATCTGAGCGTCCGAGAGGTCTCTTAATACGAATCCGAGGTAAAATTTGTAAAAGTGGCGGCCATATTGATTTTCTTTTTTTTCGTCCCGATTTCGTTCAAAATCGATATCTGAGCATCCGAGAGGTCTCTTAATACGATTCTGAGGTAAAATTTTGCACTCCATACATGCCATAAAAAGTTTAATGTTACTATATAGGCGTATGGGGTATCTTTGGATTGCTTTTAAAACCGACATAGAGGTTTCGATATTTTTTTCCATTTAAATCAACCTTTAGAATTTTTTTTAATCGTTGGGCATTTATTTACTAACCATAAGATCTTCGAGAAGATAAGTACGGTTGCCAGTTTTTGTTCCACTCTTAGCACCACCCAGGGGTCACGTGTAGGGTAACGGTGGATACTCCCTACGGACCTGGTGCAACTTCGACCTCCCTTTGTCAAGTGAGTGGGCAACTTGACTGTTAGAAGTTTTCAAGCCGCCCGAAGGCCTCTAACTTAGCTTACCGACTGCTGTCGTAGACAGCAGCCAGGATCAACGGCTTCATATACCGAAACCCCAGAATGTAACAACTACTTTTCTGGAGACCGCATCAAAATCGGTTCAGCCAAACGCGAGATAATCGTGGACAAACATACATACATACCTACATACGTAAATACATACATACGGGTCAAACAGAGAAGCTCTTTTTTGTAGACGGTTAAAAATTACGCTTAGTACGCGGGCGAAGTCGCGGGCAAATGCTAGTAATAATACATTTATTCAACAAATTTGCGTAGTTTAGGTACATAAGATCAGGCTTATGTGTGTATCGGCTAGCCGATGACACTAACACGCTTCAACGAAACCTATGTAGGTATACAACATTTACGATGACATTTTCTCCTAACTAATCTAAATAAACACCAAATTACGTCAAAACGATTGGAAATACCCAAACGCAAAACGTTACTGTACGCGTTACTCGGTACAGATAAAACGTAAATACTTTTTCCCTAAAGTCGAAAGTTCTTTATTCTACAAAGTCAAAGTCTTTATGACATCAACATACGGTTGAATTCCAATTGCTGGGTTATTTTAGTATGCAATTTTACTATACGATAACAGAGATAACAATCGTGCTGGTGCAATCAATTGATTTTTACGTAAATTCGTCATTAATGACGTCAGTTAACCAAATATTGCCCGCGTGATGATAACATCTATACTAATATTATAAAGCTGAAAAGTTTGTTTGTTTGAACGCGGCGCTAATCTCAGGAACTACTGGTTCGAATTGAAAAATGATAGTCCATTTATCGAGGAAGGCTTTAGGCTATATAACATCACGCTGCGACCAATAGGAGCGAAGACGCGGACGAAGTCACGGGCAACAGCTAGTAAAGGATATTTATAAATAAAGAGACGTAGGGCACAGCGGAACGTCATGGCGCTCATATTTAGAGCAGCCCAACTGGGGAAGTACCTCCACCTTACAGAAGACCGCACGTGGGTAACACCACTATACTTGCCCCTTGGGTGGTGTTGTGTTCCTGATGGTGAGTAAGGTCGCCAGAGCTCCCGAGTATGCGCTGTTTTTTAACCGACTTCAAAAAAGGAGGAGGTTCTCAATTCGTCGGAATTTTTCTTAATTTTTTAATAGACTAGTGGACCGATTTCAAAAATATTTTTTTTGTTTTAAAGGGTGTGTTTTCTAGTTGGTCCCATTGTCACCAAGTCTGGATCTGATGACGGGATCTTGGAAAAATCGAAAGAACTCCTCAAATTATGAACCAAGAGGATGGAGTAAGGCAAAAAATAAGGTACTCAAATTACCAAGAACATGGGGTGTGGCAAAGTTTTTTCGTTAATTTTTTTTTGAGTGAGGGACCTGCATAATGATCTCAAGCTGTCAACACAATGAATCCTCAAGTCAATAAAGGGTGGCCACCGCGCTTGCGGGATCTCCTGGAGTCGCAAGCTTCTATAGGCTAAGGTGTATTTTTATCATTGGGCAGGCAGTTTGCTTGCCACTATCGTATTAAAAAATCGGCCAAGTGCGAGTCGGACTCGCGCACCGCTCCCTAAAAAATATTTTTATTATATGATGTAACTAAAAAATTACGGTTTCGCAATTTTTCCTTTATCTGTGCTATAAGACGTTGCTTCGCACCAAATTTCAAGATTCTGAGTTCACGGGAAGTACCCTGTAGGTTTTGATTTCCTTGAGAGTGTCGAAAATTTGCGGCATAAACGGCTATATCTTTTGATTGCGTTGGCTTAGAAGTTTGATTTTTCCACAGCTCCAAGGGACAGTTCTCGTAGACCTGGGTACTTCATATAATTCCAGCTTGATAGGTCCTCGCGTTTCTGACAAAATGGGTCTTGACAGACAGACGGACGGACGGAGTGATCCTATATAAGGGTTCCGTTTTTTCCTTTCGAGGTACGGATCCCTAAAAAGTCATTTCCTGATTTATGTTAGAGTCTAAAAATCCGTCTATTGATACGTAGAAGCATTTTTTTTATTATTCTGGTTAGGTTTGCGCTTGACCACAAATCCCATTCTTACCTCATTACAATTAAATCTACAATTGCTACATGTCAACTCGTTTTGTTATATAAACGTGAGTCTATATATGATACGCGGTTCCTTTTCGCATCATCAGTGGGCCTTCAAATGCAGATTTTTCTCACTGGATTGCGAAAGTAGACTTAAACGGCACAATAATAAGAACCATTGTCATCCGGGCTAGTTATCCATATATGTCAGTCGGATACCTATTTATGAAGAGGGAAAACGTGCGCAGCTGACAGGATTACCGCTAGCCCCGGGCTACGATAACGGACCCTTAACGGGGAATAAAACTTAAACGGTAGTTATGCAACACCTGTCTTGTATCATCTCGCCACCCCTAGTATAGCTTTACATCGAGATAAGTAAAAGCGAATTAGCGAATGCGTGCGCAGCACGTGCGCGTGTGCGTGGCGTGCGCGTTGTATCGTATGAAATGTCATAGTAGACTATGCGTAACGGAGGTCAGTTTTGTACTGATTCGTATAAATAGTTCGGTAATCTTTGCTATCGCACGATATTTAAATAAAGGAATTTTTTCTCTTCCTTTGTGGGGAATAGGAGTCATTCTATGGAACAGTTTTTCGGTGTCTAGTTTCAACCGTTCTCCGTATGTACTTATTTAATTAAATAATTTTATTTACGTGACTTGGGCACTGGACCTCGCGGTTATTATTCACAACAGACAAGGATAGCTTTTAGAACGCTGTTATATTTTGTTGTGAATCGCTCAGACATCATTTAGGTATAATTAATATTTAGTTACACCCTATGGGTAAAATTGTATCCTGCTATTTAGCGCTAATAAATAAATAAAATCTATCTAGACTTGCTCAAAGAACGTATGCATTTTTGCCACCATATTATAAAGGTGAATACTTTTTTCTATTTTTTATGACATAGGTGGCAAACGAGCAGACGAATCGCCTGATGGTAAGCGATTATCGTCGCCCATGGACACTCGCAACACCAGAGGGGTTGTAAGTGCTTTGCCGGCCTTTAACTTGTACCTCAGGGCGAATATTCAGCCCTCTTATTCACAAACTGATCCGTCCTCACCTGCCCCTAATACTTCACCCGTTTTATATGGAAATTGTCAAATAGAATTTGTCAAATTTTATCAGTTTCCATTTAAAAACTGGTGAGGTGAACCCTCACCTTGGTTGGTTGGTTTGTGAATAACAACACCCCAGCTGTCTTGCAGCTTTTTTTGTCACTGTCTTCTGATAAATATTGTTTAAAGAAAATATTAACCAGATTTGGCTATTCTTAACCCTCTGAACGCCAAGAACCTATAAAGTGGCCGTGTGTGGTCGTGCCCACCACGCCAACAACCACTAAAAAGTCGGAGTGAAGGTGTACTTTGATCATGAAAAAAATATATAATGAATTGTTTTTATATGTTTTTATTGGTTTAAACGTTAGATCAATTATTGATTTCTTGGCGTCTAAGTGATCACTTCATACAAGTATGAAAGCGTTCAAAGGGTTAAAAACGTAAACGACTATCGGGTCTTGAGTCTTAGTTGGTCAAATTTCTCGCGATTTGTCCTCCCCTTTGTATTGAACGTCGTGTATCCGATTAGAAAAGTGGTATAAAAAAAGAAACGAGCGTTTAAAACTCCGGAGATTCGCCCCTTTGCACACCATCGCCGTATGCGACATATACATATGTACTATGTTTATTCGGGGGTGTGACGCAAAGACTTCTGCTTTGTATGGAATCACTGATTACTTTGTCGCTAGGCAGGAATACACTACCTAATAAATGTTCCGATTTGATGAGGTTTATGTGAATGGCTAGTGACAACAACTTGCATGATTTATCGGTGAGGGGTGTCAGGCCTTGTTTCTTAGACCATGGTCGAAATAGGTTAAGATATACGTTTATTGTGCGCTGGCGCATACCAGTTTTCACAAATGTGTATACTCTGTCGAGCAAAAAAGTCGTCATCATTCAAGTCCTGCCCCTCAGCAACATACAACCTTTGTCTTCCGGTTCATATATGCCGTGGCCAAGTCCTTTCTATTCCGATTCCGACTTGAAGTTTGCATTCATGTTTCGCATGCAAGTATAATGCAAGTACCATTTCCGCGATGGATTGCACGCTCGCAAAAAAGCCATGGCCATTCGTGTGAATTAAATATTTGTTATTTAACTTAATTTTTATCCTACTACTTGGCTTTGACTAAGCGCATATTTTTTCTTATTAAAAATGGGATTGCTCTTGGCCAGCATCTAGCCAGGGGGCAAAGATGAGGCCGACGATGAAGCGAGCTCACCCAGAAGATGCCTATTCACTCGTGCCTTAAAAAGATCTAGGTAGGTTATATGAACTCGGAAATACAGACCGGTCTTACCTTTATACCACGATGATTAGAAACTATACTTTGACCGTTGTGAGTGGTACTTTGAAGTTTGATTTCTCGTGTCTTGTAAAACTAAACTTGCTCATGCTGTCAGAAGTACTGGGATGAGATATACCTATAAATAAAATCCCAACAACTCCGGACTTGATTGACAAACGGGAAAAACGAATTTTAAATATCGCATTAAACAACACAGTATTAACTGAAATAAAACATACAAGCTATTGACCCACACGTAACTTGATGAAACATAAGAATTTCTTTCTACCAAATGTTACGCCATTACTGCATCACAATAACCGATATCTACTTGAACAAACACGTCATTCTAGGATCTAATCATCTAGCAATTACTGTTATAATTGCGTGAGAAAACATGGACTTCGGTCACTCTTACGCGGCAATCCTCAGCCCATTCTACAAATCTATAGCTCGCGTTTCAGAACACCTCGTGTTTACTGGTGTTCATCTCGCTTATTTTATATTAAACGCAATGTTTAGGACATGCAATGATAATTAACTCCGGATGACGTAACGATGTGTAATGACTGGTGAAATTGTTCATACACATGCAAGTAATACGACATCGGAAGAACTCTGAAATCGAATTACTATTTCCGAACACAATTAAGTGTCGGTCATCCTCCAGATTAACTATACTACCGATATACGGTTAGCAAAATAAGCGAACATGTTTTATAATGTAATTGTATATATGGAGATAAATAAACTAAACTTAACGATAAATAATTGATTTTAGTAATATAGAGTACAAAATATACTCAAGCAAATGATAGACACGATTCGTTACGACACGGTACAAAGCAGCTTGACAATGATGTCTCACTCTAAATTATATACATATAGCAACCACTAACTACTTTTTTGTATGGGCTGTCTATTATACTTGTGCAAAGTGCTGACAGTCAACCAAGGGTGTGACCACAGCTCTATTGACGCATCTATGTACCTACAAACGCTCTGCTTTATATCTGTTTAAAACTTATTAGTGGGTCAAATGTCAAAGTTTGAAATCTACCACCCACTCATTATAAAATGTAGGTAATGTAGGTCAGTTTTCCTTGTGTTTTCTATGTGCTTCCCAACTTAAACGGGCGAAAGGGTAAATCTCCTCATTTATACGGATTCGAGTATTTACGGAAATGAATCACATTACGTAGGCGGTTTTATGATTCCATAGAATCTCTGTGGAGGAATATCTCGAGGAAAAGTGATGCATGACGTACCGGAATATTTGGGTTACATAGGGAAGTACCACTCTCATCAATTAGGGAGGCCTGTGCCATGTATATAAGCTGATGAGGGAAGTATCTCCATCACTTTGACTTTGTTGGTAGTGATCCTGCCTACGAAGCTGGAGATCCCGGGTTCGAATCCTGATCAGGGCATTATTTGTGTAATTAATTAGCACGAATATTTGTTACTGAGTCATGGATGTTTTCTGTGTTTATCTATACAAGTATGTACTTCTGTATCGTCGTCTTGTACCCATTGTGTAAGCCTTGCTTAGTTTGGGACTAGGTCGATTTGTGTAAGATTGACCCCCAATATTTATTTTATTTTTATTTGTTTTATCTCCGCCATACAAAAGATCCCATCGTTGCTAAATAGCATCAATGATTTTTATACTTAGTATTGTGCTAGTAGGAGGGTAAGTGATAAGATCGCCACAGCTTCTTATGCTGTACTGTTGATCGCGTGGGACCTGTATTTGCCCCGTAAGTAGTTAACACAGCTGATCCTCATACCTTTAAAGAGTCTGCTATAAGTTAGACAGGCCGTGCTCTTGTTTGTCACTATCGATGACACGACATACAAAATGCTTAAAATACAATGAAAATGTGCCAAATACCCAATTGCGAATACAAAATGCTCAGACTGGCAGACATTTTTAATAGGTAAACCATTTTACTATTTAATATAATATAAAGTCTCCAATAGACACTTGGTATATCATCAAGCCCTCAAAACCTGAATCTAGTTTTCATAAAATTAGAATACTCCACTATTGTTCGACTCATAACAGTTCCCATTTTAGAGCTGACGCCTTTGGAAAACACTGAAACTGAACAATATGCTTTGTTCTAGATAAATATGGTTCTGGCCTATTCACAACGATTACCAACCACTTTTCAAGCACCAGTACAAGTGACCTCTGATTACTAACACTTGTTACGAATCTTGGGGTCAAAATAAACTAGACGAGTGGTGAGACGAGTGTCCGATCGATATATAAATCGGAGCATCTATGATATAAACGTATACCATATACGTCTCTGAGATATTAAATTAATGTATACTCTTTGGTTTATTCGGACAAAGATCGTATTCAATATCCGTCCTTGATATTACCTTGTAAGTCTCATTTTCATAGATGCCACAAGTTTGTTAATCAGTATAGTTTTTAAATCATTATTATTAACTATTGTCAGTTTTTCTAATTGTATACCTAATTCAGGTTTCGACATGTAAAAGTGCCCTTGTGGCCACTATTTGCAGAATAAATATTTAATTTTGACATGTCTACAGAAATTCAATATGCAGTTATTTTTAAAGAATAATAATAGCATCAAGAAATTGCTCTAAATAACTAACTTAAAAAAATATATAACTGACGATTCGAAAGTGCTTGTTGCTAGGCCTATTTGAATAAAGAATATTCTGACTTTGTACCCGCAGCCTATGGACGCTTGCTTCCTTAGGATATCAATAATTTTGTCGGCAAAGGGCAAAACAGACAAAACCGCCGACCGCCGTCGGCTACTATTAATAAACTTGCATGATTTTATTGCCGTCGATGGTAGACTTCGTCAGATTTGTTGGAAACATTGAAAACTATAAATATCCCAATACATTAAGTACCCAGAAATACGAAGTAGCCACTTTATAATATTTATGTACTTCTGCAAGAAATGTGACGGCATACTATTTTGCTATTCACACACTTGGCACATTTCATATTTTTTTACATGACTACAACCTAAAGGGGGGTAATATTTACGAGTGCATTTACAATTGTCAATTATTTGACACAAGAAAACAAATACTGAAAAATAACCGTGATCATGCAGGTTAAGACGGGAATCGAACCCGCGCCCCTCCGGTTTGCCGGCCGTGACCACTACGTCATTACAGCCGATCTTTGTCTTGCTTTCTCAGCCGCTACTACTACTGAGTTACTGACCCCTCGGTTTTCTTCAAAGGCTCATCAGCCTTAATTATAACTATACCTATTCCCTACTCGTCACTATTCTACTTATTAGCATTAAGTTTTCTAGCTTTATTAGTATCTACTAACGTATGTGATGGATATTACACTAGTGGCTCTGTGACCTGTAGACCTTGCAATTATATTTTCAAACTTCAAAATTTCCAAAAACTTACTCGACAAAAAAAATCTATATAATTATCGAACCTGCTCACAAAATTTCACGAGAATCGGTTGAGAAATGCGACCTGTAGAGGAGAACATCCGGACAGACATACGAAAGAATTTTTGTCGAAAGCTGAAACGGAGACGCTTCTTTCGCTCGGTCAACTAAAACCCATTTAGTGGGTAATATCGTTAAATTTCCAAACGACACACTATTGAAATGAAAATAACTTCATCAGCGTAGTAACAGGACCTTTTTAAGGCGGCCCACTGGCGCAGAAGCGACGGCACGGTCTACTGGTCTGATTGGACTTGAGGGATACGTTTATAATGTTAAATGGCCTTGTTACGAGCTTACGAGACAGTTATTTGGGCCTGTGCGTTTCCAAAATAAACTAAAAAACCATATAGATACAACTACGGGGTTGTATCTATATGGACAAAACACAAACCAACTATGAATATTTAATAGTTAGTGTTATGCTCTCAGCCGCCGGTTCTTTATCATCTATGGATGCCTGTGCCTCTCCGTTTTCTCGTGTCTTTATGGCTCTCTTGCAGTGTCAACAACAACGATGTTTACCGAAACAGTTTCCCAAAGGTATTTACTTCAAAACTCAAGTATGGCATCAAAATTTAGAAATTTTAGTCCAAAAACTGTTTTTTTTTGTTTATGACAGGAGGCAAACGAGCAGACGAATCGCCTGATGGTAAGCGATTAGCGCCGCCCATGGACACTCGCAACACCAGAGGGGTTGTAAGTGCGTTGCCGGCCTTTAAGATGGGAGTACGCTCTTTTCTTGAATGTTTGAAGGTCGAATCGGTCCGGAAATACCGCAGGCGAAAGTTCATTCCACAGTTTAGCTGTGCGAGGCAAGAAATTTCTAGAGAAACGCACAGTTGAGGACCGCCAACCATCTAAGTGGTGAGGATGGAAATTTGGTCGCGTTGGGCGTTTTATACGTTTTTGACGTAACTTTTGTGAAAATGAGTTAAAGGTCAGTCTTATGTTGTTAGAGACCTAAATAAGGAACAGTTATATGTAGAGATCATAAATATGTATGTTCTTAAACAACATACTTATATTGAAAATGTATACAGCTTTATCGAACAATGTTTGAATTAATTAAAAAAAGTGACAGACAGCACAAGTGACAAAGCGGCACCATAAGGATTTCGTTTTTACAATGTTGGTACGGAACCCTAAAAATAAGTAAAGTAAGATAAAAAATAAGTAATATTGTAATTGCAACCATGTGGTTATTGCAACTAACTTAAATATCTCCCTCTAAGAACAATATGATAATTTTTCCTGATACTTTTAGCAGAAAAACTATATCACGCGTATTCGTTGTTCAATACAATGATCTTAGCGGGAGCTATTTAAAATAGTTGCAATTACAAGACTCCTCCTGTTTTTTTTTTCTTCATAATTTGGCTCTTGCAAATGTAGGTAAAGGATTGAAGGACAGATAACTGTTTGGGCCATTAATATATCTATAGTTCTGACGTAGGAATATCAACTCAAAAGACGTCAAATATTATTATTATTTTTATTACAGCGTGGAGCCCCTTAAACTGACTATTATTATATAGTTCGTTTTCATAGTTACAAATTTCCGGATATGACCAACCGACGTACTGGAGTATCCATAAATAGACTTTATCCCGTAGTATTAAGGGTCACGAATGATCAGTAACTGTCGTCGAAAGGTTGCCCGCGACTACTGACGCAATGACAATTACCGCAGAACAATGGGCTGAAGTTTTCCTTCTGCAATCTAAGTGATGCGGTTAAGTGACATGCAAGAAAGAAGTACTGCTAACTGAACATATGTGGGTTGTGCTGTCATAGGGGAAACCGGAATTTGTAAATTCAAATATATACAGGGTTGCACCAATAATCGGTTGCAGATCAATCAAAGTTAAATATAGTGCCGGCATCTATCATCCCATAGCAACTTGTCAGTTACCATACAATCAGTAACCAACACCGCTCACGATTACAGACGGTTTGTTGAATAGGGTCTCCCCAAACCTAGCGACGCGGAATCGGCAATAGCCGAGAGAAAAAAGCTTTATGTCAACGCAATAAGAGCTTAAACGACGTGGACGCGTCGACCGGCGTCGGCCGAGCCGAACCATGTCTTTGTAGCTCTAATTGCGTGGACATAAAGCTTTTCTCTATCGGGTTTTGCCGATTCCGCGTCGATAGATGTGGGGAGGCCCTTGGTCGAAACAAAAATTAAATATGAAACTATAAAACTCTCTCGGCTCAATTATACAAGGGGTGTTATTCACGAAACGCTGATCTGATGATGGAGACAGAAGGTGGTCATAGCAATTCCTAAACTACACAAGACAAACCCATCATGTTTGGGCTCATTCGAACCGACTCAACAAGTAGTTTATGATTGTGGAAAAATGTACAGTCGGCAATAAAAGCTTGTACTCGTACCAAAAATGGCATTTTATGACCAAAAACTTATTATTTGGAACCTGTCTTTACAAATGGCATTTGACAGTTTCTTTATAAAAACGGGTGGGGTGTGAGGTGACAGGGGTGAGGACGAGTCGGTTCGTGAATACGAGGGAGCAGGGCGAGCGTACACACAATCGGACACTACGCTCGAAGTTGTAGACGATTACGTATACCTAGGACAGACTGTCCAGTTAGGTAAGTCCAACTTCGAGAAAGAGGTTAATCGTCGAATCCGACTCGGCTGCTGGGCAGCGTTCGGGAAGCTACGGCACATCTTTTCGTCCAATATCCCGCAGTGTCTCAAGACGAAAGTCTTTGACCAGTGTGTGTTGCCAGTGATGACATATGGTACTGAAACGTGGTCGCTTACTATGGGCCTCATAAGAAGGCTCAAAGTCACCCAAAGAGCAATGGAGAGAGCTATGTTAGGAGTTTCTCTGCGTGATCGCATCAGGAATGAGGCCATCCGCAGCAGAACCAAAGTGACCGATATAGCCCTCCGAATCGCTAAACTTAAGTGGCAGTGGGCGGGGCACATAGCACGTAGAACCGATGGCCGTTGGGGCGGAAAGGTTCTCGAGTGGCGACCACGTACCGGAAGGCGTAGCGTGGGCAGGCCCCCCACACGGTGGACCGATGACCTGGTGAAGGTCGCGGGTGTCCGCTGGATGCGGGTGGCACAGGACCTGTCATTGTGGAAGTCTTTGGGGGAGGCCTATATCCAGCAGTGGACGTCTTTCGGCTGACATGGTGATGATGAGGGCGAGCGTATAGTCGAAAGTACCCTAGACGCAATGAAAAGCTCGGGTCGTCAAAACCATCGTCGAAATAGCGCTGTGTCAAAGCAATCTTTTGAAAATACTATTTTTCAAACGCCCTTCAAAACAAAATCAACACTATACAATCCAAATCGTTCTTCCTGTGACCTTTTTTCATGTATTGTTTACGTACGTACATTTAAAATTAATTCGTTTTTAGACGAGTTAGTAAATAATTATTTCTCAAACATGCAATGAAATATTGATGTTATGTTCCTTATAATAGGCTGCGAAGTATGACGTTTCAGGCGCGGCTATGACAAGAGGTCGTTAATGGAATTTCATACAAATCTTGCAGGCCTAGGCCGGCAAAGTCCTCTTTTTTAATTCCATTCCACATAAATTTGTGGCACAGGCATCATGACATTCTGCCACTATGCGTATTAAAAATTAAATTTTGATTTTTTTTGTTGTTTATTTCATTTCATGTTTGAGAAAAGCACTATACATACCTCGGCGGGAAATTTGGGGTTGCCAGCCTTAGACCTATATATGTCTTCGGCCGGCAACCCCTTTCGTCCCGGCCTCTGTAGTAATGTACTATTGTTTCTGGAGTAGTAAATAATAATGATACTACCTAGACTATACCTGCTTCCTTAAAATCATAAGAAAGTACAACAGGCACGCTACATTCTTACTATCTTTTTCCGCTGAACATCCAGGAATCCAGAAGATTATCTATCACCTATATTAGTCAGAACCAGACTGGCTCAAGTACATTGTGTACTCACGCGATTCTAACGCTAATTGCAGTAAGCTCATGTCCTAGAGGCTAGAACTGCGTAAAGTTTCTGAGCCTTGTGCTGGGCGAGAATAATCACAATCTCGTAAAGTGCGTCTCGTAAAATCTCGAATGAAGTGCGTGGCTATAAATCATCTCTAGTTCGGCGTATTCAGATTCAGATATTTATTAATAAAATTAGAAATTTTACACGTCAATAATTATTTAACAGTTCCATGCTGTTGTATGTTGTACTACATACTGAGTGGGTACAAAGGTAATATGATGTTAGTTTTAGTTTGTCAATATTTTCTCAATATGTTAATATAAACATTTATATTAGTATAAAGTTAAACATAAGATTAACATTTTCTCTGTATAAATTCGTTTACACTATAACTATTGTGTAACTAGTAACTATAGAATCGATAATAGTAAATACTGACGTGCAGAAGACTCGATATTTGACGCGAAAAACCGGCCTCTGTGTGTTGCATTAAGGTCCAGCCACACCGCTTCTTAAAACTCGCTGACGCACCATACGCAGTGGTTTGCCTCATGCGTGACGTTTTTAACTCATAAGTTTCTCCCTCTCGTCATTGCGATTTCGTATCGTCACCGCATGCCCGGACCGTACTCATTCGCATCAAATGATGGGAATATTTTCATAAAACCGTCAGACCTATCTTATTCAACGCAAAAAATCGTAAAATATATTTATTGACGGTAGGTAGTGTTCTACCTCAATTTTTTCAGAATTTAAACTTTTATAGTTTTTGTTGCTCTTATTTCATATTTTTTCGTAATTTCACATCACTTTTCCGTAGCGGTTCGTAGAATACACCTTCCAATAATACCAAACCTCATATTTATCGGCTATGACATACGAACGGACGGACAGACATGAAGAACTTATAAGGGTTCCGCGGAATCCGTAGCAAAAATGAAGAAAACGCGTTTTCTTTATTTTTGCTACGGATCCCTTAAAAGGCGAACTTATATGTATATATGATGCTACGTTAAAACTCCGCCGGATGCCAACGAGAAATCCTGACAGGAATATAATTTGGTTATAGCTTTTTTTTTATTTCGTCTAGACTCTAGACTTTCTTGCGGACCGGGCTCGGTGATGAGATGCATCTTAATGAGTCCAAAGACCGGGATATAAGGGCTTTACTAATCCTATAAGTTGCTTACGAAATTGCGTGTATTCATTAACTGCATATGCATATATGTTCTCGTGTCTTGTCTATTTAAAGGCCGAGGCACAGAATAAGGAATAGTACAAGTACAGAAATTTCACTTCCTAACAAAAACGGCGTTTAGGCATAAGAAACGTGCCTACTCTCTGCATCTCTGTCTATCCCATAACTTGTATTCATTCACGCGCGGCACGTGTAGCCCTAGGGTTGTCACGCCAAAAATACTTCAATGAGGCAAAACATGTTCTACCTCACCAGATGTCGCTTAAGTACAGTGAACCAAAATTAATTAAGTACATGTTACTTCACATGAATAGAGCGTTCATGGCCCAGCGGCGCCCGCGTAACGCGTGCGGTATGCGAGGTTAAGCAATTTCGGGCGGGGTCAGTCCTTGGGTGACCGCTTTGAGTGGCTACTAACTGAGCGCTCCCGTGCTTTGGAAGGCACGTTAAGCCGTTAATCCCGGTTGCTGTCTATGATAGCAGTCGTTAAGCCAAGTTGGAGGCCTCCGGGCGGCTTGAGAACCTCTAACAGTCAAGTTGCCCACTCACTTGACAAGCCTAATCCCAATAAGGTCTAGTTTCCCCGTCGGGTTAGAAGGTCAGATGGCAGTCGCTTCCGTAAAAACTAGTGCCTACGCCAATTCTTGGGATTAGGTAGTCGCCCCAGGCATCCTTCAGGATGCAACTGTACTGGGAATAACCTAGGATGATGATGATGATGTTAGTTCACATGAAGGCTAGTGTCATTATGAATAACACTATAAATGAAATTGATCTTGAGAAGGGAAAATCAATTTATTTCTTGAAAGTTTAATTCATAACTAACCTCACAAAGCACACGTCTTTATTAAAATCTAGACACGCGGCAGCGTGTTCAGCCAAGTTCACCCCAGCCACTTTTGACCCCCCAATAACTCCAAATCTACTTAACATAAAAAAATGAAATTTGGTACATGTATTAAGATCCTTTAGAACAACTAGAACCCCATATTTCATAAATATAGGTTTAATAATTATTGAGATATTAAATTCCAAAAACGGCATATTTACCACTGACTGACTGACTGATTAGTAATCAAAAACCTAACCCACTTCCAGGTAACCTAGAAAGCTGAAATTTGGCATGCAGCTTGGTTATAGTGTGTGTACACCAGAAAAAAACAGAAAACGGTGATTTTTTTATTAGTTTTATTATTATTATTATTTATGCTAGTTACCTCAGAACTCCGTCATTTATTAAACGATTTGGAAAATACTTTTTTTGTTTGAAACGGTTGTTCGTATCGTATTCATTTGTATTGTTGTTGTACATTGTAACTTACAACTTGATAATTTTAAACACCAAGGTTATACTAAATAATTAATTATTATTACATATACCAAACTAAAAGAAAAACTTACCGTTCACAATTTGTAGGTAATTGAAAAAAAGACACACCAACGTTCCTTCGGGTATTTAAACAACCATATACAGAACATGTGGTGCCGGTTATAGGTTTCATCGTGTTTTTTTTAAATCACACAAAAAAATACGTTAGCGCGGTTCGTCGCGATCAAGTCGGCGGCGCGCGGCAGCGGATCACGACGGGCACGTACACGGCGTACACGCTCGGACAGCGACGGCCCGCGACTGACAGCTAGTTTCGGGGATTTCGAGCGTTAGGTTATTAACGCGGCGCGCTCCACCCATTGCAAGCCCCTTGGCCGAGGCGCACCAAATGCGTGCGCGTGTGCGTGGCGTGCGCGTTGTATTGTATCGTATGAAATGTCATAGTCGATGACACACCGCTTGCGTGGCGTTCACGTGCGCGTGCGTGACTTGCTAGCGGTGTGTCACCTACTATGACATTTCATATGACACAACGCGCACGAAACCCACACATTCGGTGTGTCTGGGCTTAAAAATACGACGACGAAATTTTGATAATAATAATCTTTTATTCCGATGTGTGCACGGGAGCGATCAAGTTAATTACCACTCAAAGCGGTTACCAATTCTGAGATAATACATATCCCACCACAAACTGTGAAAATGGGAGCCAAGTTCAATATTAGGAATATGCGATGCATGGTTGTCGTCTTCACCGATAAAAGAATTGAAATCTAAATGGGTGCCAAGTTCCGTAGATTATCTGAAAAGGTGCCTAGTCTGGCACCACATTGTTTACAATAAAACTAATATATTGCGGCTTAATACATTTTGAGCTTTTTTACTTGGGCAGTTTTCTTAAATATCCAACAGCTTTCACGGTATTATAACACACTGCATAGAAAATTGCCAAGTTAAGGCTCATAATGTCTTAAGCCGCAATAAATTAGTTTTATTGTAAACAAGTTTTCTGCCGCCATGATCATGTCTGCCGCGTCTCCGTCAGTGGCAATCTTGGGCCAAGGCTCACTCGGCTTGCGGCAGACATGACCGGCCCACTCCCATTTCAACTTTGCCGCTTTCTGAGCTACGTGGACTATTTGTGTCTTAGAGCGCAGCGTGGTGTTCCGAAGATCCATTAGGTTCACACCTAATATGCTGCGCTCCATGGCCCGCTGGCAAACCCCGAATACATACACCCCAGGCCGAGAGTATGGAAACATTTATTTTTATTGAAGGATTTCAATTGTTATTATTGTGTATTGGTAACTAATTATTAAAATTACACCCAATCTATTAACACGTCCCAAAAGATTGTAAAAAACTAAATAGCAGATTGTGAACTAGACAGAAAGACAGATAGATAGTAAACTTTTTTTAATTGCCTTTTTACAAAATGTACCGGCAATTTTCGTAAGCAGAACTGGGGGTTTATACTTTTAAAATGTTCTTTTATCATTTTTATTGTTTTGTTTTGTTTTGAATTGTCAAATTAGTAGTTTAAAAGGCCATAGCAAAAAGCTATTTTATTACAAACATGTGAATAATGTCAAGAAAGCATCATAATCGTCTAACATAATACAGTTGATAGGAATATTAATAGAAATCTGAATGTAATAATGGTAATATTTGTTTATTTTCAATACAAAATACTTTTTGTATGAAAACCACAGGTTTGTATCATCATACATATACTTAAGCATGTTTGCAAACTTTTGACCTGGGGTGTATAAATGGTCCCGGGTATGTCCTAAAACTACGACCAAGACCACCGGGTTATGGGCAGCAGCATCCCTGGAGTGCGGTGGAGATACTGCGATCGCCAACCCGCATGCCAAGCGTGGCGATTATGGCATATACCCCTCATGAATTTGGGGGAAGGCCTATGTCCAGCAGTGGACGTCCTTTGGCTGGTATGGTAAAAATAAAATAAAAATAAATATTTGGGGACAATCTTACACAAATCGACCTAGTCCCAAACTAAGCAAAGCTTGTACTATGGGTACTTGACGACGATATACATACTTATATAGATAAATACATAGAAAACATCCAAGACCCAAGAACAAATATCCGTGATAAATGCACAAATAAATGCCCTGGCCGGGATTCGAACCCGGGACCTCTAGCTTCGGAGGCAGAGTCACTACCAACTAGGCTAAAGAGGTCGTCATGACTGGTGGTGGTATAAATGTTAAATAAGGTTTCCATGTTGTTACAGGTCGTTGCTGCGCGGTCTAGGCGACGGGAGCAGGTGCAGTGTGCTGAACCAACGGATTCACAGCCATGAATGAGCTTGACAGTTTACGCCAGGAGGCGGAGACCCTCAAAAATGCTATTAGGGTGAGTTCCCCTTTTCAGTAAATAGTTTTATAGTCCCAATACTGTGCATTTTTATTTATTTATTAGTTTTCCGTTTACGTTGCGACCTACTTTAGACCGCGCTATACTATAAACAACAGCTGAAGAAACGGCCAAATAACTTTACTATCTCTTACCTACCTTTAAACAATAAAACAGTTTCATAACTATAAGTTAACTTCTCCGTTCTCTCAACGCACTCCAACACAGCATCCAAGTGTATGAGCGAAGTGGCTCATACAATAGTTGTGGTTCATGGAAAACGCGAACAGATTGAACCAAACGAATCATCATCATCATCCTCCTAGCGTTATTCCCAGTACAGTTGCATCCTGAAGAACGCCTGGGGTCCGCTACCTAATCCCAAGAGTTGGCGAAGGCACTAATTTTTACCGAAGCGACTGCCATCTGACCTTCCAACCCGAGGGGGAAACTAGACCTTACTGGGATTAGGCTTGTCAAGTGAGTGGGCAACTTGACTGTTAGAAGTTCTCAAGCCGCCCGGAGGCCTCTAACTTGGCTTAACGACTGCTATCATACACAGCAACCGGGATCAACAGCTTAACGTGCCTTCCAAAGCACGGGAGCGCTCAGTTAGTAACCACTCAAAGCGGTCACCCATCCAAGGACTGACCTCGCCCGACATTGCTTAACCTCGCATATCGCACGCGGTACGCGGGCGCCGCTGGGCCACGAACGCTGAACGCTGAACGAAACGAATGACATGCCATTATATGAGTACCTACAATTCTTTCATTTCGTCTTGTATATGTATATGTAAGGGGGTCCCCGAGATAGGACGTTAAAAATAAGTTCCTCAAAAATTTCATTTATGGTAAAATACTTTATTGTCCGGTTGTACCTTTTTTCCATAGTCAACAACTACTCGTTGAGACAGTTCCAATGACCCCAAAAGACGATAGGTTTATCTCGTGTACTTTAGGAGTTGCTATGGCTACCTTCTGTCTTGCATCATAAGAGTTTGGAGGTACCATAATATTGCATTGTCACCGAACTTACATAAGTATGCCAAATGACACGATTGAGCTGAAATCGTTTTGAGTATAACTGCTTTTAAATTCAGTTGCATGATTTGACCCCAACATACATACATACATACAAACATTGCAAGTTAAATACATGCTTATAATGAATGACCTAACAGTGTCACGCGTCCCGTTGATCTCCCGGCTGTTGTATACGACAGCAGTCGTTAAGCCAAGTTAGAACCCTTTGGGCGGCTTGAGAAATTCTAACGGTCAAGTTGCCCACTCTCTTGACAAGGGAGGTCGTAGTTGCACCACGTCCGTAGGGAGTACCCACCGTTACCCTACACGTGACTCTGGGTGGTGCTAAAAGTGCAACAAATTGGCAACCGTACTGCTACAGCAAATAATTTGCTCTTAAATTCCAAGAAAACAAAGTGCATCAAATTCACTATGCCTAATGTGAAGCAGGCAAACAATTCTAAGATCAAATTAAAGTCGGATGAAATGGAATTTGTAGATAGAACAGTGTTTTTAGGTGTCACCTTAGATTCAAAACTGCAATGGCATGCGCATATTGCCACTCTGGCCGGCAAACTTAGTTCTGCGGCCTATGCAGTAAGACGTATTAGACAGTTAACTGACGTTGAGACGGCCAGGCTGGTATATTACAGTTACTTTCATAGTGTTATGTCCTATGGAATCCTGTTGTGGGGAAAAGCGGCTGACATCCAGACCGTTTTCGTGCTACAGAAACGAGCTGTACGCTCCATCTACAAACTTAAGGCCAGAGAATCTCTCAGAGAAAAATTTAAGGAGGCAAATATTCTTACTGTGGCATGTCAATACATTCTTGAAAACATTATGCATGTTCGAAAAAATATTCAAGAATTCAAACTTAACAGTGATATCCACGACTACAACACTAGAAGTAAACACAAGATTGCAGTGAAGGCCAGTCGTCTCCGGAAGGTTAGCACGTCGTTTGTGGGGAACTGTATACGATTTTATAATAAAATACCCATCGATATAGTTAATTTTCCACTTAGTAAATTTAAGTCTCATATTAAACGTTATTTGTTAAGCCAGGCCTATTATACTGTCAACGATTTCTTAAATGACAAAATGCTTTTAAGCCAGTGATAGTTAAATCCTGTTACTTTTAATATACCTATGCTTCACTTAGCATATTTCCTTGCATAAATACTTATCTCTGTCGTTGCATTTTATGAAACATGATGCTGTTTCTCGCCGAAGAGTAATTTTAATCTTTGATTTTATTAATGTCCGGCAGCCTGAATATGTCATGCTCGCTTAAAGGGCTTTGCTTACGGTGGCGTCGTTGATCGGGTCGCCACCTTCCCTAACAGATGGTCGAGGGAGGCGATGGCTGAGATACGCGTCATACTCGTGATCGGGTGCTGTTTGTGGAGTCCGGTCTGTTCATGCTTGCAAGGGCATAGTAAATACCTTAATACTAGTGTTATTTTATTGTATGTAGATTGACGAGAGACATGATCCTGTTCTGGATTAGTTTTATTATTATTGACGCTTAGAGACCTTATACATCTCTAACAATATTAAGTTTACTTATTTTAATTTTAGGGCTTAGAGATCATTTACATCTCTAAGCACTTTGAAATAATTGTTATTAATCATATTTGGACGCTCAGAGACCATATACATCTCTGAGATATTAAATTAATTTTATATTCCTTTTGTTTATTCGGACACAGATCGTATTCAATACGTCCTTAAATTATTTGTAAATTTATTTTCATTGAATTGTTAATCAGTATATTTTTTTTAATCATTATTATTAAGTAAGATTGTCAGTTTTTTAAATTGTATAAATTTATGCTTTGACATGTAAAAGTGCCCTTGTGGCCTATTTGCAGAATAAATATTTGATTTTGATTGATTTTGATTTTGACTGTCTTCTGGAAGATCTCACGATTCGAAAATAAATGCCATACGATTATTATTATTAGTGTCACTGTCACACACAAACTGAACATATCCCCACACAAGTCTGACCTACCCGCCGCAACATAAATCAGATACACCATAACCTTATTATACATAGGTCACAACATTTTACCTCCATAGCCCCCACGTACACGACCTTTACAAGAAACGATAACCTTCACAGATTTCCCTGCAAATCCCTTTTTCCTGTACACCACGTCAATTATATGTACTCATTTTTCGCCTTTATGCCTAGGAATAATACAGTACAAAATCGTATACATATTTTGTTCTTACATTGACATATTGCTTCTCAAGATTGTTTACGAACCTTGGGATGAGCAATCTGAAGTTAATAGAAGAAAATGAAATAATTCATTTCGCTTCCGTGGCAGAGTTGCGTAATCCTGATTAGATACTGGGCATCATAACAAAACATTTGCGATGGTGCGAGTTTTTATGAGGACCAAGTTTCTTTGCGATTTTCAGATTTTCCTTGAACGTATGTTACATTCACAGATAAAATACAGGAACAGATATACCGTTGCACCAAGTTACGATTACAGACCGATCAACGTTGAATATGGCGCCAGCAGCACATAGAAATTTGACAATATTTTCGTATAATCAGGTTTTAACGTACACCGCTTACGATTACTACGGTTTAGTGTTTATTAGTGCAACAATACAATCAGGATGATGAAAATGATTCATCATCATCATCATCATTTCAGCCGAATGACGTCCACTGCTGGACATAGGCCTCCCCCAAAGACTTCCACAATGACCGGTCCTGCGCCACCCGCATCCAGCGGACACCCGCGACCTTTACCAGGTCATCAGTCCACCGTGTGGGGGGCCTGCCCACGCTACGCCTTCCGGTATATATGTCAATAATCAATAATATAATAATGTGACAGTGATAGTATTGATGAACGCAACGCAGCTGTGTGGCCCGGCTGTAAGGGAGTTAGTTAGTATTCAGTATATTCGGGCAACTACACTTGATGCGAATATTTTGCGAACGTGTGCAAGTCGTGTTGATGATGATATCGTCCTGACCGATTCCGGCCACTCCGGCTTCATGGCCTAGTTCAGGTAATTAACGATTACAACCAATACTCATACTTTGTCCGAATTGTTGCAGGACGCGCGCAAGGCGGCATGCGACACGTCGCTGTCGCAGGCCACGGCCAACCTGGAGCCAATCGGTCGCATCCAGATGCGCACGCGACGCACGCTGCGCGGACACCTCGCCAAGATCTACGCGATGCACTGGGGCAGCGACTCCAGGTAAGATCACAACACAACCGCACCCCCAACTTTGTCAATTCAATTTCAGGCATAGACATATATAACCCATATCGTGTTAGTAATAATAGTATTTGATACAACAGTTACGTAATAAGGGTTATTAGACTCGAGAATTTTAAGACCTAATTATGTAACGTTGCATAGTAATAATTTTTTCTCAAACATGCAATGAAATATTGATGTTATGTTCCTTATAATAGGCTGCGAAGTATGACGTTTCAGGTGCAGCTAGGACAAGAGGTCGTTAATGGAATTTCATACAAATCTTGCAGGCCTAGGCCGGCAAAGTCCTCTTTTTTAATTCCATTCCACATAAATTTGTGGCACAGGCATCATGACATTCTGCCACTATGCGTATTAAAAATAAAATTTTGATTTTTTTTTGTTGTTTATTCCATTGCATGTTTGAGAAAAGCACTATACATACCTCGGCGGGAAATTTGGGGTTGCCCGCCTTAGACCTATCCGGCCTCGCTTCGCTCGGCCGTATATACATATGTCTTCGGCCGGCAACCCCTTCCGTCCCGGCCTCTGTAGTAATGTACTAATCTACGACAGCTAAATAATTTGATTTAAATTAAGAATAGATATGATGGCAAAATACGGGCATTGACGTGTGCCTCTTTTAAAAATGAATAATAAATAATAAATAAATATTAATAAATAAATAAATATTAATAAATAAATAAATAAATAAATAAATATTAGGGGACAATCTTACACAAATCGACCTAGGCTCAAACTAAGCAAAGCTTGTACTATGGGTACTAGACGACGATATACATACTTATATAGATAAATACATACTTAAATACATAGAAAACATCCAAGACGCAAGAACAAATATCCGTGCTAAATGCACAAATAATGGCCTGGCCGGGATTCGAACCCGGGACCTCTAGCTTCGGAGGCAGTGTCACTACCAACTAGGCTAAACAGGCCGTCTTACTAACT
Organism: Notocelia uddmanniana; assembly: GCA_905163555.1. NCBI lineage: Eukaryota > Metazoa > Arthropoda > Insecta > Lepidoptera > Tortricidae > Notocelia > Notocelia uddmanniana. Next base: position 14,994,386 of record LR991075.1, on the reverse strand, counting down.
GGAATAAAATGACAGTTGTATAATAATGTATGGAAATCCATTTTGATTCTTCCAGCAGTCATATAATGACTTGTCTATGGTATACGGTGCATATGGTGTCTATGGTATGGTATAAGGTGGTGACTTGCATTTGTATAAAAAAATATATTTAATACTGCTGTCATTTCATTGACAGATTATAATGCTGAAGTAGAAAATTACAATTGATTGCTTATGGAACTAAGTGTTAGTAGCATGCAATGTTAAAAAGGTTTGCCGTCTGCTATTAGTGCGCATTCTCACTTATCCAGAAGGCCAGCATCGCCCCCCTTCCTCCTTTGTTCATCATATCAGCCGAGGGATACTGCTGGTCCTGCGCCGCCCGCATCCAGCGGAATGACCTGGTAAAGGTTGCGCTTTACCAGGTCATCAGTCCACCTTGTGGGTGGGTCTACCCACGCTGTGTCTTCCGGTACACGTTACATCCTAGTCCTTACTTGTTAGATTCATTTAAGAGGGCGCAGTACGATCGGTGTGGATCGGTTCTCCATACAAACGTATCTAGGCTCTCATTTTAAAACGCCATGCTAGAATAACATGAAACTTTGTATACACAATGGGATCCGGCATACCTAGGTCGGAAATTAGTTTGTGTTGCTAGAAATTGAAAAAGAAAAAAAATACAGCGGTTTTTTGAGTTTTGTACGGCTTGTATGAAAACCTTAATAATCGCTGTATTTTTTCGCCATTATAATTTCAAGCAACAGAAACTAATTGCCGCCTTAGACAAGCTGGATCCCATTGTGTATACAAAGTTTCATGTTATTCTAGCATGGCGTTTTAAAATGAGACATTAAATACGTGTGTATGGAGAACCAAACGTACTGCGCCCTCTTAATTGGGCGATCGTTTTCGAGCGGCGTGACTTTTTGTCGTTGCATTTTCAAGGGCTTGCATGCAATAATTTTCATTACATTGCGGTGCTGCGGGCTACCGAGGACCCGGGTATGTCCTTAAACTACGACCAAGACAAGACCACCGGGGAATGGGCAGCAGCATTCCTGGAGTGCGGTGGAGATACTGCGGTCGCCAATCCGCAAGCCGAGCGTGGCGATTGTGGCATTTTACCCCCCCCCCCCCCCCCTGAAATTGGGAGAGGCCTATGTCCAGCAGTGGACGTCCTAGGGCTGATGTGTACTGAGATATATTGGTTCTTTTAGACTTCTAGATTGGTGGTTGCCTTGTTATCCTGATTCATTGCAACGCGATTATAGTGGACGACGGTTAAGAAGTCAATCCTGACACCTGTCATCATCCTCCTAGCGTTATTCCCAGTACAGTTGCATCTTGAAGGATGCCTGGGGTCCGCTACCAAATCTCAAGAATTGACGTAGGCACTAGTTTATTACGGAAGCGACTGCCATCTGCCCTTCCAACCCGAGGGGGAAACCAGACATTATTGGGATTAGGCTTGTCAACTGAGTGGGCAACTTGACTGTTAGAGTTCTCAAGCCGCCCGGAGGCCTCGAAGTTGGCTTAACGACTGCTATCATAGACAGCAACCGGGATCAACGGCTTAGCGTGCCTTCCAAAGCACGGGAGCGCTCAGTTAGTAACCACTCAAAGCGGTCACCCATCCAAGGACAGCGGGCGCCGTTGGGCCACGAGCGCTCCTATACAGGGTGATTTCTGGGTCGTGATCCAAAACCACTTTTTCTGACTCTATTAATGATCCTCATTAGCATGTAGTAGTATTTGGTTAAAAGATAATTAGTTTAATTTTTCTTATTTTTCACTTAATCTTATACTAAGTAATCATGGTCATCCTATAACTTTTGACATACGCTACGCTGTATGGAAAGCGACAATACGTCACATTGAGTAGGGTGACCTGACCAAACTGTCTACAAAAATGTTTTTTTTTTCTATTTGTCATCTCAAAAATAATCAACATTATTGATGATAAACAATAATTAACAACACCATTAGGCTCATCTTTGAATTCTGTATGATGTCTTGCTCTCTTGCTCCACGACCCAGAAATCACCCTGTATAAACTGTATGGAAATGAAAGGTGTCAGGATTGACTTCTTAACCGCCGACTACTACGAGTATAAGGCGAAAGATTTATATATAAATATTTTAGTAGTCGACTGTTCTAGAACTTTCCTATTAGACACAGTCAGTAAAAACATTAGCCGAAACTGGAGTAACTGTCTCAAACAAAGGGAGCAGCACTTCCGAAGTTCCAAGGTCTCAGTTGCTATTAAGGACGTCACTAATGTTCCTCGAAATGTTTTGTTAACAAAGGTTTTCTTCAGAAACTACGGCATAACTGTTACTATTGATTTGAGACTGTTTAAAAATGAACGACGCGTGACCAGTTTATTCAATTTGTTATGTATTGATCAATTAATCATTTAGAAGGGATCGGAAAGTTTAAAACCTTTATTTTCTGGTTGTTCTTGGGCTGTGTACACGTCTATGACTTAGGACTTTACCGCATTTTCATCGCTGCAAAATACCGTTTGCTATGCCTCTTAGGGCTAGGCCTTTCTCTCCAATTATAATAAATGCATGAGTGAAAGAGAAAGTTTGCACGTTTTACCGCGCTAATATAATAGTAAACAAACACGACAACACTAGCATTTATGTTATTTTTACCCGACTACGCATATAAGTTAATATTGCGTCTCCTTACAAGCGGGATGGAGTTCCATAAAGGCCCAAATTGTTTACAACTTGCGGTAGAATGTTTTTTTCTTTTCACCCTTGTTTGACCTATAAAACTTTCGATCGAATGTACGTTACGTCGTAGAAAGTTTTTATATGATCTAAGGCATTATTTCTCAAACAGTATTAACGAGGTGTCTACGATTATAATGTTCCTTTTAACCAAAATTGGTACAGAACACTAAAATGGGAACTATTACTATTTCATTATTCTACCTATGGTTTTCATCCTATTGAAGAGTTTTCATTCTTTGCAAGTTTAAAACAGTAATAAAACAACCGAATTTTAAAAAGGAGAAACTCCACTGAATGGCCCCATCAAAATTGACAACTAGAAAAATCTATGGAAATCCTCCAAATGTCATGAGACCACTTATGTATTCGTGTCGATTTATATCGGTTTTTTCTGAAAGTACACTAAACAAAAAAACTTAATAAACTTTGCACTCGATAAGTATTTTGGGGTCGCTTCGTATCAATGGAACAGTACCGTAAAATGGGGTGAGTAGGGTTCGCGGGGAGAGTTGGGTTATGGATGGGGAGAGAAGGGATGAAATGGGGGTGAGATGGAATTTTAAGCTACAAAAATAATGTATTCCAACTTAAAATGGAGCTATACTCATAATAAAAAGAAAAACGATGAATTCCCATCTCATCCCAATTACGAGGGACTACGGGGTGAGGTGGGATTTCCTGTTTCTCGGCAGTTATTAAATGGAAACTACCCAAAATAAAATAAAAACTAAAATACAAACGTCCGGAACACTTATTATATACACCATTCAGTTTGCATATGTAAAAATAAAATGTTATCCAGGTTCGAATGTCAGTTTTGTTCCTACTCACTCCATTTTACGGTAGTCAATTTTTCTTTTAGTTATTTATTAGTTATCTGTGCATCATGACGACCTGAAAACTGTCAACGCAGCACCAGAGACAACTCACAACCGTGTGATGTGGCGCGAAGATACTAGGACGGCTGACCCCAAATAAAATGGGATAAAAGCCAGGAAGAAGAAGGAGTTATCTGTGCATCGTTCTTTGCTAAAGTAACAGCGACTACCCGAACAAACGCAAAGTTATATTCATTTTTCTCTACACTTTTAGCAAGGAGACGATTCGTGACGCGGCGTCATTGCACGGCTGATTGTTTCGGCGCACGTATGGGGAAATCTAGCAATTACTTACCGTAATAAGGTCAATCAATAATGGCCACTTTGGTTAGTAGTTACGGTTAACGAGAACGGTTCAATAGTTTTGAAAAAGTTAACTGCTCAATTTATATAAATATGCACTTATTACTGCAAACAATAACATGTTTTGAGATTTGCTAGATATGTGCACACTTCAATATATAAATCGAATTAATAAGTTATCTATCATACAAGTTAAGAGCAATAAAAAAAGCAAAGGGAATCTGTGCACATACTAAATCTACCAGTTCGTGTGCTCTGAAATTTAAATTTTTACTCGATTTTATTTATTTAATATACATCACATACAGACTAATCCAACACAACGGGAAAAGAAAAAAAAACATACAATGGCAAATATTTAAAAGTAAAAGTAGTTTATTCTTCAAATTAGGCGTATTCTGACACTGTCGTCACTGCTAATATTCCAAGTAGCCGTATATGCAAGGGAAAATATGGCATTATATAGAAGGCGAGGTGACGGATCTTCTTGGGTCACTCGAAACGCGCACAAATTAATAACAATTCCTCATAAGCTCACCAAGACAGCAAATACAATCCACGTCGCTGGTCCCATCTTTTATAATAACTTACCAGACAGCATCACAGAAGCTAACAGTCTTCCGTCCTTTAACCCAAATAAAAAAATGGCTTCTTAGTAAATGTTTTTACACTATAAAAGAATTTTTAGAAAATAAGTGTAATATATAATACAAATAATAATATATAATAATAATGTAATAATAATAATACACTGATCTAATGCTAATAATAATGTAATGATCCTATTGATATGATCCAAAAATGCATTTACAATTGTAACCATTGACTTGTAACACCTTATTACTAATAAAATATGTCTATGCCTATGTCTATTACATGCACCTATGAACGTCAATAAACTACCACCGGTTCGGAAAAATAAACCTCTGACACGAGAAGAACCGGCGTAAGAAACACGACTAATTTACAAAAACCATTGAATTAACAACATAATACTTTTTTTTTCTAATAATTTTTCCGTTTACCTGATCAGTGTAATCCTAACTACGAAAGCATAGTATTCCATATATGACCTCTGTAAATTGAACCAGCGAACAATTGAATAGATCAATTTTAGTTGAGGTCTCGTTCAGCATTTTTATGGCTCTGACTAGTGGCGCGTTAGAGCTGGTTCCCACTTGTCGGATATCGGGTCCGGATTTTAAACGGATGTTGGCAGAACATTTCATATGAAGCGGTTCACATTTGTCGGACACCAATTTGTATGAGCCGCCGACACCCATTAATAATCCGGACCTGACATCCGACAATTGGGAACGAGCTCTTAGCGATCCAGTTGGTACGTGCGGACGGGCGCGCGAGCAGGCGCGGCACCGCCAGCCCCAGCGACTCTAGCACGCTAGGATTATAGTTTACCCCGTAACACCATACGTAAGAGGCCAATGCTACGTTCCTTCTTACCTCTAATTTTGTGTACCCCACCATACCGAGTACAAAAAGAGGGTACATCAGGGGATGAAAATTGAAATATTTACAGTAAAGAACGAAAGAAGCAATCATTATACGAGGCTTGCACTGAAAGTGGCGGGAATCGAATACTTATTAATTTATTTTTAACATGTATTATACCTTTTTATAATCTCTGAAGTTTCCTTATCTCAACACACTGGCCACTTAGAAAAAAAAAAGTATGGTTCGGTTTCAATTGTTTATTGAAGTCGTCGAGTCACTGCTTAAAATGGAATTGTGCCGTGAAAATTTCAGAGCTATGATTTATTATGACTTTAAAAGTGGACTAACCCAAAAACAATGTGAAGAGCGGATGGTTGCTGCTTTTAATATTGAAGCTCCTTCAAAGACTACAATATACAGGTGGTATTCAGAATTTCAACGTGGCCGTGTATCCCTCACCGACGAAGTGCGTGAAGGTCGACCAAAATCGGCAGTCACGCAAGAAAACGTCGATGTTGTGCGTCGTCTGATAAATGAAGACCGACATGTGACATATCGGGAAATTCAAGAGCACCTGGGTATTGGAATGAGTCAAATACAAATTATTTTAAAAGAAGAATTAGGCGTGAAAAAGTTATTTTCCCGTTGGATACCTCACCTATTGTCTGACGAGCAGAAAATAGTCCGTGTCAATTGGTGCCGCAAAACTTTGAAAAGATTTAACAAGGGACGCTCAAATGCTGTTTTTAGCATAGTATCAGGTGACGAGTCGTGGATATACGCTTATGAGCCTGAAACTAAAAACCAATCCCGAGTATGGGTCTTCGAAGACGAGCTCAAACCCACAAAAGTTGTTCGTTCTCGCAGTACGGCTAAGAAGATGGTGGCTACGTTTATCTCTAAATCTGGTCACGTAGCTACTGTGGCTCTTGAGGATCGTAGAACAGTCAATGCTGATTGGTACACCACTATTTGTTTGCCGAACGTCTTTGCTGAACTCCGAAAAACAAACCCTAGTCGTCGCATCATCCTTCACCACGACAACGCCAGCCCACACACCGCTCGGACAACAACTGAGTACCTGGACGGTGAAAAAGTCGAAATATTGGACCACCCTCCATATAGCCCTGACTTAAGTCCCAACGACTTTTTTACATTCCCCAGAATCAAGGACAAACTGCGTGGTCAGCGGTTTCAGACGCCAGAAGAAGCAGTGGAGGCCTATAAAATAGCCATTTTGTCGACCCCTACTTCAGAGTTCAAAAAGTGCTTTATGGACTGGTTTGAACGCATGCATAAGTGCATGAAATACAAAGGAGAATATTTTGAAAAACAATAAAAATAAATAAACTCACTTATACTGCATATTTTCTTCTATTCCCGAAACTTTCAGTTTTACCCTCGTACGCAAGTAATTTTGCAATGTCCAGTCTGGTTAACTATTAACATCATTGAAAAAAGATGATTTCTACTTGCCTGTATCAAAACAGCGAATCAAAATATGCTATAAGTGAAAAACTTAAGTCACCTGTTGTATGTAGTTGTAGCGTGTTCGAATAGACATTACATATTTAAAATGTGCAACACAAACAAAACAAACGCCTATTCGAACACGTCACAACTACATACAACAGGTGACTTACTTAAGTTTTTCACCTATATGACTTACCCGCACATTTTTGACTTCCTGTGATTTTTTCAATCGACATGTATAACGACAAGATGGCTGTATTTATGTCATGTAGCAGCCGTTTTTTATATATATATCTTTATCATAAATGGGATTGCATTCGACCCGAGTCCTGATGGAAAGTAAAGCCAAGGTCTAAGATAGAACACGCTCACCCAGAAGATGCCTATTCACCTCTTACCTTGAAGACATTGAGTTCATATATTTTTTAAAGCTCGGTCGTGTAATGTGACTTCCTTTGTCCACAGGAACCTAGTGTCAGCGTCGCAAGACGGCAAGCTGATAGTGTGGGACAGCCACACCACCAACAAGGTGCACGCCATCCCGCTCCGTTCTTCATGGGTGATGACCTGCGCTTACGCACCGTCTGGCTCGTATGTCGCGTGCGGCGGTCTCGACAACATCTGCTCCATCTACAGGTATAACCCTCACCTGCCCCACATGTAAGAGAATTCCGAATTCTTTAGGCAACATGTAAACACTCATAGGACCAGAGATACACGCAGCGTGGCCGACTCACAAACGTCACAACCAAGATACAGTTATACAAGGTATGACACTCCGGGGGAAATTCGTTGTGCGAGTGACACAAGCCTACGTCATCACTGCTATCGAGCCTATCGGTGGTTGGCGGTCGTAGTGTGAGTTCGTGTGTGTACAGGCTGTACAGTGATGTAGGCTTGTCACAATCCGGAGTAACAGATCTTGGTTCCTTAGACCATGGTCACGACTAGTGACTCCTTGGTTTTGGGTGTCTTAGAGGTAACAAATTGCAAAAAGATGGGTGTTGAATGACTTGTGCGGAGTCTAAGAACGAGATCTCTAAATAAAATTTTACATGAATTCCTTCTTCATTATATCAGCTAACACTGCGGAAAGCGCCTAAGATCTGCCAAGGATCTCCACAACATCTGTTCTTGTCATATTCGTACCAAGTACCAACTCAGATTTATTTAATATTATTTCGGTGGGAAGTCATTCTTACGAAGGGCCGATAACGCTTGGGTTCTTCCTAACACATAGGCGTGCGATGTGATCCCGTTGACCTGTAAATACTGTGTGACCGAAACATTAAGGAGTTTAAATTAAACCGGCAAATATTGTTATGACTAACACTATCCCCACAACATTTCGAACTTTGACGGTAAAAATTACTTTTACCTATGACAGTTCATCCATCCTTTTGATATTCAACTAACCCACGGACCTTAATCTTAGATGTGTGAGCCAATCCAATAAATAAACAAGCCTTTATTAGAGACGCCACCTAAAAATAATGCCTGCGTGGTAAAGATTTAATAATATTGGTGCTGTGAAAAATGGTGAAATTAATAATAGCTTTATAGTGTTTTTAATGTATTTGTCTGTTTCTTAATTCAATCAAAAATTTACCTTTTATTATTATGGACTCTTGTTTGAAATAAATAAAATTCATTCATTCATTCAATAAATGAAAACAGTTACCCAGTCTGTCGATTGTGGAAAGTAGTTGTGCTGCAGTATACATTTTTATTGATGCATTAAATCAGCCATCGTCCTTTTCAAGCATATTTCGATAAAGTATAACTGCATTGGACCATTCGCGCGGGTCATGCCTACTAACGTTTATACATATTGACACTTACACCCTCATAATAAGATCCAAAATTGTATACGCATTTCATATTCACGTATATGGTGTTAGAACAGGAAAGACGGTAGAATTCCTGTTAAACCCAACGCTATTGAGTCAGTGGCGCGTGACTTAGTTGTTGATGTTTTGAGTTAGGCGCGTCATTGGGGCTTTTTTTACTGAACGTAGGTTTTGGGAAACTACAGCAAGTATCTAAAATCGATACGTTAAAAGTCAAGACGCAAATAAGCAACGATTGTGTAATCGGAAGAAACTGTATGAAAAAAATACGTCGTGTAGACGCCCACGTGGCCTATGTATTAGGTAGTTATTTACTTGCGAAATATTGACGTATTTTTGCTTGCATTTTTCACATAAGTTACTCTACCAAGAGTACCTACATTTCTACTATCCTATGGGTAATACTAATACTCGATGTTGCATACGGATGTTGATAATGATAAGAAATATTGTGTCAACACGCACACACATACAAGGTCTCGAACATCAAAATTGTAGCTTATGCACAATTATAATTTTCATAAAATATGTATTCATGAATTGTTGTAAGTTGCCCACTCACTTGACAAGCCTAATCCCAATAAGGTCTGGTTTCCCCCTCGGGTTGGAAGGTCAGATGGCAGTCGCTTCCGTAAAAACTAGTGCCTACGCCGATTCTTGGGATTAGGTAGCAGACCCCAGGCATCCTTCAGGATGCAACTGCACTGGGAATAACGCTAGGAGGATGATGATGTATTCATGAATTGATAAATACTTTAATGCATAGAGAACATCGTCATATAGTCGGTCTAACAAATATCGCGTTCATCACAGTATTACGTCTCACGACTTTGACAGCTGAACTCGGGCGCTGTACTTATTGATTTATTTAATAACAAGGTCCTGGCGAACTTCGTTCTGCCCCCGACCCGTTCCGTACAAGATGTATGAGAGAATTTTTTTTTTCGTATATTGTACCGATAGTGTAATACCTATTCTGCTATTCGGAGCTAAGACAAATCCAAAAAATCTAATATCATAAATACGGCCCAGCGGTTCTCGAGTTATAAATGGTGTAACCAACACGACTTTGTTAGGCGACAGATGTATTTCGTTTGAGTTCGTACTCCTCATAGACGCTTCAATCAATCACGCTCACATTTTGCATGTCGATAGGTGACATACTGACGGTGGTTTAGATTTAAAAAAAGAACTTTAAATCGGACATACCACGGAGGAATAATCACCGAAAAAAGTGAATTTCCGTATATTTCAATGCTAAGCGAGTAACTGTCAGGGAGTTTGAGACCGGGTAGAAGCGCTCAGCTCAACATTTGCAGCCAGCAAACTGCATTGCATACCTAGTATATATAGTTAATTGCACAAAAGAAACGCCAGTGAACCTTCTCCACCAGTGAACTTTAAGGCAAAGCAGGATTTTTTTTATAATTATTCGACTAACTGTTTGTTTGGTTGCAGCCTGAAGACCCGCGAAGGAAACGTGCGCGTATCCCGCGAGCTGCCCGGCCACTCCGGCTATCTCTCCTGCTGCCGGTTCCTTGACGACAACCAGATCCTCACCAGCTCGGGCGACATGAGCTGGTACGTACACCAGCCTATAGCTATAGACCTTAGTCACTGTAGGTAGACCCGCGATCTCGTGTGCTCCCAGCTGACTGTTCACTCCGGCCATCTCTCCTGCTGCCGGTTCCTCGGTGACAACCAGATCCTCACCAGCTCGGGTGACATGAGCTGGTACGTACACGCCAACCTATAGACCAGGGGTGTTGCAGATATTCCCATCCGCATCCGCAACCGCGGAGGTTTAAGAAATCGCATTACATCCATGCTAAATCCCCGCGGCCTCGTGTGATTCCGAGCTTACTTCACTCCGGCTTTATCCTGTTATCAGTTCATCGACGACAGCCAGATTCTCACCAGCTTGGGCGACATGAGCTGTTATGTAACTACGTTCATGCTAGAGAATCTTTGCAGTTGCGACTTCAGATGGCTAAAATATATTGATAAAGTGTCATCATCAGATTTGGAGCTTATTTAAGAAGCTGATTAAAGATGCGATTGTCGATTATGCAGTTTGAAGACTACCTGATCGACAAATATAACTTGTATGACCCGTAAAAATGATAAAAATTACTCGTCTATACTCGCCTTTTTTATGAAATAGGAGGCAAATGAGCAGACGAATCGTCAATACCAGAAGGGTTGTAAGTGCGTTGCCGGCCTTTAAGATGGGAGTACGCACTTATCTCGAATGTTTCAAGGTTGTATTGGTCCGGAAATACCGCAGGCGCCAGTTCATTCCACATTTGTTGTATACATTATACATATGTTGAGAATGTGCGATTTCCTCGCATAGTTTCGCGTGTAAAGAAGTCACAGAACCTAACAGTTTTATGTTGTTTGGCAGCGCCCTGTGGGACATCGAGACCGGGCAGCAATGCGGGCAGTTCACCGGGCACACTGGCGACGTGATGTCCCTGTCGCTCGCCCCCGACCAGCGCACGTTCGTGTCCGGCGCCTGCGACGCGTCCGCCAAGCTGTGGGACATCCGCGACTGCCAGTGCAAGCAGACCTTCCCGGGGCACGAGAGCGACATCAACGCGGTCACGGTCAGTATACAGTTTAAACCAACAACACTGATCTATACCGTCACTCGTCATTGGTCAAAGTGCTTACAAGATTTATACACAAGCTACAGCATGCCATTCACCCTGTTTTCATTTCAGTAGATTGAATGTCATTGCGTACCAGATTCAAACAGGCAGTTTATTTTTACTATTTGACGGACTTAGAAATGTCTTAATAGTCTGATACGGGGCAGACGCGAGGTGATATAAAATGTTTGTATTTTTATAACATAAATGGCGCAACCAAAAAATCTCATTTTTTCTGTTAATGGCGACGGTTATTTTTAACATTAGAAAAATAATCAAGGACTTTTAAAAATTTCAGACATTCCCTATTGTATTACTTATTAAACTTCTGTTAGTACAATACATAATTATTATTGTACATTACCTACTTGTTGCAGCAGTTGTACAAGTACAGGCCATCAATCCTCTCCGGTATCATGCTCAGAATGCTGTTGGAGCTAGCCTGAACTCTGCGCACCAGGGATGTGGCTCGCTTGCGCACTGGTGTAGAAGCAGTCTACCCGCCCTTCCACAAACATCCCTGATGCGATATTGATATTGATATATAGTATATAACTCCTAACTCGCGTGTTCCAGTTCTTCCCGTCCGGCTTCGCGTTCGCCACCGGCTCGGACGACGCGACCTGCCGCATGTTCGACATCCGCGCCGACCAGGAGCTCGCGATGTACTCGCACGACAACATCATCTGCGGCATCACCTCCGTCGCCTTCTCCAAGTCCGGCCGGCTGCTGCTCGCCGGCTACGACGACTTCAACTGCAACGTGTGGGACTCGATGAAGAGCGAGCGCGCCGGTCAGTACCAAACTATACTAGGAACAACGGGAGATCGTAGCACATTAGATAGTAGGTCTATAGAACGTGAGTCGTCCCAGCAGTCTTCAGTAGTATCCTCCGAATCCGAGCGCGCCGGTCAGTACCAACTACACTAGGAACAACGGGACGTCTCACGTTCGCCAGTAGGTACATAGAACGTGAGTCGTCACATTTGTCTTCAGCAGTATCGTCGGAATCTACTACAGTGTGGTGACTACACCGTGCAGAGCGGGCGCGCCGAACTACTTATATATTGAGGTGCAGCGTCCCCCAGCTGTCAGCTCCACGCGGTGTGCGCCGTGCTCGGCCCGGCTCGTAACACATCGGCGCGGCTCGGCAAAGTTCACACGGACCATCGTTTATCGGTTGTGTTAAGCAAGATGATTTTTCATATAAGTTGCCTCTATGAATCCTTATGGTTAACCGAGATGAGTTAGAGCGAGACAGATAGTTCGATCATTTTCGGCTTTTAACGTATTTTCTCCATTTAAAAACACTCCAAAATGTAAAATCCCATATAAACTAACACTCCACAAACGTCCGTTCAGTACAATTTGCAGTTATGATGTCGGAGACGGTGGAAGGTGAAGACCTGTCAGATATCACTTATCTGTCTCTCTCAAACTTACTGATTTCTGTATTAGTGAGAATAGATCAGATGTACAGAAATTGTTCAACTTAAATAAGCGGATCTACTTTACCCTGATATTTGTGGTATTTTGAGACAGGTTAAAGAGGCGCGCCCGGTGCTCGGCGCGGCTCGTGCGCCCCGAACCCCCATGTTCGTCAGTTCCTGCTGCTGGTGTCTCTAAAACATGGCTCTAATTTGCAGGGTTCGAAAATATCCGATATTTATTATAAATATCAAATCATCGGATATTTATGAAATTTGTATGAAAGCCATATTATTATTTCATTGTATTATTTATGTATACTATTTGCATGTGTTACATAAACAAGGAAATATTTAAAAAAAACTAAAATGTTTTAATGTTGTATTTATTTAGGTACTTAAATCAGACATGTGAAACCAAAACATAAAATCTTCTTCATCAGGCAAAAACAACTAAAAACACTTACTTTCTTTGTAAAAAATAATGGAATAAACTCAACAAAAAACAACGAAGTTTTCTGACAAGACTGACGCCATTAACGCGACTGACGCCATTAGGGAGTATGTTTTAACTCTACTCCAACGCCATCTACATTTGGAAAGTAGAAATACAGTAACGAACGCCAAAAATTACTTAATAATATAAATATATGGTATTGATATGTGTCATAAAAAATCATTTGATATATATCGGATATATATCCTCGAACCCTGCTAATTTGTGTATTTGTTGCAGGCATCCTAGCCGGTCACGACAACCGCGTGTCCTGCCTCGGCGTCACCGAGAACGGCATGGCCGTCGCCACGGGCTCCTGGGACTCGTTCCTGCGCATCTGGAACTAAGCCTCACCCGTCACCCGTCACCCTCGCTGTCACCCGTCACCCACGCACCGCTCGCCGTTTATAATTTTATATTCATCTACCTTCGGCCCGAATGCCATTGTCAATGTGTTAACGTTGTTGATAGCTACTAATGGGATGGTTCAATCGGCATGCCAATGTGTAACTCGAGTTCGAAGAGAGATATTCAGTTTTGAATGATGTCTAAAATTGGCCGAGACGATCGATCTACATCAATCAAAACTTCTACCATCCGTCTTCAATCACGTAAATGCGATTGACAATTGTTTTAATCCGCACGATCAATTGCAATTGATCGTTTCGGGGGCCCATTACGGACGGCGCGCCATCTGAGCCGTTCGCTTATTATATAGTAGATAATTTCTAACAATGAAGCATTTAAACTACGTTAGGTGTAGTTTATTGTGAGTGGCTGTGTGTGTCTTTATGGTTTGGTTCGATATACATTTATATATATTTAATGTAATTATATGATTATATAGCGTAGAAGCCTTGAGGACGACACCGCTGCTGTATGTTATTTGACTCGGTGAGTATTCGTTTGAAATTATTATAGAAATATTCGGGGTGTGATGTGACAGTTAAGGGGTCTGCAGATGTAACGATTCCACCTACGATTTATCTTTGCAGCTGTTAGATAGGCATTACTGTCTCATTCTAACTAGGTATCGCGACGATGAATCGCTATGTTTGTAAGGCCCATTATTACTAGTGAGGCCATTGAACAGTTAAATCTAAAACAATTTTTTAACCGTACTCGTAAGTTGTATCCGAATTGAAATAAGTCTACATAAATAGAATTCGCTATAGCTCAATATTTGACTGTTTTCCTAGCGGCCTCACGTTATTTCCACCCTGATTCGTCTGTAGCTTTACGAAGTCGCATAGAGCTTAAAGCTGGTAAGTTATTGTGAAAAATTGTCGTTGTATTAACATTTTTATTTAATTTTTTATTAGACTTACAGTTTATGTTCTAACCCTTAGCAGAGACGAGTGAATTACTCATTCGAGGCCCAGCGACGCTACGCAGATTCATTTTGCCGCTTTGTAGCGAAAATTGCGCGTAGAGGCATGACGTAAGGTATATGTCCCAGTGTTATCTATTGGACATTAAGTGACGAGCGTTGGGACATTTACCTTATGTGTTGGCCTTGAATGGGTTAAGGCTGCCATTGTCATATTCACAAAGGCACTGACATCAGCGCCATCTATTGAGACTGGCATGTGTGGTTTTATAATTTACTAGTCTCCTAACAAAGCAGTCTTTCTGTCTCAGTCTGACTTATATGTCGGAAAGAGACGAATGTTAATTCGGAAGATAATGTTTTGAAAGATATGTCTACAGTATGCATTTTCAACATGTATCTAAACTTAGAAGTAAAACTAGTTATTAATTATTATTTATATCTATTCTTTACAGATGAATCGCACAACCGCTTTCGTACAAGTTCTAATACTATTTAAAGAACCAAATATTATGATTAATGGGCGTGCTCGAGTTGATTGTCCCAATCTGTCTTTTTCACTCTGGCCATAAATCACCCGCTATCACGCTCGCACTGATACGCGTTTCAATAAGCGGAAGCGAGAGGTCACTTGAAGATTTGCATGATGATTCTGGCCTTTAGAGTTGACTCCATCACGGACAGTCGACTCGCTCACACATGCCTATGTGTAATTTATTGAATGAGAATTATTTCACTGTGGATGATAAGTTATAATTTTAATATGTAATGTATGATTAAGGATTCACCCGTTTTAATGTATAGTTAATGGAGATTCCCTGTAAAGATCTCTCATGGATCAAAATTATTATAATTTCGTTTTTCATTGTCAATTTTGTAACGATATATCGTTGTACCTTTTTTCTACTGAATTTTGAAGTTAGCGAAGTGAATGATGTATCGTTTCGAAATAGTAAGATATTATTTTATATTTCCAAAAGCTAGATTTTAAATCATTGTAATTTACACTTTGACATAATGCAATATATTAATTTATCAATGTCATTTACTGTTATTTTTTATCACATCTATACGGGAAACTACTAAATTACGTGTATTCGGGGTGTGTATACTCGATATCCAGGGCCGGGCCTAGGGTAACGGCTGGAGCGCCCGCAAGAAGGCCAGCTGTATACCATATTCATTATCCCAGGTACAGTTAGCGTCATATATTTTGTATGGTGTACCGAACTATTTGGCCACGTTGGCTAATATGACGCTGACTGTACAATTCATGTAAACAAATCACATTTGAACAATGCAAATCGACAACTTTTTAATAAAAGAAAGATATACACCCTAATGGTTTGAATTACTAAAACTCATTATTATATCGATTTAACGGTCTCGCACGCTCATCTGAACTCGATTCTCCACACAAACGTCGTTTCGTTTTCATTTTAAAACGCCGTGCTGAATTATCATGAAACTTTGTATACAGAATGGGTGGGGCCTGGCATATCTATAGAAAAAAAATCTGCGAGTATTTGAGTTTTTTAGGTCTTGTATAAAAAGCTTAATAATCGCTGTATTTTTACTCCATTAAAATCTTGAAGTTGTCCCAAAGTACTCAAATCTGATTTGTTTACATGATTTCAACTGACATAATGAGTATAGTGGCGCCAAACTGCCGTTTGAGAAAAAAATCAAGGGAACACAAATTTGAGTGGCATTGAATGAATCGCTCTACCCTAACCTCTAGGACCGGTGCTGTCGATATCCTAATAAGAAGTGTTTTGAAGCACTTCTCATATTGCTAATGGAGTTCCAAAATAATATTTAACTGATCGCCTAAACCTTATCACGGTCGGAAAGGAACTTTAAAAGTATATGTGTAAGGTTTATATTCGTGTAGCATCTTCGGCGGTCTTGGGAATAAAAATACACACGAATCGTGGCCATAATTCTAATCAAAGATTCAATTCGGAATCATTTTGAATCATTGATCTTGTACAAATAAATATCCAATCGTTTTTATTACAGTTTTTGATACATGGACAGAAACTCTTAAATACTGCACTGCATATAAATAGTACTTATTTTGGGGTGTTGCATGAACGCCTAAGGGCGCTTTTACATTATACGGAAATCGACTAATGTAAATGAGGCATTTCGAGGGCGTTTCGTTTAGGGGCTGTTACCATGGGTCGTCGCGAATTCGATCGTCGAATAAGCATTAAGTCAACGCCAGAACTATATAGAGTTATTTTTAACCTGTCAAAATCTCACAAAACAACGTTAATTATACCTTTCAACGCCAAGTCGTCGTGTAAGTCGTGGTGTCGTGTCAAAATTATCTACACACGTCATTATAATGACATAAAACTTGTCTAGATTTAAAGCGCCTAATCGGCGTGGCTGCTTCTGCTGTACGCCAAACTGTAAATTCGCGTAATATCTTTCCTTCAGGCCGCTCAAAAAACATTTACACTCTATAGCTTTGACAATAGAGTCGTGTTTAGTTATTTATGAGCATCTTGTTTGCGGGGATATAACGTCGGTTGCCAACCAAGTCTTTAAAATCTGTCTTTACTTTAAAAACCTCATATCTCAATACTAAAATTATGCTGACATACGAGTTTTACTGTAGGTATTTGATACTTAGTGAGTTTTGTACCTCTGGTCTGGCCACAGTGAGCTGCAGGGTAATTATAATTAAAAATGACAGATTTACCTATCGTATGTCCAGTCAGCTGCAGAAAAACCTGACCCCCGTGCATACAAAGTTCTATGCAGAGGGGGTCACGTTTCTCTTCAGCCGACTGTACGTTCGAAAAGTTACGTGGTTGCTGTCATAATAATTATATTCTGTCATAACCAGGGCTCGAACTTTTCATGCCGATGAGACGTAAAATTGACGCTGCATGATTGATGATTCCAATTGGTGTTATGGCAATTATCAATCATCAAATAGGGGCCGTATTTGAAAAAATACCATCATAAATGCAGAGAGAAGTTCATATTTAGATTCAACATTCCTATAACCTGTTATAAAACTTGAAAGAATGAGTTCCTCACCTGCTTATAAATTAAAATTCTAAATAGAAAGAGAAATCCTTTATAATCTTCGGATGCAATAGGCCGTATTTGAAAAAAATACCATTATAAATGCATGATTAAATGATTGATGATTAAAGATTGAAAATTACTATAACACCAGATGGAATCATCTTATATGAAATTTTACGTCATCGGCACGAAATACCGAGCCCTGGTCATAACTCGCTTGACGACCTTGTTAACAAACTTGATGTTTACGCCCCAACCTTTTCTTATTCCGGTCACACTGTAACGTCCTAATCGGGGTCGCCCCATCGTTCATTTCCTAGAAATCCTAGAATAAGCTAGCTTTAATACTAAAATTAAGATCCTAAGCATTTTGTAACTCGATACATTCTGTTGCTTCAAATTTGTCAATCATTTTCTTTGCAGTATTCATTTGTTGGCGCAAACGTAGGTTTAAGTTAACTGGTTGGTTGTCGCTCTTTTACACTTAACCATGCGACAGTGGAATTTGAATCTAGTCGCGTTGGGGAATAGAGTTGAATTTCTGTTCTTAATAAACGTCATTATGGGTTTGAATTCTACTGAAATTACGGAAAAACTACGAGAGATGCTCAAAATGATCCACTTTTCTATTGACAATGGTTGCATCACATTGTAACTTGGCTAGTATCATAACAATTATGCTTGATCGGAAGTCAGACATATTGGTTTGCCTGAGAAGTCGGTTAGCGTGGTGAATATCAACCTGGCCCAAACTGTTAGAAGAGTAAGGGTGGTATAAACCTTTTTGAGCATGTTGCGTAGATATTTCTGATATTAGCACATGGCGGAGGATAAGCCTCTTTTATCTAGATAGGTAATAATATAAACTTAGATGTTTGTAAGCGACAGCTACCGGGTTACGTAAGATAGGGAGTGGATATATCAATATTACTATTCATTTTTATAACGGCATAGGCAACAAAACAAGATATGTTTTGAAAGGGGTTCAGAAGTGTCAACGACGTGTTACGTGGTCCCTTTCTTTTACATGGAATGCGTGAGAGACGGCTAATTATATGATAAGACATGGTTTTGTGTCAGAATTATTTAAAAAAAATAGTCGTAATCAATCACATTTATGATTGAGAGCTCAAGATAGAGATTAAGTTGACCGCGCAAAGTTATTGATATATCCAGAAAGGCCTATGACCTACACAGACTAAAGATGACTGCTGCTGCATATCAAGCAATTTGCTCCCATTTTATATACATACTAATTTATACAATGCACAATTTTTTTATATTCTTATCTTGGTTTTTGAGCAAATTGATTAATCTTTTAACAAATGCATTCATCTTGATGTCTGGCGGTGTTTGACCAATGCCGTTTCATCGACCGAGCGGAGCGCGTTGGGCGGACATTCAACCGACCAACTTACCTGGGATAAGAGATCTTAAGTGTATAGAACGAAGGTTCGAAGTCGCTTGATCTGTCGTAAATGAGTTGGCCGGCCCAGGAGTTAGCTGGTACGCTAGAGATATGCCTAGGATAAGACTTTTTTAAAGGTTAACGTTATTTTTTACGGTATCCGCTTCTTTTCCGATCGATGTACGATAACTTAAGATTTACATAATATAAATATATGTACCTATATTTACTATTTAATGATAGTTTGATGGCTCCCGTTTGTTTTCTATTCAGACCAATTTTTCTCACTTTTACATCGTTGTTGGAATGGACTGCCATATTTAATCTTACTGTAATAATTATATAGTATCTGACGTGCGTTTAACGGGGCAGGTAACGGGGTTGGGATAATAAGGTTTGACCTAAGCTCCTTACCTAAGATTTTTTTAGTAAACGGCATGCTTCACGGCATATAAGAAGCATGCCGGTACCACGAGCCTTTAGGCATACTTGGCCCTGAAAACTGAACCTTAAATAACTACACATACGGTTCGAAATTACGCGCATAATTTATATGTTGAAATGTGCAAATTGTGTATGTAATTTTCTCGATAAGAATGAAATCGATTTTAATTATAGATTGAACACTGAACGGTTAATTCCTTTGACACTTTTAAGAGAAGGATTTGTATAAGTTATTTTTATTTGCTAGTCCACATCTTCGATATGTTTAAAATAATTATTCTTAGTGGTGTAATACTAATTATAATGTATTGTGTAAAATATTTTTTTTTAGTTATTATATCAATAAATTAAAATTTGTTTATTTCATGTTTGTTTTATTGGATCTCCTCTCATCTTCCTGTTTCCTAATCCGTGAAAAAAGTACTTGAGTAGTTTACATATATTTGAAACTTTAAACGCACAAAGCGCGGCGCAGCGTCGTTGCGTGGCGGAGGCGGTTTCCCGGTATTGGCTATGTGCGAAGTAGGTGGTGGGGGTAAGCTAGGCGATTGCAGGGCAGAAATGTGTACTTCCCTTACTTACCTGGGACATCTGTCAAAATTACTTTCACGATTTCTATTGGTTTCTTAACGGTTTCCTACTATTCGTTTCGTTTGTATTTATTTATTTCAGTAAAATTTCCAGTACGGGGTCTTTCTCGTTTACTAAAATAAATAAAATATTCATGTGTCACCACTTGACATCTCTGAGTTTGACATTGTCTCGGGACCCCTGACGTGCACATAGCCAATAGCGAACGGGGCAGGGGCCTTTCAGCTCGAAGTACGATTTTTTTCTATGGAAATTTTAGTTTAACTTGTTTGTACCAGATGTCACTGGGTGCTATCTCTCGCACTTGCATATTGAAGTGACAAAGACGCAGCGGTCGTGCGGTTGGTTCTTACTAAATACACAACAAATATATATTGTACTTTGTGGAACGGGGTCCGAAGGACGTCGCACCAAAAAAAACCGCACGGGATACGGGGCGGTGGCGGCGTTTGTGACAAATGAAGCGAACGACACTATCGACAGTCCACAGTATGGTAGTTTCATTTGATCATAAAACACTGGATGATACTGGGAAATACAATCAGCATCAAAAGTAGCTACGCATATTAATGGGCCAAAAGCTCTTATATATAATAATAATAATATAGCCATTTTTTTTTTAGAATAGAATAGAATAATTATTTATTGTCAAAACTGTGTACATTGTTATAACATGCCATAAAATAATGAGTATCAACAGTTTGCCCATTTCGGACGTACAATAATATTATGTTAAAATCTGAAAGAATTAAGGAACAGTGATGAAATAATTAAAATAATAATAAAAACAAAGTGAATAATAATAATAATAATTTTCCTACGAGAAATATTCATTTAAATCATAAAAACAATTGCATAGCAGCCAGTCCTTAAGTTTCCTTTTAAATTCATATAATATTCCAATACATTATAACATACGTAATACAGTATTATTTAACAAACAAAAAAGTAAACGTATTAATTAACATGCTTGTTTTTTTTTCACATGTAGTAAAATCATGCATATATGTATTTCATTCTAAACGTTTACGATTACTCAGATATTATAAGATATATATGTATTTTATTACTATTACATTAAGATTCATTTTATTTTCTGAGTTTGTTATTTCAAATACATATTAATTTATTTATGTAAAACTATTGGATTGTCCATTTCTGTCTCCCTTGTAATAAAGACTTTCGAACTTTTCAAATGCGTAGCTAGTTTTGATTGTGACCGTACTACAAAGATTTACCCCTTTATTCATAAACGTCCATCCAGGTTCTATTAGTTAACAAGCCGCTAAAGTTGGTTTGTCCTTATCTGTTACTTTGACATTTATGTTTGTGAGAAAGGGACAAAACAACTTTTAGTTAACAGCGGTTTGATAGGTTTTATGAATAAGGGGTCTAGACACGCGGCAGCGTGTCACCCAACACCCAAGTTCACTCCAGGAACTGGCGGACAGCAGCCGTGTGTTATATTACACGAACCGTTTGGAGCCACTTTTGACCCCCCAATAACTCCAAATCTATCTAACATAAAAAAAATTAAATTTGGTATATGTATTAAGATCTTTTAGAACAACTAGAACCCCAAATTTCATAAAGATAGGTTTAATAGTTATTGAGATATTAAACTCCTAAAAACGGCATTTTTACCACTGACTGACTGACTGACTAGTATTCAAAAACCTAACCCACTTCCAGGTGACCTAGAAAGCTGAAATTTGGCATGCAGCTTGGTAATTATGTGTGTACACCAGAAAAAATCAGAAAACAGTGATTTTTTTATTAGTTTTATTATTATTATTAATTATGGTAGTTACCTCAGAACTCCGTCAATTATTAACCGATTTGGAATATTCTTTTTTTGTTTGAAACGGTATACTTCAGGGGTAGTCCCATAGTTAGCAGGTAAGAATCTGATCATAGGGTCCTGGAGAAATCGAGGGAACTCTTCAAATATTTAAGGTGCACCCTTTTTTTATGTTCTGAGGGTGCACCTATAGCGATTTGGGTATTTTGTAAAGTAACTCGTCCATTCGCTCTTAAAAAGCACCACTTGCCCAAAATTGACAAAAAGTAATGATATCCCATCAAAAACATAAATGTGAAAATTGGAGCCAAGTTCAATATTAGGAATATGCGATGCATGGTTGTCGTCTTCACCGACAAAAGAATTGAGATCTAAACGGATGCCAAGTTCCCTAGATTCTCTGAAATGGTGCCAAGTCCGGCACTACATTCTTTACAGTAAAATTAATTAACTGCGGCTTAATACATTTTGAGCCTTAATTTGGCAGTTTTCTATGCAGTATGTTTTAATACCATAAAAGCTGTTGGATATTTAAGAAAACTGCCAAGTTAAAGCTCATAATGCATTAAGCCGCAGTAAATTAATTTTACTGTAAACAATGTAGTGCCGGACTTGGCACCATTTCAGAGAATCTACGGAACTTGGCACCAATTTAGATCTCAATTCTTTTGTCGGTGAAGACGACAACCAAGCATCGCATATTCTTAATATTGAACTTGGCTCCCATTTTCACATTGATGTTTTTGGTGGGATACAAGTATACAGGGTTTTTGGTAGATAGGTGTAAGGGCTTTCAGAAATAATAGAGGTCAATTTAGGCATTTTAGACTACACGTACTATAGCTGCATGTAGGTACGATATACCATGGGTTAAAAAGCCGATCTTTAATGTTCCTCACTGTTAGGCAAAAAACTAATCCTCTATACAACTTAAAATCCGAAAAACTTGAACTCGCCACCAATGTTTCAAATCCAATGCGTGATATTACCTATAATGTTCCCGAATTAAGCCGCATAGTGTTGCCATGTAATCATTGCAAAATATCTTAAAACTCCGGACTTTCGGTAATCATCTTACTCGTTCATTCAATTACAAAAAACAACCATATGCAATGTAGGTAAAGACCAATATCGCTTGAATATACATCGCAAATTGCGGAAATTACTCGTGTGTGGCCTGACGGAAGCAAACGCACATGTCTGAAGAAGTTTGATCTAAAAAAAGTTTGGCCCGATTTTTTAGCCCGGCCAGTAGACAGACTACAGCGAAAGTATAGTGACTTCGTATATTGCCGGCAAAATGGTGAGTTTTTTATTGTATTTTCGATTAAACATTAAAATGTAATGAAATGAGGGGAAAGTAAACTTCATTTGGCTTAACCGTAGCATTGAACATAAAATAGGAAGGTTTATTTATTAAAAAAATTGCGATTGACAATGTTTAGTACAATTCAGCCAAAAAAGTATAGTTTCCCGGAAAAAAAATGACTTGTTAAATGGTTTCATTATTTGGATGGAGTTTAAAAAGTTTAGATATCTAAATGAGACAGTTAAAAGCGTATATAAAACCCACAAAAATTATCTTTATTGACCCACATAACCTTTTTTTTATAAAAATTACCAACGTTAAAATCACCAACTTTTTGGATTCCATTCAAGTTGGTCAATTTTTCTTAAGTACTTATTATTAATATGTTTTTCAATCAAATAAACAAATGACAGTCTACCTACTCGTAGACGTTGCGAATATATCTAGGAAATTAGATTTTTGTATGAGTAAAATGAGAGACTTAAAATATGATACTGAATTGTTTTTGATGATTATATATTATTATTGTTATATCTATTTAGACAGGCAGCTCGCTAGTTTAAATAATGTTGTCAAAATTTACCAAATTCCTAATGTTTTTATTCGAAGAATCGATCTGACGCTTAGTTAAATTTTATCAGATCCAGAACCAAAAGTCGAATTTTCTAGACTTTCAGCTAATTGTTGATGTCTGAAGCCGAATGTATCTCGGCAATTTGTACATCTGGCGGTTGGCAAGCGGTCATGAATGCTATTTAATTGTGTTCGTGACGTCTTGCAGTGCGTAACGTTTCGCGTATGAAGGTCGAAAGCTCGCTTAGAATCATTAAGTAAAATCGGAAAATATTAATTACGATTTCCTATCTAGTCCGTAGGTAAATGAGTCAGTCGTCTTGATACGAAAAAAATTCAATTAAACGCATAAGTAACCCTCGCAAAACTAAATCTTAAAACCCTATCTGTGAGCATAACGCATCCCTATCAGACTTCTTTTATGTAACGAAGGTAACTTGACCACGGTACCTACAAAATACTTGTTGAATAAGTAAATGTCAATTTAACCGAACTTTTGAACGCCAACGATACCTACCTAATATTGTTACGAGCTGTAAGGCATACGAGGTGTCAGCCCGGCTAGTATGATCGCTTATACCGTCACGTTATATATTGGCCAAAATGTACTGAAACGTCACATAAAACGTGACGGTATAAGCTATCATACTAGCCGGGCAGGTATATATACTAACTCTTACTCCACGGGCGCCGCCAGGATTAAGTGCCTACTTTCCGGGAAGTGCATCTGCAATATCTGCATCTACACATAATGTAATTTTTTCTATGTGTTTTCTGACAAGGGAGTGCAAGTGTACTGACTTTCTCTAAAGACATGAACATGAGTGACACGGTTTAAATTTGAGTTAGCTATGACGCTGAAAAGTTGAATGATAATCCTGGGGCGGTAGGTACCACGAAGCCAGGAAGACCGAGATTCGTATCTCCGTCTTTATCACTCGAATCCACAAGTGCGATAGAGATGGGGATGTACGAACTTCAATATTTAATTCCAACAAACTGCCCTTGAGTCAATAGAGTGTGTTTATGAATACGACGCAGAAGTTTCGGACGTGGCAAAAAGGCTATTAGCTGACTCATGTTCGGTTATAAATATTAAATCTGTGAATGAAGCACTGGAACAAACATACAACATCTTTTGGTTTCTTGCGCAAATCGGTCTACCTAGTACGATCGTGTATCCAAAATTCAAATATTTATTCCGCAAGCAGACTCTTAAGGGCCCTTTTACATGTCAACTGTACACAATTCTGTGTATACACCACCACCATATCAGCCGAAGGACGTCCACTGCTGGACATAGGCCTCCCCCAATTTCACGGGTAAAGGGCACAATCGCCACACTTGACACGCGGGTTGGCGATAGCAGTATCTCCACCGCACTCCAGTGATGCTGCTGCCCATTCCCCGGCGCTCTTGGTCGTAGTTTTCGGTCCCATGTATACATACCTAACTTGTCTTAAAAACAAGAAAACAGGAAGCTTTTTAAATACTCATGAAAATGCTTTTAAAACCGTGACAAATGTCAACAAAGATATCTTTTTCCACGTTACCTTGCTTCAGACCACTGTCAAGAACAGTTGTGTTTCCTTGAGCTGTGTTTTGTTTTGGCATCGACACTGCAAATTATTTCGCTGATATTTCGATGAATGAAACATTTGTTTAGTTTCTTCGATCCGGCAAACCGAAGGCCGGTGGGGCCAGCGAGTTCTCGAGTGGCAACCACGTTTAGGACGATGCAGCGTTGGAAGGCTGATGACCTGGTTCAGGTCGCAGGAGTCGGCTGGATGCGGGCGGCCCATGACCGGTCGTTGTGGCGGTCTCTGGGGGAGGCCTTTGTCCAGCAGTGGACGTCGATCGGCTGACGATGATGATGATGATATGTTTATGTTGCACACTGGTACTTTCTATTAACATACTTATATCCCAGATCAAGATCGGCAAAGTGAGGGACCTGCGTTCATTTCTAGCTGTACAGTCACCATCAAAAGTAACTACACATTTGAAGAGGTCAAAAGCTCTTATTCCCGTATAATAAAGACTTTAGAAACTTTTCAAATACGTTGCTACTTTTGATGCTAACTGTACCTACCCGCGTACTGTACCATTTGATGTCACCTCTGAGGGAGGGCGCCCACCAGTCTGGCCACCCAGCAGAAGCTAACCAGGCAAGAATTCGATCAGATAGAAACGGAATGAAACCACCAAAGTTAAAACGGTAAATGATAGTAATGATGCCCTGACCAATTTAGCAACTGTATTTGGAATTTTTTCAAAATGCCGGAGTCATGGAGCTTGTTAACGTAAAAATATTTTACGAGAGACGCGAGTAGCCACTAGTTACTCAATGAGCATGGTAGCTAGAGATGTGGGAAGCAAAGTAGCATCATTTTACGGTAGTAAACAAACAAACAAGTACACAGCTGTTCTATGTTGAAGGATAAAGCAAGGATGAAGCGAGTCGAATATTATATGCGCACGCGGCGATGGCGAAACGCGGGGACGGATATAGACTCTGGCAGTGTGTTGCGGCGCGCGGGTGGCCACATGCCCCGCGCTGGAGGGACATTCCATCCATGATAGTGGCAAACAGGCATACGGCGGAATACGCCCTTACGACCACACGGTGTACGACCATACGATCGCTACGGGCATTTGATGGCAAGGGTATGTCCACGATGGTGCGATAATAAAGCTTGAAACACACAGTGCGCGTAGCAGCGTCGTTTCGGAGCGGAGACGGTTTTGCGGTAAAGCGAACGCGGTCCGGGGCACGTCGCACCAAAAAACCGGTATTCGATAGCAGCGTGATATATGAAGCAGTAGGTAATTGACAGTCGACAGTTTCGGAAATATCAAAAATGCAAAACCACCTCGGCCCGCACCGCGCCGTACCCGCTTAAAATCTTGTTTCAAATATTAATTTTAAAAACAGCCTATTTTCCCGTACAAACTTCACCACCACTTCACCCCAGTAGATGACATAGACCCTGGGTCTAAAACTATCTCCATATCAAATTGTATGTCCATCGGTTTAAGTGTGAAAAGATAACAGGCAAACAGAGTTATTTTCGCACTATAGATTTCATAACAAAATCCAAAAACATAATATTTTAAGACACTCAAAGTGACCGCATAAGGATTATTCACAAGTAGGCCGTTCCGTGTCCGGGCCGGCCCATTTTCTATGACAGCAAGGCGCCGGCCGTTGTGTGGCTGGGCCGCGTCCGGGCCCGGTGACGTTTGAGACGGACGATATATTAGCTACGGCCGAAACTCGGAAGCAGCCCGGTTCGGAAACGGAACGGTTTCGGGAATCATCCTAATAAGCTCGAAACGCACAGAGCGGGCGCGGCGCGGTGCGGCGCGGAGGCGGTTTTGCATTTCTGATCTTTCCGAAACTGTCGACTGTCGATAGTGGCTTTGTATGTCACACACGCTGCCTCCGCTCCGCTATCCCGCTCAGTTTGTTTGGTGTTGGTACCGTGTTTGCTTTACCGCAAAAACCACCTCCGCTCCGCAACGACTGCGCTGCCCTCTGTGCGTTTCAAGCTTTAGTTATAGCCTGTTAGGTACGGTAGAACGATGATATAATGTGTAGTTTCTATAATGCATCGTTAAAGGATGATTCACAGTAGGCCGTTCCGTGTCCGGGACGGCCCGTTTTCTTCTAGAGAAATACGCCGGCCGTTGCGTTTGCTGTCATAGAAAACGGGCCGGCCCGGACACGGAACGGTCTACTGTGAATCATCCTTAATACGAGTACGAGTATAACGTAGTCGCTCTATTCGTTCGGAAATTAAACCCCTCCGGTTACCGGTTAACCATAAACAATTGTTACAGCGCTCAGGTGGGGATATGCACATGCACCTGAGAGATCCATGATAGTGGCAAAGAAGCTTATGGTCCAGGCATTTGATAGCAAGTGTGTTACGGCGCACGTGCTTGAATGAATAAATACATATTTATCGAACCTGCTCCCAAAATTTCACGAGTATCGGTTGAGAAATGCGACCTATAGAAGAGAACTTCCGAAAACCCGAAGGACATAAGAAAGCATTTTCGCAAATGCAAATGCTTCGCTAGCTTGGTCAATTAGTAAAATGTCAAACGTATCCATGGTAGACATTTAAATCTAGCTTATAGCACGCTCGGAAGCGTTACGTAAAAATAGTAAATTTATTATAAACAACTTAAGTTCCGACCACTGCGGACAACAAGTCTCCTTCAGCGGGAAAACTGACAAAGTTCCACGACACACTATGTGTAGACCTATTTCTGAAAAGAGCTTAGATTTATTCAATCGTAATATAATGAAACGATTATGTTATCTTCCACTTACTCAGGAAAGCCCTGACCGTTTGTGTACTCGATTGTTTAATTGTATCAAAACTGAATTCGATGTCTGTTTTAATTTGAAGAAGATTCAAAGCAAGATCAAAACTAAATTTAGCGACTGGGCTACGCCAGACATTCAAGAGAAGAGGCGCCGACTCTATGACTTGTATGATTCAAGAACTACTGATAAAAGGCCGGAATTTCTAGAGTATGTTAAGAACTATTCAAAATCTTTTAAGTTAATGTGTGTCTCTGCTAAAGCCGATTACTTGTCAAAAAAGATCCAGAACTCCAGTGATAAGATTAAAACTGTATGGCAAGTTATCAACAATGAAACTGGGAAAAGTAAGTTAAAAGATGCGCACTTCAGCCTGCGAGTCGATGACACTCTGGTGAGTTCTGACCACGAAGTAGCAGATCATTTTGAGCGGTTCTTTACTAATGTACCCGTCGATACCACGAAGTCTTTGAATTCATCACCAGATGTCGCTGAATCGTTATTGAAGAAAATGTAACAGAATGTAAAGAAATCTTTAGCTTCACTTACGTGAACCCACATATTGTAATTAAAGCATTTAAATCATTAAACTTAAAAAAGACTGAAGATCTTTGGGGTATTTCAGTAAAAGTATTACATTCCGTTGTAGAATCAATCGCACCTTTCTTAGCTGATATTTTCAATAAATGTATTGATACTGGAATTTTTCCTAACCTGATGAAACACAGTAAAATCATCCCGTTGTTTAAATCAGGATCAAAAACTGACCCTACCAACTTCAGACCAATCTCAATACTACCGGCATTAAGCAAAGTTTTTGAGAAAGTCATTCTTAATCAGCTGATGTCCCATTTTAATCGCAATAAACTACTCAATAGCAATCAGTTCGGGTTCACTAGAGGTCGCTCTACCACTGATGCCGGTGTGGTACTAATTAAACATATTTTTGATGCCTGGGAAGAGGCTCAAGATGCTATTGGAGTGTTCTGTGATCTATCAAAGGCATTCGATTGCGTTAATCACGAGAATTTAATTAGAAAGTTAAGCCATTATGGGATAAAAAACGGTGCCCTGGACCTTGTTACATCGTATCTGTCAGAGAGAACTCAACGGGTAGTCATCAACGGGATTCAATCTGCAGGGACAACGGTTGCTCTTGGAGTTCCTCAAGGATCAATTTTGGGTCCATTTCTGTTTTTAGTTTATATTAATGATTTACCAAACCTTGTAAAAGATAAACATGATATAGTGCTATTCGCAGATGATACGTCGCTTATCTTCAAGGTAGGCCGCAAAGACAAAAACTTTGACGGTATTAATGAGGCACTAGGTACTGTTGTGAACTGGTTTACAGCAAATAATTTGCTCTTAAATTCCAAGAAAACAAAGTGCATCAAATTCACTATGCCTAATGTCAAGCAGGCAAACAATTCTAAGATCAAATTAAAGTCGGATGAAATGGAATTTGTAGATAGAACAGTGTTTTTAGGTGTCACCTTAGATTCAAAACTGCAATGGCATGCGCATATTGCCACTCTGGCCGGCAAACTTAGTTCTGCGGCCTATGCAGTAAGACGTATTAGACAGTTAACTGATGTTGAGACGGCCAGGCTGGTATATTACAGTTACTTTCATAGTGTTATGTCCTATGGAATCCTGTTGTGGGGAAAAGCGGCTGACATCCAGACCGTTTTCGTGCTACAGAAACGAGCTGTACGCTCCATCTACAAACTTAAGGCCAGAGAATCTCTCAGAGAAAAATTTAAGGAGGCAAATATTCTTACTGTGGCATGTCAATACATTCTTGAAAACATTATGTATGTTCGAAAAAATATTCAAGAATTCAAACTTAACAGTGATATCCACGACTACAACACTAGAAGTAAACACAAGATTGCAGTGAAGGCCAGTCGTCTCCGGAAGGTTAGCACGTCGTTTGTGGGGAACTGTATACGATTTTATAATAAAATACCCATCGATATAGTTAATTTTCCACTTAGTAAATTTAAGTCTCATATTAAACGTTATTTGTTGAGCCAGGCCTATTATACTGTCAACGATTTCTTAAATGACAAAAATGCTTTTAAGCCAGTGATAGTTAAATCCTGTTACTTTTAATATACCTATGCTTCACTTAGCATATTTCCTTGTATAAATACTTATCTCTGTCGTTGCATTTTATGAAACATGATGCTGTTTCTCGCCGAAGAGTAATTTTTAATCTTTGATTTTATTAATGTCCGGCAGCCTGAATATGTCATGCTCGCTTAAAGGGCTTTGCTTACGGTGGCGTCGTTGATCGGGTCGCCACCTTCCCTAACAGATGGTCGAGGGAGGCGATGGCTGAGATACGCGTCATACTCGTGATCGGGTGCTGTTTGTGGAGTCCGGTCTGTTCATGCTTGCAAGGGCATAGTAAATACCTTAATACTAGTGTTATTTATTGTATGTAGATTGACGAGAGACATGATCCTGTTCTGGATTAGTTTTATTATTATTGACGCTTAGAGACCTTATACATCTCTAACAATATTAAGTTTACTTATTTTAATTTTAGGGCTTAGAGATCATTTACATCTCTAAGCACTTTGAAATAATTGTTATTAATCATATTTGGACCCTCAGAGACCATATACATCTCTGAGATATTAAATTAATTTTATATTCCTTTTGTTTATTCGGACACAGATCGTATTCAATACGTCCTTAATATTTGTAAATTTATTTTCATTGTATTGTTAATCAGTATATTTTTTTAAATCATTATTATTAAGTAAGATTGTCAGTTTTTTAAATTGTATAAATTCATGCTTTGACATGTAAAAGTGCCCTTGTGGCCTATTTGCAGAATAAATATTTGATTTTGATTTTTTGATTTTGATTTTGATTTTGAATCAACCTCAGGCTCTTTTGATCCTGGCCCATCAGAGCTGGATCAGAGATACGATACAATACTTTACACTCACTACTCACATTACCAATACTGCATCATCAGATCTATATCTGATCTATATGATCAGAGATGAGCATAGTCACTATCCATATGTACACATACAATTTATACAAGGTGGGCCCTGTGACAGGAGCAAATATTTAAAAGGACGCTTCCTTAGAGCATATCTGCAGTAACACCTGGTATACAATTTTTGTTCAAAAATTTTCGTTTCGGAGAAATTTTGATCTTAAGTTATGACCTACGAGTAATGGATCTTGACACCACGAGATTAAAGCACATCAGTCAATGCAGTGTTTGGGTGTTGCATTTTTTGTTATCAATTATATTTTTAGTGCTTTTTTTAAATTCACTTTTATTGATTTTAAAAATAAATTGACATTAATGTCACTTCAGAAAAGTAATAAAAATGCACGTAAGCCACCTTACAAGCAAAAAAAAATTTTATTTTTATTTGTGATCGCATGGAAATAACTGCTGGCCCGCAAAATAATAATAATATATCTTTATTGCCACAAACTTAACCTAAACATTACAATGAAGGGATGTTTGAACTTTTAGAGACCATATACTTACCATTTCAAAAAAAGCTTTTCGGATTCTTGGCTTCGTTCTTCGGCGAGCAGTGAGCTTTAAAAACATACAAGCCATTTCAGCGCTATATAATACTCTCGTAAGAAGCCAACTAGAATGCAATGCTGCAATATGGGCACCACATGAGAAAAAGTATAGCCTCATGTTGGAAAAGATTCAGAACAAATTTACTAGGTATTTGTACTGGAAGCTATACGGAGTCTACCCGTTCTATCCACTGATGTACCCTACGTCCTTCGTCATAGGCATGGTAGGCTATAATAAATTAGAAACGCGTAGGGATCTGACATTGGCATGCTACCTAGTCAGAGTTATGCGTGGTAATATCTGCAACCCAGGTATATTGCAGCAGTTAAGTTTTAATGTGCCAGACGGGTACGCGGGGCGGCGGCGGCGGCCGCGGTTGCTGGCGGAGCCGAATGGCAGAACCAACTTGCTTCGTAAAGCGCCTCTTAGCCGTGCCGTACACACGCTTAATCTAGTTGCTGACCAAACTGACCTTTTTTATTGTACTATGTCCGAGTTTGTGAATGTATGTTTATGTATAGTGTCCAGTTACTGTAATTAATTAGTTTTTATTCAAATCATATTTAAGGCACTATTGCATTAGGGTAAACCTGTAATAATAGTTGCTGTTAATTATAAATAAATAAATAAATAAATAAATAAATAAACTTAGCACTAAATTTAAAAAATAGTCCACCGTTAAATTTTTTGCTCCTGTTACAAATGCCCCATGGATTATTAATAAAAAAAAAATTCTAACACAGTTGCTTAACATATCGTTCAAAACCTAAGTAGGTACTTACCCTTTATTCGGTTAAGGAATTTCGAATATTGTCATACTTGACTTTAAACTTTTGCTGAACAAAATGTTAATTCTTAAGGCCCTTTTGCATTCATTCTTGGTGATATGATTAAATATTTTGTTTGAAAATGACAAACCACAAAAAGTTTTCTTGAATATTTGATAAACTAAATACCCATGCTACGTCGTTTCTTAATATACATATACAAAAGTAAAAGTAGTTTATTCTTCAAATTAGGCATATAACATGCACCTATATATGAACGTCATTAAACTACCACCAGTTCGGAAAAATAAACCTCTGCCACGAGAAGAACCGGCGTAAGAAACTCGGCGCGGTGTAATTTTTTCAAAACAGACACATTTTTACAGACACGGCTATATTCCCGAAGGAACAGAAATCAATAAAACACCCTGTATATGTAACATTTTAAACTCTCGCACTTTATACCCATTCTTAAAAATATTCGTATACGGGTCTAAGACGAAATTTATTTATTTACCTTAATTACCCCTCCCGACGTTTCGACACGGGTTGCACCGATCATGGTCGCGGCACACTGACGTCCCAGCAAGTTGTCAACGGAAATACGGATACACAACATTTAACTACCCCACAAATGTTTATAAAAATGTGAAGGGTAGAACTGGAAAAAGTTTTCTACCCGCTTATTACGCTACTATTAATTGTCTAGGGCACGGCACACAACACTCACTGTATCCGCGCACCGTATACGAATTTAATACTTATATATGAAAACTGATGATTTTACAGCACATTTTTTGTGATACTCCAATTATGGAGAGCTCTTTCTGAGGTAGTCGTGCAGATATTTACTTGTACATTGCAATGATCAAAGTACGTCATGCTTAACTTTCCAACGTGATATGTTTCAGAATTATCCTCGATAATTCCAAAGCTTGGTCAAGCATGTCGACTGAGCTTTTCTACGTATTATGCAACTCAGTTTCAGGACTTATTTTAGTCAGTCAGTAATTTTCAACGCGCGCGCACACGTCCGCCGGAAACAAGGGAAAAACGGTCTTAACCTTAACGTAATTAGATTCAAAATCGCAACTAATCCAGTGTTTTTAAAAATCGAATACTTAGGAAGTGTTTTTTAATCGCTGTTGTTTGACAAGTGACGACGAGCGGCCATCTTGTTTTTTTGTTTGTTTATTTGTGTGAATGTTAAATGCGTCGTACCTAACTAGTGCAATGATTCAATAGTTAAATTTAGAATATTAGTTAGTTAATTGGCTCTTTGGAAGATTTAGTTTCTTTCTTTTCTTCTATTAATAGGATTTTTACCTGACTAAGCTACTAAAGATTTTATGATTGTTAGATTCCGGTATTTCAATGTCATATTCGTCTAATAGAAACTATTTATTACATCACTATCCATTTAAGTGAAAAAGCTACAGACACTAGTATAATGTTTATTATTAAACTAAACGACTATTGCAACTAAAAATTTGTTATTTACATCCCGAGATTTGAGTTCCATGTTTATACATTAAGTAACTCGAACGAAACATCCGCAAAAACAACATAAATTTAGGATGTCTAAACGCCAAAACTAAACCCACAGAAACAGTACCAACCCCCACCTACCACAACCTACACAAAACCCCATACTATTCATAGATCTCTTTTTAGATCTTACTCCAAGAGACATCGACGTATCCAAGCTCATACCGGTCATAACTATCCAGAAATTACAAATTTATATTCGATATAAATACACAATTGCTCCTAGTAACAAAAAACAAACTAGCACATTGTTACTTCCCTATACACGGCACCAAACTCAACACACTCACACAAATCATTTCTTTTTAGAAATAGCCCAGTCGCCTCCGGTCTTCCAACGAACACAGTGTAGTGAAAGTGTTACAAAATGATGACGATCAGCGAGAATCAGTATTCCTCCAACAAGATGTCGAGTTTCTACTCCATCAACGACCGCGTGGTCCACAGGGACAGCTACAATGACGTCAACAGCTCTTCGAGTGTCAACAGCGCCCTCGTCACCAAGAGGGGCTTCAAGCCCTCCGATATGTACGACCCTCAGAAGCGGGAGTTCCTCACCAACCTCAGTTATAAGTTATTCCCTGTAAGTTGGGTAAGTTACGATGTTTTTAGTGTGTGGCTTGCTAATGGAGATTGGACCCTTATTTAAGTATTGTATGGAATTTTATTATACCTGGTCATTACGCCTTTGGAATTAAAGATAATTTACAGTACAATATGGTGCTACTATACCGCACGAGTGCGGTAATCAGCAGATTACGTGCATATGTCGAAACTTTAAAGAGCCATATGTACTGTAAAACGTTGTACGATACACGTGCGAACAAGATAATTCGCAACTCGTGTCGATTTAAAACACTCCCTTGGGTCGTGTTTCAATTTATCACCACTCGTTGCGAATTTCCTGTTCTCTGCACTTGTATGTACTATAAAGTCATTGACAACGAAATTCCGTGAACGGAATCAAAATTTAAAGATTATGGTATTTTTTAGATAAATATCTGATTTGGTCGATGGAATAACAATTCCATTCCAAAATGTTTAGATGAATGTTACTCACTAAACAAAACATGTTACAATACAATACAATTGTTTATTGATAAAAATAAAAATGTACAGGTCTTGTTATGCTAAACAAGTATTTAATAAGCGTTTATGATTCAGAAAGTTTCTAGAAGTGTGTTTGAGTTTGAGTGGTAATTCGTCATCTTTAAAAATAATACAAGATGTTTTTTTTTCATTTAGTCTTTATTTTTAAAGGCGTTACAATGTACTTACTTAGTAACTGTATTTCCGTATTTATATGTGTGTAGATCTAAGTATGAAGCTTCTAATAGTCGGTGTGCCACAAGGAGATATACTTTGTCCCACGGTATTATTAATAAGTATATTTATGTAAATATACCTATATATTTGTAGTTAGTGTCATGATAACTTACTAAACTCACTACGTGAGTCACACAAACATCGAACTATGGGGGTTGCTTGGTATGGAATATAATTTATTTAACCAACACTGCCGATTATCTAAAACCTATGGAATTTTGCGCAGATCCTGAGACCATAGAATTAAGCCGTAAGGAGCGATCCGAAGTCTGTGCCTGAGACAGTTACTAAGATAACCATACCCAGTAAAAGTTCAAAATTATACGCATTAGATGGTTGGCAGTCCTCAACTGTGCGTTCCTCCAGAAATTTCTTGCCTCGCACAGCTAAACTGTGGAATGAACTGTCGCCTGCAGTATTTTCGGACCGATTCGACCTTCAAACCTTCAAGAAAAGAGCGTACTCCCATCTTAAAGGCCGGCAACGCACTTACAACCCCTCTGGTGTTGCGAGTGTCCATGGGCGGCGCTAATCGCTTACCATCAGGCGATTCGTCTGCTCGTTTGCCACCTATGTCATAAAAAAAAACGAGCTGCATTGACAGAATATATGTATACGAGTACCGACCTACTTACGCGGGAATAGTGGGATTAAAATTACTTTGATTGTTATTATTTTCATCTAGTTTTTATTTTAGTTTATATGTACAGTAATTCTAACATTCTCTGCACAACACATATGTAATGATGTAATGAATCATAGATTCACAATATCACATATAGGTACACGTTACATATCTACCTACTTAGGATAATACACACATAAGCACCAAATTACACTCATTAAGGATGATTCACAGCAGACCGTTCCGTGTCCGGGCCGGCCCGTTTTCTATGACAGCAAACGCAACGGCCGGCGTATTTCTCTTAGAAAAAACGGGCCGGCCCGGACGCGGAACGGCCTACTGTGAATCATCCTTTATGTTGGCAACGAGTTTGGTCACTGACGGATAGTCTTAATATGTAAACAATCATTTTCTGTCAATAAACAATTTTGTATTTGTAATTATCTGGGCGGGTGGCGCAGGACCGGTCATTGTGGAAGTCTTTGGGGGAGGCCTATGTCCAGCAGTGGACGTCTTTCGGCTGACATGATGATGATGATGATGATGAATTATCTGGGATAAATGTATTATAATTTAACCTAAGTAACTAACGGTAATAGTAGGTAGGACTCGTGATTTTTTTTCAAACTTCGGAATTCTCCATATAACTATCAAACTTGCTGGCCTATGCCATTTCTCAACCTATTCTTGTGAAATGTTGTGAGCAGTGGACGTATGATGGTTGCTATTTTATCACTTATTGTCGTGGATAAGACATTCGTCATGTTCTGACAAGTGTGCGGGTGCGAGAGTGACGGACGACCTGTAGAGGGGAAATCCGGACAGCGGGAAATCCGGAAAACCACCGGCCGGACACACGAAATCTTTTCCTGAAGCTGAAACGGAGTCAACAATTAACACTGGAAAAGTACTAAGATCTAAACGTATTTGCAAAGTTCAACAAAATTACATGTAATAAATAATAAGTCAAATTTGTCGGCCTGTTTAGCCTAGTTGGTAGTGCCACTGCCTCCGAAGCTAGAGGTCCCGGGTTCGATTCCCGGTAAGGGCATTTGTTTCTGTGGTGAGCAGAGACATTTGTTCCTGAGACTTGGATGTTTTTCTATGTATTTATGTATATATCTATTAAATATGTCGTCGTCTGGTACCCATAACACAAGCCTTATTGTGCTTACTGTGGGACTAGTTCGATTTGTGTAAAAAATTGTCCCAATATATTTATTATTATTTATTTATTTATTATTATTAATGGCAATGGGTTCCAATCCCGGTCAGGATATTATTTGTGTAATTATCACAAATATTTGTTCCTGAGTCTCGGATGTTTTCTATGTATTTAAGTATGTATTTGTCTATATAAGTATGTGTTCAGAACCATTTAAAAACGGACGTTTTTAATCATTTTTCTTTAAACAAAATTGTATACTCTGTGTTGTCTATATCGTCGTCTAGTACCATAGTATAAGCTTTGCTTTGCTTGGAACTTGGTCGATTTGTGTAAGATTCTCCCCCAACATTTATATTTAACCAATTCCTGGTCCTTTCTGGTCTTTTCCTGGTGTCAGAATAATTAATAGTCCTTACAAGGTTTTCTATTGAACAAAACAGATATTCGACAGCTAGATATTACAGATCATGCTATCCCGCTCTACCTGCTCTGTTGCTTAACTCATCATCATCATCATCATGTCAGCCGAAAGACGTCCACTGCTGGACATTGGATAGGCCTCCCCCAAAGACTTCCACAATGACCGGTCCTGCGCCACCCGCATCTAGCGGACACCCGCGACCCTTACACAGGTCGTGAGTCCACCGTGTGGGAGGCCTGCCCACGCTACGCCTTCCGGTACGTGGTCGCCACTCGAGAACCTTTCCGCCCCAACGGCCATCGGTTCTATACGTGCTATGTGCCCCGCCCTATATACCTATATAGCAGAGTTAAGGATGATTCACAGTAGACCGTTCCGTGTCCGGTTTTTTGGTGCGACGTGCCCGTGTTCGCTTTACCGCGTAACCGCCTCCGCCCCTCAATTAAATTGCGGAGTTGGTTCGTATTAGTCTTACCTCGGTAACCCGCAGCCCAGTAATGTACCTATGTTATAAAAATTTCACTTTACTTATACTAGGGACCTTTGACCTTTTCTGTGAGTACAGGAACGAGGAATGTCACTTCATATAATTTTAGTCTAAAAGTAGTCATTGGTGTTATGAAGAAACATGAACTTAGTGTAGCTTTTCGGCTAAGAAGTTATCATAAATCATAACCGGCTGTAGGTAATTGTTTTTATTATTGAAACCAAATAAAAGTAGTGGCTCTGTGAGCTGTAGTTTTTTTTTTCAAATTTGCAAAAACTGACTCGACAAAAAAAATCTATATAATTATCGAACCTGCTCACAAAATTTCACGAGAATCGGTTGAGAAATGCGACCTGTAGAGGAGAACATCCGGACAAACAGACAGACAGACATACGAAAGAATTTTTGTCAAAAGCTGAAACGGAGAAGTTTCGCTCGCTTCGCTCGCTCGGTCAATAAAACCTAGTTTTAATTGTCAGTCATACTTACTTCTTACGGGTACTAAGGCACTATAGTGTGTATTGATATTACCTATCCATTGCAACCTGACACTGTCAGAATCGGGAAAATTTGGATGATGGCACGAAACTTCGTTCGGTTCTATTTGCGAACCGGGAGATTAACCTATTTTCTTAATGCGCTGGAAACTTTATTTTGTTAGAAAATCCTTAGTGTTACCTAATAGCAGATAAACTGTGCTGTTACAACATATAAATGTACCTTATTTATGACAGACTCGAAAATAACCACTATATTTACATTTGATGAACAACACTGCTGAAATTATGAAATTATAATTAGTTGACTGCGAATATTATTTATGTACATTGTCGCCGCATCTGAGATAATGACGATATGTGCCTTGGATTCATACACAATAATATTATATGGCGACAAAGAATTGTAACCTTTATAGATTTACATGTCGTCATAGAGCATGGAAACATGAATCATCTGGATTGTAGCTAATGCTATATGAAACATGTGGCTGTGCCACTATACACGTTCACTGCCATCGGTCAGGCCGGACAATACAGTCGACTAGCTCCGGTTTAAGCACTACAATGTGCCCGGGTGCCTTCCTAGTATGTGGTACAAGGGGGGCCGGTCTCCTCTGAGATTCCACACTCCCCTGTCCACCCTGGATCAAGGCTCCTGGTCGGTCGGTTTCAGTTTGCCTTGATCCTAATCTGGCACCCGCCGGACAGGGGACCTTTCGGTCCCCCGGGAACCTCCACGTTCCCCATAGTTCCGCCACGGTTTCTCCAACATTTAGTCGACTGTCGCTATGGACGAGAGATACTCGCTTCTGTCCAATTTCTACGCCCCTATGTCTAAGACACTACTCAAAGTACATTGTACTAGCGTTTATTGGACCCAGTTATATGGAAAACTACTGCAACGTACATACATTTTCATCATGTCTCCATACCCTATGAATAATAGTCGACATCATCAAGAAAGAGGTAGCTGACTCGACCCATCGCCAGGTCCTCACGTGCGTCTTACCTCCGCTGTCATTAGACTGCCGCCGCCATTACCCGACAGTGGCGCCAAAATGCTCACCTGTCATATTTAAACATGGCGACTCGCGCTGTGCGCGACATACATTTTGGTTTATTAATTACTAAACTGTCATTGAATTTTATCAACATAATTCAATAGCATAATTACATTCGATATTTATTCAATGCAACAGTAATATCGGCTATGGTATGTACTTAATGATAATGAGTTCTAATTACAGATTATGTTTGTAAACATTTTTATGCTCATGTTACCCACTCGTACATATACTTCAATACAAAATTGAAAGTATTAGTTGGTCGGGCTGTTTAGTAGGTATTATGAATCATTGTTTACAAATAAATATTAAAAACAACTTATAGTGGTCGGCGGTTAAGAAATTTATAACCTCAAAGTGACTTTTAGGTTATAAACTGCATGGGAATGACAGTGGTCAGGATTGACTTCTTAACTGCCGACTAGTGACTACTATAGTGGCTTGTGACCGTCGTATGAGGTAAACGTGAAAATGCCCGAGAGATGACAACTATTGATTGCGTCTGTCATTATGACATAAGGTTGAAAGTGACGTGTACTTATTGGGGCAGTTTCGAACACTGGAACTTTATATTTTCCTTGGACCAATAATCCTCCTAATCCTTCTAATATTCATCATATATCAAAGAGGCTGGTCGACGTCACTGGAGGCCAAAGAGCTGGCAGCTTCCTCGCCCAACGCATTGGCTTAGCCATTCAGCGTGGAAACGCTGCCAGAAATTGGGCCACAATGCCGCAGGGGCCTTTCTAGATTTTTATTTTTATTAATTTGTTTTAGTTTAGTGTTAATTATTTTGTTATCAGTCATAGCTTTAGAAACTATAATATACTGTACCTCCTTCCATTAATGCGAAAGATTAGATGATCGGATGTTTGTTATTCAGTCACGCAAAAAAATTCTAAACAGCTCATGATAAAACTTCGTATCGAAAAGTCTGTAGCCTGGATTAACATGTGGAATAGAGAGAAGAAGAACGCATCGAGATATACGAGTAGGTAAGGTATGTACGAATGCAAATACGGCAGCGGAATGTCTATTTTAAAACAACAATTCTCTGTTATATTTACTAAACCATATCTTAATACACAATGTTACTTATTTAGATAAGCATTCTATTGGTTTCGAGTAAATCATTAGTACCATATCTATAGTACATCTTCATTACTAAAGAGTTCAATCACGCATAATGGGCCGAATGATAAAGCAAATTAACAAGTATAAATACAAATCTGTCCAAACAAACAGTTAGTAGACGCTAGTCGTGCACTATGTTCAAACGATTGATAACTGACGCATGTGAAATCTATCGAAAATGTATTCTATAATTCTACTGCTCACTGCCTTCGCGCTAACCTTCGTCTATCTCAGAGGAAGATACAATGAAGCCTATTGGAAGAAACGCGGAGTTGCCTTCCACGATAAAAACAAATTCTTTGGAATTATCTGGGACTTTCTTAGCAGTGACAAAGCCATGTTTGAGATACTCAGCGACCTATACGTCAAATATAAGGGTGAGCCCGCCGTGGGCTTTGGTTCTCTAATGACCCCCACTATCTACGTGTTGGACCCGCAAAACGTCCAGCATGTGCTTCAGACGGACTTTCCATCCTTCAGTCACAGAGGAGTTATTATAAATAAAGACGACCAGCTAGCTGATAACGTGCTCTTCATGGACGGTCCAAGATGGAAGCTGATGCGCCAGAAAATGACGCCGCTCTTCACTGCAGCCAAGCTGAGAAACATGTATTATATCATGGACAAAAGTGCGCAAGATTTCGTGGAACATTTAAAAGAGAATCCTGAGAAATTGAAGGGAAACGGGTATGAATCTGCGACCGAGTTCTGCAGCGCGGCCATCGCTGCCGCTGTGTTTGGGATCGGGACGGAGTCCACCTTCAAGTCGCCGTTCCTGCAGATGGCCAGAGATGCGGTGAAAGTCAACTGGAAAACTAATCTCAGATTCGCGATCGGTAGCCTCAGTGATTCATTAAACAAAGTTTTAGGTCTGAAGTTTTTTAAAGAGCAAGAACCTTTGTTCATCGGCGCTATAAAACAGGTGTTGAGAGCCAGAGAGAAAGAAAACGTTAAGAAACATGACTTCGCTGATATTTGCATAAGTCTGCAGAAGGCAGGAACTATGAAGGACCCGGAGACGGGGCAGGAGCTGGAGCCGACAGACGAGCTGCTGGCCGCCCAGGGTTTCTTCTTCTTCATCGCCGGCGTCGAGCCCGCTGCCAATGCCATGTTCGGAGCGCTCACAGAACTTGGGAAAAAACCAGAGCTCCAGAAAAAACTGCATAAGGAAATCGACGAGACTTACGAAAAACACGGAGGGAACATCACATATGACATCATCTCCGAGATGAAATACCTGGACCAAGTCTTGAGCGAAGCCCTTAGAATGCATGCGCCGATCGGATTCTTAAATAGAAGTTGCATCTCGGATTCAGTTCTCCCGGTAGGTAACATTAAAGTGTCTAAAGGAACGAAGATGTTCTTGCCTGTATTCGATATGCATTTTGATCCTAGATACTTTCCCAATCCTGAGGAATTTGATCCTGAAAGATTTTCGCCAGAGAAGAGAACGACGAGCGAGATAGCCTACCTGCCCTTTGGGAAGGGAGGTAGGATATGCATAGGGATGCGCTACGCCAGACTGCAAGTGATGGCCGGGCTGCTGCACGTGCTAAGGAACTATACTGTGGTTTCCCATGTCGATAAGAACAAGAAAAGGTACGCAAAGGGACAATTTCAAGTAAGAAGAATTGATACTGATTTTGAGTTGTTCCCCAGGTATCAATAATATACCAGGAGAGGCAAAAGTTCCAAATGTTCCAATGCCCCAACTACTTGGACACTGACCCAATCATGGCACATTCAATCTTATCTCACAAAGGTGATAAATAGGTCCTATATTGATCGAGCATTATTTGGAGCAAACTGGCTCATGCCACTTTAATGAAACTAAAAATGATTTCGGAGGGACCACACACACATGTCTATAAAAAAATATAATAGTTTACCAACTGAAATATCTGCCGAAGAGAGGTACACAACTTTTATTACTAAATTAAAGAAATGTTTATTCGAAAAAACTTTTTACTCTCTTCAAGAATATATGAACATATAAAAGTTAATGTTTCTTCAGTAAATGTTAATCCAATCTTTTAAATTTTTATCATAGGTTAATTTATGTTCTTGCTACGCCCTAGCAGGGTCCATGTTGTACTTCATACCCTTGTAACACCTTGTAATGCCATGGTTGGCATTGAATAAATGAATGAATGGAAGTTTAGCAATACTCTGCGAGTGTTTTACCAGAATGTATATTCTCAGGAAAAATAATCGGAATAAAAAGAGACTAAAAGAACAGTCATCTCAAATCTTAGTCAATTTAGTCATTCCAAAGTAAAAACAACATGCAGGTTTCTTGAACCACGTTTAAATGTTGTGTGATTCCAGGTCCTTTACCTTCATATGGTGTATTATGATAGTATAAAATAATTTGGTTTTCTAGCTTGAAGTTAGTTATTAGTATAGCTGTACATAAATAGTATAGATGAGATGCGTAGCTCGAAACGCAGAGAGCGGGCGCGGCGCGGTGCGGGGCGGAGGCGGTTTTACATTTTTGATCTTTCGGCAACTGTCGATTATTGCTTCATATGTCACACACGCCACCTCCGGTCCGCTATCCCACGCGAATACCGCGCGGTTTTTTGATGCGACGTGCCCCGGGCCCCGCAACGACGCTGCGCCGCGCTCTTTGCGTTTCAAGCTTTAGGAAACATATCTTTAGGATTGTTGTATAGCATTTATTAGTTAAATATTGAAATATATATAGATTATTATGAATCGAGATTACTATGTTGTTTCTACATATTTTAAACTATTGCCCGTCACACAAAACACATTAAGTAGCTCATTTAGGTAGGTCCATTTATCTAATCATCAGCTCTACATCCCCTGTCCGCACGGAAATATTTAAAGGTTAAATAAAAATAAAAGATACAAAATTCACACAGTAGAACTTACATGTACCTACTTATCTATACTTGTAGATATTTACCCGTAATAGACAAAATTAGACCACTTAAAACGTAATTGACATCAAAATTATATTGCCCGAAGATTCTCATGACATTAATAGCCCCTAATTCAGATAAAGGCAATGACGTTCCATTCTAAATTATTATAAATTAAAGCAAAAAAAAAAAGATGCCGCCAATTTATACATATTTGCTGTGGAATTTATTGTTCTTTTTGGGAGAATAATCTTTGTTTATTTATT
Organism: Notocelia uddmanniana; assembly: GCA_905163555.1. Classification (NCBI taxonomy): domain Eukaryota; kingdom Metazoa; phylum Arthropoda; class Insecta; order Lepidoptera; family Tortricidae; genus Notocelia; species Notocelia uddmanniana. Next base: position 14,950,518 of record LR991075.1, on the reverse strand, counting down.
TTTTCTATTTTGTCGCAATCGAATTGAAAAGTAGAGCGTAAAACTCTGGTCTAAAAGCCATCTTAATCCTCGAACTATTTTCGCTCACTTCGTTCGGATAACTATCAATTTCAAATATATATGGTATTAAGCTATAGTGAACAAAGTTCATGTATTCAGCCTGCAAGCAGGCGTACAAATATATCAATGAAAATAATCCATGTATGAAGAATAAAATAATTAAAATAATACAAAATAGATATATGCGTGAGTCAAATGTTTATGAATTTTATGATCTAAGTAGTTCTTAACACTATAGAAAGATTTCTCTTGTAGCTATTTGGTCAATTTGTTTTTAAATATGTCGCCTGTCAATGCTTTTAAGAGTCCGCAGTAAGCTCGGTTCTCCAACGTAGTTTCGCTCTCATTTTAAAATGGCAAGCTGGAATCATTTGAAACTTTGTATACACAAGAGTATCCGGTATATCTATGTCGGAAATTAGTTTCTGTTGAAATTATAATGGAGAAAAAATGCAGAGATTATTAAGGTTTTCATACAAGACCTAAAAAAAACTCAAAAACTCGCTGTATTTTTTTTCCATTCCAAGTTCTAGCAACAGAAACAAATTTCCGACCTATATATAGCGGATCCCATTGTGTATACAAAGTTTCATGTTATTTCAGCATGGCATTTTAAAATGAGAACGAAACTACGTTTGTATGGAGAATCGAGTTCGGTCGAGCGTACGGGGGACTCTTAAATCATCCGGCAATTTATTAAAAAGTACAATGCTCATGTTATAGACATTTAATTTATACATGTATTTGTGACAGCGAGGATTGTACAATAGAGACATAATGTGCGGTCTTGTTTGTGTCTGGATGATTTCGCTTCGTCTACTGAAGTCAACAAAGACACATACCTCTCGAATGTACAAACATGGCTATGTGTAACTTTCTAAAAAGTGGAATACAGCTTTCATCCATCTTAACATTGCTTATTGCTCTTATACACTTTTTCTGTATTTTAAACACTCTATCCTCGATAGAGTTACCCCATAGTATTAGACCGTAAGCAAGTACTGACGACACATATCCGTGGTAAGCTGTTAGTGCAGCTTCTTTGGATACCGTAACTCTCAATGTCTTAAGTGCGAACACAAAACGGTTTAATCTATTACATATTTGTTCAATTTGATCTTTCCAATTGAGGTGTTCGCCAATTATTGTGTCAATTTTTTTTATTGAATTTACAGTACATATGGTGCTACTTTACCGCACGAGTGTGGTAATCAGCAGATTACGTGCATATGTCGAAACTTTAAAGAGCCATATGAATTGTAAAACGTTGTACGATACACGTGCGAACAGGTAATTCGCAACTCGTGTCGATTTAAAACACTCCCTTCGGTTGTGTTTCAATTTATCACCACTCGTTGCGAATTTCCTGTTCTTTGCACTTGTATCGTAATGTACTATTACTTCATCTAAAATGTCATTTTTATATTCTATTTGGTTTGGTATTGGATCATCTCGTGGTAATATGGCTTATTTTAGACCCTTGTCATACAATCTACTATTACACACACTTAGATTAATAATATCAATACTGTGCGAGTACCTACTTCAGTGTTTATACATATTATTTACCGACCTGTTCTACATATTATAATGTATATATATATATATGTGTATATGTTCAGAAACATAATGATTTGCACTAATTAGTATTTTTGCTAGAACAGAATCGTCATTTTCAAAATACACGGAAAAGCAGAAAATGCTTTTGAATTTCTGAGTTTCCGACAGACCATAATTTTAACGTTTTAGAAAGAAAGAAAGAAATATATTTATTTGGTGTAGTGGAGGGTGTAGGTAGATTGATACCAAAGAGAAATACAAAAATACGAGTAAAACTTACGTAACTAACTTATCATAACTAGACTAGCTAGCTTAAGTTAATGATAAAGAAGGATAGTAAGCTGTTAAATTAATTCAAATCTAAGTATTTATTATCGAATCGAAACTACAAAATTACAAATCAGATTTAAGGTATGTAGGTGTCACGAAATAATATAAATAAATAAATATTACAGGGTATTTTTTTTACGCAAGTCGAACTCTAAGGCTTGTGTTATGGGTACGAGACGACGATATATTTAATATTTATAAACTAAAACACATAGAAAACATCCAGGTCTCAGGAACAAATGCCCTTACCGGGATTCGAACCCGGGACCTCCACAGGTCGACAAAATAAATTAAGTACTTACACTATAAAACTACATCGTCCGCATATTGTATTAGATATTTTTAAGTTGTTTAGATACAATTTTATTTTGATTTTAAAAGATGCTATGGATGTACTGTTTCTGATAGGTGGTGGTAGATTATTCCAACACTTCGTGGTGGTAAATACATATGTTTTATTATATTGGAATAGTGTCCAAAAATCACCAACTTTCAGTTTAAAATAATCCTCGACTGTAACTGTATCAGGCAGACGTCAGTTTGCCAGTTGAAAAAAATCCCCGCATCAAGCTTTATTTTGTATTACAATAACCAAACGGTACAACTGCAGTGCAAGTTGCTCATAAAAATCACACGCACTTCCGACCCTTTAAGTAAATGGAGTATGTACGATCCAAGTATCGCAGATTTCGCGTGTCAGCATTAAATATGTTAGGTTTTAATAAATCGATGTATCGGCGATTACGCCACTAATGAATCAGTCTACGTTTATACGTGCTCCTAGCTAGTACTTATACGTTTTACCTTGGTTATCAATAAAATCATACAACGCCATCAGTGTTTCTATCAAATCTACAATCAACTATCAAGAATCAATCATCATAGGTGTACTATCCGTACAGAGTACCTAAGTAGCTGATACACTACTTAGTATTGAACGCTTTGTCCTGTGACATATTATTGAAAGTGAAAGCGCACACTTAATTAACCTCTTTGTTTCAAGATTATTGACTTGAATCATTGCTCACGTTGTTGACAAAACAAACAGTACAGATAAAATGTTGGAGATTAGAACCTTTATCATCATTGTCATATTGTGCACGACTTCTAGACGTTTTTAATTATCAATACAAGGTTTATTTACTCGTATATACCTCACCACCTAAAGATACTTATTTATTTAATCGTATAGCATTTATTTACGAACCGTGAGATCTTCGAGAAGACAAGTATGGTTGCCAGTTTTTGTTGCACTTTTAGCACCACCCAGGGGTCACGTGTAGGGTAACGGTGGGTACTCCCTACGGACGTGGTGCAACTTCGACCCCCCTTAATTGTCAAGTGAGTGGACAACTTGACTGTTAGAAGTTCTCAAGCCGCCCGAAGGCCTCTAACTTGGCTTAACGACTACGACAGCAGCCGGGATCAACGGCTTAACGTGCCTTCCAAAGCACGAGAGCGCTCAGTTAGTAACCACTCAAGCGGTTACCCATCCATGAACTGACCTGCGCCCACATCTTAACCTCGCATACCGCACGCGGTAGGCGGGTGCCGCTGGGCCACGAGCGTTCTCCTAACCTAAAGGTACTTAATCAGTAATAAAAGAAAGTCCCCCGCTGCTTCTGTTTGTGTCTGTAAGCGATAAACTCAAAAACTACCGGACGGATTTTCTGGTTTTCATCAATGGACGAAGTTTTTCATGAAGGTTTATGGGTATAAATAAATATAATACGGGTACAGTCTTACACATAATAATAAAATGTATACAAAGTGTTTTTATTGATTTCCGTTTCTTCAAGCATTTAGCCATATTTGGTTTTTCAATAATGGCCTTAAGAGTTAACGAGGAGTTAAGAGTTAACGAGGAGTTAAGAGTTAACGAGGAGTTAAGCAAAAGTTAATGGTCGACAGTTTCGGAAAGATCAAAAATGCAAAACCGTTCCGCCCCGCACCCCGCCGCGCCCGCTCTGTGCGTTTCAAGCTTAAAACATTGATGAATCTGTATAATCTACTGATATAAACGTTTTATTTACACTGCAAAAACGTTGCATACGGATTCTCACAAACATTAAAAACGTTAACACTTGCAAACCTCACTTTAAAAAATTAAAAAAATTAACATTACCAGCCCTGTATATATTGGAAGTTAGTAAATTTGTAAGAAAACATCAAAATTTATACACAAAAGCAAAAGAACTTCACACCTGCACCCTAAACTTAAGACATAAAAATAAAATAGCTCTCCCAACAAGTAATTTACAGATGAGTAATAAAAGCCCGGGACCCGGGTATGTCCTAAAACTACGACTAAGACCACCGGAGGATGGGCAGCAGCATCCCTGGAGTGCGGTGGAGACACTGCGATCGCCAACCCGCATGCCGAGCGTGGCGATTATGGCATTTACCCCCTATGAAAATGACACAAAGGCCACGGCCCCGAGGTTCCGGCGGCCCCCGGTGCCCTGGTTTTGGTAGCGGCCAGGGTACTAGCGGGGCCAGGGGTGCTAAGAATCTCCGGTTAAGATCCGGCTACCACCACCGACGACTTCTGGCCCTGGCAACATACAACACACGAACACTGCGGACAGACGAAAAGATAGCGGAACTGGAGGAAGGATTGAGCAGGTTGCGTTGGGATATCGTAGGGTTATCTGAAGTCCGAAGAGAGGGGGAGGACACGATAACCCTGAAGTCCGGCAACTTGCTCTATTTCCGGGAGGGCGACCAACAGTCCCAGGGAGGTGTCGGGTTTATCGTCCACAAATCCCTCGTGAACAACGTGGTGAAGATCGAGAGTGTGTCGGCTAGGGTGGCGTACCTTATACTCAGAGTATCCGAGAGGTACTCGTTGACGGTCATACAGGTGTACGCGCCGACCTCGGCACACTCCGACGACGAGGTGGAGGCTATGTATGAGGATATATCAAAGGTCATGCATAGTTCCAAAACCTACTTCACCGTTGTTATGGGGGATTTCAACGCGAAACTGGGCAAGAGAGACGGCGAAGAGCCGAGAGTGGGGCAATTTGGAGTTGGAAGTCGGAACCACCGGGGCCAACTACTGGCTGGTTTCTTGGAGAAGGAGGGACTCTACATGATGAACTCCTTCTTCAAGAAACGCGAGCACAGGAAGTGGACCTGGATGAGTCCCGACGGTGCAACAAAAAACGAGATTGACTTCATCATGTCAACGAAGAGGCATATATTCAATGATGTCTCTGTGATCAATACGGTTAAAACCGGAAGTGATCATCGTCTGGTAAGAGGCACATTGAATATATGCGTCAAGCTAGAGCGCTCTCGACTGATGAAGTCCACGCTCCGTCCAGCAGCAGTCCAAATCCAAAACCCCGAGAGCTTTCAGCTGGAACTCCAAAACCGTTTCGATTGTCTAGGCGGCGATGTGGACGAATTCAACGACGGGTTTGTGGAAGCTGTCCATAGCATTGGGTCTAAGTTCTTTAAGGCCCAACGAACTCCAAGAGCCAAAAGGCTTTCTATCTCCACTCAGAGGCTCATCGAGGAAAGGAATGAGATGATTCTGCAGTCTTCGGCCGATGCGAAATTATACAGGCAGCTCAATAAACAGATCTCTAAGTCCATTACCCGCGATCTGCGCCAATTCAATACAAATCGTATTGAAGAGGCCATCGAGCAGAATAAGGGCTCTAAAGTTTTCTCAAGAGATCTGTCTATTGGGCAGAGCCAGCTCGCCAGATTAAAAACTGAAGATGGTAGAATCGTTTCGTCCAAACCTGAGCTTCTGAGTGAGATAGAGTGCTTTTATGGACAGCTATACACGTCAACTAGCAGACCCGAAGTTGGTCTGGCGGAAGACCCTAGAGCTAGATTAACCCGGCACTATACCGAAGATATCCCGGACATCAGTCTGTACGAGATTAGAATGGCTCTTAAGCAGCTGAGGAACAACAGGGCATCCGGTGAAGACGGAATTACAGCGGAACTCCTGAAGGCGGGTGGAAAACCGGTCCTTAGGGCCCTTCAGAAGTTGTTCGACTCCGTCTTACTGGAAGGTAAAACTCCAAAGGCATGGAACAGAGGTGTGGTGGTGCTGTTCTTCAAAAAGGGTGACAACTCCTTACTGAAGAACTACCGACCCATCTCACTTCTGAGCCATGTCTATAAGCTGTTTTCAAGAGTCATTACGAACCGTCTCGCACGCAGGCTAGATGACTTCCAGCCTCCCGAACAAGCCGGTTTCCGAAGAGGCTTTAGCACCGTAGACCACATCCATACGCTCCGTCAGGTTATACAGAAGACTGAAGAGTATAACCTGCGCCTCTGTTTAGCGTTCGTGGACTACGAGAAAGCCTTTGATTCGATTGAAACGTGGGCTGTACTACAATCTCTCCAACGGTGCCAAGTGGACTACCGCTATATCGAAGTGTTGAAGTGTTTGTACGAGAATGCCACTATGTCAGTCCGACTCCAGGACCAGAACTCAAAACCTATTCCGTTGCAGCGGGGAGTCAGGCAAGGAGATGTTATTTCTCCTAAACTGTTCTCCGCTGCACTGGAGGATGTTTTCAAGACTCTGGACTGGAGAAGGATGGGCAGCAACATAAACGGCGACTACCTCACTCACCTACGGTTTGCTGACGATATAGTTGTCTTGGCTGAGACCATGGAGGATTTAAGTACAATGCTCAATGACCTCAGTAAAGCCTCCGAGCGAGTTGGTCTAAGGATGAACATGGACAAGACGAAGATCATGTCAAATGTCCATGTCGCACCAACTCCTTTAACAATCGGACACTTTACGCTCGAAGTTGTAGACGATTACATATACCTAGGACAGACTGTCCAGTTGGGTAGGTCCAACTTCGAGAAAGAGGTTAATCGTCGAATCCGACTCGGCTGGGGCGCGTTCGGGAAGCTACGGCACATCTTTTCGTCCAATATTCCGCAGTGTCTCAAGACAAAAGTTTTTGACCAGTGTGTGTTGCCAGTGATGACATATGGCACTGAAACGTGGTCGCTTACTATGGGCCTCATACGTAAGAAGGCTCAAAGTCACCCAAAGGGCAATGGAGAGAGCTATGTTGGGAGTTTCTCTGCGTGATCGCATCAGGAATGAGGCCATCCGCAGCAGAACCAAAGTGACCGATATAGCCCTCCGAATCGCTAAACTTAAGTGGCAGTGGGCGGGGCACATAGCACGTAGAACCGATGGCCGTTGGGGCGGAAAGGTTCTCGAGTGGCGGCCACGTACCGGAAGGCGTAGCGTGGGCAGGCCCCCCACACGGTGGACTGATGACCTGGTGAAGGTCGCGGGTGTCCGCTGGATGCGGGTGGCGCAGGATCGGTCATTGTGGAAGTCTTTAGGGGAGGCCTATGTCCAGCAGTGGACGTCTTTCGGCTGACATGATGATGATGATGATGAATAAAAGCCCCCATATGACAACCATACGCATTTACAATATACATACATATACAACCTTTGTTAAGAAGTTAAAAACATATTTAATAGGAAACTGTTTTTATTCCCTGCAAGATTTCTTTAATGTAAATAGATACCATAAATATTTATAGTTTGAATATGTCATACCTACTATATCTTAATACATGTAAACTTCTAATGTACCTTTAGGATATAAGTTAATTTTACAATACCCTTACAGGGTGTCATGTTGTATTCTTAAGTTAACAGTTATTTAAGACCTGCTGTATACCAAAAACATAAATGCAATAAAGTTATTATTATTATTATGTCTTTACCTGATATCGGGACCATGGGGTCCCGGACTTTTGGAAGGCGTGCGTGGGGCGGAAGCCAACAGCGCAGAGGCCCTTTTAGACAATTTAATCTAAAAGCAAAAGGATACACATGGCGGATACCATCCCCGAACGCACAATATGATACATCCAGAGATGGTCCCCGCCAGGTGCAAAGACTAATACAGTGCATCACTGTGCTGCGATGGAAACTAAGGTCATGGGCTATTGTGTTGAATGTTGGATGGGCTGGATAATGGGCTATTGGAGGAGACTAGCGGGCACCTGCCGTGACAATCAGTCTCAATATTGTAAAAGGCAGGCGGTGACTCGCCAGCTCGTTGAGTATTATTATTATTATTAATCGTAACGTAAGATGCTCTTAATCAAGTATTCGAATAAGTATGTAAAGTGATTAAGTTTAGGTACAATCAGATCAATCAAGAGAAGGCAAGTCGCACTATTAAGTAGTATAGTTATTTGTTCAACAAGAGAGCAAAGTAGATTTTTGCTGCGAGTATTGATCTTGAGTCCCGAGGAAGCGAAAGATTCTAGAGCGTAGCGAGTGATTCAAAATTAGAATCTCGTGTGATACATACAACTTTTCACCTCAGCGGCGAGAACATATAACGCAAAGAAATAGTGATAGAGAGAATGAAGTTACATAAGCTAACGTACGATATGAAAAATTAATAAGTAAGTATTTTTTCACGCTCGCAGCAAAATTGCATTTTGCTCACTGGTTTCAAGCAGCAAAACCGCCATTTTCGAGCCGCTGAGGTGAAAAATCATTTTAAGCAATTGAAGAACGTCCCCGCATGCCAAGCGTGGCGATTATGGCATTTACCGCTCATGAAATTGGGGGAGGCCTATGTCCAGCAGTGGATGTCCTTCGGCTAATATGATGGTAGTGGAAGAATGTTCCTACCTATGCACGTCAAAAGATGTGATCTAAGGAGCTTTGAAAGAAGATGGATTCCAGTTAGATCTCACTTCCTTTATTAATAGCGAAACTGTTTACGTACTTTGGCGTTTTTCACATTCATGTTATGATGGGATTATACGAGTAGGTACAACTGTTAATCAGGGCTCGGAAACCGGTATTCATGCCATACAAAAATACCGGTATTTTTTTAGTTCTTATCGTTCTTTCGTCTACTATTTCATGTTTAATCAGGCAATCTAACAATATGAAGTAATAACCCAAATACATTATTGAGTTCTACATAAAGAGCATAAACTAATTAAAAATATTTGGCTATTTCAGGATTTTGAGATTAACCGGTTCCGAGCCCTGCTGTTAATAGATGGCGCTACGCACTGAAAATTTTTACATAATCTGCGTTACAATTATAATAGATCTGCAGCAATCTGCCCGGCTAGTATGATAGCATTCATGACGTGTTATATATCGGAGCATATAATTGGTCGGGATTACCGTGCTAGCCGGGCTGCATTGTTATTCGATTCGTATAAAAATATCGATAAATTAACTATTATAAATCACATAAATGCCTTATACGCTCGAGTTTGTAACATAGTATTTTTTTATACAGAAAACTCCCGTGTGCTTGAGACATATTAAATATAATGAAACGGGTCACTCACGTCTTTAAGGTCGAATATCGCTCGACATGTTTCAGACCGGTTCGCGGTCCTTAATCATGAGCACCTATCGCGGCGGCGGTTTCCTTAGCACTGATTATACAATCAGATATATCATTACATCATCATTCTTCTAGCGATCCCGGAGTCCGCATTGTCACCTAGTCCCTTATTTTGTGTATAGCTTAACGCATTCACTGCCACCGACGCTCATGTGCGTTCATTTTATGCAAGTTTGTTCTTGGGGAGCGTGGCTGGCAGTGAATGTGTTAACAAAAGCGACTGCCATCTGACTTTGTAACCCTGAGGGAAAATTAGACCTTATTGGGATTAGACCGGTTTCCGCTCGATTTATTTATTTATTTTAATTACATTTGCAACTTAAGCCGGGTCCACAGCGCCATGTTTTTCGTGTTTGCGAACATCAAACATGTTTTTCGAACACAAAATAGGCGTGGCCTCAATGTTAAGGCCGGTCCACTGCACCAAAAATCCAACAAAACATGTTTGTAAAACATGTTTGATGTTTGCAAACACGAAAAACACGGCGCTGTGGACCCGGCTTCACGGTTACGAGTAGGACCATAGCATCACAAACTTAAGACTATACTATATTAAATCCTTCTCTATCATCCTCTAACATTCGTCACTCAATTTCGCCACCCCAGAAGTGAATAAGTCACAATGTGGAGCTGCGCTAAGCATGGAGTTGAAAATGAGGAGCGCGCGCCGGAGCGGCGATGTTTTCATTCACCGAAAAACTACTGTTAAATATCAAATGATTGTGACTTTAATGTATGAAATGCGTTCGGCAACGGTACCGGTGTAGCGTGAGTCGTTCATTGACCATGCACAGCAGTCTTATCATAAGAATCACAATCGGATTCAAGTGGTATGCAAAAATTAAAAAAACTGCGAGCGATCAAATATCTTACCTAAAGAGCTGACCTAGTCAGAAATAACCCGACTCCACCGGGCATCGAACTCTGAGTGCTGAGCCAGTTAGCAACGACCCGTACAACGACTCACCTCATATGACCAGTACATGCGTGACCTCCAATAATGCATAGTTTTTAAAGCTCTTGGGTGCAATGTATACTAGACATTGTGATGTGAGTTGTGTGTGAGTGAGAGAGATTAAGCATAGCTCCTCACCAGACAGTGCCAAGTCTTGGCCCAAGATATAGCCATCTGCGGAATGGCTGATTTTGACATTGACTTTTGGCGCCATTTTATAATCGCAGATTGGTATAATTTATAGCTAGCATGTGCCAAAGTTGTGTTCTTAATGTTTCATAGTTGTCAATAATTGGCGTTGTGATATAGACGTATTTTAGGGAGTTGAAATTAAATATCTTTGTGGTCTTCTAGCCAACGACTGTTGAAAAGACTTACAACTTTCCAAAAACTCTCTGTAAAGTGTAAACGAAATGGATGTGATATCAGAACAGGAGAAAGCCATTGTTAGTGAGCTATTGGCGACTCTACGGCGGAAAATGGAAGAACGATGTGCTGTAGAAGTTGCTGAGCAAAGTGACAGTCCCCTTCATTCACCGGCACGTATCCAAATATACTTATGATTAATTAACAATTAATCATCATTATATCATCCTATATCAAGTCTTGGGATTAGGTAGCGGACCCTGGGAGCCTGTGGGCATCCTTCGGGATGCAACTGTACTGGGAATAACCCTAAGATGATGATGATATCATCATATATCAATAAATATGACCACTTGTTCTGGTGCGGAGACCGCGAGCGGCTCGCCCGGGACGACCTCTCGCCAGGTGGACCGACGACCTGAAGAGAGTAGCGGGAAGCGGTTGGATGCGGAGAGCTGAGGACCGTGTAGTGGCCCAAATCGGGGAAGGCCTAAATCCAGCAGTGGACGACTGCGGGCTGATCATGATGGTGATATATATCAGCCGAAAGACGTCCACTGCTGAACAAAGGCCTCCTCCAAGAATCTCCACAACGATCGGTCTTGCACCGCCCTCATCCAAAGGTTTCCCGCGACCAGACCAGACCGTTGGGGGGACCTTGTTGGGGGGTTCCTCGCGCTAATTATACAAAAATAATAATAAATAATAATAACGAGGCCTTCGGGCGGCTTGAGAACTTCTAACGGTCAAGTTGCCTACTCACTTGACAAAGCCTGATCCCTATACGTAAGGTCTAGTTTCTCCCTTGGCTTAGGAGGTCAGATGGCAGTCACTTCCATAAAAACTAGTGCCTACGCCAATTCTTGGGATTAGGTAGCGGACCCCAGGCATCCTTCAGGATGCAATCATACTGGGAATAACGTTAGGATGATGATGATGATGATGAATATAACGTAGGAACGTTGTGATCATTACATATATACGAGTATCTCATTATTATATACTTATAGCTATTCGTCCTCGTTACCCTGTCGTTACCTCCAAAAAAGTACCGCATAATCTATAAAAAGAGTCCGACTCGCACTTGGCAGGTTTTTAGTATTTGTTGTTATAGCGGTAACAGAAATACACAATCTGTGAAAATTTCAACTGTCTAGACAGTTGAAATTTTACGGTTAAAACTATTACGGTTCTTGAGATACAGACAGACGGACGGACGGACGGACAGCGAAGTCTTAGTAATAGGGTCCCGTTTTTACCCTTTGGGCACGGAACCCTAAAAACAAAATAAAAATTGAAACGTGCACACCAGCGGAACAGGAACAGACCGGTAATCGAAACTGGTATCTTGTGTTACCGGTTCACTGCATTAACCATTATTGGAGGATCATGCATCTTTTTTTCTTTTTTTTTATGATAGACTGACCAGCGATTGGCCTTACTGATGGAAAGCGATGACAAGGCCTAAGATGTTGCTTACTGATCTACCAATAAGACTGCCTGTTTGTTTCTCCTAGCGTGTTGTTGTTGATAATTTTGACATGAACAGTAGGTACAATCCCCACTCACAATAAAATATTCCAAAATGGTCCTCAAATTCATAAGGACTAATGTCAATAATGCGGCCACGGAAGTCAGATGGACCAAAATCCCGGAGAATAAGCCAAAACCGATTTTCTGTGAATCGTATAATTACCTACTTAAATTTTGAAACGATACCAAACAAGCATATATTGGGGGACTATCTTACACAAATCGACCTAGTCCCAAACTAAGCAAAGCTTGTACTATGGGTACTAGACGACGATATACATACATGTATCTTCGATCAATAATAAACCTAGATACACTATCACCTGCAAATTCAAGTCGAAAAAGTGTCCGAATTTCATTGCGACTGTGTGCGTGTATAGGAGACACACAAAAAAAAGTAATGCGTTTTGTACCATTTCCTTTTATTCGATATTAAGCCTTAAGTCACAAACATAACGTTTTATTTTGAATGATAGTGTTTGGCGGTTATAACATTACAACATGCACGTATCGATTCTGGAAAATTTCCACAAAAGTCCGCATTATGTTAACAGATTGTACACCGTAAATCAAGTGTAATTAGGTTCAGTTTCGTTTCTGTTGATTTTCCACTGATTAGATGTCAACATTGGAACAGAGGCCGTATCGTGTGCCGTGGAGTCGAAATTGTTTTTTTTTTTAATAGGCATCGGTGGAATACAAGCATACGACTTGTCAGGTGGTAACGTCGATTTATACCAACACGACCACTTTGGCTTAGTTGATAGCGACCCTGTCTGTCTATTAAGCAGGAGGTCTCGGATTTGATTCCCGGTCAGGGCATTTATTTGTGTGGTAAGCAATTGAGCATAAATATTTGTTCCTGAGTCTTGGATGTTTTTTATGTATTTAAGTATGTATTTATTAATATTTAAATATAAGTAGGATATATTATGTAGTAGCCATATTACAAGCTTTATTAAGTTTGGGACTATGTCGATTTGTGTAAGATTGTACCCTCATATTTTTATTTTATTTTCATACCATATAAATCATCACGAACAATTTGCTTTAACTAAATGTTACAAGGGCATTTTCAGAAATAAGTGTACCCAATTAGCGTGAGTTGTTAAAAAAGTTAATCAATGTCAGTTTAGTGGCAATAATTAAGAAATAAATTTAAATGAAAACTGAATACATAGTTTATTTTTATCAGTTATATGCGTTGTCATAAAACAAAAAATTCTGAAAAGTGACAGGAACAAACCACGCTAAAATCATTTGGTTTAAAATATTCTTCACCTCTTTCTTTAGCTATAATTTGCCTCCATTTATCTCTCTCAATTTCATTTTTTGGATAACTGTAACAAGGTTAATAGTAAGTTAGATTAGTAAGCTACATGTAAGTGAAAACCTTATCAAAATGAGTAAAAAAGTTTTTGATTTAAACAACGTATACTGAGCAGAGCGACATGTCAGACAAACAAACTGTTACCACCCGATTTTGATATATGAATAAAGTAAAATACAAATACACTCCATACATAATTATGTGTGTACAATAAAAACAATACATGTAACTTTCGTAAAAAAGGTTTCAGTCTGCGACTCCTTTCATTCGAAATTTTACTATAGTCCAATTCGTCCGTTCTCCGTTTCGTTTCAATATACGACTAACTCAACGTGAGGGAAAGAGACAGCAGCGTAGCTGGTTGGCTGTTTGAGTATTTCAAATATTTACATAAAATATTTTTTATAAGCCTGATATAACTACAAATTCAATAAATTATGAAACTTTAAATAAATACTCATCGAAAATACGAAATTCCATCCTTTTTTAACGTCGTTAACGTGTTGTTTTTGCACTTTTTCACGGAGCACTTAGGCATGTTGACTCGCCGATGGCTAGCGCGCGACTGTGAACGCAAGAGTGCTTAAACGGAATTTAAGCACTCTTGAGCGTGGACGCCGTTGACAGGCAAATAGTGTATCTAGGTTTATTACTGATCGAAGACTTGTATAGATAAATACATACTTAAATACATAGAAAACATCCAAGACCCAAGAACAAATATCCGTGAAAAATGCACAAATAAATGCCCCGGCCGGGATTCGAACCCGGAACCTCTAGCTTCGGAGGCAGAGTCACTACCAACTAGGCTAAACAGGTCGTCATGAAGTGTACAGTTTACATCCAAATGTACCCCATTTTCACTGCTCTTGGATGTGTTTTATCGGTTCAGCTCGATGCGCGAAGGACTTTGAGCACTTTGGCTTGAAGCAGGATGAAGGATGTTTCGCAAAACGAATGACACCTATTGAAGTATACATATCTATATATTAATACTAATTTTGAAACGGACAGTTTCGTAAAACCGACAGAACTTTCCAAAACCTTATCGACGTACAATTATTCAACTGCGTGTTACTTATTTCCAAAGCGTCGGCCATTAGTAAACCGATGTTGGCCTGATTTCTGCGAATAAAATCATGTTGTTGCTAGTAAATCAGTGCGGCGGCTTGGCAGCGCTCGTTGGATTCGCGCCAAAATGGCTGTCAAACGAAACGTCATAAATGCAGTCGTAGACTTTGAACTTTAATTATTAATCGTCAAAGTTGATAATGAAGTGCCAGGAACGTTATTGTCTGCGGAAAATGTTCTGATATTGTAAGAAAATTGGCATAAATCTTACATAGTATTTAGTGTTAGAGTGGGGCGATAATTATTTTGCTGCAGCTAACATTACTTAGGTATTTACCAAAGATAAAATCGGGTAGTAGAATTTACGAAAATTACTTATTTGCAAAACAAAACTTAGTAAGTAAATAGTAATACGTAATATTTATCAAACAAAAAGTACAAGGCTTTTTTGGCTTTTGAAAATTTCGGGAAGCCTAAAAGAGAGGGCGCCTACTGTCGAGTGGTAACAACAATCGATGCACTTGTTAGTGCGTGCAATCTGAAAACGGAGTATCTCCCTCTTTGTCAGACGAATATTCAAGTGCGACAGAGAGGCACATATTTCGTTTTCGGTTCGTGGTAGCCCTGGAAGGTAAGTTATGTTTTCCAATCAGGGTGCGCCTGAATTGGCCATTATGAACGTAAAACCATAAGAACCGAGGAAAAACGGGCATCCAACAACAGCTTTCGACCTTCATACTGCGCATACTAATAATAATATGTCGCACAGAGCACAGAGTAACTTTTTGCAACGATACACTCACGTTTAAAAACTTGATATCTAGCGTATAAAGCTTTGGATACACGAATGTCACGAATTTCGGCGCCAACCGTATAGACAGAGCCTTTCAAGCGTTCCGATCGGAATCCGAGAAATATCGGTCCGAATCCTAGTATTATTTTATTATGTTATATCGAGATGTATCGTTGCAAATAGAACACCGTTTGCGATAAGTATTAAGTTATTGCATTCGCCAATTTCGCCATGCTGAATTTTGTGTGAATTATACAGAACGGCGACTACGCGACGGACAGCTACGGGTTCCCGATATTGCCTGAGTTGCCGGCCGTCGAGTACGATATCGTAAGGCTGTCACGGACCTGTAACGTCGAACTTATAAGAAGCAAATATCTCCGCAAAATTGCAATTATCAATCGATTATAATTATAAGGAAAGTCCTACATAGTAGGAAACTCGTTAGGTTCGTTCGTTACCTACCTTGTGTCCCTCAAAGAGGAAAGACAAAAAGGAGGGAAGCACTTTCAATACTTTACAATCCCTCGAGATAAATTATAGTCTAACAGTATTTGCAAGTCTACGGTGACATATACCTACATTTGGGCTGGTCCCGATCCATCATTTTTTTTTCCTAAATATTGTATTTATTAGGGCGAGTTGGTTTGCCAGAGCGCACTGTAGCAGACGTTCGCCTTTTTGATTTCTGTTGCCGTAACTAAGGGTTGTAAGGGGTTATTTTGTTAATGTGTAGTTTAGAAATTATTATTTTTTATTTTATATTAGCGTTAGACATGCAAAAGTGCCTTTATTGTGGCCTAGATATTTGTAGAATGAATGTTTTTGATACATAAACTCATCTGCAATCCCAAATGAGATGACTAGAACAGAACACATGCAAGATTTGTGCCGTTCCATATTTTTATTTATATATCACTTTACCTGTTAAATAAAACGTATATGAACTACACGGATTTTATACAACTCTACCGATTACTCTGTGCAAATATACCTCAACCATAGCAAAGACATCATATCCCGGAGATTTCATGCAGGGAATATCTGGACTAGTGAGGGGAACTAGGGAACTCTGACGAACTAGGTATTCAGGGTGATTCAGAAGTTTCAGGACATGTAATCAAGAATCAAATTTTCTGACTCGATAATTGATCGTTATTTCAAGACAATCGAAATATGCGAATACAAACATATTTATTCGATAATCTCGGATTTTTTACTCTTAAATCAACACATGGTTGGTTTCCTATCACTTTTGACACAAACTTTGCGAAGAATGACATAACGTCGTGCGCTGTTTGTGTTTTCGAAATTTCGAACACGTTACCTATATCGATATTGCGTCGCGTCTGTGTCGTTGCTAAAACCATACGGGGTATAATGGCTTTAACATATTTTATTTTATACATAAACTACTCGTATGTACAGACGAACTGAATAATGCTTTCCCGTTAACTAAACTCGAAATACGACAAGACTCGAAGTGGCTATCAATATTAAATGTATTAAATGATTGACAAGTTCATGTCTAGCAACCTGTCACTGCAATATCACATTTTATCCATATATTAACCTACAATTGCTAAAACTGGCCATGAAGTTAATTTTCGTGTGCTCTGCCTACCGCTTTTGGGAATATGGGCGTGAGTTTATGTATGTCTGTTAATGTGAATTTAATTAGTCGATGTCACGTGTCAGAATTAAAAACTGGTAGAATTTTTCCATTTGACATGACAGATGTTAAATAATACGGTAATGGTATGGACACTTTTTCGGGTCTAGTTGTTTCAGAGTTTAACCGACGGGAAAGCATTATTCACAACTAGCTGGTGCCCGCGACTTCGTCTGCGCAGGATTAGTATTTGGACAATTCACACAATATCTTTATAAATTGTAGCCTACGTGTTATTCTGATGTATAAGCTATATCATTGTAAAGTTTCATTAAAATCCATTCAGTAATTTTTAAGTGAAAGAGTAACAAACATCCATCCATACTTACAAACTTTCGCGTTGATAATATTAGTAGGACTTACATCTGTACCTATTTATACAGAACGACGGAGAGCTCGCCAGGAGCAACATCATGCCCCAGATCCCGCCTCTGGACGATGACCTAGTAAGAATAACAAAGGGCTATCTAGATCTAGACTCTCAATGAAGCTGTACTATACCTTATTGACGCTTGACGTAGAAATCTGTTGGTTGGTATCATTGGAGCTAAGACAACGTGGCTGTACAGTATCCATGAGACAGGTTGAATCAAGAAAACCACAGAGTATCGTGACGAGTGCGTTAATCGCATTATTCATAGCTATAACAGTATAAATAGAACAATAACAATACATATGTAAATATGACATCTAGGATATCCTGGCGTTTATCTTGTTTTTTTGTCTTTTTTATTTCACCAATTGTTTTCGACTTTGTCGAGACATTATCTGTTTCTTCGTATTTATCTATCATATATTCGTAAGTTTATTTGATTCATTGTTCGTCTCATTGTTCTTCCATAGAGCTTTTATAACTTATATCATATCATTCTTGCAATGGATACAATATCTCGCTATTGGATTCTATGTATCGTGGAGCTTGTGGTACTGAACTTAGGTATACACATTACCTAGTGTTATCTATTAGTATTTAAGCGGTATAACCAGATAAAACATGAATCGTTCAAGTGTATCGATATTATACTATCATGTGCATATTAATTGCATGTTTGCATGACGGTTTCGTATTTTGTCACAATATTTATAAGGATGCTTCTAGATTTACAATCTTGCATGTCATTGTTTGATAATGATTGGCTTGCCACGATGATTAGACAAATGAGACGGCGGCGTCACGACATAATATAGTCAAGCAATGCAAGTCATGATAATGTCGCTGTATCCTACTGTATCTTATTATAAATTGAGATAATTAGGTATTAAATCCGTTACTGACAGCCGCGAACCGAAAACGAAGTTCGTTCAAATCCAAAATTGTGTGTTGTTATTCAAGTTGTAGTATATATTTGTAAGAATAAATTAACATACAGTACCGGCCAATAATATATATCACATTCGACACTAAAGTGTAATCAATTACATCACTGCAACAACTACCAACGATACTAAGTTTCAATTATATGCCCATAAATTCTAATTCCTTTTTAAAAAGGTAATTGGCATTGAATTTTGTAAATTACGAATTTATCCGCATAATAAAAATCCAGAGGAAACGTAATTTTGAAAACAAAAACGAGTCGTACTTACCTATATTTATATTTCGTGTGGTTTTTGGTAGCAAATTGTATTAGTCTAAAATATTTAGTAAACCGTTTTAGATAATTTATAGCTGTTAAGGAATTTATAACATCTTATTATTTTTACTGATTACCTACATCAGTAAAAATAATAAGGTTTAGGTTTAAAAATGTAACGGAATTCTCTGAAATACCGCGTAAGGTGATATATTATTGACTGGTACCGTAAGTTATCTTAATGTAGTGTAAAAATCTTCTTAATTTAGCATGCAAGCAAGCGTACAAATATTTCATTTCGATAAGCCGAATTAACAGATGCAGAATCGAAGTACCTATTACAAATAATAGACATTGTTATAATCTTATAATTAGGTATATATCTTTTTTTTATTTAAATGGAAACTTAAATGTATCTTCCCCCAGTTTCTTGCATATTCATGCGACAGAGAGGAAAACGAACCAACTTTGATTTCGGTTCTCGGTAGGCCCTGCAACAAACCTCTCCATTAATCTGCCGTGCTGGTGTTTCCAGGAGAACCTGGAGAACGCGCCGATACTGAGCAAGGAGGTGGATCTGAACAAGATCTTCACTCCAGCGCCTGATGCGGAGGAGCACCTCATCAAGAAGGACCGCAAGTTTGGTCAGTACCCAAAACCCTGTTACGGTTAGCTGCCGGTGGCGTGGCATCCAATGCGTGCATAGGACTCGTTTCCCTCCATCATACACACGCACACAGGTCTACAGGTAGTAGAACTTTTTAATATACAACTCTAGGTTAAAGTGTCGTAGATTCAACCAAAAATATCTCGTAAAGGGGTAAGGCGGCCGCCGAGCGCGGCAAGCGCCCCACTCTCCGCGCGTAAGAACAAGAGTGAATAAATATGTACTACCCTTGAACTCCTATTTTACATATAAAAAAACTTTCATAGTGACACTTAATTCACTCTATTACGTCACGGAGTCTTAAGAGTAAGCTGTTTTGTTGTTATTGTTTTAATAACTATCCTCCCCTCCTTGCGTCGTATTTCCTCAATGCTGAGGGTCGTGACCTCGCCGAAGAATCTTCTCGCGGACTAAATCGTGCCACTTTGCCCTGTCTTCGGCAGCATGAATGGCATCACAGCAGACAGTGGTGTTTAATCTGGAACGGATCTGATCAGACCGACGTGTTGGGCTCCTACCACGGGGTCGTTTTCCGTCCACTTTGCCAGTCAGTAAGAGCTTTTCTAGTTTGTCACTTCTCCTTCTAGAAATGTGACCAAAGTATTCAAAACTTCTCCGTAAGCATATGGTGGCCAGTCTTGTCGGTCTTTCGAGTTCACCCAGTATGGATTCGTTGGTCCGGTGCTCAGTCCAGTGAATTCCTAACATTGTCCTCCAGCGCCACATTTCAAAAGCGTCAGTACGTTGACGATCGGCCTTTTGATATCTTTTTTTAATACCACGTCGATGGCAAACAAGCTTACGGCCTGCCTGATCGTAACACCGTAGCCTATGGACACTTGCAACTCCAGAGACAACAAGCAAGCAGGCAAGTGCTTTGCCGACCCTTTATTGACTTGGGGATGCGCTGTGTTGAGAGTGAGGGACCCGCAGATGTCTCCAGCTGTCAAGCTAGAGGTATATGTAGGTCCCTCACTCCCAACACAGCGCATCCTCGGGAGCTCTGGCGACCTTACTCACCACCTAAGGGGCAAGTAGGTAGTGATGCTATTATGGCTGCGGTCTTCTGTAAGGTGGAGGTACTTCCCCAGTTGGGCTGCTCCAAATTTGAGCGAGATGACTATATATAGCTATGTTTATATGTAGAACTTAAATTTCGGTTACAACGTTTTGGTCAATGGCCTTTTTCCTAATATTCAATGAACTCCTTGATGGCCTTTTTGTGTATCACATTGAAATGTTAATAATCGAGAACTGATTAAACTAATAAATAAGTAAAACAAACAAATAATATAAATGTAGTACTCTGATTTTCATAGCATGATAAATAGACAGCTCTGAGTAACTTTCATTGAAAGTAGCTTACGATTCCTCTGAAGTTGCAAACCATATTCTTGTTTGCCGTCGTAGTCGAAATAAAATAAAGCAAATTGAACATCCATTAGGAAGCGAGAATAGCCAAGACAAGTAATTTGTTTTTCAAATTCTAGAGAAAACCTTCGCCTCATCAGCGTTCTACGTGCCCGGAGTACACCCCACAGTGAAGGAGCAGATGGACCTCGCGCGCGCTATCTCCAAGAGTCTGAGTGACCAGAGTAATCACATGAGCCGGGGGCAGAGCATGTACGTCAACCGGAAGAAACGGTCGGTGAAATGGGTGCACGAGGGAAGAGGTAAGACAACAAGCATCCCACAGTCAGGAGTGGACCTTGTCCGCGCCATCTCCAAGAGTCTGAGTGACCAGAGCAACCACATGAGCCAGGGGCAGACCATGTACGTCAACCGGAAGAAACGGTCGGTGAAGTAGATGCACGAGGGAAGAGGTAAGACAACAAGCATCCCACAGTCAGGAGTGGACCTTGTCCGCGCCATCTCCAAGAGTCTGAGTGACCAGAGCAGCCACATGAGCCGGGGGCAGACCATGTACTCAACCGGAAGAAACGGTCGGTGAAATGGGTCGACAAGGGAAGAGGTAAGACAACAAGCATCCCACCGTCAGGAGTGGACCTTGTCCGCGCCATCTCCAACAGTCTAAGTGACCAGAGCAACCAAATGAGCCGGGGGCAGAGCATGTACGTCAACCGGAAGAAACAGTCGGTGAAATGGGTCCACGAGGGAAGAGGTAAGAAAACAAGCATCCCACATTCAGGAGTGGATTTTGTCCGCGCCATCTTCAAGACTCTGAGTGACCAGAGCAACCACATGAGCCGGGGGCAGAGCAAGTACGTCAACCGGATTAAGCGGTCGGTGAAGTGGGGTACGAGGGAAGAGGTAAAACTAATGACTGATTCCTCTTTTTCTTAAGCCTTGTTTATAGCAAAGCGAAACGTGCGACCTCCCGACTTCCGTTCCGACGCGGGACTCTTCGCCTGAGCACCATAAACGCGGCTTAGGCTGGGTTGCACCGACTTACAATCACAGACTGATCAACGTTAAATATGGCGCCGGCAGCTGTCATCCCATAGAAACTTGACAAACTTTCCATACATTCAAATTTTAACGAACACAGCTTACGATTACAGACGGTTTGGTGCAACCCAGCCTTAGTGTGATACCGTTTGCTTCCTAAAGTACACTCACTCACTCAATTATTATTTTCTTTCCATCTTAACTTCTCGGCTGTACTTATTCTCAACTACTGTTTTAAATCCGGTAGTCGGCTTGCTACCTATTGACAAGAATAATCTTAGTAGAAGACTACCTGCGACCGAATTTTTTGAACAAGGAACGTGCGGTATGGCCATAGAATAAGACACCTAACATTATCTTTCGTTATATTTAACACTCGATTTTCATTCCAGGTCGCAACACAACGAATCTGTCCACCACGCCAACACCAGTACCGACGCACGACACCGCATACCGTCCGCCGTCCAGCCTGCGCAACCAGAAGACCTACCCGAAATCTGCTTTAAAACACTCTCTCCCCAAAATGGAGCCGTTTCCCGTCTCTCCTCCAACCATTCTTGTTCAGAACCATGAAGTGCCCGTGCCTATAGTGCCGACGAAGTTAAACGATGTCTATGCCGCGCCTGTCAGTCCCCGCTTGCCTCTTGTCTCTGGTCCGAACTTCAATGTGGCGCCGAGAGGGTGGGGCGAGATGAAGGAATACTACCGGCCAGTTGCGCTAGATGTCGCCGGCGCGGCCCCACGTTATTCTGATTTTTAAGTTGGCAACAGATTGTTTATTTATATTAAGCTAGTTTTGAATAAAATGGAAGGGTGCCACGAAATAAATAGTACTTTAAGTGGAAGGCAGAATATATAATTGATACCAGAATGAAAAGGAATTTAATAAATGAATAGACAACATTTAAAATAAAATTAATAAAAAAAAACACGAAAAACCTTCATTATAATTTGACATGTCAGTACGAAAACTAAGTATTTTAAATAATTAAAAAAATACAATATCAATATAAAAAAGCCTGTGTAAAATTTAAAAACCACTTTCGGAAAAGAATACTAGTACTTAGGTATGTTTCTTATTAAGTGAGTAATATATACTTAAACGAAATGGGGTTTGTAATTTGTATGAGTGTCATATCTTGGGATGATAAGGTCTAGTCAAATTTTGCCGGGCCATAAGTACCTATATGTCCAAAAAGTCAATACCAATACTAGTCATAATTATATAATAGTAAATAATTTAAAATTATCTGAAAGTTTCCGATATACAAAGGTTTGTATTTATGTTCGTACAGGTGCTAAGTATCTACGTTTATATTTTCTCGAAATTACTTCTGGTTATTTATTAAAATCCTATAAAGAAAACTAATTCGCATTTAATGTTTATT
The DNA here is from genome assembly GCA_905163555.1 of Notocelia uddmanniana. Lineage (NCBI taxonomy): Eukaryota > Metazoa > Arthropoda > Insecta > Lepidoptera > Tortricidae > Notocelia > Notocelia uddmanniana. The sequence continues at coordinate 14,927,407 of LR991075.1, read as the reverse complement.
GTTGTATAATTTGGTGCTTTGTTTTGTTTTCTTTTTCTTTAAGCCAGATTTTAAAGTAATACGTAGTGAATCTTAGGCTATTTGACTTATTTTAGTACGTAAGTACTCTGTAACTTTATTTAGTTTACCTTTTTATTATGTTTATTTTAAGGAAGTTGGTTTTTGTATAAGTTATTTATTTATTTAAAGTTTACGTTAAATTAAGTCATTGTTAATATAAATACCTATAAACATTATATTTTATATCATATTAAATGATTAAAAGAATTAAAAAATATATTTATACTGTCGTTGTATTGGATTTGTTGTGATTGTGATACATTGTTCGTGAAAATAAATAATTAAACGAACTATTTTCATTATTTGTAACCTTAATTTAATATATTTTTAGTTAAAATTTAATTAGTCTTAGAAAAAATACTTATTTACTATTTACTTATATCACTGACTACCTTTCTGTCAACCTGTCAAGTGATCTCAACAAAATAAAAATAAGGTTTGATTTATTTGATGGATGGTTAATGACTTATCCCATTCTGCTTATGCCAGATTGTACTTACATTACATTTTAATATAATTGTGATAGTATTGTATTTATAAACTTGTATTAAAAGTAAAATATCTGAGATACAATTATTAATTTTATAACAGAAGAAACACGCGATTCTTACTGAAAATCGCTCGAAAAGATTTCGTTGGAGTCAGCTTTTTTTTTGTAAAACGATTAAATAGTCTCGACAGTCGGGAAGAAAAGGCGTTGACAATGGTAGTCAGATCAGAAGTAGAGCGATTGATTCTGGGTCACTCAAAAGAAGAAGATATTACAGTTAAATTGCTTTAAGTATGACACTGACATATGCTTTTATTCCATTGGATATCCCACTTTACGACTAATGTAATAGAGTTTCTATTACATAGACACTGTCTTAAAATCGTATGTTTGGAATAGAACCTCTATTACATAAGCGTTAAAGTAGACTATCCAATGGAATAAGAGTGTATGTCAGTGGTAAACTCAAAGTAATCGTACTGAAAGATATTTTTGGGTCTTGATTTTTTCTTCATTCGTATTTAGTCGCTGCAAGGTACCTGGCGTCTATTGCGGCCGCTCCAAGCGCTACACTCTAGCGCCGGCCCTGATGATAAACAAGGCCATCAAGGGCCTTTCAGCTCGAAGTACGAACTTTTCTAAGGAGATGTTAGTTTAACTTGTTTGTAACAGATGCCACTGTGTGCTATCTCTGTCGCACTTGCATATTGGACTGACAGAGATGCAGCAGTCGTGCGGTTAGTTCTCACTAAATACCACAGCGGCGCTATGACAGGGGGGCGACACGGCCTATCGGTGTGAGTCGAGCCACAGAATAAGGAATAGTACAAGTACAGAAATTTCACTTCCTAACAAAAACGGCGTTTAGGCATAAGAAACGTGCCTACTCTCTGCATCTCTGTCTATCGCATAATTTAAAAAACTCAATTAAAATTTCATCTATTTCGCTATTTCATTTAAAAATTTAACTTTAAGTCTTTTTATTTAATATAATCCGAAGATGTAGGTACTTCTTAATGTATTTCAAGTCAAAATGTAGACACAGCAATAAAAAGCTCTAGCCATAGTTAGTTGATTACATTGAATTACAAAATGATAAATTCTAACGAATTTCAAGTAAAACTAGTGTCACGCCCGCTACCGGCCGATCGATCTCTGTCGTGTGAGCGAATGTTGAAGCGAGTGGCGCCCCTGCGATTCATCTTGCCGCGGCTAGCTGTCCACACACCGCGCGCCCCTCGCGCACCCCCGTTCACGTCCGGTCACGCACACATAGCCACGAGACGGGTTTACAGCACACATGCTTCGGTGTCGCTTCTTTTTACGTTAGTATATATCTTCTTTGGCTATGATCTATGTAGAATATTTCACTGATATCTCTATCTCAGTATATATGTTGTACTTTGATTTGATGATATCTAAACTCGTGGCATTAATCGAGCGTATTAAAGCATTTCCACGTGCGAGATAAAGAATGTAGAGCATCAACTGTCACGAGTGGACATTGTAATGTCATACCTTCACGTAGAAAGAGGATACTATAGCTATAGAAGGAGGATTAGCGTATCACCAAAAGGGACGGACTTATGGTAACCTGACTAAATTGAGATGTACCATACGACTGATACATCCTTTAGCTTGATTGTGACATCCCATCCTTAGTCGTGTTGTGGTGCTAGCAATGGTATTCATCAATGACGTTTCGGTGACGATGACAAATATTATGGCCTTATACGCGATGAGGGACAAGAGATATGTAAGTGCTTCTCGCTCCCACATCTTTGTATGTGTGTAATGCCGGCTCCAGTCTAATTCTTACTTCATGCACCTACATATATGTGATGATTTTATTTTTATGAATATGACTGCCACATCTAGTTAGGTTCAAATGTTATCAGAACAGTGTCACTGATAGATAATGCTAAAATATTACTGCATTTCGTTGCTGGCCCATCTAACCACAACAGTTGTGGAAGCCATTTGTACTTTTGTTGTTGTTATTATTATGATACACTAATTAAAATCTCATTTGTAAAACAATTAAAACAGAAGACAGGCGTAGTTACAATTGGGTTTAAGTAGGCTAACAGTTTATACGCTGGCACTCAAAAATGAGCCTTCTTATTAGGGTAGGAAAATCACTATTTCAACGACTCGTTTTGTCTTTAATGATAATTTTTGTAAATAATCATTATCAAATTTAACTGCCATATTGATTTAAGCAACATTTGAGTATGAGAATCTTAATAGTTACCCGCGTGTAGAGAACAGAAATAAGAATAAAAGATATTTCAAAAAGTGTAAGATAGTAAAATAGATCGGTTGATATAGTTATAGTTAAACAATGTCAGACAAGAAGAAGAAGCTTACTCCATTCGTAAGACAAGTAAGTAATGTTTTTATGTTAATAATAATAATAATAACACATTGTTGCGAACAACATTTTGGCCCCCGCTCAAAATGGATGTAGGGTTGGGTCACGTGGTACTAAAGAGCTCCTCCTCATAGACATGACCATTTGCCAACGAGTCCGGCGAAACAGAGGGACCCTCTCGACCGCCTGGATTGACTATAAGAAGGCCTATGATTCGGTGCCTCATTCATGGCTGAGGAGGATCTTAGAACTGTATAAAGTTGATGCAGTTCTGAGATCCTTCTTAGTGGCTTGCATGGGGCAGTGGACCACAGTCCTTCGTCAACCCGGGGGAGGAGAGGGCCCCTCTGGCCCGCAAGATTCCATCAGGATTGAGCGAGGTATTTTTCAGGGTGATAGTCTGAGTCCCTTGTGGTTTTGCCTAGCGCTGAATCCGCTCAGTACCCTGCTGAAGGATTCAGGACTAGGTTGCCAGCTACGGAGAGAGGGTGAGGTCATTTCTCATCTGCTCTACATGGACGACCTCAAACTATTTGCACCAAATAAACATGACCTGTTGGAGCTACTGAAAACCACAGAGGCCTTCAGTAGTGCCATCAAAATGGAATTTGGTGTCGATAAGTGTGCGGCCATGCATGTACAGCGGGGGAAAGTTGTAAATTCCACAAATTTACAATTTTCTGAGACAATGAATCTCAGATCACTCTCCGAAGCAGAAACCTATAAATATCTTGGTATGTCACAGTCTTTGGGTATCGAGGGTGGAGACATCAAGCGGGCGGTGAAGGAGCGCTTCTTCTGATGTCGCCTGACAAAAGTACTCAACAGTTTTTTGTCGGGCGGCAATAGGGTGCGTGCCTTCAACGCCTGGGTGATGCCCTTGCTCACATACTCCTTTGGCATATTAAGGTGGACTCAGACTGAGCTCGATTTCCTGGATCGAAGAGTGCGTGTACTGCTCACTGCGCACCGTATGTTACACCCACGATCTTCTGTTATGAGACTGTACATCCCGCGGAAGTTTGGAGGTCGCGGCTTCTTAAATGCCAAAGACCTCCACAACCGCGAAGTGTGCAGTCTCAGGGATTACTTCCTAAACAGTGAGTGTGGGATGCATCGTGACGTAGTGGCAGTAGACGCATCTTTCACCCCGCTCTCCATGGAAAAGAGAACTGGCGCAGACTTAAAGTACTAAGCACCGAGGACCGCAGGGCGGTATGGAAGAGTAAGGAGCTACATGGGCGGTTCTACAAGGCTCTTACGCGGGGCCCGACGTAGACCTGCTCGCGTCGGTGAATTGGTTACGTTTCGGGGATCTCTTTGCGGAAACCGAAGGTTTTGTCTGTGCAATTGCGGACGAAGTTATCATGACGAACAACTACCGGAAATATATCCTGAAGGACGGTACGGTCGACATTTGTCGGGCATGCCGCCGTCCCGGAGAGTCGCTCAGGCATATCATTTCCGGTTGTGGTCATCTTGCTAACGGCGAGTACTTGCACAGACATAACTTGGTAGCCAAGATTATTCACCAGCAGCTTGCTCTTCTGTACGGTCTTGTGGACTTCGAAGTGCCGTACTATAAGTACACACCTGCGCCAGTTCTCGAAAATGGTCGTGCCACGCTCTATTGGGATCGATCTGTCATCACGGACAGGACTATTATAGCCAACAAACCTGATATCGTGCTGACAGATCGATTGAAGCGCCAGGCAGTGCTCGTCGACATCACCAACCCCCATGATGAGAACCTCGTGAAGGCCGAGAAGGACAAGGTTAGTAAGTACCTAGACCTGGCACACGAGGTAACCGCTATGTGGGATGTTGATTCGACGATCATTGTCCCGATAGTCGTCTCTGCGAACGGTAGTAGTTAGGAGTATACTGTTTCTGCGGCACCCCTGCGGCGCGGCCCGAAGGGCCGAAATTTTTTTTGGTTTTTTGCTGCGGCAGGTTTTTTTGGGTGTCTTTTTCGTGTGAATTTGAAATGCAGCTATGTGATATGTGACCCCCCGTTGTTTTATGTTTATGACAGGTGTGGGTGCATTGTTGTTTTTTTGCTGCGGCAGGTTTTTTGGGTATCTTTTTCGTGTGAATTTGAAATGCAGCTATGTGATATGTGACCCCCCGTTGTTTTATGTTTATGACAGGTGTGGGTGCATTGTTGTTTTTTGTTAGAAGATTGCTGTTTTGAGACGATTTGCGTATTTTATTTAAAAACGATTTATTTGATTAGGATCAACAGTCTGTTTTTGCTCTATTCCCACGCAAAGGTAGGTAATTAATTACATTCTGTGAACAGCAATATATTTTAAAATTAATGTTGACAGAAATGATCGTGAGAATGACATGGGTTTTCTATTTGATTGGGTATAAATAAAAGTAAAGAACATTTGAAGCTAAGCAGGTTCAAACACGCCCCATCCGTTGGAATATTGCAGTAAAAAACTAGTTGTTTCGTGTCGTAACATGCAACGAACAGATGTTCATTTTTATGGGGGTAACATATTTATTGTCTTATCTGTGACATGTGAGCGTGTATTATATTTGGGAAAAAAACGATAAATATCAGCAACTATTACGAAATGTCATGCTTGCCGTATTTTATTGGTCACTAAACTACCTAAAGATCATTTAAATCTATGCAGGTTCCATTTCCAAGAATATTGCAGTAAAAAACTAATAAAATTCCACGTCTTGCTACAAGTTAGAACGTGTTGTATCAAATGAACAGGTACCTGTTTTATTAATAGATTTTTTTCTCCTAACCGCTACGTGTGTCCCGGTGTGTGTGTGTGTGTGTGTGTGTGTCTGTCGTGAATAAAAGCAAAGCTCAAATCCAGACGGCCGCCATTCGCTCAGATTAGTTTGTCTGAAAACCGTGTCAAGTGTTAAATAAAAGTGTACTAAAGTAGATAGTTGTCAATAGTTTTAATTTTTCTTGCTACGAGTTAAAATGGAGGTAAGTCCCACATTAACTAATTAATTATGTGCAAAAATTACATGTTTCCATTTGTATCAAGCATCTCACATGTTTTTTTGGTTGTTTTAGATATCAAACGAGAATTCCCTTGAGTACACTATGAAAAATTATTATTATAACAATTTGAGTGACGATGAAGCCCAATGCTCAAAACCACTTATAATTCAAGCACAAAAACGAACCAACAACATTGATGCATTTTTTGATAAGCCTAAAAAGAAGCAGGCTACAGAATATTCATCTACTGTCGCCAAGTCTACAAATGGAGGCACTAATTATATATCTTCTCGCGTAGATGATGTTACAAAGATCACTCATGTCGTTAAAATTGACGTCTACGATATAAAAAAATTGCGTGGTATCCCAAACGATCAGCACTGGAAATTCGCGGATACTAGAATCAAATACTATACGCAGGGTGAAGAAGATGACTTTTATTCTAACACAAAAGAATTGATTTACAATATTACGAAAGATATTGCAACAAAAAACGATTGCAAGAAATATTTTATCAACGCTAAGCCATAAATTATATCTTACTCCACCCACAAGCAAGTCTCCCCCCACCAACGAACAAATGATTTTTGGGGCTATATAAAGTTCGACACCGCAAAAGAAACCATACCGTATCTCTATTAACACCCGTGAAAGTCAAGCTGCACAATGGATCTACAAAACTCACAATACGATGAAGAGCTTTATGAACGCTGCGAAGACGTGGATCTATATAACTCATTTTACGACGAAGATTTGAGTAACCTCTGCGACGACGCTGAAATGCTCCATGCGTCATCAAACGGTTATTCACCAGCTTTGCAACCTATATTTTCGGGGTATGTCGGTAACCCTCTTTTGATAGAATGGGAAGATGAAGAAGACACAGAAATGTATGACATGGAGACGAGACCTCCAAGTGGCGATGCATATGAACCCATAGCATATGAAACATTGCGTTTGCCTGCATTTAAAAGTGATGAACTATTTATGGAGTGTGAAAAGTGGTGTGATATGCAATAAGGATTTCAGCTTATTGATGTAATAAAATGAAAACCGTTCTGTATTATTGTTTTTATTTTAATGTGTTACTTTTGTTTTAATGTATGAAATACTTGTATGTGAAATAAATGGTTTCAACGATCCTCTTGCATTTTTGATGAATTGATAATGTTGTATATGTTTACTAAGAATTAGTGAAGGAAAGAAAAGACAACTTTTAATAAAATATTTATTTATTTCGTAAAAACATAGATCTATACATATCTTCTATAATCAAATCATTATACATGGTATTTTCAAAAAATAAGTTTACAAAATCAAACATTGTTTTACCTTTGAACTTAAAATATATATAAACTAAACAGTATTTACCACAAACTGAAGTAAGATGGTTTTGAATTATTATATGGTTATAAAACCATTTTTTTGCATTCCGTTTTAAAAACAACTTATGATAACCAGAAGGTTTTCTACCAAATGAATCAAAATATTCACCATTACCATTAATATCAATATGAATTGCCACCCAGTGAGAGCCAGGTTTTGAGTCAGGGTCCAAATTACTTATGATATAAATCGGAAGATCCATGAAAACAGGGATTCTATTTGCCGCAAAAACATGCGATTCAATGGTAGGACAAATTTTTTTCATACATAATTGCAATTCCTTGGTGTCCATTACAAAGTATTGCATTTACCGATGAATTCGTTACTAAGGATTGGTAAAAAGTGGTACAATCTCTCATAAACGTATTATTATATATGTACATCATTCTAATTAACTGTTATAATCTACACTTACATCTCGATGTTTGTTTATTTCAATTATATTATCAAACTCTGCATAGACGACGCAATTAACGGTCGTGGTAAGAGCTTTTTCAAATCGAACTTCTAACCGTACACTACCATGTCTAACAAGATTCCAATGAGAAGTAGAACTCGCTGATAAATCAGGTGTTAAATCGAAACACATCAAACAATAACCGTTGCCATAATCTTCTCGACTTATTGAGTTCCCTTCATTAAGAAAATGAATACCCGTTCCAGAAAACAGAGTGTGATATGTTGTTACCATTAAATCGGTATTGAAAGATGGTTGTAGTGTTTTAGAAGGAATTTGATGACCGTCTACATACAAACTAAATAAGTTCATATCGTGGTGGTGGAAGTTAAAGGGATTATGTTTTAAACTTCCATTAAATGCTATATTATCAACAAAACCTACAATACACCTTTTTGGAACTTGACCGAGGAATATATTATCAAGGGATTTCCCTTGTACCCCTGATGGTATTGTAAGTACTTTAACTTCCGCTCTTGTGATGGGATATTTTGCAGTCGTTGAAGCTAAAACCTTTTGATGTGCAAGCAAAACACTTGGGTTAATTTTTGTTCTTCTTATTATTAAACTAGCATCCATTATGCGTACTTTAAGTTTTTTATCTTGAATGCACATTAGATTAAACGACTCTTTTGATCGTACTAATTTAACTCGAACTTCAACGCCATTTATTAAAAACTTTTCTTGATTAAAAATATCACCGTGTAAGTGTCCTATCATTTCAACTTCCTTACTATCTTTAATAAATTCTTGTCTTTTAGTCCAGCCTTTGTTAGCCGTATCAGTTCCATCCATATGACCCGAAGTGTCTTCATACCATAGCCCACATGTAAGATGGGACTGTTTTGCTGCAGGTCCATAATTTAGTAGGGTTTCCATATATGCACGGTACGCATATGTATTATTAGGCGGTGAAACTAGTTTTTGATTTAAATATATGTCCAACTGGTTAAACAGTGAATGTAACCAATTATTCACTGGAGCAACATGAGTTTCTGCGGATTTGATCTTAGTACCGTCTTGATTCAATACCTTGGCTTTGATATGTAGTAAAGTCTGAGACAGGTCAATATAGTCATCGCCTGATCCTGGAACTTGAAATTCAATAGGACCATCATCACTAAGAGACGAAATAGGTTTATAATGTATCCACTGCCCATTTTCTATACTTGTTTGCGTCGATGGCAGTGCAAATAAATCTAACTCTGACTTAGCGCATTCACATGAATGATGATGTAAAAATGACATGGTTTAATTAGAAAAAATATCGTTTGTATATTTTTTACTTTTTTTTGTACCTCTCCCCCGTAATGCTTTGGATGCAATGGTGCGCTCTCGTCTTTTTCGTATCATTTTATACCCAGACCCTGACATTAAAGAATCAATTTTTTCATCAGCTTTTCTTTTTAAATTACTGCTCGCATTCTTAAAACGAGACTTTATTGATTCGTCCATAGGGTGCGAATTCATCATGTCGGATAAAAGACCAACACCAGCATTTAATGCTTCTTTCCCAACCGTTCTAAATCCGCTAGATAACAGAGGAAATACCGATCTAAACAAGCCTCCTAAAAAACTTCCTATGCCATGCCCTCGCTGGTGAGGAACACCTTTATAAACAATGCCTACTCCTGAACCAGCTTGATGAGTATAATAATGTTCATATGGGCAGGGAATATTTTCACGTCTATAATTCATTTTATTCGTTGAAAATGTAGCTTCACGCATGAAGTTCCAAACTGGAATGGAACCTTTCCACCCGTATGCATTCTTATATCAATTTCAATAGTATCAAATTCTCTACGTAAAACTGGTATGTAATGTGCAGGAGAAAAGCTATGCATTTTATATGCTCCATATATGTATTTAGTTGGATCAAGTGGTATTATTCTTACTAACGATGTCATAACATCCCCTACTATTTGAGGTTGAACGATATCCGAATATATAAACAATTGTGATGGTAGACCCAAATATAAATTAGCAGGAAATTTTCCAATTTGACATTGAATAAGGTTCGTATTCGGTTTGAAACCTAGCTGGAGGTTTAGTATTGGTGTTGCACGTACGGAAACTATGTCTTTATGTGAAGTAGTGACCTTGATAACTTTCGATATTCCATCATAGCTAAATTTCACCTTATTTCTTAATAAGGAATTTTCATTAAAAGCAGATAAAAACTGATCCATGTCGTCATATGTCGTTGCTGGAATATGTGACTTAAATTCAACATTAACAGGCGACACTTCGTTTGGTAATTTCACCATCTTTTTTACATAGACTGCGTTTTCATGTTCTTGAACGTTGTACATTGAACATGGGTAGTGAAACTCCACTAATCCGACAACCCATTCTCCTTCTAGTTTTATTGTCTTTGGGAGTTTGGTGAGAAAGTTTGCTGTTGTATTTTCGGGGAAATATTGCATAGAGCTGTTACTTAACAAAGTTAAATAAAAACTGTCATCACTCATGTTTCTTCTAAGCTAGAAGCAGGTATCCAACTATTAAATTTATTCGGATAACCTCTCCACTTCACAAGCACCTCCTTTCTGTTACCTACGCGTCTAGAACGTATTATTTTATCTATTTTATATATCATGGTGGGGTTATAAGTAACTTTCTGTAACTCTTTAGAATAGAAAGTGCCAGTGATTGGTTCATTTTGTAAATCCTTCAATGTGTAAACAAGATGAGGCGACCTATTAATTATTGATTCGATTACGAAGATTTCATCGCTCCAATTAGTTTCGTAACCTTTTTGAAATATGTGTTTATACTTCGTTATTCTGACATGATCACCAACATTTAAAGTACTATTACTAATTTTTTTTAATCCATTTTTTGGTGTATCGTATAAATTGGTCCAAACAGTCATAATATTGTTAAAATTAACATCTATCGGACGCATTTTAATACTTGAATGGTAACTGTGATTATATGAATAAAGGAGATCTTGTAAAATGTCAATGTATTTATAAGTATTTTTATGTGTAAAATAGCGCCACATTTTCATTTTTAATGTTCTTTGAAATCTTTCTACAATACTCGCCTTAATGTCAGGATTATTCGTTGTATAGTAGTTTATGTTTTTACTCTTAAAATATTGTCTTACCTCTTTGGAAACAAATTCAGTACCTTTATCGGATTGGATGTGACGTGGAGTTGCTCGAGCCTCGGTAAATATATCCTCAAAGCATTGTTTAACTGTTTCTGAATTTTTCTTTTTCATTGCCCTAGCAAAAGCATATTTACTAAAGACATCAATAACACATAATATATAATTAAAACCATCATTATATTTACTATATGTACGCATATCACTTAAATCTACTTGCCAAAGTTCATTATAGTTGGACAAAATGTACTTGTTTCGTGTAAAACGTCTTTGAACTGGTTTATGTAATGTATATGTTTCCTGGGACCGTAACCAGTTTGCTACCTCATCTTTGTTCATTCGACCATGCATTGCTTTAGCTAACTTATCAATACTACTGTAGCCAGCTGGATCAGAAACATTATAGTAAATCCTACTGATGTCTAATAGGGGGTCCATCTCTCCCAATCTATTTTCTTTTTTGATGATTCAGGAGTTTTGTAAGAAATTGGTGTTGATTGTCCTTTTGATTGAATCGAAGTTGATCTGGTATTTTTGTATATTGGGGATTCTTGAACCTCGTCGATCTGAAGACCATTTATATATTCCAGATTAGTTGGGTTACCTATACAAGATATAGGAACTTCAATATCTTTTAAAACTGAAGCAAACTGTTTCCAACCAATCGGTTTGGGACGTTTGAGAGGTCTCAGCGTGTCACTTATCAATTCTGTTATATTGCTTTCTGGGATAACTTGATTATTTACTACGATTTCCCCTCCTTCTTTCCACCAAATCTTCGGTTTATTTTTTAAAATATTGTCAATCAAAGATTGTCCTTTTTTCACATAACTTTTAGGAATTTTGTTTATGATGTGAGATGGAGTAAACTTCTCAGGGTAAGTATGATTCGAAGGAGAACTCGCAGCGTCACTTTCGAACGGTCTTGAATGTGGTAATGTAGCATTATGTTCAGTTTCCTCCTTTTTAACCATCGATTTGTCAGAATATTCTTGGTGGACATTATTTGTATCATCAATCATTATTGGCACCTTGAACGGTTTTCGATCTGATTCAGTAAAATGCAAAAAACGTTGTAGTGCTTGAGAATACAATGCCCATTTTTCGCGATCCTCTATTTTACTTTTCAGTATTTTTTGCATGTCCTCATCTAAGCGAGATAGGGAATTTAAAGGAGCATTTTCATTGTGTTTGAGCTTCTCAATAAAGTCTGGTTCTACTAAAATCATTTTCTTCGTGTTCTCCATTTTAACTATGTTAATGAGCTCAATAAACTACTTAATACAGCCCCCAGTATAATTGGTAAAAACGCACCACCCTTTTGCACTATAATAGTCTTCCTTAATTTTTGTTTCCCCTTAGAAACTAATTTGCGTAATATATTCTTATGTTTATTTAACCTGTTTTTTTCTAAATTGTCTAATGGAACTTTTCCCTTTAAAACGTTGTAAATGCACTCACAAATTATATTTATTTCATCTTCATCACATGCTTTCAGTAAAGCTTTACGATATTTTGGTTTGAGCGTATGCAATGCTTTAAGTAAATGTTGATATGTGGCTACTCAGTCAGGCATTATCTAGAACTGACCAAAACAGAATGACTACTGGTATATTTAAACCCTTTTTTTGGAATGTATACTGTACAACCTTTATCGAATGGAAATACCTTAGTTTTAAAACGACATATATCATCAGTGCTTTGTTTCAAATCTATCATCAGGTATCCATGAGCTGTCATAGTGGCATCTTTATATGCTTCTTCAACAAATTTTGTATTTTCTGGATAAACTTGTCGGGACAAGTAGCGTATTTGAGTTTTGTCTCGAGGATTTTTAAAATAAATAATGTAGGTTGTGTTCAAAGAGATATCACGTTGTCCTCTTCCTTGGTGAAATAAGTTTTGAGTTATATAAAAAACGCTTAAATTTCTGTGATGGCTACCTTTAGTAAAAATATCAACAATACGTCCATCTGACTCTCTCATTAAATCATCGATTATAAGCAGTTTAGGTTGTTTCCCATCAAACATACTTAAATCGGGAATACCTTGAACATAATCAACACCATTCAAGTTATAAAGTGGCTGCATTTCATCATAGCACCACAGCACTTGATTAAAATCTATATTACACATATGTGCTACATTTTTCAAAAAAATTGTGACAAAGTTTGATTTTCCACAACCACTTGGACCAGCAATAATAGCTGTAAATGGATGAATGAAATGGTACATTATAAAAACTGTCCTTCCTCACTAAAGGTTGTCTATAAAATAAAATACATTTATGAGGGTATAGATATATATATATGTATCCATAATCTAATATAAGCATATGGTATATGATTGGCATACATTTGCTTATAATGTAATAAATTAAAAATTAAACTTTTTCTTTTTCTGATATATTTATATTTGATGTAAATACACGATTTACAAAATAAAAGTTCTTAAAACTAAAATTAAAAATAAAAACTTATTTTAATATAAACAAAATTAAATCTAAAACCTCCCATGCAACGAACATTTTTTTTTTTTTTTTAATTTAAACAGTTAATACGTCAACTTGTAATTATATTTACTGATACTTAAATACTATGAATTATAGTTATTGATACTTAAATATTTGTAACTCTAGATCTACCTTAATTTATAATGACCCCAAGCTAAAGTGTCAAATGAATCTTTACACAGATATCTTTTTGTGTCACAAGATGATAACGAGATTTTATTTATCTTCTGTGTAAAAATTACATGCTTAATAGAACGAAATCGGTACATTTCCGATAATACATATTTTTTCTCATTTAAACAACTTTTATAATCTTGAATCTGAAACTTTTTAGTCACGCATTTATTTACACCTTTAGCCTTAGCCACTATACAGTCCTCAACATTTAAAGCGTACATTTTAGACCGTAATCCTACAAATTCCTTTAAAATTTTACCTTTATTTTCATCTTTAAAATATCCAATTATTTTTTTATTTATACATGGAAAATTGTAAATATTATTAGGCGCATAGTCAGATGTATCGAAATATTTTTTCAAGTCATTTCTTATGTCATCGTAAAAATCCTCCGTAAAAATTTGATATATGAAACTATCTGTATCAGTATACAACAATTTAAGCCTTTTCTCGAATTTTTGTTGCATGTACCCATAATGAAATTGGTACATTAAAGTTTTTGATAAATCTAAAATACAAAAGCCTAAATAGATAGGCTTGTTATAAATTAGTTTAGTTTTTTTTAATTGTACTGCAGCTAAACTATCCGAAAAAATTGAAATGCTATGGAATTCAGGTCGAGCAATATAACTTTCAATTCCTTTGATATGACCATGATTTGCCCAATGCGTTAATAACTTAACATCGACCCTTTTCTCAATATTTTCCATTGTTTTTCCAAAAACTGCATTATTCATAAGTTTGTAAAAATCTTTTTCAAAGTCGCTTTTTGCAGCTATTCTTAATGTTGTGTTCAAATCGATATATTTTTTAAGCCAGTTAGTTTATTTAAATTTTAAGATTCTATGAACTTTAGTTAAATTTAATCCATTTTGTAAACATTGTATAAGATTTCTATAGTGTATAATGTATTTTTGTTTATTTTTCAAATTTGGAACCAATTTTTTTTGTCTACTTTCATCAATTATGTGCTCAGCACAAAATGGTAGATCTGAATGGGAATTATGCAATGAATCAGGGTATTCAAGATCGACTTCTAAAATGTATCCAATGTCAGCTTTGTTAGAAATATTAAAATCCGTAGCAGGATCAACCCATTCAAATTCACCTACAGGAAGATATTGCGACATCGCCCAACCATACAAGTTATTAGCGTCAAGGTAAATGAGATAAGATGACGGCTTATCAGGATCAAATTCTGCCATGTAGTGATTATTTGATTTAGCATATCGATTACTACATTGTGATATACCACCTCGTAGCCCTTTTTTAATAAATGAAACTTTATCAAAATCGGTTAAAAGTTCAAGTTTAATCCCGGTCATTTTAAGCATAGCATCCCAACTGAGACCAGGTGCCGTAAAATAATGAGCTGGATCCAAGCTATATGTTTCAAGGCAAACGGAGCGAAAATTCTCAAATATATCTGTTAATAAGAGTACGTCTGTTTTTAAATACAAATTAGAATAATCTAACATTTTTTTACAATTGAAATGAGTCCAGACGTTTTGTGCATGTTGATAATCTTCACTTGTTATACAGCTATCTGTTAAGGAACTATAAAAGTGGCATATTTCAGGCAGTGATGACGCTTCAAGCGATTTACTCGATTTCATGAACTCATATGGAAATATCCCCTTTTGCTTCAGAAGTTTAAAATCTCCATCTGTAGGATATTGCTTCCTTAATTCATGAAATTGATTTTCTTGAAGATTTCTAGCTAAACTATCTAAACTACTCGACATGAACCTAAAGGAATCAACAAATCTCAGTGATAAGCATTTCTTATCAAATTTCAGTTGTTTGCTAAACGAAATATATTTTTCTTTATTTTGTGGGATAATGTCGATAGGTCCTTCACGGAAGTTCAAAGCTTTTACAATAAAATGTGCGTCGTAGTTGCTCAGATTGTGAAAAAATACTGGTACATATGAGGGAGGTATGAATTTATAATCACATGACTTATGTGCCACACCCTGAAATTTTCCCGTTATCCAATCATAGCTGAAAACGCTTTGGGATTTTAAGACATTGTTACATATAATACACTTATTATTAGCATCCCCAATTCTTTTTAAATCACTCTGATTTAATGGGATTGGATTTTTCCGAAAGTGAATGAATTTAATTATTTTTGCTAAATCATTATAAAGGGTGTCCATAAAAACTTTAGCACAATCTGGACCTGTATGTGAATAATACCGTGAAAGACTATCATCAAATGAACATTTTATAAAATAACCAAAACTGTACATTTCATGTTGTTGAATGTTTTTTGTGTAAGATTTTGACGGATCTGGATCACAAGATGATATTGGATTTAAATATGCCTCAAAATCTGCATACACAACAAACGGTAATTTAAGCTTTCGTTGATATTTATCAAAATAAATCTTATCACATGAGATCTCATCACCAAGCCAATCTTTTCTTGTCTTATCACGGTTTGGAAGTTCAATAACAACGTGAGTACAATCATTTTTTTGATGATTCGTTAACTGTTCATTTGAATAGAATGCTAATAAACAACCATCGCAAATGTGAAAGCTATAATTGGTTGTTGATATTTGTCGGCTTACTAATCGAGAAAGATTTTTTATATAGCAGTAATGCCCCTGGCTACCTCTAGATATGTAAAGTAAATTTATGTGTATTGATTTACGGCATTTGGTAAAGTAGAGTGGACCGATTACTTCATGTGATTTAGAAGTTTTATTGTAATGTAATCCAAAAACATTAATGCTTATATCATTTAGCTTTTCAACTTTATGAATATCTGTTAATTTTACTGGAAATGGTACATCTGAAAAATTTAATTTGTTTTGATGAGTGACGTAGGATGATACTCTCTGTGAACTATCCTTAACTGGATACAATGCTGAAAGTATTGCCCATTTCAAACACTCGTGGTCACGATTTTGCACGTTAACAATTGCTTTTTTTGCTTTGATATCGTGTGGTAAATCAATATATGAAGAACCACGTAATGGGTTAAATTGATTTATATTCATATCCAAGTAATTTATGTGTTTAAGACTCCATCCACTGTCTTTCTTTTCAAAGTCTGAAATTTTATTCATAATAGAATTTTTTAGATTATCTAAAAATGTTTCTCTGTCATCACCTTTGCAAATGGTCCAACTCAAGACGTTAAAATCAAAAAAATTGTTTATTCCCTTGGATTCTTGTACGAATTCAGCGTGTAAGATAAAACTAGTCTTGAAAATTGTTAGCTGATTAATGGTGTCGTCTATTAGTTTATTAAGAGATGGTTTTATCCTCTCAAAAAAAAGTTCAGGTGTTTCAAATTCAAGGTTAGTAGTTTCCTGGGCTGATACTATTCTATAAGTTAACAATCTATTTCCAAAAGCAGCTTCAATAAGTTCAACATTAGGATATGAATGTTGAAATCTTAAACAGTTATTTTTATGAATATTACTTCTTAAGTGCTGGGCATAGTACCTTCTGGAAACGTTCCGTTTGCAGGTTTTACACTCGACGGTATCACAAACGTTGGATGTAGATGATGATTCAGCTGTGTCTCGTGAAGTTGATGGTTGCTGCTGCGATCTAAGGTCTTGTTTTGGTTCCTTGACATCTGTTGGAGTGTGCGAATCACAAGGTTGCAAAGTATCTTCTGATATCCGTTTTCGTTTAACTCCACGTGTTATAGATCTAAAAATGAGTAAAAAATTCATTTAATTGTACAAAAAATACTTAGCTACAAGCCACTTCAACAGAGTCACTTGAAGCACCGTATTACCTGATTTATTTGATTGACAAAGAGAACAATACGCTTCCATGGGTAATACGCCATCTATCTCATCATAATGTGAAATCATTGATTGTAAAACGGTTACGTGTCCACTGCAAGGCGTGATATATGGTTTAATATCTGGATCGCAAGCTATAGTAGGATCGAGTTTTCCACTGATAAACCACAGCCTTAAATATTTATGAAAACTATTTAATAACACTGGCTTGCTAAACATTTTAATATCCTCACTTGTAGTCGCCATAATGATGGTGTGAATAATATGGTGTATTTCGTTGAGAATTAACACTTATATTGGGATCTCCTCCCCACTGCTAGTCAACAAATATAACTGGTTAAAACATGTTTCAATTTTGAGTACTCACATATTTTGCGGTTGATTCTCGACTTCCAAACAATGTTGATAGAGTTCATCATCAAAAAGGGACTTATTGAGGTCTGAGACGTCTTCGCAGCGTTCATAAAGCTCTTCATCGTATTGTGAGTTTTGTAGATCCATTGTGCAGCTTGACTTTCACGGGTGTTAATAGAGATACGGTATGGTTTCTTTTGCGGTGTCGAACTTTATATAGCCCCAAAAATCATTTGTTCGTTGGTGGGGGGAGACTTGCTTGTGGGTGGAGTAAGATATAATTTATGGCTTAGCGTTGATAAAATATTTCTTGCAATCGTTTTTTGTTGCAATATCTTTCGTAATATTGTAAATCAATTCTTTTGTGTTAGAATAAAAGTCATCTTCTTCACCCTGCGTATAGTATTTGATTCTAGTATCCGCGAATTTCCAGTGCTGATCGTTTGGGATACCACGCAATTTTTTTATATCGTAGACGTCAATTTTAACGACATGAGTGATCTTTGTAACATCATCTACGCGAGAAGATATATAATTAGTGCCTCCATTTGTAGACTTGGCGACAGTAGATGAATATTCTGTAGCCTGCTTCTTTTTAGGCTTATCAAAAAATGCATCAATGTTGTTGGTTCGTTTTTGTGCTTGAATTATAAGTGGTTTTGAGCATTGGGCTTCATCGTCACTCAAATTGTTATAATAATAATTTTTCATAGTGTACTCAAGGGAATTCTCGTTTGATATCTAAAACAACCAAAAAAACATGTGAGATGCTTGATACAAATGGAAACATGTAATTTTTGCACATAATTAATTAGTTAATGTGGGACTTACCTCCATTTTAACTCGTAGCAAGAAAAATTAAAACTATTGACAACTATCTACTTTAGTACACTTTTATTTAACACTTGACACGGTTTTCAGACAAACTAATCTGAGCGAATGGCGGCCGTCTGGATTTGAGCTTTGCTTTTATTCACGACAGACACACACACACACACACACACACACCGGGACACACGTAGCGGTTAGGAGAAAAAAATCTATTAATAAAACAGGTACCTGTTCATTTGATACAACACGTTCTAACTTGTAGCAAGACGTGGAATTTTATTAGTTTTTTACTGCAATATTCTTGGAAATGGAACCTGCATAGATTTAAATGATCTTTAGGTAGTTTAGTGACCAATAAAATACGGCAAGCATGACATTTCGTAATAGTTGCTGATATTTATCGTTTTTTTCCCAAATATAATACACGCTCACATGTCACAGATAAGACAATAAATATGTTACCCCCATAAAAATGAACATCTGTTCGTTGCATGTTACGACACGAAACAACTAGTTTTTTACTGCAATATTCCAACGGATGGGGCGTGTTTGAACCTGCTTAGCTTCAAATGTTCTTTACTTTTATTTATACCCAATCAAATAGAAAACCCATGTCATTCTCACGATCATTTCTGTCAACATTAATTTTAAAATATATTGCTGTTCACAGAATGTAATTAATTACCTACCTTTGCGTGGGAATAGAGCAAAAACAGACTGTTGATCCTAATCAAATAAATCGTTTTTAAATAAAATACGCAAATCGTCTCAAAACAGCAATCTTCTAACAAAAAACAACAATGCACCCACACCTGTCATAAACATAAAACAACGGGGGGTCACATATCACATAGCTGCATTTCAAATTCACACGAAAAAGATACCCAAAAAACCTGCCGCAGCAAAAAAACAACAATGCACCCACACCTGTCATAAACATAAAACAACGGGGGGTCACATATCACATAGCTGCATTTCAAATTCACACGAAAAAGACACCCAAAAAAACCTGCCGCAGCAAAAAACCAAAAAAAATTTCGGCCCTTCGGGCCGCGCCGCAGGGGTGCCGCAGAAGCAGTATACTCCTAACTACTAACGGTCTAATTGCGAAGAGTCTCGACCAACATCTTAAGAGACTCTCGCTAGATGGCTGGGTCAAGGGTCAGATGCAGAAGGCGGTACTCTTGGACACGGCGCGGATAGTCAGGAGGTTCCTCTCTCTGTCGCCTTAACCACCGGTAGCTTAGGCCCCGCCTCGCTGCCGGCGGCACTCTAGGTTAGGTTTTTTATAATGCTTTTATATTTTGTATGTATGTTTATATATTTTACTTTTATAAATTTTTTGTAAAAAGCCTAGCTTAAGAGAAAGAAATAAATAAGGAGAATAATAATAATAATTTTATTCAATCACAATTATTACACATTACAAAAACAGCTGTTGATGCTTCTTTTTAAGTAAGTTATACCTGTGTTAAGAGACACCGCTCTTCATTAATACAATACAATTGTAAAGAATAAGATTAACAAAAAATTAAGTAATCCAAAGATTACTATGCTAGAAATAACATAGGATCAGATGAAAAAAGTAGTTCATAATAGTAGTAGTAGGTCTGACTGAACTAAAACATAAAGGTTCCAGAACATCCGTTCCAAAATTGTTTTCGGGACAATGCAAATAATGCATTTTTTTATACCACGTCGGTGGCAAACAAGCGTACGGCCCGCCTGATGGTAAGCGGCCACCGCAACCTATGGACACCTGCAACTCCAGGGGTGTCACACTCGCGTTGCCGACCATTTAAAAATATAAAATTGATTCTATTCAGCATACAATAGACTCATAGCTCATAGCTTTTAACTTGAAATTGCATTTTAAAGCAGTTATCCTCTAACGATTGAGCTAAAATTTGCTTTATGTACTTATACAGGGCGTCCCACGGCTATGCCACACGGAGGGAAAGTACCTTGAATATTGTAGATGGAACATTTTACTGAAAGAAGACATTATTTTAATTTAAACTGCATTCATAGATTTTTAAATAATTACACGTCAACCGTGTAATTATTACCGGGAATCGAACCCGCTACACGAGAAAAAACAATTACCCTGTAGCCTTATCATGCCGATGGAAAGGCTTCGTCTTAAGGATTATTTTTTGCTAAATAATATAGTGTCAGAAATAAAAGGAAGACCAGTTTTTTTGTAGTGGGTTTGATTCCCGGTTCAACCATGTAATTGTTTAAAAATCTATGAATGCAGAATAAATTGTTTTTAAAATTAAAATAATGTCTTCGTTCAGTAAAATGTTCCATCTACAATATTCACGGCACTTTCCCTCCATGTGGCATAGCCGTGGGACGCCCTGTATAACTTCGGTGACAATGTAATATTATGGTACCACCTTGGTACCACCGAGCTGATCTGATGATGAAGGCAAAAGGTGGCCATAGCAACTCCTAAACTACAGAAGATAAACCCGTTAATTTGAACCCTATCAACGAGTAGGAACACTCAGCAAAAAGCGTGTACAAAAAATATTTTTTTGGCAGATACTATGACATTAGAATAGAATAGAAGAATAGAAATATATTTATTATCACACAACACATACAAAAAAGGCATCTACATGCATTTGGTTTCTTCAGTAATATGACAAACGGAACGAACCCAGCATGTGCTGTGCAAGCCATAGTGGCGCTCTGGGTTTTCAGTTCGTCCCTTTTTTTTATCTTATACTTTCCAAAAACATACACAACACATTTAACAAAGTAAAAGAAACAACACTAATAACTAACACAAAACTAAATTCTATGAGACACAAGAATATAATACAGAAAAAAAAAACACTATTTAATTACATTTTATGCCTTCGGCTTCCAACAACAACATTGATCTATCATCATCACATCAGCCGAAAGACGTCCACTGCTGGACATAGGCATCCCCCAAAGAGTGCCACAATGACCGGTCCTGCGCCACCCGCATCCAGCGAACTCCGACGACCTTTACCAGGTCATCACCCACCAGGTCCACCTTGGTGGGGGCCTACCCACGCTGCGCCTTCTGTCTATACAATGTCTATACACCAATATGCTTGTTTCTTCTTGCATTTCTCAGAAGTCTTTAAATATCCGCCAAATAATCGTTTCTCATAGTAATTAGCATCGCATGTAGTACTTGGAAGGATAATTTATTTAGCTATCTTATAATAGAAGGCCAAAGGGCAAACCGCCCAGAGATAGGAGTAATTCATTCATAGACTTTTTTATACAACGACGGTGGCAATCAATATAAGACCTTCTTCATGGTAAACAGATACCGTAGCCTACACACTTACGTCTCCAGAAGAATCACAAGCGCGTTGTCGACCCTTTATTAACTTGAGGATTCGTTGTATTGACAGCTAGAGACTTATGCAGGCCCCTCACTCTCAACACAGCGCGTCCTCGAGAGCTCTAGCGACGTTATTCACCACCAGGAACACAACCACCACCACCATATCAGCCGATGGACGTCCACTGTTGGAAATAGGCCTCCCCCAATTTTATGGGGGGTAAATGCCATAATCGCCGCGCTTGGCATGCGGGTTGGCGATCGCAGTATCTCCACCGCACTCTAGGGATGCTGCTGCCCATCCCCCGGTGGTCTTGGTCGTAGTTTTAGGACATACCCGCGGGTCCACAACACAACACTACATACCTAAACCTTGAAACGCACAGAGCGTTGTGTGTTGTGGTGAAGCGAATGCGGTCCGGGGGACATCGTACCAAAAAAACCGCGCGGTATTCGGTAGCACGGTAGAGCGGAGGCAGCGTGTGGGACATGTGAAGCAGTAATGACAGTCGAAAGTTTCGGGAAGATCATAAATGCAAAACGGCCTCGCTCCGCGCCCATTCTGTGCGTTTCGACTTTAACGAGCGCGTAGTGGTGTTATGGCTGCGGTCTTCTTTAAGGTGGAGGTACTTCCCCATGCAGTTGGGCTGCTCCAAACAAAACATATGCGAGATGATGTTCCGCAGCGCCCTAACTCTATCTAGACTAGTGTAGTAGTACCTATTGATAAATTATAACACAGATACGCCAAACGACGACGTCTTGGCCAAAGTAGGTTGATTTTTTTGGAAAAACCTCATGCGTACCCAAATGTCAGAAACGGGTTCAGTACGTATATTTTGGGAAACTTGGTAAGTATACCGAAAGACGTCGCGACTAGTAGGCACGTCTTGTTTAACTACGCAATTTAACGTTTTCCCTCGTTTTTTGTATTCATATTTAGATTTAGGTACTACTTATTTTTATAGTAGGTAAAGTATTTTCATTGTTATTAACCTTATTATTTGGAAAAAATAACTGACAGTCGAGTTTGTTCCAGCGTTGCTTCTCGGCAGCTGTCATCTTTTTCAGAAACACAAGAAGATTTTGACTGGTAAAATGCAGAAAATAGTTATAATTTATTTCATTTAGTGCATGCTTTTGGCAGTGCCTGGTGACGGCTGCAGTGAGCAACAGCGTCATCGGCTGCGGCTGTGCGTTCGGCTTCCCCGGGATCCTTCTGCCACAGCTGCAGAGCCCGGACTCGCCCATAAAAATCACAGAAGAGCAGGCCTCCTGGATAGGTACGGTAATCACGTGCACCCTCACAGAATAAAATAGTAGATAGTATGACGGGTCTAAACGAATATAATCCATACTACTAGGACCTATGTGACAGACAGAGAGATAAAGCGGCACTATAAGGGTTCCTTTTTTACTATTTTGGCACGGAACCCTAATATATACTAGTCTGAATAAATATGCTGATGAGGTAATGTCGGATTTTTGTATATATTTCAGCGTCAGTGGCGTCAATCCCGATGATCTTCGGCAACTTCCTGATCCCAGCCGTAATGACGCGCGCTGGTCGGAAGGTCGCGCTCTACGCCGTCACTCTGTCCATGATGCTGGGCTGTTGCATCATTATGTTGGCCGCCAGCTATGAGGTATGTCCATAAACAGAACCCATACACTAGAAGCCTTAAATAAACCTCAATCAAAGTATTCATCATCTGCATCTGCATCTGCCCGCTTAGAGTCTATTGCCCATTTGGTTTTGTTCATGAAGAGCTGTGCCATGACGCTATGGTGAGGTAATAAGTCAACTGACCAGTGGAAAACCTTTTTCACCACCACCATATCAGCCCAAGGACGTCGACTGCTGGACATAGGTCTTCCCCAATTTCATGAGGGGTAAATGCCTCGCTACGCTTGGCATGCGGGTTGGCGAACGCAGTATTTCCACCGCACTCCAGAGATGCTGCTGCCCATCCGACAGTGGTCCTGGTCGTAGTTTTAGGACATACCCGGGTCCAAACCTTTTTCATATGAGACCAATTTGTTTTTTTTTCTTTGATGAGACAAGTAATCATTTAGAGTGCGACATAATACCCGCTTATCTTAGTGATTAATTGTTCATGCTGTTTAATCTTTTCAGGTGTTGCTGTTAGGCAGGATATTCCAAGGCCTCTCGTTTGGCATGTTCATGCCGCTCCGGTCCATATTCATCGGCGAGTGCACCAGCCCCCGCTACCGCGGCGGCTTCCTCACCGCATCCACTCTAGCCCAGACATTTGGCCTTTTATTTGTCCATCTAATTGGATCACTCATCAGCTACCAGCTAACTGCTCTCTGCTCGACGAGCTTTGCTCTTATTAGCCTTCTTTTGGCTATTTACTCGCCAGAATCGCCCAGTTGGCTCGCAACGCGAGAGGAGTATGATAAATGCAGAAAGAGCTTCATATGGTTAAGAGGAGAGGAAGAAATACCAGAGCTGGATAAACTGATACAAGCAGTGAAGCTTTCAAAGGAACAACAAAATAACGGGCAGAGTAAATTGAAAGAGATGATCTCTGTTACTAGGAAGAAAGAATTCTACAAACCCATTTTCCTTATGTTCGCGTTGTATATTATGATGATTTATTCAGGAGGGCTTGTGATGGGGGCGTATCCTGTGACGATTTTGAATTTGCTGATGGGTTCCAACATAAGAGCCCATTTGTGGATGGTGGCTTTAGACTTCCAGAGATTCTTCTTCAGTGCCGTTGCCGTTTACGTGATACACAAATTTAAAAGAAGGACAATGCTGTTTAGCATCGGCGCACTTTGTGCTGGAAGCCAAATGTGTATGGCCGCTTATTTGTTCGCTAAAAATGGGGGTTTCCTCCCCTTCGATACCCTGTGGATACCCGCTATACTCATTAATCTGCAGATGATGTCAGTGTCCATGGGAATGCAGCCGCTCCCGGCTGTTATTGCTGGCGAAGTGTTCCCCTTGCAATACAGGGGTCTTGGAGGAAGCATTGGATTGATAGCTCAGTGCGGGTCTGTGTTTACTTTACTTAAGACGTTTCCTACACTGATTTCTGTTGTGGGTCTCCAAGGAACGCTGACTTTGTACGCTGGGCTGATGGTGGTGTGTCTGGTGGTGGCGTGGTTCCTGCTGCCAGAGACGAGTGGCCGCACACTGCAACAGATCGAGGAGCACTTCACGGGGGCTCCGCCGTCTGACCCTGAAGCAGACCCTAAAGAGACTGAACCATTGAGTGATGAAAAGTGTGATATTGAGTCTGTCGAAGTTAATAAAGGAAGTAAGACGCTATCTATCAACGAAACTGGACGGTAAATAGGACCTGTAATAAAGAACTGTGTCTTCAGCACGTGAGACGCTAAAACGTTACTCTCTCTCTCTTTCTCTCTCTCTCTCTCGTCGTTTCTCATGGCTGAAGATCGTAGTCATCACTGGGCAATTTACACTTGGAGTATATGATTGCTTTCATCGCCTCCGTTGCGATGGAGTAGAACATGAAGGAAGATGAGTTAAGAGTCCGCAGGAAGCTCGGTTCTCCATACAAACGTAGTTTCGCTCTCATTTTAAAAGTAATAACATGAAACTTTGTATACACAATGGGATCCGGCATCACGAGGCCGGAAATTAGTTTCTGTTGCTTGAAATTATAATAGAGAAAAAATACAGCGATTTTTAATGTTTTCATACAAGACCTAAAAAGCTCAAAAACTCGCTGTATTTTTTCTGTTACAATTTCTAGCAACAGAAACTAATTTCCGGCCTAGGATATGGCCAGGGTACACAGGGTAGGGACAGTGCGGCTGTTAGGAGCAGTTGTGACGTCATCGGTAATAAGTAGTTGTAGGTAAAAATGCGTGTCTAAGTAAATTAATGAAAAAAAAACCGGCCAAGTGCGAGTCGGTCTCGCGCACCGAGTGTTCCGTACACCTAAAAAACAAATCTGATTTATTAATGTATTGGTATTTAAAAAAAAAGTAAAATATACGTAAGGTAAAATATACGTAATGATAAACAAATCACTAAATTTCAAGTTGATATGTCAATGGGAATTTAAAAAATCTTCGGAACAAAATGTGTGACAGACGAACACGCGAGTGACAGCAGAACGAAACTATATACGTTTGTATGGGGAATGAGACATTAGCTGTCAAAGTCGTGAATAATGTGTCCTCCCCCTCTAATTTCCAAACTATGAAGTTTAAAATTCTGAAAAAATCAAGATGATGTACATTAATAAATGCTTTCAACGATTTTTGGTTTGAACCAGATAAGTCTAACGGTTTTTGAATTATAGCTGAAAAACTGTCTTGCCCAAACAAAGGGGCGTAAGTGCCGTGAGTTCCCTATGAAGATACAACATTTTTTGGTTCAATGTATTGTATCCACCACCACCACCATATCAGCCCTAGGACGTCCACTGCTGGACATAGGCCTCCCCCAATTTCATGGGGGGGTTAATGCCATAATCGCCACGCTTGGCATGCGGGTTGGCGATCGCAGTATCTCCACCGTACTCTAGGAATGCTGCTGGCCATTCCCCGGTGGTCTTGGTCGTAGTTTAAGGACATACCTGGGTCAATGTATTGTATTGTAAGTAGCATGTCTGTGCGTCTTCTACAAACTGTACTTCGGTGAGTGTGCTCAGGAGTTCCATGAGCTCATACCGCCTTCCCCCTTCTTCCATCGGACATCCAGACGTACGGCTGGCTACCATCCTTACCTGGTCGAAATTCCTCTAATTCGAACCAAGCGCTTTGCATCTTCTTTTATAATGCGCACTTCTAAGGTTTGGAATTCTCTGCCGGCGTCTGTATTTCCGAGTTCATATAACCTGGACCTTTTTAAGACACGAGTGAATAGGCATCTTCTGGGTGAGCTCGCTTCATCGTCGGCCTCATCTTTGCCCCCTGGCTAGATGCTGGCCAAGAGCAATCCCATTTTTAATAAATAAATAAAAAGTTCTTTGTTCGTGATCCGACGCGCACTTGGCCGGTTTTCACGTTTGGTACGATTATTTTCGGCTGTTAAAGAATTGTCTCTATTTAAAAGCACACCAAAATGTTAAGAATAGAATAGAGTACAAAAAGAAGCAAAAAGAACAAAGAAGAAGCAAAGAGTAGTAAAGCAATAAACTATTTCTTATTCTTATTCTTTTACTCAAATGTGTTTTACATATGTTTTGTCAGTACCAGTAAGTATGTAAGTTGTCATCATGCAATCATTTTTTCAGCCACTTGCCGATATCCGATTGACCTGAAATTTGGCATTGCATTCGGTGACAATACAATATTATGGTACTACCGAGCTGATCTGATGATGGAGACAGAAGGTGGGCATACTAACTCCATAAACTACATAAGATAATCCATCGTGTTTGGACTCATTCAAACCGTCTAAACGAGCAGTTGATGATTGTGGGAAAAAGTACAGGCGGCAATAAAAGCTTGTACCAAAAACGAATGCATTGACAGAAACTTATTAAATGATTTTCTGTGTCAAGAGATTAAGGAGGTCCCTCACTCTCAAGATAGCTCATCTGGGCCACAATACCAATATACCCACAGAGTATTAAACAATGCAGCAGAACCAAAGTAACCGATATAGCACTCCGAATCGCTAAACTTAAGAGGCAGTGGGTGGGGCACATAGCACGTAGAACCAATGGCCGTTGGGGCGGAAAGGTTCTCGAGTGGCGACCACGTACCGGAAGGCGTAGCGCGGGCCCCCCACACGGTGGAATGATGACCTGGTAAGGGTCGCGGGTGTCCGCTGGATGCGGGTGGCGCAGGACTGGTCATTGTGGAAGTCTTTTGGGAGGCGTATGTCCAGCAGTGGACCTCCTTCGGCTGAGATGATTATGATGATTAAACAATGGTCTTAATACGGTGAAATATTGGACCTTGCAGTTAACTACAAAGAAATTCTTATTTGGACCTTATTACAATCCAATAAGTTATAAAAGTGTATACATTGTAGTCGACTGTACCAAGGTAGACAAAATGAAGACATGGGTGAATATTGATCATTATTAGTTACGGTAGTTAATATTCAGGCCATAAAATATTCATAATGTTGGCCAGATTAGTATTTGTTCAGTTGTGAAGCAATCCGTACGTTCATTATTAAGTAATTCAGTGGTGTGAGTGGTGACAGTTGTTAACGAGAAATTCTCGACTTCCGCTATATAATTATATCCATTTTGTATATATAAAGTTAGTTTACTGAAGTGGATAATGCTTAAGTATTTACATACTTAGAAAACCGTGAAAATGAGTACAGTTAGAGATGCAATGGAAGGAAGAAAGACAAGATTATCACCGTTTATGAAGCAAGTCAGTATTAAAATGTTTAACAATGTAACTATAATTTTATGGATATATTTTTTACAACCACCAAATGGTTCGACGATCGTATGACTTGGTTTGATTTGTTTGCATGGACTGACACACAGAATTATTACCACCACACACCATATCATCCGAAGGTCTACTGCTAGAAATTTGCCTCCACCAATTTCACGGGGAGTATATGCCAATAATCGCCACGCTTGGCGATCGCAGTATCTCCACCTCCAGGGATGCTGCTGCCCATTCCTCAGTGGTATTGGTCGTAGTTTTAGGACATAACTGGCTCCGGGTGTTAGATTTATTAATAGTAAGGTAAATGTCCCAAATATTCGACACTCTCAATACAAATAAATAAATAAATATTGGGGGACAATCTTACGCAAATCGCCCTAGTCCCAAACTAAGCAGCTTGTACTATGGGTACTAGACGACGATATACATACTTATATAGATAAATACATTTTTTTTAATATAAGATAGGTAAGCATTTGACCAATATCTCACGTGATGGTAAGTGATGATGAGGTCGAGGGTGTTACATGCGTACCTAGATAGTGCCTATTCACTGTCATCTTAAAAAGGTCCAAGTTATAAGTATGTGGGAAGAGATTATCCCGAAGAGAATTCCACTCCTTTGCAGGCCTCGCAAGAAAACTAGAGGCGAAGCGCTTCGTGCGAATCAGTGGCATGTCAACAATATAAGGATGGAACCCATGTCCGCGCCTTGTCCCACGATGGCGAAATGGTGAGGGAGGGATTAATTCCTGTAATCCTAGCGCACATACTTAAATACATAGAAAACATCCAAGACCCAAGAACAAAATGGAGCACACCGAATATTTAGTGCTGTCCCGCTTTTACGAGTATACATAGCAAATGCGCTGTCGGCTAGTTAGGGTAGTTTCGTTTGCGCGCCACGCGTCACGACTGTCACGAGTAACGTGTTTGCATAACCAAATTGAACTGTCAACTGTCCGGCGGTGTCAGCCGCGGGCGAAGCACCCCGGGGGTGTATGAGAGCAGAGTTTAGCCGAAGCAGCAAGAGGAACTGACCTGAAGACGCATCAGTTTCACTCAAGTTTGAGAATGTTGTATTGTATAGTACCTACTCGTATCTACTTATTTTGGTCTCCCTCATTTAACCCCCGACGCAAAAAGAGAGGGGTGTTATAAGTTTCACCTAACGTGTCTGACTGTGTATCTGTCTGTGGTATCGTAGCTCCCAAACAGTTGAACCGATTTTCGTTTAGTTTTTTTGTGTCATACATAATTTTATCCCGAGTGTTCTTAGCCATGTTTCATGAAAATCTGTTCAGCCGTTTTTGAGATATTGAGCTTTGAAATGAAAATGTCAGGGGTTTTTCAACTATTCGAAGTTTTAGTTTGACAAGTGCAAGCGCTACTTAACAAAGTAACTTTCTTTGTTTGCGATTTCTTTGCCTACAGGTAGAGCAAACTTCTTATAATATTTCAGCCATTTTGTAAAAGTTATTTTTAGTTATTATCTATTGCTTCGGTAACTTTGTTTATATTTTTTGTTCCTTTAGTTTTATTTAGATAGTTTAAGTTTACCAGCGCCTTAGCATATGCTGTAACGGTGTTAATAGTTATTTGTTCAAAAAAGAGAGCAAAGTAGATTTTTGCTGCGAGTGTTGATGTTGAGTCCCGTGCAAGCGAAAGATTCTATAGTTGAATCACAAGCGTAGCGAGTGATTCAAAATTAGAATCTTGAGCGTAGCAACGGACTCAAAGATACAAGAAGCAAATATATCTTTCTCTCTCGTGTGATACATACAACTTTTCACCTCAGCCGCGAGAACATTTATTATAACGCAAAGGAATAGTGATAGAGAGAATGAAGTTACTTAAACTAACCTACGATATGAAAAATGAAAAAGTAAGTTTTTTTCACGCTCGCAGCAAAATTGCATTTAGCTCACTGGTTTCGAGCAGGAAATGTCGTTTTTACGCTCGCAGCAAAATTGCATTTTGCTCACAGGTTTCAAGCCGGAAATGTCGTTTTTACGCTCGCAGCAAAATTGCATTTTGTTCACTGGTTTCAAGCAGCAAAACCGCCATTTTCGAGCCGCTGAGGTGAAAAATATATTTCCAAATATAAAATTGTACTTAGCTGGGCTGATGTATTTAAAAAAAAATCTGGCGCCTGTTATTATTTTCATACTTCAATTTCGCATAATAGTATTTGCACTACGTATAGCGTAGCTCATCAGTCATTTTAGGTCTCGAAAGGTGAACTACAGTTTATACACTGAACCTACTATGACAAAAATAAAAGTAATCAAAACCATATATTAATTCTGCAAGTCGGCCTCAAGGATTCTTTTACTACAATTGGGTACTAATGTAGTCAACAGCAAAAGTAGATGAAAATTTTTGGATCTCGTCGCTTTCAATACTTTGACGCATCTCAACTGCCGCAATATTACTAAAATGGTCATCTACATTTGTTGTTGACGTACCTGGGCGACTTTCATGTTTTTTCGGAGGATATGAGTTTTCCCAAAGACCGAGCTACATCGTTTTTCGACCCCGTAAACCACCAGATCGTATATTTCATCGAAATCATTAAACACGTTTTCGAGATCCCCGAAATAAATGAATACTTTAATAACAAATAGATACGAGTATATGTAAGTATATACAAGAATTGTTCGTCGGTTTAAAAATATTTGATGATATTATTACGTGACGCAAATACCTAGGCACAAGTACATATACCTATAGCAACAATTAACCAACAGACAAGTACCTGAGGGCCTACCGGGAAATACAATAGTACATTACTACAGAGGCCGGGACGAATGGGGTTGTCGGGCGAAGACATATAGCGGATAGGTCTGAGTCATGCAATGAAATAAACAACAAAAAAAAACATAGTTGTATTTTTAATACGTATATAGTGGCAGAATGTCATGATGCTTGTGCCACAAATTTATGTGGAACGGAAATTAAAAAAGTGCAAGATTTGTATGAAATTCCATTAACGACCTCTTGTCCTAGCCGCACCTGAAACGTCATACTTCGCAGCCTGTTATATAAGCAACATAACATCAATATGTTATTGCATGTTTGAGAAAATTAAATTTTCACTCCATGTCGCACTTGCCTAAGAATTCGTAAATGCCACAGAGGTGGAAAATTTCGTTTGTGGTTCGCGGTAGGCCCTCTGGTACTCTCTGGGCAGTGGGCACACATTTGACGAAACCATAGAATTAGGATGTACGTACGTGAGGTGTAGCCGTTAGGCGTGATCCGAAGTGTTTGGCCGAGACATGTATAAGTCTCCGTATTCATTAATTCCGTACCCGGTTTCTGCGCTCTCGAGTGTATTTATTTTTTCTTGAAATCGACTATCTGAAGGCCTATTTGAATAAATATATTTGAGTTTGAGTTTGATAGAGATCCTATACTGAGTATACGGGTTACACCAAAAGGGACGGAAGTTGAGCTCTTTAGTATGCAGCTAAATAGAAAACTTGTCTGTAACGGTTGTTTATTTGGACAAGTAATCGTCTTATTTATAATTAAATATAATTTGCCTCGAGGTCATATCAAATTTTAGGCCAATATAAAAAAGTGGAACTATGACAAAGACACCAAATATTATTTCTGTCGCTCTTATTTAATATAGCATAATAACCATATCGCTCGGTCGCGGTCTTATTATTTGACGCCTACTCTGGGGTACTTTGAACCAGCCATCTACACTCACTCAGCAACTTTCAATGTGAGAGTTTCTGTGTATTGCGCGTATGCGTAAAGCAAGATTGGTTTTACCTTGAATGCATAAAACGCTCATAAGCAACGTGTTAAGATGACTTTCTTTTCATTTGCAGTGCACTATAGCAACGGCTATACTTCTCAACAACATATCCCACGGCAGCGGACTGGCGTATGCTGCGGTGTTGCTACCCCAGCTGAGGACCTCCAACTTCAGGCTTAGTACGGAAGACGAATCCTGGATTGGTGAGCACCTTATCCATCTTTAAATGTCTTATACGACCTGTTGATCCTAGTTGGTAGTGACACTGCCTTCGAAGCTAGATGTCCCGCCCTTGAGGCCAAATAGGCCCTTGAGGCATTGTACCGAGGATGCTGGCGGCATTTCCTCGCTGTATTGCAATGCTGATTGATACGTTGAGCGAGGAAGCCGCCAGCTCTCATCTCAGCCAGACACTTCGCAATCTCACTAAATAAGTAACTTGTGCCAGGGGCATATTTACCCTACGGCCAAGGGGGCCATGGCCCGGGGCGGTAGACTGCGAGGGCGGCAAAGCCGTACATAAACAGATACCAATTGCTGCTTTTTTTTCTTAAATAAAATACTTTATAGTCGCTTTAAACGGGGCGGCAAAGCTAACTGGCCCGGGGCGCCAAATCTTTAAATACGCCTCTGACTTGTGCGCGCTGGGACCCCATAGAGTTTCGATGCCAAAAAGCAGAAAATTGTACTCTGCCGAGGCCCTTGTATTTATTACGCCTTAAAATTTCGGCGTCGACTGATGGATTGATTGAACCTTTATGGACTTGAGAAT
This sequence comes from Notocelia uddmanniana, assembly GCA_905163555.1. NCBI lineage: Eukaryota > Metazoa > Arthropoda > Insecta > Lepidoptera > Tortricidae > Notocelia > Notocelia uddmanniana. Next base: position 14,894,651 of record LR991075.1, on the reverse strand, counting down.
TGTCTTGACAGCTAGACACAGATACAGGTGCACTCTCAACACAGCGTACCCTCGGAAGCTCTAGCGACCTTCCTACCAGGAACCTTTCCTATATATATAGAACAAGTAACACCACTACTTTTTTGTCGGCCTCTTTAGCCTAGTTGGTAGTGTCATTGCCTCCGAAGCTAGAGGTCCCGGGTTCGATTCCCGGTAAGGGCATTTGTTTCTGTGGTGATCAGAGACATTTGTTCCTGAGACTTGGATGTTTTCTATGTATTTAAGTATATATCTATTAAATATATCGTCGTCTAGTACCCATAACACAAGCCTTATTGAGCTTACTGTGGGACTAGTTCGATTTGTGTAAAAAATGTCCCCTAATATTTATATTTTTTATTTATACTTATGGCTGCGGCTATGTCAGGTGGAGGTACTTCCTTGATCGTGCTGCTCCAAATACGAGAGCGATAACATTCCGCAGTACCCTACCTCTCTAAACCGGGGTGGTCGTAAAATTTACTTTTTTCAATAAATATGGGATTGCGTTTGACCCCCATGAAAAATTAAGTCAAGATCTAAGATGGAACACGCACACCCAGAGGATTCCTGTTCGTCACTCTTACCTTAAAGACATCGAGGTTGAATATTTTTCCGGAAATACAGACGCCGGAAGAGAATTCCAGATTGAGGCAGTGCAAATCAGAAAGGACTTCTTAAATCACCAGGTACGTCACGGAGGGATTTCGACTGCATGCGGGTGGGATCCCATACGGCGCCTAGTAGTCCGATAAAGTCACTCTCCAAAAAAGAACCTATAAAAGATTGAAAAGATAAGCGACTCCCTGCCGATGCTCCAAACTTTGGAGGCATCCAGCTGACATTTGTCTGCACCATCCCAAAGATGACAACAGTACCTACTCCATGCACGACACTTGGTCACGAATGTACAATACTTACTTACGTTTTCAGCGTCCATGACGGCGGTAGCTGTATTCGTGGGGAACTTCCTGACGGTGCCGGCGATGCGGCGCGGGCGCAAGATTACGCACTACCTTGTCTCGCTGCTGAATATCGCGGGCTGGCTCACCATCACGCTGGCGGACAACTTTCGGGTAAGTCCTTTGAGTGGCTATAGCCAGTAGATTCCGGTGGCTATAAATATTTCTTTTGTTCACTCTTTGCAATATATTTTTCGAATAACAATCATAAAAACTGCATTGATTAATGTCCACCCCCAGACTTTTCTATAAATCCATACTAATATTATAAATTCGAAAGTAACTCTGTCTGTCTGTCTGTCATTCGTACCTCTTAACGCTTAATCCGCTAAACCGATTAAGATGAAATCTGGTATAGAGATGGTTTGAGTCCCGGGAAAAGACATAGGATAGTTTTTATTCCGGAAATCATTCTTTAGGGGGTGAAAAGGGAGGTAGAAGTTTGTATGGGCGAACTACAGCCTGCGCCTACAACAATTTAACAGCAATTATTTATACAATACACACCACAAGAAAATGCATGACAGAGTTTTTATAATTCTAAATTGAAACATGCCTATCTCTAATCTGCAAGGAGGTCTGAAACGGTGATTATGAAAATTTTACAGTAGGTACATTAGGTACATTCTCTTCTCAAAGAATCGAGTCCCCGAGTTAATAACAAAGAAAAATAAATTTCGGCAGTTCACTATGTAGTATCTCAGAGGTAGTAGAATTTGCAACTGATGTTTAGTTTTATCTGGCTCCTCTTTCTCTTGCTTTAATTATGTGCCGAAAGACGGAGTAATACCGCTAAACCCTTTGGACGCCAAGAACACCTAAAGGTTATTGCGTAGGTACATTGTCAAAGTCACCATCGTGCTTTACACTAAGGGAAAATAAGTTAGCATACTTATAGGTGTCATTACCGTACATGAAGAATGGCGTCCAAAGCAAATTTAAATAAAGTGTTAGAATAAATGTATGCTCGCCGTCTCAAACCCTAATTAATAGCCCTAACATCACATTACAGGTACTGATGATCGGGAGATTCGTGCAAGGCTTGTCGGTCGGTTTATTCTTGCCAGTCATCAGCGTGATGCTGGGGGAGTACACCAGTCCCTTTCACCGCGGCACGTTCCTCGCCACTGTGTCCTTCGGCCAGGCGATTGGCGTCCTCTTCGCTCATCTGGTCGGCTCCTTTCTCACCTGGCAGGACACAGCTTTGCTCCTCAGCAGCTTCTCCGTCGTCAGTTTCGCCATAATCGTCTTCACACCCGAATCTCCCAGCTGGCTTGCCGTGGAGGGACGGTATGACGAGTGTCGAAAGGCCTTCAGATGGCTCCGAGGCGGCGGCGAAGAAGATGAGTTGAACAAAATGATTCAAGCTAGACAATACTTTGACAGCTCTCCTAAATCTAACCACTCTGCGTTTTATGAGGCACTGCATGCGTTGAGAAAGAAAGAGTTGTATGTACCGCTCGCGACAGGTGCAGCAGTATACGTCATAATGGTTCACTGCGGTGCCGTAGTTCTTTCAAATTACTTGAATGAGATTGTAGAGGAACTAATGGGTCCAGGGTGTAATGTGGTGGCATGGATGGGTATTCTCGATGGTGTGCGCTTGGCCAGCAATAGCGCGGCTATGTACGTGGTCGGGCGCTTCCGACGGCGCACGGTGCTGTTTTTGACCGGGGCTGTTTGCGTTTTCTCTCACTTTGCCCTCTCAGCCTACATTCATGTTAAAACGGCAGGGCTGATAAATGGCCACAATTGGCTGGCTGCGTTATTTTTCATTTGCCAAATCGTGACGATAGGTCTAGGCATGATGACTGTTCCATTTGTGATTCTTGGCGAGATTTTTCCGCTGCAGTACCGAGGCTTATGCAGCTTCTTATGCAATGTAATGATGGGCGTGATGATGTTTGTTGCGGTGAAGACGTTTCCTAGTTTGAGGGCGAGAGCAGGGCTGGGTGGAGCTTGGCTGGTGTACGGCGGGGTGGTGGCGTTGGGGCTGGTGGTTACGTGGCACCTGCTGCCCGAGACACGAGGCCGGACCCTGCAGGAGATCGAGGAGCACTTCCGGGGAAGACCGATGGTGCCCGAAAACGCGGAAGCGAAGGCATTCAATAGGACTTCAGAAGAAAATAATAAATTAGCTACATAACTACCTAAGTTTCATTTGTCAGTTAAGTCAGTACATGGCAATATTGGAGAATCTAGGCTTATATTGGTTTTTCAGTTCAAGCACAGAATAAGGCGTGGCTAAAACGTGGCCATCTCTTTCTATCGCACGCAACGCGCTCTTTCGAGGGCCCGCCCTCAGCGCTAGGGTTATCACCAGCGAGAACCTATTTGGTTGGTAGATATTTTGTTTGACGCCTCGCCTCCTGCTTTGCGGATTCGAAGTTGGAAGCTATTTTTATTTAATCGTATGGCATTTATTTACGAACCGTGAGATCTTCGAGAAGACAAGTATGGTTGCCAGATTTTGTTGCACTTTTAGCACCACCCAGGGGTCACGTGACTCACGTGTAGGGTAACGGTGGGTACTCCCTACGGACGTGGTGCAACTTCGACCCCCCTTTGTCAAGTGAGTGGGCAACTTGACTGTTAGAAGTTCTCAAGCCGCCCGCAGGCCTCTAACAGCCTCTAACTTGGCTTAACGACTGCTGTCGTAGACAGCAGCCGGGACCAACGGCTTAACGTGCCTTCCAAAGCACGAGAGCGCCCAGTTAGTAACCACGCAAAGCGGTCACCCATCCAAGAACTGACCTGCGCCCGCACACGGTAGGCGGGTGCCGCTGGGCCACAAGCGCTCTGTTGGAAGCTATAATAGAGATACACGCAGAGAACAAAATGCAAAATGTGTCCATCAATCCGCTTCCTGGATGCGTCTACAGATGTTAAAGTTATCATTATCACCGATAAGTATTTTGTACTAAAAAACGATAAGAGATGTTTCTGATTACATTTAGGTACTTCCGCGTTTGCGTCATTCGTGAACGCACCGCTAGCTCGTAAGTTGGGGTGACAGTGACAGTTGCATTCAGTGTTGCCAGAAGGTTACATTTCTTACATTTTTCGTAACTTTTGACCCCTTCGCGTAACATGTAAGTAATTTTTATACTTAAGGCAATTTTCGTAACTTTTCAGAACAACGAGATTTGTCATACTAGATTTCTATTGCAAACAGTTTACGAACGCATCCAAACTGACGCACACTTAAAACTGGCACGTCTTTCACTCCATATCACACTCAGAGATGGCTGTCAATGGAACGCGCTATGACAAAATGATACTTATCCTGGGTACATTTAACTCGATTTTGCTTGACCGTATGCGCGCTCGTTTCTTACTTCGCGAGTTCGCGGTTTCTTATCTACTTAGCTAGAAAAAAAAAGAAAAAAAACATGCCTCATTTTGATTAATTTTGTTTCGTTGTGTTATTGATGCTGTACAATTGAGAAAAGTGCGCTACTAGTATTACAACACAAAATTTAAAAAGAAAACAATGCCAGTTTGGTGGTTTAATCTTTTTTTTGTATAATTTTCTAAATTTAACAATATTTTTAGTTTTTTGTCGCAAATTAAAAACCTGTCAATTTTTTTATATTGTGTGATTGTGAACAAATATGTATGAATACTTGTAAGAGGGACATTGACTAGTACCTAATTTATAGGTAATACTCAATAAAGAGAGATGACAAATTATCGTGTAAAGTGTTTATCGTTTTTTTTTCTCTTCTCATGCTCCAATAGTGTGACATATTAGATTTACCAAGCGGGTCCAAAGCAGTTCATCTAACCCCTAGGGAAAATATGGATACATAGTATGATTTACAAAACATCGTAACCCGACCAATCAAAACAGTTCACCACATCAAATTCACCAATCACAGTTCACTAGTTTACCTCTTATGAAACACAATTTATACTGATATCAATCAACCAGAGTACAGCGACACTAAAAACAAGCAATCGTAACAGAATTCTTTTCTCAAAATTTTAAGGTTGTTTGTTAGGTACTATTTCATAATAATTAAAAAGTGGTTAAATAATAGTAGATTTTATGACTAGTGTCCAAAATAACTACGAGATGGTTATTTTGTTCGAGATATGGCTTTTAGACCAAAGCCCGTCAGTGTCTCCGCTTTCATAACTGTAAATAGTACGTTTGTGACGTTTTGGATCATATATATGGGATTTGACATTTCGGTGTGCTTTTAAATGGAAACAATCCGTTAACAGCCGAACTTGATCGTACTATCTGCCCCGTTCTAACTCTACTTGATTAACCATACGAATGCATGGAGACAACTGTATGAAAAGTTATCTTCTTATCTTGCTTAACGCTACGGATCTGTTGGAATTATTAATCTAAGGGTTGGGAAGGTTGGTTGATATAAAAAAGTAGGTTTTTTTAATGAGTTAAAAAGTTAGTGTTTTGTGATTGGTGGATCCGCCACGGTGAAGTGTTTTGACCGGTCAAACTCAAATATCTTGTTAATCATGATAATGATTTTCCCCAGGGTCCAATGCACCACCCTAGCCCCGCCCAACAAGACCAATATGAGTCATGAGTTCATGATACACTTTTCGAGAATTAGAAGTGAAAAAGTAAAAAAGTTTGATTTTTTTGGACTTTTATTCGAGAAAGTTAGGCGTAAAACTAAATAGTAACAACAGTGAAAATGGTGTTGTATACAAATCAAACTAGAGTCCGTTTTATCATAACATTACTTCATAGATGCCTTTATATTCCGCGATTTCGCTGAGATCAACAATGGGGCCTTTTATCATGCGATACACTCATATCACGATCCGTATCACGTGGATATTGAAGCAAAAGCCATACAATTTTGAAAACCGTGATAATATTAATCGAGTAAAGCGCCCTAATTTGCCTCCGACCTCCGACTCCGAAAACACGTAAATTAAAAAAAAAACACTAATGTAACTTTTGCAGCAAAAATGTAACATTTCAGGAAACGAAACGTAACTTACGACTCAAGTGCCCTGGCAACACTGGTTGCATTGCAACTCTGCAAGCAGCAAGTTTCTCGCAAAGTTTACAATAATTACTTGTTTGTTTTTCAATGTTTTACATATTTTAAATTTTGACTGTATTTTTTTTTATAAAGATTTGTGAAACTAACACGTATAACACTTCGGGGAAGAAGGGAAGGACATACCTAAAAAATGCAGTAATTATATTTTAAGATAAAAAGTGCAAGTGTGTAAAATGTCTAAATCAAAACAAATATTTTCTCCATTTGTTAAACAAGTAAGTACACATTGGATTTTAGATATTTAATAGCAACTGACTTAATATTTTTTAATAATCAGGTCTGCTTATTCAATTGTTTTAATAATAAAAAAACTTGATGTATACCTACCTCTATTACCTAATTAATACGAAACCTATTTGGCTTATAATCTGCGAGTTTAAAACTTTAAATCCAGTTATACAATATTTTAGAATTATGCAATATTTAGTCGTCTTTCTATTAAAACCGCTTTAAGTTTTATTTAACTGTTCTATCACAATTCATAGGTCTATAAATTAAAAAATATATATATTGAAATAAAATATTTTGTTGTTTTTTGTTTAAATAAAAATCTTGAGTTCTTCCTTCTGTCTCCATCATAATCAATTGGTGTGTATTATGGAAGTGACTAAAAATTAAACTTGCAATATTTGTATAAGTACATTGTTACATGCAGACAAAGTCAATACAAGGCTTGTAAAAAGTATTATTATGTTGTTTTAATGCTAAATAAAGTCATTTTCTTTCTTTCTTTCTTATGAAGGTAAGTAGTTTATAACTCAATCAACTAACTACTATAAAACTCTACAATTTCATAATTTGAAAGCACTTAGCTTATCTATACAAAACCTACTTTAAATTGTTAATAGTAGGGGAGCAACTTAATGTCCTGAAGACTAACACTAAGTAAACAGACAAATAAGTGTGTAATCTGGAAAAATCCATGTTGAAATAATTGTAAAAAGAGCTTAAAAAGGCTTTGATTTGTTTGTAAGATTTTACAGAGTATAAATTGATAAATCTTATTACTATCTATAAAAACTCTGTCTATTGAACAGTGCTTCGTAACATGTGGGGTATGCTGCAACATTATCGGGCAGGGCTGTGCCACCGGCTTCCCCGGAGTTCTGCTCCCGCAACTCAAGCTGACCGGAGGGATCCCGGTTAGCGAGGCGCAGGAGTCCTGGATTGGTCGGTAGCTCCTAACCAGGTACTTTATGTTGTATGTGTGCTTGAAATTATTTGACATCAACAAAAACTTGCACTGATATAACTATTTTAATCTTCTTTCTTACTTAAATTACAAGGATATTTGTACCATTTTTTGTTGCTTATGTTCAATTGTTTAATGTCAAATAATTTCATCTATTAATATAGATATTCTAACTATTTTTTTTGTAATGAAATTCGTCTTATGTCGCGATACTAATGGGCAGTAGAGCTGCTTAAAGTATGTTGCGGAAACCTCTCAAGACGGGCACAACTTTCAGATAAACTATAAGTAGAGGTTAGATTAGGGTGGTCCTTATTTCATCGAATTTATATTTTTCTATGGGGCACCCGCTTAATGTAATTTCTACGACTAAAAACCAACGTAATATTTTTTTCAGAATTTTCAAAATACATTTTAGGTGTCGCTACCGAATTTTGAAAATATGAACCCTCGATACAAGATGTTTTTATTTCTATTTTTTTTTTTTCATTGTGGAACGACGACTCAAAGTGTATACATGTCCAAATTAACTTGTAATAACATTGCTAATTTTTTTAATATTTTTTATTTGTGTTTATAGAAACGGAAAGTATGGACGCTCCTCTAAATCAATACTTACTACGAGTATACTTAGAACTCCTAAATTATTAATAAAATATTTTTTATAAATCACCGGCGCTATTTTATGTTAAATTGCACATTAAAACACCCTGACTCATCGCCCAACAACGAAAAATCAAAAAAAAAAAATAGAAAGAAAATCATCTTGTATGGTAGATCCATATTTTCAAAATTCAGTAGCGACCCCTAAAAGGTATAAAAAAAATCTGAAAAAAAATCCGTTGGTCTTTTAGTGGTAGATATTACATTAAGAGGGTGCCCCGTACAAAAATATAAATTAACTAAATAAGGACCACCCTAGGTTAGATAATGATAATACTGTTAATCCCGCAAACTTCGAATACTCAGATAGCGCTGAATGGAATCCTTATTACCTACTACTGTAATAAGGATGTGTTACAATGTATTTGCCTACTTTGACTGCTTCTAACTATATGGCGCTGAGTGCAGACTGCACTACAAATATAGATTAGTTTATGACCTTCACAAAAGGTGTAGAATCTACACTGTAGATACAGCAACATGGTTTGGTATTTGTGAAATGTTAAAATTTATAACTTATAAGTTATAACATATGTACAGTGTCACTATGTATAGTCAACCATAAAAATATCACAAACCGTAAATTACAAAATTTAACCAAAATCATAAAAGATAAAAATTAACAAATTGTAAAAAATCGTTTTTTTTCTATTTATCCAAAAGTCAAACAGAAGGTACCAATGGGATACTTACGTAAAAATAAATAATAAATTGTAGGACAACTATTACCTTAAAGCAGTGCTTCTCGTCGATAATAGTAAAATATTTATTTTCCCTTTAACGGTTGGTTCGATAACTTACGTGTGACGTCATAACCAAGTATCAATTTGTAGGAGCCATTTCGGGAGCCGCTGGGATCGAGCTAGGTTCGTCCCTAATTTTTACCGTTTATTGTGCTCTAATTGTAGTTAATTTATTTGTTTTGTGTAAATAAATAAATAAAAATAATTAAAGATTGATCGTCTCTAAAAACTAGTTCGAATGGCACCACAAAAAATAGTCTAATACTTTCTTTTTCTCTGTTTTTTTTTTTACTTTTTTTTCTCTAGGTGAAAAAAATGTGACGTGTTCGAATAGACGTTTGTTTTGTTTGTGTTGCACATTTTAAATATGTAATGTCTATTCGAACATGCTACAACTACACCTGTTGTAGGTCATCTTCTTAAGTTTTTTACCTATAGCGTAAAGTCAATTATTTTAAGAGTAAGAATACTAACACACGCGGATGTCAATATTTAGCACTTTTACGTAAGCAGTGTATTCTGGGAATCTATTAATTTTTTTCCGGTTGCAAGTAGTTTCTGATTTCAATGTCAAACATATTATCATGCATGACAATCAGATTCTATTTGAAAGCAATATTGATAGCTATTATCTTTGGAGGCCATTGAGCTAGTTATTAAACATTAGCGCCTGTCATCTTCATCGATATCAATGTGTCACACACTAATATCAACTCTGGTTGTCATAGTGACACTAAATCTAATTTTAACTTCCCTGAAAATGTAACATTTTCACACAGTATCGGCACAGGGGGTCGCTGTTGCGCTACGTGGGGGTGGCAGTTGCACAACATCCGTAGGGAGTACCCACCGTACACGTTTTTTTTAGTGGGGGAAAATGCTTTACGCATACCACCCGGGTGCAGGGGGTGACCAGAGTGGTTATGTGGGACTCCCGTATAGGCTGATGAGACCCACGGTGTACCCACTAAAAACCCCCCCATCTGCCGCCTCGCCGCCTTGTGGCGAGGTCACGGGAACGCTTGCGCACACATCCGCGACCCCGCCGGCGGACGCCCGGCGGAGGCCCTCCACGATAGGCACGCCAGATGTTCTGGCGTGCCTTCCTCCTCGACCTCCACTTTGTGCAGTAGCGGACCCCCCTGAGTTCGCTACTAGGAGGTCATGGGTGCCGAAAAACTTCAGGCACCCGGTGGCGGAGCAGGTCGGTGGTTCCGCCACGAACCACACCTCGGCCGCAGAGGATAGGGAAAACATTTCTCTTCCTCTGCGGTCCCACCAACGCCGTTTTTGCGGACCGGCCCCGCCAATTTCACAGGGGGTAGGGAGAGTGGCGCACTACACTGAAAAAATAACGTGATCCCACCGGTGAAGCTCATGGCAGCCAACGTGTTAATAAATATAATAGTTCTTCGAATATCGTAGCAGGCGCGGATATGGGAGGGGGAACGGTTAGGGGGGCAAAGGGGCAATTGATCTGACTGACACCGCTGGACAGGGAAATCTTTCAACTTGGTTTTGTAAACACGTTAGGTGACGGCGTTCGAACGAAACTACCCTAACTAAGACAACAGAACACGTGCTATGCGGTAAGCTCGAAACGCACAGAGCGGGCGCGGCGCGGTGTGGGACGGAGGCTGTTTTGCATTTTTGATCTTTCCGAAACTTTCGACTGTCGATAGTATCAATTACTGCTTCATATGTCTCACACGCCGCCTGCGCTCTGCTATCCCGCTCCGCTATCCCGCGCAGTTGTTTGGTGCGACGCCACCCGGACCGCGTTCACTTAACCGCAAAACCGCCTTCGCCGCGCTCTGTGCGATTTAAGCCGTAGAGCGGGATAACATGATTGCGTGTTTTCTACCTAACAAACATCGGCTTTGGTTTTTTTTTTTTCAATAGAAAACCTTCTGTACTGTTTCACTATGACCTTTTATTTCAGCATCGGTGATGGCAATCTCGATCTTCTTCGGTAACCTAACGGCGCCTCCACTGATGGGCCGGCTGGGCCGCAAGGCGGCCGCCTATGCAGTCAGCTTCACTGGCATACTCGGCTGGATTGTGCTGGCCTTCGCTCCCGATGTGCCCGTGAGTCTTATTCCGTCGATATTATTGGAAATTATCCGCAACATGGCATCGGCGCACCAAATGCGTTTCGAAAACTGGTTTCGTTACTAGTTACGAAATAAGTACTGCTGGGAGTCAGCTTGCCCATTTTGTAACACCACTGTTGGTTACGTAATTTTACTTGAGTAGGCGGTAGATATTAAGATTCTAGAATTATATTTTCCTATTTTGTAACTTTGTACGAGAAAATAACCAAGTATATTTAATTAACCTCTATTTTGATGTCCCATTTTCTAGGCACTTTTCACTTATCAAGAGTTTAGTGTAAGCTTTAAATATTTAATATTTATGTGTAAAGATTAAAATTGCTGTCCATATATCGACTTCTATAAACACCGCGTGACGCATTTACACTAGAGACGAGAATTTGAACATGTTCCTTCCAGACACTGCTCTTCGGACGCATCGTCCAGGGTATTTCCTACGGCATCATCATGCCGCTGCGACCAGTTCTGATCGGGGAATACACTAGTCCGCGCAATCGGGGCAGCTTCCTCACCACTATCTCTGTCTCGCAGACTGCGGGCATCGGCTTGGTGCATTTTATAGGTGAGACCATCCTTGACCTTACTGCAGCTGACCAGTTCTACTTCTCTTGTGAAAGCAACGTTGCACTCGCAAGGTGTATCACAGTATGTTCGCATTTATCTATTCTATTTTTTTTTCTTTTATCTGTTTCTCATACTGTCGTTGTTTATTGGTTCGTTCCGGAATCGCACGCCATTATATTAATCATACATCCATATAGTTGCAAAATGGAAGTCCTAGTCGAAAAAGTGATTAATATACCCTGTGTGTCTCAGTTATCGACTGGGAAAGTATTTCTGTTTTCGTAACTGGTTACGAAAAACACATTTTTATATATAGTTAACAAGGGACATTTGCCATATTCCGTTCCAGGGTCGCTTCTGCGCTGGCAGTACACCGCCCTCGTCTGCTGTTGCTTCCCTCTCTTTAGTCTCGTGCTGACTCTGTATTCCCCCGAGTCTCCCAGCTGGCTGGCCCTGCGCGGCAAGTTCGATCAGTGCCGGGACGCCTTCCATTGGTTGAGGGGGGAAGATGAGGAAGCCGAACTCAATAAGATGATACAGACTAGGATAGAAGTCAACCAGGTAACTGCATACTAATATAATAAATGTTTGTGAGCACATTTAGATGTTACCATCACCCGCGGATTTTGATGAGACTTTCCAGTGATATTCAAATCCCCAAATTAATAAAGGGTCGGTAACATGATAATTGCTCTGCAGTCGCGAGCGTCAATAAGCTACGACGTTTGCTTCTCATGAGGCAGGCCGTATACTGTTCTCGTTCTGGGTTTAAAGCATTTCAAATTGCATTATGGTTATAATTCTAAGACATTTATGAAATCAATGATTTTTCCATAGCACTTGGACTATTATTCGTGTAACTCGAAAATGAACTATGGGTACATGTTATTACATGTCGCAAAAACTTCAAACAACCTTCATAACGTAAGATCTTCATAAATCTAGATGAATAGATTTTATTAATGAAACAATTTTTATGTTGAATTGTTGTGAGCGATGGTCTAACATTCAATCACTGCAACATCACATTTTCTCAAACGTAAATTGCTAGTTGGGGTGCAGAAATTTAAATTTCATGTTGTCTGCCTGCGCGTTTTAAAAAAACAGGCGAGTTCATTGAAGTATTAATAACAAAATTTCTATTCTAGGAGCGAAGCACCGCAGATAAGACGTCCAAGCTCGAACACCTCTTAACCGTCGCCAAAAAGAAGGAAGTCTACAAACCTGTAATTTTAGCCATGCATGTATATTTAGTCGCCCAGTTCTCAGGTGCCATTACTCTAGCCAGCTACTCCCCACAAATCATCGGCGCTCTAATAAACACTAACACTAACAACACAATAAACAACGAAAACTTCTGGATGGTGGAACTAGATATATTAAGGTTAGTCACGAATATTCTAGCAGTTTTCGTTATAGCTAAAATCCAGCGTCGCACTATGATGTTCACATCAGGCGCTCTCTGTATCTTAAGCCACATTGGCATAGTTATTTTCGCCTATATGAAGCTAGACGGATATGATTCTGTTTGGATACCAATGTTGCTCCTGAATCTACAAATGGCTTCAATCGGTTTCGGAATGGTTCCGATGGCAAATGTGCTGACTGGCGAGATATTCCCCTTAGAGTATAGAAGTATTCTTGGCATGGTCAGTGTTATAACCGTAGCGGCTACAGTATTTACGGTCTTGAAGACCCTCCCTGGTCTACTTCTCGATATAGGGATACAAGGGACGTATTTGGTGTACTTCGGTATTTTGGTATACGGTTTGGCGGTGACTTGGTTTTTGCTGCCGGAGACGAAAGGGAGAACGCTGCAGGAGATTGAGGAACATTTTAGAGGAAAGGTTCCAGAAGCAGAACTAAAAGAGAAGAATAAAGAAACTGAGCCTTTAAGAGAACAGAAGGATATAGAAGATGCGAGAGCGTGACACTTATCTTTTAATTAGTTATATATACATATTATTTGCCCTTCGGCCGCCAACGAAACCAATGCTACGTAACCGGTTACGTGTGAAGGATTATTTTTCTTGCTCCGAAACTAGTTACGCACAAAGAGGTTTTTTCTTCCTAGGAAAATAGTTAACGTAGGTACTTAAATACATTTTTGTACTTAAAATGTCAAATTATCGTACTGTACTCGTATTGTACCAGCAATCTATTTAGGCTTAGATGACCAAAGTATATATATAACAATATTGTCTCCTCTTCTGTGATATTTAGTGTGATATTGGTAATTTTTACTCAAGGATATGTTGTATTAACCTATGTTTGCTACAAAACTATGCTTGTAGCTAATAAAATCAAATTCAATAAAAACAAAAGGTCCATACAATTGTCACAAATTCAGTATTCTATATTAGTAGAATCTTTCTCATAAACTGCTCTCACGATTTTGATGAATTCTTTTATTTATATTTATTTTATTGTATTATACAGTGATTAATATATACACATTTTTTCCATTTAATGTATATGAATGTTATTTACATCATTAAAATAAGTAAAACTTGTGCAGGAATGGAAATAAAAAACGATGTTATTTTACTATAATTTTCTATATTATTTGGTACATGATATTTGTCTATCCGTCCAACCATAGATAGCTATAGGCGCCACCGCTGACTAAACTTTAAAATACAAATATGGCGGCCGCTTCCGGCGTATATAGTTGCACGATAGACTACATCCACTTAACTAACTGTACAACAAAAGGTTTACATACATCCCCTGAAGCTTAAATCAAATGGCGTAAAAAGCACGCTACAATACAGATTCATACATAGTTCAGACACATAAAAAAGTACATCCCGGGCACGCATTGAAGTCAAACTTGGCCGTAAAGCATTTATAAAAATATTAAAGTCTGCAGCAGAATTCGCTTCGCGGTCCCAGGGCTAACAATGATCTAGGCATGGGCTCTTGTCAAGATGATAAGGATCTGTGTAGATCATTCAGCTACTTCTGCCGCTGACTGTTACATTGTAGTTGTATTTGAGCTTGCGCTTACGCAAGTCAGAGCGAATAATCCTTGACGACAAAGAATATTGATAAAATTAAATAAAAAGCATAAATATAATATTAGATGGGTTTTTTTGAGATTTTACGTATGAAAGCACAATGCACATGTGTATCTATCTATTAATCTATATTTATGAATAAATACATGCGGGGTGTACTGTCGTAATAAAACCACAGAAGTAAGTCACTCTTAGAACGAAACTAACAGCAAATTACACCTAACATAGTCAGACAAGAGATGATACATGTAATTCCTGACTGAACCCTCACCACTGATGTCATTCAAAAAGAAATTTACTTCCGGTGCATGTATGTCCATACCTTTTTTACCACATTCGAGCTTTCTTAGCAGAAAAAGCGGTTAAAATTTTACCAAAATCCAAGTGTTCACTAAATAGGGATGTTGACTGATAGTCAAATCAGCAACTTTTAATGAAACGTCAAAAACGCTCTGTTAGTATGAAGTTTGTAGGGAAATAGGAACAAGTGACGTCACGCCTTTTGTATGATCAAATAGCGTCCCTTTATTGTTCTTTATGTATTTAAAAATCTTTAAAATAGCAAAAATAAGTAGAAGCGTGATATATTCTGAATATTTTCGTGAGATTTAGGTAATGTAAGAGCAATTTATTTTTATTGGTGTCAACATCCCAATTATCAGTCAATAATAAAATCATACAAAATTGCTAAAATCCTCTTGGCTTGTCTTAAATGCGGACCCGTGATAGTCAGCGAATAACATTTGTGTAAAAAGGCATTCAACTTATATTTATTTTAACAGCCATTTTTGGGAGACAACGCGGAAGATACGCTGACGAAATCTATAATTTTATAATTAAGTATGCAAAATCAGTAAGTAATTATAATTAAGTATCAAAATATATCAGTTAAAAAACAAATTGCTAACATTTTTTCTGAATTTTGACGTTTTGGTACATAACATTTAATTGGGATTTCATTCCAATTGCAACTTGCATTCATAGTAATGTGCAAAGGATTGGTATAATACTTGGTATAAATATAGTAACACACAAGATACCCAACTAAAATAGGTTTGAAAGAGTGATTTGTAAGTTAGACATACAGTAGGACTGAAATAAAATAACAAGTGCTATTTTGTGGCGACAAAACAATCAAAGCGCTACCGAATGTATGATCCTCGTTATCTGATCTACCAATATTGACGCTATGAATACGTGGTATAGTATCTGTCTTCTTTAATTATTTTAAATCCTGATTGTTCTTACACCACGCTGTTGTGTTCAGTTATAGTTTATAAAATTAAGCCAGTCCCATCGCCCGCGTTGCCGCAGCTAATGCTAAACTAATAACAATCCAAAACATAAATACTCTAACTCGATGGCCAACATAAACTTTGTTTCATACGCCTCAACGACAGTTCATTTACAATAAGTAACCATGATTACGTCGGTCAAATATCAAAAAGGGACCATGAATTTCATTGGACTAGGCTTTTTGTATGTCGGATTTACACATTGGCATTAAGTTTAAGCTTTTTCGGTACCCGTTAAGTACATTTATAACCCAAAGAACATGACGACTGACGTTCATCATTGGTGTCATTCAAAAGGGTGGTTTTCGGCGTATAAGACGCAATTTCCTCACTAATGCAACTAGAAAGCGCCCTTATTGCCAGCGACAAAGAGGAACCCGGTGCCTGAGAATGACACGTTTTCTGCCCAGCGTGAAAAAATATAGTTCAACTTGCGTTCATTCAAGAACACTACATTATACCGTTTTGTAATTAAATTAGTCATGGGATGGCGGATGCTCAACGTGTCGCCAGTACACGACAAGCGCTCATGATTAAGAGGGCGCAGTACGTTTGGTTCTCCATACAAACGTATTTATGCTCTCATTTTAAAACGCCATGCTAGAATAACATGAAACTTTGTATACACAATGGGATCCAGCTTCTCTAGGGCGGAAATTAGTTTCTGTTGCTTGAAATTATAACGGCGAAAAAATACAGCGATTATTAAGGTTTTCATACAAGCCGTAAAAAAACTCAAAAAACTGCTGTATTTTTTTTCTTTTTCAACTTCTAGTAACATAAACTAATTTCCGACCTAGGTATGCCGGATCCCATTGTGTATACAAAGTTTCATGTTATTCTAGGATGGCGTTTTAAAATGAGAGCCTAAATACGGTTGTATGGAGAACCGATCCACACCGATCGTACTGCGCCGTCTTAAGAACTGCGTACTGGTTTTAAACATGTCGAGCGATATTCGGCCCTCAAGACTCAAGACGTTAGTGACCCGTCATTATATTTTAATGTATCATATATGTTTATAAGTTGTGATACTAATGTCAACAGCAAATGTGTAAACCCAACATTAAAACATGGATGATAAGAACTGTTCAAACATATGTCAGTACAAGTTTTATATCTAGGCGGTATAGTCGCTATATAGCGGCAATTGACATGACAGCGCTGTCAATTCATCATCCATGACAAGTGAACACAAATTATTTTAAACCTATCTTTACTGGGGATCTCCAAATCTTGCCCAATTACGCAAAAATCACATAGCTCGTCAAATAAAAGTATTTATTAAACAAAAAGAAATATAATAAAATTTAGCTTAAAGTCAGTTAACGCGCGAACGCACAGCAAGCTCTTAAAATAAAGCGAACATATCGACTTAATATACACCAACTACTTTAACATTATGTACACATCCATCGATACAAAATCGACCTTATAATATAAGAACACAGTAGCTTCCCTCGTGTAAGGATAGGTCTGTACTCACCCATATAAGTACAAGTACATCCACACATTCGTAGTAAAACAAATTACCCTCGGCGAATGCCAACGCACTAAGAAGTGTGAATGCGCCTTAAGTTACAATCCTCACTAATAAAACCCAAATAGTATCACGAGTCTTACTTTAACCGTTTAACGGTATAGATACTTCGACACATCTTGTGCGCTTGTATACATAAAACTATTTAAGTTTACCGAATTGTTCCAAAATATTCCATTCAAAAAGACTCGGAATCCATGTCGACCAGTTAAAATAATTTGAACTACAACTGTCGCCATGTGCGTGCGGGCTCCTTCTACAACGACTGCCGTGTCACAATCAAACGTGCAGTGCAGTTACAAGCGTTAAGATGAGTTGAACTATCTATACAAAGTGACCACATGGAAAACCGAGTTCCAACATAATTTGAGCTTTTTAGTACAAACTGTATCTAATAGATTGGACTAATGACTGGTAACGCTGCCGTAATTGGCCACGAAGTAATACTGCGAGTGTTACCGACCGATCCTTTTCAATACTGTTCAATGAATCCTGGTCACGGCATCACATTGTAACGACCCGAGAAAATGTTCCTAATTATTCTTGTATTGAGGCTTAAACTGCCATGAGATCTTTGTTAAAATGGTCAATACCAGTTTCCTTTAGACGAGGAAACCTATTATAGATGACTATCCCCAATAATACAGAGCTTTTAATACAACTTGGTACGGTAACAGCTGTACATCCCAGTACAAATTACGTCATGTATGACGTATCATGTTTATATTGTGTACTGGGTTGACAGCTAAATGACAGGTTTCATCATATCCAAGTTATGTTAAAAGCTCTACAACATTTTAGCACACCAAGAGGCTTTTGTCATGGTAACGTAATTGAAAGATTCATTGAACAGTACTAACAGCCACCGATGCACGAGTCAACATGGACACTAGAAATACTGTTTTCTCTGCGGAGTTTAAAATAACGCTCTAATTGGGTCAGTTAGTAAGTATGTGCCCTGCTCAACTACAAGGTCCCTCTTTGTCAATATCAATCGGTAGAAATAGAGTTTTATTGACAACGCCTAAATGATGGGTATCCTTTATTTACGTTTATAGGTTTGATTGAAAGTCAAGCAAGTATTTTGTTTAATCACGAGGGCGTTTAATGGAAATGTAACTAATCGAATGAGAAATAAATAAATATTTATGTTAATTTTAGAAGACTAGTTGTAAGAAAGCTACACTAATATGTATATAAAATCATGTATATAAAGTATATAAAAAAAATCGTGTGCGTGTTGACGCGTGGAGCGAGGGCATTACTGGTTAAAAACACCTTAAGAAACGCATTAACAATTGGAACCTAACTGCGAACAGAATAAAGGTTAAAGTTGCTAATTAATTTCTGAGGCGTAGAGACTGGTCACCCAGTTGATCGTTAGAGAGAATAGAAGAAACTGGGACCTATTGCATAATGCCTTGTTTCTAATTAAAAGGGTTGAAAACAGACTTCCGCTTAAAATATAAGTTACAAGAGATTATGCAATAGGCTCCTGGGGTAAGAACTCCAGAATTTCTCGAAATAACACACCATTTCCCTAGTGGGCATCCAAAAATACGCTCTGCATACCACATCACCGAGGGCGAACATAACAAACATGCAAATCTTAATTCAATTTCAAAAATGTACCAATTCATTTAGAAAAATCGTCTAGGATTGTTTTATTAAAAAAATATTTACATTTGTTTTTCGCAATCGTAAATTTTTACTATCGCTCACGCGACGTCGTGGGCGTATTTAAAACTTTATATCCTCCCTTAGCCGCTTCAAGGCCTCTTCAATGGAATTTATATCTTTCAAAATTGGAACAGAGTTGCTTTCGTTTTGTCTCGTTCAATTTCAAAACAAACTCAACTCTATTCCCCATTACAGTAGACTCAAACTACATAGCCAATTTTTCTTCTATGGGCGGCTAGAGGTTATTAAATTGCTAAGCCCGTCTATAATCGTAATAAAACGAGAAGTAAGTCACTCTTAGAACGAAACTAACAGCAAATTGCGTCTAACATCAACAAGAAAGATGACATATAGACGTGTATTTCATGATCGAACCTCTTCTACCACCGGCTGTTCTCGTTCAAGAAGAGACTTACTTCCATCACATTTCCATACCATTTTATAACTTTCCGTGCCCACTCGTTCTGACAGAAAAACAGTAGATATATTTCAATATAATCAGATCTTCAAACATCGATATAACATCAAAAAATCTTGGATAGGGTATAGTAAAAAGAGAAAAGCAAATCGTCTTCATACAAACTGATATTCTATGATTTTTCAAGAAAATATTGATTCTGCATTAGACCCAGAGAAATCTAAACAAGTTTATACGATGGTCTTTGATATAATACTTCAAAAATAATCTCCCCCGAAAAAAAAATGCATGCATTATTATTTCCACGTGTACGTAGATGATTTACTTTTCTATTTATACTAAGGACAGGGGCACATTGAGACACGAAACAACAACGATATCCAATAAATTCCAGTATATCTATGACATCAAAGTAACACCGTTTATTTTTTCTACCCAGGGACCAATTACCGATAATATGGATCGTTAATTCAAATATTACACTTATAATTTTTAAAATGTTTGTTTCCCTCACATGTCATAAATTTTGGATCGCAAGAACAAAAAAAAACGATAATTTAGACCAAAATTACAAATTATAATAACATCGGTATCGGTCCGCGTATCTACGAACAATAAGCTCACATATATTTAGTTAGTTGAAAACGATTGATACAAAATCTTATCTTAACGCCGCGGGTATTCGGTCTAATTTCCTTTGGCGTGTATCGGAGGCTTCACACAATCCCAATGTCACAAGAACACTTCAAAATACGTAACAACTTGAAATTTGTTTAGGAATAACTGTTTTATGCGCCCGAGCCAACCAAGAAATTGTAAAATAGTTGTTCATCTTGGGGCGAGTATTCATATTAATTTTAGTATATTTCGCTACTAAATATTTTTATAATTAACCATTTGTATTAAAGCTTTCAATTGATGTTAAATAGCTAGATGACAATTTGGGTTTCATTTCATTTGTGATTCCACAGGTTCCTATAATCATTTGTAGATTATTTAGAGGAAGCCGAGTGGTGTAGTAGTCCTTTTTTGACGGCAAAAGAGCTATTTTTGTCGTCGTTTTTCTATACCGAGAATCGAACATCTTTCTTGTACTCTTCATGTGTAGCTACTACAAAAAATTGTACAGAAATATCCGTTTCGATATTGTTATTGGTCACTGCAAATTGAATGTCGAATCCGTGCTAACAATCTTTAATTCCATCATTTATATTTAACGCTAATCCCTAGTTGCACAAACCTCCATTAATTTACTTCTTGTCACTTTGTATACTTCATAGATTATTCCAACAGGTTATGGACTTGTGCAACTGAGTCAATTTTATTTAAACGTTACAATAATTAAGTTTGATGTTGGATGTCGCGTATTCTAAGATTATGACAGTCTTTTGTTTAAAACATTGATTGCATTACACATAGCGCATATACAAATTGTCATAATTATTTTTGATATAGATATAGAATTGATATTTTGAGCATATGCGCCTATTTTATAACTTATAGTCTTATAACCAGGGAGTACAATTTAGGCAACGCAATCAACATTCCATTTATATAAACAAATATACGTGATGGTTTATGATAGTACAAGTTAATGTCGCTATGTTCGAGGCACATTTAGTTTGCATACTATTGAAATTCTACATACACACGAAGAAAAAAATAATTCGGACTTAACTTAATTTTAAAATTTCCTCTAACTTTGTTGAAAAAAGCACTATACAAGATGTGGCCTGTAATAGGAGCAATAAATTTAAAGGACGCTTCTTTCGAGCATCTGCAGTAACCTCTTGTGTCCAAAAAAAATTATCTTTTTTCAATTGGGAGAAATTTTGATCTAAACTTATGAACTCCAAGTAATGGATCTTGGCACCCAGAGATTATAGCGCGGTAGTCAATGCTGATTTTGAGGTTGTATCTAGTTATGACTCATAATCGTAGTCGCATTTTTGGTTTAAAACGATATATTTGTTTTTTCTTTGTTTTTTAAATAAGTAGTTATTAATATCACTCCAGTAGAGTAAAAAAGTACACAAAAAAATAAAAATAAACTATTTTTTTTAAAGGAAACCATTTGGAAATAATTGCTGGGGAGCTCAATAGTGTACCGTTTAATTTTTTGCTCCTATTACAGGCCACACCCTGTATACCTCGGCCGGAACAGGGATTGCTTGCCTCGTATTACTAGACAAACTCGGCATTCAATACCTCCTCCCCGGCCATTGTACTATAATCCATTTTCTTGGAGACAGCTCTAATGGTATTGATCAATATAATGATGTCCAAACTACTTAATACTGAACGATATTAAACGTACCTCTAATAGTCGACATTTACAAATTCCATCACAAATTATAGTCCGATCAATAACGATTTGACATTTGTAATTTCTATTACTTAAAAACGATGATATGAATCAGTAATTATTATTAATAGACTTGACTATAATTTGATCTTTATCGTCGATTATCGTAATAGAACGGGAATAGTAAGTCACTATTAGAACGAAACTACCAGCAAATTGCGGCTAACATAGTCAGGCAAGAAAGATGATGTGATACGTGTAATTCATGGCCGAAACTCCACCACCAGCTGTCCTCGTTCAAAAATTTGATTTACTTTTGCCACTATTACTATTTTTTAGACGCGGCAAAGTTTAAGAAACATCACGTTCACTAATAGGCTAAAAGAATAAAGCTGATAGATAACTGAATATGTCTTTGTCAAACATAATATGAATTGTAAAGAATGAGACTGCAATTAATGCCAGTCACATATTGCTTTCCTTAATTCTCCAATAACATAATAGACACTTATATGTCTATGAGTTATGTGTTACTTATGTGTCTATTGTGTTGTGTGTGTTCTTATGAACAGAATCTATTAATTCGGCAGGGTAATTTACATGACATTTTGAACGAGCGTTAGGGTCAAGTGAACTGCAATTTCATAATGTCATGTTTTTCATGTCTTGTCAGTTTTAAGTCCTATCGCTCGTTTGAAAGGCTAAGCAACTACTTTACACAAATAACCACAGTCAAATCCTTTACTGATCGAACTCCTTAAAGCAGGGCTCGGAAACCGGTATTCTGTCCATACAAAAATACCGGTATTTTTTTAGTTCTTATCGCTCTTTCGTCTACTATTTCATGTTAAATCAGGCAATCTAACAATATGAAGTTAACCCAAATACATTATTGAGTCCTACATAAAGAGCATAAACTAATTAAAAATAATTGGCTATTTCAGGATTTTGAGATTAACCGGTTCCGAGCCCTGCCTTAAAGTAAACACATACCACTAAAACAGTCAAAAACCCCCTGTCGCGTACATGACGAGTTATTCGTCGGGTGGTGGGGAGAATATAATAAATATAGAATATAATAAATATAGAAAATAAAAAATAAATGACGTCCGGAGTGCGAGTATTAAGAGTCCGCAGGAAGCTCGGTTCTCCATACAAACGTAGATTCTCTCTGATTTTAAAACGGCATGCTGGAATAATTTGAAACTTTGTATACACAATGGGATCCGGATATCTAGGCCGGAAATTAGTTTCTGTTGCTTGAAATTATAAAGGAGAAAAAAATACCTGAAAAATCCAAATACTCGCTGTTTTTTTTTCTATTACAATTGTTAGCAACACTAATTTCCGGCCTAGATATGGCGGATCCCATTATGTATACAAAGTTTCATGTTATTTCAGCATAATGAGAACGAAACTACGTTTGTGTGGAGAATCGAGTTCAGTTGAGTGTGGGGTACACACCCTTAACCGTATTAGTGATATAGTTTTAAACATGACTCCAAGTTCTAAAGATGATTCACAGTAGGCTGTTCCGAGTCCGTGCCGCCGTTATCTAAGACCAAGCCGTTGGTCGACGACCCGCCGACGCCCGGTAGCGGGCTGGCGCGGTCGACACCAACGTCTGACGGCCGAGGCTCGGAAGCGGGCCGGTCTAGTGGGAATGATCCTTACATATAAGTACAGTAGTACCATGAATATGTTACACCGATGTGCCTGCGCAGAAAGCATGTTTTGAAAACACTTTAGCCAATCAAAAGGCGGCGCGTTTGCGCGGGTAAAATCCTCAATGGTTATCGGCCAACATTTTACGCGCGACGAGGGCAACTCCGGCGCCCGACATTTTGTCTGGCTGCGCGTAGCGAGAGAGCACGAGTTGACCTGTCATTGCATATTCTACCTTACGTGTAATGTAACAAGGTTTTTATTTAGTTAGTCATACATTCGATTACATTCGGTACTTGTCTCGATTATTCAACGATTGTCGGTAAGGAATAATGACTAGGTATAAAAATGTCGAAATCATGTTCGTTGTCAAAAAAAAAGTCCAATTTAAAAATTGACGGAGTATTAAAATGTCGAGAAGCAGAAAAGACGAACTGACAACGGTCCGAAAGTAAAAATCCAGATTTGATAAGATAATTAAAAAAAAAGTCGTACTATAAGTGATCTACAACGGCCCTAGGTCTAGGTAGGTTAGGTTCGTTAGGTATCAACTGCGCAGGAATAGGAGCCCCGCGGAGCGGGGCTCCGTCTATTTTAAGGCAAACTGAAATTAGTCAGTAAATTCTATTTCGACATTTTTATTCTTCCACCCTATAATACTTTGTCATTTTTCCATATCAAAGCGTGTTTAGACAATTGTATACCTAGTATTTTTTCCTGATAGAGCCAAGCTGGCAGAAGGCGTGGTCAGCAGTCGCCGGCGGCCGGAGGGTCAGTCGGTCGCGGGCGGCGCGCGGCTTGTGTGGGCGGCGGCGCAGGCGCCGCACACGTACTCGTCGTCGGCGCGCAGCGCGGCCACCGACAGCCCCACGCAGTGCATGTGGAACCACTGGTCGCAGTCGCCGTCGCACTGCACCCAGTCCACTTGCCGGCCTAAGGGAAACATTTTACTTTCACTACCCGGGAGCCCTATATAACATTTCAAGCTAACATGGTCGTTAACATTGGAATTAATGTTAGGAACGGGATAATGATCAACTATTATGTATATTATATTTTATGACTTCACTGTGGGAAAAAAGCGAATCAAGAAGAGGTAAGGGAGGTATTCCACTCATCCAATATCTTTGTCCAATATACATTTGATCAAAGAAATTGGATGATTTCATCCAACTTGGATGGGACCCCGACATTTGATCAAAGATTCTGATGACAGTTAAATCAATATGGCTACGCATGAAAAAAAAATACAACGTGGACAAAGATATTGGATGCACAGACCATATAGACGCCGCAAACGCGCTCAATAGTATGGAAACCGAGCGTGTCAATTTTTACGTGCCTACTATGACGTCACGTAAGCAATTTAGTGATGTCCAATACTACCGCCGCGTTAAACCGATTCAAAGGCGCCGCCGTCGTTTTAGTACTCAGTAGGCCTTTGCGGTGAGAGGACGTACGCAGCCCGCCCGCTGTAGTTTACGTTCTGCATTTTACTTCAAAATTCAAGTAATTAACCTATGAATTTACGTTGATACGTCTGTTTTAAGCATACAAAATGTTCCGTAATAATAAGTCGATATTTTTATGATTGATTTTATATCGATTATTTCATCGATCATACTTCGAGTTTATAGACGGACAATGAGAAAGTGATTCAAAAATTACTAGTGGCTCTGTGAGTTATAGACATGGCAAAAAAAAAAATTAATTTCCAAAAACTGATACGACAAAGAAATTCTGTATAATTATCGAACCTGCTCACAAAATATCACGAGAATCGGTTGGGAAATGCGAACTGTAGAGGAGAACATCCGGATAGACCGACAGACATACGACAGAATTATTTGTCAAAAGCTGAAACGGAGACGCTTCGCTCGCTCGGTCAATCAGTTAGAGATTTTTTTTACACGATTGCTCAAAAGAAGGATTGCAATGTTTTTATAACAAAATCTTTCATCGATGCAAAACTATAGTGAATAGACAAAATGAAAATAGATATTTTATAGTGCATTTTTTGGATAGCATTCAATACGTGAAATAGTGTAATAAATATGTATTTATTACACTATTTCACGTTATCAGGCATATGTATTTACTCAACACTCTATTGTTGTAAACTTTAGTAAATTAGTTAAGTGTAGTATTACAACTCTCTTATATGTTTTAGTGAGAGCTGGAAAGGGAATGAGTGAATGTTCCATAATGTGTTTCAGAAAACTTATTTCCTTCTCACTTATTTCTGTTTGCTTTCCAAATAAATAAATAAATAAGTGCTTGGTGGTTATTAAATAAATGGAATTAAATGATTATGTATTCTTCTTCGCTTAATGCCCTGATACCTACGTATAGTCAACAATCAAATAAATATTCTACTAAGTACTTTATGAAAGAAGATCCCTGCTTCTGTGACGCTTAAGAATCTATAGCTAAAAATATTATTAAATTAAAATTATTAAATATTTTTTGTAAAAGAATAACATTATTGTGTACTAGCCTTAATTATCATTGTCCGTCACAAAAATCGATTATAAATCGAATTGCACAGTGACATTGCATGAAACATCGCAGTGTACAGCACTACTCACTTTAAATCGGACAGACAATGAGAAAATCCCTACTACCGAAAAAATCGTTTGCTTCACTGTCCATTGCGGCCTACAAATAACAGCCCTTAAGTATAGTTTAAAGTAGAAGCCGCAATGGATGGCGTACTTCGAAAATATACTATGTGTGTAAATATTTTGGTAGAAACGACACGACATCACTCCAAATTGAAAATTACTTACGAAAGGGAACGTCACCGTTTACTCGTCTAACCACTCTTGTTGAATTTGAACGGTTAATTACGGCGCATTGTGGCACTTTCTAGTGCAGCAACAAACGTCTTACAGTTAGAACGACAGGAGCGCGACTGAGCGGCAAGTGGTGCACCGCACCATTTAGATCAGGGGTTCCCAAAGTGGTCCAGGTGGACCCCCAGGGGTCCACGAACGATGTGACAGGGGTCTACGCTGGAGTGGCAAAAAAATAGGGGTTCACAGTTTGTACGTGGGGGTCCACGAAAATTTATCTGGTTTCGATGGTAAATAACGAAACAGATAATGATTTTTGTATTATTTTTATAGCCTGGACGACTGATAAATATATAATAAAAATATTGCGTTCCTTCGTGATAAATATTTCGGTGAATCAAACTACCTATACTATAATACTATATTATTAAAATTACAACTTTCGGCTCCAAAACTTGTCGACTGCAAGTCTGCAACATATCGCGAACGAGCTGTTGGACAAACGAACAAGTCTAGGCTTGCGAAGCACCGTCGCGTCGCTATCGCCGGCGCCGACCAAAACGCTTGTTCGGACGTGCAAAGGGACGAAATACCTATGACTTACGGTAATGTGCTGTGCTTGTATGCACTTGTTTGATTCTTCACCAATAAATACGAATGCTAAGAACAAACGTTAATCATTTGTTTCCGGATTTCGACTACAAAAGTAAAGTGAATTGCTGTTCCTGTTTGCCAGAATCGTGTCGGAAAAGTAAGTACATTATTTGTTTATTTGCTATACAACTTATAGGTATCTCTTTTTGTAGTTACTATATTTGTCTTCTTTGTGTATGATAGACATGTATGAAATATGAAATAATGAACATTACGATTATTACCTACCTACTTCCATAAAACAACAGACAGCCGAAAAAAGTTTATTAGTATTCTTTTTTTGATTCATAGCGAAAAATTATAAATTCTGTTCTATAAAATAGCCATATCCTGTTAAGTAAGACTAAGAAGAAGTTAAGTAAGAATGTTAAGATCACAAAAACTTTTTTATACTTACAGGTAGCTAATTTGAAACATGGCGGAGCCAAAGAAGAAAATTAAGTGTCGACAGTACAGTGTGGAATATTTAAAATTTGGCTTTCTTCCATCAAACGCGGACAAGCGATTGCCCATGTGCCTTTTATGCAATAAAGTTTTGAGCAATGACTCTATGAAACCATCGAAGCTCGAAGATCATCTAAAAAGGTGCCACCCTGATAAAACAGGTAAAGATTTGAAATATTTTCAATCATTGAAAGAAAAATATGAAAAGAGACCCACCCTGCAAGGTATGTTCGCTTCAACATCTGAAAGTAACGATGATAGCTTGCGGGCATCTTACAACATCTCATTACTCATAGCGAAATCTGGAAAACCCCACACCATTGGTGAACAGTTAATTTTACCCGCTGTTGAAGAAGTTTTAAAAACTGTTCTGCACAAACCTCCATTTGACATACTCAAAAAAATTCCTTTGAGTAACAACACTGTACAAAGACGTATTGACGAAATGAGCTCTGATATTGAAAGTTTCTTGTGTAATTATCTGCAAACAACTCATTTTTCTATTCAACTGGACGAGTCAACTTTACCTGATAATGAGGCATTATTATTAGCATTTGTGCGATTTGTTATGGACGAAGAAATTCATGAAGAGCTATTATTCGCCAAAACTTTGAAGACTGACACTAAAGGTGAATCGATATTTAACATCCTGAGCGATTTTTTAAAAGAAAAATCAATTCCGTTCACAAACGTTACATCGGCGGCAACAGATGGAGCTCCTGCAATGGTCGGGAAATATCGTGGGTTCATAAGCCATCTAAAAAAATTGGTTGTTTGTAAAGTAGGTTTACGATCGAGATGTTTACGTGATAACGTCTTACTTCACTTGCACTTCACTTATACCTGCGATCGTGCTCGTGAGGTTTTGGTGTGACACAAGTTTCTGAACATGTCACCCGACTAAAACGATTTTAAAGACGTTATCACGTCAAAAAATGATACCAGATTTAACTGCAATTCACTGTGTCATCCACCGACAACACTTAGTAGCAAAAAATTTGAGTGCTAGACTGCACCAATCGTCCAATTTGTGATTAACGCGGTTAATAAAATAAAAAGCAATGCTTTGAATACGCGTTTATTTGCCCAATTGTGCGATGAAAATGATGAAGACTTCCGACGATTGCTCTTACACACTGAAGTACGCTGGTTGTCGAAAGGTGCATGTTTAACAAGATTTTACTCACTTTTTGAGTCTGTCTTGGAGTTTCTGGATAGTAAAGCTCCAGATTTAAAAGAAAACCTGATCAAGTTCAAAGCAGATATCGCGTATTTGACAGATTTGTTCAAAAAGTTTAATGATATTAACTTACAACTGCAAGGGGACAACCTCAATTTAATTAAAACAAAGAGTGTGATTTCCGCTTTTCTTGGAAAATTGAAGTTAATGAAGCAAAACATTAGTCGACGCGAATTTTCCCAATTCTCAAGCTTGTCACAGGTAGAATGCGAGGATGATGATATTCAGACATATGTTCAACATTTGATTGCCCTGCATGATGATTTGAAAACCAGATTTGAAGACATTCTCACGATGGAAATACCACCATGGATTATAAATCCATTTGATGAAATGGAAGTGGAGAACGTGATATTGCAAGAGGAGCTACTTGAGCTTAGCACTAATGAGGAGCTGAAGGTGAAATATAAAAAAGGGTATCAAACTTTTTGGCTGCAAGCAGAAATACCCGAAAAATATCCTGGACTGTGGAAAATTGCGAGAAAGCTTTTGATATCATTTCCCTCGTCATATCTTGTGGAAAAAAGTTTCAGCACCGTTACAAACCTTTTAACGAAAAATAGGAACAGAC
Source organism: Notocelia uddmanniana (assembly GCA_905163555.1). NCBI lineage: Eukaryota > Metazoa > Arthropoda > Insecta > Lepidoptera > Tortricidae > Notocelia > Notocelia uddmanniana. The sequence goes on along the minus strand of LR991075.1, from coordinate 14,865,717 downwards.
TGAATATCACAGAACGAGGAGATTTGCGATTATTCCTGACAAAACTGAACCCAAATATTGACAATTTGTTGTCAATTCATCAAGCTCATCCCTCCCATTAATTTTGAGTGTCATTGTACTTAGAAGTTACGTAACAATGTTTAATTTTAATTATTTTACGACTGTTATTATCATCATAAATATTATAAAGTACTCGAATAAACACAACACAAGCAAAATATATTATATTTAATTTTATTTCACCACTCCGAGATTTAGATTTGATTGATTTTATTTTATTTGATGCTGGAATAGATAGGTTGTGAGTAGATGTCAAAAAAGTAAAGTATTTATTATTGACAGCATATTAACCAACCATTTTTCACTTTTTTTCTAAACCTGTAAAGAACATTTATGTCACACCTGGCTAAAAGTGGATTTTTTCGCCCGATACATGTGCGGAAATAGCCGCTTTTTCGCCAAATGTTGACATAAAATGATGTATACAACACGGGAGATAATAAAGAAAGCCTTGATCGCACATTTGCGTCCTTCGCTTGCAGCTCGGGCCGTAAATATCTGCGATCTCGGCCTTTCTTTATATTATCTCCCTAGGTGTACATATAATATACTATTTCATAGTTATATCGTCACCAGAGTTAGGTAATAGTCACATTTTTGTAATTTTTTGGGAATATGGTGTAGGCTGTAGAGTAGGGGGTCCACCAGAACCAGCAAATTTTTTAAAGTGGTCTATAAGAGAAAAAAGTTTGGGAACCCCTGATTTAGATACACGCGAAGTACATACATTGGGGGCATCTAGGTTTATCTAGGTCTGTGATTGGATGAGTGGAATGGGCCTACGTCAAAGAACTTTGATCAAAGATTTGACAAAGAAATTGGACAAAGATATTGGATGAGTAGAATACCACCCCGTATTAAACTCATCCAATATCTTTGATCAAAGAAATTGGATGATTTCATCAAACTTGGATGGAACCTCGATATTTGATCAAAGATTCCGATGACAGTTAAAACAATATAGCTACACATGAAAAAAAAAAACTTGGACAAAGATATTGGATGAGTGGAATACCACCCTTAGATCGCTATGGACTGTGGGTAGACCACAAATAAAACTCCTTGAAAACGGTGCTTTCAACAGCGCCGAAATACAGGGAACTCAAAAAACATAATAGATATGGTAAATATCCCGTTCCTAACAGTAATTCGGGGCGGCGACATGTGATTGGTCACTAACCGACTTCAACAAGACCAACTAAATGGAATTTGGCGTCAAAAATCCGCCATTTTGTTTATTTTTTATGTTGATATACCCAATGTCACTCTCACAATAAATACGAATCTAAAGGCACCTCTCAAGCTAAAATCCGTCGAGCCGTTCAGAATGCAGGGCGTGCCAAACAATTATACATACATACATACTCTCGAAAAACATAAGCCTTATTCTGGCGCAGTCGGGTAAAAAAGGAGGTTTCTCAATTCGTCGGAGACTACTGGACCGATTTCAAAAAATCTTCTTTTGTTTGAAACGGCATGTTTTCTAGTTGATCCCATTTACACCAAGTCTGGATCTGATGACGGGATCATGGAAAAATCGAGGGAACTCCTCAAATTATATAGCAGGAAGGGCCGAGTGTAAGTATGGAAAAGTGTGGAGTCGGTGTTTTTTAGGGTTCCGTAGTCAACTAGGAACCCTTATAGTTTCGCCATGTCTGTCCGTCCGTCCGCGGATAATCTCAGTGACCGTTAGCACTAGAAAGCTGAAATTTGGTACTAATATGTATATCAATTACGCCGACAAAGTGGTAAAATAAAAAGTGGAAAAAAATATTTTATTAGGGTACCTCCCCTATACGTAAAGTGGGGAGTGATTTTTTTTTTCATTTTAACCCTAACGTGTGATATATTGTTAGATAGGTATTTAAAAATAAATAGGGGTTTACTAAAATCAGTTTTTGATAATGTTAATATTTTCGGAAATAATCGCTCCAGAAGTAAAAAAAAAATGTGTCCCCCCCCTCTAACTTTTGAACCATAAGTTTTAAAAATATGAAAAAAATCTCAAAAGTAGAACTTTATAAAAACTTTGTAGGAAAATTATTTTGAACTTGATAGGTTGAATAGTTTTTGAAAAAATTACAAAAATAATTTCTGAACTAAGTTTGTAATTTAACCGTATAAACAGGTGTTTATTGTACCTGTCATTTCTACAAAATCACAATGAAATGACGTGCTTTTTAGGGTTTTGTGTTTCTGTACTTAATATGTCAACTTAATGTGACGGACGGAAAACTACGGAACCCTACACTGAGCGTGGCCCGACACGCTCTTGGCCGGTTTTTGTTAAAAATTAAATTGTTTTCATTATAGTTTACTAACGGCGGCACGTGACTGATCAATTTCATTAAAGTTCTGTAATAGTGTTTCTTATGAGTCCCACAGACATCGTTTACGAAATCTTAATTCAAACATTAAAATCGACAAGTAAAATTATTATCTTTCATATGTTTCATGTGCAACCATTGAGCCGGCGGAAGCATGTTTACCGAGACAACTCGGCGCCGGCTCCGGTTTGCCGCGCGCGGTCCGGGGCTGTACTGTAAACTTGTACGTGATCTCGGAACTACATCATATGTGATGTTGTTACGGCCCGTGCACGGGGTGAGGACGGGAAGGGGGCGGGGTATCTTAAAAAGCTGGTCTTTACGGATGGTCTTTGAACACATTAATAGTAGTCTATATCTACTTGGTTTGCAACTCAACGTTTCTCGCCGAGATTTATATACTGCTTTTCTCAAACATATGCAATGAAATAAAAAATACTCCACTCAAAAACCAAATTTAACAGAAGCCATTTTTGACATTAAAATTTAAAAAAATATACTTCCCGGCCCTTCAATTTTGTATGAAATTCCTTTACAGTTCTCCCGAGTTGTTCCGCCTGCAACGTGATACTTTTAAGCCTGTTATAATGACGAAATTTGATTACATGTTTGAGAAAAGCGGATTGACTATATGGGTGTAGATAAATTAATATTTTGGAGAATCATACACAAATCGATCCAGGCCCAAACTAATCATAGCTTATACTGGAATATTTGATAGTGTAATATTTACCTGTGGGGCGGCGGCAGGTGGTGGCGGCGCAGTCCTCGTAGTCCTCGCTGGAGGACTGCGACGAGCTGGAGTCGTCCGCGCCCGCGCCCGCGCCCGCGCCCGCGCCCGCCGCCGCTCGTGAGCGCGCGCCGGCCGCGCCGCGCGTCTGACCCGCCGCTGGAAACAATTACATCGTTAACCAAGGGTTCAAAGTCGCAAACATCACATGAGATAGTTTTCTCCATTCCTGCTAATTTTCTCCATCGTCCGCGCTTCACATCCATATACTTTCTATCTAGTCTATCGCTATAATGGACTATCCAACACAAAAAATATTTTTTCAATTCGAACAGTTCCTGAGATTAGCGCGTTCAAACAAACAAACTCTTCAGCGTTATAATATTAGTATAGATTACCTGTCCGCTGTCCTATCCGGGGATGCCGCGCCAGCTTGCCGCGTGTTGAGTGCTTGCGCCGCTCCTGGCGAGCCATGTAGTGCTTGCGCATCATCAGCCCGGAGCCTGACGATATTCCCTGCAACACACGAGTATTTCATTAAGGCTGGGTTGGCACCGAATTACGATCACACACTGATCAACGTTCAATATGGCGCCGGCAGCTGTCATCCCATAGAAACTTGTCAAACTTTCCATACATTCAAATTTTAACGAACACAGCTTACGATTACAGACGGTTTGGTGCAACCCAGCCTAAGACTGCTTTAACGTGTCCACTAGCGCCATTGGATTTTTTTTTATTTCAACCATAGATATTAAAAAAAGAAAGGGATGTGAAACGGCCGTTTCATTTTCGAGCTGATAGAGCGACGAATCTAGCAATGTAATAATTACGTTCTGTGAATGGGTTTTCAAGGTGCGCCGTTTGTTTTACTGGGGCAAAAAAGATTACCACTAGGAGATCGGTTCTGTCAGCGCTTAAGCAGAATGTGTTGTATCTCTGATGAAGGATATCATGTGGCATTGGGAAGGGATCCGCCCTCGTCAAGCGCTTGATGCTGAAACCCATGGTATCACGAGAGTTGTTATCTCCAGGGTACACGTGGTCATCTAAGTGGCGAGCTGGCAAGTTTGCTATAAGTTTAAAGTTCAGTGTTACCTCTCTACCTCCTGCCCTCTGCACCGGCATTGCCCTTAGAGCAGTATATAATGTCGCTATATATGGTAGCCGCAGTATTTAATCGATCGTCTTTCCCAATTAGCCTTAAGTAGTAAGTTTTAGATTCCACGAAATTCTTAGTTAAAAACTTATACTTCCGAAATTTGGTTGGTCCGAAATGAAATTGTTATTTTCGTGTCACTTAGGTGAAAAGAACTCTCTGTTAAGAAACGTAGTTTTTAAATATGTTCGCCTGGCAACATTATCGTTTCGCATTAAAAAAAAGGTAATAGAAAAGTCACTTCGTGACTTCGTTTTGAATATCGTATCGAAACTGTCGGCGCGGTATCGCGCAAATTGTCGGAATTGTCGTTTTAATTTAAATATCGTGTCGCTATCGCGAGAGTATACGTTGTCTCGCACAAATCACGCATAGTTGTCGAAAAGAAGTCTGATCCGTTGGAGGATGTGCATATCTGCTGTGTTCCGGTAACATCGCTGGTGAGAGGTAACCTTAATCTGAGGTGAGTTCGGGCGATCCAACGGTTTAGGGAGCCTGTCCCAGCTCCTACTACCGAGATCTGCATCAACATCTGCAGACCAGCAAGGTGAGTGCTTCAAACCACTGATCTGAGCCTGTGTCTTTTGTACCGCGCTTTGTAACTCTCGTATGTGTTAATTATTCGAAAATAATATCGTCTACAGTCCACTCAACTTATCGCATTCACCCTCTTTCCATAGAAATAGAAAATAAATATAGAAATGCTATAAATCCTAAATCCCATTAGATAAAATTGTAAAAATTTGAGGCTAGATAGCTACTCATAATAAGTTCCTTAGAGATAAAATGCGACCCTACCTAAACAATGAAGAAAAAAAATGTGTTTAAACATTTAATATCTTCAAATTTATTAACGTTACAATCCTGTATTTTTTTTGGATTACTAAAATTGGGGTATTGTTGATACTACTTACGAAAATAAAAATACCAACGTGTTTTGCTAGCGTCATTGACCTTGTCTTTAGAAAAGATTAACTTGAAAAGTATACATGATAGATAACTGGGAGTTTCATTATGGGCTTTGAAATAGTATGAAGTAACGAATAAAACAATAAATTGGTAGTTAAGAAAATTAAAGCCAAATCTCACATGGTTTATTGAGCTTACTATGAAATTAGTTTGAACTGCGTAAAAAATAGTCCCTCTATTAAAAATATTATGTGTAGATAATACGGACAACAGGAATCATACATTATTTCAGATTCACATAACAAACAAATTACGAAAATCATCAAGTTACCCATTTTAGTTATTTTAAAGGTACATCAAATTAAAAAAAAACGCTGTTTCATCATAGAAAGCTGCATCAGCTTCTCTGTTTCCTAAAAAATTGCTTTGCAAATGATGATTGTTCAATAATGACTTACCTGTTTTCTATTGAGATAATTTGTTGTAGTGGCTGAGCCTCGTTTGACTGTAGTTTTTGGAGCTGCTACTGCACCTGTCAAATATCAATTTGTTAAGTATTTTTCATTATTATGTATACACAATAAATAGATGGCAAACATGCTACGCTTATAGAATTTGAAGTCGGATCCTTCTTGAAAAAACAAGTCCTACATTTCATTGGAGATTTTAAGTGGGTTGCAGTGGCGTGCGTTCCATAGAGACAGAAAGACACTACCTACCCTACTGAATCTGTGATATTCATATTTTTATCCAGTTATAAATAAATAAATAAATATTAGGGGACAATTTTTACACAAATCGAACTAGTCCCATAGTAAGCTCAATAAGGCTTGTGTTATGGGTACTAGACGACGATATATTTAATAGATATATAATTAAATACATAGAAAACATCCAAGTCTCAGGAACAAATGTCTGCTCACCACAGAAACAAATGCCTTTACCGGGATTCGAACCCGGGACCTCTAGCTTCGGAGGCAGTGGCACTACCAACTAGGGTAAACAGTCGACTAATAACCATTATCAATAAATTCTAAAAACATAAATTAACGCCATCTGTTCACTTAAGGTTAGAAAAAATTGTTCCGTTCGATTACGGCGCCAAAGATGGCGCCGTATAGCGCTGCGCTACCGCCGCTTAGTGCTGGTAAGTTTTTTAGACTAATCGAAGCTGTTGTTGTAGTGACTCGAGTCCTCTAAAAATACTGGAGTCTTCTATAGAGACTTGAGAGTTTTTATTTCTAAGTGTAAACAAAAGGCTTTTTACTCATTATGATTAGAACTCAACCGTACTTGTAGAAACACGTAAGGTTACGAGGCCTACTCAGTGAAGTAGGTACTGTAGAAATCAGTTCTTTGAATAGAAACTTCAAAAGTGAGTCTTTGCGTTTAGATTCAAGTATTTTGAGGCACGCCTAAAGTAAAAATAATAAAAAATACTATAAAAGATACCATAGTTTGAGTCTTTTCTAAGGCTCGAGTTGTGTCCTTCAGGACTCGATAAGACTCGAAAAACGACTCGACTCATGACTCAAAAGACCCGGAAATCTTTTAAGCTTGGAGTCCCGTAAGTAAGAGTCGAGTTGTTGAATTCGAGACTCTAAAAACTCGAGTCTTTACCAACACTACCGCCGCTGCCCGCTTTACGGCAGAGAAACTTGCGTTCCCGAAACTTTTTTTTTTTCGAAAAACTGACTACCCTGACAAAAAAGTCTGCACGCCACTGTGGGTTGGTTCTTTTTTTGAACACATACATTTTAAAAAAATTAGGAATTTTTAAAACAACGGTGTGTAAGCATGTGCAGATGTAGTGAATAATCCGTTCCCATCGTGAAAACTCGGGAATGCGACTAGACCCGAAGTGGCTGTCAATTATCGTATTAAATGATTGACAAGTTCATATCTGTTAATGTGGCTTGTTTAATTTATAGTAATTGTCTAAATGAAAACTGGCAGTATTTTGTCATTTGATATGGGAGTGATGTTAAATTATACGGTAATTGATTGTCACTTCTTCGATTTTAATCGTATTTCGTAGTAGATAGGTATGTTTGTTGTGCTTAGATTGGGACTAGGTCGATTCGTGTAAAAAAATGTTTCCTAATTATTATTTTTTATCACACTTGCTCGTAAAGGGTCTTATTGCACGCAGGCGTATAGAGCAGTTATAGACGATTAATCTCCCGCGAGAGTTATGTTATGAGTTTCTGTGTGAACTGATTGGTATAAAAAAAATTACTTGGTCGCGCTCCACAAGAATACTGCTCTCTGATTGGTTGTATTGAAGCTGACAAATCTAGTAGGCCGCGCGCCGCAAGAATACTGCTCCGTGATTGGTTGAAATATTGAAGCAGACAAATTTAGTAGGTCGTGCGCCGCAAGAATACTGCTTTGTAATTGGTTGAAATATTGAAGCTGCGCACTCCTCTTGGAAGGATGCCCCAGGCTGAACTGGAGGTGAAGTTTTCGATTTTTTCAATTGGGATCGGTAATGAAGTTATTTATGTCCTCGCAAATGCGATGAAAAACATTGTGATTAACTCGGCCGTAAGAAAATTACATACTCGAGTCATCAAAAGCCCTCCGCCTTCGTTATCAATTATCCACTTAGCCTCCTAAGGTCCCGCGTACAATTTTTTGTACAAATTCCAAAATTAATTTGAACTTGAAATGAATAACAAAAGAATTCCAATTCAAAAACACAATATTTTTTTGGGCCTCAGGAGGTTAGGCCTCTCGTTAAATATTGTAGTATATAATACCTCGGCGCTGCGAGTGCGGCCTGGCGCGCTTGAGCTGCGCGTGCGGGCGCGGCGCGCGCGTGGCGCGCTTGCGGCGCCCCGCGTCCAGCACGCGCGCGCCGCGCCGCCCGCCCGCGCCGCGCGCACAGCACACCGCGCTCCACACCTGCGTCTGCTCCTCCAGCTGCACCTGCACACGTGACCACTCTATTCAGATTCATTTATTCACAATATACAATTACATTAAAAATTAACTATGTCAATTTACAAGAATTTTTCATGCTTCATTTAGACGGACACTATTTTGAGTCGCCTGAGGAAATGAGGCGTTTTGCGCGCGAAAAGAATCGCGCGATGACGAGGTCCTAGTCGGTATCCCTCCACGTGCACTCACGCGTGTGAAACGCTCCTTTTCATTATTATTAAAAGTGGGATTGCTCTTGGCCGGCATCTACCTGGGGGGCAAAGATGGGGCCGACGATGAAGCGAGCTCACCCAGAAAATGCCTATTCACTCGCGCCTTAAAAAGGTCCAGGTTATATGAATTCGGAAATACAGACGCCAGCAGAGAATTCCAAACCTTAGGCTGTGTTCCGAATCACGCTCACAGCGCTCAGAGCGCGCTCACGGTCGGACCGATTCACGCTCACAGCGCTTACACGAGATTACGTGACGTCATTGATGACGTCATGGTCGGCGCTCACGGTGCTCACACTCCCAGCCGTAAGCACCTTGAGCGCAAACGTCAAGTTGACGTTTGACACGTTATGACATCTCATTATAGGCGCGAAAAATTAAAACTTAACAAGTTATATTCGTTTATTTATTACTATAATAATAATAATCATTTATTTCACTATCTCCCATGCTCTTCGATTTGGTCCTGGAACATGTCGTTCGGAAACTACTTTCACAGGATTCCGGAATTGAACTAAACGGAAAACATAGGCTGATAGTGTTAACTCTATCAGCTTATGCTTTCTACGCGTCTACGCAGACGACTTTGGTTTGCTAGGTAAAAACCGAGAAGGGGTGGAAATTTCGGCGAGAATGCTGGAACAAGAAGCAGCAAAAGTGGGGCACAGAATTCTCCACATGCGTTTCAGAAACAGTCTTGCCAAACGAGAAGTCCAATTGTAGGAGAAAGAAATCTCTTACAAGGGAGTGTCCAAATTAGAAGAAGTAAAAAAAAAGTTTATTAGCGCAAAAAAAAAAAAAAAAACAAATAAACTACATACAAGCGAAACAAACAAAATAAAAACAGAAATATTAATTGTTGGCGTCCAAGCTCCTCAGTAAACGATCTAAACTTCGGATATATAAGACCGCAATCCTATCTTAATGTTTATGGGTGTGAGGCCTGGACGCTAACAGTTAGGGAGGAGCACAGCCTGTTAGGAGGAGAACGTAAGGTGTTCCGAAAAATCCTGGGACCAGTGAAAAGAGACGATGGGTGTTGAATGATACGTAAAAATGCCGAAATAGAAGAGCTGGTGGCCGAACCAAATATTATGGGTGAAACCAAAGCGCATCGTCTTCGCTGGCTTGGTCACTTCGAGAGGATAGGAGAAGATCGACAGGTGAAGAGAGCAAACTTGGGCCGACCGACCGGACGGCGTCATGTGAATACCCCCAAGTATCGCTGCAAGGATTTGGAGGACGAGGACCTGTGTGAGCTTGGAGCCGGTGCAAGCTGGCGAAAAATAGCGCAGGACCGGGAAAAGTGGCATGCTCTGGTCTCGGAAGCCAATACTCATTTTGGGCCGTTGTGTCAGCCTAGTTAGTTAGTTTTATATTAGTTAGTTGCAGATTGCGATTAATTTCAATTTTCTACAAATCTAAAACCCAGCCCAGAATTTTCTACTACGATTAATTGACGAACTCAAAATTCAAATTCAGTTGACGTTGACATGAACATGACAGAAAACACGCTCATGACTGGTCCGAAACAAAACACCGCTCACGCGGCCTTGAGCGCGCTAACTGATTCGGACCGGCCGCCAGCACAAGCGTTGTAAGCGCTGTAAGCGTGATTCGGAACACAGTCTTAGAAATGCGCATTTTTTTGTTCGAATTCGCTTACCTTCGTTTCGTTCGGTCAAATACCATATTCCATTATTTTCACTTCTCCCTTACGGTTGTCGCAACAAAATGACATTCCGCAAAAATATTCTAATAAAACAAATGCTAAATTTACCTCAAGCAAGTCTCCCTCCAGCATCAAATCTTCCAGTTTCTGCAGTAAACCGGGCGCCAGTCTGGCGCCCGGAGACCGCGGAGTAGCGCTGTAAGCGTGCTCTACGCTAGCCGACGATCTGTACACATAAACATAACATAAAAACATTTATTCGTGGCATAAATACATTAAATAACATAAGAGCAATTACAAAAACACATCTCACAGCCACGAAATGGCCCTAAATCATCATGGTGCTAGCAGCCAGTGGCTAGCGCATATAATATACACATTTGTCAGTAAGGAAAAAAATCTTGAAATCCTTCAATTACGGTGGAGTTTACCGCTCTAAGTGCAAAGTGCAAAACAGTCTCTTTTTAACAAAAAACTAAAACATTATACTTTCATTCAGTGGCGGCCGTACCTTAAGTGCGCTCGTGCGTTGCACTACCAAAAATTTAACACCATCAATACCATCGTCATCAATAAAACAATCTCAATAATCTGTAATATACATACATAAATTACATTAAAAAAATGCAAAGAAACCACTACGCTATGTCGTAGTCTATAAAATTATTTTTCGCTCAGTCTCAAATAACTTCTCCGTGCGCTTCGTGGAGCGCACGCACTAGCCAGTACAATTTGTATGAGAATCGCGTTAGAGCGCCGGGCGCGTGAGACGGAAGATACTCCGTACAAACTGAATGAAGAAACAGGTAAATCTCGTGCGGCGCACGGAGCCCACACGAGGGACCGGCGGCGATATTACCCGACCAAGTGAAGTTAACGCTCAAAATATAAACCTTTTCTTGCGCTTCAATTGTCGAGTTGGCTTAGTTGGTTAATAACATGGCCTGCACTTCACTTTTCTCGTATCGCGCCATTATTCGTAACTCGTGTTTATTGTTTGTATTGGAAAATTAGTGTGACTATGTGTTAAGTGTGAACTTGAATATCGAGAATACTAAAAACAATATTAAAACTTTTAGTGATTGTAAATTAGAAATAAAATCGGCTGGGCCGTCAAGGTTCATTCATGCCCACAAAGTACAATATATATACTGAGATAGAGATACCAGTGAAATACTCTACATAGATCGTAGCACCGTTGTGTATTTAGTAAGAACTAACCGCACGAACGCTGCATCTCTGTCACTTCAATATGCAAGTGCGATAAGGATAGCACCCAGTGACATCTGGTGCAAACAAGTTAAACTAAAATTTCCATAGAAAAAATCGTACTTCGAGCTGAAAGGCCCCTGGTCATGCCTTAATTTAAAACTATTTTCCAGGAATCAAAATCGACGGATGGAGGTACTTAATACATATAAAATTTGATGGTTAGTAGGAAAATGTCGTTGTATTGCAATTTTTGAGTGATATATTATAGTATTTCATAAATCCATAAATTAATGCACCACCGGTTCTCGTAGTCAGCAGCCGCCACTGCTTTCATTCAACCACAATGAAAACTAACATCTATAAATATAATAAAAAAATCATTATTAAACCTATTATCATTGTTAAACCTGTTGAAGTTGTCAAAACACGGAGGTGTGGAGTGAATGAAGATAAAGTGATGAAAATTGAGAAAAGTATGTTAAGATGGTTTGGACATGTAGAGAGGACGGTTGAAAGAAAATTTACAAAACGAGTGTATGAATGAAGAGTGGATGGAAAAGTTGGAAAAGGTAGAGACATCAGCGAACGTACTCCACCAAAATCGGAGACATTCTGCAGAAAGGCCAGGGCTGTGTTCCGAATCACGCTCACAGCGCTGTGAGCGCGCTCACGGTCGGACCGATTCACGCTCACAGCGCTTACACGAGATGTCGTGACGTCATTGATGACGTCATGGACGGCGCTCACGGTGCTCACACTCCCAGCCGTAAGCACCGTGAGCGCAAACGTCAAGTTGACGTTTGACATTTCATTTTAGGCGCGAAAAATAAATTTTACAGTTATATTAGTTTATTTATTAGTTTTTTTGTACTTTGTCGGTAGCAAACAAGCGTACGGCCCGCCTGATGGTAAGTGGTCATCGCAGCCTATGGACGCCTGCAACTCCAGGGGTGTCACATGCGCATAACCAACTCTTTAAAATTTTATATACTCCTTTCTTGAAGAACCCGATACAGTCCTTCGGGAAAACCTCGGCAGGGAGTTCATTCCACAGTCAGAGCGTCCAATGGAGAAAATTCCTCTGAAACCGTACCGTACGCAACCATTCAGGTTCTAAGGTGTGAAAATGAACTATTCCCTATGCTCTACAATTTGGTCCTGGAACATGTCGTCAGTTTTATATTAGTTAGTTGCAGATTACGATTAATTTAAATTTTTTACAGATCAAAAACCCAGCCCAGAATTTCATACTACGATTAATTGACGAACTCAAAATTCAAATTCAGTTGACGTTGACAGTAAACACGCTCATGACCGGTCCGAAACAAAACACCGCTCACGCGGCCTTGAGCGCGCTAACTGATTCGGACCGGCCGCCAGCACTGTAAGCGTGTGAGCGCTGTGAGCGTGATTCGGAACATAGCCCAGGTCAAGAGTACCCTAAAGCCAGTCACAGGCGCGGCCTGCGGTGGCGGAAAAGAAAAATTTGCAACAGGCCTGCGCAGCGGCGGAGCGGCCGCGGTCAGCCGCCCAACCACCGCGTTAAGGCCGCCTGTGTCTGAATCATTGTCAGGATTGTCATACTTTACAACTGGCCGCCTCCGCGGCCGCCACCGCAGGTCGCGCCTGTTTGTGACACGCTTTAATCGGTGCGCATGTATGAAAAATGTTATGAGAGTTCATGAAGCGAAAGTTGTATGTCAGGATCAGGATCGTAGCAAATGGAAATCCGCGATCTCTGCCACCAGTTGAATTAAATCAATATAAACTAGCAACACAATCTTTATTAGTCCCAAGATTGAATAACTGATTACTCCAGTCGTTCTAGTTTTACATGGTACATAATTATGTACTCCTGTAAACTATTATTTCTCACCTGGCGTTTTGTGACGAGTGATCATGCCCTCGGCCGGTTGCTTTCTTTAGTTCCGCATTGAGTTTGTCAGATTTCTCACGATTCGCCTGCAAATAATAACCCAAATTAAAGCCAAACCCAAATTGCAATTTATTTATAACTTAAAATTTTCAGCTGGAACGTTCAGTGTTCGTACACTAGTCAGTGAGGATAACTTTTTAAGCCTCTCTAGTGGAAATGCTATGTATATCTCCAACAGCACTGAAGCAGTGAATCCTCCTTTAATAAAGTGTCGGCTGCACACTTGTAGCTTCTGCAGTAGGAAGCATCCATAAGCTACGGTGTCTGCTTCCCATTGCCTTATGCTCGTTTGCAACCGTTGTAGTACAAAATAGCCATCGTTAGCCTAGTAGTTAGTGACACTGCCTCCGAAGCTAGAGGTCACGGGTTTGAATCCCAGTCAGGGCATCATTTGTGCATTTTAACACGGATATTTGTTCCTGGGTCTTGGATGTTTTCTATGTATTTAAGTATGTATTTATCTATATATGTATGTTTATCGTCGTCTAGTACCCATAGTACAAGCTTTGCTTAGTTTGGGACTAGGTCGATTTGTGTAAGATTGTCCCCCAATAAAAAAGAAAAAAATATCCTATCACCTTTACTGATCTCCTTCCAATAGATAGTAAATTTGAATTCTGAATATTAAACCGTCTGTTACATTGAAAAAAAAAAAAACTTGAGGACGGGCAGACACGGTGAGCTCGTTGTACAGTCAACAGCACAAGTCGATCATCATTTTTGTACTTTGTCGCACTAACGTAACAATACTGCGACAGCTGTGATGCGACAAAGTAGTGAAAGTGACAAGGTACTAATATGATCATCTACTTTTGCCAGAGTGTTGACTGTACATGAGATGTTGTAAATGTTTTTACGGAAATACAGAAAATACACGGATATTTAAAACGTTTTCTTTAAATCTCGTAGCTGTGACCTAAAATAATGCAAAATGTTTTCGGCCGTATCTATACTAATATATAAAGCTGAAGAGTTTGTTTGTTTGAACGCGCTAATCTCAGGAACTACTAGTTCGAATTGAAAAAATATTTTTTGTGTTGAATAGTCCATTTATCGAGGAAGGCTTTAGGCTATACAACATCACGCTGCGACCAATAGGAGCGAAGACGCGGGCGAAGTTGCGGGAAACAGCTAGTAGTACATACGGTACTCACCATGGCCCGGTCCCGCTCGGCGACGGGTAGCTGCGCGAGCGCGGGATGCGCGAGTGCAGCGCGCGCCGCGTCCTGCCAGGCCATCGCGCGCTCCGTCACGCACTGGAGCGCTTCGCCTTCCGCGAGACGAACGGGTAGCTTTTGTAGCCACACCTGTGGGATAACATGATGAACATTCAGGGCGTATTGCACCAACTAAAGAGTAGTGGCTCTGTGAGCGGTAAACCTCGCTTTTTTTTTTTCAAAATTATATTTTTTTTTTCAATAGAGCGACTTTGTTTTTTCTAGTTCATATGACCCGTAAGAAACTCGACAGCGTCACTCACATTCTTTTATTATGTCCCCCCTCATGGGCTACCATTGCATGTAAGCATCGGTCACCATATGGCTTATGCTCTCCCCTCATTGGCCACTATGGAATGTACGCATGGGTCAACACCATATGGCTTCTGCTCTCCCCTGATGGGCCACCATTGAATGTAAGCATCGGACACCATATGGCTTCTGCTCTCCCCTCATTGGCCACCATGGAACGTAGGCATGGGTCACCACCATATGGCTTCTGCTCTCCCCTCATGGGCCACCATTGAATGTACGCAAAGGCCACCATATAGCTTCTGCTCTCCCCTCATTGGCCACAATGGAATGTAGGCATGGGTCACCACCATATGGCTTCTGCTCTCCCCTCATGGGCCACCATTGAATGTAAGCATCGGTCACCATATGGCTTCTGCTCTCCCCTCATTGGCCACCATGGAACGTAGGCATGGGTCACCACCATATGGCTTCTGCTCTCCCCTCATGGGCCACCATTGAATGTACGCAAAGGCCACCATATAGCTTCTGCTCTCCCCTCATTGGCCACAATGGAATGTAGGCATGGGTCACCACCATATGGCTTCTGCTCTCCCCTCATGGGCCACCATTGAATGTACGCAGAGGCCACCATATGGCTTCTGCTCTCCCCTCATGGGCCACCATATCGCTTCTGCTTTCCCCTCATGGGCCACCATTGAAGGTAGGGGTATTGCGGGTATAATATAGGGATTATGATACTGACCAGCAGCGCGAGGATGCGGTCGAGGCGCGGGCGGCGCGTGCGCGTGCAGTCGGGGCACAGGAACTTGGGCTCCGGCGCGGGGAACGGCAGCTCGCGCTCTTCCGACTCCGCGCGCTCTTCCTTCGCGGCGGTTATGCAGGCGGCTGGACAGGGAACGATACATTTCAGAATGTTCGTCGTATTATGTTGAAAATAAAAATATACACTATAGGAGAACCAACAGCACTGAAACTAAGTAACAACATGAATCGTTACAAGAGCCACAGGATCTCACAGATATCAGCATACGTCGCACTCGAGGGAGCGATATGCGGGCACGTCAGATGGTAAGGTTCATATATAAATTAATCAATTTTCGAGTTGTCACAATAAGGTTTTTGTACTTAGTATTAATTACCTATTTGTAATATGCAGTTCCAAATACTTAAGTAACTAGTGCTGTACGTTAGGTAGGTATCTATATTGGTAGCCGAACTAGCCGAGTATACTGACGCTGACGCCATTCATATTTAAATAAAACAAGTAATATAAGATTGAATGGCAGCTATTTTCGTCCTCTTGAGAGCTTTTCTGGCCTCCTTGGGTGAACTCATATAGGATCTCTATAGAAATTTTAACTCTTTGAGGGTACTCACCATGGAACCAATCCTTGCAAAGTTCGCACTGTGTCATGACGCCATATTGCCGCTTCTGACACACGCAGAATGTGACGCCAGGGGTCGGTGGTGCGCGTACTTCCTTGCGCATGTTTCGTAGTCTGTGGAGCAATAGGTACATGTTAATACTAAAGTCATTTATTTCTCACAAGACTTACATTATAACGGCCTGTTTAGCCTAGCTGGTAGTGACACTGCCTCCGAAGCTAGAGGTCCCGGGTTCGAAACCCAGCCAGGGCATTATTTGTGCATTTAGCACGGATATTTGTTCCTGGGTCTTGGATGTTGTCTATGTATTTAAGCATGTATTTATCTACGTAAGTGTGTATATTGTCGTCTACTACCCATAGTACAAGCTTTACTTAGTTTGGGAAGAGGTTGATTTGTGTAAGATTGTCCCCCAATATTTGATTATTTATAGTTGTAAATGGTATTTATTTAATATCATTGTACAATTCGGATAAATTTCCTTTTTTTAAGATTCATTAATCATGGTATGGTCATGGAGTGTTATCTTATCAAATATTTATAAACGTTTATCAAAATTATTTTAGTAATAATACTGTTAAATTTTATGTTTATACGCGTTTGTTAGAATGGGAGAAAACGGAAATGGTTGTAAATTTCTAAGCATAAAATGTTCAGCATTGTTATCTGAACTTACCTCCTTGATAGCAGCCAGTTCCTTATGTTCAGTTTGACAGGGGTCAAGATCTCGGTCGGAGTGGAGTGATCACTAAAGAACCTGAGCTCCTTGATAGCAGCCAGTTCCCTGTTAAGTTTGTTTGAAGTTCGAAAGCGATCTCGTTCGGAATGGAGTGATCACTAAAGAAACAGTCCCTGGTCAATAGGCCCTGGAGCGACAGTGGGGCGCCTCACCTCAGCTCCTTGATGGCAGCTAGTTCCCTCTGTTCGGCATGCTTGAAGGCGGCCACGATCTCGGTGGGCGTGGAGTCCTCGCTGAAGTTGCGCAGGAAGAGGCCGGCCTCGAGCGAGGAGGGCGGCGGCGAGGCGGCGGCGGCGCGCGCGCGGCGCCGGCCCGCCGCCCCCGCCCCCGCCCCCGCCCCCGCCCCCGCCCCCGCCGCCGCCTCCGTGCGCGGCGACAGCGCCTCCAGCAGCGAGTACGCCCAGTTCTGCGGGACAATTGGCCAGTTACACTAATATACTGTCGTTAGGCGGATGCTACACGCTCAATATTTATCGTGATATTTGGAGAATCACGATATTTATCGAGTGTGTAGTATAGGCGTATCACGTATACGTATCGTGACACGAATCGCTGGATTTCTAGTAATCTAAAAATCCACGATCTGTATCAACGATCCAAATATCACGATAAATATCGAGCGTGTAGCATCCGCCTTACGCCGGTTCCGCGCCCGACGCCACTTTACGAACACCGAATCCCTCGCCTGACGACTTAGATGAATGAATTTTAAAGACGCTCAGAGAACGTCATTATTTGATTTGTAATATTGTTATGTTCTCAAATTATTGTACTTAATGACGATCTTTTACTGAATTAACTTTATTTTACAAATGTAAAATACTAAGTCATTTTTTGAAGGAAATAAATATATCTATCTATTATAATCATAAACATCGGAGATAATAAATTTAATAGACTTTTGTTTATTCGTACAACAACAGCCTTTGGTAGGTAATATTTTACCTTCAAATGTTGATAATGTTTTGTAAATTTATTATCATTAAATAACATAACTTTATTAATTGGTATAATTTTGAAATCATTATTATTATTGCCAGTTTTTTTATTACTTTTTTTTTCTTTTTATTAAAAATGGGATTGCTCTTGGCCAGCATCTAGCCAGGAGGCAAAGATGAGGCCGACGATAAAGCGAGCTCACCCAGAAGACGCCTATTCACTCGTGCCTTAAAAAGGTCCAGGTAAATGAACTCGGAAATACAGACGCCGGCAGAGAGTACCTTTGTAACCTACTAGCAAAATAGATTTTTGATTTTGAAAAAACGACTTTGCTCTCTAGTTGCACAAATAACTATTATTTCATAATTATTACAAATAAAACAAGAACCTATTAAACATGAAAGCCTCACCTTTTTCAGGAACATGTCTCCAGCTCCCCTCTTCCACTCCTTAGCGGACGCCAGCGCGGAAGCCAGCTGGTCTTTCTCATACAGAGCCAGCGGGATCTGCAGGCCGCGTTTCACCAGCGCTTCTACGCTGTGCATGTATGGGTACAGGTCTTTTGACTGCATTTCTTCCACCTGCGGGTAAAAGGTTGTATAACATTCGCTTACAGAATAAAACTAATAAAAAATTATGTATACACATATTCGTTACAATTGAAGACAGGTGAATTAATTCAATAAAAAAAAACACCTATAAATGGCAGTCAGGCAGTAACATGATACGTAAACTTCTAAGTACCAAGCCATCTTAAGTTCTTGGTCTCTTTAGCTAGAGTTGTGTTGTATCACAGGACTGAATTAAGGATGATCCACAGTAGACCGTTCGGTTTAGGCGACTATTGTCAGTAAGGAAAAATGTCGATATGATTTTTATTGTCAAGAAATAAAACAGTCGGAATTAAAAATTGACGGAGTATAAAAATGTCGAGAAGTAGAAAAGACGAACTGACAATTGTCCGAAAGTAAATATGTCCAGATGTAATTCTAAAAAAGTCCTACTATAAGTGATCTACAACGGCCCCCGGGCTAGGTAGGTTAGGTTCGTTAGGTATCTTCAGATGCCCGAAGGGCAAACTGCGCAGAAATAGGAGCCCCGCGGAGCGGGGCTCCGTCAATTTTAAGGCAGAGTGAAATTAGTCATTTCAATACTTTGACTAAATTTTATTTCGACATTTTTATTCCCTGGCCATACAATATTTTGTCATTTTTCCGTATCGTCATTTTTATAAAGCGTATTTCGTCATTTTTCCTTACCGACAATAGTCGCCTAAATCGACCGTTCCGTGTCCGGGCCGACCCGTTTTCTATGACAGCAAACACAACGGCCGGCGTATTTCTCTAGAAGAAAACGGGCCGACCCGGACACGGAACGGTCTACTGTTAATCATCCTTTAGACAGACAAAATGCGTCCGAGGGGAGAGAAAGTGATAGAAGTGTTTTTTTACAATAACGATATCACTAATAACCAAACAGGGAGAGTAAGGTTGGGTTATTTCCTCTGCGTTAAAAAAAAGGGATAGTAAAATAAAACCACATGAACGTACCGGATGGCGCACCGGTAGAAAGTAGCCGGAAACGTCCTCGAGTGGCGACCACGTTCTCGAAGGCGCAGCGTGTGTAGGCCCCCAACAAGGTGGACTAATGACCTGGTGTCGGTCGCGGGAGCCCGCTGGGTCCGGGTGGCGCAGGACCGGCCATTGTGGCACTCTTTGGGGGAGGCCTATGTCCAGCAGTGAACGTCCTTCGCTTGATATGATGATGAGCAAAACAGATGTAAGAATAGCTTTATACGGTACCTTAGCGAGCCAGTCCTGTGCGTGTTGTTTCGCGTGACTGAGCGCGTGGTACGACGGCAGAGCGGCCTCGATGTCTTCACGCGCGTCCAGTAAAGCCTGCACTTCGGCGAGAGTCGTGTGTTGCGGCGGGTCGGGCGGAGGTTTCGAAGGGTCGATGAGGATGGCGCGGGCGCGCTCCTCCCAGTCTTCCACTTCAGCTGGAGACAATAATTCGTTTTTTACCGACTTCAATAGAAGGAAGGAGGTTCTTAGTTTGTCTGCATATTTGTTTTTCTTTTTTTATGTATGTATGTTCCCCGATAACTCTTAACCACGTCGGCCGGTTTTGATAATTCTTTTTTTCTTTCAAAGCATGATGGGATCTAGGAAGAATCGAAGGAACTCCTCGAATTTGATAGGCACGCATATGCCGATTTCGGTATTATCTGTAGGTAACCAAGCATTGGCTCACGGGAACCATGGCATAGCGAAGTACAAAATTGGATTCAGTTTTTTTTGGTATAAATTATTGTCAAAAATCTCCGTAAAAGTGGACGTTAGTCGCTACACATTAAAAGGCGAAGTGTACAGTCATAAATAAATAAAAATTTAAACATTGCAGGCTCGCCCCGCGCGACTAGAATGTGACATATAAATTGCTGTATTTGTCGAGTTTCAAACAGTTTAAAAAGAGGAAACAGCCATACAAAAGATGGCACAGGTCGTATACACCCAATAAAGTCGTATTTTTTCTGCTGGAATAGCAACGTTTTGTACGTGTCTGAAATAATTTGCGGTTTTCGGTGGAATTATACGCTTCCGATACTGTTTTAATAAATAAACGGCAGGAGAGCATAAACATTTTGACGTTTTAAGGTTATGTTAATCAAAACTTAATTCAAATTTACTCTTTGTTTTCCCCTATTTTTGAGAATTTTTTTTACGAATTCGGTCCTGATAGTAGGGGAGCCTAAGAAGGAATTTGGGGATTAACTCAAGCGCAGAAAATACATATGTAGATACCTTGTAATCTGTTTAGTACCTCAACTATTGATAAGGCCTCTCATATATAATCACGCGTCTAGGGCAATTAAATAAAATAGCCACGACCTCTGGAGAGCGAGAAACAAGACCTTGGGATTAGATATCTACTTAGTGCTTTTACCAATGATAAAGATAACAGCGTCATCAATTCATCAAAGTAAAAGTCCTATTTATAACTTTTTAAAATCAAAACATTATTGAGCTGGTATTTACGGATGGTTTTTAACACATTGGGCCTTCGGCTCTCGGCGTGCGGCCTCGCAGCCGGAAGCTCGCCCTTTGGGTTCGCAAAAATTACTCGAAAATTGTTTTGCCTATGGCGGCCGCCATCTTGGATAAAGAGGATTTACTATATTGGTGTAAATAAAAAGTTCCCAACTAACCTTTAAGCTTGTACAGCAACGCGCGTTCAATCTCAATCTTGTGATGCGGCACCACACTCTCCGACTCCTGCAGCAGCCGGTCAATGACCTCGGGGGTGAGCGTGCCGTAGTCCTCCCGGTACGTGCGCACTTCCTCGAGGAACTTGACTTGTTGGAGGCGCGACTGGAGGGGCGCCAGTTGCGGGAGGACGATGCAGAGGCGAACGCCGAGTTCAACCACCTGTGGGAGAATAGTACATTACGATACAAGTATTACAAGCGCAGAAAATACGTGTATCGTACAACGTTTTAGAGTACATATGGCACTTTAAAGTTTCAACATATACACAAAATCTGCTGATTACCGCACTCGTGCGGTAATATGGCACCATATGTACTGTAATAGTAGATTGTACAACAAGTGCCTAAAACAAGCCTTTGTATCCATATAAAGTAGAGGATAAAATGGGTTTCATACAAAAAATTCGATTGCGAGAAAATTAAACAAATAATGAATATGATTAAAATTATGTCATCAAATTTAAGAGGATTAAAATTCGACTTTATGTCGCCCAAGCACAGCGTAAAGACCAACTTTAAGAGCATCAGAAGTGAAAAGGATATACAATTCTCCTTTCATTTGAAATTTAGATTTTTTGCTAGCAAACCACCACCACCACCGCCACCACCATATCAGCCCTAGGACGTCCACTGCTGGACATAGGCCTCTGCCAATTTCATAAGGGGTAAATGCCATAATCGCCACGCTTGGCATGCGGGTTGGCGATCGCAGTATCTCCACCGCACTCTAGGAATGTTGCTGCCCATTCCCCGGTGGTCTTGGTCGTAGTTGTTAGCAAACGTTACTGTTTAATACAATATTATTGTGGTACATAATTCTAAATATGATCCACAATTACTAAATAAAGCGGAATCTTGAGTTTTAAGATCCCTCGTTATTACCTCCTCTAGTTCCCTAACGATGCCCGGATCCGTCTGGTCCAATTCGTTGTTCAGTATCTCCGTGGCTCGAGTTTCGAATTCCGCTGTCTGACGGAGTACTTCCTTCACCGCTGAGCCTGTATAAAAATATACTCGTCAAGACCATGAACCAGAAAAAAGTAAATCCCATTTGTAAAGTGGGCGCGTCGCACGTGCCACTATGCAACCTAGTTCAGTTCAGTTCGGTGCAGAGACTTATGTGAGACAGCTGTGCATACTATAACGCAAAAGGAAATATAAATTAAATACCAGTAAACATGCTTCATTTTGAAATTTCAAGCTAACAAGGTCATTAACATTAGAATTACTATTACGACCTCTTTGGCTTGGTTGGTAGTGACCCTGCCTGCGAAGCCGGAGGTCCCGGGTTCGAATCCCGGTCAGGGCATTATTTGTGCATTTATCACAAATATTGTTCCTGAGTCTTGGATGTTTCCTATGTATTTATGTATGTATTTATCTATATAAGTATGTATATCGTCGTCTAGTACCCATAGTACAAGCTTTGCTTAGTTTGGGACTAGGTTGGTTTGTGTAAGATTGTCCCGCAATATTTATTTATTAAGAAAAGCGGGTTCCCTATGGTGTTGCGAGTGTCCATGGGCGGCGCTAATCGCTTACCATCAGGCGATTCGTCTGCTCGTTTGCCTCCTATGTCATAGAAGAAAAAAAAAACAAGAAGAGGATGGAGTGTGGGTATACCCCAAATAAAACTCGCAGCACGTCAGTTAATCCTTGAAAATGGTGCTTGAAACAGCGCCGAAATATCGGGAACTCAAAATACGTATTATACGTGGTACCCGTTCTTAACAGTAATTGTAATGCTTCATTTTGGTTAAACAAGTTAATTTTTAACAAAAAAACACCGACTTCAAACTTTGCCAGACCCCATCCTCCTACTACTTAGTCGGCTCATAAGTTCTGTCACTGGCCTTTAAAATTTAAATTTGGAACTCCTAAAACAAAAACCGTTGTGCATTTGAATTTCGAATCTTTTTTAAATATTTGAGTAGTATAATTTTGCAATTTTCTGTTTTCTTTAACATGGAGTGGACGCTTAAAGATAGCCGTACCGCAATAATTGCACTATATCGTTGTGGACACTCGCCGACTTAAATTTTTAAGCTACTTGAAGATTTAAAATTCTCTCTAAGATTTGTGTATCGTACCATAGAAAGATACAGTGAGGTCTCTAGTTTAAATGACAAGAAAAGAAGCGGTCGTCCGCGTACAGCTAGGACTCCAGCGGTTGTACAAGCAATTAGGGCACGCATTGCCAGAAATCCCGCTAGGAAACAAAAAGTTATGGATTTGAGCAGAAACACGGTGAAAAGAGTGCTTAATCAAGACCTGAGACTTCGTGCTTATAAACGAAAAACTGGCCATCTTCTCAATGGTCGGCTTAAAGCTTTAAGGCTTAAAGATCTAAAGCTTTATTGAAGAAGTACGCTAAAAATAAGCATCGTTGTATACTGTTTTCGGACGAGAAAATTTTTGACATAGAAGAAAACTGTAATAAACAAAATGATAGAGTGTACGCTCGCAATAGTAAAGAAGCGTCTAATAGCATTCTCCGTATTCAAAGAGGTCATCACCCTTCATCTATGATGGTTTGGCTGGGAGTTTCTTATGCGGGCGTCACTAGTATGCATTTTTGTGAGAAAGGAGTAAAACTAGTGCCAAAGTGTACCAAGACACGGTGTTGACTAATATTGTGAAACCACTATCCCATACGATGTTTCTAAACCAGCATTGGGTTTTCCAGCAGGACTCTGCTCCTGCCCATAAGGCAAAGTCTACACAAGCCTGGCTCGCCTCCAATAAAATCGACTTTATACGGCATGAAGATTGGCCCTCCTCTAGCCCAGATCTTAATCCGTTAGACTATAAAATATGGCAGTATTTAGAGGAAAAGGTGTGCTCAAAACCTCATGCAAATCTAGACTCGCTGAAAAAATCCCTTGCTACGGCAGTGGCCAATATCGACATGAAAGTGGTGCGTGAATCCATTGACGACTGGCCACGCAGACTTCAAGCCTGTGTAGATAATTATGGCGGTCATTTTGAATAAATGTTATACATTTAGATTCTCTAGTTTATAAGCTTTCAAACGCTGTACAAATTATACGGAATAAACTTAAACTTTTGTTTTTATTTGATACTATGTATATGACAGAACTTATGAGCCGACTAGGTATATAATTTAAGGAGTTCCTTCGATGTACCCTTACTTACCCCATCCTCTTGGTATATAATTTGAGGAGTTCCCTCGATTTTTTCAAGATCCCGTCATTCGATCTCTGGATCTGAGACTTGGTGACAATGGGACCAACTAGAAATCACACCCTTTAAAACAAATAAAGGATTTTTGAAATCGGTCCACTAGTCTCCGAGAAATCGGTGAACATACATAAAAAAAAACCGACGAATTGAGAATCTTCTCCTTTCTTGAAGTCGGTAAATAAAGAAGCATAGGCTCCGCGCGTAACGTACTTTAGTGTAAGTGAAATGTATTTCCGTATCAGCCGCGTAAAGATAAAACGTAAAGGTTGTGTACTCCGACCAAATCGGAGACATTCTGCTGAAAGGTCAGGTCAAGAGTAACCTAAAATCAGCGCGCATGCATGATGATGATGAATGTTATGAGAGTTCATGAAGCGAAAGTTGTATGTCAGGATCGAAGCAAATGGAAATCCGTGATCTCTGCCTACTCCTACAGGAAACAGGCGTGATATTTATATAAATAAAATAAATATTGGGGGACAATCTTACACAAATCGACCTAGTCTCAAACTGAGGAAAGCTTGTACTATGGGTACGAGTATTTATCTATATATACTTATACAGATAAATACATAGAAAACATCCAAGACCCAAGAACAAATATCCGTGAAAAATGCACAAATAAATGCCCTGGACCTCTAGCTTCGGAGGCAGAGTCACTACCAACTAGGCTAAACAGGCATATAGAAATGGTTGAATTGAAGAGGAGGCTAGAAGAAAGCTCGCCAGATAGGATTCCCTCACCCTCGGGCAGCACGCAGGGCAGCTGGTCGATCTCCTGCGCGAACAGCGTGAGCTCGCGCACGGAGAGCCGGTACTTGGGGTCGTGGTGGCGGGTGCGCGTGCGCATCTTGTTGAGGTCCAGCTGCTGGATCACCGACGCGCACTTCTCCGCGTCCTCGATGGCCGTCTCCAGCGCGCGGACCAGCTCCGTCTTGTGCATCTGTTGGTTACAATTGGGGTCCAATATAGTAATGCGTTCCGGGCGCTGGGGCCGGCTCGCTGCTGCAGCGCGGCCGGGACGTGTCCGCCGCGCCGGCCTGCGCGGGTTTTTTTTTTTTTTTTTTTTTTTTATTAAAAATGGGATTGCTCTTGGCCAGCATATAGCCAGGGGGCAAAGATGAGGCCGACGATGAAGCGAGCTCACCCAGAAGATGCCTATTCACTCGTGCCTTAAAAAGGTCCAGGTTATATGAACTCGGAAATACAGACGCCGGCAGAGAATTCCAAACCTTAGAAGTGCGCATTATAAAAGAAGAAGCAAAGCGCTTGGTTCGAACTAGAGGAATTTCGACCAGGGAAGGATGGCGGACAGGCTAGCCTGCGTCGACGTGTCACACTGTGAGGGACTGCATTCCCCTGCTAGTGTGATACTGTGGTAGTGCGCCAATGAATAATAATAATAATAGCACACACACACACATTTCATTTCATTTTTACCCGACTGCGCCAGAAGGAGGGTTATGTTTTTAGAGAGTATGTATGTATGAATGTATAATTGTTTGGCACGCTCTGCAGCCTAAACGGCTCGATGGATTTTAGCTTGAGAGGTGTCGTTAGATTCGTATTTACTGTGAGAGTGACACTGGGTATATAAAAAAAAACAAAATGGTGGATTTATGGTGCCAAATTCCAAATTACACAGAAAAGCAGTCGGGTTTTTAGTTTTTAGGGTTCCGTACCCAAAGGGTAAAAACGGGACCCTATTACTAAGACTTCGCTGTCCGTCCGTCTGTCACCAGGCTGTATCTCAAGAACCGTAATAGCTAAAGCTAGACAGTTGAAATTTGCACAGATTATGTATTTCTGTGGCCGCTATAACAACAAATATTAAAAACCTGCCAAGTGCGAGTCGGACTCTTTTTATAGATCATGCGGTACGGAACCCTTCGTGCGCGAGTCCGACTGGCACTTGGCCGGTTTTTTTTAATTAATTAGTCTTGCTCACATTTTTTTTATATTCTACATTTGATCCCTGTATCAATGCACATACCTTAAGCTCGGCAGACTTCCTCAGATGCGCCCTGAGACCATCCAAGTCGCAAGTCTTGGGCGTGTCCGGGTCTAGGGCGTTCTGCACTGATTCCGCCCATTCGCGGAACACTTCCGATTTCTTCTTCAGTTTCTCCAGCATGGCTGGAAGCTCGTCCAGTGTGTAACGGTATCTGTGAAAAATAATCGAGGAATGTTTATTTAACCCTTTATCAGGCCAGATTTTTAAAATGACAATTGAATGTCAGTCTTACTCAAACATATTTAAGTATTTAGATTGGTTGATGTGGGAAGAGGTTCCCTTGGCCTGATAAAGGGTAAACTTTACAAGCTAGTCATTGTGGCACTCTTTAGGGGAGGCCTATGTCCAGCAGTGGACGTCCATCGGCTGATGTGATGATGATTACAAGCCAGTACAAATGGTATATTTAATAACTTGAGGCGTTATCAGTTGGGTTTGGTCAAACAGACACAGTTTAAGCGGAATCACAATATGAATGAATGTTTGATATAGAGTAAGATGTCTATTGTTGGCCACTACACATTTTTCTGTCAAAAACGCGACGTTTTGTATCTGTCTGTTATCATTTTTGATAGAAAAAATAAACAGCAGGGAAGTATTAATATTTTGGCCTTTTTGGGTTACATTTTCTTCTTTTTTTTTTCTTTTAGTTCCTTTTTGATTTTAGTACCTTCGAGTGACTTAATACATTCAGGTAAGTATTGTATAATTAATGAATGAAAATCGTCACTTTTCGACCTTAACGGCCTCAAAATAGAGTTGAAAAGTGAGCAAACTTTTAATTCCGTGAGTGTACGGTACCTGAGCGTGTGGTCCTGCGGCGGGCAGCGGCACAGCTGGTCGTGGTGGCGCAGGCAGGCCACGCGGCGCGAGCAGGCGCACGTGACGCACGACAGGAAGCACGTGGTCTTGCACAGCGCGCACTGCCGCTCGTCGTCGGGCAGCAGCTCGAAGGCCTCGCGCTCGGCGCAGGTGACGCCCTGGAGTAATGGTATGTTAGGAATATGGACACTAAGCGCTTTGAAAATAGAGGATATAGTCGCGAAGCTGAATTACGTAGAATGATGCACTCGTCGTGAAGTGCTCGACCAAGCGTCTGGAAAACGACCGACGACCATTCGGTAGTCACCGTAGTCACAGACCGACATCATTAAAAGGCCAGGGTTCAAAATACAGTCTAGATTATATACAAATAACTCCTACTTATTGCTAGGTCATTATCAGACCTAGGATTCCGTGGGGCAAATCGTCTTGACAGCTAGGGACTTC
Organism: Notocelia uddmanniana; assembly: GCA_905163555.1. Lineage (NCBI taxonomy): Eukaryota > Metazoa > Arthropoda > Insecta > Lepidoptera > Tortricidae > Notocelia > Notocelia uddmanniana. Next base: position 14,838,263 of record LR991075.1, on the reverse strand, counting down.
CTATATCAATAAACTCATTTATCGATACTAGTTCTAAATACTAGTGACCGCCCCCAACATTGTGTGTTTTTTGTAACTTTAATTTTGTTCTGAATCCAAGTATAAAATTAACACTTCGCATCTTTAAAATAATCGGCAGGTTACATATAAATAAGGCGTAATACCGATTGCACTACGAAACAATACTTGTCAATGTCATCGGACACTGTCATTTTCTAAAGACGTGCTATTTCATACATATTTTATATTTGTGAATGAAAAATAAATAATGCCTCTTCAAAAAATAGAAGACGTGCTTAAAAAGCATCCCCAAATAATTAAACGCGGGTCTAAGCTACACTGTAGCAAATGTCAAGTGACCTTTCATCGCATAAAATATTCTCTTGTTAGGCACATGAAAACCGAATGACATACAAGTATTCAAGAATGAAAATATAAATATAAATGAGTTTATCGATATAGGAAGTCCCTAGCTGTCAAGACGATTTGCCCCACGGAATCCTATGTCTGATTATCACTGTTCTTTCTGTTGATTACTCATATCGCCTCAAGTGGCGACCGTGACAGGACCTCCACATTTGCCTACGAATCGGAGGGCCTACGGGGACCAATCACGAAACATCTGCCTCTCTGTCGCACTTGCATATTCCAGCGACAGAGAGGACATTTCGTTTTCATAAGCATAATCATAATCATTTATTTCGTCATCATAGGTAGGTTATGTACAGGTGATATGTATTACAAAGTGGAACAACCATGATTTACCTTTCGGCGTACGATAAATTACAAATAAAATGTCACAAACTTAATCCTAAAAATAATAATGATGTTAAATAATAAGCAAACAGATATAACATTGAATAAAATTGCGATATGTCAGGTGTAACAACATACCCAATAATTATTATTATGTCTAATCAGATTTAATTAATATTAAGGTAATCTTGAACACTATAATAACATTTTTCCACAAGAAATTTAAACAGCAAAGATTTAAATTGACTCGAGTTCTTATTTTTTATATCACCTGGTAATTTATTAAATAGCTTTGGGCCCATTGTTACAATACTTTTTTTCATTAGGCTAGTTTGACACATTCCAAAATGCACACCAGGGTTTCTTGGGCGAAGGCAGAGTCCTTGTACTGCTTCTTTCCTTTGAAACAGGTCGGGGTTAAAGTTTACAAATACACAGCACTCATATATGTAGAGGGATGGTAAAGTTAATAGTTGTAATGATTTAAAGTGAGGCTGGCAGCTTTCCGAGGATTTCAATCCACAGATGGCTCTAGGCTCTTTCGGTTAGCGGTACGCCCTTTTGATTTTTAAAGAATATATATGCCCAGCCATAGCGGCTTCCTGACAAGAGACCTATCTAAATTACGTATTTCAGAATTACTTATGGCTACGTCACTGTTGCGTATTTCACGATGGCGATCGCATCCCTTAAGTGGCGACCGTGACAGGACCTCAATGTTTTTTTACGCATCTATTGCAAAATCGACATTATCATTAACTCACCCAGTCTAGCAGCGCCTTCCTCAGCCATCGTTCATCATGTAGCATGGTCCTCATGTCTCAATACGCGGCGAGCGCTACATTAATATTTAGCGCTTCCGTACAAGATTGCGACAGAAATCCTACATTAAACTAAGCATCTAAATTACATATATCAGAATTACTTATGGCTTCGTCACTGTCAGTGTGGTCTAATGACGATGGCGATCGCATCCCTAAGTGGCGACCTTGACAGGACCTCCGTATTTGTCTACGCATCTATTACATAAGTGGACATATATCAGACTCACCCAATCTAGTAGCGCCTTCCTCAACCGCCGTTCATCGTGTAGCATGGTCCTCATGTCTCTATAGGCGGCGAGTGCTACGTTCATGTTTAACGCGTCGTGCGACAACGCCATTTTGCAGACGAGTTCGTCATGCGAAAACACGCAGTAACGCCGCAGTGTTGAGTAGTGGGCGATGCATTCGCGGCCCATTTTCAACTGTGAAGTTAATGTTTTATGATTAAGTTACGAAGCCGATGGAAGCGAAGTAAACTAATTATACTGTAACATAAAAAAGTATCAGTTTAAACTACAGTCAAAAATGTAGACCTGAGATTTTGAAGTTTAAGGTTGACTGGTAAAGAATGCCTTATGGCATTAAGTCCGCCTTTTGTACTATAAGTTTTACTTTTGTGCAATAAAGATTAAATAAATAAATAAATAAGTTTCTATGATTGATTCAGCGGGTGAATTAATAAAATGATATTAAGTTTTTTATTTCAGGTAGTTGGTAGTTTGGGTGGGATGAAGAAGAATTATGTTTATCTCTTATAAAATTTTATTGCGTCGTGATTTAATAGCTAAGAGGTGATCGATGGATACTTAAATAAATAAATATTGGGGGACAATCTTACACAAATCGACCTAGTCCCAAACTAAGCAAAGCTTGTACTATTGGTACTAGACGACGATATACATACTTATATAGATAAATACAAACTTAAATACATAGAAAACATCCAAGACCCAGGAACAAATATCCGTGCTAAATGCTCAAATAATGCCCTGGTCAGGATTCGAACCCCCAACCTCTAGCTCCGGAGGCAGTGTCACTATCAACTAGGCTAAACAGGCCGTCAAAACAATGAGTATAAATCATACCAAGTAACCCTACCCTACAGTAGAAGGAACCTTTGAACTTTACTAAATACAGTATCATGTCTTGACTATCTAGGTTATGTCTTAAGTCTTACCCAGTCAGCGGGTGTGAAGTTGACTGCCTCAGCGAAGTTGTATCCCTGGTTGAAGCCCGCGTGATAGGCGCGCGGAAATGTGATCACAAATTCACCGGCTCGTTGGTCCGTTCTGTAAGCAATACATCATTTCATTACGCCCTTCTATTAACAGAACGGTACTTTAACGTAGCGAGTACGAAAAAAACACAATTAAATAAAAAAGAAAACGGCAGAAAAAATTTAATATAAAATAATGAAAATAATAAAGAATAATATATTATCTAGGCAATTATCACAAAAAAGTGTGCTCAATTTTCGGAACTAGTTAATTAATTCGGAAGGAATTCCTTTCTTTTTCTCCAAACTTTCTGAAATTTAATTCCGAGGAACGAACAATCGTAGTCGTAGAAGAATACTCCATTCTCTAAATATTACATAAATAATTTTCGAAGCTGGCAACAGTAAGAACTTTATTATCTTTAGTTTGCAATGTTTCCTTCAAGTCCCGTGTTTTTATCAGTATAAATTGTTACCTGTATACGGGCACGCCTGCCCGCATGAGTATGTTCGGGTTCATGATCGTGACCAGCTGATGAAGGAGATCTGGTTGTAGCTGGAACAGCTCGGGAGCTTCAGACTTCATGGTAGCTTCGAATTGCTCAGCCTTGGAGCCTGGGACGCCATACCTAAATGAAGATTTTATATATAATTATACTAACATTCTGTTTTTCATCAAAACTGAAGATATTTTAAAAATATTAGTGTCTATATTAGTGCATGGATTAATTTATAATAAATAGCTTCCCGCTTCAACGTTGTGTAAGTCCATATCGATAGTCTATTATATATACTGGAGAGAATATTTGAATCTTGACGAGTCGTTACGGAGATAGCCTCCTACATGAAGCCTAAAGATTAAAAAATAAACATTCAAAAATAAACGCCAATGGGTACTTACCAAGTCTTGGGCTCGCCCCAGTGCAAGTAATTGATGGAGTAACTCCAGTGGTCCTCGTTGTGCCAGCAGAAAGTCGCAAAACACATGCCCACGTATAGCCATGGGACCTGCAAAATAAATACATTGAATCGTTAACATTACTGAACTTCAGTACACTTATGTTATCTGAACTTTGAGTCATTAGTCGCAAAAAATATCCCGATTGGTAACATACTCGTAGCTGTCATGTCAAAACCGCGAATTGAGTCGAATAAATGGATACTAGCCGAATGGTAAGGCACTTATAAGTCCAGAGATCGGACAAATTTGCGTCATTACTCGCAATGATGCGGACATGACTCCAAAATTATTCAAAAATTTAAATATTAATTAGTTTTGTACTTGACTTATAATTGGATTCCTAGTCAATAAATACAAAGGTTTGTTAAAGTATAGATTTATTAAAGAAAATAATCAGTATTTTTTCCAAATTTTCTGCAGTCAGTCTATTTCTTTTTACATCAAAAATATACTTAAGTGCTGAAAAACTCCGCTCGCAATCCCCTGATGTTAATGGGGCAAATTTAAGTAGTTTTACAGGAATATTATTATTCCAGTATAATTCAGAGTTTATTTTTTGTTCTAAGTTGTGGGCGATAACCTCAAAATCGGGATTTCCGTCAAGGACGGCTTTCATTTTAGTTTGCAAACGGTTAAAACGATAACCACTTTAAATAACATTTTGCTATAATTAAAAGAACGTATAAACTATTATCTCCGGAAATTCAAATTTTATATTAAAAAATAATTAATTAATTAATTTTCGAGTCATGTCCACATTATTGCGAGCAATGACGCAAATTTATCCGATCTCTGCAGTTTTTTTTTATGATAGACTTACCAGCGATTGGCCAGTATCTATTTATGTTATAACCGGGCCCGCTGGACCTGGAATAGGGTGGTACTTATTTCGTTAATTTATATTTTTCTACGGGGCACCCTCTTAATGTAATATCTACCACTAAAAGACCAACGGATTTTTTTTTTCAGATTTTTTTATACCTTTTAGGGGTCGCTACTGAATTTTGAAAATATGGATACAAGATGATTTTTTTTCCATTTTTTTTTAGATTTTTCGTTGTGCGGCGATGAGTCAGGGTGTTTTAATGTGCAATTTAACATAAAATTTGGTGATTTATAAAAAATATTTTATTAATAATTTAGGAGTTCTAAGTATACTCGTAGTAAGTATTGATTTAGAGGAGCGTCCATACTTTCCGTTCCTATCAACACAAATAAAAAATATTTAAAAAATTGGCAATGTTATTACAAGTTAAATTGGACATGTATACACTTTGGGTCGTCGTTCCACAATGAAAAATCGAAAAAAAAATAGAAATAAAAACATCTTGTATCGAGGGTCCAAATTTTCAAAATTCGGTAGCGACACCTAAAATGTATTTTAAAATTATGAAAAAAATATTACGTTGGTTTTTAGTCGTAGAAATTACATTAAGCGGGTGCCCCATAGAAAAATATAACTTCGATGAAATAAGGACCACCCTAACCTGGAAGCGTCTTTCAATAAGGATATCGTAGGTTCAAATCCCAAACAGCAAAACGCTAGGAAGATGGTGATTACATAAAACAACTACGATAATATTTTTTTATTTTTTAAGTTCTTAGAAATCGAGTGGACAACTAACCTTCATCCCAGATATGTCTGCATTGATGTGCCCAAGCACGGAGCCTTCTAGAACGGGCAGGTTGTTCAGATTCCAGCTGGATTCGGCGTACTGTTGCTCGCCTGGATATAGGTGAGCGCTGGACTTTGTCGGGAAACCTAGATGAAAACATGTAATATAATTCCAACTTCCCCAGGTAAACGAATGTGTTTCATGTCTTTTTTAGGGTTCCGTACCCAAAGGGTAAAAACGGGACGCTATTACTAAGATTTCGCCGTCTGTCCGTCCGTCTGTCTGTCACCAGGCTATATATTTCAAGAACCGCGATAGTTAGACAGTTGAAATTTTCACAGACGATGTATTTCTGTTGCCGCTATAACAAATATTAAAAACCTGCCAAGTGCGAGTCGGACTCATTGCCGTTTTTATAAATAATGGTACGGAACCCTTCGTGCGCGAGTCCGACTCGCACTTGGCCAGTTTTTGTCCCCACTTGTCCCGATGTTGATTCCTATATGTATGTATTTATGACACTTTATTGCACATAAAAAACATATACCAAAGAAACCAAACACTATACCTAACTAACGGTATATAAAATTATCTTACCGGAGCCATGATCCATGGAATGTAGATCGGCGCCGTATTCCACCGTGACGTCTTCGTCTATGGACGAAACTACCCGCCAAAACTCCTTCTCGACTGTCGGTGTTGGCACCATCTAAAAGAGGAGCTCGTATATAAAATGCATGTAGAGTTTTAGGAATAAAGAAATGGAGAAAAACTACATAAACTTGTAAAAATATTACCGACCGAAGAGTATTGGCGGAATATCAACTTACAGATATACTAAATAAATAAATAAATAATAATGGGGGACACTCTTACACAAATCGACCTAGTCCCAAACTAAGCAAAGCTTGTACTATGGGTACTAGACGACGATATACATACTTATATAGATAAATACATAATTAAATACATAGAAAACATCCAAGACCCAAGAACAAATATCCGTGATAAATGCACAAATAAATGCCCTGGCCGGGATTCGAACCCGGGACCTCTAGCTTCGGAGGCAGAGTCACTACCAACTGGGCTAAACAGGCCGTCAAACTAAAGAGTGAACTATGGCAGGTTTGTATCATATATTTCACCATTTAGAGAAAAAACATTTCCCTTAGACCACCTGATGATATCCAATGTTCTAATGGCATAAAGACTAATGACAAAGGAAAACTTTTATCAGTTTATATGTACATGAAAATGGAGCATGGAGCGCTCGTGGCCCAGAGTTGCCGGCGAACCGCGTGCGGTAAGCGAGGTTAAGCAATGTGTGCGCAGGTCAGTTCTTGGATGGGTGACCGCTTTGAGTGGTTACTAACTGAGCGCTCCCGTGCTTTGGAAGGCCCTTAAGTCGTTGATCCCGGCTGTTGTCTATGACAGCAGTCGTTAAGCCAAGTTAGAGGCCTTCGGGCGGCTTGAGAACTTCTAATTCTAACAGTCAAGTTGCCCACTCACTTGACAAAGGGGGGTCGAAGTTGCACCACGTCCGAAGGGAGTACCCACCGTTACCCTACACGTGACCCCTGGGTGGTGCTAAAAGTGCAACAAAACTGGCAACCGTACTTGTCTTCTCGAAGATCTCACGGTTCGAAAATAAATCCATACGATTATTATTATTTACATGAAAATAACCCTCTTTGTAGATAATGCTTTTGGACATTCAGTCCGCCCTCTATTGCTTGTATGGCTACAGTTCATGACGTTTTTCACACTCATTGAAGAGTCACGTTTTATCACAGTCTGTCTGTCTCTATCGCACACCACCATGTATACATTTGTAAGTACTTGCTGGGGTACTTAGATAATATTTGCACTGTCCGGGTTATGTTAAGTTCAGATGACGAAATTGTCCGTAATAAATGAAAGTCCAAGGATGTTTTAGTGTTACTTATTTCGATTATAAAAATCTCACGTTACAATAGCTTAGTGGCGGCTAGTGTGGCTCGCGTCACGGTTCGAGGGAGACTGTCTTAGCAGTCGCGGCGCTGCAGGAATTCGCTTACACGCATTGTGTCCCTACACATTGATATATACGCACGACCCAGAACAAGTGGTATAGTTGAAATTATTTAAAATGTCAGTCTTTTGATAAAACTGCCATTATATTTTGTACAGTCGAGGAATTTGAATATTTAGTACTTTAACCGCCTTCTTTATTTGTTCGTATTATTACGAGAATCATCCAGGCTTGTCATTGTGCGATGTTTCTCGCAATAATACGAATAAATTAAGAAGGTGGTTAAACTGTTAAACATTCTAATTCCTCGATGGTACCTTCGTGCTAGCTAAGTCAGTAAAGTAGTTTTTTTGAACAGATTAATTCGGTCAATTCAAATGATTTTAAATGTAATCTGCTGTATAGTAGATACCGTGGACCCGGGTATGTCCTAAAACTACAACCAAGACCACTGGGGGACGGGCAGCAGCATCCTTGGAGTGCGGCGGAGATACAGCGATCGCCAACACGCATGCCAAGTGTTGCGATTATGGCATTTACCCCCCTCGGAATTGGGGGAGGCCTATGTCCAGCAGTGGACGTCGAATAAATAAAAAAATAAAGAAGATTAATATTATAAACAACTCACATGGACCGGCATATTGAAGTAATCAGACTTAAATTGGTCGGCCATCTCTCCAAACTGTTGCAGCGTGTATTCCCGGGACGCTTGCTCAAATCCGAACGCCTCCGTAGGCTTGGATACCTGTTCAAATCAAATATAATGTCAACTCCCATTTTTTTTTAAATTCATTACTATGTGGTTACATTTAGTAAGCCAGGCTGTAATGCCAAACTGTAATACAGTTTGTTGGCGAAAGCAACCCAACAATGTTTTACCCACGTTCCGGCTCTTACCTGGTCCAACAAATATCTGTCGTCATACAGCGTGGCAACGCTGCCAGCATTCTTGGCATCTTTGGACCATGTCAGAGCCGGACATAATTCATGTACTCGTGTATGCATAATTTTATATTATTCCTGTTGTAAATTTCTTTTTTTTAATTTTGTATATCATTCAACATTTTCATTTTTTAAGACCAAACACTTAATCTGAAGTCAAATTTAAATGGACTGAAGGATTTCGTGCCTGAGCTTGATTGTTTCGATAGCTCAGTTGGCTAGAGCGATTGGCCGCGTACGCCAGGATATCGCAGGTTCAAATCCTGCAGCACATTTTTTTCCTAACTTGAAATTTAGAAGTTTTGTTAGCGAAATTAGTAAGTACTTTTTTTTTTTAAGCTCACCTCCTCAGCGAGGCACACGGGGCACCGCCAGTCGCCCTTAGGCACGATGGCGAGCGGAGGCACGAGGCAGAACGTGTGATACGAGTCGTCACAGCCGTCACACAGTAGCATTTGTTCTTCAATGTCTCCTCGCCCGCACACTCGACACATGTACTTGGCCAGCTGGAAATAAAACGTATGTCTTGGTTTCTGATTCCCTGGTATGGTCCATTCAGTGGTCTAAGATTGAACAACCATAAAACTTAAGAGTCCGCAGGAAGCTTTGTTTTTTTTTTATTTTATTTTATTTTCTTTATTAAGGAAAACAAACAGCAACAATCATACATAAAGTTACAACATTCAGGTAGATCATAAGCCAGCAAAGTTTTCACTTATATGTCTACACTTATCAGGAAAAATATGCACAAAATAAAAATAAAAAATAAACAAATGAAATTAAAATACGTAAGCACATACAGTCACTAATCATCTATAAAGTGTTTGTTACTGCGGTTACATAACTACTATACTTTCATGTTCTCCATAACGTAGTTTCGCTCTCATTTTAAAACGGCATGCTGGAATAACATGAAACTTTGTATGCACAACGGGATCTTAGGGAGAGAAATAAGTTTCAAAAAATTCTATATAATTAACGAACCTGCTTACAAAATTTCACGAGAATCGGTTGAGAAATGCGACCCGTAAAGGAGAACATCCGGACAGACATGCGAAAGAATTTCTGTCGAAAGCTGAAACGGAGTCGAGTCGCTTCGCTCGCTCGGTCAATAATAATGACGGTAACAAGTCGAAGGCACAACTTACAGGGTCCACAGCGCTGTCCAGCTTCGCGTTGGGCGGCGCGGGAGTGACGGAGACGGTCATGTTGGACATGCGGTGCTCGCGCAGGCGCGTGGAGCGGGTCACGCGAGAGCGCGCGCCGCAGCTGCCCGCCGCCGACATCCACTTGTTCTCGCGGGGGCCTGGGGGACAGTTGAGGATAAACACAAGCACCCATTACAACACAATAGTTTTATTTTATATTTATTGACAAAAAAAGGGCTTGTCGCCAGGCGAACATACAGCCCCGTAAGGCCAACAAAATTATCACATAAAAGAAAAACTTAAGAGGGTATCAACGAGTCCACTAGCGCCACTCGTAAAAATTGTGATTATTTGAATTTAACGACAGATATTTAAAAAAAAGGGGCTGCTATGCACTATATTTTGTATTTTACTACCTTTTGAATACATTTAAACAGTTATTACGTTGCTACATTCGTCAATCTATGCGGCGAAAGAAAAACGACCGTTTTATTTTTGAACTCAAAGATCGAGAAATCTCGCAACGTAATAACTAGTTTGATGTATTCAAAAGGTACTTAAATACAAAATACAGTACATAGCAGTCCCCTTTTTTTTAATATGTATCGTTAAATTTAAATAATCTCATTTTTTACGAGAGGCGCTAGTGGATCCGTTGATACCCTCTTAAACTCTAGAACTTAAAGCCACCTCTGTTAATTTATATAACATCACGGCTTCATCTGATATAGGAACAGACAGAATACTATGTAAGAATCCCGTGTTTAACTGATTCCTCTCGAACGAGGCAGCTCTCATAGCCTCGCTCCGAACACACTCCATCAGTACATATACGAGTACTACGTCTTCAACAGATCTACACTCATTGCAATTAGGGGAGGGGACTTTTATCATTAAAAAACGCAAACTTGTTTGATGGAACACAATAGATGCAGGCACATTGCACGTAGAACCGATGGCCGTTGAGGCGGAAAGGTTCTCGAGTACCGACCGCGCACCGGTAGACGCAGCGTGGATAGACCCCCTCTTAAGGCCACAGCACACTACTCTCGCTAATCGAAGAGCTGTAAGCGTGCGCACGGAGCAGTGAGTGTGCCGTGGCCTTTAAGGTTGAAGAACAGGAACCCCGCAGTGGCCCTGTTGCTGTTGTGGGAAAGCCTGGCTGATGGCGGACGCATAAGTCATAAAACGAAGGATTGAAAAAGAGTTTCTAAGTGATGACTATGTGACTCCCACTTCTCCTTCTCCTCTTTCATAAATTTTGCTTATGTAACTTACTGAAGAGTGAATTTATATAAGACTCCTTGAGAGAAAGACCGATACACCGGACAGATGTTATGAATGAATGAATGAATGAATGAAGCATTTATTCGAAACACAGACACAACAACATTAACATACACTACAAAATATGGAAACAAAGGTTACAATGCTGCAAGTGTTTCGGAATAGGATAACACTCAGCATGTGTCGCAGCACAAAGTGTTACGACGCTGATTTTCAGTGTACCCATTGACACGAAAATACAAACACAAAACAATAAAAAACATAAATTACGCTAAGCGACATACAACAGAATGTACAGTGTGCGTTGAATTATTGCGAAAATCATGATTACGAATAGACACAAAATTCAAGTCAACCTACTAAAATTTGTGGAGCAAGACATTACTTGTTACGATAATTTTGGAGTTCCAAGGTAAGTTCCACAGGTACAAAAAGAAGCTGTGCTTTGTCGCTGACGCGTGCGTGTGCTGTAAAGCATACTTTAAAGTACCAGGAGACCCGCAAAGCGAGTCTGTGTCGCTGTAATGGGAAAGTCTAGCTGATGGCGGCGAGAAAAGCAAGGGAAGGAAAGAGTAAAGTAGTTTCTTAAGTACGACTATGTTACGTCTCTGCTTTCCATTCTCCTCCTTTTCAACCGGTGTCTTGAGCTCCTTGACCTAAAGCACACTTTAGAAGAATAAAAGCTGTCGCTGTTGTGGAAAAATCTGGCTTATGGCGGCCATATAAAACAAGGGAAGGAAAGAGTGAGAAAGAGTCCCTAAAAGTGATGACTATGATTTACTGCGGCTCTGCTCCGCATTCTCCTTCTCCTACTTAATCGATGTCTTGAGTTTCTTGACCTAGGGCACACTGTAGAAGAACTGAAGCCCCGCAAAGCGGGGCTCAGTCGCTGTTTAAAAGTCTGGCTGATGGCGGCTAGATTAAACAAGGGAAGGAAAGAGAGTGTCTGATAAAGAGGTCTTGGCTTACTGCGTCTTTGCTCTCCGTTCTTCTTCTGATCTTTGAACGGTGTCATGAGCTCCTTGAACAGGAACCACTTTACAAGAACAGGTGCCCCGCAAAGCGGGGCTCTGCGGCTGCTGTGGCAAAGTCTGGCTGGTTCAACAAGGGAAGGTAAGAGTGATGATAAAACTCACTGCGTCTCTGCTCCCCGTTCTCCTTCTCCTCTTTGACCGGTGTCTTGAGCTCCTTGACCCCGTCTTCGGCACCCGCGAGCGCGCCCTCGGTGTGCGAGCCCTCGGCCGCCGGCTCGGGCTCCGAGCTCTTGAAGCGGCGCGCGGGGGGCGGGGTCGCCGCGGGGCATTTGGAATTGGACCGGCTGCGGGTAGTGTTGGCTTTCTCTGGGGTTTGGTCGCCTTTTACTTCGATTTTCTGTAGAATGAAGATTGACTTTAATTAGTTACTGATAGTAAACTATCAAAATAACGCAATACATTGCAAATTATTTAAGTTTTTCTATACTGTCCAAGAGTGAATGAAAAGATTCGAAAATAATCCTTGTGTATGTGATTTTTGTTGTATGCCAACTATGTACCTAAACGCACTATTTCACGGCCAAAAACAGCGATTTACTTATATGGTTGGTTCAAATATATTGTGTAGTCATAAATCATTAATATAATGTTAATTTGTAGGAGCAGTTTCAACGGTCGCTAGCAGCGAGCTAAGTTTGTCTCAAAATTTTCGCTTTAGTTGAGCTCTAATTGTAGAACGTTTAGGGTGCCTTTCCACCACAGATGTGCTATGCTACGATGCTATGGATGCGTCTGGATCCACCAATCATATTCATTGGTCCACATAGCATACCACTGCTGGATGAATGGGTTTAGTAGCGTAGCTTTCACATCCTCGTAGCATAGCTGCATAGCACATCTCTGGTAGAAAGGCACCCTTACACGAAAATATATATGGTCTCTTCAATGAGTTATTAGAATTTTTAAAATCGACTATTTCACAGTATTAATCTAATCAGTGTGACAAGAAACACAAATGCCTACTATATATATATATATATATATAACATATTATTTAATAATGACGTAAAAGATAATTATATCGCGTTGATATTGATTGCAAAGATATCTGAGGAGGAAGTTGCGGAAAATAATGTCAAGATGCGCTGATTACGATTAACATGTATATTATTTACAATTTAACACACAGAGTAAATCTAATCATTTTTACAAGCTTTTATTTACTTTCACCTGTCCCGTTGTCTGTCGGTCTGTAATCAAATCTTGCAAGTTAAATTTGATCCACTTCCCGGTTTCCAATTGAGAAAAGCTTGTACCAAAAATGAAATTTTAGACCAAAACTTGTTTCACCTCATTTCATTAATAAAATAAATATTGGGGGACAATCTTACACGTCTTTCGGCTGACATGATGATGATGAATCTTACACAAAACGACCTAGTCCCAAACCAAAGGTGCTCCCACACCGGCTGTTATGAATATAACAGCAACTTTCTTACATCCACACATACACATACATATATATACATGGGTAACATTTTTTTTTTCAAGACCCGGGTATGTCGTAAAACTACGACCAAGACCAGCGGGGGATGGGCAGCAGCATCCCTGGAGTGCGGTGGAGATACTGCGATCGCCAACCCGCATGCCAAGCGTAGAGATTATGGCATATACCCCCCGTGAATTTGGGGGAGGCCTATGTCCAGCAGTGGACGTCCTTTAGCTGATATGGTGGTGGTGGATATAACATTTATAACAGCCAGCGTGTTTTACAAAGATTTTTTCTACAGAGTTGCACATACTGCTTTTCACACCTTTTATGAGAAAAAGGTAATTTTTGGCAACAATTTGTTGCCCTTAAAATGAAGAAGGAAAAGTACGACTTGAAAAAGTTAAAGTAATTTATTCTTCAAATTAGGCATATTACATGCACCTATGAACGTCAATAAGCTACCATCGATTCAGCAAAACAAAACTCCGCCACGAGGTGTCATCATTTCAACACAATATACATTATATATAGTTAAATATAAAATTACAGTGTCAGCTACCACAAAACTACAGTAGAAAACCTACCCCTTGATCCCTCATTTGAGGAACAATAACTCTTTTCTGAATAGCCAGATGTAAAAGAAGATATAGGACTCACTGTTTCCTTGTTGTCGACGGCGCCGCTGCTCTTGAACACGTCGTAAGGGTACAGAATACGTTCGTAGTGGTTCTTCAGTATGGAACCGATGCCTTTGCCCTGCGGGTGGCCCATGCGGCGGGCGATCTTCGACCACTTGCGCTCCGCGGAACACGTGTCAAAGCCACCTGGGGAAGTTTAGTTCAAATTTTGAAAACGATTATTACAGTCGGTAGCTGATCTGAATCGACAACAACAAGGCAACTTTTTCACGTTCCTACCCGCAAGGTAAATAAGACCTAATTAGATGTTACTTTGCTTAAATTCTATGAGTTTCTCGAATAAGTAGATACATCTCATTATCACTAAAGAACCTGCATGTTCTTTCGCGAATAGCAAAAGAATATTGTTCTAAAAACTTCAGTCCAGAAACATCGAAGCAAAAAAATGTTGTGAGCAATCTGTTGTGTCATCTAGATACTTATACAAATCAAATCAAATCAAATATAACGAATACCTAGGCCAGGGGTCGGCAAGCCGCGGCTCGCGAGCCGCATACGGCTCTTTGGAGGACCAGTTGCAGATCTTCGAGGCCTCCTCAAAAATATTGTGAACAACCTAAAGCAGGTATTTTTCGCTCTCTGAGATTCCCAAAAGATGATATTTTTACTGAATTTGGCTCTTTGGTCAAAAAGTTTGCCGACCCCTGACCTAGGCAACAAAGAGCCATAAATGGTTGCGACGATTTACCAAGCTTCGTAGCGATAGCCGGCTGCGAAAACGCCGGATCTTAACAAAATTCTAGATGTTCGGTTGGTAGTCTAACCACAAATTTATCAAAATTTAGGTACATTATGGCGAGATTCCAAGTTCCAACTCCTGTTTTGACTCGTAGTCGTACATACTCTAAGAGCTCTTCAACTGAGTATTTTTATTTTTTTATTTTATTAAAATGAAAACACAAAATATGTGGACCGTAAACGAATACTTTCCCCAAACTGCTCCGCAGTTTGTTGGCGATGAGCTTGCTCGTTTTATATCAAAAGTGGGTACAACATTTGCATTGTACTATGTAACGTACCAGCCTCCTGAACAATTTTGTGCAAGGCGTAGAGATCGAGTGGCTTCCTCTCAACTGTGGGGATCTTGAGGACGGAGCCCTGGAGCTCCCAGAATTTCATTATCTGGTCGAGGAAGTTAAGCTTCACTCGTGTGATGGCCTGCGAAACAAATAAATACCAATGTAAATAAATAAATATTAGAGGACATTTTTTTACACGAATCGAACTAGTCCCAGAGTAAGCTCAATAAGGCTCGTGTTATGGATACTAGACGACGATATATTTAATAGATATATACTTTAATACATAGAAAACATCCAAGTCTCAGGAACAAATGTTTCTGCTCACCACAGAAACAAATGCCCTTACCCCCTTACCTGGATTAGAACCCGAAACCTCTAGCTTCGGAGGCAGTGTCACTACCAACTAGGCTAAACAGGCCGACGACTGAGTTAGTCTACGTCGTGACTTGGCCGTGCGCAACCCATATGCGGTATTTTCTATTTTTCCGGCAGCGTAAAGACGTCGGCCAGATTTCCTTACTTATCGGCATACTGGCAGTATTACACTCGCAGGAATCTTGTATTGCGCAGAGAAGCGGGGCCGGTACCCCGCATATACGCGCATCCCGCACCCATGAGTAAGCTCTCATTTAACCTTTTCAACGCTCTGTCAAATACAAAAGCTGGCACTCACACGCCATGACATCGAAATATTCGAAATGTCAAGTAACCCTATAGAAATGTATGTAGGTTGATATAACACTGCATGCTGAAACTAACAGGTCCTCAGAGTACCCCAGAGAAGATGTAAAATAATAATACCACTAACAAACGCGATGGTCATATTATAAATAAAATAAGAGCAACATAGAGATATATATCATGCGTTGTCCTTGTCATGCAGCACAGCGCATCCTCGGCAACCAGGGCAATCGGTACCGGTTAATTTCAAAATCCCGAAATAGCCAAATATTGTGTTGGACTCGATAATGTATTTAGGTTATAAGTTATTACTTCGTATTACTAGATTGCCGGAATAACATGAAATAGTAAACGAAAGAACGAAAAAAAAACACTGACTCTCTCACAAACACACACGCACTCACACACACACACTAATACACACACACACACTTATTTTAATATGTTAATATCTAGGTAAATTAAAAATAATTTGTAGTTTATATAGCTTGAGCACTTTATGTATAACTTACCTGTTTTTTTTTTGTTATGTATACAATTACTTGTTTTGTAAGAGCGGGGTCTCCTGTCACAGGTATTATTATTATATTTATTATACTTACTAGGAGATCCCAACCTTTACAAATTTGTACCCTGAACTTGTAACAAAATAAACATTTTTTTCATTTTCATTTTTGTATGGATAGAATACCGTTTACCGATCCATGTCGGGAGCTCTGGCATTACCACCAGAAACACAACTTACCTCTAATTCATTTAACCGTTGTATCCGCGGCGTGAACCTCAAACGGTCGACGTCCACCGCGAACGGAGGTTGCCAGTGCTGTAACAATAATAAATTCATAAGGAAAACACGCATAAAATGTACTTCGTGCGTACAAACCGTCCTCGTTATACAAAGTACTGTCAAGGTAAAAAAATGTGGGCAGTATGCCAACTTTATATGTATATCTAATCGAGCCTACGTCGGCCCTTAAGCCTTATTAGGGGTGATCAATTTAGCAATTTTTCACGCCGGTTGGAGTTAACATAGGTATTGATTCGACAAAGTTCGTGGAAGCGGCCAGTTGTGCTAATACCTAATATAACCACCACCACCATATCAGCAAAAGGACGTCCACTGCTGGACATAGGCCTACCCCAAATTCACGGGGGTATATGCCATAATCGCCACGCTTGGCATGCGGGTTGGCGATCGCAGTATCTCTACCGCACTCCAGGGATGCTGCTGCCCATCCCCCGTCTTGGTCGTAGTTTTAGGACATACCCGGGTCCAACCTAATATAAAAAATAATGATAATAATCATAACGATGAGTGAGACATCTGTCACTTAGATCAGAAACCGAATCAAAAACTGTTTTAAAATAATGAACATCCAGGTCTGTTTTGGTACTTTTTTATGTAGTGAATTCAATATGTTTACATGACTGTCTGTGTTCTGAATAAACTTGGGTTACATTACTTACTTCGACATAAAATTGTTTACATAAAAATATTTTCTGTAAGATTAGGCCGACACCAGAAAATACAGGCACAGAATGCAAGGCAGAAATTCGCTGTGATGACGCAGTGGTATGGGTAGCCTATTGGTAGGGGCGCTGATACCGGCAGACCAGAGGTTGGGTTCAATTCCTGTCTTACGCTACGTGCAAGATCACGGTTCAATTTTCTTTCTATTTATTCTCTGTGTGAAATAATAGAAATAAGCCAACTTTGGCTGACATTTAAGCCTCCAAATATGGTCAGGAACACCCTAATAATCGGGCCCACGGTGTATTAACTGATGAAGAAGGAACCAATTCAGACCGGAGCTTGAGTGACGTGTCTTATGCGTCAATTGTCGATATAGGTACATTTTGCTGCGTAATGAACGATTCATACCAAACGGCCGGAGTCTGCGCGCACGCCACCAGAGTCAGAGAAATTGGAAGCCTCCACACAGCAGCTAGATTTCTTAAACCCGGCAGCCGCCGCTGTTCCATTCGAATATGAAATGTAACTTCAGTATGTAGAGTTCGAATTATTGTGACTATGTTGGGGTGCGCGCCGACTGCAGCCGTTTCGTGTAACCATCCCTTACCTTTGGCGAGCCCATCCGTAATACACTATGTATTGCTATTATAATAAATTGATTTAGGCCGAACAATAACGTCACACATTCATTTATTTATTTATTTATCGTATGGCAATCGTTTCAAACCGTGAGATCTTCGAGAAAACAGTAAGGTTACCAGTTTATTGCACTTTTAGCACCACCCAGAGGTCACGTGTAGGGTAACGGTGGGTACACAATGTGTACAACACACACATTGATCGTTAATATTATTATTATTATTTATTATATATTTAATATTATTATTTCTTAGAAAGACATTAATTACATTCTTTGTTTTCTGTTCTTTGTAAATGAGCTTTTTATTGTGCTCATTTAGTCGATCAAAATACCTAAATATACACTTTTTAGGGTTCTGTACCTCGAAAGGAAAAACGGAACCCTTATATGATCACTTTGTTGTCCGTCCGTCCGTCCGAACTCAGAATCTTAAAATTTGGTACGAAGCAACGTCTTATAGCACAGATAAAGGAAAAATGCAAAAACCGTAAATTTTTAGTTATATAATAAAAATATTTTTACGGAAACCCGATTCGCACTTGGCCGGTTTTTTACATTCCCAGCACACTTGACACAGAATGTTTTGGGTTATTCACAAAACAGTGTATTAGTAACCAAAACATTTGTGTTATTGTTACTCCTGAAAATACTTCGTGCAAACAGTGGTTGACTTAAAACAACCCAATTTCCGTTACCACTATGAATTGGTTTATACCAAACATATATAGCACGTAGAACCGATGGTCGTTGGGCCGGAAAGTTTCTCGAGTGGCGACCACGTACCGGAAGGCGTAGCGTGGGCAGGCTCCCCACACATGGACTGATGACCTGGTAAGGGTCGCGGGTGTCGCAAGGGAGCAGGACCGGTCCCAGCAGTGGACGTGTTTTGGCTGACAGCCTGACATGATGATAATACATATATTACGCCAGTCGTCTTAAAAAGGATATTCAGAGCACATGAATTTTAAATTCCAGTGCTACTCTACTCCCAGTAATTGAAAGTTAAGAGATGGAGAAAATGTGATATTTCACTGATGAGTATTCTATCATTGACAATAGATACTCTTCAAACCTATTTCTATCATCATCATATCAGCCGAAGGAGGTTCACTGCTGGACATAGTCCTCCCCCAAAGAGTGCCACACGCTTCGGCGACCTTTACCAGGTCATCAGTCTATTCCCATAGTAAATTAAGAGAGATTAGTAAAGAGTGTGGTGACATTCTAAAAATCTAAACTGACACCACAAGGGGAATTCTAGAATAAATTATTATTATACTTTACATGTATATAAAGACAAAGCATTGACAGATAAGTAGCCATTGCATTATTTACTTTCACTTGTTCACCACAATTTATTATCTCTTTATCAAGTGAACAAAATAATACTTTTTTTAAGTGTTCATTTTCATGTCACATTTTTTATACCACGTCGGTGACAAACAAGCGTACGGCCCGCCTGATGGTAAGCGGTCACCGCAGCCTATGGGCGCCTGTAACTCCAGGGGTGTCACTTGCGCGTTGTCGACCCTTTAAAAAATTATACTCCTTTCTCGAAGAACCCCATACTGTCCCTCGGGAAAACCTCAGCAGGGAGCTCATTCTACAGCTGGAGCGTCTGAGGGAGGAAAATCCTCTGAAACTGCACCATACGCGACCATTTAGGTTGTAAGGTGTGTGTGAGGATGAATGGCCTTGCGAACGGTGCAATGGTAGAAAGTGGCCGAATTTTATGATTTACTATAAAACGAAGCTAAATGACGATACATACATACATCTACTCACGCCCGTATCCCATTGGGGTAGGCAGAGACCAGGGAATGTCAAGTACTATGGCAAAAATGACTATATCCTTCATATAATCGCAAGTTAAAATCAATGATAGATTTAGAGATCAAAAATGTAAACAAGAGAATTGCCACCATAAAAAAATTAATGTATGCAATGGGTAATTGAAAATCATTGGAATTATTGAAAAAGAAGTGAGTAAGCCAAGTTAGAGGCCTCCGAGAACTTCTAACAGTCAAGTTGCCCACTCACTTGACAAGCCTAATCCCAATAAGGTCTGGTTTCTTTCTCGGGTTGGAAGGTCAGATGGCAGTCGCTTCCGTAAAAACTAGTGCCTACGCCAATTCTTAGGATTAGGTAGCGGACCCCAGGCATTCTTCAGGATGCAACTGTACTGGGAATAACGCTAGGAGGATGATGATAATGGAATAATTGAAAAAAATTACCATGTTCAAAATTTAAGCGAAATAAATTTGAATTAATATTAAAAATAGCCACTCTGAATTATATAGCATTTTTAATAATGTATTGGTGTTGTTTTAATAAAATATGTGGAGATATTATTTATGCTACTGGTAATGACAAGAGGTTTTAAAAAGGAAAGTCATGTCAGATTGACAGTTGTTTGTTTACATTTTTGATCTCTAATTCCATCTCAGACTTTAATGTCTTTAGAGTTCCATACCAAAAAGGTAGTAAGAAAGTCTTATGGTGCGATTATCTGTCACATCACAAAATATCTCAGGAGGCACAAATATTATAATAATAATAGTAATATCTGGATGCGGGTGGCGCAGGACCGGTCATTGTGGAAGTCTTTGGGGGAGGCCTATGTCCAGCAGTGGACGTCTTTCGGCTGACATGATGATGATGAATAGTAATATAGCCTTTTATTATTTCCAAGGTTACAATTTTTTAAAGTTATTGTCTTATTTTGTTTGTACATTAATAAATGGTTGAGTAATTTTTTGTTTTTGTTTTTTTTTTATCTTGAGTTGGAACCCTTTCTTGGGTATAGGCCTTCTCCAGCCTTTGCCATTCATCTCTGTTTTTGGCTATACTTGTTCTTTCCAGCAGTGGCTACAATGTCATCGACCCAGCGTTTCCTTGGTCGTCCTTTCAGTCTTTTTCCACAAGGCCCCGTCCATTGAGTCACTACTAATGTCCATCTCTTATCTTTGTAACGTGCTAGATGTCCTGCCCAGATCCATTTTAGTTTACATTGTACTTATACTATCAATTCAAAATTTGGAATAGTTAATAACGCAAACCAACTGACCCAGGTGAACTCAAAGATACCAAACAAAATGACAATGCCTCTTAAACACATATGTCATTATTAACTGCAAATATATTTAAACTGAGTTCAGCCAATTTTCATGTGACAATTATGCAGGCCATGCAACACTGTTATATTGAAGTCTTTAGTATTCTAAAGGTAACTTGTGTTTGAGTGACCTTTGGTTCTTGAATAGGCCATTTGGCATAGTGTTGCATGTTTTATCTTATCACTTGAGTGGAGTATTCAGTACATGCAGAGACATAGTACCTTTCAGTATGCTGAGTAAGCTATTAAAGCATTTATAGCACACTAGTTGTGCCTATGGCTCTACTTTGTTTCATTTCAGAAATAACCTAATCAATTTATTCGAATTTTTTAGTCCAATACTAGCTGCCTCCCGGGAGGCTCCCATTGTGTATAACAAAGAACATAGGCAGAGCTGATTTGAAGACGCTGCTACAGTAACCCTAAGCTCCACCACCACCACCATATCAGCTCAAGGATCAAGGACGTCCACTGCTGGACAAAGGCCTCCCCCAAATTCATGGGGGGTATATATGCCATAATCACCGCGCTTGGCATGCGGGTTGGCGAACGCAGTATCTGCACTACACTCCAAGAATGATGCTGCTCATCCCTGGTGGTCGTGGTGGTAGTTTTAGGACATACCCGGGTCCATTTTATTAAAAATGAGATTGCTCTTGGCCAGCATCTAGCCAGGGGGCAAAGATGAGGGTGACAATGAAGCGAGCTCACCCAGAAGATGCCTATTCACTCAAGCCTTAAAAAGGTCAAGGTTATATGAACTCGGAAATACAGATGCCGGCAGAGCATTCTAATTCTAAAATAATTCTAGCAAGCAAGATGTCAGATACATGTTTAAACTTTCCCTTTTAAGTTTTGGTTTGATCTTTTTTTATCAGATCAGTAGGTACTCTAAGAGTTTTTAAGATGACTTATTGTAAATAAACTTAAGACAAATTGACACAGAACTTATTCACTTGATAAACAGCTGTTAGATAATGTTTTTTAAATAGTTTACAAAAATTTGTGTTTCATAATATGGTTCAATATTAGAGTTCATTACTTCAAGATTACTTAAAATTAGGTCAGTGTCATTAAAGAAATCATTTCTATAGAATTTTAAGACTAGTTTGTGGTTATTAGAAAAGGGATCATTTGAGCTAGTTTGAAAACCATTCTAATCATTATTTTAATGTAGCCAATGTACATTTTCCCTAATAGGCTAACCAAAAAAATTGTAAAATGAGTAATCACAATATAAAAAAGAACAAATATGGTGATCAGTTGACATCAACCATTTTGTGGATGCCATGGTATTATTTGACATTTCACCAAATATTTCAATCTAAATTCTGGCAATTTTAGTGGCCATGTCTTCTCATAAATACAATTAGTTCTATGTTAAGCAAGACCTGATGTCGCATGGGAGTTAGCTACACTATTTAGCCTTTATGAATAATGCTAATAATTTTGCCTACATAATGCCTTACTATTGAAATATTTCATGATAAATATCAAATATCTAAAAAGCATAAACAAGGGAAAATGAGGAGTGAAAGTTATTTTCAGCACTTCCTGGGAGTATTTTGTGTTTAGTAGCAACAATTTATACTATTGAAAGTAAGTATACATAGTTAACAAATGAAATGCCCCAAAGACTACTAGTTTTGTAAAAATCCTACTCATCAGAGCACACGAAAATAGACGTAACCAGGCTGAATTTGATGACATTACAGTTACACGCGACAAAAACGTCGCAATAGTTATTTTTTATCTTAACTAGTGTAAGCAGTAGGGTACAAGACAAAATGGCAACCTGCCTCTATGCACAATATGCCACTGCATTTAATGACAATAAAATGCATTTTGTACCAGTGTGTGCTCTTAGAGCGTGCCCAGGCATGTTTTAATAAGGATTACGCCCTAAAAACAGAAAATAGATAGCACGCAAGAACCACAGACGGGCTTATGTGGTTGCATCACACAACAATTAACGTGCGACTTTAGGGTTAGAAAACCACTAGAAAACGACAATTCTTAACTGCTAATGAGGAAATTACGATAAATTTGAGTGGTTTTAATGTTTTGCAACAAAGGACACTAACCGCAGGGGGCTTGATCTTGCATATTCCTGACTTCTCCGCGATTGGCCTTATTTTGCTGATGTACGCCAGAGGATCCAGGAATTCTTCTGGTGTCGGCTCGAACACGGGCGCCTCCGGAGGCACGCTGAACGTAAAATTATCAGGTTTCATGGGGGACGCCGAGTCCCCCATACTAACTTCAACATTGGCTTCGTCACATTTTCCCATTTTTGAGAAAAACTATGCAGTTCACACAAAAGCAACAAATAATATCACTACAGCATCATCAAATGTTAAGGTATGAATAACGCACGTCCACAAAGAAATAAAAGCATTAGAATTTGTCCTTCCATAAGGAATCACAACGAGATAATTGAAATTATCACCAACAAATATATGTGAGTCTTATTGCACGTCCGCCATGCGAAATTGAACTTTCGAAACTGCGGTGTTGCTAGTTGGAAAAAACAGTACGCATTTGATTTTTTTAATGACATACGTTTAAATAATTCCCTTGTAACGAAGAATAAAGGTTAGTATGCATAAAAAGACATGGAGTAAACAATAAATCAACCTAGCCCCATAGTACATTAAATAAGGCTTAAGTTATTGATACTAGACGATAATAAACTATTAATAATTTCTATTTCTGTATAATTACTTAAATATATAGGAAAAATCCAAGACTCAAAAACAAATATTCATGCTCATATATTTCCCCTAACCGGGATTTGACCCCAGAACCCTTAGCTTTGTAGTCAGGGTCACCAACTTTAACTACCGTAAAATTAAGTATATATTTTTTCTTCTTTTCGCAACACTAAGCTGCCAAATCATTCCATTTTGAAACAAAAATTCACTGTCAAAGTTGATGCTCGAAAGCGGCGGATTTTTAGTTGAATTTATCTTTGTTTTTATGTGATGTTTGCCAAAGTAAGTATTCATCCACCTTTCGGATATCGTTTATATACTTACATGGCTTATTGGAAACAGAAAAACATAAGTCATATTTTCTTTATTTATAATGGTTTTAACCGCATTTGAGGATTTTTATGGGGAGAGCAGGATGTACTGAGGGGTAAGTTGGGTCGACAACGGGAACAGTTGGGTCATGAATGGTGAGAGTTGGTGTTACGAACGGGGTGTACTGCGATGATAGAGGGGGGAGTTGGTGTTCGTAGTTCAGGGTTGTCAATTTACATAAGTATTCAAAAGTGTCTTACATTATGATAAAATGGTAAATATTATTAAAAAAAATATTGACGTAGCGGGGAAATTAAAGAAACTGCAAATTAAATAAATATGTTTTATTAAAATGTGCATTTGAGTATTTCTCGGATTCGATCATAATATTTAATAGTGCGACTCTATCTGAAATTCCTGTAAATTCTATGATGTTAGATTTGTGCTCTTTTTTTACTAGAAAACCGACTCCTTTTTGACCCTTGGTTTCTCCATAATAATAATGAATGCACCAGTCCAGTTGTTCAATTTCGGAGCCTTCCTTTTTCACCTCTGATATTCCGATGATATCCCACTTTACACGTTTCAATGCACGCTCTAGCTCTATCATACGATGTTCGCCTTTAAGTGATCTTACGTTATAGGTACATATATAGAGTCGCTTGTTGATTGTTTCATTTTTATGTTTCTTTTCATTTTCAGGGTTGTTTACTCTGGTGGCACGTGTGTAGTTTAACACGTTGTGGTTTGGTTTTTCAGCTGGAGGGTTATGGTCTTGGTGCCCCTCGGTGACCGGCCGTGGTGGGGCTCTGAGAGGGAGGAGCTGCATTGATTGCTATGCTTTTGGCGTTATTGATGGGGATGCGCAGGTCTCTTCTCTTGTTTTATGAAAGATGTATCCTTTTAAAGTAGACTCTTTTTTATTCTTCTTGTAAACTTGTTT
Source organism: Notocelia uddmanniana (assembly GCA_905163555.1). NCBI lineage: Eukaryota > Metazoa > Arthropoda > Insecta > Lepidoptera > Tortricidae > Notocelia > Notocelia uddmanniana. The sequence continues at coordinate 14,813,437 of LR991075.1, read as the reverse complement.
TGAATTAATATTTCGCACTTTCGAATTTACTTGTTGTAGCGTTTCCGGTGATACTGAAAGTTGCCTTTTGTTATAGCGACTACTGTTTCCGCTCTTGTTTCTGTTATCTTTTAAAAACACTATTTTATCGTATCGCAGGATAGCCTTTTTACCATTATTCTGTTCTTCGATGAGTTGCGGTATGAGTTGTTTGCGTTTTTCTAAGATGTTTTGTGGAAAATCTTCTTTAACATACATGGAGTGACTTTCAAGACGTTTTTTGCACTTCATTATTTGTATTTTTTTCCCTAAAGTGGCCAAGGTTACAATAATTGGTCTAGTTTTGTCAGCTTTCTTTCCAATTCGTCTCATTGAGGTCAGCTCGGTCCGTTCGCAAGAGATTTCCATAATATTATTGATTATGTTCAGTATTCCTGATTCCAGTTCCTTGTAACTGTGTTCGGTTTCCTCAACACCAAAAAATACAACATTATTTCTCCTTATGTGTCTTTCCATAGCGGATATGTGATACTCTTGGCTATGGATGTTATTTTCGATTTGTTCATTCTGAAATTCTAATTTTCTAAATTTTTCATTTATGTTATCATTAATAGCTTTCGTTATAGTGTCTTTCATATCTAGCATCTCTTTTTTCTGTTGTAATAAATCACTCTGAATATGTTTCAGCATATTGGTTATCTCTTCCATGTTGAACGTTTAATGTTTAATGTGCTGCCCTCTAATGAGCGGTGGCGGTGTTTAAAAGCAGTATCCGGCCGGCGGGTAACGAAAAGTAATCTCTCAAGATATGATCTCCGCTTAGCTTTCAAGGTGGTTCCTATGGATCACGCTAGATGGCGCTGTTTACTATTCTCAATTAAGTGTATTTTAGGTTATATTTTGATTGCGTGATCACTACTTCGAATAAATTCACTTCCTATTGTGGTCCTTATATTCACTTTAGTCCAGAAAAGTCTTTATATAGCTTAAATTTGGCGTATTTATCCACTATCTTTACGTTTTTATTGTACGACCGTTAACCGTTTTTAGTTCATATTTCACCGTTTTTATGTACTCTTCACTCTAGTTTTTATATATTTTACTCAATCATACAAGTTTATGCGCCAACCGAAAAAGCAACCGACGAAGAGATAGAAATATTTTACTCAGACATATGTAAAGCAAGAGAAAAATCAGGCAAATACCAAATTATACTGGGCGATTTCAACTCAAAAATCGGGATACCTACTGAAAGAATAGGTTCAGTCCTTGGCCCGTACGGCTCAGGCTCGTGCAATGAGCGCGGAGATAGACTGAAACTTTTTGCGCTCGAAGAAGAACTTTCCATCATAAACACATTTTTTAAGAAACAATTAAATCAAAGATGGACGTGGATGTCACCGGACGGACAGACGCGAAATGAAATTGACTATATATTAACAACGAATAAAGATCTATTTACGAATATAGAAATAATACGAAATATACATTTTCCCACTGACCATAGATTAGTGCGCGGAACATTAGAAATACAAAAAAAGAAAAAAAGCAGGAAAAATATACATGTCCCAAATCCAATCTAATATCCGAAAAAGAACAAATTGAATATCGCAAACTTTTGCACCAGAAACTAACCAAATACACAAAAGATGACCTTGTAACGCAACACCTCTACAATACTTTGGAAAGATCTATTACAGAGAGTTTAATGGAAACCAAAATATTAAACAAAAACCAACACTTCAAAATTTCAACAAGCACCTCAGCTATGATAGCAAAAAGACACATATTACAACAAAAAGCAAACAAAACAAAAGAAGAAAAGTCAGAATTGAACTTATTGTACAAATCAATCAAGAAAAATATAAAAGAAGAACATACGGCTTTCAAGCTCAAGAAGTATGAAAATAGCATACAGTTGACAGGTGGAGTAAAAAGGTGTCAAAGAGTCATCGAAAGTAAACAGAAATGGATACCAAAACTTAAAACAGCTGCCCAAAAAGTAACTGAAAATAGACAAGAATTGGTTTTAGCGGCCACAGATTTTTACAAAGCTTTGTACTCAAAACAACCTTCAATAGAAAAAGTATATTCAAAATCCGATCACATTTCCAATCAAAAACTGAATCATATATCAAATGTTGAGATGTTTACAATGAAAGAGGTGGAACTTGCCATAACTAGTTTAAAAATGAACAAAAGCCCCGGAGCAGATTACATCAAGAACGAAGCTTTAATAATAGGTAAAGATATACTTATTGAATTAATAACCAAGATATTTAATAAAATTTTAATGGAAGAAAAAGTTCCATCACAATGGACTGAATCAGAGATAACACTGCTTTATAAAAAAGGAGACCCACTTGATGTGGCTAATTATAGACCGATAAGTCTCATGTCAAGTCTCTACAAGCTATTCTCAAAATGCTTGTTGGCAAGAATAGGCCCAAAAATAGATGCAGATCAACCAGTAGAGCAGGCTGGATTTAGGCCAGGGTACTCTACAATGGACCACATCCAAGTACTAAGTCAAGTGATAGAAAAATATAAGGAATTTAAATATCCCTTATATTTGGCGTTCGTTGATTACCAGAAGGCCTTTGACTCCATATCCCATGATTCAATAATAATAGCATTAAAATATCATAATATAGATGAAAGATATATAAACCTGATAATAAATATTTATGAACACTGCAAAAGCCGAGTCAAGCTAGATAAAATGGGGCCATATTTCCAAGTAAACAGAGGCGTACGTCAAGGAGATCCACTGTCTCCAAAATTTTTTATTGCTGTTTTGGAGCTTATATTACACGACATAGGTTGGAAGAACAAAGGAATTAAAATAGGCTCACAATATTTAAGCCATCTTAGGTTTGCCGATGACGTCGTGCTATTTTCCAACAGCGTAATAGAAATGACAGACATGCTACAGTGCTTACACAAAAGAAGCGAATCAGTAGGATTGGAAATTAACTACGAAAAAACTAAATTAATGACAAATTTCTCAGGAAAGAAAACTCAAATACTTGTAAGAGGAAAAAATATTGAGTACGTTAATGAATATGTGTACCTAGGTAAACTTATATCATTCCTAGACTCGGATAAATTAGAAATAGAAAGAAGGATAGCATCAAGTTGGAAACGCTACTGGTCACTAAAGCATCTTTTCAAATCAAAAATGCCGATACCACTCAAAAAAAAGTTGATGGATTCTTGCATTCTACCAACTCTAACATACGCTTGCCAAACATGGAGCTTAACGGATAAGAACGCACAAAAAATTTCTGTTTGTCAAAGGGCGATGGAGCGAAGCCTACTGAATATTAAAATAAAAGATAAAATTAGAAACGAAGACATACGACGAAAAACAAAAATAATTGATGCATTACAACATGTCAGAAGGATGAAGTGGAGATGGGCGGTACATATCGCTCGCTACGACAACTCGAGATGGGCAAAGAAGGTGACAGAGTGGAAAGGCCCAGGAAGTGGAAAAAGAGTGCCGGGACGTCCGCTCAGGCGATGGGCAGACGATATCCGAGTCATCGCTGGCATAGGATGGACCTGTATAGCACAAGATCGAGAGACATGGCAAAAGCTGGAGGAGGCCTTTACCCATGAGGGGATCCGAAATTAGTTAATAATAATAATATTAAAAAGAAAAGTAAAAATTAGTAGTTCAAATATATATATAAAGTGTAAAATACTTAGATGTTAAAGTAGATAATAAGTTTGGAACTCGAACACAAAAGTAGAGTTTGTAAGTGTTATGCATGCAACACTGCGTCACAATCGCAATGGATCATTAATAAAGGCTTTTTATTTAAAATGTGCATTTTATTTATTTCATACAGTAATACAGGCTATGGCTATTACCTACTGAGTGTTCAATCGACTTTTATTCAACTACTGAGGTTTTTTTCGACAGACGTGGTATTTTCTCGAACGTATTTGAACATATTTGACCATGCTTAAATATCAATGTGAAATGTGCTGTGCTGATCATTTGCATACCTAAATACGACACTACGTTGAAAGACATCCCTTCTGTCGATGCAGTGTCATGCTAGTCATGTGTTTGCAAACAAAATTGGGACACTACGTCGATAGACGTTTCTATCTGTCATGCAGGTCATTAATTTCATATTAATATTTTTGATGGGATTCACCTAACTAATTCCATAAAGATCAAAGTATTTTTTTATGATCTAAAAAACTATTTATATAATACGTCATAAAAATAAGAGACACAACCTACAGAAGACATTAAACGGTTACGGGTTCCTAGTTCTTTCTACAGGTATATGGAATGGCCCGTCCCTCTTGCCGCAGCCGGGGTGTCTTGCGACTCCCTGATGTGGAATCCCCCATCTCCCCGTTGGTCACATCTGGAGTGTCATCCGCTAAAACAGAGGAACACCTAGACCCGCCTCCGGATTATGGGTAGCACCGGTAAGCGATCTCTCCGAAGATGAATCACTTATCGTTGCCTCCAGGGCGCACCGGCCAGAACCCTTCCCCTTCCTCCAGACCCGTGAGGGTCCACAGGAACTTAAAGAACCCAGACACTCGTGGAGGTTACCCGATTAGCGCCTCACCTATATCTACACACTTGACTTTATGATTATTAATGCCATTTGTGTATTGATTTTTAGGAGGCGGTCCGAATAGGCTTTGTTTTTTGGCTTTACGAGTTGTGGTATTGATTCCGGGAAGATGGGGGTGCCTAGGAGTCTGACTATTTTGTATTGGAAGCTAGGGTATTAAAATAAGAGATAATGTTTTGCATGTCAACTGCAGGGAGGGCCTTGTAAAAAACAGCTCGCATTTGGAAAAGTTTCGCTTCAGACCTATTGCGCTAAAGAATCAGTGAGATTCTTCAAATTGTTTTAAAAAAAAAAAAAATTTGAATTTTGATCTGAAATGGTTGGAATGATGGTGAGAATGAAAATGACTGGACCAAGAGGGTCGCCTTGCTGACAGCCCAACACTGACGACATGCGATGAGTTTTAAAGAGGAGTTGCGTAGGCTGATGATGGCATATTTATGGCGCAATTATTTTAAATGCAATGTTAAGTAAAGTAAAGTAAAATTTTATTAATAACATCGTTACAGGTCATTGAATTATATTCATGAGGTATTTATATTTATTAATGATAACATTATTTATAATTTATTATTGTATAATTAATTCTCTTATATCATAAAGTTGTGACTCTAACAGCCATTTTTTAAGTCTATTTTTAAATATTTGTGAGGAAGGTGCATCCCTGATAGAGTCCGGTAACTGGCTGTATACTAGAGGACCGAGAACGTAGGCTGATCGTTTAGATTTCGCTATTTTGTGCAGCACGGGGGCGAAGTGACCCGCGTTCATATTGCCACGCAGACAGTATTTCGTGTTCGCCTGTTTTGTCGCGAACTATTTGCTGTTTATGTGTGTAAAAACTGCTACTTGTTGGATCAGCAATGATGGCAGCGTGAGTATATTATACTGACTAAAGTACTCGCGAGCAGAGACGTCGTCAGAAACACCTGCTTTTGCTCGAACGGCCCGCTTTTGCATCACAAATACCCGGTGCCAGTCCGCCGCTTTAGCCCAGAGCTCCGTGCCATACGAGATAAGAGCGTGCACTGTGGCAAAGTAGCAGCTCCTAACGATGTCCCTCGTCGCAGTACTAGCGAGACGCCTCAAAGCATAGCACGCGCTGCCCAGCATTGCACACAACTGGTCAATGTGCGCGTCCCACCGTAGACCGCTATCAATGAGGAAACCTAGAAGCTTCTCGGTCACTTGCTTGACAGCGTCATCACCACCGCACACCTCGAGTGCCCGAGACGGGTGGCCATTTAGGTTGAATTTTATGTAAGAAGTTTACTTCCAGTTGTTGATGAGATGTGCCGGTGACAACGGCCGTCACGTCGTCAGCATACATATAAATCCTGCATCCTTTTATGACCTGTGGAAGGTCATTCAAGAGAATGCTGAAAAAGATATTTGAGAGACATGAGCCTTGAGGTACCCCAAGTAAACACCTCCACCACCAATGTATATTGTTTATTGAATAAATAACTAAGAACACACACAAAAAATGGTTATTTTAGAGTAACGCTCATATCTACGAAACTAAGGGCCTTTTATTATGGAATGTCACATGCAGTTGTTAACTAGAACGTTTGTGGAATACAGCCTGTGTAGCCGACTTTGTCTAAATAGTTACTGTCATTTATGCTGGCAACATTAAACAAGACTGGCGGCGCACAGTGAGTAACATGCTTTAGAAAGTTTAGCTTGCTCCGTAAACACACCGTCCCGACTGCAATCGATGAAATCACATCCGTCATCCGCCATTTGCGAAAGTAGCCGATCGCTGCTTCGCAGCGCGAGTGTCGTACGTTTGGGTATGTCGAGAGTGTAATTTTGTTATTTTCAATTAAACTGTGACTTCTGTGCGGGATTTGAGCTGTTAAAATGATTGTGAGATTTTTGAGCGTGCTGTGCCTGGGAGTTTTGGTGGCTTCGGCGCACAATGCCGAAGGAAACAACGACAATGAAGGTTCGTAATTATAATCTTCAGTCTATTTATTTTTTATCGGTCTCAGTTTTATTTATAAACAGTGTGTAAAATATAAATCAACTTGTTAAAAGAGTTGACCGTAGTTCGTTCGCCTTAAAATTATTTTTATCTCATAAATTGGAGCTTTTCGTTCGACGTCAAGAAAATTTTAAGTTTTAAATTTTCCAATAGGGGCTTCCAACATTTTCCTGACTTTCTAAAGTGTCCCGAGGTTGATTATTAGGTCGGCGAGCGGTGTGGGTGTATAGTCGATTCGATAGCATAACCGGCCAGACGACTTCTGAGGCTCTTGGCCAGTGCTTCGTGCATACGGCTTGCACACACGTGCAGGTCGCGTAGGCGTCGGCTGATTCACGCCGGGTCACACTGTCCCATTTCCGAACTGAATTACCTGAGTGGAGATCAGAATGACCTGGCCACCAGAGTTTATTTTTTCCTGGTCAAAGCTGCACTAAGTTTTTCTGCTTGAAAAAAATGTTTTTGAAGGGAATATTAAAAGGTTTTTGAGCCACAAAAAACTCACATAATATTTATTATTTAATTAATGATTCTTTACTTCAATAAAACCGAATCAGAAACAAAAAATTCATGCTCAATTGGAAGGTGCATTATTATAATAGGTAAAAATAAATAAAGACCTGATAAGATTCAATGTATGATGACAAAATTATTGAAAAAATACTAATTTTATTAACATTTATTTTTGTTTTCAGTAGCTAGAGGAGAAATAGGCATGTGAAAACAGTTAGAACTTACATTAGGAACCTTTAAACCTAGGAATCAAGCAGCTGTACATGCTTACCTGAATCCAATCCTGCAGTTCCCGATTCCCATAAACCCGGGACCAATTTTCTCATACTCATTCAAGAAATAATTTTGTTACTGAATATGTTATGTATGAATTCAAAGCAATTACTTATTCCTTTTTATTTCTTAAATTATGTACTGGCAAAGCTAACCTTTCCATATAATGCTGTAAAATAATCGGCCACTATTTTACTGTATCTGTAGATAGATTGTGAATAAAACATATATATTGATAAATGAAACCGCTGTGTAATCAATATTTGTTAAATTGCATTATTTGAATTGGGACTTTTAGACAGTGCCCAGTGATTGACTGATAGAAAATGTTAAGGCTATAAGCTGCCTTTTGTAATAATAAAACAAGTTTTATTTAAAATACATATGTATAATATGTCAATCTTGAAACATTGTTCTGAGCTCTGTTGCACAATGAATTGTGTCTTGTATAGAAGCGGGAGTCATTTTCTGATAAAAGGAGTTGAAACTAGGTTTTTATTAGAGTCACTCATTATGCCTCAATAGGCCCCGGCTTAGTTTCTCTAGTACAGTCAACATCAAAAGTAGCTACGCATATAAAGAGGTCATAAGCTCTTATTCCCTGGTGATAAGGACCAGGGGCCTTTCAGCTCGAAGTACGAAGTTTTCTATGGAAATGTTAGTTTAACTTGTTTGTACCAGATGTCTCTGGGTGCTGTCTGTATCGCACTTGCATATTGAAGTGACAGGGATGCAGAGGTCGTGCAGTTAGTTTTTACTAAATACACAACGGCGCTACGATCTATGTGGAGTATTTCACTGGTATCTCTATCTCAGTATATATATTGTACTTTGTGATAAGGACTTTTGATCTTTTCAAATGCGTAGCTACTTTTGATGCTGACTGTACCACAGCTAATACTAAATCTAATGGCATAGTCATGTTACCTAACATTTACCTCATTTCCAAGAGAATGTTGATAAGATAAGACAATGATAAGAAAAACCAACCTACTTAATGGCTAGTAAATCATAGTTTGTGTACATAGAACGCATGTAGATGTCTAAATATGACATGATGATGACAAATGCAAGCAATCTATTGTTTTATGATGAATATTTGTTAATAAAATACAGAGATTTTTTTGGATATCTTGTAGTACGTAATTTTTCCTAGCTATGTTATGACGGTCAAAAAATTGACAATACCATGGGTTTTTATAACTTTCAGGTTGAAATGTTGCATAAAATAGGATTGTAATATGCCCAGAATGTAGTGTAGTAATAGGCTCAGAAACACCGGCATACGGACCGGAGCCAATTATACCCCTACCACAAAGATACATATATAACCAACTAAACCGGTACGCTAAACATCTGCATCAAAAGTACTGGGAGGAGATAGACACATGTCGACAGACGAAAGAGATACTGTCTGAACAAAACCACAAACTCACAACTACATTACTAAGGACGCACAGAGACCAACTACGCAAAGTAGTAGGGTTAATAACAGGACACAACACACTCAACAAACACCTATACAACCTAGGCATCACAGACAGCCCCATGTGTAGAGCATGCATGGAGGCAGAAGAGACGTCTAAGCATGTTCTACTGGACTGCAAGCAGGTAGAAATATACAGGAAAAAGTACATAGGAACCCCGAACACACTGCACGAAGCAGTAAACAATACCAAAGCTTTGGTAAACTTCATACAGGACCTAGGGTGGTTAGAGTAGCGCTACCCCTTTCACGCAAAATAGGCACGCTAGATGTCGACTTGCGGAAAACGCCCAGAAAAACTAACTAACTAACTATGCCCAGCTCGGAAAGGAAGTACAGTAAAACCAGCTTCTTATAGTATTCGGCTTTCTATTGCTATCATATCACACACTCTTGCAGCTGACATTGTATATGCCGCCAAAACGAGTATTAACGAGATTGTATATTAAAAAAAATAGAAGCTCTGTGACTTGATACCTTAATTTAGGTAACTGAAATTTTATAAATACCTGCATAAATAAATCTAGTACAAGTAGTCTTTCGTCTTGTTTTCGTAAACATAAGTAAGCATCAGCAATTCAGTGGAAGAAAACTGATAGCATTCAAAACCAGCTGTCATCAATACCTATCTATTACAGAACAATTTGTCTAGGTATTATGCGAACTCGTACACAGTGTCAGCAATTGAATACCGTAATAAGTTAGGTACATTTTTAATTTATATGTAAGCAATAGTAAATTGCATAGAAACAGGAAATGGTGTCAATTCCCGACGTTTGTTGAGATTCAAATTTCAAAAGCGATTAGCGGTTGATCTATGAATGTGGGTTAGAAGCGTAAAGCCCGTCACAGACGGAGCTATAATATATATTAATATACTAAAATATATATTATAGCAAGGCATATTAATATTTATTTTGCGTACTAGTTGACAGAGTCCACACACGCAGCTATAATATATATTTCAGTATATTAATATATATTATAGCAAGGCATATTAAGATACCTTGCTATAAATATATATCATAGCTCGGCATATTACGATATATTTTGGCATATTATAGGGTGTTCCTTATCTGCATCTTCGTTTCACTCACAATGTAGGTACGCATGCTTGGTTTGCTTGCTTGTTGTGATGCTCGCGCTTGACTAGTCAAAACTTGTTCAGTACTGCGGTGCGGTGCGTGCATTTCAACATTTTGTTTAGTATTTAATTTTAATTATGGAGATCTTAATAGAAGGAACGTGTCCTTGCTGATAAGGCAACGCGATCAAATTCCGCATCGGAATCGTCCTCTGAAGAGCTATCAATTAAATCGATAGTAATACACTCGTCAAATTCATATTTCACTTCGAAACATCCTGTACTTATGCTAATCGTGCGCTCCCTAGGAAAGCAACGTGTTTTATGATGACAAAAATATATATTTCGGTATCTTTGTCGTGTGTGGTGCTCAGCTATACTAAAATATACATTTCGGTATCTTACGGTATATTAATATACATTATAGCTCCGTCTGTGACGGGCTTTATAGTACATTATGATACAAGTGCAGAACACAGGAAATTCGCAACGAGTGGTGATAAATTGAAACACGACCGAAGGGAGGGAAACTTTAAAGAGCCATATGTACTGTAAAACGGTGTACGATAAACGTGCGAATAGGTAATTCGCAACTCGTGTCGATTGAAAACACTCCCTTCGGTCGTGTTTTAATTTATCGCCACTCGTTGCGAATTTCCTGTGTTCTGCCCTTGTATTGTAATGTACTATTATTATCAATATATATGACGCGAAAAACGCGAGGTTCTCGTAGAGTGCACTGATTTGATGGAAATTGACCAGCATGGCTAGCACAAGACGGCGACAACGACATAAACTATCTGTCTCTTTCAGTGTGTACCATTTAGAGAGAGACGGATAGTCTATCTCGCGCGCGGGACAGCTCGCGTACCGTCTTGTACTAGCCGTGCAGAATAAAGATGTGTTTGTATCAATAGTTCGGAAAGTTATTAGCTGCATGAGAAGCTACTTATTGTGTGCTATTTCATAGGTCGGAGCCGTTAAAACAGCTTCAAGTGTGAAGATTAGATCGTCCATGAGAATTGGGCAACGCAATCACAAGATAATTGCTTCGCTAAACGAAGAAAAGCTCTATGAGTGCGCAAGTCGTTATGTTTCGTGGGTGTAATGTAAATGTTACGTAAGATTACGACTGAATCCCCCAGTGTTTGTTGTTACTATAGTTTCCGGTTTCCATTTAATTACAAGTTTTTATGTCTAGGTGTAAGTTTGATTGCGTCAAACGGGACAAGGATAACACGATGTCGTTTTTTGCCAACAAGTAGTCTGTTGTACAGTCAACAGCAAAAGGAGATGATAATTAGGGTTCCGTACCCAAAGGGTAAAAACGGGACCCTATTACTAAGACTTCGCTGTCCGTCCGTCCGTCTGTCACCAGGCTGTATCTCAAGAACCGTAATAGCTAGACAGTTGAAATTTTCACAGATTGTGTATTTCTGTTGCCGCTATAGCAACAAATACTAAAAACAAAATAATAATAATAATTAAGGGGGGCTCCAATACAAAAAACCTGATATTTTAGCCCTTTTTCATGGCTACCACTCGCCGAGCTAGATCTCAAGAACCGTAATAGCTAGACAGTTGGAATTTGCACAGATTATGTATTTTTATTGTGGCTACAACAACAAATGCTAAAATCAAAATAATAATAATAATAATTAAGGGGAGCTCCCATACAACAAGAGTAGTTGTTGTCGTTTTTTTTGGTACGGAACCCTTCTTGCGCGAGTCCGACTCGCACTTGGCCGGGTTTTTTTAGTACCTTGTCACTTTCACTACTTTGGCGCATTCCAATTGTCGCAGTATTGTTACGTTACGAGGGTAAAACTGAAAGTTTCGGGAATAGAAGAAAATATGCAGTATAAGTGAGTTTATTTATTTTTATTGTTTTTCAAAATATTCTCCTTTGTATTTCATGCACTTATGCATGCGTTCAAACCAGTCCATAAAGCACTTTTTGAACTCTGAAGTAGGGGTCGACAAAATGGCTATTTTATAGGCCTCCACTGCTTCTTCTGGCGTCTGAAACCGCTGACCACGCAGTTTGTCCTTGATTCTGGGGAATGTAAAAAAGTCGTTGGGACTTAAGTCAGGGCTATATGGAGGGTGGTCCAATATTTCGACTTTTTCACCGTCCAGGTACTCAGTTGTTGTCCGAGCGGTGTGTGGGCTGGCGTTGTCGTGGTGAAGGATGATGCGACGACTAGGGTTTGTTTTTCGGAGTTCAGCAAAGACGTTCGGCAAACAAATAGTGGTGTACCAATCAGCATTGACTGTTCTACGATCCTCAAGAGCCACAGTAGCTACGTGACCAGATTTAGAGATAAACGTAGCCACCATCTTCTTAGCCGTACTGCGAGAACGAACAACTTTTGTGGGTTTGAGCTCGTCTTCGAAGACCCATACTCGGGATTGGTTTTTAGTTTCAGGCTCATAAGCGTATATCCACGACTCGTCACCTGATACTATGCTAAAAACAGCATTTGAGCGTCCCTTGTTAAATCTTTTCAAAGTTTTGCGGCACCAATTGACACGGACTATTTTCTGCTCGTCAGACAATAGGTGAGGTATCCAACGGGAAAATAACTTTTTCACGCCTAATTCTTCTTTTAAAATAATTTGTATTTGACTCATTCCAATACCCAGGTGCTCTTGAATTTCCCGATATGTCACATGTCGGTCTTCATTTATCAGACGACGCACAACATCGACGTTTTCTTGCGTGACTGCCGATTTTGGTCGACCTTCACGCACTTCGTCGGTGAGGGATACACGGCCACGTTGAAATTCTGAATACCACCTGTATATTGTAGTCTTTGAAGGAGCTTCAATATTAAAAGCAGCAACCATCCGCTCTTCACATTGTTTTTGTGTTAGTCCACTTTTAAAGTCATAATAAATCATAGCTCTGAAATTTTCACGGCACAATTCCATTTTAAGCAGTGACTCGACGACTTCAATAAACAATTGAAACCGAACCATACTTTTTTTTTTTCTAAGTGGCCAGTGTGTTGAGATAAGGAAACTTCAGAGATTATAAAAAGGTATAATACATGTTAAAAATAAATTAATAAGTATTCGATTCCCGCCACTTTCAGTGCAAGCCTCGTAGTGCGACAAAGTACAAAAATGATCAATTTATCTACATTTGCTGCTGACTGTACGAGACTCAGACGGAGCGTAGATGAAGTCTGGTAGGTACTAGATATGATATTGTTTTAAAGTAAATTGTAAACGACAGAAATAGGTCACTTATTTTTTTTTCTAAAAACAAATATTAGAGGATAGTTCTTTCGTCTATTTAAAATAATTTAAATCAAAGAAAAACTTTACTATGCGCGAGCGCATTTAAGAGCTAGACGTCTTGGAATGTGGGCATTCCGAAGTCGAAAGGTGACAGAATAAGGCGGCAAACCAGTTTTATTTATAGTTCGTTACCTTTAACGGGATGACTCACTTTAGCCCATTGAAGGACTAATCAACTTAGGAAAGATAATATTGTTTATTTATTTTTAACGACTTGCCCATCAAGATTTCTTTTTATGTGGTAACCCTAGTCATTTAAAACGATTGGGCCTAAAGGAATATGTTTTTCTGTTGCCGTTATATGAACAAATAAGAAAAAAATAGTACATTACGATACAAGTGCAAAGAACAGGAAATTCGCAACGAGTGGTGATAAATTAAAACACGACCGAAGGGAGTGTTTTAAATCGACACGAGTTGCGAATTACCTATTCGCACGTGTATCGTACAACGTTTTACAGTACATATTTATGGCTCTTTAAAGTTTCGACATATGCACGTAATTTGCTGATGTCACTCGTGCGGTAAACTAGCAAGCACCATATGTACTGTAAAAACAATTAAAAATTAAGAGGACCCCATACTAGGAACGTGATTTTTTTCAGTACTACGGACATGTGGTACGGCACCATTCGTGTGCAAAACCGATTCACGCTTAGCCGGTTTTTTTCTGTCGTTTTAATGTTACCCATATGTAGGCTTTTTATCTGCTTGAGAAAAATATTGAGTGCCAACAGTCTGCCCTGCAAAAGAAATGTAACGCATCAATCAACATAACCATTAAATAACAAAGAACAAGATAAAAGGTACCAATACAGCACACTCGAAAAGGTTAAATAACACTCGAAAACCATAAATAAAGCATGAACAATGTCACTCGACACCGCATCTGTGCAGTTCCGGAAATTAAAAAAACGCACCTGTCGCGCTCGTTCAGTTCAGAAACAGGTTGAAAAAAAGCGAGGGGATTGTCGATGGGTTTTGCGCGGACAAAAAATATGGCAAACGAGTATTTAAGTACTTGATAATGGAGTTATTTAGTTCAAAGGGAATGGTGTTGTTTGTTTAGCAATAAATTGAATCTTGTTAAAGATAGGAAACGTGCGTGACCAGGTTTAGTGAAGATAGTTGCGGTTATTATAAGTGGCAACACCGTAATCTTTTAAAAATTACAAAATTATAGTTAAATATACCTACGTTTTTATTTGAATCACTCATTTGGTTTTAAACGAAGGCCGCAATTTAAATAATCTAACATATTAAACTAGTGGCTCTGTGAGCTGTAGACCTCGCGAGTCTAACTTTGCATAGCTTAATAAAAAGCTCATAAACATTTTTAATGTGGGAGCGCGGTACCCACCGCTATATTTTAATCTCGATTTGTTTGGTCCGCCATTCTTTTTAATCTTTCTTCCTCCTCGATCCGTAAAAGAAGGAGTTTCATAGTCCTGATTTTGGTGAGGCGATCAAAATTAAAAGGCTCCAGGATTACATCATTCAGTTTACAAAGATATTACAACTGGAGGAATTAATGGTGAAGGCAAAGCCCCAGGAAGGGGTCGTTGCCTCATACGTGACTCAGCAAACGACATCAAAATTGGCCTCAGTGGGGCGTCTAAACATACTACCATACATTTCGTTTCCAAAAACTCTGACCATTTGAAGCCAGTCAGGACCTACATTGGTGTTGTAAATTCCGCATAGCAAAGTAGCGAGCTGTTCAACTGACGTGTTTTTATACAAATATGCGGCCCCTGACTCGAAATCTACCAGCCGGTGACTTGCATCCACAGAATGGGAATCGAAGAGAAAATACTCGCCGTCCCGTTTCCATACGCCCACGGTCATCCCCTGAGTGGTAAAAGTAAAACCACCTCCATCTGCGTCGGCAAAAGCCTCTCGGAGGGCCATCAGAGACTCATTCTGCAATGTACCATCTCCATAGGATTTGGTAATTTCATCCGCTAAATCACATTTTTCGACATCGAATACCCTACCTAAAATATCAATGGGAGATAATAAATTATCAGAACAAAGCTGTTCATGTACATTCGTGCCCTGCATTTTTAGTAGACAAGACCTATAGTAGGCATCGCCGGATGTTAGTAATCCATCAACATCAAATTTGTCAAAATTAATGTCACGAGCTGTACCGTAAACTACCGCCGCAACAGCCATCCCAAAACATTGTTGCCGGGGCTGGGGAAAAACATTAGAAAATTGACTGAGTTTCCCTCTTTTTGCTATGAAATTCATTTTCTTAAGCAGATAATTAACCATCTACCGTTTTACCTCTGTTCCTAGAATAATACCAAATTACTAAGCAAAGAAGTCTTTATAGAAAAGCCAAAGACATTCAAATCCAAATAATATAAATATTCCAATCAGTAAGCAACGACGTCCGTATAGAAAAGAAAGTCATTCAAATTCAAATAATACCTATCAATATTCCAATCAGTAAGCAACAAAGTCCGTATAGAAAAGCCAAGATTCGTAGTTCAAATTCAAGCGCAAACTGCTTCGAGAAATTCTAAATAATAGACACAACCGTCAACGTCGTCTGCCCTCACGCGTCTGCCCGTTCGGGTCGGTCACTCTGTCACGTAGCCCGCCCCCGCTCTCCGCGCCCGCGCTCGCCGGCTCACGCTGTAGGCTATTTATTTATTACTCGATCGATAATATACTTACCTAACACACTCGTATTTTCAAATCAAGTAATTACCTCAATATACCTAATTTAATTATCGATCGAATTGACTCGACAAAAGAATTGTATATAACATTTCTGATAAGAAATATGACCTGGAGAGGAAAACATCTCGATATAAATAAGAAAAAAAAAACTTTTTTTTTCAAATTTCAAAAACTTTAAAAACTGGCTCCGACAAAAAAAATCTATCTAATCATCAAACCTGCTTACAAAATTTCACGACAATCGGTTGAGAAATGCGACCTGTAGAGGAGAACATCCGTACATACATAGGTACGAAAGATTGTTTTTTTTTTCAAACCTCAAAATTTTCAAAAACTGATTTGACAAAACTATTTTATGTCACATTTCTGATGAGAAATGAGACCTGTAGAGAAAAACATCTGGGCAGGATGTAAGAAAAAATTTTTTTTCTTTAAATTTCAAAAATTCTAAAAACGGGCTCCGACAAAAAAATTTTATCTAATCATTAAACCTGCTCATAAAATTTCACGAGAATCGGTTTAGAAATGCGACCTGTAGAGGAGAACATCCGGACATACATACGAAATATTGTTGTTTTTTTTTCAAACCTCAAAATTTTCAAAAATTGACACGACATAAGATTTTTATATAACATTTCTGATGAGAAATGCGACCTGTAGAGGAAAACATCCGGACAGAAGTACGAAAAAAAAAATTTTTTTTTTTCAAATTTCTAAAATTCCAAAAACTGGCTCCGACCAAAAAATTTTATCTAATCATAAATACTGCTCACAAAATCTCACGAGAATCGGTTGAGAAATGCGACCTGTAGAGGAGAACATCTGGATTCCGGACAGACATACGAAAAAAATTTCGTCGAAGCTGAAACTAAGACGCTTCGCTCGCTTCGCTCGCTCGGTCAATTACTCGATCGATAATATACTTACCTAACACACTCGTATTTTCAAATCAAGTAATTACCTCAATATACCTAATTTAATTATCGATCGAATTGACTCGACAAAAGAATTGTATATAACATTTCTGATAAGAAATATGACCTGGAGAGGAAAACATCTCGATATAAATAAGAAAAAAAAAACTTTTTTTTTCAAATTTCAAAAACTTTAAAAACTGGCTCCGACAAAAAAAATCTATCTAATCATCAAACCTGCTTACAAAATTTCACGACAATCGGTTGAGAAATGCGACCTGTAGAGGAGAACATCCGTACATACATAGGTACGAAAGATTGTTTTTTTTTTCAAACCTCAAAATTTTCAAAACTGATTTGACAAAACTATTTTATGTCACATTTCTGATGAGAAATGCGACCTGTAGAGAAAAACATCTGGGCAGGATGTAAGAAAAAAAATTTTTTTTTTTAAATTTCAAAAATTCTAAAAACGGGCTCCGACCAAAAAATTTTATCTAATCATTAAACCTGCTCATAAAATTTCACGAGAATCGGTTTAGAAATGCGACCTGTAGAGGAGAACATCCGGACATACATACGAAATATTGTTGTTTTTTTTTTCAAACCTCAAAATTTTCAAAAATTGACTCGACATAAGAATTTTATATAACATTTCTGATGAGAAATGCGACCTGTAGAGGAAAACATCCGGACAGAAGTAGGAAAAAAAAAATTTTTTTTTTCAAATTTCTAAAATTCCAAAAACTGGCTCCGACCAAAAAATTTTATCTAATCATAAATACTGCTCACAAAATCTCACGAGAATCGGTTGAGAAATGCGACCTGTAGAGGAGAACATCTGGATTCCGGACAGACATACGAAAAAAATTTCGTCGAAGCTGAAACTAAGACGCTTCGCTCGCTCGGTCAATTAGAAAAACATGCTTTTATCTAGTCTTCTGCGTTCTTGTCGTCGAGCTTCGAGCTGGCTGGTGGACGACCGACGCTATTGCCTATGCACGTCTGAAACGTCAAACGTCAGAGGTCCCGGGCCAATGTCAAACTCAGAGATGTCAAATAATGACACATGAATATTTTATTTATTTTAGTAAACGAGAAAGACTCCTTACTGGAAATTTTACTGAAATAAATACAAACCAAACGAATCTTAGAAAACCGTTAAGAAACCAATAGGAAACGTGAAACTAAATTTGACAGTTGTCCCCGGTAAGTACACATTACTGCCATGGTGTGCGCTGCGATCGCCTAGCTTACCCCCACCACCTACTTCGTACATAGCCAATAAGTGGCCAAGTTTACATAGCATGTCTACCTACATTAAATATGTGGTTGGACAATGGAGTCCCTACACCTGCCTGCCTCTGGGTAAAACAGAAACTGGAACTTGCGGCGGAACAACGGAACATTACGCGCCGCCGTCGCAACGCATTACCAGCATTATTGTACTCAGAAAACGATGTTACCAGTATAATACATTATGTCATGTGATTTTCTGTTTGTCAACACATAAAACCTAAATACATTTATTGTTGTCAACATATAAAACCTAAATTCATTTATAGATTGCTAAGAAAATGTTTCAATTTTTAGAAATTAAGTTGAGGCACTCCCTAAACTGCTGGATGTAAAATATGAAGTAAGTACTGGCTTACTAATTTGATCCGGTTCGAATTTAATGGGTCAGCTTTAATACAAAAACGCTCGATTAGTATGAAGTTTGTAGGGAAATGTGCCTAATGACGTCACAATTTTCTTTGGTCAAACTGCGTCCTTTTTTCATGTTTATGTATATATATCTTAAAATTGCATAATTAAGCTGAAGTTTGATTTTTTGGAGTATTTTTCGTATGATTTGTTTGTTGGTAACGTAATAAAATATTTTTTAAGTGTTTAAAAGTACCCTATTCCATGCCTTGTATTTGGTAAGTATTCCAAAAACAAAAAGAACTTGTCGCAAAAATTTACCAATAGAGTAATTTCTAACAGAAAAAATAACACCTAAATTTAATTTAATCCGAACAAACCTTTTCGCTTCAAATATATGCTAATGTATGCGTGACGATGTAAACATTTTGTTCGTTTATTTATGTAGATACATAAAATACTGTTTTCAAAGCAGATGGAAACCACGTAGGTATGAACGTTCGTTGAATCGAAGGGGTTGACGCCCAGTCAAACGATCTGAGAAAGGAACATAATATATTTAAAAAAATATAGGACTTCCATCCCAGCTATCTGATGAGGCTCCGATTGCTGAAAGTTGATGTCGAACGTTAAAAAATTGACGTGAAATCTTTTGCTTTTAACTCGTCATTGCATTTTATACAATGATGCTCACAAGTAGTCAAGACATTTGCGTATCTTTGGCTACAAGTAAACCAATAAGTTCTCATGAATGATATAAATGTTACTTTGGTTTAGAGTACCTGCTAAGAATATGTATTTAAGATTAATGGCTCAATAAATAGGATTCCACCACCACCATATCAGCCGAAGGACGTCCACTGCTGGACTTAGGTCTCCCCCAATTTCATGGGGGGTAATTGCCATAATCGCCATGCTTGGCATGCGGATTGGCGATCGCAGTATCTCCACCACACTCCTGGAATGCTGCTGCCCATCCCCTGGTGGTTTCGGTCGTAGTCCTAGGACATACCCGGGTCCAATAAATAGGATTGATTCAGGCAAATTGCAGGTAAAGCTAAAAGCCTTTTGTACACTGTTTTTTTAAACAATATATCGTCGTCTAGTACACATAACACAGGCCTTATTAAACTTACTATGTGACTAGTTCGATTTGTGTAAAAAATTGTCCCCTGAAGTTCAAGTTTAAGTTTTAAAGCGCTCCTCCATTGACTAACAATTGACTTGTACCCTGCAGCACCCAAAGCATGAATTTATAATTGAAAAGCTAACAAGTTTCCGCCAAAACTTAGTAGTTCACACAAATATGTCGAATCAAATGCAGGGATAACTCTTTTGTTCTAGTTCTAAACTAACTTCAACCCGGCTATACAGCCTATACAATCCGTTATCCTTATGTATCCGCCATTGTTGTGTCTTGTCTGTGAATAATTCATTCACACGTCTCCGTTTTGTTGCTATTGGTGCAAGGGAATTGCTTTGACTTGTAAGTTTGTAATGTCTATTGTTTTAGAACGTTGTTTATGTTTAGTCCTTGTGATTCCTCCATGTCTGTCAGTTGAGCGTGAAAGGTATAGGCATCATGTTATTGCATTTTCATTACGTTCTTTTAAATCAATCTCAATCGTAAACGGAGGGTAAGGACTCAACGGGGGACCCGATCCGGGGAACGGTCTTCGAACAGGCTTGGAATTCGGGCAAAATCGTTTATGGTTTAAAAATATACATAAAAGCGAGACAAATACAGACCCGAACATTCTCTATTCTTATGTCTCTGTGATGCTGATAGTACGGCGTAGGAATCCGCGTTTTAATGTAGTTACATGCACGAGCACAGTCAGCTTCAAAAGAAGCTACGCATTTAAAAAATTCAAACGTCTTTATTTCAAATAGGAAGGAAAATAGGGAAAAAGAGATTAATTAATTATTTAATTTGTAATGGAGAAAATGTGTAACACACTTCTAACACACGCTGATACACGCACGAACACACACACACACACACACACACGCGCTCACACACGCACACACAACAATCCCGCTTGGTTGTGAGCGTTGCATGCGATAAGTTTCTAATACTTCGAGTTTATAATAGTTTTAGTTTTCATTTTCTTAAATGATATAAATAATGTTTACAACGCTTTGTTATGGAGTTGCGGGGGGCTTCCTGTTACAGGTATTTTATACTTAAAAGGAAGTCCCATCCTACAACACACAACATATATTTATAGTAAAAAAATCTTTTTCATTTTTTCAAGAGACTGGAAACTGACATGGATATAAGAATATATGAGTCAATGATACGAGAACATGCATATTGCACTTAGGATCTTAAAACAGGAAATACGATTCTGTGTCGCCAAGATGGCGGCGTGACGCCATGTCGTCCGTCACAATACAACTAGGAAGTAAAAAATACTATTCCAATATATCCTTGTCCCCACACGGTGGACTGATGACCTGGTGAAGGTCGCGGGTGTCCGCTGGATGCGGGTGGCGCAGGACCGGTCATTGTGGAAGTCTTTGGGGGAGGCCTATGTCCAGCAGTGGACGTCTTTCGGCTGACATGATGATGATGATGATGATATCCTTGTACATTGTTCTCTGTTCTGTAGATGTGACTTAACTAAGATGTTAGAGCATCATAATCATTAAAAATAACTGTTTGCAGGTACATTTTTCAAAGAGTTCACTTTTCAAAACATTGGATGATTTGATTTTTAACCGACGCAACTGATATACAGGGTGTTAGGAATAACGATGTAGGAACTTTAGAAGGTGATACACTTGACTATTAAGAAGACTTTGAACCCTAAATGTCCAAGCCCAAAATTTAAAGTTTTTTTATATCGAGTTTTTCTAAGTTTTTTAATTTGTCCCTTAGATTTACCTACATTATTTTAAAACGAACTAGGCAATAAATCAAATTTATTCACTTTTAATTAATATAACAATTACTTGATTAACCAATAAAAAGAGTAAAAAGTAAATTTATTTATTCTTCAATTTAGGCATATTGTATGCATTTGCCTTTGAACCCTTTTTTGGCAGTGCATCCAAAGGAGCTCCATGAGCTCATACCGCCTTCCCCCTTCTTCCATCGGACATCCAGACGTACGGCTGGCTACCATCCTTACCTGGTCGAAATTCCTCTAGTTCGAACCAAGCGCTTTGCATCTTCTTTTATAATGCGCACTTCTAAGGTTTGGAATTCTCTGCCGGCGTCTGTATTTCCGAGTTCATATAACCTGGACCTTTTTAAGGCACGAGTGAATAGGCATCTTCTGGGTGAGCTCGCTTCATCGTCGGCCTCATCTTTGCCCCCTGGCTAGATGCTGGCCAAGAGCAATCCCATTTTTAATAAAAAAAAAAAAAAAAAAAGCATTTTATATAATATACACTTTATTTTTGCTCTATAAAGCGCAAAGGAGGCTTGATCTCACGTTTTTTTATATTCGCCAAGTAGAGACCTTCATTTTGATACATCGCTCGAGGTCTTATATAACGAAATATTTTTAGCTCGCACATTACATTAAAAAGCGCATAAATAATAATTTGATGTACCCACTGACACTTGCGCCATCAAGACGAATATAATGGCAATGACGTGACGTATCATTTATAAAAATCTGTTGATCATTATGGTATTTACGAAGGGACATACATACAGTTCAAACACATAACCCACCTTATGAGCTTCACCGCAGTCTGAAAAAGAAATAAATTACCCGAAAATCGGAATTCAACAGATATTCTTGGCACTTTACTCATGCTATAGTTTCTATGACGGCTGACGGCAACTCATTAGCTGGATCAATTACCTCTACCCATAGACTACAATGGGCGTAATGTTTCATAACTTTTACCGTCTGGTTCACAATGGCCACAATGAAACGGGGTTTACAATAATATTCCGCTTCTGACAACTTATCAATGGGTGATGCATTTATGTCGTAATGGTTAAAACATTCGTTGACCGTTTTACATCTTCGCCAAAACGGAAGCAAAAGGAATACGTACTTATAGCGAGTTGTACCAACTTAAGATTCAGACCGATCTACGTTAAATATGGCTTTAGCAGCTGTCATCCCATAGAAACATGTCAAACTTTCCATTAGATTCCAATTAGATTTTTACGAACGGCGCTTACGATTACAGTTTTTGTTGCAACCTATGGGAAAGCATAACGTAAACAAGCACTAACTTTTTCCTTTTACATTTTCAACGGTCTCTAAAATACAAAAAAGCTGGCACTCACACGCCATGATATCGAAATGTCAAACGCGAAGTTGAACCCTATAGAAATTCACGTAGGTTGATATCGAGCTGCACGCCGTGACCGATATCAGCGATGACAGCGATATATCCTTCGTTGGCGTTGAACCGATGGTGCGGATATATGCGTTGCTGGCGTCTAAAAGGTTAATTGACCGCGTATGACAGAATACTCAGGATTTCCCAGTTCTCGACACTGGGTCAGACTTTCAATCTTATGTCATAATGACAGAGTGGTGGCATATATTGGGCGTTAAGGTGCCAAGCTTTGGGACGATTACCTTACGCTCATTTATTAAATGATGGCATAAAAGATCCTATAAAGTATTAAATTCTGAAGTAGCTGCTGAGTCACGGGGCTTTGTTTTGTTTTTAATTCTCCAAAATAATTAATCACTCCTTTACGAAACTTTACATAACGGCTTTTAGAACGAATTATAAAGGAGTGTAATTAATTTGGGTCTAGCCTAAGGTGTTAGTAGTTTTGTAGGTTATCCTTTAGTAACTTTTTAAATTAGTTACAGTCTAAAGCGATTAACTGAGAACTTGTTTGCTCTAATCATCGACGAAGTTTACAGTTTTTAATTAAATTAAAGTCTGTTTCTTTGCTTTAACTGGATTTCATGTACTGGGGAAAACAAGTTTTGAACGGGACAGCTATTTGCTGTTTCAGTTACAATATAAATTAAAAGAGCTTGAGTAGCTTTGACATACACCTAAGTATGTATTGCGGCTTGAAAAACTGCTATGTGCTCAATTATTATGAATTAACTTTATGTGCTCTTTTTACAAGCTTATATTTATAACTTGTACTGTTCGTATGTAAGTGTATACGAGTAAATATGTTAAGTAGTTATCATCAAAAATTGCAATCTCTTTTTCAGCCACTTGCCGGTATCCGATTAAGCTGAAATTTGGCATACTTTATTTTTTGTCGGCTTTACTTTTGTCGGCCTGTTTAGCCTAGTTTAGTAGTGACACTGCCTCCGAAGCTAGAGGTCCCGGGTTCGAATCCCGGCCAGGGCATAATTTGTGCATTTAGCACGGATTTTGTTCTTGGGTCTTGGATGTTCTCTATGTATTTAAGTATGTATTTATCTATATAAGTATATATATCGTTGTCTAGTACCCATAGTACAAGCTTTGCTTAGTTTGGGACTAGGTCGATTTGTGTAAGATTGTCCCCCAATATTTTTTTTATTTTTATTTATTTATGTAATTTCGGTGAAAATAATTTCGGTTACAATATTATTATGATACCACCGAGCTGATATGACGATGGAGATGGAAGGTGGCCATAGTACCTCCTAAACTACACAAGATAAACACGTCATGTTTGGGCTCATTCGAACCGCCTCAACAAGTAGTTGATGATTGTGGAAAAAAGTATAGTCGGCAATAAAAGCTCGTACCAAAAATGTAATTTTTGACAGAAACTTATTCTAATAGCGCTTTTGGAAGCGTAATGACAAGTAAATGACAAGATTACAAAAGTTTTAATGTAACAAAAAGTTTTCTCAGATTGTGACTGGCAAAGGCAATATGTTATACAGCCACGCTAGAGTAAAAACCTTTGTTTCAAACTTGATTGAGGGTCTACGATAACTGAAAACAAAGTATTTCCCTCTCTGTCGCTCGAATGTGCCAGTCCGACAGAGAGGCATATATTTCGTTTTCGGTTCGCGGTCCTCTCTGGGGGTTATTCAGTGTTGCCCGCGACAAAACGTCTAGCCCGACAGGAAGCCATGACGTCATGAATAGCGCCATACGTATGCTAATCGTGTACCAATTCGTCATTCATTTTCATTGCCAGTCCATCGACAGAATCTAGATTCAGAACGGACCTGGCTGAATATGTATTAGGCATTGTCTGTTCATTTGGGAAACATATTTGAATATTAAATTTAATAGGGTTGCCAATTATCCTTGCTTACCATGTGTTCGTTGTACTGGACAATGTGATATGATTCAATCATGTTTATGTATACGAGGCTTGCACTGAAAGTGGCGGGAATCGAATACTTATTAATTTATTTTTAACATGTATTATACCTTTTTATAATCTCTGAAGTTTCCTTATCTCAACACACTGGCCACTTAGAAAAAAAAAAGTATGGTTCGGTTTCAATTGTTTATTGAAGTCGTCGAGTCACTGCTTAAAATGGAATTGTGCCGTGAAAATTTCAGAGCTATGATTTATTATGACTTTAAAAGTGGACTAACACAAAAACAATGTGAAGAGCGGATGGTTGCTGCTTTTAATATTGAAGCTCCTTCAAAGACTACAATATACAGGTGGTATTCAGAATTTCAACGTGGCCGTGTATCCCTCACCGACGAAGTGCGTGAAGGTCGACCAAAATCGGCAGTCACGCAAGAAAACGTCGATGTTGTGCGTCGTCTGATAAATGAAGACCGACATGTGATATATCGGGAAATTCAAGAGCACCTGGGTATTGGAATGAGTCAAATACAAATTATTTTAAAAGAAGAATTAGGCGTGAAAAAGTTATTTTCCCGTTGGATACCTCACCTATTGTCTGACGAGCAGAAAATAGTCCGTGTCAATTGGTGCCGCAAAACTTTGAAAAGATTTAACAAGGGACGCTCAAATGCTGTTTTTAGCATAGTATCAGGTGACGAGTCGTGGATATACGCTTATGAGCCTGAAACTAAAAACCAATCCCGAGTATGGGTCTTCGAAGACGAGCTCAAACCCACAAAAGTTGTTCGTTCTCGCAGTACGGCTAAGAAGATGGTGGCTACGTTTATCTCTAAATCTGGTCACGTAGCTACTGTGGCTCTTGAGGATCGTAGAACAGTCAATGCTGATTGGTACACCACTATTTGTTTGCCGAACGTCTTTGCTGAACTCCGAAAAACAAACCCTAGTCGTCGCATCATCCTTCACCACGACAACGCCAGCCTACACACCGCTCGGACAACAACTGAGTACCTGGACGGTGAAAAAGTCGAAATATTGGACCACCCTCCATATAGCCCTGACTTAAGTCCCAACGACTTTTTTACATTCCCCAGAATCAAGGACAAACTGCGTGGTCAGCGGTTTCAGACGCCAGAAGAAGCAGTGGAGGCCTATAAAATAGCCATTTTGTCGACCCCTACTTCAGAGTTCAAAAAGTGCTTTATGGACTGGTTTGAACGCATGCATAAGTGCATGAAATACAAAGGAGAATATTTTGAAAAACAATAAAAATAAATAAACTCACTTATACTGCATATTTTCTTCTATTCCCGAAACTTTCAGTTTTACCCTCGTATTGGTATAATCATCAAAGTTAACTAAACTGAATCAGTTTTAAAACTTTTAAATAATATACAGAATATTTTTTAAACAAATAGTCGCGTCTTTGCGTTGGAATTTTAACATTTCTTTTTTTATAACACCCACAGTTAAAAAACGTTCGATTAGATTCATTTGTTTTGATAGTCGATTGTAAAGGTTGGTATACATTTTCGGGAAACCAGATACCTTTGATTTGACTCAAAAAGGTTGCGAATTAATTGTTAGACCACGAAATGTAAAATCAAATTTCAACAAACAAAAAAGGGTTGGCCAAACAAAGAGTTCATGAAACAAAGAGGGTATTTGAGCAAAGTATTCCAAAGAGGAATATTGAGAAAACAGTTTTTTGACATTAAAGATGCAAATTTATAAAGGCTCATATCCGCGAATGTTCCTTAGGCTCCGAAAGGTTGTAACTATAGGGTTTCTGCTCGTGAATATGTTTCGTTCTGCCGTGCGTTCTTTCGGTCCTCCTATCATATTTTTTATACAGACTAGGGCATGTTTCGTATCATTTTCGGATAAATTGAGGATGGCCAGTCATTTTCTGGGACATAAACAACATGTTTTCATTGAAATCGCCTCAGTAAAAACAAGTGCGTACGCCAATTCTTGGGATTAGGTAGCGGACCCCAGGCATCCTTCAGGATCCAACTGTACTGACGCAACGCTAGGATGATGATGATGATGAACTTTGACAGCTGGAACAAGGTCGTGGCGACAACTGGTGAATACAGAAACGGTACTCATTGTTCAAGTTATCTGAAAAAATCTATAACCGTATTTTACGATTCGTAATGCAGTAAATGCATTTTCACGCATGTAACAGAATAAAGCCTGGAATTCGCAACTTGATTGCAATTCAGAAAACAGGTCGGCATTCTGCGAATATTTAAATCTGTATAATGATACCTGTTGGAGTGTAATCATTATTTCAAAGAGCTCCTACAGTGTGCCAAATTTTTAATTGGCTAAGCTTAATGACTTGCCGATCTTGATGGAAGTGGAAATGTGGAAAGGACGCCCTTTGCTAAATTTTTCGACATAATGATGATTGTATTTTAAGGTATTGACAGCTGTTACATTGTTGTTAAATCTTTGCTTTTGACTTGACCTGGTGTTTAATTGGGT
Source organism: Notocelia uddmanniana (assembly GCA_905163555.1). Lineage (NCBI taxonomy): Eukaryota > Metazoa > Arthropoda > Insecta > Lepidoptera > Tortricidae > Notocelia > Notocelia uddmanniana. The sequence goes on along the minus strand of LR991075.1, from coordinate 14,786,228 downwards.
TGCTATCAATTTCGTACACATTGAGACTCCATTTATGGATGCGCGTGGCATCACGCGGCGCCTCAAACAGCTAGATGAAACATATGATGCTTTTAGGCCGGGGACGCATTGTCGACGGGGATTTCAGAATCAGAACGACTTGGGAGACTTGATGTACTGAAATCGCCGTCGCATCACTAGTCGCCCTACCTAATGCATCGTCATTCGAGTCGAATGATTCGACTCAGCGAGTGCATCCCTTCCCGCGGATCGTTCCGCACGACACCATGCGTGTCATATAATTATTAGGCCTTGTTTTGTAAAGCCTACGAGGCGAGATTACTACATCCTTGTCTGATATTTTGTTATTACTATCTTGCTCTTTTTCTCTCTCTTGCCTTTTCGTAGATTTTAACCTGCCCTTAATCGGCCTAATCTCAAGTCTCGATTACTAGCCGAAACTGCATTCTCATTCTTTATTATCGATCCGTTAAGATTAAACAAACATGGCGGACTGTCAGTCTTGCAGAGGATTCCGTTATGATTCACTGTTGTTGTGTGCCCTTATGGAATGTGAAAGTTATATTTATGGTGTTGCCGTATTTAAAAACCGATTATGCTAGGATTGAAGATGGGCTTTAAGTTTAAAACAAATGACAAATACTTTCCCCCCCCCCCCCCCCCCCCCCTTATTGATTCATATCTCGTATCACACCATTTAAAACTAGCTAAGCTAAAATGTGTTGTCTCTTTCCAGAAATCGTAAATGTCAAACGAATTTTAACGGCATTTTAGATAAGTAGGTTTTAATGAACTTATCGACGGAGTGAAAGAAGGTCCCCGCTTCAGCTTCGACAAAAATGATGTCGTATGTCCGGATGTCCGGTTTTCGGGTTGTTCTCGTCTACAGGTCGCATTTCTCAACCGATGCTCGTGAAATTTTAATTTATGAGTTTGTTAGATAATTTATATAGATGTTTTATGTCGATACAGGTTTTGAAATATTTTTTAAATTAAAAAAGAAATATGACATTAATATCTTCACGTCTACAGCTCACAGAGGCTCTAGATGAATTAGGTTACTAGTACCCACAATGTTACGTCAAACTGTGATAGATACATCTCGTGCCTCTACAATGATATGATACTATACTATGTTTGTTGTGTATGTACGAGTATGATGGTTTATTTTTATTGTGTACATAAAAAGTGAAACACAATAACCCCACGTCCCTTTTGCAAAGTCCTTTATTATCTACGAAAGATCCTAAATCATCTCAAATGTTGGGTTTGCATAACGCATTAAATCTACATTTTTATGCTATCTTACATTGTGAAATAAATTTTTGATAAGACGTGGGAAAAACGTCCAATATAGAACGGAAGCCAACCCCTATTTTACTTAAACTTAACCATTTTCAGTACTGAAGTAAAAATCTTTCAGTCCTTTGACGATAACTCGATAAGTGATCTTAACCGTCATTACGTCCAAATTACCTTCGGCCCTTGATTGACCACGTCCTATTGATTCGGACCCGTGACCCAATTGCAAATATCTATCTTTACATCATTTCTAGTTCTTACTACTTTCAGAAGAAGGTCTAATATTGCGTGATTCCAAAGCAATTATAAGTTTGTCGCTCGCGCCACACGTCGGTCGCATCGCACGACCGCAGATATCTTCATTATGACCGAGGAATGGAAGAGAAAATAATTTCCTATCTAATTCCATGTCAGTATAATGAAACATACCAAACAAACACAATCTTCCATTCACGTAAGAGTAATTGCCTATTCCGAAATGGAATCTTTTTCATGTTTACATATTACATAGCGCGTATTGAGCATCTGGGGATTCTGGGGCATGATTTAGACAAATGGGGTGGTTGATATGCAGTGCGCGTTATCACATATCGCTATAAAACACATTTGTCTCTGGATTTCCTCGAGTGCGTGCCCACGTCACGGACGAAAAAAAAAACGATAAATCCGGCGAAAGTACTGGCAACTTGGAAGCTCGAATAAAAAATAATAAAGCGCGAGCGAGAACCAAACAAGCGAGGATCGGTTTGTTCAACTTTTTCATTTGGCAACTTTGATTGCCTCCGAATGCCCTGTTGAATTTAAATTTTCTGCACGGCGCTGGCTTATCTTGTTGCATTAAGGTTTCATTACTGTAAAAATCTTCACAGATATAATGGAAGGTTGTGAAAAGGGAAATTCTCAGTTTCATTTTCCCGCCGTACTGAAAACCGTAGTTTCAAACTCGTTGCTTAGATACCTACGGACTCTATTTAATTAAAGTCTACAAACTTGTTGTTCTCTTTCAGTCCCTGTTTAGAACCAATAAAGTATTCCACGACTTCGCAATGTCCAATACAAACTTCTTTTTCTGTTGACCGAAACGGGCGCCCGGGAACTTTTGCGAAGGCACAAAAACTAGAAAGCAATACTCGAAGCGAATTTTGCGTAAACCGAATTCGTAATTTTTGCTTAGTATTGGAAATCTCAAAAGAGGTTTATCGGTCGCGATAAATTAAATAGGATTTCGTGTATACCAAATCTCATTTTCCATTATTTGTCGTATTCGATGGGCGAGATCCTTTTATTATATCTGAAAAGGTATTTCTAATCAAGATTCTCCAGCCGATGCTGAATCGAAGTTTGACGCCATCTTTTTTATTCCGGGGCAGTGAGCAAACAAATGGTATACCTGGGTTTCTGGGAACTGACGCTGACTTTGGAATCTGGTGAATGTATAAGCTATCCCTTTACGGATTTGTTTCTTTATTTAACACGTCTCGGTTAAAAACCGTTTTTTAGCGGTTTCCTGTCCATTGTGTGGAATTAAGGGGCTCAATTCTGTTCAACTCTTTCACATCACAAACTCATTTTACCTAATTCTTCGCTTCTGTTCTGTCTCGTTAGACAGACACGCGCGCAAGCGAGCGCGCGAATCAGCTGGCTTCCGTCTTTTGTATGTGGAATCAAGGGCCTCAATTAACATCGTCTGTTTTCTTTCACGTTTGATGTAAATCAAAATCTCATTTTACCTACCCTCACATCTATTGAGTGGCCTGTGCCCAGCTGTGGGACTGAGTAATTGACCGCGCGAGCGAAGCGTCTCCGTTTCAGCTTTCGAAAAAAAATCTTTCGTATGTCCGTTTGTCTGTCCGGATGTTCTCCTCTACAAATTTTGTGAGCAGGTTCGATTAAAATAATCCTATATAATTTCTATATAATTAGATAATAATATAGAATTTTTATGTAGAGTCAGTTCTTGGAAATATTGAAATTAGAAAAAACATAATTGCGAGGTTACAGCTCTCAGAGCCACTAGTTATGTGTTGAAGCAAGTTAACAGTCTGAAATGTGATTACTGATTAAGATCGAAAGCGACATTCGAAAACTGACCTCCTTGTCTTAAGTCGTTTGATTAAAGAACGCCATTTAGATCGGCAATTTATTCCTAGCATGGCGCAGGCAATTACTGCAGGGTCTTTGTAATTGCGACTTTCATCTCGCTTCAAACGGCCCAAACCTGAAGTCTAATAAAAACGTTGAATTATCGACTTTATTTCAATGCTGACAAGGTTCAGTGACGATTCGTTTCGCGACTGTACGAAAAACGCAAGCGAATTTTAATATAAGTTTAATTGTGATGATTCTGTTGCAATTGGAAAATGACAGCGCATTGTTCTGACTTTTCTTTTTGGAACCCTTTTGAATAACAGATTTTTAAGATGGTCCCACGCTGGGCAAAGGCCTGAGACCTGAGCCCCTTGATTTCCATGACTCCGGTGTCTGTGCTTCTTGCGGCCAATTGCCAAAGAAGGCGTCATCTGAATCATAGTTATAATTATTAAATATATTAAAAGTTTTTTAAGGGGCGATATTCTGTCCCTTTTCCGCAAAACTCCCTTTGTTTGGAACAATCGTCATTTACTGTGGCGCTAGAAGTTCGTTTCGTCACGGATCTGTAGTTTTTTCTCTCTCTAACTAGCAACTTTAAAACGGTTGTAGCTTAGTTGTTTGTTGGGACATTTGAATAGGATTTTCATCATTCAGTATATTTTTTCTAGTTTCTTTAACCTATTGCTTGTACTTGGTGAATACAACATATACTTACGCCTGTATTTCCGAAAGAGGTGCGTAGTCAGATCACATGAAATTTAATTTCAGGGCCACTTTCAGCTAGTGGTCATCATCATCATCACCCTGGCGTTATTCCCAGTACAGTTGCAAACTAAACATAAAAAAAACATAAAACAGTGAACATAAAATATATAAAGAGCGGCAGTTTTTTGTTTTTGGTAAAGCAAAGCCGGATTTTCACGTAACTCACACATGCCGGGATTAATTTGGTCGTCTTAATTAATACGACTGTGTTATTATGAGGCCCTTTGACCACTCGGCGCGGTTCGGAAATCTTCGCGTCCTATAGAAATAGTTCGTGCGGAAATTACGTTAATACATATTGGATTTTAAATGAAATGATGTTCTTTGGCAAAAATAAAATTAAGTCCTTTTGAGGCTTAAAAATGATACAAGTTTAGTTGTATAAACGCCAACACAGTTAACTAACTATGACCCTTATTACAATGATCATAAAGTGCACGAAAGGTCTGTTAACACATTCGGCGCCGACAAGGCCAACAAAAATGACACCTTTGCGTGTCACCGGCACCGAAATTATGGCGATGGTACTTGCCAAAATGTATATTCTGGTGAAGCCCATGTTTCAAATGTCTCAATGATATGTCAAGTATCTTTTTAACCCCCGACGCAAAAAGAGAGGGGCTTTACAAGTTTAACGTGTCTGTCTGTGTATCTGTCTGTAGTATCATAGCTCCCTAACGGATGAACCGATGTTTTTTTTGTGTCATAGATAATTTTATCCCGAGTGTTCTTAGCTATCTATGTTTCATGAAAATATGTTCAGCCGTTTTTGAGATATTGAGCTTTGAAATGAAAATGTCGGGGGTTTTTCAACTTTTCTAAGTTGTAGTTATTTTATATTGTTTGTAGCTCGTGATGATTGTGAAACTAATTAAATTACCCACATGCCACATGAAACAAATAGTTTGCTCGAATGCAAATTATTATATTACTAAATTAACACAATAAGTTTTTGTTTCTGCTTTGGTATTGAGACTATGTACTAGTACCTATGTACGTACACCTGTGCAAAGACCGGTTATTTCTGTCGAAAATCGCGATATTAATGTATTTACTTACTTCAGTGTATGTTACTTATGCCTGGACTCTGCCTGTTTTTAACAATGTCTCTGTGGCATCAGGAGCCCAGAGTCCTTGCTCTAACTAAACTTGAGAAATTACGTAGGCGTTAGTTTTCGGAAGCGACCGGCTGTGCTACCGCGAACTTCGAAAATCGAACTTCGTGTCGTGCCGTCACTTTCACTCTCGTGTTATACTCTATATGACGGAAAGGGACGGTACGATACGAAGTTCGATTTTCGAAGTTCGCGGTAGCACCCCTGCATTGGTCCTTCAAGCCAGAGGGAGAGCTAGACCTCATCAGCATTGTGGATGTGGAGTCAACGACGAAAAAGCACAATTAACCTCTCGCCGCTATCTCACAGTAAGCACGTGATTTAATATTTTTTCGTAATTTCACATCACTTTTCAGTAGCGGTTCATAGAATACACCTTTGTACCAAATTTCTTTGAGTAAATCGGCTATGGCATACGGATGCACGCAAAGACATGACGAAATTATAAGGGTTCCGTTTTCGTCGTTTTGGCTACGGAACCCTAAAAAGTGAACCTTTAGAGAAAGGTTTGTCAGTGGACAAAGCCATCATATGACATATTTCTTTGTCGCTCTTATTTACCAAATGATCTGAAATCCTTAGATTGTCAAGGTTTCAAAAATAAATTATTTAAATGGTGCCTGCAGAGCATGTTCTACCATGTTAATGAACACTTTGTAACAAACAACGCCTAATGAACTTTTACTGTATTTTATATTTTATTACTACTTTTTTTTATTGTATGAGATTGACATTTAATAACGATTAATTATAATAATTAAGTAACTTATTTTATACCACTTTTCCGTTTGCATGACATTGATTTATTGTATGTTTCTATTTTATCTCTTCTCAATACTTATTTTTTAGTCTGACATTGCTGTATATTGATAATTTTGATAATTTTTGTTAGTTTTAATGACATGCAAATTGAGAGTCAAGACATTGTATGCCTTACTTTGGCTGATTGTGATGTAACCAGATACTAACCCTACCACCCTTTATAACCACTCACATTCAAACAATAAACAATTTGTATTTATATTTGTATACGACCATCTCGTTCAGTAGTTCAACAAATGTTCCGCAGGTTGACTGTACAAATGTAGCTGATTATCGTGGGTTGTGGATGGGCACCACATTAAAACAATGTAATTTGTGAAGAACGTGTATTGCGACCATGAAGGTTAGCACAAGAAGAGAACCAAGGTGGCTGTGCCACAGATAACACAGAATAAGATAAGATGCCACAGAAAAGATTAAGTTAGTTTTTAGGTGGTGTTTTTAGTTTCGAATCTTTGTAACGCTTTGGGTTAGCGGTTCCCAAAGTGGTTCAGGTGGACCCCCAGGGGTCCACAGGAGACTTGACGGAGGTCTATATTGGCGTGACGAAAAAAATGGGGGGTTTGGGAATATGGTAAAAATGTGGTGTAGGGGGTCTACCACAACCAGTTAACTTTTGAAAGTGGTTTATAAAAAATTGGGAACACCTGGGTTAAACTGTAATGTTACATTACTTTAGATTCAATAAATAAATAAATTATAACAATAAACTTGGCACAGGACCGTAAATTAAATCAATTAATACCAACTTAAATAACTATCTCATAGCTAATGTTGGTATCTCTAACAGTATTTATTTATTGTTAAGTCTGGTAAATCTGATTAAATAGCTATTTACGATACAAGGGTTGTAAAACAAAGAAAGGCCGATATCGCAGATGTTTGAGGCCCGAGCCGCAGGCGAGGGTCATAAATATGCGAGAGAGAGCTTTCTGTTTTACGACCCGTGTTTTGTACACAATTTTACGTCACCACTTGGCCAAAAAGTGGGTTTTTCCGGACGCGCAGCGTGCGGAAAATCGCGCTTTTTGGCAAGGTGTGGTGTAAAGGTATTTTTAAACGGCCGTAAACAAACAATATTCAAAACAGGAAGGTGCGCAAACATTTCGTAATTTAATTTACAAGTTCCCTGTTGATTTAGCGGGTCTGTAATTAATTTTGAAGTTGAGAGTTCGTATTCACGGATCATGAACAACTTTGAACATTAGACTACATCATATCTCGATGTTGGCACGATATATTTAAAAAAATGATAACCGTAAACATACAGTTCTGATACTTCTGATGCTTGAAGAAAATGAAAAAAATATGGGGCAATTTACAAATTGATCTAGTCCTAAACTAAATATATATTTAAGATGGATTCGTGACACGCTTCGCTCAGTAATTTTTACTCTTGTCACTAAAACCGACCAAAATTAAAATTGCAGGTGGTCACACTTCTCTTTTCATTCTCGTCTCATGAAGTTCTAAAAGTATGAGCTAAAGATATATATATTGCCTCTCTTTCATACTTAGTTAGTTAAAGACTAACCCCCTTATTCATAAAACTTAACAAACCTCTGTTAACTAAAAGTTGTTTTGTCCCTTTCTCACAAACATAAATGTCAAAGTGACAGATAAGGACAAACCAACTTTAGCAGCTTGTTAACTAATAGAGGCTTGATGGACGTTTATGAATAAGGGGGTAAGACATCAATACTCCGGAATATTTTGTTTTGGGACTTCATATTTCCATTGCCGCAAGTACGCTTGTTACGAAATTTACTTAGCTTTAGGTACACTGCTACGACTAAATTGGTTTAAAGACCAAAAATTTAGTTTTTCATAATAGATAGGTACCACGACCAACTTATGGTGGATTGCATTGCTTCAAAATTATCAGAAGAACCTTAGGTAGGTCAGGTATTGTCAAGTAATTATTGTAAGTTGTGTTCGAATCAAATTGTATGAAGAGCTTGACAGGTTTCTAACGTGACCGATCAAGGTTTCTAACGTGATCGTTAGTTGGAGCTACTGATGTGCCTGCGGAAACTTTCCAAAATTGCGAAATGTTTCGAAAACTTAAAGTAGGAAATATTCGGAAAATTTCTTACATTTTTGTATAGGAATTGAAACATTTCATTTTTAAATTTAAATTTTCATATATTTTTTGTGAAACTCTCATGAAAATTCCGAGAATTTAAATAATTTTATGAGAACTTTCCGCAATTTGCACATCTGTAGTTGGAGCTGCCCGCCCTTAGTGATGGAATCGATTAAAAAAGTAAAATCTGAATAACAACTATTTGAAACAGCTTAACCAAGGTGCCATCTTTTCCACGTTGATTACGTGTACCCATCGAGTAGTACGCCAAATTCACGGTATTCAAAGACCGCTTTTGACCGAACCAAATTGAATTAGTCGTTTCCATTCGCTCATCGAATGAATGAATGGACTGAATGCACGAACGAGTAACGAGCGATTGGCATCACATTTTAGGATATTGCGAGGATTTATTTATTCGTTCTACATAGTTTTAAATCTGGCGGAATATCGATGTTTGAATAATTCTTTATTCGTTTTGTCAGATCACAGTAATTTTAGATCGATATTTTTCAACGAAGTCACAAATCGATAATATTTCGACAATCGATAAAGTTTTTTTTTTATTGTTAATGGGATTACGTTTGACCTTAGTCTAACCTGATGGAAAGTTAAGACAAAGTCTAAGATGGAACATGCTCACCCAGAAGATGCCTATTCACTCTTACCTTGAAGACATCGAGGTCATATGCTTCTGGAAATACAGACGCCGGAAGAGAATTCCAGACTGATTTATTTCCAATAACTATTACAAATGTGAGAGAGATAATATTGTGATATCAGCTTTGGTCTTATAAAGTAAAAATGTGAATAGTATTCTGTTCCAAGCCGGAAGTTCTTCCTTTCACCTTTATTATAAATACATGTGATATTATTCGATGGAGATAGATGGAGAGAATAATTATTTTAACGAGGGGCGTAAGTGGAAAATAGCAAACGAGAGTCTATCAGAAGCCCGACGCCGAAGGCGGAGGCCTTTTGATGACTCGAGTTTGCTATTTTCTTACGTCCGAGGTAATCACAATGTTTTCATCATATTTGCGAGGAAATAAATAACTCCAACACTAATCAAAATTGCAAAAATTGACAACTTCACCTCCAGTATCGGTGCATGGCCGCCGAGAGGAGCGCGCAGCTTCAATATTGCAACCAATCACAAAGCAGTATTCTTGCGGCGCGCGGCCTACTAGATTTGACAGCTTCAATATTTCAATCCAATCACAGAGCAGCATTCTTGTAGAGCGCGGCCAACTAGATTTTTTAAACCAATCAGATCATAGAGAAACTCATAACTCTCTAGGGAGTTATGAAAATACATAACTCCCGCGGGAGGTAAATCGGCTATAACTGCTCTATACGCCTGCGTACAATAAGACCCTTTATGAGCAAGTGTGATGAAATAGCTATTTACGATACAAGGGTTGTAAAACAAAGAAAGGCTGATAACGCAGATGTTGAAGGCCCGAGCCGCAGGCGAGGGTCATAAGTCATAAATATGCGAGAGAGGGCTTTTTGTTTTAAGTTACGACCCGTGTTTTGTACACAATTTTACGTCACCACTTGGCCATAAAGTGGGTTTCGCACGCTGCGCGTCCGGAAAAACGCGCTTTTGGCAAGGTGTGGTGTAATAGTACATTACGATACAAGGGTTGTAAAACAAAGAAAGGCCGATATCGCAGATGTTTGATGCCCGAGCCGCAGGCGAGGGCCATAAATATGCGAGAGAGGGCTTTCTGTTTTACGACCCGTGTTTTGTACACAATTTTACGTCACCACTTGGCCAAAAAGTGGGTTTTTCCGGACGCGCAGCGTGCGGAAAAACGCGCTTTTTGGCAAGGTGTGGCGTAAAAAATATTATATTCTTGTCTGTGATTCAATATTACGCGCGAAAACAATTATCCAATCAATTTCCACAGATAAAAACAGTTACTCAACGCTGCCAACCTAATAACACGGTGTCACCGCCGTAATGAAGTTTCTCAAAGTTGGTAGTACTCAGTGCACGTAACTAATTTGTGCCAGTATGTCGCGATGGTTAATTACTTTAATTAGTATTTATTTTTATGCATTTATTCCGTGTTGCTGTACTTGTATGGCGTCTTGGGTTTTTTCTGATTGAATTTACGTTGAAACGATTGGGTTAAGCGCGAAATACATCGGTAAATTAATTGAGAATACATATCTACATGTATATATTAATTACCTGCCATATTGTGCTATGGGTAAGGCATAGTTTTATGGTCATGTTTTACGTGCGAATTTGGGTCGTAAATCGTGCTAGCTGGACTGAATTACATACATACTCAATATTGTTAAGACCACACCGGACAAAATTAATAAACTAGATCTGTTCAGAAATGGGACGAAGGTATATAAGAATAGATTCTGATGAATTGAGTTATTAAAATTTCTCCAATCCATTCCCATTTCATTTAACATTAAGTAGCAGTAAGATTCGTAACAAGACCAATAAGCAAATCAAAATATTGAAAAACTTCAATTTTATATATTATTTGGATGGCTTATTTTGAGTCCGTGATTTCAGTAACACTTTTTATTTAGTTCAAAGTGACTTTTATTTGGAAACTATCGCTCAATAAATCTCCGGAGCCATTTGAAGTTGACGTTGGACAGGGCGCGATACGTTTATGGCTACATCTTTTATGTCGATGTCACGATTCTTTTACTATTTTGGTCATGGCTGACAATATACGCAAATGCTTTAATTGACTCCTTGACAATTTTATGGTGCCAGTTTTTAGAGGGGATCATATATGTGTCTATAGGGCCAACTATACAACTGGTGGTATTTTTTTTTAATTTCCAAAAATTGAGTCGGCTAAAAATTTCTATATAGTTATCGAACCTGCTCACAAAATTTCACGAGAATCGGTCGAGAAATGCGACCTGTAGAGGAGAACATCCGGACAGACAGACAGACATACGAAAGATTTTTTGTCCAAAGCTGGAACGAGACGCTTCGCTCGGTCGGTCAATTAGGGGTCAAAAAAGCCAAAAAAACAAGGGCAGTTCCACGCTAGCGACCACAGAAAGATACTAAGGGCCGGTTGCACCAACCTACGATTACAGGCCGGTCAACGTCAAATATGGCGCTGACGTACGTTAACTCCATTTTTGCGTTGCACCATCCATCCGTTGCCTTGACGTACGTTAAATTTTGACGATTACATTAACCAGTGGTCCGACCCCCTGTTAACGTCAAATCCTATCGTCAAATATGGCGGCATAGTACCGTATTTTTTTTATGAAAACTAGTTTTTCTTGACAATTTAAGTAATAAATTGCAAAAATTTAATAATTAAATGGCAGTGTATTTTGTAGCAATTTGCGGAAAGTATCGGAACGCGATTCTATAACCTGATTTATGCCTAATTCACTTCTCTCTGTCAACCAACATTTTCGCTCCACAACAAAGGAAACTTTTACAAACTTTTGTGATGTGAACTAAATCTAGTTTGTAGTTTGAAAGACGATATGGTATTAGTGCAGATATCCTAGACAGAGAACAGACTGATTCATGTCTCACACGCCTTACAGTATAGGATGAAATATATACCGAAACAACGGAAAATATCGGACAACATAAAAGTGGTTTAAAACGGATATTCAAGGGCTATGCTATGAAAATCAAGAGAAGACCGTTTTTAAGATGAAAAACTAACATTATTGTGTTACCTCAGTGATCTTCGTGTATCAAACTTTACAGAAGTATAAAATGGTGTCACAACAACAAACAAGTTTAACTTACAATGATGAACAGCTTTCAGCAAGCCTAAATTGTGTTAAACATTCTGTAGTAAGTGAGTGTGCCATATTACGTTTGAATGTGTTAAAAATATTAAACAGTTCAACTATTATTACATGTGTTGTTTTATTAGATAATCATTGATTCGATCACATTTCATTTACCCCTTCATTGGACATAGTTACATTCAGACAAATGCTAGATAAAGCAATAAAGATCGGTGAAGATGCTTACAGCAGACTTTGTTATTTTCCTGTCATTTCATATGCATGTACATGAGGGCTCAAAGTCAACTTCTATTTTGGACAAGTCCACAAATGTTTCTATCATTCTCATTTTGAAAAATAAAAAGTTGTAGATCTACATCTCTTTGTGTCTAGCATCTATTAGAAATAACCCCATGGATAGGTATTTATTTCTAGTACATGCTAGGGACATAACCTTAGACCTTATGTATTTTAATATGCACCTAGGACTTTGTATTCTGTACAGTACCTAGCTACTATATTGATATACCTAATATGTTGGGGTACTTAGTATTCTATACAGTATCGCATTATCGAAATGCAGCCATCCATGTGTGTAACAGATGAGTTAATTTACACACTGCAGGTGGACCAGCAGAAGAGCAAAGCATCCTACACCCCATGTATTCTACACATTACCTCGATATTGTTTACAGATAAAGATAACACAATACATTTAATTGCATGACCGATTTGATAAATAAATTTGTAAAACAAATATATAGAGTTCCCAAACTTTGTTTCATCATCATATCAGTCAAAGGACCTGACTGCTATGACATTGGCCTACCCCAAAGAGTGGCAAAATTTGTTTGTTTTGCAATAATTAGTTCATAAATTTGCTTTCAAAAATAATATATGTAAATACATAAAACAATAGTAAAGGTTTATCCTATTATATTCAAATAATATGAGTAATATAACAATACAAATTTGTCAATTTATTTAGAAATGTATTTGTTTTATTTATCGATACTGGAATTAAAGATATCGGTATGGTGTGGCAGAATGTCATCTTGCTCATATTTGGAGCAGAACAAGAAGCCTATTTGATACCTTAATGAAATAGAAGTGTAGACTGAGTTGGGAGTGATGGGACACAGCACCGGCTAGGTTAGGGAGTACAGGGATTATTGCGGGTTGATGGAATCTAAATGAACCAAGGTATTGGGTGAAAATGATAGTCTATTCTATTTAATGGCTGACATCACTATTTTTATAAGGAAGATAGGGTATATAGCAAAAGCTGATGAAATTGCAGTGTGTAATGTGATATCTTACCTACCAACCTAATATGTACCTAAGTGCATTTGGGATGAAATCAAAAAAGAAAAAAAAGAAGCAGTAGATATCTGTAAAGGCCAATAATAAACAAAACTATGAACAATTTTAATCATCATTTTTATTACATTTGACAAGAAGCTTATGTAAAGTTGTGAAGTTCTTCTCATAACCTATTAATCCCAGTATTATAAATTCCATTTCAATTGGTTTGAATGTGCCACACATTTTTGTTTCTTTCACTTCGGTCTAAAATAATTGCTCATGCATCTTAATTCTGCACCTGAAATAAATTCCCATATTAATAAAAACATGACATGTGATATTTACACCATACAAGTATTTTTATATATCAACATCTACTTGTTGAGATTTTTACTACAAAAATCTAGTTGTTTTAGTTATGTCCTAAAGGACTCCCGGGTCTGCTTTGGTATCCGAATTCAAGGATGAGGCATAGGCACTAGTTTTATAAAAGCGACTGCCATCTGGCCTTCCAACCCAGAGGGAAAACTAGACCTGTTGGAACTAAACCAGTTGATGTTCGCCGTCACCCAAAAGCTAATGTTATAAGTTATAATCGATGTCATATGATATTTCACACTCTGACCAAGTAAAAGCCGGGTTTCGAACCCACAACCTCCAAATTGAAAGTCGCGTGCTTTAACGCTCGGCTACTGAAACTAAAATTTAGTTTGTAAACAGCTTAAGAGGTTATGTTAGGTTTCGTGAGTAGGTAGGTAGCGGTAGTATGTAATAGACGTAAAATATTATAACTCACCGTAGGTATTGAAGAAGGAGAATATCATCCATCCAACATATAAAGCTCCGAATGCTTGTGAAACACAAGATGTTCTAATGATGGGTCGTCGTTTTGAGAAATCTCACTCGGTAGACTGTATTGTGCCCATGAATATTAGAGGCAAGTTTCTTGAATACACTTTTTTTGTTATTTGATCGTGTAAGTAACGTATATTCTCTAAAATATTGTCGAATTTATCAGTATTTTAATAAATAGCTGCTTTTAGCGCGTTTTCATCTCTTGTCAAAAGTGACATGAGCACAGACAAAAATGAATTTTCAAGCTCGGTTGCTATATGCAAAAATAATTACCCGAAAATTATTTTGGTGTAAGTGCGTTTCTTAAGTGGCAACCCGATTAACAATTACAATCCGTGATTTTGAAGATGGTGCAACCCAACGGATTTAACGGTCGTTAAAATCCACATGTGATCGTCAGATTTTGACGAAGACCGCTTACAATTACAGACGGTTTGGTGCAACCGGCCCTAAGTATTACGACGTCGCAAGAGATATTAGAACCAACTACTGAATGGGAAAAATTCGTAATTTACAATTTATTGTGACATTTCGCTGGTTTACCTAACCATATAGTGACACGCATGTTATAAATTTTACACCACACTGCACACCTTGCCAAAAAGCGCGTTTTTCCCCACGCTGCGCGACCGGAAAAACCCACTTTTTGACCAAGTGGTGACGTAAAATTGTGTACAAAACACGGGTCGTAAAACAGAAAGCCCTCTCGCATATTTATGACCCTCGCCTGCGGCTCGGGCCTCAAACATCTGCGATATCGGCCTTTCTTTGTTTTACAACCCTTGTATCTTAATGTACTATTACAGTACATTAATCATTACAGTACACGAGTGCGGTAATCAGCAGATTACGTGCATTTGTCGAAACTTTAAAGAGCCATATGTACCTACTGTAAAACGTTGTACGATACACGTGCGAATAGGTAATTCGCAACTCGTGTCGATTTAAAACACTCCCTTCGGTCGTGTTTTAATTTATCACCACTCGTTGCGAATTTCCTGTTCTCTGCACTTGTATCGTAATGTACTTATAAATATACGCATGTCACTACGAAATAGACACGGTGGTCTAGAAAGCCTTAGCTCAATAGGTGCTATTTCATAAAGTAAAATATGTTTGTTAACAGCCGTTTTCGATTTCCGGTTATTGTATTTTCTGGGAGTTTTCGCTTTGAAATTATTTGTTTGCGTTTCCCGGAAATCGGCGAATCGTGTAGATTCTCGTGTAATGATCACTGTAAAGTAAAGGCTTTCATTTCCTGGGAAAATAACCTGTTCTAGCTATGTATTTCATCTCTTTATTTTTAATCACTTTGTTGAGTTTCAAACACATTAAAATATAATTAAACCAATCATTCGTGGCTTTAAAATCGAATACCGCACACTAAACGCGTGCTAAACGTCGCCGGGACTAGTGCTCATGATTAAGAGCGTACCGGTTTGAAACATGTCAAGCGATATTCGATATGATAAACCCGTTTCGTATAAGTAATAGTACTACGCTATTGCTAACTAAATCGGTCATGATTTAAGACTAAAATTCACAAGAAAGACAGTTTTTCCGCTGGAATTTGGAAGATCACGATCAGTCCACCATATCAGCCCAAGGACCGTCCACTGCTGGCCATAGGCCTCCCCCAATTTCATGGGGGGTAAATGCCATAATCGCCACGCTCGGCATGCGGGTTGGCGATAGCAGTATCTCCACCGCACTCCAGGGATGCAGCTGCCCATCCCACGGTGGTCTTGTCACGGTCAGTCGCTTTGGTAAAAATAGTGCATACGCCGAATCTTGGGTTCGGATGCCTAAGTGTCTCGTGTGCCTAAGCTCCGTAAGGATGAAAACTGGGCA
The DNA here is from genome assembly GCA_905163555.1 of Notocelia uddmanniana. Taxonomy (NCBI): domain Eukaryota; kingdom Metazoa; phylum Arthropoda; class Insecta; order Lepidoptera; family Tortricidae; genus Notocelia; species Notocelia uddmanniana. The sequence goes on along the minus strand of LR991075.1, from coordinate 14,770,283 downwards.
AATGCTAGGAGTATCATATTAACTTATCGCATTTCAGCAGTTTTTAGGTAACAGACATCCAAACATTCCTATTTATAACATTAGTACTATAAGTAGGATGGATTACTTTAATAATTTCACATTTTCACAATTCAATAATTTCGTCACAACCGAAATATGCTTTTAAAAAATTACCGCTCAATTTAAAAAAATACAAAATGAAACTCGCAGGACGTATTAATCTTCCGAATTCTTTGTTCTATTCAGTCATCGCCCTTTACAAACTTCCTAAAAATGCCCTTCAATCTGATTAACTTGGCTTTAAGAAGTTTAAATATTATCACCCTTTAACCGCCGATATTTTTAACCGACTTCAAAAAAAGGAAGAGGTTCTCAATTCGTCGGAATATTTTTTTTTATGTATGTTCACCGATTACTTGGAGACTAGTGGACCGATTTCAAAAATTATTTTTTAGTTTGAAATGGTATGTTTTCTAGTTGGTCCCATTGTCACCAAGTTTGGATCTAATGACGGGATCTTGGAAAAAGCGAGCAGGAGGATGGGATCTGGGAAAGTTTGGAGTAGTTTTTTTTTTTTTAATTTACTTGTTCATAATAATTATCATAATAATCATATCGTTTATTGCTTATATTTTATGTCCCAATATAAACCCTGTAACGGCACTGAAAAAGTAATAATAATAATACTATTTACAATAATATTAAGGTTAAGGGTAATATGCAGCTATCATTTACATTACAACTAAAATACTCTTTTTTATCTTGACTCCTACGCCTCTGATGATCATATTTCTATGATCGTCTAATTTCGGCCTTAAATAAGGCCAATTAAGAACTAGAAAGCTAAGACACTATATAAAACTTTACTGATCACTAAATCTATCAACTTTTCTGCACCCCCTAATTTTTTAATAGCTGGTAATTAATACGTATAACAATATTATATAGCGAGTGTCCCAGTGCTGGGCAAAGGCCTCCCCTCTTGATTCCCACTCGTCCCGGTTCTGAGCAATCTCTGGCCAATCTTCGCGATATGTGTCATGTGTCCTCTTATTTACATTTTATAAACTGGTTTGTGAATAAAACAACACCCCTGGTCGTCCCGCCATCTTTGTCTCAGCCTGCAATACAATAAATAAGTAATTAAATAAAAACAAAATACCCGTTTCATCCAGATCCGACCAATTACAGTTAATGATTAAACACCAACTGAGTCCGAGGAAATTGCTTAACAAAACACGGTTGATGGATTGACAAGATGAAACTTTAGGAATCTATGCTTATTCTTGCCATTTTTAACTAAGTAGCCCCCAACCCTATTATATCCAATAAAATCAATTTACTGTCGCAATAAAACAAAGCCAGCGAACTATTTCTTTACCATCAGAATTCGTCTATTGTTAATTATTCCCAAAATTGGACACAATTAATTTGAACAACATCTCTGGCAATAATTAATTACCAGACTTAATACTTCCGTTCAAAGAGAATTCAATATGGCGGCGAGGTGGCAGGACCTAGAAGAAAAATAAAAAGGAACGTAGCTTCACTAATTACTGGATGAAGACATGTCAGCAACTTTGTTTTTAAAGTTTTCTTTTTTAAGCGCCGTGATAGGGTTTTCTTTGATGTTGCCAGTGTTTTTAAAAACATGTAATTTATACACTTATTAGGAGTCTAATGATATGCTTCTTTATGCAAACGTAATTTTGTACGAGCAAAGAGCATTAGAATGTGCATATTAATGTTGAAAAAGCTGTGTTATCATTCTGCTTATAGATTCATCTTTTGCCAATGTATTTATAAGCTTTTTACTCGAGTATTCTTGCTAGACTCGTTAGAGAGACTGGTGTATTAGCTATCAACTTAATATCGACGTATTCTCTAATTATACTTCTATTTGTAAGGGAGAAAAGCTGAGCATTGGCTAATTCTGATTTACTTGACTAAGATACTCACAACTTCAAATTTGGAAGCCCTAAAAATACAGATATCCCTTTGATCGAATAGTTTCAACGCAAGGATTTAGGATCAGGGGGCCAATTCTCGGGTTCGATCATGATGATCTCTATTAGGGATTCCATACAAGTGACTCTGCCATTCTATACAATGTCACGATAGACATGCATCTCGATCGCACCGAGAATTGGCCCCCAGTTTATGTATACTAAGGAAGTTGACAAAAAATGCCATATTGTCACGGCTTCAGCTTTCACGAAAAAAATAGTAGATTATACACTAAGGGGATAAAGCACTGTTTTATGTCACGGGAGCGAATTGAATCCCGAACGTAACGAAGGACTCATAATTTAACTCCTGAGCGTAGCGAGGGAGTTATAAGTTAATTCCTGAGCGAAGCGAGGGAATTAAGACTGAGTCCTGAGTGCAGTGAGGGGTTCAACCGCCCAAGACTAAAACAGTCTTATCCCCGAGGTGTGTACTCTACTTTTCACACCTTATGCGAGACAAAAAAACAGGCTCAGTAGATAAATAATGTTTATTTAGCAAATTAAAAGTACATAGTAACATTAGACACGTTAGTCCAATTATGGAAAGATAAGGTAATGTTTTTATTTGGTACGTTTATTGAGGTTGAGTTGGAGTTTATTTGAGTTGCGTTCATAGCTTCGGATACTTGCGTCTGAGGGTCGAGATGTACCGTAAAGGTTGGGGAAGGTGGATTTTCAGGCAGTGAGCTTGATGTGGATGGGATGTGTTTTGAGGAAGATGGCTGTGGTGGCAGAGGTGTCCAAGGATCATCAATACTAGACGATGGTTTCAAAAGTATTTTTTCACCAATACGATAGCTCGTTCTTTCTTTAGTTTTTATAGAATTTTCTATGTAGCCCTCTGCTACAGCGTCAGACTTCCAGCCACCGTGTCTTTTTATTTGGGCCATGTCTGCTCCTGAATCAGCCAATAGGCTCGCCGATGTTCTTCTAAAACAGTGGCCTGTGTAGAGCTCGGGATTTTCCAATTTCAGATATTTAGCAATGTCTCTTGGCATGCCACTAATTTTGTTTTTGCCAATGACTTGCCTGGTACATTTGCCATTGTTGTAGCCTACAAAAAATCTGTTGGTGTTTATATTAGCAGGGCGTAGTGCTTGGTACTTTTGGACTATTTTGGCATGGTCTTCACGAATTACGAATGACCGTTCTCTATTTGTTTTTGTATCCGGCAATTTTACAAGTAATAACTCTGAATGTTTTTCGATATCATTGACTTTTATGTTCACGAGTTCATTTCCACGACAAGCTCCGTTCACTCCAAAAATCAGGGCCACCTTTAACAAAATAATACATAATTAAGTAAGTAAACAATTTACTCATAATAATTATGTACCTGCCTACATGTAGGTAGGAATAGGTAATATTGAGATAGTAGTTATTCTACGGGCCTTTAGGTATTATAGGTATATATATGGTCGAGGGTCGAGTATATGTATACTTATATTATAATTAAACTATATACAGCCTTGGCCAAAAGTTTTGAGCTCGACTTCATTTTTATATAACTTCTAAATAAAACATTATTTCCGAATTACAAAAAACATCAGATGACGCAGAATATAAAAAGTATTAATAAAAAAAATTGAATCACTACTCAAAGTATTTGTTCATGTAAGGCGGCCTGTACACCTGTAAGTTTTTACGTAAGTAGTAGGGACGCCGGACGCCGCTATACAATAGAGCGGGAAAGCGAGATCTCCATCTCATTCATCTGTATGGATGGCTGCGTCCCTACTTTCGTAAGCAAAACTTACAGGTGTAAAGGCGGCCTCAGGGAAACGAAAGACAAAAAACCGAGTCTCGCATAAAGCGAGATATTATAACTTGTCTGTACAATTCTTATAACACACCATTCAAGGTGCCTTAGAGTTTGTATTTTTTTGTTACAAAGATAGGTAGGAAACAGTTCCAAATTCGATATTTGTATGAAAAATACAGGACTGCTCTCAACACTTTTGGCCAAGGCTGTATATGTTTTAACGATTAAATATGTAGGTAGTAAACTCGAATTTAATTTTTCAACTGCGTAACATAAAATGAGAAATACTTAGTGTAGAGATAAATTCAATCAACAATTAGGTTCATAGGTTGTACTCACTTTTATAGCAAGAAAACTGTGGTCGGGGGCTTCATTCAAGAAAGTCTCCACGTTTTGTGTCGTAAGTATCTTTGATTTCTTTGCTCGATGTCCATCCGATTTCCTTTTTAAAAAGGCCAATAACTTGGCATATGTATTAATTTGTATGTCATGTTTGACACTTATTGTTGCCCTCAGCATCGAATATATACACCACAGGCTACTTGGCTTCTTTGTAGCTGACAAATATTCAAAATAGACCAGAAGCACTGATTCAGACACAGACTTTACGCCTTTTACAGCTTTCCATTTGTCAAAATCGTTGTTAGGCTTTTAGGTATTTTTCCTTTGACTTCTCTGGCAGCAGATTGTTGACAATGCCTATGGCATCTAATTTGATAAACTCAGGAGTCAAAACACTTTCATCACTCGACATTTTCAATATTATTTTTGAAATTAAATCTTCTATAGGCACCTACAAGAACTCGATTTGTTCGTCACGCGTGAACAAATGAAGGCGCGCGACGTTCCAAATTCGAAAGCACCAGCCGTGGTCCTAGATTCGAAATTCGAATTTCGAACACCGCGCTCCTCCGGACCGGGGTTCACACGGAGGCAAACTTCATTTATTTTGTCAAATCAAGTAGGCCATGGCCTAGGACAAATTGTGTTTAGCAAAATTAAACTTTATGCATATAGTAATAAGAATTATGAAAAGTGAAATCATATTATTAACCAGCGGGTTATAATGAAATTCAGTACAACATTATAACCCGGCTAATACCAAGGGATTTAATGTCTTGCTTTCGGTAGGGTTTACATGACCTATAATTCGGCATTGTCGAGCATGTGGTTTGAAAAGATCTTTATGGACACCGAACACGCTTTACCGTGAGTTAAGCCGATTATCAGTCGGGAATCGGGGCTCAGGGGAAAGGTGTCTGATTGCTCGTTGATTACACCTCAACAGCTAAGCCCATTATTAATATACTTCCGTCTCTTTTTACCATTGATAAGTGTAAATCTATCCCTCATTTTCACACAGCTTATTTATATTGCGCACAGTGTGTGGTGAGGTGCAATGCATGCATTGCATCTTGCTCTCAAAAAAGGTGACACTTGGCTCCTTTGTTTAAAGCAGGAAAAATGGTTTTAAATTTAAGTTATAAAAAACCCGTTTATTACTTTTAATCTTGTTTTTTAATGGCTTAACAGGAAATTTATGTGTTAATGGGCAAGTGACATACTACGCTATGAATACGAAAAGCGTGTTTAAGCTATTTATCGAGATTGTCTTTCTTAGTTTTACTTAATTTTTACCGACTTCAATAGAAGGAAGGAGGTACTCAGTCTTGACCACGTTGGCCGGTTTTGACAATTCTTTTTTTTATTTCAAAGCAGGTACCCCGACATTGGTCCCATATAAATTTGGTGAAGGTCTGATGATGCGATCTAGGAGTAATCGAGGGAACTCCTCGAATTTGATAGGCACGCATATGCCGATTTCGATATTTTCTGTAGGTAACCAAGCATTGGCTCACGGAAACCACAACTTGTGGCATAGCAAGTAAAAAAATGGAGTATGTTTTTTTTGAATAAATTTTTTTATCACAAAATGGAAAGCTAATTCTGCTAGCCGTGTATTGATGTTTTCGTAGGCGACTGTACTTTACTTAACCTCGTATTTCCTCGATTACTCCCACGTGCAATATAACTCACAAACGCCAAAGAAGTCGAAACGACAAAATGGCCGCCGGTGATAAATCACCTTTATCCGCTTCACTTACACGCGTTCGGTATTTTTGCGTATATCATTTAGTGTCAATTCAACCAAAGAAAAATAGTGATGTGCCCACTGTTGGGAACAATGTCTATGCTTTAGCCAACTTTTGCTTAGTGAGGTTTGACGACCACTTTAGCTCAGTTGGTACTGACCCTGCCTACGAAGCCTGAGGTCCCGGGTTCGAATCCTGGTCAGGGCATTATTTGTGTATTTAACACTAATATTTGTTCCTGGGTCTTGGATGTTTTCTATTTATCTATATAAGTATGTATATCGTCGTCTAGTACCCATAGTACAAGCTTTGCTTAGTTTGGGACTAAGTGGGTCGATTTGTGTAAGATTGTCCCCAAATATTTATTTATTTATTATTATTATCTTTGATTCTGATTTTGTGTTTACAGTTTACAAAAAAATAAAAAAATTACCCCCCAAAAGTTGCACCCATGTTTGAAATTAATTTATTTAAGTTACACCACAGGTTCTCAAACTTTTTTTGTCCACCGCCCACGTTGAGAGCATTTTACTTTGCTAGTGCCCTCCTCCCCAATTTTTTTTACTTACCATTGTGAAACAGCTTTTGCCACAATTTTATTAAAATGTGTATTATTATATAGTTTTAAAATAGATAAGCCCCGTATCCTATTTTTTACTTTAAATAGGAATATTTTAATAAGAGCAATAACCATGCGTGCTTGTATGTATAGTGCTTTTCTCAAATATGCAATGAAATAAACAACAAAAAAAATCAAAGTTTTATTTTTAATACGCATAGTGGCAGAATGTCATGATGCCTGTGCCACACATTTATGTGGAAAGGAAATTAAAAAAGAGGACTTTGCCGGCCTAGGCCTGCAACATTTGTATGAAATTGCATTAACAACCTCTTGTCCTAGCCGCACCTGAAACGTCATACTTCGCAGCCTATTATAAGGAACATAACATCAATATTTCATTGCATGTTTGACAAAAATATATTAAACATCCCTGTGTCAATGACACTCGTCCAATACAATAAGTCGTCATAATCAAAGCCACACAAGTATGTACACAAGAAATCCTCCTATGCATACAGTATATTATTATCATTATCAATTAAGAAGTTTCTGCCAACAAGATTATTTTAACCATATCTCCCATCTTCTTGAACAATATTTCTTTGCTATTCCGCTAAAATTCCCGCTTCCGCTATTATTACCGTTTTGTTATTTCCGCTTTGTTTTTTTTTAGCGGAATAGCAAAGAAGTATTGTTCAAGAAGCTTGTCATGGATTTCCGCAAAGTAACGCCTGATTCTATCAATTATATCTCCCATCATCACCCTAGCTTTATCCCAGTACAGACAGCTGCATCCTGCAAGATGCCTGGGGTCCGCTACCTAATCTCAAGAATTTATTTATTTATTTATTATGTTCCATAAATTAACACTTCACAGTCAAGCTATACAGTGTTAACTGGAGATTATACTTAACATAAAGATATTAAAAACACTAGTCAATAATTGTTAACATTATACATCATTCAAATAAATTGTTTTAGTAAGTAACTTAATTTTAAGCTATAATGATGGAACTTGGAGTAGATATAGATTCCAAGTAACGGTTAGTTATTGCCAAAAAACACGATTCAGAGCTGTGGAATAAGTCAAGTTCACTGTCGCTGTCTAGTATACCATTCAGAAGAGTCAGGGCACGGTGTAGCGGAGGAGAGTGAGATAGGGCACGGGTTCGCGCCGGCGGGACAGCGAACAGCGCGGGCCGGCGCCGGAGCTGAACACCGGTGACGGTGGGCACGCGTAGAGGGATAAGCGCTAGTAGTGAAGGGTTACTAACTTTGGCTCGTAATAAGCGAAAGAAATATTTGACTAACGATACATTCCTTCGGGTCTCAAGGGAGTTATAATTTACCATTCCCAAAATATATAATGTGGGGTATAGACGAGGGTAATACCCGTACAGCTTAAGGAAGAGGAAGCGAACGAAAGATTTCTGAACTCTCTCTAATATGAGAGTGTATAGCCGTTCATGTGGGCTCCATATGATCGAATTTGTTTCCAGTCGACTTCGAACATACGCATTATATAAAACACTAAGGGTAGTTTGCGAATTGAAGTATCTGGATTGGCGGATTACAAAGCCCAAGCATTTTCTAGCAGCAGAGCAAGTGCTCATAATATGGTAATCAAAAGTGAGATGTGGATCAAACCAAGTACCTAGATCTTTGGTAGATGAGACTTGCGTGAGTGGATTGTTCTTTATTTTGTAAACACAGTGTAAGCGATGGTGTGCACGGGTATACGACATCACTGAACACTTATCTTCGTTGAGAGACAATTTATTTCTATTAGAATTGGCGTAGGCACTAGTTTTTGCGGAAGCGACTGCCATCTAACTTTCCAACCCAAGTGGGAACTAGACCTTATTGGGATTACGCTTGCTTGTCAAGTGAGTGGGCTACTTGACTGTTAGAAGTTCTCAAGCCGCCCGTAGGCCTGTAACTTGGCTTCACGACAAAGTCTATATTATTATGAGTAAAGAATTTTCTATCAACAAAACTATCTAACTATATCTCCCATTATCTGTATATCCATATCCATACTAATATTGTATATGCGAAAGTAACTCTGTCTGTTTATCGGTCTATTAGCTGGTCACGCTTAAACCGCTAATCCGATTTAGATGAAATTTGGTATAGACTATAGAGATAGTTTGAGTCCCGGGAAAGGTTATAGGATAGTTTTTATTCCGGAAATCATTACGGGGCTGAAAAAGGGGGTAGATATTAGTTTGGGTGAGCGATATTTAAGCCGGTCTTCATAATTTAAGTATGTGCAATTATTTCTAGGATTTAACGAGTTACACGCGGACAAAGTCGCGGGCAAAAGCTAGTATACTATATATAACGTTTAGTCGTTATTCAATGATATAAATCGCCTACTCATAAGGAAAAAGTGTGTTATTGTGTTGATTCTATGAAGTGCTGTTACTAATACTTATATTACGCAGAGATATGACATTAAAGTTTGCTTCGTTTTGTTTCAGGTATGTCTATGGTCTACTTCTGAGGATGCCGTACGAGTTTTCATGCTGCGGAGTAAGCAAATAAGCAAAAAGCCTTACATTTTTTTTATCTGGATAGGTTTGCGCTTGACCACAAATCACCTGATGGTAAGCGATATTGTGGTCTAGGATGGAGCGCGCTTACCTAGTGAAAACCGGCTCACTCTCGTCTTGAAGACCGTAAGGTTGTAGTTTTCAGGGAACAAGGATTCCGGCAAGGAGTTCCACAGCTTGGCAGCTTGGCTTGGAAATGGCGAGTATGGTCCATAGATATAAAATAAAAGATTCTTAAATTGAACAACCGTCTACTGGTGGACATTGTTTCAATAGGGTATTTCACAACACTAAAAAATATATTTTTTACGTTACCAATAAACAAATCATACATACATGTGACAGCCCTGGAGTTGCAGGCGGGCCGTACGCTTGTTTGCCACCGACGTGGTATAAAAAAAAAACATATCAAAATACTAGGGAAAATTCAAACTTCAACTTATTTGTGCCATCTAGTCCAATATCATGTCATATCATATCATATCATTTATTTGCATTGATCATACATCGTCATACACAATAAACATGTCAAATATATACACTATAGGCTACATAAATTGACAATTAAATTAATATAGGTACTAATGAAATACATAATATTTTATAAAAAAATCCAATACGTAAGTCAAACACAGTAAATTACTTATATAAATAATGGCCCCTGTAAAAATTCGGTAACCGAGTAAAAGGCCTTTTGGACCAGGACACTGACATCTGATGAAGCATCTTTTATTTCGGCAGGTAACCTATTGAAAATACGAGGCCCCATAATTTGAAAAGAATTACATGTCTTTGTAAGTCTACATTTAGGAATAATCAAAGCAGGCTTTCGCCTAGAATCTTACTGGCGTCACTGAAAACCAGCGTCACGGAGCGTATCGTACGACTCGTTCCGTGACATCATGCTGAGTGAGGACCATTTAGTACAAAATCTTGTCTGTAAATTTTGCATTAAGCTTGCATGTTATTAAATGTGTGTTTACAAAAATTTCATTGAATTATTTATTACATTTATTTACAATTAATTATTTTATGTGGTATTTGATAATTTATTTCACACTGACATAATATTATGCGGCCAACTTGATTTTCTAAACCAATCAGATCACAGAGAAAATCCATAACTCTATACGCCTGCGTACAATAAGATCCTTTACGCGCAAGTGAGATTATGACTTTCATTCAGTGGACTGTACGCTTGTTTGTCTGCCATCGTGTTAATGGGGACGAAAGCTACAGTTGTGACCCGTAAGGTGGGCCAAGCCTAAATGCCACCGGCACCGGAACCAATCGTTAGTGTCACGATTGTGCGACAGATGGTTTGGATTCGTGCACGGAAATAAATACCGTGAAATTAGACGGGAGGATGACTCTCCTACAGTGGCTATGGGAGCTACGTTTTTTATATCATGACTGTGGCAAACAAGCGTACGACCCGCCTGATGGTAAGTGATCCCCGCCGCCTTTGACCTGCAACGCCAGGGGCGTCACATGCGAGCGCTCTCGTGCTTTGGAAGGCACGCTAAGCCGTTGATCCCGGCTGCTGTCTACGACAGCAGTCGTTAAGCCAAGAGGCCATCGGGCGGCTTGAGAACTTCTAACAGTCAAGTTGCCCACTCACTTGACAAAGAAGGGTCGAAGTTGCACCACGTCCGTAGGGAGTACCCACCGTTACCCTACACGTGACCCCTGGGTGGTTGCTAAAAGTGCAACAAAAACTGGCAACCGTACTTGTCTTCTCGAGGATCTCACGGTTTGTAAATAAATGCCATACGATTAAATAAATAAGCTAAACGACCTATTTTGCCAAAGCACCCTTTCGAATAAAGTAATAAACATTTTACTCGCCCTCTAAAAGCAATCAAAGCGAATAATGCAATTTAAAAGACAAGCTAATATCGGAAATATCGTTCATCAGCGAGGAAACGCGTAAATCATTCGCTCGCTTCGCTCATTTCGCTGGAACGCTCGCTCGTTCAGAGGTCATTAACGCCCCCAGTTATTTCTGGGGAATCCGCTTATTAAAGTTTTCGCAACACAATTTGGAATACGGCTCCTAATTGCTAGCAAACTGTCTTGTTTTAAAAGGAAAGTGAATTTTCGCGTCCAACTCAATGGGTAGAAAAGTTGAGGCAACTATTTGGTTGACTTAGTTTTCGAATTCGAAGGTAGATGTAGCTGTAATGCGCGAGTAAATTTCTGAATCACGCTACCGAGATTATTTTCTGGAATGGCGACTTTTGGACGATGCTTCTTTTTGTTGTAATTTATTTATTTATTTGTTGAATTAACGTTTACATTGCCACTTTAGCCTAGTTGGTAGGACACCGCCTACGAAGCTGAAGGTCCCAGGTTCGAATCCCGGTAAGGGAGTTTGTTTCTGTGGTGAGCAAAAACATTTGTCCCTACTAAATATCGTCGTCTAGTACCCGTGACACAAACAAAAAAAAAACTCCTTTATGATTTATTTATTGTTATGATTAAGTCAACAAAGCAAGGATTGGTACTATTGGCTATGTGCGAAGTAGGTGGTGGGGGTAAGCTAGGCGATCGTAGCGCACACCATGACAGAAATGTGTACTTACCGGGGACCACTGTCAAATTTACTTTCACGTTTTCTATTGGTTTCTTAACGGTTTCCTACGATTCGTTTCGTTTGTATGTATTTATTTATTCTCTTATTTATTTCAGTAAAATTTCCAATACGGGGTCTTTCTCTTTTACTAAAGTAAATAAAATATTCATGTGTCATTATTTGACATCTCTAAATTTTGACATTGTCTCGGGACCTTTGACGTTTGACGTTTCAGACGTGCACATTGCCAATACCCCGTTTTTTTAAGATTAGAAAAATCGTGCGTTACCCGTCATGCGATTTCAAGGAACACAATCTTGAAACGGGAACATATGCGGTGTGTTATCTTTGAAACGTAATAAGTTACCGGAATAAGTGAAATTAGTACAATATTATCCTCTGATATCCTAGGGAAACGAAGAAACTTGGGCGAAACTGGCCGTTAAAATTCGAATCTTAAAGAAAACGGGGTATATTTAAGGCGTGTTTTTACTCGTGCAGTCGGCGTGTGAAAGCAAACTACAGTTAACTGAAAAGAGTATAGACATCTTTATTTAAAATCCTATTTATGCAACAATTCTGCACATTGCGGAATTCGTGCGGAATTATGCTTATTTGTTTGTCCCACTTTAGAACTCAATTGGTCCCACTAAGTGTCCCACTCACGGGGGACGCTCGCTACCCTAATTCTATTTAACTCCAATGCGTATTCACCAAGATTACAAACAAGTTGGTTGGGGCCAGTGTAGGCTACCTCTCATTTCACGTTGCCGGCACGAAGCTGGGGGTCAAGATATTAGTGTATTGGAGTAAGTTGTGGAAATCAACCGGTACTGGTTGCCTTGTACCAAATAAGGCCTAGTGCAGTTGTAGTTGCTGGGGTGCAGTGATTTGGGTACTCCATCTAGCAGGTGGTCTGTCCCGCGACCTCCGGCCCGTCACTTCCCGTCACGCTTATGCTCTCCATGCAGGCTATCCGAAAAACGTCGTGAGAGGTAACCGAAATATGCGAGGTTAAGGTCCTGGCATACTGACGACAGCCAATTAAAAGCATGCCATTCCAACTTACTAACTTATCTACAGCAATAACCTTTAATGTAAGTACATTTTATGCTGAGTGCCTAGTACGAATATGAATCGGTCAAATAGAACTCGCCAACTTATGCTATAAAGTTTTTTGGCATTTTGTCAGTTTCTTCTTGAATATGCGAGTGGATTTTAATATTTATGGATGGCGGCTGAAGTTTATTCATATTTTAGGCCCCAGAGTGCTGACCCATAAGTGTTCGTTGGCGACGTGTTGGCGTCGTATTCAGCTGTGCTACCGCGAACTTCGAGAATCGAACTTCGTGTCGCGCCGTCCCTTTCGCTCTCGTGTTATACACTATATGACGGAAAGGGACGGTACGATACGAAGTTCGATTTTCGAAGTTCGCGGTAGCACCCCAGGAACTTGTAATGATATATGTATATAAATAATAAATATAACATGTAATTTTGTAACAAAAAAACACCGATTCCAAACTTTTCCATACTCACACTCGACCCTTCCTGCTATATAATTTGAGGAGTTCTCTCGATTTTCCCAAGATCCCGTCATCAGATCCAGACCTGGTGACAATGGGACCAACTAAAAAATATACCGTTTCAAACAAAAAAGAATTTTTGAAATCAATTAAGACGAATCGATTGACGTAAGAATCATCGATATCGGCCCACGCGTTTGGTCTCTAGAGTGCCACAAAGGAACAAACATACATACATAGATTGTTAAACACATTACCCTCCTTTGCATTGCGCAGTCGGGTAAAAAGTACAGATAGGCCTGTCCGAACAGTTTGGATGAACGGCCTTACTAGACGGAGTTTCAACCTTCCAGATAGGTAGTTAGTGAAAGACTTGACTCTCGTATCATTTTAATTCCAGATCAGACAAAAAAAACGTTTTTAAGCGGTGTCTGCCACTCGGCCACCGCAATAATAAATATTTAAGTACGTTAATTAAGCGAGCGAGAATAATTAAGAGTGATAGCGTTGTTTGAGAACCGTCTGTGTTTGAAGTGCACCCCTTTCAACCCCGATGCACCCCTGTATCATAGAGAAAATAAGTAAGAATAGAGAGCTAACTCCATATGACTTATCATTTTTTACTTATTATTTCGTAGTCGACATCTAGCGTCAAATAGCGGAATTAACAGTCTTGCTACTCGACAATAGATGCCGTGACGAACGAACAATCGAATGCTCAACCATTTTTAGCTAATATTAATACCGGATTAACCGGAACTCTGTTTTGAACTCATTCTGCTTTAAATATTAGTAGTAAATTGTTGAGAAATACACTCTTCGTCAGTAGCGACATACGTGACATCTAGTATCTTTATAGCAGTACTGATGATTCCGCTATTTGACGCTAGATGTCGACTACGAAATAATAAGTAAAAAATGATGTATGGAGTTAGCTCTCTATGCCTGTATTGACAAATCTAGACACCTACATACATTTAAACTTGAAATTATTGGAATCTGCCGAGCTGTATCAAATTAGACTATTCAAAAAGCTACTTTACAGTCCATACTAGAAGATTAAAAATCAATTGGCATTGTGTGAAATGTCGGACGCTTTAAATATTTTTTCTACTTCAGCATTATAATCTGTCAATTGAATGACTGACATAAAACAGGATATTAAAACAGGTGGATCAAAAAGTATACATACAAGTTGTTGAAGCAAAAATTCGCCGGTGCTAAAAACTGCGTGCTAAATATACTAGTAGGTTTTTTTTTTATGATAGACTGACCGGCGGTTGGCCTTAGTTTCACCTGATGGAAAGCGATTACAAGGCCTAAGATGTTGCTCACTGATTCAGTAATAGCCTATTCACTCTTGTCTTGAAGAGACCCAGATTGTATGTATCAGGAAATACAGACGGCGGCAGTAAATTCCAGTCCTTAGCTGTTCGCATTTTGAAAGAAGAAGCAAATCGCTTCGTGCGAATAAATGGTAGGCTGACAACGTAAGGATGCAACCGCTCACCGCGTCTGGAAGTCTGGTGATGGAACGGGGAAGGCGGAACTAAGTCATGTAATTCCTGTGCACACTCTCCAAAATGCATCCGATAGAACACAGGATTATCGTTTATGCCTGCACATTCTTTAGCCGATTAGCAAAATAGGATCATCATGAGTCATGAGTGATGACACCTCTGAGACATGTCACATGTGGACGAGATAGGACACTGTTGGCCACATAAAACTGTAGACGATATAGAAATGGTGACGAGTTAGTGCTGTGGTCGAAATAGGAATAGTTACCATGTTTATTTAAAAGGCTAGTATAGGGTAACTTAGTTTATAAGCCCTACTGTACTCCTATCCCACGTCGCCAATAGGTCGTATCCTGTCAGTCTGAGCCTGGGAGGGACATGCGGCCTTTTGGTTTGGGACCGCAGTGCAGTTTTGTAGGTATAGTTATAGTTGTACCTGCTTTACGAGTATAGTAATATTTTAGGAAACGCAACGCCAACAAACTGCTTCGCAGTTTGGCGAAACTTTGTTGTTCGGTACTTGCAGTTTTTTTTTATATTAATAAATTAAAAAAAAAAAAAAAAAAGTATTATTTAAAGGCACATCAAAAAAAGACCCAACAACCTAAAAAATGTTGAATTGCACACTAAAAAAACTATTCGCAAGTTTTGTTGTGCGATTAGTTTTTTTTGGTTTGTAATTTAGAGTGCAAGTTAGTATTTTTGATAAACCATTAAAATTTTCCCTTTTTAAAAGTCCTAAAAACCTAACGGATTCATCGTTAGAGAGAAATGAACAAGACTAATTAATTAAAAAACTAAAAAACCCAACTGCGTTTCTGTGTAATTCGGAATTTAGCGTCAAAAATCCGCCATTTTGTTTATTTTTTATTTTGATATACCAGTCACTCTCACAGTAAATACGAATCTAACGACACCTCTCAAGCTAAAATACATCGAGCCGTTCAGGCCGCAGAGCGTGCCAAACAATTATACATACGTACATACTCTCGAAAAACATAACCCTCCTTCTGGCGCAGTCGGGTAAAAATATGTCAAATATTTTTCGCCCCCCATACATCATTCAATAAATAAAAAGTTACTAAGGCATTTTACTACAAAGAAGGCAAGTTTACTGAAGTGGTCGTGCATATTAATTTGAATACTTCCTCCACTTCTGATGACTGTACATTCGTGAGGTACATAATAATTGTATATAAAGACGACCTGTTTAGCCTAGTTGGTAGTGACTCTGCCTCCGAAGCTAGAGGTCCCGGCCAGGGCATTTATTTGTGCATTTTTCACGGATATTTGTTCTTGGGTCTTGGATGTTTTCTATGTATTTAAGTATGTATTTATCTATATAAGTATGTATATCGTCGTCTAGTACCCATAGTACAAGCTTTGCTTAGTTTGGGACTGGGTCGATTTGTGTAAGATTGTCCCCCAATATTATTATTAATATTATTATATAGTACTTGCTACACCAAGTATTTTAGAACTAAAATAGTACGAAGTAAATTCGCCTGAAAAATTCCGCACCAGAGGTTGAAATTGTTAAACTTAAAACAATAAATTAACGTTAAAAACACATAGCGAAATATCAACTCTTTTATTGCCGAGAAAAATCCAAGATACAATTCAAACCCTTCAAATGAGCTCATAAAGAAGCTTAAATGAAACCGCCCTCTTGTTCAAGTAGGGTTGTCAAAGGTTACTAATTTTTTTTTTTTTTGTTTATGGGTACTTGCGAAGTCAAGAATATCATGCGCGTTGTCGAAGCTTTAAAGCTTTCGTTTTGTTGACTGGTTTTAAAGGTTTATTCAGGTTTCAACCGGGCTGGAGTTTGCAATCATCGTATAAGTTTAATGCACGAGCCAATGCCGTGGTTGAGGAAAACTTAAAATTTCCACATTTTACACAGCTTTATATTTATACTAGGTATCATTTTTTAGCAGCAGGAGCGTACATGGCCCAGCGGCGCCCGCGTACCGCGTGTGGTATGCGAGGTTAACCAATGTCGGGCGAGGTCAGTCCTTGGATGGGTGACCGCTTTGAATGGTTACTAACTGAGCACTCCCGTGCTTTGGAAGGCACGTTAAGTTAAGCCGTTGATCCCGGTTGCTGTCTATGATAGCAGTCGTTAAGCCAAGTTAGAGGCCTCCGGGCGGTTTGAGAACCTCTAACAGTCAAGTTGCCCACTCACTTGACAAGCTTAATCCCAATATGGTCTAGTTTCCCCCTCGGGTTGGAAGGTCAGATGGCAGTCGCTTCCGTAAAAACTAGTGCCTACTCCAATTCTTGGGATTAGGTAGCGCACCATCCTTCAGGATGCAACTGTACTGGGAATAACGCTAGGAGGATGATGATTTTTGAGCAGTTTATTTTTATATAACGACAGTGGCAAACCAGCTTACGGCCTGCCTGTTGGTAAGCTGACACCTGGGCACTTATGACTCCAGACACAAACGCGTTGCCGACACTTTAATGATTTAAGGATTGGTTTTGTAAACACCTAGAGACATACAGTTCCCTGAGTTCCCTCTCTCTCGCGCATCCTCAGGAGCTCTGGCGATCTTACTCACCACCAAGGAATACAACACCACATAACAAAAAAGTAAGCGAGATGGTTTACGCTGTGCCCTAAACTGCAAAAATAAGTGTTATTGGAGAGTGATAACCCTATTAACGGAGACAATGAGTAATGCCCGGCAAACGGGTGAAGTTGCCCGCCTGGCTTTACGGCTGTTGCGACACGGCCTAATTTATTCACTTTCATAGCGCGACATCTATTGCAACTCTGCGGAACTTTTGAACACCTTTTTGGTAGACTCCCGTTATTTCATCTACATAATACGAGGCAATTTTAAATATATCAGATTTATTTGTATTGAATAGAGATTATAAAAATACACATTCTTTGACTTACTTTAAAACAGCTACATATGAGATATAATTTTTACAAACAATGTCTTGTCTCATTTAGACAGTGCATCAAATCAAAAATTTTGACGAGTACCAGGCAAACATTCCAACTTTTTTGAACACAAAAACTTGACACTTCTTTTTGTGCTTAACGTCGCAAGGCCCAATGTGCCTTGCCAAACCATATGCTTGAACACCAGCAAAGGCAGGAGACCTGCAAGCTTGATACAAGCTGTATATAAATCCTATACATTTTAGTGCATATATGTACCTCTGTTTTATGCTTCATCTGTATTTCATGCCGTATATGTTTTAACTTGTATGTCTTGAGTAATTGATGTTGTTAGCTCATATTGTGTCCATAATCTCAGTGTGGTTGCTCTCTTAATCCAGTAAAATCTTACATCAACTGGTTAAAGATATTTATATTCATTCACCATACGTTCAAATTACAACAGGAGAGGATCACGTGGCGTGACCATGACCTCAATATCTTTATTATTTCTGTTAAAACATGTTGAATTGGTTTGCTGCAATTAATTACATTACATTACGTCGGTGTTTCGCGTAGTGGGCGCTGGCAGCGGCGCTAGTTGTCTCTGGCAGGCTGTTGGGCGAAACAAGCACTGACGTTTGTAAGGTCGCGTTCAAGATCCCATGCCACAGCCTATGCAAAACTGGTTTTTTTTAAATGTTTGTTATTGCTTTTTGTATTTCTTTATTTCAATGCGTGTTAATTAAGAGTTTAGTTTTATATTTAAGTGTGTTATACGCCGTGATCTCACCAGTTGGCCCCGACGGAAGACCAGCGTTGACCGTAAGGTTGGCACTATGCTGAGTCGGGACCAATTCGTGGCGCTTTCTTATTTTTATTGTTTTATTTTTTTATCATCTATGTTTTTATGTGCTACGAATAAATGTATTTCTATTTCTATTTCTATTTCAATGTGCAGCCAAATGTACAGCCAAATGTACATTTGGGTTCAATAGAACACATTTAAAGGTGTATTTATTTTGTTTCAATTAATTCAGGAACAAAAGGAATTGTAACTTTATTTTCTAAATCACATGAGTCATCTAATCACCAGTGACCAAATTGTATGGTGGGCGATTATCATTAAATACCAGCATGGTCTTAAGAGCAGAGCTTTTGTCGGTGCAACTTGATGCAGTTCTCTCCATTTACCGGTTCTGGTACGAGATGACCTCCGCATCCTCCTTTATCTGGTTCATATAACTTTTCCTCGGCCTTCCTCTTTCCCATGGGGTTTCTTTTCGCCCATGGGAGGCGTTATGGTAGTAAAAATGCCTACATTACTTGGCCTACTGGTAATCGGGTGACAACCCTACTGGGTACAGGAATGAATAATGCCGCCATGAGCGGCCAAGTTGCCGGACTTTATACCCGCCGTTTCCGTGCCGCTTTTAATTTATTCTCAATTCTACGCCATCTTGTCATTTATACTTTTTAAAATTTATTTATTTATCTTTCAATGAAAATAATGTAATGGTTTGTTTACATTATCTAGTATTAGATAAATTAAGTGTGAGCATAGTATGATTTATCGACCACATAGTACCCCTTTGGTGTTGCGGGACTTGCGGGTGTCCATGGGCGGCGCTAATCGCTTACCATCGGGCTATTCGTCTGCTCGTTTGCCTCCTATGTTATAAAAAAATGGCTATACAGTTAACTGACCTTTATTAAAATAGAAATAAAGTGCACGGATAACTATGTTGGCGGATGGTGGTACTATCTGCTTCATTTTTATTTATTTAAAAAATGGGATTGCTCTTGGCCAGCTTGCTGATTTAAATTTATAAGAAATAATTTTTAAGAAATAAAAACCGACTTCAATGGGGGAGGCCGGTGAAAGATTATTATACTTAGATGGTGCACTCTTAGATTCCATACAATAAAATACAAAAATGGCTATAAGTATGTTTATAATGGTAGAAGACTTAAGTACCCTCAATTCCTCATGAAATCATGGAAAAACCTTGCTTGCTTGACAAACAAAACGAAGAGAACAAATCGCCAAACGTGAACTACGCGTCGTTGAAGAGTTCCGTTCTGATCATCATCAGCAGTTCCACTTCATCAAATGTCACTTTTATGAATGAAAATGCTTGATTAGTTCATGAAAATACTAAAATCCCTATTTGTGTGCCTTTCACATTTGAGGAGTTGCTCGATTCCTAATGGATCCCATCATCAGAACTCGAGCATGACAAAAATCAATCGTGAAAATAGAACTTGCTTAACAAACACAGCTAGAAGGACAAATCGCCAAACGTGAACTTTTCGTCGTTGAAGAGTTCTGTTCTGATCATCATCAGCAGTTCCACTTCATCAAATGTCACATTTTTGTATGATAATGCTCGATTTGTTGATAAAAACACAAAAATCACTATATGTTTGCCTTTAAGATTTGAGGAGTTCCCTCAATTCCTCATGGATCCCATCATCAGAACTCGAGCATGACAAAAATTAATCTTGAAAATAGAACTTGCTTAACAAACACAGCTAGGAGGACAAATCGCCAAACGTGAACTTTTCGTCGTTGAAGAGTTCTGTTCTGATCATCATCAGCAGTTCCACTTCATCCAATGTCACATTTTTGGATGCAAATGCTTGACTTGTTGATAAAAACACAAAAATCACTATATGTTTGCCTTAAAGATTTGAGGAGTTCCTTCAATTCCTCATGGATCCCATCATCAGAACTGCCTTTTGACAAAAACGGGACCAACTTGGATATATATACATACAATCAAAAAAAGAATTTTTCAAATCGGTTAAGAAATGACGGATTTATGGAGTAACAAACATTAAAAAAAAAAAAAAAAAACATACAACCGAATTGATAACCTCCTCTTTTGAAATCTTGAAGTCGGTTAAAAATAGAACTTGCTTAACAAACACAGCTAGGAGACAAATCGCCAAACGTGAACTTTTCGTCGTTGAAGAGTTCTGTTCTGATCATCATCAGCAGTTCCACTTCATCCAATGTCACATTTTTGGATGCAAATACTTGACTTGTTATTAAAAACACAAAAATCACTATATGTTTGCCTTAAAGATTTGAGGAGTTCCCTCAATTCCTCGTGGATCCCATCATCAGAACTGCGTTTTGACAAAAACGGGACCAAATTGGATATATATACTTACAATCAAAAAAAGAATTTTCCAAATCGGTTAATAATGACGGAGTTATGGAGTAACATACAACCGAATTGATAACCTCCTCTTTTGAAATTTTGAAGTCGGTTAAAAAAGTAGGCGTTACTTTCAAAAGTATAAGCGAGAGAGCGTATACACGCCAAAAAACGACCAAATCGGAGACATTCTGCAGAAAGGCCAGGTCAAGAGTACCCTAAATAGGCGCGCATTCATGAAGAATGTAATGAGAGTTCATGAAACGAAAGACGTATGTCAGGATCGTGGCAAATAGAAATCCGTGATCTCTGCCTACCCCTCTGGGAAACAGGTGTGATTATATGTATGTAAATAAAAAATACACTTTCTCTTGCCAATTGCTGAAAACTTGTATACCTCCTAAAAAGGCCTAACCATTACAAGGGCTATCTTACACATAAACAGGGAAGTTAAATACTATTTCCGGGCATTTTTCACGAGATAACCTGCCGGGCCGGGAATCCCGGTCGACAGCGGGATTTATGCCCGCATTTGTATTTCGATATCCGGGATCTTTTGTATTTGTATCAGGTGAGATTGGAAGGGTCGTTAATGGAGAATGGACCTTGTTGGGACGTATAAAAGCTCGAATTGGCAGGTTGAGTGGAATATATCGAAACAATATGTTAAGTACGATTTCGATATAAGAATGTAACTATGTACGGTAAACCCATCTTAATCTGAACGGCCCTCCAGTGTACTTTTAGGGTTCCGTAACCAAATGGCGAAATTGTAACCCTTATAGTTTTTAACCCCCGACGCAAAAAGAGGGGTGTTATAAGCTTAACGAATTATATAGGGAGGCAGCAGTGGAGGAGATAAATTATATTCAGATGGCGAATAAATGAAGTTTTAATTAATAAAAAAGATACAATAATTAGCTTAACCTAACACGAACGATTTCGTGGCGTCCTAAGATCCGATGTTAGGTATCTCAAAAGGCGCGCGGCGAACGTGTGCTTCTGTTTTATTTATTAAGGCGATCAGAGTGATTACCCAATATTGATGATGCGCTGCGGCGCGGACAACGTAATGAATGGAGTGACGTAGGCGCATACGTAGCCACGACGTGGTGCTGATGACGTTGCGCGGTGACGTATGCTGACGGTATACCGATGACGTAGCCGTGCGGTGGTGCTGTGTGTGAGGTGCGTAGCTAACAAACGTGTCTGTGTATCTGTGTGTCTATCTGTCTGTGTCTGATCGTAGCTCCCAAACGGATGAACCGATTTTCGTTTAGTTTTTCTTTGTGTCATAGATAATTTTATCCCGAGTGTTCTTAGCCATGTTTCATGAAAATCTGTTCAGCCGTTTTTGAGATATTAAGCTTTGAAATGAAAATTTCGAGGGTTTTTCAACTTTTCTAAGTTGTACTTGTGTCATGTCTGTCCGTCCGTCCCTCCGTGTGTCACAGCCGATTTACTCGGAGACTAATAAGCATTACAATTCTGAAATTTGGTAGAACTTCCACACTGCTACATAAAAATCAACATCTCTATTCTATGAACCGCTACATAAAAATGATGTGAAATCACGAATAAATATGAAATTAGGGAGAGCACCTTTATATATGTAATTGGGATATTAAAAAAAAATTCAATGCTCATTGTGTGGTGTCTATGGATAGGCCTTTCAAAATGATATGGAAGTTTAAAAAAATCCATTTAAGTCAACAGTTGGTGAGATATTATATTCGTTGTTAAAATCGTAAGAAAGCCCCCCCCCCCCCCCCCGCCCCCCTCTAATTTCCAAACTCTGAAGTGAAAAATTCTAAAAACATGAGGTGGTGTACATATATGAACTCAGCATATGCAGGCTTTACAGCCGGCGCTCGACTTCCGTAAGGCCCATAATTACCCAAATTGATATTGCTTCGCTCTATGAATTTAAAAAAAAGTTAGTTAAAAAAATCTCTGTCTAAAACGTCTTCACGAATGAACAAGATTTTATATTTCACTTTTACACGATTCCCTTCACCCTTTAATAAAGAAACACCATATTAAATTATTTCCAAACGCTTCGGCAGAATCCATATTAGAAACATTAAGGCACAAATCACCGTTGTTACCGAATATCCTGAAAGGTCTGAATTCACAACGCTACGTGTATTCGCCTCATAACCATTATGGGTTTGACCTCCTATTTTTACAAGCTTTTATTTAGTTTCACCTGTCCCGGTGTCTGTCTGTCGGTCTGTAATCAAATTTTGCAAGTTTAATTTGATCCATTTCCGGTTTCCAATTGAGCTGAAATTTTGCATGCATGTATAAATCGAATGACAATGCAATATTATTATGACATAGAGCTGATCTGATGATGGAGACAGAAGGTGGTCATAGCAATTCCTAAACTACACCAGATAAACCCATAGTGTTTGGGCTCATTCGAACCGACTCAACAAGTAAAAGCTTGTACCAAAAATGAAATTTTTGACCGAAAACTCATTTATTATACCAACATTCGGTTCAGCTCTTGCCGAACCGAATATTCGGTTCTATGTAATGCCTGTTTTAAACGTACTTCACAAAAAAGAGGTTCTCAATTCGATTCTTTATTCATTTTTATATGTTTGTTACCTCAGCGCTCCGTCATTTGGAAAACAAAGTTTGGAAAACTATTTTTGTTTTAGACAGCGTCTGCTTCAAGGTTGGTCACATTATTACCAGAAACTAGTTTTTATGATGAGATCCATGAGGAATTGAGGGAACTCCTCAAAAAATCTGTTAAGAATCAAACGTGCGCGAAGCTCGGTTGGGGATATATGTACATGGAAACATATACCGAGTTTAGCATTTAGGTAACAAACAGAGCATTACATTCAGAAAGTAGCATTCGGTGAACGGGAACTGATGAATAAGACCACGGAATGGTCATTCAAAACTTCAAGTGTTTCATACAGGGCGCTATATATATATATATATATCGATCGAGATAGTGAAGCGATTATGATGAAGTCAATTTAAACGGTCCTGATGTAAATGTCACCATCAACCTGAGCTAGTGATTGAAGCCGGAAGGTAGGCAATGGAACTCCGTAATTAAATAGCGTGGCTTGGCCATGTTTGGGCTTATTGGAACTGTCATGAGATGCACTCTGGCAATGATTAACTGAAAAGTGTGAAATAAATATAATTTTAAATTTAAAAAACCGCCTTAAAAAAACTCAAAAGCACGAAATAAACTGAGACTTTCAATCCAATCATGAGACGAAATGTATACCCAAGATTTAATTTTTATACCACGTCGGTGACAAACAAGCGTACGGCCCGCCTGATGGTAAGCGGTCACCGCAGCCTATGGACGCCTGCAACTCCAGGGGTGCCACATGCGCATTGCTGACCTTTCAAAAATGTATACACTCCTTTCTTGAAGAATCCCATACTGCAGTACAAATACACAAACATACTATTTTGTGAACTGTAATTACACAAAATGTACTAAACAAATAAATAAAAACGGAGTACGCTTTGTTGAAAACACGAAATGGGTCAAGTTGTAATGGTTTTCGGCTAGATTTATGTCGGGTTGTGAATACTTGGACGGTAATAGCTTCTGTAAAACATCCGGAACCTGCAGGGTACTTTAAAAGGAAAACAGGTTGGATATTGATACCTTTTTCCTGTATTAACCTAACGAGTATTTTTCATTTCTACGCTGAAGGAAAATGTTTTATGTCAAAGAGCAGCGAGCAAAAGCCATAAGCACTAAAGCTTGGAATTAGGTAATATTAGCTTTACAGACATCATACAATACATGGTACAATTAATTCGCACGTGTTCAGTAGCTTATAAACTAGCATGATATCCAAAGCTAAGTGCACACAGCTTGATCAGTAAATTAGCGCATATTTGCCCATGTGTACAACACTAGAGTGTCGAGTCGACCAACACAGTTCAGGGTTCACTACTAGATCAAATTCATACATGTTCAACATTCTATAACAAATTTGCCCTACTCTATTTTGGCCAAGTCGACCCAATGATGCATCTACAATCTACGTTTAGATTTAACATAAGTATTTATTTATTTAATCGTATGGCATTTATTTACGAACTGTGAGATCTTCGAACATTAGTATGATCAGAGGCGATACAAATTTTCAGCTATTAATAA
This sequence comes from Notocelia uddmanniana, assembly GCA_905163555.1. Classification (NCBI taxonomy): domain Eukaryota; kingdom Metazoa; phylum Arthropoda; class Insecta; order Lepidoptera; family Tortricidae; genus Notocelia; species Notocelia uddmanniana. Next base: position 14,745,465 of record LR991075.1, on the reverse strand, counting down.
TGTGAGTCGGGGAGATGGGCCTCGTTAGCATTGGGCTGCAACCTGTCTAGGAGAAGGTAACTCCGAAATACAACCCGGGGAGATGGGCCTCGTTAGCATTGGCCTGCAACCTGTCTAGGGAAAGGAAAACCCCGATATAAAACCCCTAATCCAAGGTGTTAGCCGACCCGTGCCAAGGGATGCATGGCCAGAGGGGAGTCTGGTGTCGAACGGAGGGTGTCTGTGTTGGTGGTCACAGGGCACAGTGGTAATCCACCTTACCACAGTATAGGGCTCTGCTGTGATGGACCTTTAGTTCCCTATTTTACTCGTGGGAACGCTATGGAGATTGGAAAAAATAAAAATCATCCGCATGGCGGCGACGCGGTCCGCCACCCGTCACGTCACGTTTCCAGTGGGGGCGAAAAGCGGCTCACGGAGTGCCGTTTTGCTACGTTGAATGTTGGAGGAGGAATGGAAGGAAAAATGAATGAAGTAAGGCAGATGATGGATAAAAAGAGGATTGATGTTCTTTGTGTAAATGAGACAAAACGGAAAGGGTGTGACACCACGAAACATGGACCCTATACAGCGTACTGGTCTGGAGTGACCGTTTCAGACAGAGCATGTCAGGGGTTGGTGTCATACTTTCAGCTAGGATTGCCAAGTGTGTGAATGAATTTGAATGCGTGAGTCCCAGATTAATATGGGTCAGAATGAAATTAGGACTGACTCGTATCTTTGTTGTTGGGGTATATGCCCCTGTAAACCTGGGTACGAGAACATCACAGTCGACCCAGGAAGAGGGAAAACAGTTCTGGGAGGAATTAAGGGATGTCACAAGTAGATGTAAGGATAATGAAAGGTTGATTATGTTAGGTGATTTTAATGCATGGGTAGGGGTAAAGCGAGATGGATTTGAAAAGGTTCTGGGTACTCACGGTGACGAGAGAGTGAATGAGAATGGTGAGAGTTTGTTAGATATTTGCCTCGAGAGAAATCTTTTTGTGACAAATACAATGTTTGCCCACAAATGGATTCATTTGTACACGCGTGAGGCGGAGAACGTAAGAAAGAGTATGATTGATTTTGTGATAGTGGACGAAAGATTGAGGAAGAATGTTCTGGACACTAGGGTGTATCGCGGGGCCGGAATAAATACAGACCACTTCCTGGTGATGAGCCGAATGAAAGGGCTGTTTCAAGGATGGCGGCATCGACCTCGTATATTCACTAGTGTTCTGGAGAGAATAAAGGTAGAAAATTTGCAAGAGGAAAGTGTGGCTGATGAGTATATTCATAAACTAAAGGAAAATCTTAGAGAGATAGATGATATATGCGAGATTGATCAACTATGGAATGGTTTTAAAGATAAGCTTGTAAGTACAGCCAGGGATGTATGTGGTGTGAAAGAAAGGAGCAAAGGGAAGAAGAAGAAGAATGTATGGTGGGATAAAGAGGTACAAAAGGCAGTAAGTGAGAAGAAGAAAGCGTGGCTAGATTGGTTGGCGATAAGAGCTGACCAAAGAAGTCAAAAAGCCACGCTTGAAGACGTGAGTGAAAGGAAAAGTAACTATAAAAGGTTGAATGTTCTGGTAAAGGAGGTAGTTAAAAGAAAGAAAGATGAACAGAATGATGAGATGGATCAGAGGTTGTCTCAGGATTTCCGGGCAAACATAAAGTTTTTCTGGAAAGCCATTCGACTAGCCAGAGGTAAAACTCAGACCTCAGAGCTAACCTCGATTAGAGACCAGCATGGAAGTTTATTGAATGATGAGGAATGCATATTAGGGAGATGGAAGGAATATTTTGAAGGTTTGTTTGAGAGAGAAGAGGAAAATACGTCAGGAGTGAATGATAATGCACTGCCACATGAGGAGTGTAGTATTAGTATGGATGAAATTGTAAAAGCTTTGAAAGGAATGAAACCAGGAAAGGCAGCGGGGTATGATAGAATTTCAGTCGAGATGCTGAAGGCTGGGCAAGGCGTCGTAGCAAGTCAGTTGTATCGCCTTTTCAACTTATGTTTTAATACCGGCATAGTTCCAAAAGATTGGTGCAAGGCGGTCATCGTGCCACTGTACAAGGGAAAGGGCTCACAACTTGACTGCAAGAACTACAGGGGCATTAGCTTACTCAGCATCGTTGGCAAATTATATGCGAAAGTGTTGATTGAAAGGGTAATGCAAGAAACCGATGAGAAAATATGGGATGTACAAGCGGGATTTAGGAAAGGTATGGGATGTACGGATCAGGTCTTCTCGTTACGATGCATAGCCGAAAAATATTTGGCCCAAGGTCAAAAGGTCTATTGCGCGTTCGTGGATTTGGAGAAGGCCTATGACAGAGTGGTGAGGAATGAACTTTGGTCGGTACTGTCCGGATATGGAGTGAGCGACCATCTCATTCAAGCTCTGAAATCTCTCTACGAGGATTCCTCTGCTTGCGTGAGAGTAAACGGGTCCTACACTGAATGGTTTAGCATCGAAAAGGGTGTTAGACAGGGATGTGTAGCGTCACCGTGGCTGTTTAATCTATTTCTGGACAGTTGTTTGCAAGATTTGAAAGACGATGAATGTGGGTTGGAAATGAATGGGTTGCTTATCAAATGTCTACTCTACGCCGATGACCAGGTTTTATTAGCGTCATCGGCTGAGAAGCTACAGAAGATGGTAACTAGCATGCACGGATTATTTGCGAGAAAAGGAATGAAAATGAATGTAAGCAAGACGAAAGTGATGGTATTTGAAAGAGATGAGTGTATGACAGTTTGTGAAATTGCTGTAGATGGAGAGAGGTTGGAGCAAGTGGATGGGTTTGTGTATTTGGGGACTTTGTTCACGAGAGACGGTAAGCATGAAGGAGATATTGAAAGGAGAGTGATAGCTGGGAATCGAGTGAATGGGGCACTTCTCGCCTTTATGAGTAGCCAGAAAGTGTCAGAAAAGGCGCGGCTGGCCGTGCATAGAGGAGTGTTGGTGCCGACACTAATGTATGGTAGTGAAAGTTGGGTGTGGCAGAAGAAACATCAGAGTCGAGTGAATGCAGTGGAAATGAGAGCGCTGAGAAGTATGTGTAGCGTAACTTTGAGAGATAGAGTGAGAAACACCGTTATAAGACGGAGGTGTGGAGTGAATGAAGATATAGTGACGAAAATTGAGAAAGGTATGCTAAGATGGTTTGGACATGTAGAGAGGATGGATGAAAGAAGATTGACAAAACGAGTGTATGAAGGAAGAGTGGATGGAAAAGTTGGAAGGGGAAGACCTCGGCGAACGTACTCCGACCAAATCGGAGACATTCTGCAGAAAGGCCAGGTCAGGAGTACCCTAAATCGGCGCGCATGCATGAAGAATGTTATGAAAGTTCATGAAGCGAAAGTTGTATGTCAGGATCGTAGCAAGTGGAAATCCGTGATCTCTGCCTACCCCTATGGGAAACAGGCGTGATTATATGTATGTATGTATGTATGTAATAATGTGAATTCGAGAAATTTAGACCTTCAGGAACGAACTTAAATAGACAAATCTGGGTTGCTTCAAGACTAGTGTGAATAGGCTATCCCATCAAAAACACTTTGTAAAAAACTAGCCAAGTCGCGATGGAGCTGCTTGTTTATCTCTAAAAAGTAATGAAATCTAGACAAAGTCGTGCCAAGTCTAAGGTTCCTTATTGCGAGTTCTTTATTATTTATAGTTAATGTTGTGTGACTTGGCCGTTGACTTGTACCCACTAACGTATAAAGAATGTTCAAATTATATTCTCAACGAACATTCATACTACGTAATCCTCTGTGTACAAATGTGTTGAACATTCACCTTTATATTTGTGAGATATTTTGTAGTACCAAGTCTCAGGCATTCTTATTATTCTTTATTTGCTAACTAAATAAAATCCTGCACTTGGCAATCACACAACTTTATTGCATTTAATAATAATAATTATTATTATTATTCCTGCGTTTATAAATACCTACAACTATGTAGTATTGTATCTGTGCCATAGAACCACCATCACTTTATACCCGTAAACTTGCCAGCATTAATAATTCCGGGACAAAAGGCGAATGTTTTTGTCAGTTTGCCCCGGATCAAGTTAAATGACAGCTCGGTGAGAAAAGGAGAGCCACGGACAGTTTAGTGAATTAATTGCATAACATAGTATGAAAGAAGCGTATTTATAGTGATTTAAAAACGGTGGTTTCTAAATCTGGGGGCACGGCAGTGCCCCCGCCAAGACGAGCCAAGCGAAGCGCAAGGGCACTACCTACCTTTTCTCGAAGTGTTTCGTCGTTTTTTTGAACCCTCATAAAGTTGGTTTCCGATGTACCAGATAGTTCATATTCTCAGGATATGATGTCAGTAATAGACTAATTAAACATACAAAGTCTCAATTGAATAGCTCTAATACTTTAGATTTTATTGATATCTAAAATACACCGATTTCGTCACTGACACACTCACTGAAACACTGAGATCATCAAAATGCTTGGCTACTTCCTGAAGTGCTAGAAAGCTGAAATTTAGTAGGTAATCTAAGTTGAGTATACAAGCAACAAAGAAAATCATAAATTTATAACTTTCGCCCCCCATCCATGGGGGGGTGGGGGTGGAAGTTTATATGAGACTCACCAGTTGTATGAATTAGGACATGAAAGTTTACACGGGACTGTAGACAGTAACTAAAAAACCTATTAATAAGACGACCACATAAGGTTTGCCATGTGAAAAAGATATCATATCTCATGTAGAGCCAAGCTTCTGAATCTACACGGCCTAACTCTACCGACCCTAACTTCAACAAATTCTACATATCAGTAAATAATGGCTTGGCTGTTTCGTTACTTACAACAAAACTGGCAACCGTACTTATCTTCTCGAAGGTCTCGCGGTTCGAAACGAAATGCCATATGATTATTATTATTAAGACCATATCTGCGTCTTTGCTACGTTTTCGATTATTAAATCTAGTAGATAAAATAAAATCTGCGTTAGGTTTTCAGCAACAATTTTAAATTCTCTACTAACAAGCAATTTTGCTCATCCATGAATCATAATAGAGATCCAATAAAAGTGAAAACGTCTTCATAATCTTTCCAACTCAATTTTCGCAAATTGCAAGCTTATTATTAACTTTTCTAACATCTACTCTATTATGCGGAGAGCAAAGTTCTTTTCGCAATGTAGCTAACACCGCCAGATGCCAGTACCAAATGTTTTGAAGAAAAATGGCTTAAGTGACTTGAATTTTCTATGTACTTACGGTTTTTTCGAATGCATGGTGTAGTTGTCGTATAAATTTTAAGGGGATTTATTTCAAGAAATACTAAGTTAGTGTATTACTTGAGTTAAACCTTTCCAATCTCGAAAGGTTAAGAGGGCGCAGTACGCTCGGTTCTCCACACAAACGTATTTACGCTCTCATTTTAAAACGCCATGCTAGAATAACACGAAACTTTGTATACACAATGGGATCCGGCATATCGAGGTCGAAAATTAGTTTCTGTTGCTAGAAATTGTAAAAGAAAAAAAATACAGCGGTTTTTTTGAGATTTTTACGGCTTGTATGAAAACCTTAATAATCGCTGTATTTTTTCTCCATTATAATTTCAAGCAACAGAAACTAATTTTCGACCTAGATATGCCGAATCCCATTGTGTATACAAAGTATGTATGTATGTATGTATGTATAACACTTTATTGCACAAAAAACAATAACAATCGAAACAAAAAAACAAAATGTAAAAGTACAAAGGCGAACTTATCCCTATAAGGGATCTCTTCCAGCTAACCTTCGAGAAAATGAGAAAAATAAATGTAGTACACAAAGGCGACAAACTAATTTTGCACAAACACGGACATTTAAGAAAGCAATGTCAGATTATGAATACACGTAAAACTAATAAGCTTGTTTACACTATAACATAACTATTCATGTAAATATATACTTAAATATATAAATATATATATATATAATACACACATATATACGTTTTATACATAAATGCAGGATAATAGCAAATAATAAATAAACATTAGTATTCAATATGTCCATGGTCAGGATTCCGAAAGCCACAACTTTTTCAAAGTTTCACGTTATTCTAGCATGGCGTTTTAAAATGAGAGCGTGAATACGTTTGTATGGAGAACCGAACGTACTGCGCACTCTTAAAGGTTGTTGCGATGATTTTAGGAAGTTACACGTGACTTGCTTGGATGTACTCATTTTAACATGTTTAATTTGTTTGGTATTTAGTTTTTAGTGTTAATTACGAGTTTAATGTATATCCGGGACATATTGTTATTTTAATTCAATTATTCTACTTATATTTAATAATTATGTTATGAATTCTAATGTCATGTAAAAATTTTAATTTGTATGCCTACCGGCGAAACATAGTGCCACTCTGTACCTTTTACACCACCACTCTGTATATACTTATATACAGAGTGGTGGTGTAAAAGGTATGTTTACAAATAAAAAATTCTTACTTACATACATACTTGGACATGAAAGGGCTGATGGTTGATCCTTTTGTGTTGAGAGCTTAAGACCAAAGCAGATATTTCCTCGGGAGCTCCGGCGGTTTTTTTTCTAAGTTTGGCCTCTTTTAGGGCCAGTTACTTCTTGTGTTGGGACATGCTCCCGACCCGTCCATTGGGGCCGAGTCGAAGGCAAAGAGCTCTAACGGCCTTGCTGACTATAATTATAGAGAAAATAGTTAGTGGTGTTATTTTTTTTTATACCTAATCGGTGGCAAACAAGCGTAAGACCCGCCTGATGGTAAGCGGAGCCTATGGACGCCTGCAACTCCAGGGGTGTCACATGCGTTGCTGACCTTTAAATATGTATACACTCCTTTCTTGAAGAACCCCATACTGTTATTCCTCGGGAAAACCTCTGCAGGGAGCTCATTCCACGACCGGAGCGTCCGAGGGAGGAAATTCCTCTGAAACCGTACCGACCATTTAGGTTCTAAGGTGTGAGGATGAATGCCGCCGACGACGAGCGGTGCGATGGTAGTAAGCGGCCGTAGGCGGCGTTTCGAACAGTTCTTCAGAAATCAGAAAAAAATATTTGTCAGAATACAGTTATAAAAGATTTTACAGTATAAATGTCCTTGTATTGAACATGCAAGCATGTGTACAAATTCTTTATAAATTACGCTAGAATACAATACTGATAGATGTCACTGAGTTAAAAATAATGATGATAATAATAAGATAAACAGTTAGTATAATGCCAGTTGATTTTTATAATTTAAATATTCCGTTACACTGTAAAAACATTTATCCATCAGCCATTTCGTCAATTTATTTCTAAATATATTCCCCGATAATGCTAATAATAATCTTCGGAGCATAACCCATTATACAAGCGATAGAACAAGCACAAAGAGGCAAAGTTTCACCTTAAACTTAACGGTTGAATATCGCTCGTGAGTTTGGGATCGTCTAGGATCGGTACAGCACGTCGCTGAAGCGAAAAGCCCAAGCTGGTATCCAGCTGCTCCCGCCCAGAGGTGACAGCAAATACAGCAATACTCCATGTGGGGACGGACTTCTGAATAATGGAAGTCTCTGTCCCGGGGTGAAGTATCGCTTCGCTCTATTAATGATGATATATATCATCATCAATATATATATATTGGTGTACTTAATGCCATAAAGCGATCAGTACCAGTAAACGAAAAGGCAAAACAAGAAATTGTGGGCTGGACGACTTGTTTTTAGGGTTCCGTACCTCGAAAGGAAAAACGGAACCCTTATAGGATCACTTTTTTTTTAAATTAAGGCTACGATCTTTTGTAAGGGGTTACTTTCCTATTTGCGCTGCTTCAAATATGAGCGAGATGGTATTCCGATGAACCATACATACATCTCTAAAAATAATAATCCTCAAAACAAAAACGCGTGGTTTGTCTATTACCTTATCTAAGTACTAAATTCCATGCCATCAAAAACGGGTTCTACTTATCAATATAACCTTCATTCCGTAAATGGGGCAAGCGTTAGAAAACCATTTTATATGTGGGGCCGAAAGCACCCTGTAACTTTTAGCCCGTAACGAACGTTTATTGTGGCATAAAACATCAAATTTAATTTTTCACAGGCGGGGCATGTTCTAAATCACCCTGTATATGTAGTATAAGTAGCGTAAGCAGTATCTCGACTCTGCGTGACTTGTTACTGGGGCGATTTATACTAAGGCATGACGTTGTATGGCCACTTTGTCTTGCTACATGCTGTAGTCGCGTGACTCTCAATAGTTTCAATCTAGAAGTGGTGCGTTTGAACCACGGCTAAGTACCACTACGGCGTTATTAAACAAAAAGTATGTACGAAATGTACATACATACATGTGTATTTGTTATTTAACAGTAGCCTTTCGGTCACGCGTTTAAATGTGGGTAAAGAGAGGTGCTGACTCGACTGACAGTTTTCTCGCATCGAACAGTCAACAGCAAAAGTAGATGATCATTTTAGTACCTTGTCACTTCACTGATTTTACGTATCCCAACTGTCGCAGTATTGTTATGTTAGTGCGATGTAGTACTGAAATGATCATTGACTTTTACTGTTGACTGTACCGCCTCCGCAGCGACAAATAAGAAAGTCGCCTTAATAATAATAATCTTTATTTCAGACACCTGAGGCCCATATTACAAATACTCGTACCTTAAAGACTAACATACATATTATTCTATTTCCTAAAATTAAGTTAAATCATGTTGGGACGACGACGACAGGCATTTAATTCTGGGGATCGAATAACTTGGCCGTGAAATCGCCGGAATACGACACCTTTCAACCAGAACTCCTTGATGAAGGTCGACAGCTTGCTAGTTCTTAAGTTAATATACTGCCTGCGATACTACAATTGTGCCGTGGCGAGGGCTGTTTTTATTGCACTTCTGGTTTATACTAATTGTCGTTTGGACGGTTATGGGCCGTTTGATCGGTTTATTTCGACGGTGAAACTGGGTAATTTGACGCGTATGATTGTTTTAGCAATGTTAGGCCACGAAAAATATTATCGAACGGGTCTTAAAATAGTTATTTGTTATACAAGGGTGCAAAGTTGTATTTTACCCGCGAGTGTGGAATTGAAGCACGAGCCAGTGAAAGGATTCTATAGTTGAACCACGAGCGAAGCGAGTGGTTCTAAAATAGAATCCTGAGCGTAGCGAGTGTTTCAACACACGAGAAGTAAAATACAACTTTGCACCCGTGTGTAACACAAAACTTTTCTCCTCACTATAGCGAGGAAAGTGCAACCTGCAAAAAAACACAGTTCCACAGGCATGATTTTCATCACTGGAATCACCGAGTTTTTTACGATATTATAACAGAAAACTCTGGATGTTGTGTATAATATTTACGTGAGTCGGAGTCCGTGACATGTTGTGTATATTTTAGTTGACATTGACAATGATTACATTTCTGACGATGCGTTTTGAAATTGCATGGACTCAACTTGTGCGTTTACAATTATACTCAATATCATTATAAAACAAATGTTATTTATAGAATTTGAAGGTTTACGACTTAAATGTCTTAAATCATTAAATAAAGCTAAATTTGGTATTTTGTATTAAATTCTCAAATCATTTATTTAATGATAATTGATATCAAACTAACCATTATTATGAGCGTTTTACGTTTTGTTATCTGTCAAAAGCTACTCAAACACGCTCCGAGGTCAAATTACTTTCCCCACTTGTGGATAAAATGCGTTTTTACCAGCTTGGTTCAAAGGATAAAAGACGGCTTTCCGAGCTAGTGAGGGGAAAAGGTTTTTACACCACACCTTGCCAAAAATACAATTAGTTGCCACTAATTCTATTTTTGGCAAGGTGTGGCATGTTTAATTAAAAACAGATTGTTTAATATTTTTTTAGTAGGAATTTAAAGTTTTTAATATTTTACACGTTCAGATTATTATGGCTTTGTGAGCTGTAGACCTCAAGTTTTTTTTGTATGTACATATATATATTTCCATAAACTGAAACTGCTCGCGAAAAGAATCGGTTGTGAAATCCTTCCATACGTGCATACCAAAGTATTTTTGACCAAGCTGAAACGGAGACGCTTCGCTCGATCGATCAAGTATAACATGTATTTTATTTAAATATAAGGGTTGAATATAGCTCGACATGTCGAGCAATTGTGAAGAAAACGGAGGTAGATTCTCGCCTCCGCCGCCACCGCCCGCACCGAGCAGCCGAGCGGGCAGGGCACGGGCACGCGGTGCTAAAAGAACCGCCGCCGCGATAGGTACTCACGATTAAGGACCGCGAACGGGTCTGAAACATGTCGAGCGCAATTCGACCTTAAAGATGTGATTGACCCGTTTCATTATACAGGGTGTGGCCTGTAATAGGAGCAGTAAATTTAAAGGACGCTTCCTTAGAGCATCTGCAGGAACCTCTTGTGTCCAAAAAAAATATATTTTTTCAATTGGGAGAAATTTTGATCTATAGTTGTGACCTCCAAGTAATGGATCTTGGCACCCAGAGATTATAGCGCGGCAGTCAATGCTGATATTGAGGTTACTTCAAGTTATGACTCATAATCGTTGTCGCATTTTTGGTTTAAAAAAATATTTTTGATTTTTTTTATAAAGTTCTAGTGTTTTTTGAATAAACAGTTATTAATATCACTCCAGTAGAGTAAAAAACTATTTTTTTCAATTAATACCATTTAGAAATAATTGCTGGAGATCTCAATAGTGTACCGTTTAAATTTTTGCTTCTATTACAGGCCACACCCTGTATTTTAATACGTCCCAAATTCTCGGGACTTTTCTAATTCAAATTTTTGCTTTTTATTCTGAATTATTCGCTGGCCCATTTAAAAGTCTTGGCGTTTCAACAAAGACTATCGTGGCATTAATCTTATATCAGCTTTACAAAACTTATGGAACACCTCTATGGGTAGTCTTAAAAATATTCGTATACAGGTCTAATACGAGTTTAAGAATGTGTAAAGTTACCTTGTTTCGCAGACAAAAGTTTCATAGAATGTATGTTTCCCATAATCTTCATTTCATAGAAAGATTTTCTTTTACAAAGGTAGACTACACGTTGACTTAAAAAACCTTTTTCTCAAACATGCAATGAAATATTGATGTTATGTTCCTTATAATAGGCTGCGAAGTATGACGTTTCAGGTGCGGCTAGGACAAGAGGTAGTTAATGGAATTTCATACAAATCTTGCAGGCCTAGGCCGGCAAAGTCCTCTTTTTTAATTTCCATTCCACATGAATTGTGGCACAGGCACCATGACATTCTGCCACTAAAAAATAAAACGCGAGGCCCGTATATATGTCTTCGGCCGGCAACCCCTTTCGTCCCGGCCTCTGTAGTAATGTACTATTTAAAGTGTTATACCTATAGGTATACCAATGACGTCATGCCGTGTATCGGTGCTCACGGCAACGGGGCCACATTCCAGTGCCGTCACTTGACACCGCTCCCTGATTGCATTGCATCGTATTTATTTACAATGCAATGCAGTTGAAATGCAACTAGGGTAGCGTCACACTTGTTAGAATTGGATTACAGGGTTGCCAGATCCCATGTCCTAATTTTCTGGACGACAGCATTAAAATTTCGGGACATAACCTTAAAATTCGGGACAAGTCATTAAAATTTTGGGACATAATTTTAAAATTCGGGACAAATCATTTATGAATGTCTTCAAATTAGTGTTTATTTTTTTGTGTAATAATAATAAAATACGAAACAAGCAACTATTCGGACAAACTAAAAGAGCATCATAAGTTAAACACTTTGGTATAAAACATACTTTAACATTGATTACATATAACAAGAGTTCATGAAGCGAAAGTTGTATTTCAGGATCGTAGCAAATGGAAATCCGTGATCTCTGCCTACCCCTCTGGGAAACAGGCGTGAATTATATGTATGTATTTATGTATGTAGAATAACAATCAACCATAAGAACCGGACTTTTTGCACTCTATTGTACCCCTTTAAAAATACGACTAGCGATTCCTATGAGCTTTTTGATTTTAAACCCTATACCCGTTGCGCACGATTGAAATCCCCTTGCTAAGTCTGATTTCGGAACTAAACCCGTTTGAACTGCTGTCAAAACAGTCCGGGATTATGCTAAAGTTGTATTTAAATTTTATTCCCGTTGAAATTCTGACTTGCCATTGAAAAATGTGTTAAGTTAAGCAAAGCGTTATCCTGTTTTCACCGGATTACGGGTACTTCTAACATGGCGTTTTTAAAGCCAAGCCACAACCAATAATTATATGCATACAAAGGTATGTGCTTGTGAGTCCCCAGGAAGCTAGGTTCTCCATACAAACGTAGTTTCGCTCTCATTTTAAAACGGCATGCTAGAATAACATGAAACTTTGTATACACAATAGGATCAGGCATATCTAGGTCGGAAATAATTTTCTGCTGCTAGGAAATTATAATGGAGAAAAAATACAGCGATTATGAAGGTTTTCATTCATACCCAAAAATTTAATTACAATTTCTAGCTACAGAAACTAATTTGCGGCCTAAATATGGTGAATCCCTTGGTGTATACAAAGTTTCATGTTATTTCAGCACGGCGTTTTAAAATGAGAACGAAACTACGTTTGTATGGAGAATCGAGTTCAGTCGAGCGTGCGGGGGATTCTTAAGGGTAGGGAACCCGGGGTCGCTATTTTCACCGCTAACTACAGCTTAATTTAAGTTTTAACCAACCCCACCGAAGTCACGTAGTTCTAATTTACCCCAACTTGCATATGTATGAGGCCAAAATGCATACACGATAGCGCGCACTAGTTTATGTAAAAGAGTTCCGTAAATTACATTTGGAGTGTACTTTATTCGTTTAATTGTTAGAATTTAGCGTCCCTGTGTGCTGCAGTAGTGTAAAAGTAATTTATTCTTCAAATTAGGAATATTACATGCACCTATGAACGTCAATAAACTACCACCGGTTCGGAAAAATAAACCTCTGCCACGAGAAGAACCGGCGTAAGAAACTGAGTGGATTTTAGAGCCTTGGGCGGCAAGCCGGCAAAGGTCATGGCAGGATAAGCTAAGTGAATCTGTCCATAGCGAGTTTTGTCTTGTAATTTTTATGGATGGTGTGGCGTGGTGTGGCCGACTAAACTTAGTAGTAGTAGTAACTTTATTGTACAAAAACACCACAGATAAGATTCATAACACAAACAAACTCCATAGTCACCAGTCACCAAAGATCATAGATTTTTTTGTAAAAAAAAAATGTTCTTTAATTCTTTAGTATATTTTTTTCTAGCCAGCCGATTTCGACGTGTGTCATATATACAGGGTGATTCAGGAGACGTGAGCAGGATCAACACTACATACATAGTAAATGGCAATGAATCGTTCACCATTGTATTTAAGTGAAACACCCATACCTTTTTCCTGTATTTTAATTTTTGTTAAGTTAAAGTTTAATTCTTTACTATCATGGTCACCCTACAACAACTGGTTTATAAAAATAAAACCTCTAACTGTTATGACAGAGAGTAAATTGTCACATTGAGTGAGATACGATATTTCAAAAGTAATCGGACTCAGATGACATTCAATTTGACACGTATAACTTGAGTGAAGTATTCTCATTGTAGAGTGACCATCCATTTCGTAAATAATTTAAAACATTTTGTTATCAACAGAAAAGATAAGTGAACGTTAATTTCACTAATAGCGGTACGAAGTAGTAGCTTATGATCTATTGAATCCGTAGTGTTGATCTTGCTCACGTCTCCCGAATCATCCTGTATATTTTGCATATACTAAAGACAATTATATGACATCAATTAACTATATGATAGACGGCAATATGACGGAAAAAATAAAACCCACGCTTTTTAAAATACCTTAATAGAAAAAATAAACAGCTTATCTGCGCCAACCCCTGTATAGTGTTTACACGGTGTTAGTAAACTAATTGGGCACCTCCCCCGATCCACAAGAGGCTACTCAGTGGCTTAGGGATGTGACTAGCACGAGAACTCGAACCTTTTTACCCGACTGCGGCAGAAGGAGGGTTATGTTTTTCGAGAGTATGTGTGTATGTATGTATAATTGTTTGGCACGCTCTGGAGCCTGAACGGCTTGATGGATTTTAGCTTGAGAGGTGTCGTTAGATTCGTATTTACTGTGAGAGTGACACTAGGTATACCAAAATAAAAAAATAAAAAACAAAATGGCGGATTATTGGCGCCAAATTCCAAATTATACAGAAACTCAGTCGGGTTTTTTAGTTTTTTAATTAATTAGTATTTTTAAAGCTCTAGTCTTTATCATCATCATTACCAGTAACATGAGCCATAGTCCGTCCACTGCAAACCGTATTAGGCCTCAATCATTATGCGCGATAGTATTCGATTCTGGTCTTTTCCCATCCAGCCACTGCCAGCAATCCTTTTATAGACGATTCACACCAAACGGCCGGAGTCGGCGCGCACGCCACCAGAGTCAAAGGAATTCGAACCCTCCATACAGAAGCTAGACTTCGTATCCAAACGGCAGCGGCAGAGCAGGCGGCAGCCGACCCATTCAAAAATGTAATTTAACTTCTGTTGTGCAGCGCACCGACTCCAGCCGTTCGGTGAGAATCGTCCATTAAGGTTACAGTACGGGGTTCATGAAAGCGTGTAATAAATTTTCAAGGGGTCGGTAACGCGCACTTCAAGTTGCAGACGTCAATAGGCTGCGGTGGCCGCTTACCATCAGGCGGGTAGTAAGCTTGTTTGCCACCGACACCGACGTGGTTCTCGATACTTTTCGAGCACCGTTACTGTCTTTTTCTCAAACATGCAATGAAATATTGATGTTATGTTCCTTATAATAGGCTGCGAAGTATGACGTTTCAGGTGCGGCTAGGACAAGAGGTCGTTAATGGAATTTCATACAAATCTTGCAGGCCTAGGCCGGCAAAGTCCTCTTTTTTAATTCCATTCCACATAAATTTGTGGCACAGGCATCATGACATTCTGCCACTAAGCGTATTAAAAATAAAATTTTGTTTTTTTGTTGTTGATTATTTCATTGCATGTTTGAGAAAAGCACTATACATACCTCGGCGGGAAATTTGGGGTTGCCCGCCTTAGACCTATCCGGCCTCGCTTCGCTCAGCCGTATATATCAGTCGGCCTCTGTTAGCAGTGCCAACAGCGCGTACGGTGGCACATAGAAACTCGCCGCTCCTTCGGGCCCTGGCTCTCCTGAATGCGCTCCTGGCATCAGCACCGGAGTGTGACCTACTAGCGTGGCGATGGGCGACTGTGTGTCAGGAATGCTTGAGATTTTGCGAGGCGATGGACAAAAGGCAGTCTAGTGTTTTAACTTACTAATATTAAGTATGTAGTTTCACAGTGTATTAGTTATACGACTGTAATACTGTGTAAATAAATAAATAAATAAATAAATAAATAAATAATATATGTCTTCGGCCGGCAACCCCTTTCGTCCCGGCCTCTGTAGTAATGTACTATTTTAACGAGCGATAGTTAAATCTGTCATTTCGGTCCAAGGGGAATTCCATTTGAATCTACCTAAGGGAAGTATTCCACTCGTCCAATATCTTTGTCCAATATACATTTGATCAAAGAAATTGGATGATTTCATCCAACTTGGATGGGACCCCGACATTTGATCAAAGATTCCGATGACAGTTAAACCAATATGGCTACGCATGAAAAAACAAAAACGTGGACAAAGATATTGGATGAGTGGAATGGGCCTCCGTCAAAGAACTTTGATCAAAGATTTGACAAAAATATTGGATGAGTAGAAACCCACCCCATATTAAACTCATCCAATATCTTTGTCCAATATCTTTGATCAAAGAAATTGGTTGATTTCATCAAACTTGGATGGGACCCTGACATTTGATCAAAGATTCCGATGACAGTTAAATCAATATGGCTACGCTTGAAAAAAAAAACTAGGACAAAGATATTGGATGAGTGGAATGGGCCTCCGTCAAAGAAATTTGATCAAAGATTGGACGAGTGGAATACCACCCTTACGCACGCTCGAACAGGTTGAGTAATTACCCCGCGAGCTAGCTGAGAACAGCAGCACAACAGTCGTACGTTAAGGATGATTTACAGTAGACCGTTCCGTGTCCGGGCCGGCCCGTTTTCTTCTAGAGAAATACGCCGGCCGTTGCGTTTGCTGTCATAGAAAACGGGCCGGCCCGGACACGGAACGGTCTACTGTGAATCATCCTTTACTCGTGCCAACTCACCCAGCCCTACCTAACCCTTGTACTCGTAATGGCGGCCCGCCAACTTTAGTTTTAAATTCAAAGTGTTGACTTTGGGCCGGAATTTAATAGGCCATTTCGTTGTTAAAGGATTTGGGACGTTATAAGCTCTTAGACCAGATTACTATGGCTTACCCTTAAGAAAACTTAATTTGTTTAATACTCTGTCCCTCCGAAAGTTAGATACTGAATTAGGGTGATACTTTAGGGGTCGTTTGACCTTTATCTTATTTTATAACCTAACCATAATTCGGTGAAACTAGTTAAACTATTCGTTCATAGCTCTGAAGTGCCTGAACATTTCCACAAATCGTTCTTTCAAGGCGTTTTCATTCATAACCTTTTACTTTTTTGTATGAGTATGAGATGAGTATAGTCTGTCAAACGCAAGCAAGAAACGACCAAAATCTCTTGACTATAAGGTAGATTTTTGCTTGCATTTTTTGACAGCATTTACTCCTACAGTTTTGAGCGTACAGAAAACAAAATATTTATTTATGTACAGAGACAATATATACAAGAATAGACAATAAACACACATAGACATAACTACTAAAATAAAAAAAAACAAATAACACATATACCTACTGCTGGTTGACTAATGTATTTGTACTAACTAATCATAATTTTAATTAACTATTTGACACTATGCAATGAATGTAATAATATCGCTAATATTCATTATTATTATTATTAGTAATAATTTAATTTAATATAATTTCAGTCCGCTTATAAATTGACATAACCAATTGATCTAATTTTAATTTTATTATTTATATCTAAAAGCTTTTGTAAAACTAAATTTTGTGTTGACATGTTAGTATGTAAGAAATTGCAATGCCCCAGCAGGGTAACATGTACCTACTGTAAAACCTATTTTAAGACCTACTGTATGGACAATGAACATGATCGCAATAAACGAATATGAATATGAATACTAAATTATTGTACTGTAAGAAATATGTTTTGTCAATGAATAATTGAATGAATGAATACTTAAGACTGCGCAGTACGTTCGGTTCTCCATACAAACGTATTTATGCTCTCATTTTAAAACGCCAGGCTAGAATAACATGAAACTTTGTATACACAATGGGATCCGGCATATCTAGGTTGGATCATAGTTTCTGTTGCTTGAAATTATAATGGAGAAAAAATACAGCGATTATTAAGGTTTTCATACAAGCCGTAAAAAACTCAAAAAGCCGCTGTATTTTTTTTCTTTTACAATTTATAGCAACAGAAACTATGATCCGACCTAGATATGCCGGATCCCATTGTGTATACAAAGTTTCATGTTATTCTAGCCTGGCGTTTTAAAATGAGAGCATAAATACGTTTGTATGGAGAACCGAACGTACTGCGCAGTCTTAAGTATTCATTCATTCAATTATTCATTGACAAAACATATTTCTTACAGTACAATAATTTAGTAGTTATGTCTATGTGTGTTTATTGTCAATTCTTGTATATATTGTCTCTGTACATAAATAAATATTTTGTTTTCTGTACGCTCAAAACTGTAGGAGTAAATGCTGTCAAAAAATGCAAGCAAAAATCTACCTTATAATCAAGAGATTTTGGTCGTTTCTTGCTTGCGTTTGACAGACTATACTCATCTCATACTCATACAAAAAAGTAAAAGGTTATGAATGAAAACGCCTTGAAAGAACGATTTGTGGAAATGTTCAGGCACTTCCCATTGTGTATACAAATTTTCATGTTATTCTAGCTTGGCGTTTTAAAATGAGAGCATAAATACGTTTGTATGGAGAACCGATCCACACCGATCGTACTGCGCCCTCTTAATTGATAGATTCTAATACAAAGAAAAAAGGAATTTTCTAAATTCTGAGTCCAAATGGTACACTTTTCAGTTAAAACTCCTATCTGGCAAACGACTTTTTTTCATACGCATTTTGTTAGATACTAAAATACGTACTTAAGTATCTGCCTGCAATATAATCCAGATGTATAGGTAGATTAGGTAGTGTGTATCTGAAATCTGCATGGGAATGAGACTTGAAAACCGGTGCGCTGCAGTAACGGTAGAAAAGACTTTGTAGGCTTTTATCTAAATTGCTTGCTTACTTTGTGGCTAGGTTAATCGCGGCTGTATTTCTGATTTATTGCAAAATATTTTACGGCGTCACAAACAGACAGAGTTAACTTTCGCATTTGGGTGAGGATTTTTTGGACCATAGTTGAAGACTGCCCTCTAGATGCGGGTGGCGCAGGACCGGTCGTTGTGGGACTCTTTGGGGGTGGCCATTGTCCAGCAGTGGACGTCCTTCGGCTGATGAAAGATTTGTAAGTCGTTTACTATTTAATTGCCTCCGCCGATACACGAAAATTAAACGGAGTAACGGAGTCAATTAAAATGTACCTAGACGAATTAGAAGCTTTAACTATGGGCCAAAAATTTTGTCGTTACCAATCGGTAATATCACCTCACAGCCGAGCGTTTCTCAAGGCGAAATATCACGTCAGATAGAAGTTCAGTTAACGGCAAAGGGGTCTTTATTAACTAGCTTTAGGAATCACTAATTCTTCTAGATGGTCGTTAAGACAAATGGAATTGCACGTGGATTCATCTATGACAGGGCTATAAGTATCAAAGTGATTTAGACGAGACGGCGAAAGTGCTACTCTGCTGGACCACGCATACTCAAACATTCGCGACGGCCGTGTGTCCGCAACCTGCGTGAATACCAATCTAAGTGACCACGCAGCCCAGCGACTCATAGCGCCGCTCCCCCCGCGCCACCCGCCGGCTGTAGCGACAAGGAAACGGGTATTTAGCAAGAACAATATTGCGTCCTTTGTCGTTGCGCTCGAGTCAATAGACTGGCATGAGTTAGTTGCTAAATACTACGATGATTGTAAACAACTCGCAACCAAAGTCATTAATGTCCTCACCTACTTACTCGATGTTCATATTCCACTTAAGAAAATAATAGTACACCCCAAAAATAGCCCTTGGATAGATTCGGAAATTATAGATTTAAAATTATTAGCCTTTGAGTTTATCGAACTTAGCAATCTTTCTTTAGTTGACGCATCAAACAAAATTTTAAATTCTTATAACTATAAATTAAAAACTAAACGTACAGATTATTTCAATTCACAAATCAGTAGAAACCCGAATAAAAGCAGAGCAATGTGGAAGGCCATCAATACTGAACTGAATCGAACGCCCCGCGAGCGAGTCGACTTCACCGAGCTGCTCGTCGACAGCGCCGGCTGCTCGTTCGCGACCAAACAGCTCGCGGTGGACGCGCTCAACCACGAGTTTGTGACGGCGGCCGCCGCGTGCGGGGCGCCTGCCGCCGACCGCGCCCGCTGCGCCGCCTCCTTGTCGAGCGCGTGCACCGCCAGCGATTGTTCCATAAGATTAAACCCATTCACATCGGAGGAGGTAGTGAACATTTTTAAAACATCTATTGCTCCAAAAAATAGCACAGACGTGTACGGCCTTTCCGCCAATCTACTCAGGCAAGCCAGCCCAGCAACAGCGTATGCCCTTTCCCAACTATTCAACAGTTGCATGAAGTCGGGAGTGTACCCAGACAGCCTGAAGAAGGTAAAAATATGCCCATTGTATAAAGGGAAAGGCAAAAAATCCGCCATCAAATCTTACCTCCCTATATCCTTGGTTCCAGGTCCTAGCAAGTGTTTTGAAATGGGTATAAACAAAAGGCTACTCAGGTACTGGTTACCTAGGAACGTACTGTCCGATAGCCAGTACGCCTATCGCCAGGGCCGATCGACCACCGATCTGGTTCGGGAAGTAGTGCGCTGTGTAGTACGGGCCCGGGAATCCGGACGCTACGTTGCGGTCATCTGCTGCGATCTGTCTCGCGCCTTCGACACAGCGGACCATGCACTCGTCGCCGACAAACTCGCCCACTACGGCATAAGAGGCCCTGCAACTGAGTTAATACTCTCATTTATGACAGACAGAGCACAGATCGTAGTCGGCGACAGGGGAAACGTCGCGTCCTCAGAAGTGCAAAACCTGATGGGCGTCCCACAAGGATCATGCCTCTCGAACACTCTATTCAGCATTCTGCTGAACGACTTGCCAAACGCGGTAAAAGGCGCTGAGATTTTTATGTACGCCGATGACGTAACGGCAGTCGTCAGTGCAACTGCTGAGCGGGAGGTTGAAGACGCTCTAAATCAGGTTATGGATCAACTGCACCAATGGTTCAGGACAAACGGCCTGGCGCTAAACAAGGAGAAAACATGTTACATGAAATTTCGACTAAACGGCCACGCAAGCCCGGCCCTGAGGGTGTGTGCGGGTGGTGCCCCTATACAGCACGCGACCAGCACACGCCTCCTAGGCTTCCAGCTTGATAACGCACTGACGTGGCAGGAGCACATTGACGAGCTGTGCGGAAAGTTGGGGCGTGCGTGCTTCGCGCTGAGGCGGCTCACGCGCACCGCCGGCAAAGCCGCGGTGCGCGAGTGCTACTTCGCGACGGTGCACTCCCTCCTGACCTACGGCGTGGAGCTATGGGCCCGAGCCTCTGACTGGAAACGTCCTTTTTCCCAACAAAAGCGTGCCGTGCGCGCGATGGCCGGCAAGGCGGAGGATGCCCCGGCACGTGAACTTTTCCGTGACCTTTGGATCCTACCCCTGCCTTGTTTATTTATACAACAAGTGGCATTGTTCACTAAAGAAAATATAGATATATTCAAGCGCAGAGGTGTAAATACACACTACCAACTCCGGAGCAATAAACACCAAAACAGGCTGACCACCGAGGCACACAAACTTGCCAAGTCAGAGCGGTCGGTATATTATTTGGGGCCCTCTATTTATAACCGCCTGCCTGACGCTATACGTAATGCAGCTACTACCGCGGCTTTCAGTAAGAAATTAAGAACTTGGTTGTTTAAGGAGCTATTTTATAGCTACGAAGATTTTTTCAAGCAACCACTACTGCCATAATAATTTTTATTTTTTATAATGTGTATACCTCTACATATATACAATTACCTAGTTACATTTTACTATATTGTGAATTGTCAACAATTAACCTATTTCAAATTGTAATGCATTATTATTTTGTAAGACTTGTAATGGTCACGACCTGTAACTTTGTTACCAATAAATATTCATTTCATTTCATTTCATTTCATTTACGGTGAAAATCACACTTTATAACACTTGAAATACAGATAAATTGAGACATTTAGCGAGCACGAGAAATGACACAATAAATAAAACAACACACATTGTAAATAAGACAAATGAATGATTATAACAAATAATGTGGACGAAGATTTTTTCAAGCAACCACTGCTGCCATAATAATTTTTATTTTTTATAATGTGTATACCTCTACATATATACAATTACCTAGTTACATTTTACTATATTGTGAATTGTCAACAATTAACCTATTTCAAATTGTAATGCATTATTATTTTGTAAGACTTGTAATGGTCACGACCTGTAACTTTGTTACCAATAAATATTCATTTCATTTCATTTACGGTGAAAATCACACTTTATAACACTTGAAATACAGATAAATTGAGACATTTAGCGAGCACGAGAAATGACACAATAAATAAAACAACACACATTGTAAATAAGACAAATGAATGATTATAACAAATAATGTGGATCTGAGACTTAGCTTTCATCAGAATATGCTCAGCAGCATGGCTCCAATTCCTTGGCGGCGACAGTGACATTAAATGAGGTCTCTCCACGGAATAGCGATCATTCTCAAGTCTTCTTAATTTCATTTATAATATTAATTCTGAAAGTTTACAGTTCCTGGCTGTCACTGTCACAAACACCATTTCAGACACATAGATAAACGTCAATCATAAACTTGCCAGAGCAGGCAATTTCTTAAGGCGACACTTCACGCCTCGATCATGAAAGATAAACTTCGCGATATCCCTAAATACCAGGATTTGCGACACGGCTGAAGTTTTAGGCATCATTTATGCTTTAGAACACATTAATGACAATAGGGAATGTCTGAAATTTTTAAAAGTCCTTGATTATTTTTCTAATGGAAAGAATAACCGTCACCATTAAAAGAAAAAAGTTTCAGATTTTTCGGTTGCGCCATATATTTTATAAAAATACAAACATTTTATGTCACCTCGCGTCTGCCCCGTATCGGACTACTAAGACATTTCTAAGTCCGTCAAATATAAAAAAAAAACACCGGCTTGAATCTGGGGTCCTACCGCGAACTTCGAAAATCGAACTTCGTATCGTACCGTCCCTTTCCATCATATAGAGTAAAACACGAGAGTGAAAGGGACGGCACGACTCGAAGTTCGATTTTCAAAGTTCGCGGTATCACAGCTGTAGTACGCAATGACACTGACAGTTCAAGTCATACGACCAACCTATGATGAACTGTCAATGTCATTGCGTACCACAGATTCAATCAGGTGTTTTTTTTTTTAATACTTGACGGACTTAGAAATGTGTCTTAGTAGTCCGATACGGGGCAGACGCGACCTGATATAAAATGTTTGTATTTTTACAAAATATATGGCGCATTCTGTTAATGGCGACGGTTATTCCTACCATTAGAAAAATAATCAAGGACTTTTAAAATTTTCAGGCATTCCCCATTAATTTAGTGAGAATAAATTTAATTATATGGATATGATTTACATGGTGCACTTTTTTTATGTTATGACTGTGCTTTGGATTCATTTTAAACTAACATGGAGCCTTTCTCTAGGAACCTAGTTTTAGTTCCCATCGAAAAGTTTCGCTTAGGTCCAAACTCCAGACTAACGATGTAATTTACTCGTGTCAAATTTACGTGGGTTTCATGTTATAAATATTTCCCCGAGTGGTTCGCGAAACTTTGTCACAGATATATTGTCGTTGACACTTAATTTACTACCCTGAAAAAGGTAACCAGAATGGGTATGATTTTGGACCCATGCGATATTTTATAAAATGCTATCCGCCATTGCTTCGGTACAGTCGAAACTGTTTACACTTTACTTTCTCGTGTCAAAATATACGTGTTTCTGATAAAAAATCTTCCAAATGGTAATCGGCCGTAAGGTACATCTCAAATTACCTTTTGTTGACAGCTATTTACCCCCTATAGTTATGAATTAGGAATGATGTTAAGCATTGTCAAGCTAAAATAAATACAATAAAACAGACTTTTTAACTGCCTTCAAAAAAAGGAGGAGGTTCTCAATTCATCGGATTTTTAATTTTTTTTGTTTTATATGTGTCACCTATTACACGGAGACTAGTGGAACGAAATAAAAAAAAATTGTTTGAAAGGGTATGTTTTCTAGTTGGTCCCATTGTCACCAAGTCTGGATCTGATGACGGGATCTTGAAAAAAATCGAGGGAACTCCTCAATTTATATAGCAGGAGGATGGGTAAGGCAAAATCGAGGGAACTCCTCAAATTATATAGCAGAAGGATGGGGTCTGGCAAAGTTTGGAGTCATAATCATATCGTTTATTGCTTTGTAGTTGGTGTTTTTTTGTTAAAAATTTACTTGTATACAGACAATTTGTTTTACAAATTATTGCATGGTATTGGTAATTTGTCTGTTTGACTTTTAGCAAAGACCTCCAACATTCTCCATTTGTGCCGGTCCATTGCGTGTCTTGTCCAGGTTTTCCCAGCTACTTGGACGATTTCGTCCACCCATATCTTACATTGTCGTCCTCTCTTCTTCTTTTTGTCCCTAGGGTACCATATTGTAGAAGCCCGACTCCATCTGTCCTTTCCTGTCATTACATAAAAAAAGATTTATTTTCGCAAAGAGAAAAAGAAAATACAAATACACAGAGGAAGAACACAACTACATTAAAACAAAATCGGTGTGACAAAAGGTTCAGGCTTAGCATTGGCTGCGAGCCTGGTCGGCTGTACAGCGCTGATTTTCAGCATGCTCCTACTTTTCAGCTCAAAAAAAGAAGATATCTATTTATGTTAATTATATGATATTTATGTTAATGTCTTACAAACTAAACTCGGAATCATAAAGCACCCTGTTCCAACACAAGGTTCGTTGTTAATTTAGTCCTATATTTTTGCAAAAAACCAAGTTAACTTGACGGAAGAGCGGACCGCGCTAATGTTCCCAATTTGTCTAATTTTATTAATTACGGGCATCAGTTCGCCTCTCTTTTTTATTTTGTCTTGCGCACGGCGATATAAATAAGTTTACTTAACTTCCTCCTTTCTATTTATTTATTTAAAGGAGAACGAACAGCTTTAAAATTAAGTAACAACAATAACAACAAGAATAGTTATAGCAGAGCCAATTATAGGATCTCACAGATAGCGCCCACGCACATTGATAGCGATAGTTTATTTATATATGTACTCGTAGTTAGCCCTAATAAGTCTTTTAGTACAGCATTAATAGTACCTTACATGATGTCTAACGAAATCGATGACGTTTTCTACGAGAACATAACAATATCTAATACTTAAAACTTTTTTTGTTCCAGGTACACAACACTGCCCCAGTCGGCCGGAGCGCGAAAATTTACAAAGTTCAAATAATTTACCAAAAACGAAACAATCCTCGGGCTTAACTTTTTTATTAAACAAATTTCAATGTTGGCAGACTGCGGAACCGCGGTCGTGCCAATTGCGTGCTGTTTTATTTTTCACGCCGCCTGGCGCTTTAACTTTTTTTTTATCCAACCGCAAGCGCTTCATAGTCAAACAGCCAGTCTTACTAGATTATTGCGTTTTAGGTCCCTTATAATTTGAACGCTTTCCGAACGGTAAGTCTTAAAATGGCAAAACGGAAACCAAATTGCGAAATTCTATTGGGTTTATTGGGACTTTACTTGAAATAACACAAGTGATAAACCTGCAACGTGTCTGGTCTTTTAAGTACATTAAAACAATTATCCAAATTAAAAACTATAACAACAATCTATCCATTTTTAATTAAACGTCTGAGAAATATTTGGCTAATTTCGCTTATCGCTTCACGTAGAGCTTTTGTAAAATGTTCAACATATTCGCCATAAATGTTGCCATGTATGAAATAGGCTCCAATAACGATAATCCTCAGATGAGACACCCCAATTGGCAGGTTGGTCGGGCGCCAACCTTATCGCTACAGTGTTACGACAAAAACGTCGTATCTCAATGCTAATTTCATGACGACTTACGCTCTTTTAGGTTTACATTGGATGCAGTCTTTTGAAGCAGATTTCATGTTAGCATGTAATGAAAATTTAATTTTGATTTTGATGAGATTAAGTGAACATTTTTGGTAATTATATGCTGTGCATTTCGTTGCTTTAATGACGCTATTATTTCTTCATTATACACATACACTCCAGGGCAAAAAATCGGTTAGTACTTTTGTTTTGTATGTCCATACCTCAGAGTACAGAAGACGTCAAATTTAATATTACCGCTACGGAGGAGAAGGTCATTTACTAAATTGAATAAGAGCGACAAAGAGGGATATATCATTTACTGTCCTTGTCATAGTTCTGCTTTCCTTCATTTGATTCAATGTCATGTCCACGTCATGTCAAATAGTTTGAAGCAAATAATCGATTACCGCCCAAATTAAAGAGGTTGTTTATGGTAAGTCGCCAGACGTTTAAGACCAGTTCTCAATTTAGCTGCGTAAGAGCGTTTCTGTCCCCTTTGGTGGAACTCGTATTGGCTATGTGCACGTCTGAAACGTCAAACGTCAAGGGTCCCGGGAGAATGTCAAACTCAGAGATGTCAAATAATGACACGTAAATATTTTATTTATTTTAGTAAACGAGAAAGACCCCTTACCTACAGGAATTTTTTCTGAAATAAATAAGAAAAGAATTAAATTTTAAATACCGTAGGAAACCAATAGGAAACGTAAATTTGACAGATGTCCTCGGTAGCTACACATTTCTGCCATAGTGTGCGCTGCGATCGCCTAGCTTACCCCCACCACCTACTTCGCGCATAGCCAATAGGATCTCTTATAGAAATCCTTACTCTGAGCTCATGCTATATAGGTTGGATTTATCGCAAAGTTCATGTTGTATGTTACTAGTTTCTAACATATTTCTGTACTTTCGACGTTTTCTTACGTATTGAATCATTTGTTTCAACGAAATCTGTTTCGGCACTGTCAGGTCTATTAAATAGTATAAGTAAGAATTATTGTAACACTCATGTAATGACTGTTTTGTTGCCAAAATAAATAAATAAAATAAATAGAAATATTAAAAACACATCATACGGCTACTATATCGCTGTTTTTGATAATTTTATTTGAAACGCATAATACCAACGCTTGTGCTCAGCGGCGCCTGCGTATCACGAGCGGTATGAAAGGTTAAGCAACGTCGGTCATCTCTTGGATGGATGACCGCTTTGAGTGGTTACTAACTGGGTGCACCCGTGCTTTGAAAGGCACGCAAAGCCGCTGATCCCAGTCGTTAAACCCAGTTCGGGTGACTTGAGAACTTTCAACAGTCAAGTTGCCCATTCGCTTGACAAGCCTAATCCCAATAAGGTCAACTTTCCCCCTTAGGTGGAAGGTCAGATGGCAGTCGCTTCTGTAAAAACTAGTGCCTGCGCCAATTCATGTGATAAAGTAGCGGACCCCGGACATCCTTCAGGATGCAACTGTACCTATGCCGATAATGCCTTGATGATGATGATTAATCGCATACTAAGTATATAATTTTTATATGCCGAAGCTCCGATATCGCGATGAATGGATCGCAGTGATAAAATCAGCGCCATCTACCGCAAAATTGGATTGCTTAAAGCTTATTACTAGGCACTGCACGAGGCAAGACTACGTGGTTAATCAACTTCGTAAAATCCAATGCATCAAGCTATCCTCGTCTAGCTAATGAACTGCACTCACGTGATGTTTAGAGCACTGGTGTTTGTGAAATGGAATTGAAGGAGCTGCTTGTTGATTATGTACCGTGTCAAACTTACTTTGGCTAGATCTAGCTGTCATTTTTGGAATGAAATATGACATTTAGGTCAACCTTAGAGTCAGACCAGTATATCTCTTCCAAGCAAATGGTTGACCCATTTAAAAATTACATATGGCAATGTTTTATATATGACGCAGATGTCAAATGTGAATGTGTCATACGAATTAAATTGAATTAATTTGTTTACGATTGTTAGCACTAATTATGGGCAAACCGTATAAAAGTGGCGAGCGAGAATTATTATTCCGATTGCTCAATAATTAGGACACCGTGAGAAAACAACGAGAGGTGATTATCGCAGAAAAGCGGCAGTGTTTATATGTATACATCTCATCAAGTCTTTGACCGGTAAGTTTAACAAACAATGTTGGTACTTTTTCAATGTTTGTATGAAATTCCATTAAAAACCTCTCGTCTACCAGAACCCGCAACGAGAATTATGTTGCAGCTAAACTAACAGTTATACAGGGTGTAATCCCTTTTTTGTAAAAGATACTAAAATTGACGATTTTTACAACATAAGTACAGGATGTTTGGTAACTAGGTGCAAATACGTTCAGGGATGATAGAGGAGGTAATTTGAAATATTTTATAGATAACATGCGTTAGTACAAAGTCTCTTAGTTTCCAAGATATGCACCATTTTATTTAGAAAATTGTATGTTTTCCATATTACCATACATTTGGAAAATGTTTAGATTTTTTTGAAATGTATATGTTGAACTAACTTACTCAAAGTAAATACAAAGTATTATTTTTGTTGAAATTTCCAGTGTTTTACTGCTTGTACGTGAATTGACAGATAAGGTCTCGAAGATATTAAGCAAGTACTTACTTCAGACTATCTTCACCCCCTACAGAAAAAAATCTCAATATCTTTGGTCACAGAAAGACAATTTTCTTCTGGGAAAACCTGGTGTGTATAAAAGTAGTGGTGTGTAAGTTGAGTATAATTGTGGTAGTTTTGACATAGTGCAAACAAAACGCACAATAAAATGAAAATTATTTTTAACTTCATCAAAATTACGTGGGCTGATCAATAAAATTGCCATAAAAAATCCTTTCAATGATGCAAAAAAATAAAAAAATACGATTCCAGCACACGAACATGCATTTTTCGAGAATGACAGGAGGCTTGTACGAAACAGGGGGGCGTAGGTATATAGGCTGACATACATTATTTATTTATTTATTTATACATACATACTAATACTCACTGCTACTACTATTATTTTCACTTGTTTAAATATTAAAGATCATACACAAGTATCAAGACTAATTAGTGCCCTATCTTCAGTGTTATCATATACCGATTTACAGACAATAAATTAAAATTGCTGGTGCAGACTTATGCTAGTCAGACTCTATGCACGCTCGAAAACGTTACGTCTGATTTGATTATTAATTTATTTAAACTTTATTGCACAAAACTGAAATGTACCTATGGCGGGTTTGGCATTAATGCCAAATAGCATTCTCTACCAACCAATCATTGGGCTAAACAGATATATACAAATAAAAATCGTACGATAACTATTAAAATGACGACTTAAAAAAGTTGAATAACCCCCAACACTTTCATTTTAAAAACATCATCATTATCAAGTGAAATTTAAAGGAATCTTTCCCTTAGGAAACATACACGCCGCCCATAGCTACTCGTAGTCGAAACCTTTTAACAAGAACCCGTGTAGGGTTGGCCGCCTTTTAATTATCTTCCCCACATCCCTCGACCTTTGTGTCTTGATTGATTCCTTTAGTCTTAGTTTTAATCTACATTTTTGTTAGGCTTTATTTTTTACATGATATTGCTATAACGGCCGTTATCGTCATGAACGCCATAGCAATCCCTACTCGATACGTATTAATTAATACTAGAAACGCAGTCTTGTTAGGTAGCTATTCAAGTCGCTTGCGGAGCGCGGCGAGTGGAATGACCGCTCAGATGAACGTCTTCCGATAACGCACTGAGGCAGCGGATCTCTCGCTCAAGTTACGCTGGTCGGTTAAAGATCTCAGATGGGTCGCGCTCGCGCGGGTGGTTGCTACGACCAGCTAACAATATAAACATGGTACCCGCATTTTCAAATATTGTATGTTTAATTATAATTAAGGTGTAGAAACTACTGTTTTGTATAATGTTAGCTACTACTTTCGTACACTGTTAAGATATTAACTTAAGATAATTCTGTATTTCTCTAGTTTAAGTGAATTGTAACATTCTTTTAGAGAAATAAATTCTTAAACCATAAACCATTATTCTTAGTTTTAATCGACATTTTTATGAGGAAAATGTTCAAAAGGATTGTTGAAGCGTCTGTGTGTGCTGGATTTATTTACGTACGCCTAAATGTGATATTTCAGTGTTGTTTAACCTTTGTGGTCGTATTAAAATATTCGTTCGCTGTGATCCCCCTCCCCTATCGCTGACATAATATATAACACCCCTATGGTGTTGCGAGTGTCCATGGGCGGCGCTAATCGCTTACCATCAGGCGATTCGACTGCTCGTTTGCCTCCTATGTCATAAAAAAAGAGGATGGCCCCTAGACACAAGTTTAGCCATAACCATTGAAAAATACCCGTTAAATTAACAACTCACCGGCGGTAACCGGTTAAAACCGGTTCGAACCGCTATATTCCGCAATTTTCCGGATTACCCGGCAGCCATTCCGGTGGAAACCGCCCGACTGCGGTGGCCCATTTGCATGGCTGCGATTCTGATTATGATTGATGCCGTAGGCCGTGGTTTTAATTAAAAATATCTGGAATACTTTCAGCTTTAAAGCGGTGGATGTAGATTCAGATCAGAGGTATGGCGACCTAGAAAGGAAGTGAACGCAATTCAAACTTTTTAACGTTTATTGGTGTCTATACTATAATTACAACTTATTTACAAATGAAAAACATTGTAGATGTCACGAAATGGAACCTGCTCTGAATGTTGCTGGATTAAAGCCAGCGCTGGTCAATTTGTTAAAGGCAAGGGGGTAACACGACAAATGATATACAAATGGACACACTACAGAAAAGGACAAAAATAATTTCCAACCGATGTGGAAATTATAATTTCGCGAAGCGGACGATTCCGCTTGTAAAAATATTTACACGACAAAAATAATTAAGAAACAATAACTGTAAAACAATAGAAAGGGGCTGATAGGCTAACTAACAAATATACCTACGCAATTAATAAAACAATAAATAAATAAAAATTAATATTTGCAGCTTTTCTTTATGTACAGTACAGATGGTTTGATTCCTCATTGTATACTAGTTTGTGACACATATTAAATAATTATAATTACTACATACTTACAGAACATTCACTGTCTAGCAGTTGTTTGACAGCTTAAAAAGTCAACTCAAATCATGGCATTTCTATATAAGGCCACAAACGCACTGAATGATTGGCTTGCTTGCAAGTAGGGTTGTCAACATTTGTGCTCAGATTTGCGGTAATTACTTTTGTAGTAGAATTGCGGGATCTGGCTAAAAATGTGGGAAGCGGACTCACGCACTCTATCCGGTGTCAACAATATGATATAGGGTACATTCTTTATTCCTGTGATATATACTTTCTCAGTGGATAATGGCCACAATAAAATTATCCTCTACGAGTACAGTCCTCCAAATTCGGGATACAAACTATTTTCATTCATCGAAGTTGCGCGCTCTTTACTCCAATAAAACAAAATGTTCGCTCCAGTTCTTATAAATCTGACGACACCTGGAAACGGGACAATCGGCACCCCGCACGTATTATTTGCGGGAAGCATCCTCTAGGGTGCTGGAAACGGGACATAGTGCCTGAGGCGGGACGGTTGGCAACCCTACTTACCAGTCACCGGTCGCATTGCACAGGCTAGGCGACTAACGAAGGCACGAAGTAACTAGTGTTTCATCTGTGGCAGTGCGGTTGCGAACATTCTAGAACGTTCGTGTTACTAAGCTTAGTAGCTACTCACTAGGCTCTAGGCGCTAAGCAAGCCGCCTGTCAGGTGAAAACTTTTTTCTAAGTTCTCGACGGCTTTCCATATTGTATATGTATATTATTAGGGACATACCGTCATCGAATTATCGTCGGCCGATACGCTGTCCGCTGGGAAATTAGTCGACGTATCAATACGATGTATCGAGTTCTATGAGTATATAGCTAGTGTATCACTTGTATAAGTAGAGTAAAACTATTTTTAAATGAACGCCCCTATATTTTTAGACCTTATTCTGTGTATGACCGGTTTAGCATAGTGCGTAACGACCCTGCTTATACAAAGCTGACGGGCCTAGGTTCGAATCCCGGTCAAGCAAATATTTGTATGAACAGCATGAATATTTGTTTCTGAGTCTTGAATATTTTCTATGTGTTTAAGTATTTATATCTATATATCGTCGTTATACCCATCCACAACCACCACTGCTCGACACAGGCCTCTCCCAATTTCATGGAAAGTAAATGCCATAATCGCCACGCTTGGCATGCGGGTTGGCGATCACAATATCTGAGTAAATAAATATTAGATCGCATATTTATCGCCCTCGTCTTCGGCAACTATTTACGACCCGCTCCTTTGTAGAGGTCGCCATTTTAAGCACGTATTTCGCCATGACACGTTGACTATAAATAGTTTCTATTACACTAATGCAGCGTAATGACATAATGTTGGTGACATCATGATGATGGATGACTGTTGAGTTCACTTTAACATCAACAAACTACACCAAGGATTGTGAACTTGATAGTAATTACACTGTAGTTACCTATGTTGTGTAGTGTCTTAGTCAGGGCTCGGAACCGGTTAATCTCAAAATCCTGAAATAGCCAAATATTTTTAATTAGTTTATGCTCTTTATGTAGGACTCAATAATGTATTTGGGTTATTACTTCATATTGTTAGATTGCCTGATTAAACATGAAATAGTAGACGAAAGAACGATAAGAACTAAAAAAATACCGGTATTTTTGTATGGACAGAATACCGGTTTTCGAGCCCTGGTCTTAGTTACCTTATAGACCCTATACTACAGGTACTGTTGAGTAAATAAATAGCCGCACCTGAAACGTCATACTTCGCAGCCTATTATAAGGAACATTACATCAATATTTCATTGCATGTTTGAGAAAAGCACTATACATACCTCGGCGGGAAATATGGGGTTGCCCGCCTCAGACCTATCTCTTCGGCCGGCAACCCCTTTCGTCCCGGCCTCTGTAGTAATGTGCTATTATACTTACACGCTCCCAAAGGTTGAAAAATAACTAAGAAACCTCATGCTCTTCTTAATGATTTTTTAACCGAATTCAAAAAAGGAGGAGGTTCTCAATTTTATGTTTGTTACCTCAGAACTTTCGATTGGGTGTACCGATTTTGAGGATTCTTTTTTTATTTGAAAGCTGGTGCTTCCCGTGTGGTCTTATTTCAATTTGATTAAGTTCAGACAATGGCATCCATAACAAAACCATATAAGTCTTAAATTTGCATTAAGTATGTGCGCGACAACCACCACCATCCGCCATATCAGCCCTAGGACGTCCACTGCTGGACATAGGCCTCCCCCAATTTCATGGGGGGTAAATGCCATAATCGCCACGCTTGGCATGCGGGTTGGCGATCGCAGTATCTCCACCGCACTCTAGGAATGCTGCTGCCCATTCCCCGGTGGTCTTTTGTTAAAAATTTTTTTTATGTATTTCCGAACTTGACTGTTCCAAGGCTTTTCCTTTAGAAGTATTTACTATATGTACAAGCTAATAAGTTACTGAAAAAATTTTTTTGGTACAATTTTATATTGCTTACAATTTTTTTTGCATGGATTGCATTTGCATTCAGTTACCCGTTTAGAGCGGTCTAATGAGCCCAAATACGATGATTTTATCTTGATTGGAGTTTAGGTGTTGCTATGGCCACCATGTCTCCATCATCAGATCTGGTCGGTGGTACCATAATATTGTATTCTCACCGAACTTATTGCACATAAGTTTGCCGAATTACAATTTAATCGGATACCGGCAAGTGACTGAAAAAAGGATTGTATGATGACAACTTACATACTTTCACCTGGACCTTTTTAAGCCACGAGTGAATAAGCATCTTCTGGGTGAGCTCGCTTCATCGTCGGCCTCATCTTTGCCCCCTGGCTAGATGCTGGCCAAGAGCAATCCCATTTTTAATAAAAAAAAAAAAAACGGACAGCGCAAATTAAACAAAAAGCCTATAAAAACGAGTAGTTGCCCTACAAAAAATATCTTAGTTACTGTAAACACGAGTAGTTGCCCTAACTGATGATACAGGTATCTAGTATTGAAACATCTAAGCTTGTGAAGTTTCAACAGATACTGCAATACAGCATGTTCGGTAGATGGATATTGGGGATAGGCGAGATCATCTGCTACGTGATCGAGCACAAAAAAGAAATTGGGCCCAAAGTTATTTTTTTGGAATTTTTTATTTTTGAATCTCCCTTTTTTCAAATGACTGAATTTGTAAGATACTGGAATTAGTCTAGAGTAGAATAAAATAACTTTTTGTCCGTTTTATAGTTTTTTTTAGCAATTGATGCTACAATCTAAAAAACTGATAAAAAAAAAATATAAAACGGATAACATTTTTATTTCATTTAAATTTAGACTAATTAACCCCAATATACGCATTTCCATCCATCTGCCGCACAACCTGTGTATTCATAAACAAATGAAAATGAAAAATGAAAAATGTTTATTTTGGTTAACAATAGGCTTTCAGATCACATAGGTTGGGATCTCCTAGTAAGTATTGAAATACCTGTGACAGGAGATCCCGCAATGCAACAGTAATTTTACTCTTTCACACTGAAACCGATCATCTCATTTTAATGAATTTGGTATGATATTTTGAGACTCCTGGAAGGACACGGGATAGTTTTTGTATAGAAAATAATCCCGTAAAGGGAAGATTCCATGGGAGAGGGGAAAATTCCATGGGCGTGCGATTATTGTTGTGCATATGGGAAGTCCAATATTCCATGAAATATTTGCTATTGGATTTTGCATAGGCCACCACCACCACCATATCAGCCCTAGGACGTCCACTGCGTGACACAGGCCTCCCCCAATTTCATGGGGGGTAAATGCATAGGCGGTGTTAATTAATCCCTTCAATCGATTGACTCATATGTACAGTCAAGAAATTTGATTTCTAGGCCACTTCGTCCCTTGTCACAGTGACAAGAGTATGAGATCTCTAGCAGCTTTCATATTGTTTCTTAGTGTGACAAGGTACGAAGTGGCCTAGAAATCAAATTCTTCGACTGTATGGACAAAGTCGTGGGCAACAGCTAGTTGCTATATCCCTTAGGGCTTATTGTATAGGTAATATAGATCCTTGATCACCGCGTACCTCATCCAAAACATAAGTTTTCGGTCAAAAATTTCATTTTTGGTACAAGCTTTTATTGCCGACTGTACTTTTTTCCACAATCATACACTACTTGTTGAGTCGGTTCGAATGAGCCCAAACACGATGGGTTTATCTTGTGTAGTTTAGGAATTGCTATGACCACCTCTGTCTCCATCATCAGATCAGCTCTATGTCATAATAATATTGCATTGTCATCCGATTTATACATGCATGCAAAATTTCAGCTCAATCGGAAACCGGAAAGTGGATCAAATTTAACTTGCAAGATTTGATTACAGACCGACAGACAACGGGACGGGTGAAACTAAATAAAAGCTTGTAATAGGCATGATTTTATATATATGCGTATGTAATAGGCGGATTTTTTAATTATGATTCCTCTGATTCCCCAATATTAGTTATTTTCGTCAAAATGCCCAAAGGGCACTTCCCCGTGCTCTACGCCCACTTCTCCAAAGATTCTCATTTCGACAAAGTGGGTGAACCGTGGGTAGTTAATACGAAGGGTTTTACTCTTGACGGTCAAGCGTGGGCTTGCTTCATTTTAGATGGAAATTGTCCGTAAATAGTACGTATATTATAAATGCGAAACGTTTTTATGCTGCGACGGTGCTAAACGACCGTAAGGCTTGAGAGAAAAATGCAAACAGAGTAAAATGGAGGTGCCTCACTTTCAGCACAGCGCATCCTCAGAAGCTCTCTGTCCTTACCTTAGCTAGCACCGGGAACACAACACCACATACCTATGTCTACGAAGCAAGCAGTATTATTAATCTTTTTGCTTCGCCCGCCGCGCCGTGTCTACGCAACCCGCGTACGTAATAATAACGTGAAGCTAGCATATTACGTCCATTAAGGGATATTAGTGTGTTGATGAAATATTCAGCAGACGGTAGATGTCGCTGTCACATGTGTGTATATGTGCTAAGTGTGTTATATGGAGTAATGAATTTATTGGTGGTTTTGTTAGCCTGCTTAGCCTAGTTGGTAGTGACACTGCTTCCGAAGCTTATTGGGCATTTCTTTTTATGGTGAGCAGGTCCGGCTTCGTAGGCATTGCCACTACCAACTAAGGCAAGGTGGTCGTCAAAACTATTAGAAAAATCGCGGTCCATATGTCTTCCTATACTTGTACTGTACCATTGTCAGGTTTTCAGCTAAATATGGCCAGGTGGCCATAGAACGGAATGCGCCTAACGTCACATTTCTATTAAATAAATTTAAACTTTCGCCCAAAGGCCCTAGAGTTGAAATTTTGTATTGCATGCAGTATTTAACTATGAAGTATGCTTATCTTTTATGACGGACTATAAGGTAGCAAACCGCACAATAGGACAATGGATTGGACACAACTAGTCCGAACAAGTATAAGAATACGAGTATAATGAAACAATGCTTAATAATAAGGTACAGGTTTATAGTACATTGTTTAACGAGGGGCGTAAGTGGAAAATTTCAAACGAGAGTCTATCAGAAGCCCATCGCCGAAGGCGGAGGGTTTTTAATGACTCGAGTTTGCAATTTTCTTACGTCTCGAGGTATTCACAATGTTTTCATCACATTTCCGAGGAAAAAAATAACTCTAAACTAATCAAAACTGAAGAAACCGACCACTTCATCTCCAGTATCAATGCATGGTTGCCGAGAGGAGCGCCCAGCGCGCAGCTGCAATATTGCAACCAAGCACAAAGCAGTATTCTTGTGGTGCGCGGCCAACTAGATTTTTTAAACCAATCAGATCACAGAGAAACTCATAACTCCCTAGGGAGTTATGAAAATCCATATCTCCCGCGGGAGCTAAATCGGCTAGGCTATAACTACTCTATACGCCTGCGTACAATAAAACCCTTTACGAGCAAGTGTGAAGAAAAAATATTTTTCCCTATATGGTATCAAGTTTTGCTGATTAACTGAAGCGACCAAGTCTTCTAGAGTTTAATATGAAATGTTGATTTAAGTAAAAATATAAAATTGGATCTAGACGTATTATTTAATAAAGTCACCGGCCCCGTAAGGCTAGTCAATATATTCGCTATCAGCCAGCTGTGGTGATATTAAAATGCAAATCGTGAAATCAATCTGCTAGATAATTCAATTATATTTTTCCTCCGACCTAGGTTATTTGAATAACATTAATGATAGCTTTATTATAATAGAAAAGCGATCATGAAATAAGTTTCTCTGCAAGGCAGAATTTTATTCATATTCAATTCTATTCCCATATTCTATTACCTCGTAATGTGAACTCATGAGTCGTGATGTGTCTTCGACCCCCTCTTCATCATCATCCGTGATCCAAGTACATGAATACAGTTGCCTCCTGAAGGATGCCGGCCCGCGGTCCGCCACCTAATTCCAAGAATTGGCGTAAGCTCTACTTTTTACGGAAGCGATGACTCAAAAATGTATTTAGGTTATTACTTCGTAATATTAGATTGCCTGACAAAACGTGAAATAGTAAAATGAAAATAGAAATAACAAAATAAAGTTTTCTGTATGGAGAGTATACCTATTTCCGAGCTCTGGTAGGTAGCACCTAAACTGCTGGCTGTCCAAATTGGCGAATCTAGTCAGAACATACACATGTTCGGTCTAGAGTTCTGTCTAGATTCGCCAATTTAGGCAGAATCAGGCAGATTTAGTTTCATTATGTAAACTACCAAGAACTTGATACATATTGTTTGTTGTAGTTGTAACTCACGAAGTGTTTAAGTTAGACCGCAATGCCGCAGACTTTGAAATATGGTTAGCTGAGCCATCACAACTAAGACTAATTTAATTTATCACACCTCAACTGCGAGAGAAGTTCTAAATTCACTTATTTTTAGTAAAAATATGGGTCGGAATGCCAGAAACCAGGATTTTTAACTTTTTGACTTAATCTCGAAACCGGAAATTTTAATTAGGGTTTTTTTTTGCTTATAGGTATTTATGATCCCGTGTACTTTTGGCATTGGTTTTAGGGACAACCTGTAACATGGTACACCATAACGACTTCACAATTTTGTTTGTGACAGGTATTTTTGGGCGTTTTTTCTTTTGGCAAGTTATGGCAGATTACATTTACATATTAAGGATGATTCACAGTAGACCGTTCCGTGTCCGGGCCGGCCCGTTTTCTATGACAGCAAACGCAACGGCCGGCGTATTTCTCTAGATGAAAACGGGCCGGCCCGGACACGGAACGGCCTAATGTGAATCATCCTTTATGCGTTAATGATGTCGTTTTTATTAAATTTTGTAAGTGTGATGTATGACGTATAGTGTGATTCTGTGAGCATAATACTATTATAATGTTGGTTTTTATTACTTGAGACACAGTAGTTGTTATCATTGCCATTTTTGTAACAAAACAGTTTTATAAATAATGATATCTCTAAAAATGTTACATTTTCATTGAAGATGAACTTTGCTTAAACTCTAATACCTATCTATCTCACTCAAACGGCTATACAGTTCTATGTCAAATATATTTGAGCGCCTTATTGACCGAGTGAAACGAGGTCTCCGTTACAGCTTCGGCAAAAATGCTTTCGTATGCCCGACCGGCGGATTTCTCGCTGTTTTCTTCTACAGGTCGCATTTTCTACTGATATTCGTATAATTTAGTGACCAGTTTTCATTTTATAGTTTTTTTACGGGTCAATTTTTGGCAATAAAATTTGAAAATAAAAAATGATTTTCGCGAGGTCTATACAGCGTTACAGAGCCACTAGTCATATTGTGATAGATTGGAAATATATCACTGTTGTTTCCCTAAGGTATAGACAGAGATCACGGATTCATGGCGCTCCGATTAGGTATGCAAGTTCACCCTTTTACAGAAACTGGAGTGGACTATATCGGGCCGTTGACACGTCTGGCTCTGGCTATTCCTGTGTGCGATGAAACTGATGAAATATGAATGGAGTATCGATTACTGTTTACTGTGTCGCAACGTATACAGTAATACGCTACGGCTGCACGAGCGCCAAGAATCTCATATGAAATGTGTTATTGATATTTATAATTTTACACTACTATTTACACTTTAGGAATGTGGGTTTGTGTTCCTGCCTATAACTAGAGTATCGCTTCTTTGTGAGACATTAACATCCGTCCATGGACATAGGCCTCCCCAATTATATGGGGGGTTTATGTCATAATCGCCTCTCTTGGCATGCGGGTTGGCGATCGTAGTATTTTCACCGCACACCAAGGTTGCTGCTGCCCATCCTCCGGTGGTCTTGGTCGTAGTTTCAGGACATACCCGGGTTCGCATCCGTCCGTTACAAGCAAATTAAATACAGATTGCTAGAGGGTCACGCTACGCCTTCCGGTACGTGGTCGCCACTCGAGAACCTTTCTGCCCCTACGGCCATCGGTTCTATATGCTTTGTGTCCCGCCCACTGCCACTTAAGTTTAGCGATTCGAAGGGCTATATCGGTCACCTTGGTTCTGCTGCGGATAACTTCATTCCTGATGCGATCACGCAGAGATACTCCCAGCATAGCCCTCTCCATTGCTCTTTGGGTGACTTTGATCCTTCTAATGAGGCCCACAGTAAGCGACCACGTTTCAGTGCCATATGTCTCATCACTGGCAACACACACTGGTCAAAGACTTTCGTCTTGAGAAAAATGTGTGGTGCTACAATATCGTATTCTCACCGAACTTACTGGAGTATGCCAAATTTCAGCTCAATCGGTTCAGGATAAGTGGTCTCAAATTCAGTTGCAAGATTTGCACCACGCAACGTGCTCACGCACCAATAAAATTGTCAACATAATCTCAGCCTTAATACATGTATAAATAAGGTTTAAAATATATACTTTTATGTAGTACCTATGCTACAGGGGCCATCAGGAGGTTAAATACCTAAAAGCTTGTAATTAGAGATAAGAGGGTAACAAAGAGAAAACGATAGTTAAAATTAGCGCCCGCAAAACAGGTAATATTGATTGAGTGCAACTTATGACGTCACAAACTGCATTCCGTTGTATATAGGAGAATAAATAAATTGCTCCGCTGGTCGTGAAATACTGCGCCACATCGATTCATTCAAATTCAATCGATAAATAAGAATCCTATTGGTAGTTTAACTTTAAGAGGGCGCAGTACGCTCGGTTCTCCATACAAACGTATTTACGCTCTCATTTTAAAACGCCATGCTAGAATAACATGAAACTTTGTATACACAATGGGATCCGGCATATCTAGGTCGAAAATGAGTTTCCGTTGCTGGAAATTGTAAAAGAAAAAAAATACAGCGGTTTTTTGAGTTATTTACGGCTTGTATGAAAACCCGACCTAGATATGCCGAATCCCATTGTGTATACAAAGTTTCACGTTATTCTAGCATGGCGTTTTAAAATGAGAGCGTAAATACGTTTGTATGGAGAACCGAACGTACCGCGCATTCTTAATTCCAACGGGTTAATAATTATTTGACAGTAGCAAACATAATAATAATAATAATAATATAATAATAATAATAAATCGTTTATTTTCAGACCAGATTGATCCATAAGTAATAATACAATGCGAACATGACAAAATAAAAATAAAATAAAATAAAAATACATTTGACACAAATAAACTAAAAATAAAATACACAAAATAAGTTTGGATAGCCATTGACAGGGGCAAGCAAGGCAAACAATACGCCCTACTTGGCCCTGCCAATAGCTACTTCCACCCAATACTTAATAAGCGGACTGTCGAGGCGCTCCGCCAACACCCTGAGAAGGTTGTTGCTGCTGCCTCGCACTCGTTTCAGCAGTGACCCAACTCTTTTTCGCCTGATGGCAAAAAAGTCATCAGTTCTCGCTTCTGCGAACATTCCGGATGCACTGCAGTGCCTCGGTAGCCTCAACAACATTCTGAGGATATTATTATATTGCACGCGAATTGCATTATATGCTCTCTGTGTAAATGCCACCCACAGACTACACGTGTAGAACGTCTGACAGTAGGCCTTGAAAAGCGTCAGTTTAACTTCGTCACTACAGCGTGCAAATCTGCGGGCGAGCATATTGCCACGCACTGCCATCGCTCTCCTCTCCCTCTCTAAATCAAGGTCATCGCTCAAGTCTCTCGTGAGAATATGACCAAGATATTTAACCCTTTCTACTACTTTTAAGGGTACTCCACCCAGCATGATCTCAGGTATAGTTTGCAGGTTGTATTTACGTGCCTTGAAAACGACCAGCTCACTTTTAGTCGCATTATATCTCAGACCATGCTGTTTAGCGTACCCCTCACATATTTTCAACAGCTGCCTTATCGAGTTAACCGATGGCCCCAGCAGCACCATGTCGTCTGCGTAGCTAATGTTATTGAAGCACACATCACCTATGTGACAACCGACACGGGTGCTGCTGAGGCGATCGATTAACTCGTTTACATACATGTTAAACTGAATAGGTGACGATAGCCCTCCTTGTCTAACACCACATTGGAGTCTATAATCGTCTGACTCTTCTCCTGCCCATCTCACTCGATTGACCTGGTTGTTGTACCAATACCTCAGTAATGCAACACATTCCCCTGGCAGGCCCGTTCGTGCTAATTTCTCCCACAGTATATCGTACACAACCAGGTCAAACGCTTTTGACAAGTCAAGAAAACACCCATAGATAGGTGTGTTTCTGTCCTTGTAGTACTGGACAGCTTGTTTAACGCACAAAATTGCACTGTCTGTCGACAGCCCTGGCCTGAAGCCAAATTGTGCGTCGCTTAACTTTATATATTTACAAAGTTGCGCATAAAATTAGCATATAATTTAGAACTAAATATTATTAAATAAAATAAAAACTAAACTACACTCTACATACCTAATTAAACATGTGTAATATGTTAAGTCCCCCAAGTCTGTTCCCTGCGGAACTGTGCCCATGAGGCTGGCTGCATTCCCCCGTTGAATGACGATGCCTATTCCTTGTCCGAAGAATGAGCCAGCAGGTCATGTGTCGTCTAACATTAATTTACCCTTGCACCATAAAACAAACATATTTATTCGAATCTTTTAAGTTTCCTAACTTGTTATGATGTTGATTGTTTCCTTTTATTTACAGTGTATCGTGATAATTTGATGGTTTACTGCCCATATTTTGACACCTTGTCATAAATGTTAACATGCGACAACTATATGCGTCTCTGGTGCGAATGCGAATGTATACGATGACATTGTGTTTTTACCAATTTTTACTGTTATTAAATTGATGAATTGTCATTTATCGATTCTCTTCGCCGGTGGGAAAGCTATTTATTTTGCTATATATTAGACCGGTTGACTCATCCTGGTGGTACTATGACGGCTAACCCGCATGCCAAGCGTGACGATTATGGCATTTACCCCATGAAATTGGTGGAGGCCTAGGTCCACCAGTGGACGTCCTTTGGCTGATATGGTGGTGGTGACTCAACCTTCTGGATGCAACTGTACTGTGATAGAGCTAGGACCAAATAGATGATGATGATTATGTACACACGGTTGTGTTAAACCGTTGGTTAACTGGGGTTTGAACCCATGACCACTAGATAGGATTAGGAAGTCGCGTGCCTTACCGCTCATCAGTGGCTTTAACTGTCAACTTGTCACGTATATTTAAATGATCTTAAATGGAACCCTTTTCAGAACCTAAATGGTCGCGTAGGGTACCGTTTCAGACAGATCTAATATATACATGTTTCAGAGGAATTTCGTGCCTCGAACGCTTCGGCTGTGGTTCTCCCGAGGGACTACGGTATGGGGTTCTTTAAGAAAGGAGTATACATTTTTAAAGGGTCGGCAACCCGCATGTGACAACCCTGGAGTTGCAGGCGTCCATATGCTGCGGTGACCGCTTACCATCAGGCGGGCCGTACGCTTGTTTGTCACGGACGTGGTATAAACAATATACCTATATTGCCGTCAAAATGTTACGTTGTATTGTATTCCACGTGCTACGTTGTAAAATGAAACGAAATAGGGGTCAATGGCTTCCCAATACATAATGTAGTTTAG
Source organism: Notocelia uddmanniana (assembly GCA_905163555.1). NCBI lineage: Eukaryota > Metazoa > Arthropoda > Insecta > Lepidoptera > Tortricidae > Notocelia > Notocelia uddmanniana. Next base: position 14,702,872 of record LR991075.1, on the reverse strand, counting down.
TGGACGAAAATATACGTCCTGGATACGTGTTTGTTAACGTTACGGTATCTGGGTGAAGGTGAAACATTAAATTCACGGAATGAGTACAAATTAGTTAATAACTAGGGTCTATTCTAGTCCTCGACAAGGCGGAGCCGGCACTCGTTGGGGTTTTAGACGGTAGTCCAAGGCGTTTGCTGCGGTTAGTCCGTCATACCCGTGCTGGTCCCCCAACCGGGTGGGATGCATAAAAGCATTTCTCCAACGTAAAAAAAATGTAGTCAGCGTATTGAACTTGTGTCGATTTTGTATTCTCTCTCTACATAGGCATGGTTCGGCTCGGATCAGCTCGATCGACGCGTGTACGTCGTTTACGCTCTTATTGCGTTAACATAAAGCTTTTTTCTATCGGCTATTGCCGATTCCGCGTCGATAGGTTTGGGGAGACCCTTAAGCGGGATGGTGGATCGTACTAACTAAAAAAATGTAAAAATACATGCCTCATGTTGCAGGGACCGACGTAATATGCGGGAAATCGTATTAAGCGTGATCGTATTAAGCGGGTTCTACAGTAGTTAGTTTCGAAGTCGGTCACAGTAAATATGGACATCTGCAATTCAAAGTTAAGCCAACAGTCGCGATGACATCATTCTGTCCTTATCGGGCAGTTGAAGGTTGATGAATCAACCGCATTGTCCATTTCAAGCTTTAGACTTTAGACTAACAATAGTCTTATTATGTATGTAGATTGCGAGAATAGTTTGGGGTCTTGGGTCTTACCGCCAATTTAGGCAAAGTCGGTCCCTCGCATAGTGAAGAGCGTGCCCCATGCTAGGTATTGTCGGCAACAAGATGTCGCCATTGTTCGCGGTCTTGAGCCAACTTAAGCTTCGTGGAAATGCATTCCAACCGTCTTTACAACTATTAGGTTGGTCTACGACTTCGTGGTCTTAGGTCTTCACCTTGCGTTTTTTTCCTGAATCCCTTTATTCGCTTATCCGCTGCCTTACAGCTCGTAAGTAATAATATATAGTACATTTAATATGTCTGAAACTCACTGGATTTTTTTTATATAAAACGAAACTATATTTAATAACAGTAAAAACACACAATCGCTTACAAATTAGGATGAATAAGAAATTAAGATCTATATAAGTATGTATATCGTCGTCTAAGTAACCCAAGCTTTGCTTAGTTTGTGGGACTAGGTCGATTTGTGTAGGATGAAACCGGATATAAAAAATAAATTACACCGCACACACACCATACCTCAGGGATAATTCATAAACAATTAATTACATGTTTCAAGGAATTTGGCTTATTAAAAAACACTATTAAGAACAGTGAATTCTCAAAGTATTTTCAAAGACATCGGAAGTCGTTTAATTGCAGTAATTAAAAAAATATAAAATAAAAAATAAAAAAATAAAATATACCGTTTAGCTTGCCTAAATGTATCTTTCTATTTAATTTCGAGATTGAGACATCATTCTAATAATACTCGTTCTTTATTCCAGGTACTTGTCTGATGAGAAGCGGGGAGTAAGTTACAAGAGGGCTCGAGGTCTCTTTCAAACAAATTGGACTTTTTTAATTTAATCCGAAAGGAGTTTGACTTGAAACACGTAACAACACGGCCACGAATTCGCGCGAGTCGCGACGCGGTAAGCGTTTTATTAAGGCGCCTTCCTGAGGGCCTACTCCGAACTTCGAAAATCGAACTTCGTATCGTGCCGTCCCTTTCCGTCATATAGTGTATAACACGAGAGTGAAAGGGACGGCACGACACGAAGTTAGATTTTCGAAGTTCGGAGTAGGCCCTCTGTTTCGTCGATGCGGAGGCGATACGATATGAGAAAACTGTCAACCTATACCAATGCAGTCCTGGCCCGCTTCTGCGCATGTTATTACTACTGCGCAAACGTAATACTGACAGTATTTCGTGAAGTGAGGAAATCTCATGTCAGTAAGCTTTACATATTGGCTATGTGCAAAGTAGGTGGTGGGGTTAAGCTAAAAAGGCGATCGCAGCGCACACCATGGCGGAAATGTGTAGCTACTGGGGACATCTGTAAAATTTACTTTCACGTTTCCTATTGGTTTCCTGCGATTCGTTTCGTTTGTATTTTTTTTTCTTTTCTTATTTATTTAAGTAAAATTTCCGTAAGAGGCCTTTCTCGTTTACTAAAATAAATAAAATATTCATGTGTCATTATTTGACATCTCTGAGTTTGATATTGTCCCGGGACCCTTGACATCAATACTTATACTTACATACTAATAATTTTGTTTAATGTCAGAGGTCGTTTACCTGCACGTTAACAATCGTATTATTTGTTCTTAACTTCTTTCTCAATAAGGTTTTCGAATTATATTGCATCTTTCACAAATACCTCTGAACATGATATCTCATTAGAGCTAGTAATTAATTTACAATGAATATTAAGTACGGTTCTACCTCGGGTAATATGATATCCGTATTAATTATAACGAATTTAGTTGTATTCCTTGAAAATATGATAAACTTTATTGAATTTTGTAATTTTATCGCCTTTAATTTAGTTAAGATCTTTCGGCAGAATTCATTAAGATGGTACAATTAATTACTGATGTTATTAAGTTTCGTTGTGATATTATTAGCAAGTGGCAATTTTATATCGCCAACCCGCATACCAAGCGTGGCGACAGGGTACACCGGGTAAGGACACTCCATACAAAAGGTACATCCGCGGCTCACGCACACATAGACGCGACGATGTGTGCGCCGCCGCTTGTGCTACGCGCTAAATGATTGACGTGTCGGCCGTTTTCCGCAGTTCTCAGTCGCGGCCGCCTCGCCGTCGCGGCAACACGTTTAACGTAAAGCCAGACCGGCAATTACTTCGCGCGACAAATTAAGTCAAGTTACGACCCTCATTGTTATGTTTATGGATGTTTCAATTCATAAATATTGCCGACCACTTGACTCTATTTATAATAGTGTGTAATATTAGGTATGAATTACATAGGAACGGATCAAGTAAGAGCACGTTGTACCTTGAATACCTAAAACACTTAGTACTTATTTTTAAAAGAGAAATTAATGATAATAATATTTTTCATAATGAAAAATATATACTTAATAATGAAGCTCGTAATAAAGTAGTTCATTATTTTATGTCGTAATCATTTAAATACTATTTTATGGAATAATATGCTTTCTTAACTAGAAAATTAAACAACTCTTTCTTGAATAGAATATATGTACTTTCTTAGATCATGAATGTTTGGGATGTGGAGGAATTGGAGCCCTATTGCTGTCACTTGCGTGTCCGTCTGTCAAACATTTTGTTCCGAAGTACATTAATAAATCAGTTTTTTTTTTACTTGTACTGAACACTCGGTGCGCGAGACCGACTCGCACTTGGCCGGTTTTTTTTTCATTAATTTACTTAGACACGCATTTTCAAACGAATAATATAGGAATGATGCTAATCACATGTCAAAACAAAGAAAGACGTTTTGTACAACCCTGCGTCCGAACAACTACTTATTACCGATGACGTCACAACTGCTCCTAACGGCCGCACTGTCCCTACCCTGTGTACCCTGGTGGCGATTATGGCATTTACCCCCCATTAAATAGGGAGAGGCCTATGTCCAGCAGTGGACGTCCTTGGGCTGATATGGTGGTGGTGGTGGTGGTGACAATTTTATTCGTGTCACTATTTTTACCGCTTAGAAATGAAAGAAGACAATGGGAGAACTAACAGTAGGTAATCCATTAGGGTACTAAAATGCCATTTGAAATGATTGTGGGGTGATTATAGTTCATAAAAACTCCGCCTTTTTAATTATTCGATCTCTGTAAGAAATTATCTTGAAATACCTACGCATAATGAGCGATAGAATATTTTGAGGTTAGTAAATATGTAGTCAAATAAGGGAAATATATCGTTATTAAATAATATTTTATTGCGTCACATTCCTTAACATCTTATGATTTGGCTTTACAAAAGAGGCGAATTTCCAATCTAACAATTTCACATTTTTAAAGATTTAGATCGTTCTTAAGATTATTTGTATCCTTATTTATAACAGTTTCAAATTGATGTTCATTATTTTTTCTTTCTTCATCTTATTTGAGCTCTTCGGATCGTCATACTTTCTTCAAATTAAAGATTTCACAAAACAAAATATCCTGCTCACTACTTAAAAACTGTGCGGTGTCATATATATCTGTTTTCTTTTATGTAATCTATCTATTTGGGGTGGGGCAACGAAAACCAACTCACACACACACACACACACACACACACACACACACACACACACACACACACACTTCTCAATTAGTCAATCTGTCCCTGAGAGCAAAATAACTGTAGTAAGCTAAATCTCACTTTACAATGTTAGTCTTTCGCTATTAGTAATTTATGTCTCTGCAAGCGAAACAGGCAAATAGTTTATAAATTCAGTTTATACCTATCTGAAAAAGAGTCACCAGCACAGTTATTGTAATTAAACTTAAGAAGATACTGAATAAATTCTGCGTAATTTTTAATCTAAAGCAAGTGTGAATGTGCTTCTGCGTTCCTTCCTAGTCTTCATTGGAAATTCAGCCTCCATCGGTGTCTACTTTCCGACCAGAGAGCTGCCGAAACCCGCTCCTCCGAAACCCGCTCCACCCTGTTGGAAGTTGTTGAAGCCACCACCTCCCTGCTGGGAACCGAAGCCTGAGGAACCGCCTGAGGCTCCGCCAGAGGACTGCTGGGCGGAGGTTACCTGGAGGATACATTTAATTTTAATTCCAGTTACTAAGTGACAGAGCGAAATGACATGATAGTGTCAGGCATCTAAAGACGATTTCGTGGACATAACGAAGTGGAGAAGACTAACTTGGAAAGCTGATCCTACCTTTTATAGCTACGAAGACAGAGAGTAGAGTGAGTTATATCGAATACATTGATCTTTGAGTGCTGATAGAGAGGATGGCTGGAATAAGTAGCATGCCCTCAAAATAGAACCTCTTAGTCCAATAATTCATTCTGTTGCTAGGTCAAATAAGGATACAGTAAACCTGATAGTGTTAGAAGCAAAGGATGAACGGGATAAATATCCTTATATAGGACTGACATAAGTGACATAGGCAAATGATTATGAATTCTTTATACGTGAGAGATTCGAAGTTTTAATCCATGTATTATGAAACTGTGGAGGAAGAGATGTGATTCATATCATAATTGGACGTAATTATGGGAAAAGGATCCAATCCACAAGAGATCACCAATGAAATGTATGACTTTTGTTTTAAGAAGAAGGTTCAAATTTCAAATTTTACATCGCGTGGGTTGGATCCTTTTCCCATAACTACGTCCAATTACGACAATTTGAAACCTAATGGGTGTAGTGTAAAGACAAACTGACTTATCTTTATCTTGATAATTGCACGATGGTAATGGATGTGGAATAGATTAATTTACCTGGTGGAAACTGCTTTGTTGGCCGCCCTGATGGAACCCTGACTGTTGTCCTCCAGCGACAGCACCGCCTCCGAACCCAGATGAGCCGCCCGCGAACTGCTGGCCGCCTCCGAACTGTTGGCCGCCCATCGTCCCCATGCCTCCCATGTGTCCCAGGTGTCCACCCATGGGCACTCCGCCCATGGCGCCCATGCCTATGCCACCGCCGAAGGGAATGGCGCCGTACGGCTTGGCGTGAACTGCCACGGCGCAGGCTACGGTCAGCAACTGGGAACACAAAAATAATATGAGCTGTGTAGATGCTATGACAGGGATGAACGGCGTAGAAAAGAGGCCTACGCTGAGCAGTGGGCGTTTTCCGGCTGATAATGCTGATTAGCTGTCTACTGAGAGAGAGTTCATATCATGGTCGTTGAGTATGACAGACTGCGATTAATGTAGATAAAAGTATAATAAATATGGCATGCTTATAATTTTTCTTTTATCCAAAGAGATTGAAGTAGAATTGCAGTAAGAAACGCCTGTCGAAATGAAGAAATTAAAAATCAACGGTATATGATTGACTCATGCCAAAAGACCCTGGACGCTTCGATTCCGACATTTTTGGGAAGCTCCAAAAAGGAACAGATACTGGTCAGATATACGAAATACCACATTTGTCTATCAAATATGTGACCAGATTTTTTTATAGTTTAGACATTTTGTAAAGTAATATGTACATAGTAAGATATAATGAAAAAAAAACGTTATTAAAGAGATGGAATCGGAGATCTAATTTTGTAAGGAATTTCGCCATAAGTCAGCTGGTTCCTGAATGTTTCTTAAGATAAATTACTTGAAGATCTCGTAAATGTAGTTACGAGTAATGTATAGTTTATAGTTACAAATGAGACTTACCAGGAACTTCATGGTTCTTCTCTGGGCACACACAACGGAATGATGTTCTAGCCGCGTCCGCCTATTCTTTTATAACTGCCAATTTGTCTAATGACCACTTAACGGTATTAAACATGCTTAATTGTTTCTCAGATTTCGACTACCTGCGACTAATAGATATTGGACTGCAGTTATTATTAACTAATAGGGTTTAAATGTAATTCTATCTTAATATTGGGTTTTTTGCCCGCTGGGGATTCCAGTGATCTCCCGATATTGTTTTCATTATCGGTTCTAAATCAGTGAAGGAAAATCGTCAGTACATTCACTGATGCCTATTGTTCGACGGAACTTTTGTGAAATGTGTTATTTCCCCAAATAGTCATAAATTCTTGGAAGATTAGGTGTGGTGGATATTATCTGCGTAAACTACCATGTGTTGTGTTCCAGTGTGTTCGTTCGTTGTTATAGTTTGACTAGTGTGTGATTAATTACGAAATGAAGTGCATAGTTATTTTAATCTATACTTGTTTCTTAGAAAGCTTACATGGTTATTTATGCTACTGAGCGTCGATAGAGAGTCATGTGTGCTGCATTATATTTAATATTTATATATATTATTAATGAAGTCCTGATATTCGACGTTACTAAAAAAGTTTGAATTTGAATATGTCAAGTGGAATCCTACTTTTACTCATACAGGTAAATTACCTAAGAGACGTTTTTGCATCTGTAGTAGTATTTGTATATTTACAGGGACACACGTACACGTTGACGTATACAGACACACGTCAACGTGTGTGTGAGGCTGGCTACTGAGGACACAACTACAAATGCAAAAACGTCGCGAAATTTACCTGTACCAACATAAATCCATATTTGTATTATTTGTTTTATTTTCGAACACGAAATATCTATCATGTTTAATGGCTCTTTTTGGAATAATATTTTAGCTCTTTGTAAATAATAATAGTTTGCATACCGTTTTTTCTCCTAGTAGAGCATCCGAGCGAGTTGGTCTAAGGATGAACGTGGACAAGACGAAGATCATGTCAAATGCCCGTGTCACACCAACTCCCGTAACAATCGGACACTTTACGCTCTAAGTTGTAGACCATTACATATACCTAGGACAGACTGTCCAGTTAGGTAAGTCCAACTTCGAGAAAGAGGTTAATCGTCGACTCCGACTCGGCTGGGCAGCGTTCGGGAAGCTACGGCACATCTTTTCGTCCAATATTCCGCAGTGTCTTAAAGTCTTTGACCAGTGTGTATTACCAGTGATGACATATGGCACTGAAACGTGGTCGCTTACTATGGGCCTCATAAGAAGGCTCAAAGTCACCCAAAGAGCAATGGAGAGAGCTATGTTAGGAGTTTCTCTGCGTGATCGCATCAGGAATGAGGCCATCCGCAGCAGAACCAAAGTGACCGATATAGCCTTCCGAATCGCTAAACTTAAGTGGCAGTGGGCGGGGCACATTGCACGTAGAACCGATGGCCGTTGGGGCGGAAAGGTTCTCGAGTGGCGACCACGTACCGGAAGGCGTAGCGTGGGCAGGCCCCCCACACGGTGGACCTATGACCTGGTAAAGGTCGCCGGTGTGCGCTGGATGCGAGTGGCGCAGGACCGGTCATTGTGGAAGTCTTTAGGGGAGGCCTATGTCCAGCAGTTGACGTCTTTCGGCTGACATGACGATGATGATGATAATAATTCATATTACATGTCAATACTTAAGCAGTTAAACAATGAAAAAATAATTAGGTTAAGTATCTACTACAAGCAAAAACTTGTAGAAATTCAAAACAATAGAAATTGAAATATAAAAAAAATTGGCATTGGCTTGCTTATAACCGGTTCATACACAGATTTAAGTTCGCTTCTTTCTTATGGAAATTACTAAATGTAGGTTTACTTATTTCGTATGGAAATTACTACATTTAAGATCTCTTCTTTCGTATGAAAATAACTAAATGTAGGTTAGCTTCTTTCGTATGGAAATTACTAAATTAGGTTCGCTTCTTTTCTGTCTGCAACGTCCGGTACTTTGTTGCCACTCGAGAACTCCATCGCCACCACCATATCAGCCTAAGGACGTCCTCTGCTGGACATAGGCCTCCCCCAATTTACTGAGGAGTAAATGCCATAATTGCAACGCTTGGCATGCGGGTTGGCGATCGCCGTATCTCTACCGCACTCCAGGGATGCTGCTGCCCGTCCCACGGCGGTCTTGGTCGAAGTTTTAGATTTAGGACATACCCGGGTCCAATACTTGAGAACTGTGACTACGAGTATAACTAAATGCGATAAAGTACAATTTGCGATTTCACGGTCAAGGCGCGTGGTAATTTTGGACGGGTTTGTTTTGTTTGTATTCGGTTCTGGTTTCTGGTTTCGCATGCGGCCGCCTCATGGCTATTGTTTACTTTATAATGGCGTTTTACGAAGACGAAGCTACATTCATGGGTACTATAAAATACATGGTGTTCTGCAGATGGATGGACATACATATTTAGCGGATAGATGAGGTCATCTGCTACTCGTAGCACAAACAATTTACTTGGGTCCAAATGTTTTAAAATTTATTTTTTATTTTTCAAATACTCTGTTTTCAAATAGCCGAAATCGTAATATTCTGGAATTAGTCTAGGCATAAACAAAATGTTTTATAATTTTTAATACTCTGTCTTCAAGATTTAAAACCTGAATTAGGTACTTAAAACGGGTTAGAAAACGTACAACATTTTTATCTGCTTGATCTTGCTTGTGCATGACCACGTATCGGATGACCTTATCTATCCGCTCTATAAATGATAAATTCAACTTATATGCATTGGACACAAAAAAATATAACCTATTTTATAAATGTTTACAGAGGCTTGTCCATATATGTACAAACATAAGTCTTAAATATATATATTTGTATGTTTTCTACGCACTAGTCATTCTAATAATGTTCGCATAATTATTTCAACAAGTGTGTAAGTATTTATTATTATATTTTGTAAGTACTATGCCATGAAAAAGTTAAAACCGGACATGTGCGAGTCGGACTCGCGCACCGAGGGTTCCGTAAAAATATTTTTATTATATGAAGTAACTAAAATTTTGCTGTTTTCGCAATTTTTCCTTTATCTGTACTATCAGATGTGGCTTCGTACCAAATTTCAAGATTCTTGAGTTCACGGGAAGTACCCTGTAGGTTTTAATACCCTTGCTTTAATACCCAAAAATACCCTTGCGAGTGTCGAAAATTTGCGGCATAAACGGCTGTATCTTTTGATTGCGTTGGCTTAGAAGTTTGATTTTTCATAGCTCCAAGGGACAGTAGACCTGAGTGTTTGATATAAACTACAGCTTGATACCTACACGCGTTCCTGAGAAAAAGGGTCTTGACAGACAGACAAACGGACGGACGGACGGCCAACAAAGTGATCCTATAAGGATTCCGTTTTATAACCGGTTCTGAAAAATAAACGAGAAGAAAAAGCGTAAAAAGCTGGGCGAGGTGTCCAATTTTTGCATACAATTACAATATCATAGTATTACAAAAGCTATTTTTGCGATAGATTATCCATGTAGGACGCTATCACTGCCAAATCTTCATTATATGTACAAGAATGTTATGAGAGTTCAGCATACATCATGAAGCTAAAGTTGTGTGTCAGAATCGCTACGATTGGAAAGCAGTGAACTCTGCTTCCCCCCTGGGAAACAGGCCTGATTATATGTATGTATGTATACATCACATTTCAGTATTTTACATTACAGAGTCATGGGTCATAAGGTCATAAAACAGATGTAGGTTCGCGTCTGTTCTGTAAACAACATTACAGGTAAATTACTTTCGAGAAGAAGAAGAAGAAGAAGAAGAAGATCTTTGCATTTGTAGTTGTGACCTCTGTAGCCAGCCTGACACACACGTTGACGTGTGTACGTATACGTCAACGTGTACGTGTGTCCCTGTAAATATACAAATACTACTACAGATGCAAAAACGTCTCGGAAGTAATTTACCTATAAATATGATGAACATATGGAATGGCCGTAAAATACATAAATTTTACTAGAGTCTAGTCTTCCAGAAATGTGTAGCTAGCTGCTGGGGACGTCTGTCACATTTACTTAGACGTTTCATATTGGTTTCCTATGATTCGTTTGTTTTGTGTTTATTTTATTTTCTTATTTATTCCACTAAGGGGTCTTTTTCGGTTACTAAAATAAATAAAATATAAATGTGTCATTATATGACTTCTCCGAGTTTGAATTTGTCCCGGGACCCATGACGTTTGACGTTTCTGACGTGCACATAGCCAATATCTCATGTATCTGTCACAAGTGAAATTGTAAAAATTATCAATCATTACAACCTAGTCTTCAATGTCAACAAAACAGAACTAGGCATTAAGTAACAAATTTTTCTAACAGACACTGAATTAATTTCGTCTGCATTTAAGTGTTTGACGTTTCTGACGTGCACATAGCCAATATCTAATGTATCTGTCACAAGTGAAATTGTAAAAATTATCAATCATTACAACCTAGTCTTCAATGTCAACAAACAGAACTAGGCATTAAGTAACTAATTTTTCTAACAGACACTGAATTAATTTCGTCTGCATTTAAGTGTTTTCTCCTTATTTTAGCTCGCTAACGAATTAACACTTCAGTTAGTTAAGCAAAACGGCTTCTTTGAAGATGCCTCTTGGGCATTTCTGTACAAGCAGTGTTTTATTTAATACTATTTTTTACTAAAGTTACATAGTTAGGTCTTAAAATAACACGATTGCTGTAACACATGTACTTTTGTGTTGTGGTTAAATAAAGTTTGTATCTATCTATCTAACAAAACCAGTGTATCGAGAGAAACTCCTTATATTACGTAACAGTATAAATACTATACTATTACTACTGATTATCTTTTGCCCGCTACGTCGCCCGCGTTACTCGTTTATATCAAAAGAAGATACAAATATGCGATTTTTTGTTTCGACGCATTAAGGCATCTGCCGACGCCTGATTATAGGCGGGGCGGTATCGGTATTTGGTTTTTTGATGTGAGCTTGCTGATGTCACACAGATGTGCTCACTTGACGGGATATGTCAGTATTCCATTTCATCATCATCATTATCATGTCAGCAGAAGGACGTACACTGCTGGACATCGGCCTCTTCCAAAGAGTTTCACAATGACCGGTCCTGTGCCACCCGTATCCAGCGGACTCCCGCTGAGTACTGCAGTACTCAGCTCTTGCATTGGAGTATTGCATTTGCGCATAAGTAATATCATGCGCGGAAGCGGCTCAATGCTGCACTCGTACCGCGCTTTCCGCCCTATACGCGCCGTAAGTTGTAGTTTCGTTTTGCTTATGTAAGAATTAGTTTTTTAATAGTGTTTCTGTAAATAAAGCAATGTTAATTATTGCAATCATATTTCATACTTTATGAAATACGTATTTCATTTACACGAACTCTATACCGGTGGTTAAATAATTGATGTTTAAAATCCGGTTCGTAGCTATGTCGTGTGGTTTTTGGCACTCGCTATAATGCGCATCCAATTACTTTTTAATTAGTTTGTGCGTACATATTATATCTATTAATATTACTTTTATAAAGTATTAATGGTTTTCCTACAATAGGTAAGCCCTTTTTTACAAGCTATTATTTAATTTACACTATTTGTATGTCCTCAAAATTTGCAGTCCATCAGGATGCCATACCAAATACACTTTAAGGAAAAAAAGGTACCTATAGGCGGTAATAAAGCTTGTACCAAAATCAATTTTCAGAATCATATTTGTACGTCTTACTGCTTTAGATGAAATAATCCCTCTAACCGCCGATATTGTCACGAGTAGGTGATTTTCTGTGTATTTTTATTACGTCACATGTGAGCTTCAACACACTAAAGAGACGTTAATTTTAAGATTGGTTTCACTATTTGTATAAATCCAAAATTAAATTAAGCTAGATACTCAATTTGCCGGTCTGCACTCGAATTTGCCGGAACTACCCTAATGAAACTACTCCAACCTGAAAGCTACTTTAATACGTTAGTAATAAAGATTATTACGGCGCTTCAGCACAAAATGGGCGTACGAAAAGGTTTTCATGAAATAGTTTCCTACGAAGTTTTTAATTTTGTTGAAGTGTCCATGTCTTTTTTAAATCTGTGCTCGGGAATAATTAATTGGAGATAAAATATGGGATGAGCAACCTTTTCATATTAAAACGATATCCTAGGTTAGTGTATAATATTATTAAAATTACTAGCTTTTATTTAACTTACAATCTTTGTACTTTGTTCAGGTACATTTTTTTAAATCTTTATTAAAGAGCTTTATCGCTTAGCGATTATGACTCTAGGTCAAATCTTGCAACTGAATTTAAAAGCAGTTATCCTAAGCGATTGAGTTGGAATTTGGCATACTTATGTAAGTTCAGTGACAATGCAATACTATGGTACCACCAACCTGATCGGATGATGGAGATAGAACGTGGCTATAACAACTCTTGATCATTATCAAAGTGAAATGTGGATAACAAGGAAATATTATTAAAAATGTTTAAAATACCATAAATAAGCAGAAGTTGGATGTAAAGTAAAAAAAATGTTGACAGAAAAAGAACGAATTTTGCTAGTTATAATTTGAAACGTGCTCGAGTCAAAACTAAACGCACCATACTACTCAAAACACAGACCATTAGTTCACCTGCATTGTCGTCGGTTCGTTGACCTCTTATCGCAATCTCGACGCTGATAACAGCCTCGTTACAAAACCATCAACGCTTACTTTACTTACAAATACGTAGCAGCGTGGGTAGGCCCCCCGCAACCGTGTAGACTCGGGCAAGAATAGGTCTACGATCTCCCCAGCCTATCGTAAAAGGCTACTAAACGGGGTCACCGGGGTTGTGAGTACACTACGTGACGGGGACCACAGTACCCCAGGGAAGAATTGATAGGAACCAAAAGCAGTAAAGCGCAAGGGGGGGGGGGGGCTCCAGTGCGTTCAGTAGTGAGATCCTGGAGTCCTCCGCATTAGAGCGCAGATGCCGGTCACCGTGGAGTTTTCAGTGGCTAGAAATACCACATAGGCCAGTCATTCCCCGATGGCTGGGTCTTGGACCAGGCCCCCCACAAGGTAGACTGATGACCTGGTAAAGGTCGCGGGAGTCCGCTGGATGCGGGTGGCGCAGGACCGGTCATTGTGGCGATCTTTGGGGAAGCCTATGTCCGGCAGTCGACGTCCTTCGGCTAATAAATATGTCGTACAGTCGCCATAAGAATCTGAGCAGGTTTCTCGGCTGACTGTACGTTCCCACGACAAAGCCACCAAATTCATGATTATGTATTGTCACTGGGTGCGTAATGCGTATAGATATTTTCGATAGTCATTAGGGATAATTACTGGGTATTAATAGCTACTTATTATCAATCACCATCAATAATTACTGGGTTTAGGCCATGATATGACTTCGATTTTTCATAAACGAAAGTTGACAGATATTGTGATTGTTGAATAACAAACAGCAACTCGAAATCGATATTGTTATTTCAAAAAACCGGGCTATTTAGCGGTAAGCCCGCCTTTTCTGCTTACCTATATCTCGCGATTGTAATAAAATTGAGATTGTGATAAAGCGTATTTGTATCTTATGAAAATATTTATTCAAGTACCAAGAAAATATATAAGAGAATACTTAACCAAAGTAACTTAAATAATATTAAAACTGACTTCAATCTAAAACAGGGCCTTGGAGGAGTGTCGTGGAATGAGCTCCCTGCCGAGGTTTTCGCGAGGAACTACAGTACTTATGGGATTCTTCAAGAACGGAGTGTATAAATTATTAAAGGGTCGGTAACGCGCATGTGACACCCCTGAAGTTGCAGGCGTCCATAGGCTGCGGTGCCCGCTTACCATCAGGCGGGCCGTACGCTTGTTTGCCACCGACGTGGTATGAGAAAAAAGTACTCGAGGATGCTGGCGGCATTCCGTCGCTGAATCGCAATGCTGAGAAGTTGGGCGATGAAATCGTTTGCTCTTCGGTCACAAGTTAGTTATTAGACGCTTCGCAATTTCAGTACCTAACCCCTTTATTCATAAAACTTAACAAACCTCTTTTAACTAAAAGATGTTTTGTCCCTTTCTCAGAAACGTAAATGTCAAAGTGACAGATAAAGCCAAACCAACTTTAGCGGCTTGTTAACTAATAGAGGCTTGATGGACGTTTATGAATAAGGGGTAAGTAAATAACTTGTGTGCCTCAGAATCAGCTCATGACCACGGTTATTTACATTCGAAACGTCGGGCAAACCTTAAAAAAGGTTTAATAATTTTCAGTTGTACGCGATTAAGTCCCATTTCTCAATAATAATGTGTAAAAATGGTGCAAATTTAAATCAATAACTTGTGTGCGCGCTGGTACCCCATAGTCCTAGATTTTGACGCCGAAAGGTAGAAAATTACGCCGAAACTACGCCGAGGCTCTTATATTTTTTTTTAGTAAAAATGGGATTGCTCTTGGCCAGCATCTAGCCAGGGGGCAAAGATGAGGCCGACGATGAAGCGAGCTCACCCAGAAGATGCCTATTCGCTCGAGCCTTAAGCCTAGGTAAATAACCTAGTCCTTTTTAAGGCACGACTGAATAGGCATCTTCTGGGTGAGCTCGCTTCATCGTCGGCCTCATCTTTGCCCCCTGGCTAGATGCTGGACAAGAGCAATCCCATTTTTTATAAAAAAATTGGTTGTTTGTAAAGTAGGTTTACGATCGAGATGTTTACGTGATAACGTCTTACTTCACTTGCACTTCACTTATACCTGCGATCGCGCTCGTGAGGTTTTGGTGTGACACAAGTTTCTGAACATGTCACCCGACTAAAACGATTTTAAAGACGTTATCACGTCAAAAAAAAAAAACTTTATCAGCTCTGTGGCGCATTTTAATATTATCCAATTACTGAGATTATTTATTCATCGCGTTATTATTTACTTCCTCTTAATTATTTACATCATCTTGGAGCCTTTCACGTTCATTGGACCGTGCTGCTTAATTAACGAAAATAACTCAATTGCGAATCTGTATTAAAACAAGAAGGGTAAATGCAAAAGCCCTGTGGTTACCTCTCACGGCGGTGCGGTTCTGCGGTTTACCCTCCTAACTTATGGCCTCACACTCGCCTTTACCCTATGAGGAAGAGAATTATGGTTTCAAAAGGAAAGTTGTATTTAAACGGTCTCTTGAAAATTCTTGTAAAGGCCATGAAGATTTAATATCCACCAGAGATATGGAAATATGTGATTCTGTATAACCTCTATATGAATTAGTGCTGCAATATTACGACGACCTGTTTAGCCTAGTTGGTAGTGACTCTGCCTCCGAAGCTAGAGGTCCGGGGTTCGAATCCCGGCCAGGGCATTTATTTGTGCATTTTTCACGGATATTTGTTCTTGGGTCTTGGATGTTTTCTATGTATTTAAGTATGTATTTATCTATATAAGTATGTATATCGTCGTCTAGTACCCATAGTACAAGCTTTGCTTAGTTTGGGACTAGGTCGATTTGTGTAAGATTGTCCCCCAATATTTATTTATTAACGCTAGATGTCGCTGTACCCTCTAAGCGGATTTCTGCATCACGCTGTTAGATTTTTCTTGTGTTGTATAAGGGGCAATTAATTAGAGAAGCAATGTAACTAAAACCGAAATGTTTTGTTAGGCCAATAGACCACTCGGGACTGAATTTCAGCTTCAACATTATTGACATTTAGCTTCCGAGTCAAATATATGAATACACAGCTTCGGAAATCTCTTCGTTCATCCGCTTTACGGAAGCGACTACCATTCGACCTGGGCTCAGTCGGAAAAGGAAACCTTTTTGGGACTAGGCCGGTTTCCTCACGACGTTTTCCTTCACGGAAAAGCCACTTCTAAATATTCAATGTTGATTAAATATTTCGTGCATAAGTTTTTTGAAAAACTCGAACCGCCGGCCTCCGTATTAAAAGACACGTGCCTTACCGCTCGGCTACCAGTGGCTTTGTCTGTGGGTTACCATTATTGACGGAGCGAGCGAAGCGTCTCCGTTACAGCTTGAGCAACAATGCTTTCTCAGATTTTCGGATGCTCACCTCTGCATATGGCTTTTCTCTACAGATTCTAGTGACATTCTATGAGGAGTTTATAATTATTATGATTTTTGCAGTCTTGTGCTTGCTCGGTCTTTTACGGGAGCGCTCCAATCTCGTTCAATCGGGTTGAGGATCTAGTTCGGTCTTTTTAGTTCCTTCGCTCTTTTAGGTCAGTGTGGGAGTGGCCGAGTACGCGACGTTGCGCACCCGCGTGATGCTACCCTGTGTTACCCGGTCACCCGCATTTCATTCCGTTCCACTCTCGCTCTGCTGCTGAACTAAAGACCGAAGACCTATTTAGAGCGTGATTGACGAACTAGTTCCTATCATTCTGAGATGGGAATTCATTCCTAATAGTTCCTAGTTCCTGACCGACACGAGCCTAGATTTTAGTGTCGATTCATTTTGGAAATATGAATAGGGAAATTCGCGATGTACTAAATAGTAATTAATAATTTATTTAAACAACGTAATGTAATGAATGGTGATTTCGTGTTATTGTATCAATTCCATTAAATACTACGAATAATTTATGAACCATCAATTAACTACTTATTCACTGATTTACCGATAGTGCATAATGCGGTTCATTATGTTCGTTTGGAATTTTCACATTAGTATATATACTGATTATGCTATTCATTAGTGTTGTTGATAATTAATAGAGATGCTCCGATATTTCACTGATAATCAAATCAGCAACTTTTTACGAAACGTCGAAACCCCTCGGTTCGTATAAAAGTTTTTTCTCAAACATGCAATGAAATATTCATGTTATGTTCCTTATAATAGGCTGCGAAGTGTGACGTTTCAGGTGCGGCTAGAACAAGAGGTCGTTAATGCAATTTCATACAAATGTTGCAGGCCTAGGCCGGCAAAGTCCTCTTTTTTAATTTCCATTCCACATAAATTTGTGGCACAGGCATCATGACATTCTGCCACTATGCGTATTAAAAATAAAACTTTGATTTTTTTGTTGTTTATTTCATTGCATGTTTGAGAAAAGCACTATACATACCTCGGCGGGAAATATGGGGTTGCCCGCCTGAGACCTATCCGACCTCGCTTCGCTCGGCCGTCTATATGTCTTCGGCCGGCAACCCCTTTCGTCCCGGCCTCTGTAGTAATGTACTATTAAGGAAATATGCCAAACGTCGTCACAGTTTTCTATCGTCAAAATGCGTCCTTTATTTCATGTTTATGTATTTCAGTATGTTTTAAAATTGGGTACAGGTAAATTACTATCGAGACGTTTTTGCATCTGTAGTAGTGATTGTATATTTACAGGGACACACGTACACGTTGACGTATACAGACACACGTCAACGTGTGTGTGATGCTGGCTACAGAGGACACAACTACAAATGCTTTTAAACGTCTCGAAAGTAATTTTCCTGTAATTAAGCTAAAGCAGCTAAAGTTTGATTTTTATCGAATATCTTGGTAAGATTTTGTTTATTGGTATTTGGTAACGTGAAAAAATATACTTTTTAGAGTTGTGAATGTCATGTAGGTAGACAATAAATTTAGAATAAAAATTACAGGTTTAATCTACCCTTGTTTTGGTACAATTTGGGATGTGAGTGAATAAACATGTGCAATCAAATAAAAGGTTCATTTATTATTTAAAACATAACATTGGCGACGTGTGAATCTCAAAAATGGCAGTTTCCAACATAGCAAACATTGTGTTACCTGGGAAGTTCATACCAAACAAAGACAATTGGGAAAACTACAGAGAACAACTTTTCTTTGCGTTGGAGGCGTCAGGACAATTGGAAAGCGTGCAGAAACGAGCCTTGTTTTTGTCTCAATGTGGAAAGGAGGCATTTTCATTGATTGTGTCATTGTTGTCACCTAAAAAGCCCAGTGAGGTAGGCTTCGATGATATTATAAGAGTGTTGAACAAATTCTTTGTACCTACGCCGCATCCGATATTAGAAACGGAAAAGTTCTATAACAGAAGGCAAAGAACGAGTGAAACAATCACAAGTTTTGTGGCGGCGTTACACGACATAAGTTCACGGTGTTTGTTTACCGATTTAAACCGTCGGATTGCGGAACAAATCATACTTGGCGTGAATCAAGCAAGTTTGAAAAAGGAGCTGTTGAAAATTAACATCAGTGATTTAACATACGACAAAGTGGTTCAACTAGCACTAAATTACGAAGCAATCTCAGAGAACAACGAATCAAATCGTTTCCTAGCCAGAACATATGGTGACGTAACTCAGGGTTCCGGCACGAGTGCGCATAACTCGAGCGAGCCGATGGAAGTAAACGATATTCAAACGAAGCCTTGTGTACATTGCGCTAAACGCCATGGGACCGCACGATGCAAATTTCGGAACGCAACCTGTTACAAATGTCAAAAAAGAGGGCATACAAAGGCAGCGTGTGAAACAAACGTAAACAAAACGGCAAAACAACGCGTAAATAAATGTGAAGTGTGTTCTTCGGTGTCGGACAGGGAAGACGACAGTGACGAACACAGTGCTGAAGATACTCACGGCATCTACGGCGTGCACGGCGTAGGAGACGCCGGCGCGCGCGCGCCTCCTGTCATGGTGGAGGTCTTGGTGAACGGCGTGCCGCTGGCGATGGAGGTGGATTCGGGCTCCGCGCGCTCAATTCTGCCGCACAGCCTGTACCGGCAGCACCGCCGCGCGCTCCCAGGCGACCTATCGCCGTGCAAGAGCAAGTTGGTTACGTGGACGAACGACGTTTTGAAGATTGTTGGCCAAACGATGGTGGACGTTGCGTACAAGGACAAAAGTGTTAGATTGCCGTTGTTAGTGAGCTGTGGCAGGGGGCCAGCTTTACTCGGCCGTGCGTGGTTCGAATCCTTGGGAATTTCAATTCACGGAGTAAATTCGGTTACGGAAGCCACAGTGGACGTGGTTGCGAAGTTTCCGAAGTTGTTCGACGATGATATGGACAAGTATAATGGACCGTTAGTGCATATCGACTGTAAAGAAGGAACAAGCCCCGTATTTTTACGTTGCCGCCCGGTTCCATTCCCGTTGCGAGAAAAAGTTAACGACGAGTTAAATAGGATGATGTCAAATGGAATCATAACTCCTGTAAAGCACTCACGATGGGCAACACCGCTAACAATAGTTCCCAAACCTGATGGTTCGCTGCGTGTGTGTGGTGATTATAGGAGCACAGTCAATGCATCCTGTTTAGGTGACAGCTACCCACTACCGACATCAAATGAGGCATTTTTTTCTTTGGCAGAAGGCAAATATTTCTCTAAGGTGGACCTTAAACAAGCATACAATCAGCTAAAAGTGGATAATGAAACAGCAGAACTACTCACACTTAATACACCTCTGGGGTTAATGAGAATGAATCGCCTTGCATATGGGGTTAATGCCGCAACAGGTATCTTTCAGAGGCTGATGAACTCTATACTTGCTGGAATTCAAGGAGTGGCCTGCCTGCTTGATGATGTGGTAGTCTGCGGCATAACATTGCAAGAACACGATGAGCGACTTGGAAAAGTACTCAAAAGGCTTGAAGACCTTGGTCTGAAGTTAAATAAGGCAAAGTGTATTTTTTCAACAAGAAGAGTAACCTTCTTAGGTTATGAAATCGATGAAACTGGAATACATCCTGCAAAAGAGAAAATCCAGGAGATTTCTGATAAACCTGCACCTACAAACAAAAAGTCTCTGAAGGCATTCCTGGGTTTGTATAACTTTTATGAGCGGTTCTTAAAAGATAAAACTGTAGTACTGGGGCCCCTATACAAACTGTTGAAAGACAAGGCTAAATGGCAATGGGGTAGCATTGAGCAAGCAGCCTTTGATAAAGCCAAGCTGCTACTTACCTCGGATTTGACACTGGTACATTACAGTCTAGAGAAGGACCTATACATGATTTGTGACGCTAGTGAATACGGGGTTGGTGTTATATTGGTTCATCGGATGGAAGACGGCACTGAGCGACCTGTCATCATGGGCTCAAGAACGATGCAACCCCATGAACGACGATACGCTCAAATAGACAAGGAAGCTTTGGCTATTATGTTTGGCCTTAAAAAATTCAGGCAGTATTTGTTGGGACGGCAGTTTGTAATATTCACAGACCACAAACCACTGCTAGGAATTTTTGGCCGAAACAAACCAATACCAGAGATGGTGTCAAATAGAATGCTACGATGGGCACTGTGCCTGAACTCATTTGATTATGATCTTAGGTATCGTCCAGGAAAAAATATGGGCAATGCTGATAGTCTCAGTCGATGGCCAACCCCACATACCAAAGAAGACCATGATGAAGAAGAAGATGATGATGAAATTTACCTGCTTAAAGAGGCTGACATTGACTCTAAAACAATTGCAAAAGAAACCGACAAAGATCAAATACTCAAAAGGGTCAAGTATTATTTACTACATGGTTGGCCAAATAAGATAGAAGATCCTGGATTATTGCCATATCATAGAAGAAAAGACTATTTATCACTTAATAAAAACTGCATTCTATGGTCTAATAGAGTAGTAATTCCCAAGTCACTGCAAGAGAATGTTCTGAAACAACTACATGATGGTCACTGTGGGATCGTACAAACAAAAATGATAGCCAGGGGATATCTATGGTATCCTTCATTAGATGCGGACATTGAAGAAATGGTAGCAATGTGTGAAAAATGTCAGTCATGGAGGAATAACCCTCCAACAACAGAACATATTTGGCAGCCAGCCACAAAAAGATGGTCACGGATACACATAGATTTCATGGGCCCATTTATGGGAAAGACATTTTTAGTTTTAATTGACGCTTATAGTAAGTGGCCAGTGATTGAAATGGTGCCCTCAATGTCAAGCAAAACAGTTATTGAGATACTGAATAAAACTTTTGCCGACAATGGGTTACCTGACATTGTGGTATCGGATAATGGCTTAGCATTTACTTCTAAAGAATTCCAAGACTATATGTCTAAGAACCGGATTCGACATATTACTGGCGCGCCGTACCATCCGGCAACTAACGGCCAAATTGAAAGGACTATACAGACAATAAAATCCAAATTGAAGAAACAGACATCTATGGCTTGGCCAGAGCGAGTAGCGAAAGTGCTATTTCAAATGCGAACTGTCCCAAGCACAGTGACGGGCAAAACGCCTGCTGAAATGTTGAACAACCGTAAATTCAGAACGACCCTCACGCTTCTTCACCCCGATTCTGATTTATCAGATGATTTAGAACTTGGGATGGAGGAGGATGTAAGAAAACATACGAAAAACTTCAAGATTGGTGATCATGTTTTATGAAGACTCTATAATATGAATCAGAAGTGGCAGCGCGGAGTTGTGACAGCTGTGGATGGCCCAGCTGTATATGAAATACAGACTAGTGATGGAGCCAAGCACAGAAGGCATGTGGACCAATTGCTTAGGACAAGGCTCCCTAGTGACATACCGGATATGACTCAAAAGTATAATGACCCTGATGATTGTGGGACCCGTAATGATGATGACAATGATGTTGTAGTACCGCCACCAGAAGAGTGGCAGGAAATCATTGGAGTATAGTGAGTTATAAATACTATTATAAATGTTGATTAACTTGTTAATTTTGATGATGATATCTCAAAACTTAAGGGAAAGGTGTCATGTAGGTAGACAATAAATTTAGAATAAAAATTACAGGTTTAATCTACCCTTGTTTTGGTACAATTTGGGATGTGAGTGAATAAACATGTGCAATCAAATAAAAGGTTCATTTATTATTTAAAACATAACAGTGAAATACCGTATTATTCGGTGTTCTGCAAATTTGGCATATTTTTGTATGTTTGGGTTATTCGACGTAACTGCCGAATGTTTACCAAATATTTTTAGAGATGGTTTACAAGTTGCAAGAAAGTAATAGCGTCAGTGTCATATGAAGTTATTATTTTTGAATGCGTAATTATTATATTAATAACAGATTAAACTCTACTTCAAATATTTGTTTAATTAAATAACGCGATATTTATTTATTAACAACTTGCCGGCGGCGTTTCGACACGGGTTGCACTGGTCATAAAACTGACGTATCAGCAAGTTGTCAACTGAGTTTGTGTGCAATTGATGGTGATTACAATAAAAATAAATTACTCTTAAAGTACCAATAAACAAAACTCACGTAAATACCCGGAATAAATATCGCATGTCTACTTATTTTTACAATTTTAAAGATTTTTAAATACATGAACAGCAAAAAATGTACGCTATTTGATCATAGAAAACGCGTGACGTCACTTGTTGCTATTTTCTTACAAACTTATACTAAGGTACTGGTCCCACCGCCGGTGACGAGCGAGAAACGATTAGAATTTAATACTAGAACGAGTGGGCGAGCGGGCGAGAAGCAAGGGTTTTTGTATGACCTTATCGCTTACTCGCCGGCGGTGGGACCAGTGCCTAACAGAGCGTTTTTTACGTTTGATTAAAAGTTGCTGATTTGATCATCAGCCAACATCCCTAATAATGAGAAGAGAGTTGATCCGTAATGGGTCACCAATTGCACACCTTGCGATATTATTGCATACATACGATCGGTTGCAGTACCCGGATGGGAGTTATTTATAACTACGTAACACTACCTCCAAACGCAATTAAAATCACTCACACTGTAACAACAATTTTATAATAGTATTATTTTTCTTTTTTTTCCAATGTGTCATATAATTAGCTCGTAAGTAAGCTATTAACTATATTGTCCACGATTTCGGTGTCGATACAAACCCGATAGGATTTAACGACACTTTTCCGTTATACCAATGTATCATTTTTCTATTGACAATAAAAAAAAATAGTCAACTTAGCCAGTGGGTCCCGTTGACTGCTCCAAAACTAACTTAGCGCACAGCAATCAAACCCGCGCTCCGAAATGACTACTAAATGTCGAAATCATTCGAACCCACGCGATTTTCACGAGCCATCGACTAGTTTGTAATAAAGTAGAACTATGCCGAAATCACCGTTAGATACGACGACGAGCGAAACGAGTAGGAGTGTTAGGTATCTTACGACCACAAGCCAGTTTGACAGTAGATGACAAGTCTCCCTAAGGCTTAATTAAAAAGAGTGAAATCATTGAAAGATTCGTCGCCTTGGGATAAACCCGCGGGAGCTCAGTTGGAAAGAGCGATGGACGGATTCCAAAGGTCGTGGGTTCAAATCCCGCCCGGGTCAATCAATTTTTCAATTTCGATCGGAAACCACAAGCCATTCGAATACTTTGTAATAAACTAGAATATTCAGTTGACTCTAAAAAGTACAAACTTTTATAGTAGTCGTTTAAGCCCGCGGGATATAAGTTAAATATAAAATATCATCTTTGCCTCATCTTTGCCCCCCTGGCTAGATGCTGGCCAAGAGCAGTCCCATTTTTAATTAAAAGAAATAAAAATAAAAGACAATAGAGGTCGACGTAGTGACTAGGATTGAAAAGGTATGCTTCGGCGGTTTGGGCATGTTGAGAGGATGTGCGAAAGCAGACTGACTAAGAGGATTTACGTTCAGGAGATGGATGGAAGGTTTGGAAGGGGGCAACCAAGGCGAGGGTATCTTGATCATATTTCTACGATACTGAAAAATCAGGAGTAACTACCCGCAACCGACGAGCATGTATGAGGAGATGTTTGGATGTGATTGAAGCGAAGAAGTATATAAGGACCGCTAGTATTTGGCATTCTCTGCCTACCCCAATGGGATACGGGCGTGAGTATATGTTTGTATGTGTGTCCTTTAAGTCCGCGGGCCGAGTGAGATGTGGGCTGACTTGACCCAGTGTTGATGACTGCTAGAGATGCAAGAAAAACAATAAAGAGAGCAATGTAGGTTCCTCATTCTCCATCTTCACACAGTGTACTCGGGAGCTCTACAATATTGTATTTATGTATGTTTATGTAAAGTGTTTATATTGATTTAGTCTTCGCATTTTCTTGGCAGATATTATCAAACTTTTTTCTTTGCACCTTTCATAAATCTCTGTTTAGCCCAATGGTTGGCTGGTAGAGAATGCCATTTAGCATTAAGCCCGCCATTTGTACAATTGTTTAGTCGGCCTGTTTAGCCTAGTTGGTAGTGTCACTGCCTTCGAAGCTAGAGGTCCCGGGTTCGAATCCCGTTAAGGGCATTTGTCTCTGTGGTGAGCAGAGACATTTTTTCCTGAGACTTGGATGTTTTCTATGTATTTAAGTATATATCTATTAAATATATCGTCGTCTAGTACCCATAACACAAGCCTCATTTGAGCTTCCCATAGTAAGCTCAAATGAGGCTGTAAAAACTAGCTCGATTTGTGTAAAAAATTGTTCCCTAATATTTATAAAAAAAAAAAAAAACATTTTGTGCAATAAAGTTTAAATAAATAATGTATTGTGTTGAAGAGCATGTTTTTGTTAACTTTCAATCATCCATTAGGCTGTGCACTTATTTGCCACGGTAGATAGTTAGCAAGTACCCTTAACTAACGACTGACAGGCCTAGCATGAAGCGGGTAAACCTATAATGAGTTAACTTTTACGCCGTACCATTCCCCCTTAATAGTTCGTCGACAGCTGACGGCTTTCGGGCGTACCGTGCGTCTATATATAGATTATATAGTGGCTTATGTTACTATATTATTAGTAAAATATGCCTGAGACTTGTTTCCTACTTTAATAAGGCGACTTCCTGACACAGCGGGGTGGGATCTTTACGTGGTATTTTGTTCGTTGATTTGAGCTTACTGACACGGAGCGCTCGTGGGCCAGCGGCGCCCGCGTACCGCGTGCGGTATACGAGGTTAAGCAATGCCGGGAGGGGTCAGTCCTTAGATAGGTGACCGCTTTGAGTGGTTGCTAACTGAGCGCTCCCGTGCTTTGGAAGGCACGTTAAGCCGTTGATCCCGGCTGCTGTCTATGATAGCAGTTGTTAAGCCAAGTTAGAGGCCTCCGGGCGGCTTGAGAACTTCTTACAGTCAAGTTGCCCACTCACTTGACAAGCCTAATCCCAATAAGGTCTGCTTTCCCCCTCGGATTGGAAGGTCAGATGGCAGTCGCTGCCGTAAAAACTAGTGCCTACGCCAATTCTTGGGATTAGATAGCGGACCCCGGGCATCCTTCAGGATGCAAATGTACTAGGAATAACGCTAGGATATGTTGATATGAGCTTACTGACCGCGAACAGCCATCCTCACCTACATTTTCGCAGAAGTAACACGCGGGTTCGAATCCCGGAATGTATTTGCTGTTAGTTTATCGGTGAAGGGAAAACGTGGAGTTTTAAAGAGTCTACATCACGCTGACACCACTGGAGTTGCAAGACTCCATAGGCTGCGGTGACCGCATACCATTAGGCGGGCCGTGCGCTTGTTTGCCACCAGCGTGGTATAACTAAAACGTCACCCAGAGAGCACTGGAGGAGGGGGCTATGCTGGGACTTGGGAGTTTCTCAGCGCGATCGCATCAGAAATAAGGAATCCGAAGCAAAACCAAAATAACTTAGCGCATCACGTAAAACTATACTTGTGACGAAATATAACCATCAGAATTACATTTTATTGTCAGGTAAAATTAACTAACATGAACAATAATTGTATGTAATATGTATGTATGTAAGCACTTTATTGTACACAATAACAGTTTAAAACATACATGTCACACAGGATCAGAGTACAAAGGCGAACTTATCCCTATGAGGGATCTCTTCCAGCTAACCTTTGAGGGGTTAACCTTTTTTGATAATTTATAGTAATTTTATAAATACATAACTTAAAACAAATATAAAATGACAAATTACTAGAAAACTAAAACTGACCGAAAATTAAACTAAACTATGTCTAAAAAATTTTAAACACAAGGTGTTACTGCGGATGCTCTAAGACAGCATCGTTTTAAATATTTGCTCCTGTTACAGGGTCACCTTACTTTTATTTAATTTAATAGGCACACAAAACAGACAACATTCATTTTTGACGGCCTGTTTAGCCTAGTTGGTAGTGACACTGCCTCCGAAGCTAGAGGTCCCGGGTTCGAATCCCCGCCAGGGCGTTATTTGTGCATTTAGCACGGATATTTGTTCCTGGGTCTTGGATGTTTTCTATGTATTTATCTATATAATTATGTATATCGTCGTCTAGTACACATAATACAAGCTTTGCTTAGTTTGGGACTACACTCGATTTGTGTAAGATTGTCCCCCAATATTTATTTATTTATTTATTGGCAGAAAAATAAGATAGATCAAAGTTATTGATTTGAATGCTATCCAAAACATGTATGCACACCATGATTTAAGTATCAGCGAGCGTACAACTAAAACTACACTAAACTAGGTACATACATAATAAAATATTTGAGCCTTGTATAAACTTATCATATCAAGTTTTGCGAACTGAGACTTACAAAGCAATAACTGTAATATGTATGTAAATTTATCGCTACTAGTTTAACTGTAAAGTGTAACCAATTAGAGAGAATATTGATGAGTTGCCAACTCGCTAATGGGGGTTAATGAGGAATCGGTATTGGTTCTAATTTGGATTAACATAGAGCAGTGTACCGGATTAGTGATCTCTATACGCGGTGAAATCAAATTGAAGATACAAAAGGTAAAAATACCAATCTGACCATGATTTTGAACAACTGTCTTTCGATTCCCGAACTGAGTGCAAGTTTTTTTAAATCTATGAATGCAGTTTTTCGTGTCACTAAAATCGACGCTATGGCGCCTAGGAACAGATTTCCCTATCTCTTATAGTTTCTGACTTTACGCTCCTTACCCATTGGATTGATCATTCTGTAGTATATACTATACAAGTAAATGTAATTCATTTAACGTAGTTATAGATTTGTTTTTTGATATAAATCATAATATTAATGTGCATTTTCACAGTAATTTTCGAATTTGAATGAGTTGTTTTTTCGTAATTG
This sequence comes from Notocelia uddmanniana, assembly GCA_905163555.1. Lineage (NCBI taxonomy): Eukaryota > Metazoa > Arthropoda > Insecta > Lepidoptera > Tortricidae > Notocelia > Notocelia uddmanniana. The sequence goes on along the minus strand of LR991075.1, from coordinate 14,675,506 downwards.
CTTAATAGAAAAAATATGTTATAAAAGTTACTTTAATCCTTTGAACGCTTTCATATTTGAATGAAGTAATCACTCAGACGCCAAGGTATCAAAAATTGATGTAACGTTTAAACCAATAAAAACAATTCATATTAGATTTTTCCATGATCAAAGTACACCTTCACTCCGGCCTTTTTAGTGGTTGTTGGCGTGGTGGGTACGACGACACCACCACTACCACCATATCAGCCAAAGAACGTCCACTGCTGGACATAGGCCTCACCCATATTTACGGGGGGTATATGCCATAATCGCCACGCTTGGCATGCGGGTTGGCGATCGCAGTATCTCCACCGCACTCCAGGGATGCTGCTGCCCATCCCACGACACACGACCACTCTATAGGTTCTTGACGTTCGAAGGGTTAATACATCATGAAGGAGATATGTACTCGTATTATTGGCAGCTACTGTGTTTTGTTATATGTGTGTTAATCTATTCTATACGAATAGGATAGACATTACAATCTCATATGGCGGCTCATTCGCGCAAATATTAACAATGCTATCAAATACTATTCAAAGTTAATAGTTACGGATCAGTACGCTTTGTGATTGTATCTCTAATCTCCGGATACGACATGTGGCGGAATTTCCGTGAATACATCTTGGAATACGTCGGCTTTCAGGATGTGTGGGAAATTCGGGGAAATATCTACCGTCTTCGCGAGATGAGACGTTTTACTATGTATTGATTTGGAATCGGTTTGCTATTTGTGGTATTGACATTAATAGCATGTCTTATAATAGTTATAACTATCGTTGTATTTTCACTTCTGATTTTGGAGGACTTAGGAGGTGATACACTTACCTATTAGGAAGAGTTTGAACCTTCTGTCGTAGTTCGATCAGTGATAGTTTTTTTTAATCGAGATTTTCTGTTTTTTAATGTGTCCCAATAATTTACATGAAAAATATACACTGGAGCAAAGAAGATATACACGACTGGAGTGTATCACCTCCTTAAGTTCCTACATCGTTATTACATCGAACAATCCGTATAACCGAACCGAACAATCTGTATATAAAAAAAAAGCCACCATTGCCGCCAAATACTACATATGTTCGCTGTGGAATTCGTTGTTCTTTTTGCGAAGATATTTTCCTGCAAACGCAGTAAAAAGTATAAAAAAAGTATTAAGTATTGTCTATCTAAAATAGCCGATATAGCCCTCCGAATTGCTAAACTTAAGTGGCAGTGGGCGGGGCACATAGCACGTAGAACCGGTGGCCGTTGGGGCGGAAAGGTTCTCCAGTGGCGACCACGTACCGGAAGGCGTAGCGTGGGCAGGCCCCCGACACGGTGGACTGATGACCTGGTAAGGGTCGCGGGTGTCCGCTGGATGCGGGTGGCGCAGGACCGGTCATTGTGGAAGTCTTTGGGGGAGGCCTATGTCCAGCAGTGGACGTCTTTCGGCTGACATGATGATGATGATCTAAAATAGTTCACGGTGTGATATATATATATATATATATAGTGGTCATATAGTGAATAACGACAAGAAAAAGTTCGTCTATTTTAGTTTTTAAGAGGGCGCAGTACGCTCGGTTCTCCATACAAACGTATTTACGCTCTCATTTTAAAACGCCATGCTAGAATAACATGAAACTTTGTATACACAATGGGATCCGGCATATCTAGGTCGAAAATTAGTTTCTGTTGCTTGAAATTGTAAAACAAAATAAAATACAGCGGTTTTTTGAGTTTTTACGGCTTGTATGAAAACCTTAATAACCGCTGTATTTTTTCTTCATTATAATTTCAAGCAACAAAAACTAATTTCCGACCTAGATATGCTGGATCCCATTGTGTATACAAAGTTTCATGTTATTCTAGCATGGCGTTTTAAAATGAGAGCGTAAATACGTTTGTATGGAGAACCAAGCGTACTGCGCCGTCTTAACCAGTATCTATCTCATACAGTTAACAAAGTTTCAAGTCTTTTCTTAAAGCTAAGATGGTGGCAAACCAACATATGGCCCGGCCCGATGCTAAATTAACTATTATTATTATTTAAATTGATTATTTTCTTGTTTTACTTCTGTCTCCCTGTATCTTTTTTAATTCTTATTGTTAATATTGATTTATTATGTGAGGTCATGAGGTGTGCAATAAAGAGTATTTCTATTGTATTGGACCCGGGTATGTCCTAAAACTACGACCAAGACCACCGGAGGATGGGCAGCAGCATCCCTGGAGTGCGGTGGAGATACTGCGATCGCCAACCCGCATGCCAAGCGTGGCGATTATGGCCTTTCCCCCATGAAATTGGGGGAGGCCTATGTCAGCAGTGGTCTTCCTTGGGCTGATATTGTGGTGGGTATTGTATTGTTTTGTAAATTAACACCGTAGCCTATTGGCGCTTGAGAATCCATGTCACCAGAGCGCTGCGGAGTCTTTTATGATGTGAAGATTCGATGCATTGACAATTAGCCGGCTAGAGGCAAATGCAGGTTTTTTTTTATACAACGACGGTGGCAAACATGCGGCCTGCCTTATGCCGTACTCTTGACTTTAGAAGAATCACAGGCGCGTTGCCGACCCTTTATTGCCTCGGGAATTCGTCCCTCACTCATCTCTTCTTTCGTCTCTCTCTCTGGCGACCTTACTCACCACCAGGAACACAACACCACATACCTTAGGAACAAGTAGTCTATTCTTATGGGTTTAAAAGTAAAATAATTTTTCAAGTATATTTGCCCACAAATGTTTAAGATAAGATAATTTATTTGATAAAACATGAGTCACGTAGGATGTCATAATTCACAGTTTCAAGTATACATACATGTTTTGCTGTAAGTCCAGCATTCAAATTTTCCATACAATTAAAATTTACTAATAACAATAAAATCCATATTGTATTAGTGTAATTAAAAGTGCATTAAAAGACTTTTTGTCTTTGTTTGTTTTGTGTTGTACTTATATTGTCAAAATTAGGACGCTGAATACAGCTAAATTGCCATTAAATGACGTGATTCAACTAAAACCATTTGTTTTGGTAAAAAAATAAATATACACGTTAATATAAGTATTAATTATATTTCAAAGGGTGTGGACGATTCCAAAACACGATTAAAGAAAATCTGATTGATCGATAAAATCGCAAAGCTACGTCTTAAAATCATCTTAAACAATCATAATGTATTTTTTTTCAACTGAAACATGTATAATTAAAAACACATTTCCAACATACTCAAAGCTAAAGCATAGACGATTTATATTACACATGTGGTGAATATATTTAATTTTATGATTAAATTTCTGATTACCTGCTTGTATAGCAACTATATAGTTTCTCTTTCACTCCGGCGCAATTAGACGCAGAGAGACATAGCCAAGGTCATTCGCGCTTGTTAGCCTCTTAATTTATAAAGCTGGTAAATAAGAAATACACATACATAATACATATACAAAGCGTTGACTACCCTACTATAAATCCACATCTAAAACTAAGAAAAACTAAACTCGATAAAACTATTCGCACATAAAAGCGTATTCATGTACGTGTCACTACGCTCAATTTAAAGTTAGCGCGATGTCCTGTTTGTGACGTAACAAAATGGACTAAGTTACTTGAAATAACACGTCACATATGTCTTTTTGTTCCTAGGGGTGTGTCTAGAAGTGAGAAGGGTCCACTTTTATGAAATTAACCCGAGGGTATGGCTACTGATTTGTGATTGTGGTTTTAAATATTGTTTGGGATCGGTTCGGAAATGGCGCTTTTACCTTCGTGTGATTTGTTTCGCGATTTAGAGGTTGTTTCTGTTCCAATGAAGATTCTGTTTCTATTTAAAATTTTATGATAGACTGACCAGCGATTGGCCTTGGTCTCACCTGATGGAAAGCGATGACAAGACCTAAGATGTTGCTCGCTGGTTCAGTAATAGCCTATTCACTCTTGTCTTGAAGAGACCCAGATTGTATGTATCAGGAAATACAGACGGCGGCAGCAAATTCCAGTCCTTAGCTGTTCGCATTAGGAAAGAAGAAACAAATCGCTTCGTTCGAATAAATGGTAGACTGACAACGTAAGGATGCAACCGCTCACCACGTCTGGACGTCCGGTGATGGAACGGGGAAGGTGGAACTAAGTCATGTAATTCCTGTGCACACTCTCCAAAATGTCTCCGATATAACACAGACAAACAAGCGACTCGACGGCGGTGTTCCAAGCTCTGTAACTTAGATTCAACCGCCGGATCGTCCTCGAAAAGCCTACGAGCACGGCGCTCTACCGAATCCAAGGCCGCTAACTGATACTTAGCGGAACCGTCCCAAAAGTGGGAGCAGTACTCTATGCACGATCGAACCTGAGCTTGGTACAAGGGAAGAAGCTGTTTCCGTGTATAATTTAACAGGGGGTAGTAATGAGATTGATGTTGGTGTTGGGGTTACCGTCAGGATGGCACTCGAATTTAGTAACTATTTTGTTCTATTTGGTACCAGACATGGAATCATTTGTACGCTAAAATGTGAGAAATGTGGTCAAGAAGGGGTCAGCCACGACAGCCACTCTGATTGACTGCAGGATAGCTGGACCACATGCTTCTGGTTTTAACACTTTTAACATATACCTAAGTATGGGTATTTCTTTCGGATCTTTTCGACGAGATTTAGTACCTAATTTATACCTAGCCTAACCTAAAAATAATATATATTTTCAGGTTGTGATAGGATTTGTCATCGTGGTGATATTTTTAAAAAGTTTTCTTATTGACACGAGGGTTGTCAAATTTTTAACTAAGGCAATTTCTCTGTTGTACCTCTATACCAACGAACCGGAATCAATGGAAAAAACGCTTTTAAGTATTTAAATGAAATTTGGCATAGAAATAATTCATATCCTGGATTAAATAACTTATTAAGTCTTTATTGCATAAAAAGAAATCTTAATGTACAAAAGACGGACTTGATGCCATGAGACATTATCTATCAGTCAACCTTCAGGCAAAGAAACGAAAACCATCTCTTAAAGGGATAAAATTGGGGTTGAAATTGCTACGAGATTTCTCTGGGACCAAGTCGCGGGCAAAAGTTTCTCCATAGAATTAAATCGCTCTTATTTACCAAATACTCAACGTACAACGCACCCGCCATACCTGTTCTGTCCTAAAACTCGAAAGTTGTGATTTGTTTGTCCTGTTGCCCGCAATTTGGAGGGTCCGCGGAATTATAATATCTCGGGGGACTTTACACTGAGAATGGCTATGAATTTACACAGAATACTAGATTTTATTTCTACCACGGCGGTGGTAAACAACCGTACGGTGAGTGTGCTCAGCAGCTCCATGAGCTCATACCGCCTTCCCCCTTCTTCCATCGGACATCCAGACATACGGCTGGCTACCATCCTTACCTGGTCGAAATTCCTCTAATTCGAACCAAGCTCTTTGCATCTTCTTTTATAATGCGCACTTCCAAGGTTTGCAATTCTCTGCCGGCGTCTGTATTTCCGAGTTCATATAACCTAGACCTTTTAAGGCACGAGTTAATAGGCATCTTCTGGTTGAGCTCGCTTCATCGTCGGCCTCATCTTTGCCCCCCGGCTAGATGCTGGCCAAGATTAGAGCAATCCCGTTTTGAATCAACAAAAAAATAATAATTAAAGATTGGCTTTGGATTTTTAGCTTTTCGCAAATGATTAATTTCGCCTATAATTTATTTCCCATGTGTCCGTTTAATCTGATACCGTATATCGTATATACTTCAGGACTGTCTTCAAACAAATGCAATCTAACCGAATGGTCTCTATACTTTTATTAGTCCTGAAATATTACCAATTTCATCGTTTGGGAAATAAAACTTATGAGGAATGAGAAGTATACGAAAAATGGCTCGCCCTAGTGCGAAAAATAGTTCGCCCATGATCAGTGACCCCGATCATATAATGTGTCTATCTTAAGTTCCATTGATTTGAGGATTCTTTGTCGACAGCTAGTGGTCAGTGTAGGTTTCTCTTAACACACCGCATCCTTGAGAGCATTGGTGACCTCACTCTCCATCTAACCAAATAAGAGTACAAGTACTGAACGTTTTTGACACTAGCCTACGAGTACAGAGCAAAACAATTGCCCTTTTAGTTAATTCTGTTTGAATGACATCCCTTGAGAAATGTCTTAGAGAGGCTTTAGATACGCTTTCTATACTGTAGGGTCCTGGAGGACCTCATTAAGGCATACTTTAATATTCCCCCGGCACATTCGAGTTGTAATCGCTTATTAACATTATTGTGATTCTTTTACGTACAGCGAAAGCATTTTCAAGAATGATGTTTTATTGGGTATATTTATAAAGAAAATTATGCCTCAAGGGCCGTTTTCACGAGGTTGTTAAGACGGATTTTGAGTATAGCCGATATTTCGGCGCTGTTTGAGACTGGCAACGTCCTTTTTGAGGTTCCATAGCTAAGATCGCAAATAGGCGGGGGGTGGGGGGCTTAGTAACCGTGCACAGGGTGAAGCTAGGAGGCACCCAGGGCTTAGCTAGCCCGCTGAGGATGCGTTGAGGTGGAGCCGCAGAAGAAGAGGAGTGCCGGTATTTAGGTGCGCCGTTCTCCCTAGCTTCTGTAGCCGAGGCGGGATCGCAGGGGGAGAGGCGTGTTGGTATATCGGTGCGCCACTCTCCCTACCCCCTACGAGCTTAGCGGGGCCGTTCCGCGAAAATGGCTTTAGGGGGCCGCGGCCGGAAGAGAAATGCTTTCCCTAGCCTCTGCGGCCGAGGTGTGGTTCGTGGCCATCACCGACCTGCTCCGCCACCGGGTGCTGGAAGTTTTTCGGCACCCATGACCTCCTTGTAGCGGACTCAGGGGCTCCGCTACCGTACAAGAAGGAGGTGGAGGAGGAAGGCACGCCAAAACATCTGGCGTGCCTGACGTGGCGGGCCTCCGGATACCCGCGATGGAGCCGCTTGGGAGCGACTGTCGCCGGCGTGGTCTTGGATGTGTGCGCAAGCGTTCCCGTGACCGCGCCACATGGCGACGAGGCGGCAGGTGGGGGGGTTTTTAGTGGGTACACCGTGGGTCTCATCAGCTTATACGGGAGTCCCACATAACCACTTCCTGCGCCCGGGTGGTATGCGTAACGCATTTCCCCCCTAAACAAAAAAAAACGACACAAAGAAAAGCTAGGGCTTTTCTTGAATTAAAACAGACGTTGTAGTAGAGACACCCTGCATAATTTGACATTTAAGTTAAAGTGGAGCCCTTCTCACCTCTTAGAATTCATTAAAACAAATTGCAATCAAAGCCAACTGAAATTCATTTTGGACATTTTGATAGGATACGATAAAGAGTTCAGAATCAAATGGCATTTTTCTCTGAAGTTCCATTTCAAGTCACACTTTAAAGTTTTTGCATACTTTAACTACAGATTCTCCGTCCTTCAACGTGACACTGTCTTAGCTGAAGCGGCGTCACAAAATGGAAAATACGAGGCGCTTACTACCTTTTACACTAAAATACTAGTTCCCCAACTAAGTCTGGTTCTTGAACTGTTGAAGAGGCCTCGGGACGGGTACCGATGTTTGACTTATCAAGTTTCTGCTTTTAGAATTGCTGTAAATTACTGCTATAACGTATGAAATGGTTTCTCATGAGCGAGAATGTGAGAAGTTATGTTTGAATTGGGTACCGCATTTATTTGTTTGTTCTTTGCTTAAAAACTTCGACTATGATATAAGAAAAGTAATTACATGTTATATAAAGACCATTTAAATAAAAATATTTTTAATATTTTAGGTTTGAAATACATTCAATGATTAATTATAATTACTATTAATTCTGGCAAAATAGTGTAGTATTTTTTTATTTCACTTATATGTGTTTCATATATTACATTATATTTATACTGGAAACTTGAAAAATAAATGAAAAAAAGTCTTTCTTACAGTCCATTCTAAATAGTAAATACCAAAATCTTCCAAGTTACCCATCCAAAAATATAGCGCACATATAAGAGGCACAAATAATGTGCAACACATTAATTATACGATTTTCATAGAATTCTTGATTTATTTGTATATCTTTACAGGTTTCATGAGCTAGAACATTTGCCAATTTATTTTCCAATGATGACATTGCCAAGTTTTAGGAGGTTTTTAATGTTGGTCAAGTATTGGCAGTAGGCGGATTTACAAAGGCTTCTGATCCGTGAAATTGCTCATCTGCATTCAATCTCGCTCAACAATTAATGTTTATAGTGGGTAAGGATTTCCTCGATGTTTTACATGAAATCTACTCTATAACATGAACCCATTTAATTCTGAAACGTTTTTTTGTTTAATGTGCAGTCTTGGTAGTTATTTTATGTGACAGTTTTTAATTAAGAGCGGTTAAGATTATGTATGAAATTCTTTTTATTAAGTAGTTAAATTAACAAAAATAAATTCAGAGAAGAGTAGTTAGTGATTACTCTTTCTTGTCTTCTTTAGGTTGTGTGCAGTTTTCATGGTCCATTTTTAGGTGTATTTGTTATGTATATAAAACAATTGATATCGTCAATTGTATTGTAGTACTCGTAATGTTGGTCAAGTATTGGCAGTAGGCGGATTTACAAAGGCTTCTGATCCGTGAAATTGCTCATCTGCATTCAATCTCGCTCAACAATTAATGTTTATAGTGGGTAAGGATTTCCTCGATGTTTTACATGAAATCTACTCTATAACATGAACCCATTTAATTCTGAAACGTTTTTTTGTTTAATGTGCAGTCTTGGTAGTTATTTTATGTGACAGTTTTTAATTAAGAGCGGTTAAGATTATGTATGAAATTCTTTTTATTAAGTAGTTAAATTAACAAAAATAAATTCAGAGAAGAGTAGTTAGTGATTACTTTCTTGTCTTCTTTAGGTTGTGTGCAGTTTTCATGGTCCATTTTTAGGTGTATTTGTTATGTATATAAAACAATTGATATCGTCAATTGTATTGTAGTAACCACAGTGTATATTAATCTTTATTTTAAATACTTCCATTTGGTGACGAAAATTTGTGAAATTATATGGTCAGATTTTCATTGCAAAACGAAGTGAATTTTACTGTAGATGACATTTATTTATCCATCTTAAAATGCCGAAAAAGTTGTTTATTATGCCAAAACCGGTAGATTATTTATTTATGTTGTTAGTAATATACTATTGCGTTTTTACTGTTTTACACGTACGTTAGTTAGCACAACGTCAAGCGAGACACATTATCACAATGCAAAATGGAATTCTCTGAACATCCTCTATTCCTGTTTACAAAATACCTTATTTGTCCCTAAAAAAAAATTATTACCATTTATTTTCACTTAAAATTCAACCCGACATCTGTCTAGTATAATGAGGGGGCCCCAGGGGACAGTGGGGAGGGGTTGACACGACTAGTGCCTTAACCGGATAAATAATTCAGGGGCGGAAATACGGGTCTAGTGGCTTTGGTAGTTATGTGACGGTTTTTACTTCAATTACGTGTTATTTTTTAGGTTCATGTGGATGATGTAATTACATGTAGACCTACTTTACATAATAGTTTCCATTAACCCTTTAACGATCTGACATAGCCACATTCCATAAAATAATAATAGCTAATTTTGGACTCTAAATATTTCCAAATACATTGTCTTTTGTCTCGTGTATGGTGGTAAAAATATTCCCTCTGCCTTATAAAGGGTTAACATAATAGTTTACTTTAGAACCCTAAATGTCCTAAATATCCGATAATTGAGTGTCCTGAATTTTAGAGTAAATGGCCGTTTTGTGACATTGACGATGTGACCAGATTGTCACATAGGTACCGGATTTGATAAAAATACAATACCTGCTCACTGTCCGGAATGAGATATTCGTTTGATTTTTATTTCGTACTATGGGTTTAATCCATAGCGAAGGTAGTGGAATGCTTTTTCGTAGATTAAACGATCTCGATAAGCCTAAATTTTACATTTATGCTTAATCAGATTAGAATCGTTTTTGATGACTTTTAACACTAAATTAATAAATAACAATAATTTTGTTTGTTGCAGGTAACATACTTTTCAATGGACACTATCAGCTGAAGATCGCGAACTGAAAACGAAGTTCGTTCGTGAATCTCTCTCTCTCTGTCGCTGCAATTTGCAAGTACGACAGAGATCGTAAGTCGTAACGGCCCGGCCACGAAATCGAGCGGCGGCGACAGCGGGTTTCCTAATACCAAATACATTGCTTGCGATCCGCAATGCGTTGCGCGTCTCGACCGTGCAATGGACATATAAATCGCTTGCCGCCGCCGCTCGGAAGCTTCAGGACACCAGACACATTACACAGCTACACTGTGAAGGAGCTGGAGTTAAAGTCCTGATCTTAATGCTACGGAATCTGGCAGAACCAATACGCTTGCGCGTCTCACTTGCACTGTGCAAATTAAAAAGATGAGGGTACTTTTTTGCGTCGAGTCACAGCGTCGCAGGACTCGCAGGAAAGACAAAGCTCTGTAACCCTAGCGCATTGTAAGATAGCTTCGCACCAGCAAAAGCACGTATGTGTCACAGGACACTACAGCTTACAATTTAATTTTACTCTCCTTTTAAGTGACGTCACGCCACCTGAACAGAACTAAGTTAAGACATTAGAGCGCGTCCATTCCAACTTGTGACCGTATTTCGCTAAGTGGACTTGGAATACTTTGCTGGATTACGGCGGCTATTTACGGGCGATTAGACTAGTGTTTGCCCGCGGCGTCGTTTTAGATAGACCCCTTGCAATTCCAAATTTAAATTGTCGCCCTTTGTTAATACTTAAAATGTTTGTTGAAACGATTCTAACGCGATATTTATTTATTTATCTTTATTATCGACGTTCCTTTGTGTGTTTGACACGTTAAGCCGTTGATCCCGGTTGCTGTCTATGAATTCTATGATAGCAGTCGTTAAGCCAAGTTAGAGGCCTCCGGGCGGCTTGAGAACTTCTAACAGTCAAGTTGCCCACTCACTTGACAAGCCTATTCCCAATAAGGTCAGGTTTCCCCCTCGGGTTGAAAGGTCAGATGGCAGTCGCTTCCGTAAAAACTAGTGCCTACGCCAATTCGTGGGAATAGGTAGCGGACCCCAGGCATTCTACAGGATGCAACTGTACTGGGAATAACGCTAGGAGGATGATGATGTTCCTTTGTGTGTTTGAAGTCTTGTGTGTCGTGCCTTAGACAACTAGTAGCCTTATAATGCCTCCGAGTTGAGTTGAGAACCCGTATGGAGGTCGAGGGATCTACTACACCTCACACGGGCGAATTAGAGTTTGGGAGCACACAGGCGGATGCCCCACACGAAGAGCGGTCTGCAAAAAAATTAAACTACGGGTCACCCGCCGGTGCGTCGCAGCAAAATACTACTTGCGATCCTGAGGCGCCCCACTCCTGGCGTAGCCGGTAATCGTCGGATTTTTAGACTGTAGTACGGTCTAACCGGAGAACCCTTTATATATACCCACCCAGGCCTTTACCGGGTGGGATACGTAAATGTATGTTCCCAACGTAAAAGAAGGGTCTCAAACTATCTCGATGCCAAATTTTATATCAATTCGTTTAGCGATTTAAACGTGGAAAGGTGACCGATGCAGGCAGAAAGACAGACAGTTACTTTCACATTTATAATGTTATTATGGATAATTGATAACTAAATTAGAAAAATCTATCATTGCACATTAAAATGCATCTTAAGCAACATTCAAACTACAACCTCAACGAAAAACTACAATATCACGCTCCAGAGGGTAAATAAAACACTCAACCGCTGAATTCGCAAATCTACCGCCAACTAATACTCTGTCCGCCATCTTGGAAATCGTGGCATATTGACGTAGTATCGCTGACGCAATAAAAGATGTAACAGTCGTGATTTTTGCTTGACATAAGCTCAGTTAATATTAGTTGTTTCTGAATACTTCGTGAGGTAAAGTTGGTATGGCATATCGTGTCGCAATCTGAGTGTAAATTTTTATGTGTCACGCGCTTTACGACGAAGTAACGCTGGCATGTCACAGTTGGCGCTTCGACAAACTCTTCCTTCGAGCACTGTGGAGGTATCGATGAGTGACACTCATTGTCACTCTGTCCGCATTGTGTTATGGTGGCGACGCGCAACCGTGACGGTAGACGTAGAACGGAATGTCATGATTTTAAGTTTTTTAGTTTGATTAAAAAAAATAAGGAAGCGATTTTCGGTGTCGCATTCGCAATTCGATAACGATGATTGCCTTAAATCGTTCCCATACCATTTGTGTCACACCCTGTATAATATGTATAATCGAAGAATAAAAAACTTTTTTTAGTACTGTCATTTATTCTGTGGTAACGTGTCAAGAGTCAATGTGCGGATTACTTTGATAGGCAAATTTTTACTTTGTTGTATTGTTTCGCTTGAGATTAGAATAAAAATTGGTGAGAAAAGTTTCTTGTTCTTTACAATACTATTACAGATACAAAAGTGCTTTCAGAGTGTCTTATAATTTCTGTCCTCGGAGTGACAAACATGTCCATTGCGTGACGAAATTTTCAACTGTAAGACATATAATTTGGTTACGAAACTAATGATTTTTTTGCGAAATGCGGAGTCAAATGTCCTCTTCTGATCCAATATCTGATTCGGGCGCAGTTTCCTCTGCCTAGTAACAATTTTACTGTTTGAGCTCCCTTCTATTCAATATAAGATAATACTCTTAATAATAATGAGAGATCTCTTAGCGTTCAGTGGGACAAAGAAAAACGATACTGTACATTTGTGTAATAATATATATTGCATAAAAATTGCGTAGTTTTTTTTAATTAGGAATATCATCGTCTTTACGTTTTCACGGTTGTCCGAGCCGAACATTTTTTTTTATACCACGTCGGTGGCAAACAAGCGTACGGCCCGCCTGATGATAAGCGGTCAACTCCAGGGATGTCACATGCGCGATGCCGACCCTTTAAAAATTTATACAAGAAACCCATACTGTAGTCCCATACATTATAAGAGGAATGAAATCCGCAGGTCTCCAATGGCTCGCTCGAGCACCTAGTCCGAATGGTTGACGATCGTGCAGTCCGGGAAACGTACACGGGCTTACTTGACAACCCTAATTGTAGAGTGAAAATGAGTGTCGTAAAAAAATAAAAACTTTAGTCAACACTAAAAAAAAGAACGTTAATCGCACGAATACAAGGACGAAGGAGTAGCTTATAGTAAACTGAATCCGTAGGGTTGATCTTGATCACCTTTTTTTATACTACGTCGGTAGCAAACAAGCTTACGGCTTGCCTGATGGTAAGCAGACAACGTAGCCTATGGACACTTGCGACTCCAGAGGAATCACAAGTGCGTTGCCGACCCTTTATTGACTTGGGGATGCGCTGAATACGCATACGTCTCCTGAATCATTCTGTATAATATTTACTGCACAAAAATAGGACTTAATCATACACCGTACGTATTTATTTCTGATTATCTCTTCAAGTTCTCTCTATGAAAAAGCTGATTATGTTATATGTAATCATCGGTACTAAAAAGTATAGTCGAGTCAGTCACATTCATATGATTAAAAAAGTGGATGTACTTACCTATAGTCGCACGACTTTCAGACGATTTACTTTAAGGGTTGCCACAAGGGCGTAGGAACGAAGGCACTAGGAGGTAATAAATCGTTTTTTTAGGAAATTTTAACTTTTACTACATATGTCGTTCGGACGCTAACCTTTTAGGTAAATAAATAAATAAAATAAAATAGCCTTTATTACTAGCGGTTTCTCAATTAGTTATACATTCACATTTACACATTAATTACAACATATTTTGCTAGTGTGCCCATGTGCGGGCAAAGGCCTCCTCCATCTCTTTCCACTTTTCTCTGTCCATGGCCTTTCGTGTCCATGTAGCGCCAGCTGCCTCCTCCAGGTCGTCGCGTTTATTTATTTATTTATTTATTTTAGGTAAGATGATTTTTTGTCTGTAGTTACGCTATGTAAGTATGAACCTAATAGCTGGGTAGCATGATCGTTCTTATGTCGGACATATGGCATTTGTCTTTTTCGCACGTACATGGTAGAGAGGGACCTCAAATAATACGCTTGTGTCCCAAAAATGTAAAATTAGTTCGTCAGTTGGATTATCAAAAGAGACCAGAGAATGCCAAATACTTACCGCCTCTAATATATTTTCATACATCTCCTCATACTCGCACCTCGCACAGCTAAACTGTGAAATGAACTGTCGCCTGCGGTATTTCAGGACCGATACCACCTTCAAACCTTCAAGAAAAGAGCGCACTCCCATCTTAAAGGCCGGCAACGCACTTACAACCCCTCTGGTGTTGCGAGTGTCCATGGGCGGCGCTAATCGCTTACCATCAGGCGATTCAGCTGCTCGTTTGCCTCCTACTCGTATGTGATAAAAAATACATTTAATGGCATGAGTTTCTTCGTATTACACCTAAATGCTTAACGCCCCGATGCTCAGGTATGTCCTGAAACTACGACCAAGATCACCGGGTAATGGGCGGCAGCATCCATGGAGTGCGGTGGTGATACTGCGATCGCCAATCCCCATGCCAAGCGTGGCAATTATGGCATTTATCCCCAATGAAATTGGGGGAGGCCTATGAGCAGCAGTGGACGTCCTTCGGCTGATATTATGGTGGACTAAGGGCGAGTTGACTAACGATCACTGACCGATCAACGTTAAATATGGCGCCGTCAGCTGTCATCCCATAGAAACTTGTCAAACTTTCCATACAATCAGATTTTAACGAACACCGCATTCGATCACAGACGGTTTGGTGCAACCCATTCTTAATGTTAAATATCTGTGGAGAGGGTTCAGTTTATTATTGGCGTTTTACTATCATTTACTTTATTATTTCATAACCGATAAAGCCGAGAGATTAAAAATATCAGATCTTAATTATACTTTGAAACGCTCGATTTCTTTCTGAATCTCGATATAAAAAATCTTAAGGCCAATCAGAGAGCGTAATGACCTCTTAACGGTCTGTAATACTTAGTTAATGACAAAGTCTTCCTTCAGGGAATATTAAAATGTTCGAGTCTCATTACAAGGGACTTACTTTTTTTTGGAAAGTTGTAACAGTGTTGAGCGGGGGGTGTGATTGTATCAGAAATATACACAAAATTTGTATTACGTACGTAATTTAAAACGGACATTTTTTATTTTATTTTATTCTATACTAATTCCAGAATCTTACGAATTCAGTTATAATAAAAAGTTTAAAAAAATAAAAATTAACGATTCTATATAAAGTTTCATCATCATCATCATCATGTCAGCCGAAAGACGTCCACTGCTGGACATAGGCCTCCCCTAAAGACTTCCACAATGACCGATCCTGCGCCACCCGCATCCAGCGGACACCCGCGACCTTCACCAGGTCATCAGTCCACCGTGTGGGGGGCCTGCCCACGCTACGCCTTCCGGTACGTGGCCGCCACTCGAGAACCTTTCCGCCCCAACGGCCATCGGTTCTACGTGCTATGTGCCCCGCCCACTGCCACTTAAGTTTAGCGATTCGGAGGGCTATATCGGTCACTTTGGTTCTGCTGCGGATGGCCTCATTCCTGATGCGATCACGCAGAGAAACTCCCAACATAGCTCTCTCCATTGCCCTTTGGGTGACTTTGAGCCTTCTTATGAGGCCCATAGTAAGCGACCACGTTTCAGTGCCATATGTCATCACTGGCAACACACACTGGTCAAAAACTTTTGTCTTGAGACACTGCGGAATATTGGACGAAAAGATGTGCCGTAGCTTCCCGAACGCTGCCCAGCCGAGTCGGATTCGACGATTAACCTCTTTCTCGAAGTTGGACCTTCCTAACTGGACAGTCTGTCCTAGGTATATGTAATCGTCTACAACTTCGAGCGTAAAGTGTCCGATTGTTAAGGGAGTTGGTGCGACATGGACATTTGACATGATCTTCGTCTTGTCCATGTTCATCCTTAGACCAACTCGCTCGGAGGCTTTACTGAGGTCATTGAGCATATAAAGTTTGGTCCCAAGTAATTTTTTTGTGCTTGACCACTTAGCAGATGACCTGATCTATCCCCTGTATACGTATGTCCATCCATCTGCCATACAACCTGTATATGTATGAGATATATTTATTTTTATTCCTTAATAAATTTCTCACGCAGCATTAACAAAAAACACAGAAACTAAACAAATAAAGATCACGCAAACTTAGCAGGAAAAAACATAAAACTTCCTAAAAAAACTTTAATGCCTCGTGGCACAAAACGAGTAAAGTTGGTCGCCATCTTGTATTGTCATGTGTTGGTAATAAAGCAGGGATCTATTTAACTTAATGGATATAACTTTGGATTGAAATGAAATTTGCAATTATTAATCGATGTGAATTATTCGGTACGAACGGAATTTGTACTCGCGTCTTTCGCATTTCGTGCACTGCCATTGCCAACTGAGCTATCGTGGGGCTACTCAGAGCGACGAATTGTTCACTACCTCTCGTAATCAGCGCTTTAGGTACGCTTAGGAAGGTCCGTGGCAAATCATTTTTAATTTTTTTTAGAATTATATTTTTGTCTGTAATTTCTCTGGCTAACTTTTGATTCGGAAAATAAAAAGAGTAATCACTTGTACAGAGTAGGAAACTTAATTTTTGGCATTTTTGAACAATAATCCAATCGCTTATTACGATTACAGACCGATTATCGTTAAATATGCAGTAGTCATTCCATAGAAACTTGACAAACTTTCCATGGATTTAACGAGCCGAATCAAAGCCGCTATTGTGCCACCTACCCTTATTTCATGGCGTGTGACCGCGCGCGTCCAATGATAACTCGATTTTAATCCGATAAGAAGTCGGATAGACCATCAGTTGTTGTCCAAGAAGCCATTCACTCCCACTTACTTCGGCTATCGACTTTTTTCGGAAAACTTCGTAGAAGTTCGGCAACTGTCGGCTACTCCGAGTTTAGTCCTTGAAAGTTTCCCATCTGTTTCGTTGTTTTCTCAGTGTCTTTTTAAGACTTTTGTCAAAGTTTTTCAAAGGGAGTATAATGAGATTTTGTTTTGAGAAAAACAACAAATAACAGAGTTGTTAAAATACATGCAAGTAAGCCATAGCTATTACTATTCTTTAGACCGACTACGATATCGTTAATAATAAGGACAATTAACTGTCATAAAAACCTGGAAATCTAGGCACACTCTAGTTAAGTACCTACATCCAAAAATAGTAAGCAGATCACATGAAATTGAATTTTCATTGGAACTTCTAGTAGCGTAGTTAATAGATGAAGAAAAAGCCATATTGCAGAGATGCTGATACCATTTTAATATTTGTTGTTATAGCGGCAACAGAAATACATCATCTGTGAAAATTTCAACTGTCTACCTATTGCGGTTCTTAAGATTCAGCCTGGTGACAGACAGACGGACGGACAGACAGCGAAGTCTTAGTAATAGGGTCCCTTTTTACCCTTTAGGTACGGAACCCTAAAAACGACATAAACGTTTGCTGCATTGCAGTTAAAAGCTTATAAATGCCTTTGAGACAGAAGAAATAAACATGTTCATACAATCCTGCCGTAATATTATTATCATAATAGCTCAAGAGAGAGCCGAGATAATATTTCCTTTATGGAGACAAGTTGTTCTCTAAAAGCGCGAAAACTCATTATTTCGCGGCGTGTGAATTCTCATGGATATGAGCAAATTGTATGGAATATAGTCTAGAATAGTAGTGTAGACTTCATATATAAAGTCCATTTAAATACGTGCATCTACAACGATTACGATTACGAACAAACGATCATAAGAGCGTGGCGATTATGTCATTTACCCCCCATGAAATTGGGGGAGGCCTATGTCCAGCAGTGGACGTCCTAGGGCTGATATGGTGGTGGTGGTGGATCATAAGACCTGTCGTAATGTATGGATCAACGAAAGTGACGGATGAAAGAAGAGTGCACGCAGCTGAGATGAGAATGCTGAGATGGATGTGTGGAGTGACGAGGAAAGATCGAATTAGAAATGAGTATATCAGGGGAAGTTTGAAAGTGGCACCCGTGACAGAGAAAATGAGGAGCAGTAGGTTAGCATGGTATGGGCATGTAATGAGGAGGGATGAATGTCATATTGATAAAAGAATATTAGGGTTGGATGTAGAAGGACGAAGAGCGATTGGAAGGCCGAAAAAGCGATGGATGGATTGTGTGAGAGAGGATATGAGAAAGAAAGGAGTAAGCGCTGAAGTGACGAATAATAGAGAGGAATGGAAGAAGAAAACATGTTGCGCCGACCCTGCATAAGCGGGAAAGGGCAGGGAGATGATGAGTGACGTTGACCAGCCTCTTTGAGATTTCATTGTATCTTTATGCTTGCTTTGTCCCGAAAAAACGTTTCTTAAGTATTGTTATTTTTAAATGTTTAATTTTGGACGAACGTCTGTAGTATCTTCAACGGCTAATGTGTGAGAACTGAATTTTAGAACGAAAGCCTAATTTCTTCAACTGTAAACGCGTTCGTGGCTAT
This sequence comes from Notocelia uddmanniana, assembly GCA_905163555.1. NCBI lineage: Eukaryota > Metazoa > Arthropoda > Insecta > Lepidoptera > Tortricidae > Notocelia > Notocelia uddmanniana. Next base: position 14,656,967 of record LR991075.1, on the reverse strand, counting down.
GTCCACAGGTTAGCGAGCAAGCGCACAAAACATTGATATCACACTACTATGTAAAATGGCAAGCCTAATTCACCTCTAAGGGCAAGAACTGGAACCTAAGCACGCTATACCGCAATCCATCATACGAGAGGAACTGCGGTGAAATAATGGAGGTTTCGCACGTCTGAGTAACTAAATTAGAGATCGCCGAATACTGGTTCCACCGAATACGTACCAAAAGTCAAAATTCAGCCAACAGCTGCCCACTGACGTGAGCTGGCGAACTTTCAAAGGATTCACCAGAAAACTGACAGCTGGATGGAGACATCGCTAGAAGCAAACATGCAGACGAACTGAGTACCTCCTTCCTTTTATTTTATTTTGCGTATGCCAAGTTTGTCGGCCTGTTTAGCCAAGTTGGTAGTGCCACTGCCTCCGAAGCTAAGAGGTCTCGGGTTCGATTCCCGGTAAGGGCATTTGTTTCTGTGGTGAGCAGAGACATTTGTTCCTGAGACTTGGATGTTTTTCTATGTATTTATGTATATATCTATTAAATATATCGTCGTCTGGTACCCATAACACAAGCCTTATTGAGCTTACTGTGGGACTAGTTCGATTTGTGTAACAAATTGTCCCAATATATTTATTTATTATTATTATTTATTAAGTGCACAGTTTTGCAACAGAGTAAAAGGCAGTCGGTCCAACCACTTTGAAACCTGTGAGTCAGCTTGGTGGATCTTGGCGGTTCCTTCTATTGAAGTCGGTAAAAAATAGTACTTGTACTTACAGACAGACGGTCAAATAATTCCTCACAAATATTTTTTCTGGCTCAAGTAAGAAATCCACTGCAGATGATCATTTTAGTACCTTGTAACTTTCACTAATTTGACACGTCCCAACCTTCGCAGTATTGTTACGTTAGTGCGATAAAGTACTAAAATGATCATCTACGTTTGCTGTTGACTGTACTAGACCTAGGTACTTAAGAGTCCTCCGCACGCTCGACTGAACTCGGTTCTCCATACAAACGTAGTTTGGTTCTCGTTTTAAAACGCCATTCTGAAATAACGTGAAACGTTGTATACAGAATGGGATCCGGCATATCCAGGTCGGAAATTAGTTTCTGTTGCTTGAAATTATAATGGAGAAAAAATACAGTGAGGTTTTGAGTTTTTTAGGTAGGTATCGAAGCACATTGCCGTACCTTTATTGGATTCTTATGTATGTATGTATTGCTTTATTGTACATAAAACACGGTAAAATGACAAACAAACATAAATTGGAAGTACAAAGGCGAGCTTATCCCTATAAGGGATCTCTTCCAGACCTTTTCTTCATGTTGACAGACGTGTGCAGGTCCCTTCCTCAATCTCAACCAGCTTCAGCGACCTTACTCACCACCAGGAACACAACACCACATACTTAAGGGAAAAGTAGTGGTGTTATTATGGGTGCGGTATTCTGTAAGGTGGAGGTACTTCCCGAGCAGGACTGCTCAAAATAAGAGCGAGATGACGTTCCGCTTTGCCCTACCTCTTCGTATTTCATCATTTGGTAATTTATAAACATAAAAGCCAACTCTTTATTAATTATACCTTCAGCTAAATCAAGTTAGGACAACGTCCTTATTTATTATTATTAAATTAATGAATAACCCGTTTATGCAATGCAAATATTATTACCAGTACGCAGAGCATAATCTTGTCACACAAACCTAGAGCTCGGTGGCTGGATGAATAGAAACAATGGTATTTGTGTCGATATCGGAAGCAGCTGAAGCTGGACGTCGACACTTTGCTACTTTGTCGCTTCCACCCATTTGAAATTTTGTATGACAGTTTATACATTTGTTCCTGAGACTTGGATCTTTTCTATGGATTAAAGCATATACTCATCATCGCATTATAGAATGATATACATGACATATGAATAGAGCACTGCATTATCATTACGAAGATAGAGATTTTGGTTTACATCCTGAAACGAAACATACAATAACACAATAGTAAATTTTAAATGAATTATCAATTACGAATGTGGATTAAATATATCGTCGTCTTATACCCATAATACAAGCCTTATTGAGCTTACTATGGGACTAGTTCGATTTGTGTTAATTTGTTCCCAAATTTTTTTTTTATTTCTTATACTTACATGACGTTAAAGCGACATGGAACACAGGTGTTAAGCCCCTTGTGAGTTCGACCTTGCAGGCAACAGCAAATGTATATGATCATTTTTGTACTTTGTCGCACTAACGTAACACTACTGATCCTCATCATCATTGTAGGCGACGGGTGCAGGCACAGGTCGAGAGGAGCGAAATTAAAACAATAGAATATGATTTTTTAGGTAAAATGCTAGAGTGCATGGACATGCCTGTATCGCCCGGTAGCTTTAAGGTAACTGAATCAGGATTGGCCGACAGCCGATGCACACATATGCATGCCCTGGCGCACACGTTTATTCATCACATACATACATACATACGGAACAGCAGCGGTAAGTACCCACATGTTGTTTTATGAAGCTATAAAGTACCTCCTAACTAATAATTTTGTTTATTTTTTTATTTTGTAGGTTTACGTTTCTAGGTTTTAGCGTCGTCTACAATCATCCCACACACACAATACGGGCATTCCTCTAAATGCAAGGTTTTTTTTAAAATAGTCAATTTAAAGTCTTCCGACACTCATTATTATTAGGATTATGAATGAATGAACTCTAATATGGACCAATATGAACACAGCGTTAGGAAGACCTTATCGGCAAAAAAGACAATCAACTTATCCCACAATTCTGCCGAAATCAATGTCTATTACAAATTCAAGTTAGCGGCAAGTTATCAAGAGACGAGAAAAATCGATACGAGTATTTGCACAGTCATTATACTGATTGCGATACCTGAACTGTGTTTTCGAACCGAGGAGCGTATAAAAACACTCCACCCTTAATTATGTCCGCTTGCCTTTCATGAGACCAAATTAGAATACATTACTTTGCGTTCTTGTGACTTTTGGGGTTTTCAAAAGCCATTACGCTTACTGAAAATTAGGCAATTGAACCGCAAAATCTGAAGTACGGTTACCGATGTTTACTTTTTGCTTTTTTTTTAATTAGTCAGTTTTATTTGATCTGCAGGGTGGTTACGTAACGTTTGTAAACGTAAGTAAGGTTGATCTGAACGTATTTTTTTTTTACCCGGGTATTGTCCTAAAACTGCGACAAGGACCACCGAGGGATGGGCAGCAGCATCCCTGGAGTGCGGTGGAGATCGCCAATCCGCATCAAGCGTGGCGATTATGGCATTTAAAACCCATGAAATTATCATTTTTAACCCCCGACACAACGCAAAAGGTATGTAAATATCTTTGCATCTGCGTGTCTGTCTGTGGCATCGTAGCGCCCTAAAACTGAAATTCGTTTTCTAATGATGGTTCTTTGAGACATCAACATCATCTATGATGTTTCATCAAAACCCAAAATATTTCGTTTGTAACTAAATTGTACCGTTTTTTTTACTTTATTGATAAATATTGTAGGTTTCTAGTAGTAACAGTTACTGAGCTAAGCCGCGGACAGACGGACGGACGGAAAGATAGACATGGCGAAACTCCTAGCTTACTACGGAACCCTAAAAATTACTTATGTAGGTGCTATCTAAAACTTTAATAGTAGCATCGTATCCCTTAATCAGTTTTGTAAAATATTCAATACTTTTCTCATAATTTGAGATGGGTTTTTATTGCTAAAAGTGGCACTGCAATTAAAGTCCAACGAATCGAATCGCGCTTATCGCTTACCATCATAGGCGATTCGTCTAAATCTAAATCTACTGCCTACCCCTTTTCGTAGTAATTGTAGCTAAGTACCTCTCAATTACTTTGTATTGTCAAGTTAGCGTATATACCTAAGATTATCTCGCATGTTGTGTTTACCTATAATTGGTTGTGCATTAAGCTAACCACTGCCGAATGTACGTTATTTTTAATGTCATGATGTAGCAACTGTTGGTAAACCTTACCTAAATAAATAAATAAATAAATATTAGTCTATAATAATGCTCGTTTGTGACCTACTTGGCAAATAAAAGGTATTTCTCATCGATCCGTCATAGCGCAAGTTATTATACAAATGAAACAGCTGTCACGTCACGCCACTAAAGTCAGAATTAGACTTGGCCATTAGCGGTAATGACCATAACCAAGACTGATGTGAATTATCGACATAAGTACGAGATGTGACTCGCAATCGATTGATCACGAGCGTGGAACGAGATGTGGGGATTCGATAAGGCATGGACCGTTTTTATAAAGACCTAATGTCAAATACAACTTAAGTAATTCCGGTGAAAGAAAAAATTATCAACAAGCCCTTTTACAAAACTTTGTGAACAAAAGACCTATTTTTAAATGTTGTGTACCCTTATCTCAGTAGACAACTTGCAGGTTCATCATCATCATATTAGCCGATAGACGTCCACTGCTGGACATAGGCCTTCCCTAAAGAATGCCACAATGACCGGTCCTGCTCTCTCGTCGCATGGCGCTTTCAAGAAAAAATCCTCGTGTCATAGGTCCCACTTACTATGAGCATTTGCCTGCCGACTTAGACACGAACAATGTGACGAAACATTTAGGCGCAAACTGAAAATTCTTTTGTTGAAAAATCCTCTGTATTCCGTAAACGAGTACATGGAAATCAAATTATAATTATTGCTAACTGATATGTTATTTAATTCTTATTGCTTATTGACATTTCATTTTTATTTGATGACGATCCTTATTGGGAGATATTATTCACTTTTACATCTTTATTATTTTTGCGTGTTGACAAATTCTAATGACATCGTACTCTCTAATGATTTTCTTGTTTTGTTTAATTTTAATGTGAACTGACGATCCTTATTGGGAGATATAATACGATATTCCTTGTTGACATGTTTTCTTATTATTATTTAATTGACGATCATGATGTAAACTCCTATAACTTTGACACAATGCAAAATTATATTGTAATTTTATCATGATAAATAAATCCAATAAAAAAAAAGAAAAAAAAATTTGGGGGACAATCTTACACAAATCGACCTAATAGTCCCAAACTAAGCAAAGCTTGTACTATGGGTACTAGGCGACGATATACATACTTATATAGATAAATACATACAGAACATCCAAGACCCAAGAACAAAATCCGTGCTAAATGCACAAATAATGCCCTGGCCGGGATTCGAACCCGGGATCTCTAGCTTCGGAGGCAGTGTCACTACCAACTAGGCTAAACAGGTCGTCTAATCTTATCTGCGCCACCCGCATCCAACGGACTCCCGCGACCTTTACCAGGTCATCTGAACCTGCAAGGTGGACTTGCAGGTTGCTCAGATATTATTGATACCTTTTTAAACGTGCACCAGAGACCTAAATAGCATTAAAATTCATATATGTATTTTTATTACATCACGTCTAGGAAATTAGTAAACACAACATGTGTGTCTTGTTGAACTACACATTGTAAATATTCTTCCTCTTTTTGTTTCCATACTCAGTTTTACTTACGAGTATATTAAGTAGGTTAAGACTGCGCAGTACGTTCGGTTCTCCATACAAACGTATTTATGCTCTCATTTTAAAACGCCATTCTAAAATAACATGAGACTTTGTATACACAATGGGATCCGGCATATCTAGGTCGGACCATAGTTTTTGTTGCTTGAAATTATAATGGAGAAAAAATACAGCGGTTATTAAGGTTTTCATACAAGCCGTAAAAAACTCAAAATGCCGCTGTATTTTTTTTCTTTTACAATTTCTAGCAACAGAAACTATGGTCCGACCTAGATATGCCGGATCCCATTGTGTATACAAATTTTCATGTTATTCTAGCATGGCGTTTTAAAATGAGAGGGTAAATTTTGTATGGAGAACCGAGCCAGACCGAGCGTACTTAAGTATTATCATTGTAATAAGCATATTTTTGGGAAAAATGACTGACTGTCGAGTCTCTTTCGGCGTTTCTTCTCGGCAGTGGTCTTCTTTTGCAGAAACGCTAGTAGATTTTGACTTGTAAAAGTGCCATTGCGGCCTAATTGCAGCATAAAGTTCATTTATTTCATTTATATTTGTGAACTCGACCGTAAAATACATGTGACTGACTGTACCAATACAATATAGAGACAAATCTATTCGCGCTTCCATAAAACTAGCATATTGACAATATCGGGGCAGATCGAGGGAATCCATGGCAACGAAGCCGAAGGATGAATGCGAACACAATTGGATAAACTGCCAAGTAAATCTTCGAGCGTCTCGAATATAGGGATGTCACGAATGTAATAGAATAAAAAAAAATGTCAATTCCATCACATTCGCGCGAATGCGAATGTTAAGCGGCTGGCAAGCGCCAATGACTTTGGCTGTGTCTGTCTGCGTCCAACTACGACGAAGTGAAAGAGAAAATATATATCGGCTGTACAATCAGAAATTGAGAGATTTAACTTTTAAAAAAACTATGCATGATATATTAATTTTAAAAAAACCATGTAAAATCTAAAACAACAAAATTTTTCATTTAAATGTAACACAATTGTGTTCTTAATGATAGATATCTATTGTTGTATTGTTCGTCTGCTCGTTTGCCACCTATGTCATAAAAAAAAATAGATATGAAAGACTTGATTTCGTGTTTTTTTTTCGTGTCATCTAATCGTGCTGTCTCTAAGACAACAAACTTTTTCAGTAGGCATGTAACACCCTCCACCTCATCATCACTTACCATCACGTGAGATAGTGGTCAAATGCTTACCTAAATATAAAAAATCAACCAAGAGCATGCCGGGCCACGCTCAGTGTAAGGTTCAGTAGTTGGCCAATGACTCCTTTAAAAAAAACTATTACAACCAAAAGGTAATTAATACCTTCGCATCGTTTCATACGTCTTTTACTAAGAAGGAAAGACTTTTTACGATAATTTAAAAACAGCTTATCTGATCTTGTCCGCTATAGTTTTCATTGAAAGTCTTTATTAAGCTTTACTTTCATGATTTTTTTCATATTTCTAGGACCGATAGTTCGACAGTTAGAGGAGGAAACATTTTTTTTGTCTTGATTATTTTCAAAAATATTCACTTTATCAAAAAATGTTTGATGAAGACCTCTATTCATTTGGAAAGACTGATCTAACAACATGCCACACCATAGGGTTGAAACAAAAAAACTTCTCGACATTTCATGTAGGGGTGTACCCTTAATTTTTTTTTTGTACGCCTTTGTCAGTTTTAGTGGGGTATATATCCATACCAAATGGCAGCTTTCAAGCTCTAACAATCATAGAGCAAAGCCTCGGACAGACAGACGGACATGTCGAAGCTATAAGGGTACCTAGTTGACTACGGAACCCTAAAAAGGTATATAATGAATATTAACATATAGTTTTTTCGCTCTGCCAAATCAAATAGTTTTTCTTAATATACTGTAAAAGTGAAGCCAATTTACGTCTTGTCAGCGTCTTAACAAAATTTTGAAGGTAATCCCAAGTAATATTTGATTATACCGGTCTAACACGATATTTATTTCATCATCATCATGTCAGCCGAAAGACGTCCACTGCTGGACATAGGCCTCCCCAAAGACTTCCAAAATGACCGGTCCTGCGCCACACGGTGTCCGCTGGATATTTGTTTATTTACATTTATTATTTTTTACATGGGTGGCACCACTTGCACCGGTTATGTTCGGTGTTGGGACGGGTACACGATCGTTGTTCGGAGCCCTCGGTGCGCGAGTCAGACTCGCACTTGTCCGGTTTTTTTTATTTCGAAAGTCTTGTCTGTCGACATGTTTCTCCGCTTCATTCTATCTATACCATCGGTTCTAGTTGGTAACCCTTTTTTTTTTGTGGAGAAAACCTGCGACTCATGTACCCAGTCATCGGGGAATGACTGGCTTATGTGGTATTTCTATCCACTAAAAAACTCCACGGTGACCGCCATCTGCGCTCTGATGCGGAGGACTCTAGGATCTCAGTACTAAACGCACTGGAGCCCCCCCCTTGCGCTTTACTCCTTTCGGCTCCTAACAATCGACGTCACCATAGTCGGGTACTGTCGCGTCACTTTGGTGACCGCCTGGTGACCGCTCATTCCGATGCGCAACGCAGTTATGATTACACGCAATGGGGTATAGTTGTGCGTTGGGGTGCCTATCATCAGTTAAAGAGAAGGGAAGAAGGTTTTGTCGCTTTCCTAAAGATTACAATAGGTAAGTATAGATTTGGCAGAAAAAACGATAGAAGCTCTACATAAGAGTTACCGTATATGTGCTTTACATTTTAAAAATACAAATTAGTTTAAAAACAATTGAAACGTATACATATATATACAAGGTCTTGAAACATATTAAAGTTTTTAAGCATCTATGTAGGTATATTTATATACAATATATTGATCCCATATGCCGATCGCCGCATGGTGTACTCGCAACCCCGGTGACCCCCTTTAGTCGCCTTTTACGACAGGCGGGGGAGACCGTATAGACCTATTCTTGCCCGAGTCTTCACGGTTGGTAACCCTATCTCTGATAACTATCTAGGGGTGTTTTCCTACGAGCAATCACTGGAACCTCATTACAACTTTACTTGTTTGTTAGTAAATAGGGGCTGTGAGAAAAGGAATCTACTAGAAATATACGATTTTCTTTGTTAGTTGCGGCAAAATGGAGTTTGCGCGGCTTTAGATAAGAATGTTCATGTTAGGCGAAAGTTTCTTAACGTTCCGTACCCGAAGGGTAAAACGGGAGACTATTACTAAGACTCTGCTGTCCGTCCGTCTGTCTGTTCGTCTGTCATCTCATCAGGCTCATGAGCCGTGATAGTTAGTTGAGATTTTAAGCAAATACTAAAAAACAATAAAATAAATATTTAAGTTATTTATTTGTTGTTACAGCGGCAACAAAAATACATCATCTGTGAAAAATTCAACAGTCTAACTATCGTGGTTCATGAGCTACAGCCTGGAGACAGACGGACGGACAGACAGACAGACGGACGGACAGTGGACTCTTGGTAATAGGGTCCCGTTTTACCCTTTGGGTACGGAACCCTAAAAAACTGAAGTAGTGAGAGGTGAGGACGAATTGATTTGTGAATAACAGCCCTGCATGCCGTTACTTGTTTAGCATCGACGTGGTATAAAACAATACATATACAAGATGGTCGGCCTGTTTAGCCTAGTTGGTAGTGACACTGCCTCTTAAGTTAGAGGTCCCGGGTTCGAATCCCGGCCAGGGCACTTTAGCACGGATATTTGTTCCTGGATCTTGGATGTTTTATACGTATTTATCTATATAAGTATGTAGACACAAACAGACAGACAGACAGACAGACGGACGGACAGCGGAGTCTTAGTAATAGGGTCCCGTTTTACCCTTTGGGCACGGAACTAAAACACATTTAAGTTCAATCTTATGCACGTGAAAACGATACGCATCCATAAAAAATAGTCATCTAAGCAAAAGTGTCGATACTGTTTGCGGATTAGTGCACGATGCCATGTGCTACATAGATGCCCATGTTTACATTTTTACCGCTCTCGCTTCCGCTCGCCGCGTTATGCCCCATCCTCTTAATAATCCCGGATTTGCGGCGTCGGATTTATTCCCGACCGCGTTAATTATTAATTTGCGTTCAAAATGACGCCCCCTACATAATGGCGCTCATCGTATTAGGTAATTTATTAGTAGTTCGCATTCATGTCTAGTTAAGTAGGACATCGTTCTATTTACACATAGGTAATTTTGACTTATATACTATGGGCCTCATAAGAAGGCTCAAAGTCACCCAAAGAGCAATGGAGAGAGCTATGTTAGGAGTTTCTCTGCGTGATCGCATCAGGAATGAGGCCATCCGCAGCAGAACCAAAGTGACCGATATAGCCCTCCGAATTGCTAAACTTAAGTGGTTTTCAAGCTGAAAAAGCCGTTTCCACGCTCGCAGCAAAATTGTATTTTGCTCACTGGTTTCAAGCAGCAAAACCGCCAAGTTCGAGCCGCTGAGGTGAAAAATATTTTAAATTCATAAACACGAAAAAAGGACGCAGTTTGACCTTAGAAAATTGTGACGTCATTAGTCACATTTCCCTACAAACTTGATGTTTCGTAAAAAGTTGTTGATTTGGCCATCAGTGAAACACCGTATTCTTACAAAATGATTCTTGTGTATGTAGGTTGTGTACTTAAGAGTCGCCAGTACGCTCGGCTGAACTCGATTCTCCATACAAACGTAGTTTCGTTCTCATTTTAAAACGCCTTGCTGAAATAACATGAAACTTTGTATACACAATGGGAGCCGCCATATCTAGGTCGGAAATTAGTTTCCGTTGCTAGAAATTGTAATAGAAAAAAAGTACAGCCATTTTATGAGTTTTTTACGTCTTGTATGAAAACCTTAATTATCGCTGTATTTTTTCTCCATTATAATTTCAAGCAACAGAAACTAATTTCCGACCTAGGTATTCCGGATCCTATTGTGTATACAAAGTTTCACGCTATTCTAGAATGGCGTTTTAAAATGACAGCGAAACTTCGTTGTATGGAGAACCGAGCTTACTGCGGACTCTTCTAACACAGACGTCTTGTAAGTATTGTTCTCAATAAAATGTTCATTTTCGTTTTGATTTTTTATAAAATCTGTGCTGAGCGTGACTACTGACGAAGTGTAAATCAACAAGTCGTTACGGCGTCATTAAATAATGGTACTTCTAAAGGATGATTCACAGTAGGCCATTCCGTGTCCGGGCCGGCCCGTTTTCTTCTAGAGAAATACGCCGGCCGTTGCGTTTGCTGTCATAGAAAACGGGCCGGCCCGGACACGGAACGGTCTACTGTGAATCATCCTTAATCGTACTACTTCTATATTCTACGTGCGTGTTAACTTTGGTGCTTCTTTCATATTTAATCCCTGTGTGGATGGTATTCGATTATATGTATATCGAATTAAATCGCGCACGCTGGCTTCCATATATATATCTACCAATCTTTTTTTAAATGTAAATATTGGGGGACAATCTTATACATTTAGACCTAGTCCCAAACTAAGCAAAGCTTGTACTATGGGTACAAGACGTCGTTATACATACTTATATAGATAAATACGTATAAAACATCCAAGATCCAGGAACAAATATCCGTGCTAAAGTGCCCTGGCCGGGATTCGAACCCGGGACCTCTAACTTAAGAGGCAGTGTCACTACCAACTAGGCTAAACAGGCCGACCATCTTGTATATGTATTGTTTTATACCACCTCGATGCTAAACAAGTAACGGCATGCAGGGCTGTTATTCACAAATCGATTCGTCCTCACCTCTCACTACTTCCGTTTTTTAGGGTTCCGTACCCAAAGGGTAAAACGGGACCCTATTACCAAGAGTCCGCTGTCCGTCCGTCTGTCTCCAGGCTGTATCTCATGAACCGTGATAGTTAGATGGTTGAAAATTTTCACAGATTATGTATTTCTGTTGCCGCTAAAAACATAATGAACGAAATACTTAAGGGAGCTCCCATACAAAAAAAAAAATTTAAAGAAGTTGCTTGTTGTGTTCATCAGGCGCTGGGTCTCGAAATGTTTGGGAAAACTAAAATGCGATTCGCACTTGACCAAAATTCTCCTTGATATTATTTAACGTTCTTACTACTGATAAAAAAAATTAAAAAAGTATTTAAAAATTAAATTATGAAAGGTTATAATAAAATAAAGTGTCGAATATTGTATTGATAATAGTACGGAACCTTTCGTGCGCGAGTCCGACTCGCACTTGGTCGATTTTATATGGAAACTGTCAAAATTGGTATAATTTGACAGTTTCCATTTAAAAAAGGGTGAGGTGTGAGGTGACAGGTGAGGACGAGTGTTTGTGAATAGGGGGGATCTAGTTGTAAGAGAGAGATAGAAAAAGTGATAAAAACATGAGAGCACGATTTTGTTGTTAAGGGCATAAATAGAGCTTAAAAAATTATACACTCCTCTCTTGAAGAACCCCATACCTGTAGTCATGCGGGAAAACCTCGGCAGGGAGCTCATGCCACAACCAGAGCGTCCGAGGGAGGAAATTCCTCTGAAACCGTACCGTATGCGACCATTTAGGTTCTGAGGTGTGGGGATGAATGCCCTGCCGACGGCGAGCGGTGCGATATAAATAAAAAAATAAATATTGGGGGACAATCTTACACAAAACGACCTAGTCCCAAACTAAGCAAAGCTTGTACTGTGGGTAATAGACAACGATATACATAATTATACCGCCTGTTGCTACCTTTACTAATTATGTAAGTTTTTTTGTGTAACATTGTTCTCTTGTGTGGTGCAATAAAGCATATTTATTATTATTATTATTTGTATCTTCGTTCTTAAACTCTCGGGTCTTTACAGCCCGGTCATTTTGTAGGCGTGCGTGGGGATGTAGATCCAACACGTAGAGGCCTTTGGGAGACGAAGTTTGATGTAATATAGTATAATATAGTACACCTATAGGTGAAGAGAAAAGAACCCATTCACGGGTACAACGGTAGATACCCGTGAACCGGTCCCAATAGGCGTCGGTGCTATTGTATGTGAAGTGGAAAGAGAATGAACTGGGCTATGGTGATGAAGTTTGGATGGATAATAAGATTTGGGCTATTACAAAGAGTTCCGGACACCTGCCATAACATTGTAATTACAACGTTATCGAGGCAGGCGGTGACTAGCCGCTCCTAGGATGGGCCCCTGAAAACGCCGGTGTAAAGACGGCCAGGAGCAACACCGGTGTGAGCGGCTCAGGGGTGTCGAGAGGTGTGCTGCGCTTTCTCCGAAGTTACTCGCGGCGTTATGCACTTTAACACTTCCACCCCTGGAGCATATAGCTCTAACGACTCCTCTCTGGACGGCCAATGAAGGCAAGCCAGAGCTGAGAGTCCTGCGGGCCCCCTTGGGATTCCACTCCGACCGACGAAGACACGCCGGAGACGGAGGCCCTGACCGACTCTCGGGAGCACTCGGGTCCGTGGGGTCGTTACTCGCCAACAGCTCGCCACAAGCTGCCCTGCGGGCTTATTATTATTATATAGATAAATACATACTTAAATACATAGAAAACATCCAAGACCCAAGAACAAATATCCGTGCTAAATGCACAAATAGTGCCCTGGCCAGGATTCGAACCCGGGACCTCTATCTTCGGAGCCAGTGTCAGTACCAACTAGGCTAAACAGGCCGACAATCTTGTTTTATACCACTTTGATGCTAAACAAGCAACGGCATCCAGGGGTGAACCCCATACTGTAATCCCTCGGGAAAACATCGCCAGGGAGCTCATTCCACAACCGGAGCGTCAGAGGGAGGAAATCGTACCGTACGCGACCATTTAGGTTCTGAGGTGTGGGGATGATTGCCCTGCCGACGGCGAGCGGTGCGATATATTTTATTGATATAAATATTAAATTAACAAGTTAAGAAGTAATTCATAATTGTGTTTATTATTGTGCGTGTGTGTTTGTCAGAATGTACGATACCTTACTATTTCCAAAACTTTCTCTGTATCATTGTGTCTATAAAATAGTTTAATTCCCAGAGCTGTCTGGTGTATTTGTCTGTGTCTGAGTGTGAAACCTGATTAATTCCAAAATCTTCCCTTTATCTTTTTTGTCTATGCCTATGCCTATTCACTAGGTTCAATCCCCAGAGCTGTCTGATTGCGATATTGTAACAATACAGCAAAATCAAACCTTTTATACCGTTTTTTCTTGTATTAACACGAGCCAGGTACAAATTTCATCAGCCATTTCGTCTTGGGCGATAACTTGTAAAACGCTTTACAGAGCTGTATTATGGGGCTCCGTGAACATCAGTTCATGTTCGCGTGACATTTTGACGTATTGTCCACCACTTTATATTCTGCTGATGATTTTTTGCTTAAGATATTGGGTTGGCTACAATTTGATTAATTCGCAATCGGGAAGCATTAATCTAATTCTAACTTACATTGTAACTTACTCGTGGCCCAGCGGCGTCCGCGAACCGCGTGCGGTATGCGAGGTTAAGCAATGTGGGCGCAGATCAGTTCTTGGATAGGTGACCGCTTTAAGTGGTTACTAACTGAGCGCTCCCGTGCTTCGGAAGGCATGTTAAGCCGTTGATCCCGGCTGTTGTCTATGACAGCAGTCATTAAGCCAAGTGAGAGGCCTTCGGGCGGCTTGAGAACTTCTAACGGTCAAGTTGCCCACTCACTTGACAAAGGGGGGTCGAAGTTGCGCCATGTACGTAGGGAGTGCCCTCCGTTACCCTACACGTGACCCCTGGGTGGTGCTAAAAGTGCAACAAAAACTGGCAACCGTACTTGTCTTCTCGAAGATCTCACGGTTCGAAAATAAATGCCATACGATTATTATTAGTATTTAGCGTAAACAACAGGCGGTCTTATCGCTAAACAGCGATGCGTTCCAGACAATCTTTGGGTAGCGGCTTGGGTAAATATATGTGTACTCAATACTCAATCATTTATTGCGTTCCACAATGTTTGTTTACAGGATATTAGGCAAACATAAGTTTTAGTGGTTAGATAATATTAAAACTTAATTGTGGACCCTGTTGGGCACCGCAAATTCGTGAAGAGCGGACGACTTACTTAGCTACATACATTTATTATAAAGTTCAATTTCTTGAAATTTGCATTACAGTGCTAATTATCTATTTATGTATGAATTTCACTTTTGTTGTTAAGAAATTATTCTGCATTTTTATTATATTTTAAAGAGCAATAAAAAATGTATATGGTGGAATTTTACTATTTTTATGTTTTTATTGTAGTTTTTCTTCCAAGTATTCTCTTAGTGTATAGTAACTTTTATAAATAAGGAATTCTTTTAACAATTTTATCTCGTATTCTTTCTCGGATTTTATTTTATCAGGCAGTTTGTTATATATTTTTATGGACATGGTATAGGTGTAGGTACATATATACCAATTTGATTTCTAGGCCACTTCGTACCTTGTCACAGTGACAATAATATGAGATCTCTAGCAGCTTTCATATTGATTTTTACTGTGACAAGGTACGAAGTGGCCCAGAAATCCAATTGATTGACCGAACGTTCTCTAAGTGTTAAAAATATGTGCGCAACCTTATACAATTAACAATAAAGTCCTTTTCACATACTTTTGATCACTTTGTCTATACACATATTTTTGAACTCACCTGTACATTGGAGGCTACCGCTGATCAGCTCACCCACGGAACCGCAGCTGACATTCGCGGGGATACAATTCTCTCAAGCATTTTACAAGTTATTGCTCGAGAGGAACTTGGTCATAAAAATCTATTGCTGGCTCGCGGGCTACAATGTAGCAAAATCAGATCTCTAATACCGTATTTTCTTGAATACGTAGGAGATATTTCTATGAGCACTGAGTGAAAGCAAAATAAATATTGTTAAGGCAAAAATATTTTCATTTGGAAAGAGCAATACTTAAAAAGGATAAATCGAATACATGCTTTTCGCCAACAATGAAACATAGTCAGTGTAAATGTTAGTATCGTCAACCTTTTTATTGTCCACACTGTATTCTTAGGTATTACATTGGACTCAAAATTGCAGTGGGGTTCCCATATAACAGCGATAGGAAGTAGGTTGAGCTCTGCTGCATTTGCACTCAGGAGAATAAGGCAGCTTACCAATGTGGCAACGGCACGGTTAGTTTACTTTGCTTATTTTAATAGTATAATTACTTATGGTCTTATCTTATGGGGATCAGCTGCAGATATTGAAACTGTTTTTATTTTGCAAAAAAGGGCTATCCGTGCAATTTATAACTTGGGGTCGCGTGATTCATTAAGAGAATTTTTCATAGAAGTAGATATTCTAACCCTGCAGTCCCTATACATATTTGAAATAATAATGTATGTTAGGAAGAATTTGGGCAATTTTCCAACGAACGCTGAAAAACCAATAGCCACGAGAAATACTGGGAAACTCAAAATAACCTTTTATAGACTAGTAAAGGCGAAAAAGTCGTTCTTGGGAAATTGTATCAAATTCTACAATAAAATTCCTAAACACATTACTCAACTTAGCAATTCTAAATTCAAATCTGTAGTAAAACAAACACTTATTTCAAGAGCATATTATAAGATAAACGATTACATCATGGATAGGGATGTTTGGCAGTGATAGCGTCCTGCACGGGTAATCTATCGCGAAAATATATTTTCCACTGTAGCATTGTTGTTTAAGTTATTTTGTAGTAGCTGACACTGTAATTTTATATTTAACTATACAATGTATATTGTTTTGAAAAAATTAAACTTAGCCGAGTTTCTTACGCCGGTTCTTCTCGTGGCAGAGGTATATTTTTCCGAACCGGTGGTAGTTTATTGACGTTCATAGGTGCATGTAATATGATGCCTAATTTGAAGAATAAACTACTATTACTTTTTTTAACTTTTTACAAAACGCAGGTAAACAAAATACAGACAATTTCGGTTATATCGGTACAAAGGCGGACTTGTCCCTGTAAGAAATCTCTTCCAGTTAACCTTTGAGCGTATGAGTTGAGTACAGGAACCAAAAGATACATAACCATCACGTGTAAGAAAACTTATTTATACTCGTATATATTTTATGTAGTTGTTACTGTTATAAATTATAATATTTATGCTGCTTTTGAGACTAACTGCATATATATGTAGGTAGGTACTGAAGGTTTTCTTTTTTTTTCAGGTAAACACTTTCTGATGCTGCAACTAAATTAACAGCCATTTGGTGAGAAACTAAAAGTGTATACTTTGTTCCTGTTGTGTAATGTGGATTGGAATTTTTTTCTATGACCCTAGTGAAAAAGGGTATAAGTGCCGTACCAGTAAAGGCATCCCCCTCCACTTGCAAAGTGCCTTAGCAGCAAGGCGCCATCAATAACGAAATAAAAAGTGCCGTACAATTGTATAGGACTTATACCCCTTTTCACTAGAGCCACAGATTTCGCGTACAGACGCCTTCAACAAAGTACATTAATTAAGTCGCTCTATTTAGTTATTTCAATTTAATTGCAGAAATAGCAACAAATGCTTTGCTTTGTGCGGCTTTGTGCATATTTTTGCGAAGTGGCCAGGTTATTGGAGGGGGAAGGTCCACCAATAGGCTATTTAACCTGTATATAATATACTTTATTTGAAAGAACACCGGTCCAATAACATACTCGTATGCAATGCAATTCATAGATTTTATAAGGTATTTGTATACATGTACCGAGAAGAGTTGTGGAGTGAAATAAAAATGCTACAACATATTTATATTTTGTACATCTCTCGTGGCTTTGTCTACACAAAAGCTATTTCTCGAACGCTTCCCTCGTAAATTACTCTCCAATATCTCTATATCTTCCTGCAAACTATTACAGTTTGCTGGATTTTTCCTTAACAGGTATGCCTTTAAGCCGGCAGCAATAAATTTGTATCGGCAGTGTATTGCCGTGAATTATTAGAATAAGTTTTAGCTAACGATAAGTTTTCCTGGGAAAATTTAGGGTATAATAGGTCTTAAAATTGGACTACCAGTTTAGCCTTAAGGCGGCTGACAATAAGGCTAAAAATAGTCGTTCACTACCCATTGTACGAAGCTAGTGGGGCTCGGGTTCGAATCCCGATCGCAGGGCATTTATTTGTGCGATAAGTAAGAACTAACGCCAACACAGTAAACTGACCTATATTCTCTTTTTTTTTATAAGGTAGGTAAGCATTTGACCACTATCTCACCTGATGGTAAGTGATGATGACGTCGAGGGTGTTACATGCGTACTTTACTTCTAACTATTTTATTTCTCACTAGCTGTTGCCCGCGAGTTCGTCCGCGTCTTCACTTCTATAAGTCGCAGCGTGATGTTATTCTGAAGCCTTCCTCCATAAATGGACTATCCAACGCAAAAAGAATTTTTCAATTCGAACCAGTAGTTCCTGAGATTAGCGCGTTCAAACAAACAAACAAACAAACTTTTCAGCTTTATAATATTATAGTATAGATTTACATAGGTTTTATTAATTCATTTTTTTTGATATTTTGATTTTATTCTAGAAACTGTCTAGATTTCTATTTTTTATATATTTTTTATTATTATTATTATTTATGTTTTGACGATCCTATTGTGAATTTTACTACAAAATATTTTTTTACTTTGACATGTCTACAACAATACAATATTTATTTTAAAGAATAATAATAGCATCAATAAATTGCTCTAAATAATTAATTAATATATATGTTAATACATGTTATAACTGACGATTCAAAAGTGCTTGTTGCTAGGCCTATTTGAATAAACAATATTTTGACTTTGACTTCATTATTTAGATGAAATTTGCATGATGTATTGCTACTTACTTCCTTATATTTTACGTGTTGCACTAGCAGCAAAACATGTGAGACCATATCATTTTTATACCTTCTTTTGTACACCAAGTTTTTATGTAAAATAAATATTGATTGATTGACTATTCGTGACCCCTATTACCAGCACGGCTAGCACAATAGCTGGCAACACCGCCAAGCGTAGACGTCAAATTTTACACAGCTGATTAATTAAATAAAATTAATGTTAATAATGAATAACTAGTATTCTAGTTAGGTTAAAAAGTGTTTATTAGTAGCAAGTATAGTGTTTGTTATAAAAATTCATCGAAAAAGACAGTGGAAAAAGAGAAGAAAGAAGATCTCTAGAATTGCCAAACGTCATCGTAACGGATCATCGTTTGACGCTTCAACGATAAATCTGGGGAGTAATTGTGTTCAATATAATTATATATAAGTCATTAGTTGAACTTTTGTTACATTTAAATATCATCTACTTGAATACTTCCCAAGTAAATAAACATTTACAAGCATAACCTCACTCGGAAATGACATTGCTCCCGGTCAGCTGATTCATAACTTTTGTACTTGTTGTGTTTCACTCTGTCTAATAGTCATTTTATAAATCCTTTAACAACTCATTTCTCCATTCCATATTCATACTTACATTCTACCAACACACTTAACGTCTGTTAACTCCTGCTATCTCTCTCTCTCTCTACTGGTCTTTCTCTGCTTGCTGTTTAGTCGCGTTGCCGTCTCATTTCAGGTGCTGTGGAGAGCTGTGTGTCAAGCTAGTTCACCATGTCTAGCTCATTTGACCCGCAAGGCCACAGTACGTGAACTGGAACATAAACTCAATGCAATATTTATTCTACAATAAAATTCCTAAACACATTACTGAACTTAGCAATTCTAAATTCAAATCTGTAGTAAAACAAACACTTATTTTAAGAGCATATTATAAGATAAACGATTACATCATGGATAGGGATGTTTGGCAGTGATATCGTCCTGCACGGGTAATTTATCGCGAAAATGTATTTTCTACTGTAGCATTGTTATTTAAGTTATTTTGTAGTAATGTAATTTTATATTTAACTATATAATGTATATTGTTTTGAAAAAATGACACCTCGCCGAGTTTCTTACGCCGGTTCTTCTCGTGGCAGAGGTATATTTTTCCGAACCGGTGGTAGTTTATTGACGTTCATAGGTGCATGTAATATGCCTAATTTGAAGAATAAACTACTTTTACTTTTTACTTTTTTACAAGACGGCGCGCGAGCTATATCACGCGCGAGATAGACTATCCGTCTCTATCTAAAGGGCTACAAGCTGAATGAGACGGCTAGTCTATCTCGCGCGCGATATAGCTCGCGCGCCGTCTTGTGCTAGCCGTGCTGTCAGCGAAACTTTGGTGCCGATGACAGACGTATGACGTCAAGCTACATACAGAGTGTTTTATCTGGATTAATGAAGGAATCGATTTTGATGATGAAAGGTTAACTTACAACAATATATTATTTGTTCTAGTTGCTATTACAGGCATTATGCACAATTTTTATCAATGGCGGGAGATGCAGTTACATTGTTCAGAATGTACAGTATATGTATGTAGGTATGTATTTAAATAAGAAGATGCGATGTTGTGCTTGAATTCTAGAAGCTTTCCGCTTATTTTTCGACAACCAACGAAATTTAGTTTGTTGTTTTACATTTATCCGAATTAATATAGTTTTTACAATTACTTACTTAGTAAAATATTTTTTTCTTACAGTCTTTGTAATTATTTTAATATTTACACTATTTTCAATATAAATAGCATTTTTTTATTAATAAAAAATAAAATATATATTACCATTATTGCATTATTAATAATCATTGGGGTTTCGCAATGTCAAAAGTAAAGTAAAAAGTAAAAGTAGTTTATTCTTCAAATTAGGCATATTACATGCACCTATGAACGTCAATACGAGTAAACTACCACCGGTTCGGAAAAATATACCTCTGCCACGAGAAGAACCGGCGTAAGAAACTCGGCGAGGTGTCATTTTTTCAAAACAATATACATTATATAGTTAAATATAAAATTACATTACTACAAAATAACCTATATGTGAATTTGCGTCATAATGACTTCACCGGCACTAAAGTTTCGCTCCCTGCTTATTACTATGTGCATAAAGTGCACGAATGGGCGGTTAAGAGGGCGCAGTACGATCGGTGTGGATCGGTTCTCCATACAAACGTATTTATGCTCTCATTTTAAAACGCCAAGCTAGAATAACATGAAAATTTGTATACACAATAGGATCCGGCATATCTAGGTCGGATCATAGTTTCTGTTGCTATAAATTATAAAAGAAAAAAATACAGCGGCTTTTTGAGTTTTTTACGGCTTGTATGAAAACCTTAATAATCGCTGTATTTTTTCTCCATTATAATTTCAAGCAACAGAAACTATGATCCGACCTAGATATGCCGGATCCCATTGTGTATACAAAGTTTCATGTTATTCTAGCCTGGCGTTTTAAAATGAGAGCATAAATACATTTGTATGGAGAACCGAACTTACTGCGCAGTCTTAACTGTTGGCGACGGAAGGGGGGTTCCCTTACAGAAGACCGTTCTTTTGTAAGAACGCAGTTTAATATGGAGGTAGGCGGTATTTTCGTCTTTAAGCCGACTTCCTGGTTTGTCGGTACGATATGAGAAACCTGTCAGCTAAAGTGGCAAGGCAGCCAACAGAGCGGGCTCCTCATGTGTCAACTGTCAATCGAAACATTACAGCTTTTACTGCGCCCCCACATTTAAGCGTCGGCCTGTTAAGCCTAGTTGGTCACTACCAACTATCCGGGACCTCTAGGTCCCGGGTTCGAATCCCGGCCAGGGCGTTATTTGTGCTTTTAGCACCAATTTAGCATGGATATTTATTCCTGGGTCTTGGACGTTTTCTATGTATTTAAGTATGTATTTATCTATATAAGTATGCTATCGTCGTCTAGTACCCATAGTACAAGCTTTGCTTAGTTTGGGACTAGGTCGATTTGTGTAAGATTGTCCCGCAATATTTACGAGTATTATTATTTATTTAAATGAGTGCTTCGGACTGGTCCGGATGCGCGGAAGCGGGGTGATCTGAATGCAGTACCCTCTGCGTGATATTTCCACTGCGCAAACGTAAAACTGACAGTATCTTATCAAACGCGACATCAGTAAGCTCACGTCAAAGATCAAAATACCATTTATGAATCCCGCCCCGCTAAGTCAGGAAGTCTCCTAAATATGTGAATTTTATTCGGCTTTTCCTGAAAGCAAAATCGTAGAATCCTTAATATCATATACAATTATTCTAATTAAATGTCATGTCAATTGAGAATTTCAACTGAAAGCTGAAATTCGCAATTCGCAAATGTCAGAATTGTATTAGAATTTCCAAGTAATTATTTCTATCGTTTCTATCATTGATTAAATTAGAAATAGTGTCAGCCTTCAGGGCTTGTCCGTAGCTGCCAGGGGTTGGAAATTACTTCGAGTAATTAATTAAATTACGAACTAAAATGGAGCCAATCGTACACAAGGAGAGTGAAGCAAATAATTTTATTAAATATGGTTGGTGATGAAATATTAAATAACAAAAGAATTTATTTATGTACAAAGAAATTATATAGAAGAATGCTTAACAACACCGTCCTGTGCATGATAGCGGACAGGCTAGAGTGCGTCTACATGTCACACTGTGAGGGACTGCATTCCCCTATTAGTGTGTTAGTGTGGAGAATGAATGATAATAATAATAATGGCCAGGATTATTCACCAGCAGCTTGCTCTTTTATACGGTCTTGTGGACTTCGAAGTGCCGTATTATAAGTACACACCTGCACCAGTTCTCGAAAATGGTTGTGCAACGCTCTATTGGGATCGATCTGTCATCACGGACAGGACTATTGTAGCCAACAAGCCTGATATCGTGCTGACAGATCTATTGAAGTGGCAGGCAGTACTCGTTGACATCACCATCCCCCATGACTAGAACCTCGTGAAAGCTGAGAAGGACAAAGTCAGCAAGTACCTAGACTTGGCACACGAGGTAACCGCCATGTGGGATGTTGATTCAACGATTATTGTCCCGTCGTCACTGCGAACGGTCTAATAGCGAAGAGTCTCGACCAACATCTCAAGAGACTCTCGTTAGATGGCTGGGTCAAGGGTCAAATACAGAAGGCGGTACTCCTGGACACGGCGCGGATAGTCAGGAGGTTCCTCTCTCTGTCGCCCTAACCACCGGTAGCTTAGGCTCTGCCTCGCTGCCGGCGGCACCCTAGGTTAGGTTTTTTATAATGCTTTTATTGTATAAATTTATTGTGAAAAATCTAACTTATTAAAATTAAATAAATATGGCGAATAATAATAATAATGTCGCT
Source organism: Notocelia uddmanniana (assembly GCA_905163555.1). NCBI lineage: Eukaryota > Metazoa > Arthropoda > Insecta > Lepidoptera > Tortricidae > Notocelia > Notocelia uddmanniana. The sequence goes on along the minus strand of LR991075.1, from coordinate 14,634,192 downwards.
ATTAATAGGGGCCCATCTAGCAGGGAGCGAGTCACCGTCTGCGGGAAATAAAATGTGTGACTGTTTTATTAGGCAGGCGTCCGATGTCTCACCCAATAGCCCAGCCATTAGTCCATCATCCTCACCAAATAACCCGGTTCATTTAGATTCCATCAACCAACAATAGTCCCTGTGCACCTTGGCGGGTGCTGTCTCTGTGTGCGTCCCATGACACGGGCAGGGACAGTATCCGCTTGGTACACACACGCTTCGTTGCACATCATTAAATTGTCAAAAGGGCATCTACGTGTTGGCAATGTGGTACTCGTTTGGTACTTCGGCTCTATGGCACTATTGTCTCGTGAGTGGAAAAGACATATAATAGTGACCAAAATAATACAGGTTGAAATTTTATTGACTGTTCAAATTTTTCCCAGGTATCAACAAAAGATGACATTTCTGAAAAAAAATAATTGGTAAAATTTTCACAATAAAATGTGCTGTCCGAATAAATAATTAGTAACGTGTGGATAATTGGGAGCTGAATGACGCTCGGGGTTAGCGGTGCCCGGGAGGGGCGTGCTCACCAATCTGATCTCGACCAAAATTACAAATTAGTCGCACGCGCATCTCCGCATGACCGGTTGTGTACTTCCGTGTTGTATCTCTCGTAAAGACGCGCGATCGCGCACGTTACTTACAACCAAGTTTACGAACCGGGAGTGACCCGTAAACGCAGGATAATTTTCAACTTATGTTTTTTTTACTAGTTTCCAATGATATTTTAATATTATTGTAACTATCATTAAAAAAACAGTTTTACGACGCGTAAGTTTGTCTCGGCGTCTCAACGTAGGGGCGGGGCGAGTTTTATTCCCACCTCCTGCACAACACGCGCTACCGCAGTATCCACGAACGCTTGATTTTTTTAGGATATCTTTCAGCTGCTCTGTCCCAATATTTTAGTACTGAAAGATAAAACAAGTACGTTTACACGTACCTTTTATTTTTCGCTAAGGAATCCACTGTGAAAATTTGAACAGTCGATAAAATGTCACCCTGTATGAATGGAATTAAAACTAACTTCAATATAAAACAGGTCCTTGAGTCATTCGCATTACCGAGGATGCTGGCGGCATTTCCTCACTGTATCGCAATGCCGATACGCTGAGCGAGGAAGTCGCCAGCTCTTCGGTCACCAGTTACGTCCACCAGACGCTTCGCAATTTCACTAAGTAATATCTTAGTTAATAATTTAAATTACGACGTATTTGTTAGTGTGACCCAGTTTATCGTAACTAATGGATAGACCTGATTTTTTACTATTACACATTTCACACAATAAAACAGCATGTAGAAAATAATGAATAAAGATACAGGGAGACAGAGTGACTGACTGACCAGACCCAAATGTTGTCTGGACGACAAAGACAATAATAAAGTCTTTGTCGTCCAGACAACATTTGGGTAGTGGTGAAATGAAATATAAAATTGATTAGGAGGCGATTGTGTTGAAAAGAAAAAATGAACATTACAAAACACACAAGAACTTTTCAATATAGAAACGTACATACACATATTCATGAATACGAGTATTGTGCATTATTTCTGTAAAATTTTGTTCAGAACTTGGTTTATTCTCACGAAAAATATCCTGAAAGTTTTACAAGTAAGTATCTAAAAGATCAGTCCCTTGACATTTTAAAATATATATCGAATTGCAGGAAGCCGTTTGATTTATTACAATTTAATTGACGTTTCAGTCTCTTGGGCATCGGAATTTGGAAGTAATCCCTTAAGTGATACGAGGCTTATCCGCGGTGACTATCTTTGTAAATTGTACCATAGTTCTAACAGATTACGTTACAATTTCGAATTAACGTTGGATAAGTAAATTGTTATCCACCAACATTGAAATGTATTTTGGTTTCAAGTTATTTTTTTTTATATTAATTGAGCTTTTTTATACCTTGATGGTAGCAAACAATAACTTGCTGATGGTGAGCACCGTAGCCTGAGGACGTTTACGTCTCCAGAAAAATCACAAGCGCGCTGTCAACCCTTTTTCTATTTGAGGATGCGTTCTATTGACAGCCAGAGACAAGTGTAGGTCCCTCACTCTAAACACAGCGCACCCTCGGAAGTTCTGGCAACCTTACTTACCACCAGGTAGACAATACTTAAGTTACACTTGTTTAACAGTGTAATATACAAGTGGTGGCTTACTATGGGCCTCATAAGAAGGCTCAATGTCACCCAAAGGGCAATGGAGAGGGCTATGCTGGGAGTTTCTCTACGTGATTGCGTGAGCCCTCCGAATCGCTAAACTTGAGTGGCAGTGCGGGCGCGGTACCTATATCACATTGCTCGTAGAACCGATGGCCATTGGGGCGGAAAGGTTCACGAGTGGGCAGACCCCCCACAATGTGGACTGATGACCAGGTAAAAGTCGCGGGAGTCCGCTGGATGCGGGTGACGTAGGATCCGTCATTGTGGCAAACTTTTGGGGAGGTATATGTCCAGAAGTGGATGTCTTTCCGCTGATATAACTATGTTGATAAAATTGGGATGATTTTAAGTTTTCAGGTTACCACAGAGCATAACCTAGTCGAAGATATTCATGAATATAGAGCCATTGTCCCGTACCAGTACAATGCGGTTGATTGTGTACCAGCCCAACTTGAGCCCTGTTTCTAAAGAAATGATCAAGTAGTGGGTATCTTCTTCGCTTGTCGGTCTTTATGGCTGATAACAATAAAGATCCGGAATGTTCTGTGGAGTACAAGTTAAGAGAGAAATGCGGGTCTGTATTGACAATGGCGGCCGCCGCCGGTTCGGTTCTCGTTAACGACAAATATTCGCTACTATGACGTCACACATTTCCGTGACGTCGCTTAAAAAAAAAGCTTAGTCGCTACATAATCTGGCTGTACCACAAGCTGAAATTAGAAGATGCTTCCCCCTTCTACCATAAATTGGACGTTCAATGACCCAATTTAATTTACTGTAAAGATTTTCAGTCCCGCCAGTTGTTATATGTATAGAAAAAGCGGCTAAGTCGGGTCACGCGAAATGTAGGGTTCCGTAGGTGTCCAGCCGTGGCATTATGTGGAATTTCAATATCCCACCACCATATCAGCCCATAGACGTCCACTGCTGGACATAGGCCTCCCCCACTTTCATGGGGGGTAAATGCCATAATCGCCACGCTTGGCATGCGGGTTGGCGATCGCAGTATCTCCACCGCACTCCAGGGATGCTGCTGCCCATCCCCCGGTGGTCTTGGTCGTAATAATAATAATAATAATAATATATTCTTTATTGCACCACAAACAGAAATTCTTACAAGATAATCCTTAAAAACTAATAGGTAACAACAGGCGGTCTTATCGCTATAGAGCGATCTCTTCCAGACAACCTTTGGGTAGCAGGAGATGAAAACAAAAAGAAAAAATAACAACAGGTAGTGCTAAGATAAAGCAAGAGAGGTAGAATGACACATACATCTAGGCTAATATATAGAGCTATTAATACAATACATTAATAAATATATATATATACATAACTACATAAATATATACATACATAACTACATAAATATATACATACATAACTACATAAATATATACATACATAACTACATAAATATATAGCTACAAAGATAATACAAGCTAAGAGAGTGACAAGTAATGTTGTCTCAGGAGATTTTTGAAAATGGGCAGAGACTTGGCACATCTAATATCTAACGGCAGAGCATTCCATAACCGAACAGCTTGAAAAGTGAAAGATTTGTTGTAAAATTTTGAAGAAGAAGATGGTGGAGCAAGAAGTCTGTTTTGAGTAGATCTCACGGACGAGAGGTACTTAAAACGCTCTTTGAGATACGCAGGGGTGGTTGGGTTGAATAGTACACTATACAGAAGAGCTAGGATATGCGAATCACGACGAAGACGAATAGGAAGCCACTTGAGTTGAGAACGAAAGCTGGAGACGTGGTCATACTTGCGCAAGCCAAATATGAACCTGATGCAAAGATTTTGAAGCCTCTCAAGTTTATTTAGCTGTTCCTCAGAAAGATCAAGATAGGAAATGTCGGCGTAATCTAGGATAGGGAGAAGAAGAGATTGAGCAAGCGCAGTTTTAGTGGCGAGCGGTAAGAAGTTACGAAGTCTACGGAGTGATCCCACAGAAGCAAACATTTTCCTGCTGACCTCGCTCACCTGAGGTATCCAAGATAAAGTGCGGTCCAAGATAATGCCAAGATTTTTCACTTGGTGAGAATAGGGAATTACAACACCGTCAAACATGATGGGCGGTAGAGTACCAACAACGACCCGAGGCATGAGCTTAGGACTACCTATAATTATAGCTTGAGTTTTACTCGGGTTGACTTTGAGACCGTAGCGCCTACTCCAGTCCGAAATGCGTGCCAGATCATTATTAGTGGAGAGAATCAACTGAGGTAGATCGCTTAATGCACCCTGAGAGTAAATTCGTAGTTTTAGGACATACCCGGGTCCATTTCAATATCACTAAATTATATTATTTATATCAAAATTATATCAATCGAAATTGTACGAAAGTTTGTTTTTCCAAGTACGTCTCTTAAGTTCGCCTATTACTCTTAAACTAGTAATCTTTACTTAGATCTGATAGTTTTCTTTTTAAATTCATTATATAAATTACTATTATGATTTTTAGGGTTCCGTACCCAAAGGGTAAAAACGGGACCCTATTACTAAGACTTCGCTGTCCGTCCGTCCGTCCGTCTGTCACCAGGCTGTATCTCAAGAACCGTAATAGCTAGACAGTTGAAATTTTCACAGATTGTGTATTTCTGTTGCCGCTATAACAACAAATACTAAAAACTAAATAGTAATAATAATTAAGGGGGCTCCATACAAAAACCGTGATATTATAGCCCTTTTTCATGGCTACCACTCGCCGAGCTAGATCTCAAGAACCGTAATAGCTAGACAGTTGAAATTTGCACAGATTATGTATTTTTATTGTGGCTACAACAACAAATACTAAAATCATAATAATAATCAAGGGGGGTTCCCATACAACAGAGTAGTTGTTGGCGTTTTTTTTCTGGTACGGAACCCTTCGTGCGCGTGTCCGACTCGCACTTGGCCGGTTTTTTTTTTTTTTCAATAACCCAGTAGCAACCGTTTAGCTGGCAGAGGGACACACATAACTCCAACAAAAATCTGCACTGTAAACATTACCTAATATGACGCAAACGGATATCCTAATCAAAAAAGAAAAGAAAGATTACATTTGTATAGGTAAATAATGTACAAATTAAAGTACCGTCGGTACATATACACGGTTTTCGGCAGATGAATGGGACATACGTATAGCGGATAGATGACGTCATCTGCTGCGTGGTCAAGCACAAAAAAATTGACTTGGGCCCAAATTTTAGGAATTTAAATTTAATTTTTTTATATACTCTGTTTTCAAATAACTGTATTCGTGATATTCTGGAGTTAGTCTAGTTTAAATAGAATAAATGTCAGTTTTATAATTGTTTTTTTTTAGTAATTGAGGTTTTAAATAGAATAGAATAGAATAGAATAGAAACCAATTTATTGCAAACCACAAAAGAACAGCACATTACAATTAAAATGTTAGTAGAAACGACAGCAAAATAACTAGCTTAACTTAAAATATTTAACCTACTTAAAATAAGTGAAACAATTCAAAAAGCAGTGGTGCTGCTACAGTGGCCGCAAATGGACACCACTCAGCATGATGCTTTGACATTTATTAGTAAAATGCCATAGCGCTGGTCTTCCGTGGAGCCCAGGGCTGTAAGAATAGATCTGAACAGCGAAGAGTGACAGACAAGGAACGACATACTTAAGATTCATAATAAATGTAAAGATAAAGAGAAGAATGATAATACGGAGTCAAGGAGAATAAAGGGTAAGGTGTGAGTACAAGGCATAGGGCAAGCATATTAATAAAAATAATATTAATAACTTAAATAATATTATTAATGTATATACAAATATATAGATTTTAATGCACATAACAAAATAAGATAGGAGAGATGCTATACATTGGCTTACTAAACGACCACCAAGACATGGAGCAGTTACGAGTATACCGAGAGCTGTTGTGAAAGTAAATACTTTTTATAACGTTGCTTAAAAATTCTCACCGTTTTAGAATTTCGAATTGGAGGAGGGATATTATTCCAGCATCTCGTGGCAGAGTATCGAAAACTGCCACGAAATGCTGCCGATGTACCATGTCTCGGGCAGACAAGGCGGATTGCGTCTCTAGTTGGTCGGGTAGTGAATGATAACTTCTCGAATAGATACTGAGGGTTACGATCGTATATTACACCAAAAAGCAAGGTGGCAAAATGTAAAGAACGACGAGTCTCCATCTTCAACATACCACCCTGGTTAAGATACGGGGTAACGTGAGTACGCGGTGGAATAGGGAAACAAAAACGAGCACAGGCATTCTGGATTCGTTGAATATGTGTCTTTGAGCGAGCCAGTAAGCATCCGTTAATTACGGTGTCGACGTAGTTTAGCTTGGATAGGATTAATGTATTACACAGCTTTATCCTAACGTCAACACTAAGATACGCCCGTACTTGGTATAACACTCTTAGCCTGTAGAAACAATTCTTAATAGTATCCAGTACATGCTGCTCGAAGCGCAGTTGGTCGTCCATGAGTAGGCCGAGATTGCGTGCCATGGTTACACGCTCAAGACGTTCTCCTCCCAACATCACGTCAAGTTTGTAATTGGTGACCTTGCCTATCTGGCTCTTGGTGCCGATCACAAGAAACTTCGACTTGAGCGGGTTTAGAACTAAACCACTATCCCTACACCAGTGGTCAATGCAAAATCTTGAAAACCGAGTTAAAACTTATGAAACAGACAACATATTTATTTTATTTCAATCTAGACTAATTCAGTTATTTGAAAACGGAGTATTTGAAAAATTAAAATAAATAACTCAGAAAAAATCTTTCGACTCATATCTTTTTTTTTGCTTGACCACGTGGCAGATAACCTCATCTATCCGCTATATACGTACTTATGTCCATCCATCTGCCGAACACCCATACACATTTATTTTTTGAAGTCCTAAAAGCACAACGTAAAAAATTTGGTTAAAACAAACTCGTTAACGTCAATGATTTAAGCCATACATCTAAAACAAAAGGTGTGATCGATCGATACCGCCATTCGCCTAAACCGGGAGATAATCTCGTTGTTCTCAGCTAATCAAATTTGAATAAAGTTACACCGCATATTCATGTAGCCACGAAATGGGTTGTTAAGAGGGCGCAGTACGTTTGGTTCTCCATACAAACGTATTTATGCTCTCATTTTAAAACGCCATGCTAGAATAACATGAAACTTTGTATACACAATGGGATCCAGCTTGTCTAGGGCGGAAATTAGTTTCTGTTGCTTGAAATTATAATGGCGAAAAAATACAGCGATTATTAAGGTTTTCATACAAACCGTAAAAACTCAAAAAAACCGCTGTATTTTTTTTCTTTTTCAATTTCTAGCAACAGAAACTAATTTCCGACCTAGGTATGCCGATCCCATTGTGTATACAAAGTTTCATGTTATTCTAGCATGGCGTTTTAAAATGAGAGCCTAAATACGTTTGTATGGAGAACCGATCCACACCGATCGTACTGCGCCCTCTTAATTATCCAAGCCAGAGCTATGACTAGACCGGTAGAGATACAATCATTTCCTTAACTCCACTAGAGGATCTATTTATATGAAAACCCTCTCCCCTTGTCCTCTCTCCTCCCTGTTTGTTTTTTTTTAAATCAGGGTTCGGAAATTCGTATACTTTTATACCTACACTTCGGCCTTAGTACCTACAGCGCGTTGTTGTTGAGTAGCATGGAGGCGGACTCAATTTAATTTTACTAATAAATTTGCCGGGATTTATAAAAATATTTTCATAAAAATTGGGGCAAATACTAAATTTAAATTGAAAGAAACCAAGAAATATTTGGTATAAATCAGTAACATTTCACAACACAAGTTTCTTACCAAACTAGATGCCGCTTAGCATATTGTCATGAAAATCATGACGCAAATTTTAGATCATATTTAATCATGACGCAAGACAATGTGGAAAATAAGAACTTTTTTTTTAGTGCTAAATTGGAATTGACATTTATTTATTTACTTTAGATATTTGGGGCGTCAACAGCAATACAATACCTATAAAAATACAAAACTTATACAACTAAAACAATAGGCAATGACAGATAACATAATTTAAAATCGTGTTTTTTTTAACTGTATCGAAACTAGGGTTTGCAAATTTTCCGGCAATTCCCGGGATTTCTCGGGAAATTTCATACAAATCGGGACCGGGACTGCTAACCCTAATCGGAAGTTAATACTTACTATACTAATACATCGAAAACCACAGACATACATATATGCCCTTCGTTTGGGTCGGAGGTAAAAGAATAAAAGGTTTGCATTTCGCTAGGGATCCTGTGTACTCGTTTTTTTTCTATCCAACCTTCTTCCTTCATTCTTGCGCCGCACGCCGCATAGGTACCGTCTAAATTAGGCCTACTAAAACAAAATTGAATATCATATCACGTTTATGTGTAATCCACGTGTAATCAGCGGTTGTGAACCTTATTCCATGCCAAAGTCGATAATTGAACCAAACCTATCAACGAAATCGATATTCTACAAGTAATTAAGCCTAAAATTATCTAAATTTAAATTACGCAAAACCTTATCAAACGACCGCAGGCTTTCAATATTTCACGTCCAATCATCCAACGCCCAGCACGGATGCTACATCCGCCCTATGGATCCTGTAGCATCCGTAATCCACGATTGATTTGTGTTGTGTCTCTAAGCTTGATCCTAATGATAAGCACTTTATTTGAATGGTATTAAAGCGATTTTCGCTTGTCACCTAAACTGTTCTGGCTATAACTACCGTTGAATGAGAAAAGATCTTAACTCGCGTTAAGTTTAAAAGGTAAATCGACTTTATTGTAACTTATATTAGGTTCAAATCAAATTGTGTATGAATTTTGAAAATGGAATACCGTTGTGTAATAAATAATTAAGCATTATTTTACGTTAGCTGCCACGCGACGAAGGCTTAAACTGTACAACCATGTTCCAACGATATAAGCGCTATTTTCTTTTGGCATTTTAATGATGATACATTAAAACGCTTTATTTGAATGTTTTAAGAGCTATATTCGCTTGACTGGTTTAAAAGGGTTAACAGCAAACCGTAAGTTGTTGACGGAGCTTTTGTTTTTCCGACAAAATACAATGAATATTGTATTTCCGATTTTTAACATGATAGATTACTCGTTTCTTGGTGTAAAATTTCATTTTGTCAGGTGTGTAATCCTTGGATGGCGGATTTTGCTTTGCAAAAGATGGATAGTAAAATGTTTTGCTTTAGGTATATTGGTTGGGTTAGGTTAAGACTGCCGTTTGTGCCTTTGCCATCTTCATTTAAAATAATACCATATTTTGTCAACTTTGTCATACATTTTGAGTTTAAAAAACTTTCCGGTAAAAAGCATCAAATGTGGTAGCAATTTTGATACAGAATGACCATAGACTAACTCGTATTCTGTAGTTGGGCGTGTTGTACTACTAAAACGGACACGTGGAATTCATTTTTGTGAAAAAATTTGGAAAAAAGAAAAAAAAGATAAGTGACAAAATATTAATCATCATCATCATCATCATTCAGCCGAATGACGTCCACTGCTGGACATAGGCCTCCCCCAAAGACTTCCGCAATGACCGGTCCTGCACCACCCGCATCCAGCGGACACCCGCGACCCTTACCAGGTCATCAGTCCACCGTGTGGGGGGCCTGCCCACGCTACGCCTTCCGACAAAATATTGCACATGTATAAATATTAAATAAATAAATAAACATGAAAAAAAAAGTAGTTTATTCTTCAAATTAGGCATATTACATGCACCTATGAACGTCAATAAACTACCACCGGTTCGGAAAAATATACCTCTGCCACGAGAAGAACCGGCGTAAGAAACTCGGCGAGGCGTCATTTTTTCAAAACAATATACATTATATAGTTAAATATAAAATTACATTACTACTACTATGTAGATAAAGATAAGTAATTAATGTGTATATTTAAAAACTGTTTCAGAAAAACCGTTTAGTGTAGTTATGTGTTTATACTTTTTGCCCACTGATACAAAAACTTCAAGAAATACGAAAATTTCCACCACCGGATAGACTATAACTATAACCTATATTTAAAAAAAAAACCTATACTTCGCACGGACACCCACTGAATTGCGCTTGTCTCGCTTTTACATAGTATACATACGGATACTGATATCTCGCTCTCGCGGGCCCAGAAACCCTCACAATACTTTTTGCGTCCGAGCTACATTCATGCAGCATTAATTTATATTGTTTACTTTTTTGGCGTACAAAGGGATACCTTGGATACTCGAAAATCCAAAATTCTCCGTTCTAAACCGCGTGATGTGTTTTTGTTTTTCGTTCGGTTTTGGACTTTATTACCATTGGATAAAATTCATAGTTCAGTAGCGTGTTTGAGTGAGATACGGCGTGATATTCGGGATAAATGTAATTGGGGATGGAAAACGCTTTTAATTTAAAAAAAATTGTGTGTAGCCTTTGCCGTATTAAATTTGAATTACGGATGAATTCTCGAAAGCTGGCGCGAATGCAATGAACGAAATACATGATATTTGTTTGACTGCCTTCATGGCATCATCCGTGTTAGAATTTATTATTTACTATTTTAGTATTTTTTTACAAATAAATTTTAAGGGACAGTATTACTCGGAAAGTAATATTCATTTCCATCACACAAATATTTTAATTTAAGAGGGCTTTAACGTGTCCGCGTCCGCTAGCACGTTACCACGCGTAAATTATTGTTATTGTTTAAATTTAACGATAGATATTTTAAAACCGGCCAAGTGCGAGTCGGACTCGCGCACGAAGGGTTCCGTACCGTATGACCTATAAAAAGAGTCCGACTCGCACTTGGCAGGTTTTTAATATTTGTTGTTATAGCGGCAACAGAAATACATAATCTGTGCAAAGGACAATGACCAAATTAGTATGGGCTCGTGCCCTGTCAAAAACTGCCGATTACAAAGTTAATTTATAGTTTATTTTATAGTCTTTTGGACGCAGATTTAGCTTTTTTATCTTTTATTTCATTTAAACCTGGGAAGATCTTGTATTTTTGAAATAAAAAAAACCCCTTTTGACATTAATAACTTCTCAAATATTTAAGTATTTTTGCCCCTATATGTTTCGTAGGCGTTCTCTGAACAATTGTTTCCATTTGAACAGTTTTATTGAAAGCATTTTCAACTACTGAAAGGCGATTAGATGCTCTCTAAGTATGTATCGCAAGTACTAGAGGGCAGATTGCGTCCAATTTAGCAGTATTAGAAGAGTATTGAAGTGGTTATGGATACATAGGGCAAAACAAAGCTAACAGCCGAGTTGAGTCTCTAGCCGCCTGTGTTGGCCAACGTACGCCCCTTTGTCCATAAAGACGACCTATTCCTTCTGTTCTAACAGAAAGCTACAGAACGGTCAGTGAATATCGGTTAGGTCAGTAAATAAACTCTAGTGCTTTACCCTTTATTATATGATAATTCTTTACCCCAGTATGATTTTTCTTTCGAGTATTGGATACTACGCTAATGTGTTCAAATACATTGAAAATATTTCTAAGCAATAGGTTGAGAGCCGCCTGAAGAGCCTTAGCTTTCCCAATCTTCTTCTTCGTCTTCGTTACACCCTTGCTAAAGTAGTCGTGGTAGTCATCCTACTTTATATGGAACTCTTGCAAAATGGATACGTTGGTCCTAAATGCTGTCCACTGTATTCTGAGCATCTTCCGCTAACACCACATTTCAAGAGAGTCTACTCTGCGTTTCTCGGTGTCTCTTAACGTCCAGCCCGGCTAGTATGATAGGTTATACCGTCACGTTTTATGTGACGTTTTAGTATATTTTGGCCATATAACGTGACGGTATAAGTTATCATACTAGCCGGGCAGGTCTCTGCGGCATAGGGACATACTGATACGCATCCACCGTAGTTAGATACCAGAGAACCCAGATAGAGTAAATTATTGAACCATTTCACAATACGCAATTCGAGACACTTCTGGGCAGTTGCTGTTGGCTCGATCGACAATCTTAATCTTGGTTTTACTTCCCAGGCTTGTACATTCTATTTTCCCTAATAGCTCTTTCCTGTGACTGATACTAGTAGCGATCAACGTGGTGTCATCCGCGTATCGCAGGTTTGAGATCATCGTTCCGCCAATGGCTACGCCATCCCTCTCATCAGCGTTCTCAATATCATCATCATCATCATATCAACCGAAGGACGTCCATTGCTGGACATAGGCCTCCTCCAAAGAGTGCCTCAATGGCCGAACATTATGGACTCATTTATTCTCATTGCGGTTCAAGGGATCTGAGCTTCTTTCTCAACCATACCACACCATAACCATGTCATAAAATCATAGATTTTGTTATTACTTTGGCTTTGCGTATCAGAAAGTAATACCCACACCAGACGGTCCTTGGTTGCACGACGAATGTTCCGGTTCTTCCACTTTGCCGAGAACGGCCGTTGCGCTTTTGGCCATTCTGGTTCGTCCACATATTTCCAGTTCTCAAACTAATCCATCTTTTTATAAACAACGAAGACTGTGGTCGATTCAGGAAGAATATTTGCTATATTTAAGATTACCATTATCTTCATTTCTTTGTGGTTACTACTTAAACTTATCTAGAACAATATTTATTTTGCTATTCCGCTAGGCTAAAGAATGTACAGGTCTATAAGAAATCCTGGGCATAGAACGGTAGGGTAAACGTCTCAATGTATTTAGCTCTATTAATATATATGACATAACTACATATGATTGAAAAAGTCAAGTATTACTTCAGTGTTCAGCATTTGGGCGTTTACCTTACGTGATTCAGTTTCTTTGACTATATAAGGTTATAGGTATCACAGAGCGTTGACGAGTATTGGATCGATTTCAACCATATTATATAACTATGTCCAGATTTTATCGAGAACTTTGTGTTGCTGATGGACAGTCGGATCCTTCTACGATATTTACCTGCTGTCATAGTGTCTGGTCAGTATTAATTAAACACACTGAGTGAATAAAATATCATGACCTTAGTTGCCATAACTCTGATGCAACAGTACAATATTATGCTGTATGTACAGCAGTAGTAGAAAGTTTGTAGAAATGGAAAAATGCTGAGCAGTGTGGATTGCAGAATTCGACTCGGCTTTCGACGCTCATAAAAAAAGTCTAAGTCAAAGTTCTAGTACGACCAAGCTCGATTTCCTGTCATCTTCCTTAACCTTCCGAACGCCATGTACCTACATAATATGCGCGGTATGCCTGATACCGTGCCCACTTTGCCTATACCGGCTATCTTAGTACTTAACTTGCCTATACCGCCAAAGTAAGTTTCATGCTTTCAAGCAAGATTTATAGATAGGTACAGTACAGTCAAGGAATTTAATTGTTGACAGTCTTGTCAAGCGGTATAGAAAATATATTTTTTAAGAAAAAAACCGACTTTAATGGGGGAACGGTTATTATACTTCGATGGTGTACTCTTAGATTCCATACAATGAAATAAAAATGGCTATAAGTATGTAAATAGTGGTAGAAGACTAAGTACCTTCAATTCCTCATGGAATCCTCCATCAGAACTCAAGCTTGACAAAAATCTGTTTCGAAAACCTAGCTTGCTTGACAAACATAACGAAGAGAATAAATCGCCAAACGTGAACTATGCGTCGTTGAAGAGTTCCATTCTGATCATCATCAGCAGTTTCACTTCATCAAATGTCACTTATTTAAATGTAAACGTTTGATTTGCTTATAAAAATACTAAAATCACTATATGTATGCCTTTTACATTTAAGGAGTACCCTCGATTCCTCGTGGATCCCATCATCAGAACTCAAGCTTGACAAATGATTGTCTTGAAAATCTGACCTGCTTAAAAAACATAGCTAGGAGGACAAATCAGCAAACGTGAACTTTTCGTCGTTGAAGAGTTCTGTTCTGAACATTATCAGCAGTTCCACTTCATCAAATGTCACATTTTTGTATGAAAATGCTTGATTTGTTGATAAAAACACAAAAATCACTATATGTTTGCCTTTAAGATTTGAGGAGTTCCCTCGATTCCTCATAGATCTCATCATCAGAACTGAGTTTTGACAAAAACAAACCAATTTTTGGATATATATACTTAGAGTCAAAAAAAGAATCATCAAAATCGTTTCAGACATGATGGAGTTCTGGAGTATCAAACATAAAAAAAGAAAAAATAACATACAACTCAATTGAGAACCTCCTCTTTTGAAATCTGGAAAGACGGTTAAAAAGAAAAAGTTTGCAAAATGGGTAGGGAACTAAATTCCTTGAGTGTATTTATGGCAAAGCCTGCAAAGTAAGTTTCATGGTTTCAAGTGAGATTTATATGTGTTCTCATGTAGGCACTAGGCAGTATGTTGAAGTGTTTAATATTTGTGACCAAAAATGGCGTACAAAAGAACGAAACTAAAACCTACAATCATATCCACTATTTTATTATATTTTTTGAAATGAAAATAAAATATTAATAAACATAAGTAAATTGCCGGTCAATTATAACTTAGGCAGTTATAACCTGGTTATAACTACATATATTATGTACTTACCACTATATTTGGCCATATTGAATACAAATATTTTATCTCTAGATGGAGCATGTATTACAGTTTTGTATTAAATTATAACAAGCAACACATTTAGGCCTTATTGGCATTCAATTGGGTAAAACATTAAGATAAGTGACCTACAAAGCACAGTGTAGGTTGCGAACCGCAGGGAACACGAGGTACTATAAAAAGACCATAGTATCAATAGTCGATTATGACGGCTTCATATATGTACTAGGTAGGTCCATATATGTACTTACGTAAGTTTTGTTAGATATATACTTACCTATTTTGGCTTGGTCGCACATCGTGCGCGACGGAAACGGGACGTCCGCGCAGCGGGACCTCTGCGCAAGTGCGCACCGAATGTACCTACGGTGACAGGTTGGCAAGGTATGTAGACTACGCGACGCAAGCGGGACGTTACCACTACTCTCCACACTCGCGCTTTAAGCACAACATACTACCTATAAAACTTAGGCAACTATGAACGGTACAAACCTTTGCTGTGACAACGTAATACTGTTAGACAACCTAAAGTAACCTTTTATTGTAACTAAATCGGATCAGTACAATCATTTATAACGCCGGCGGATAAAGATTAAACGATTACGATTTTTCCAATTGCTGTGGTGTCACATTCTTTTGGCTACTACGAGTACTTGATTTTTTTAAAAGATCAGGGCATAAATATGTGTCACCTAGCTTATAGTGCAGTGCAGCACAACTGAAGAAGTACCTCCTTCCTACAGAAAACCACAGCTATAATAACACCAATGTTCCTCTAATCAATAATGGACCAGCAACGCGTTGTGATTATTTTGGAGTCGCAGGTGTTTATCGGCTATGGTGTTTCCTTACCATCAGGCAAGCCGTGCGCTTGTTTGTAAAATAATTTTTAAGAAAAAAAGCCGACTTCAATGTGGGAGGCCGATGAAAGATTATTATATACTTATATGGTGCACTCTTAGATTCCATACAATGAAATAAAAATGGCTTTAAGTATGTTTATAATGGTAGAAGACTAAGTACCCTCAATGCCTAATGGAATCCTCCATCAGAACTCAAGCTTGACAAAAATGTGTCTTGAAAATCTAGCTTGCTTGACAAACATAACGAAGACAACAAATCGCTAAACATAAACTATGCGTCGTTGAAGAGTTCCATTCTGATCATCATCTTATTTAAATGTAAATGCTTGATTTGTTTATTAAAATACTAAAATCACTATTTGTATGCCTTTTGTATTTGAGGAGTTCCCTCGATTCCTCATGGATCCCATCATCAGAACTCGAGCTTGATAAATGATTGTCTTGAAAATCTAAATGCTTAACAAACACAGCAAAGAGGACTTTTTGCCAAAAGTGAACTATGCGTCGTTAAAGAGTTCCGTTCTGATCATCATCAGCAGTTCCACTTCGTCAAATGTCACTTTTTTGGATGAAAATGCTTGATTAATTCATGAAAATACTAAAATCACTATATGTGTGCCTTTCACATTTAAGGAGTTAACTCAATTCCTCATGGATCCCATCTTCAGAACTCGAGCATGACAAAAATTAATCGTGAAAATAAAACTTGTTTAACACAGCTAGGAGGACAAATCGCCAAACGTGAACTATGCGTCGTTAAAGAATTCCGTTATGATCATCATCAGCAGTTCCACTTCATTAAATGTCACTTCTTTGAATAAAAATGCTTGATTACTTCATGAAAATACTAAAATCACTATATGTGTGCCTTTCACATTTGAGAAGTTCCCTCGATTCCCCATGGATCCCATCATCAGAACTCGAACGTGACAAAAATTAATTGTGAAAATAGAACTTGCTTAACAAACACAGCTAGGAGGACAAATCGCCAAACGTAAACTTTTCGTCGTTGAAGAGTTCTGTTCTGATCATCATCTGCAGTTCCACTTCATCAAATGTCATATTTTTGTATGAAAATGCTCGATTTGTTAATAAAAGAAAATATATATATATATATATATATATATATATATGTATGTTTGCCTTTAAGATTTGAGGATTTTCCTCGATTCGTCATGGATCCCATCATCAGAACTGCGTTTTCACACAAACGGGACCAACTTTGATATATATACTTACAATCCAAAAAATAATTTTTAAAATCGGTTCAGAAATGACGGAGTTCTGGAGTAACAAACATAAAAAAAACATACAACCGAATCTCCTCCGAACCTCCTCTTTTGAAATCTTGAAGTCGGTTAAAAAAGGAAAATCAAAGGGAAAAATGGCCTATAAATATGTATTACTTAACAGCACCAGTATGCAGCTTAGCAAGGCAACCCAGTTTGCGATCTATCGATCTAACATATAATCTTTGTCACTATCAAATAACAACCTAGTTAGCATACATCCATGCTCCTAGCGTTTTTCCCGGTCGTGCCCTAAGGAGCCCAGGGTCATTACCCAATCCCAAGATTTAGAGGAGGCTAGTTTTACAAAAGCGGCTGCTTTTTGACTTTCCAACCCAGAGAAAAAACTTGACCTTGTTGGGATTAGACAGGTTTCCTCGCGATATTGTCTGTCACCGAAAAGGTACTGTTAAAGTATCAAATAATATTTGGTACATAAGTTTTGTAAAAACCCGCGAGCTCCAGCCGAGCGTCGCGTGATCGTGACATATCGGACGGAAGCATTTGACCCTTCCTAGCAAGTAAGTAAGTGCTAGAGGGGCGAATGCTATATATGCGATCATGCAAACCAGGCAGCCAGCCTCTCAGCCTCAGGAGCCTCAGAAGGCCTCAGTCAGGTATTATTATCTCAGATATTGGATCATAGATCAATCTAGGTCTATGATCCATTTTTATTTATTTTACATGTTGGAAATCAATAAAGCACTAAATGAATACAAAAGTAAATTAATAATACTCAAACGATTTTAAGTTTGTACATAAGTAAAAAAACACTTCATACCGAAATCATATAATTATGGTAATAATAACATTATTGTTTTAAAAAATATATTAATAGCTATAATTCCGAAACTACACAGATAAAGATAAAAACGGTTAACTGGTTACGAAGTAGGTATAGTTACAAACCCGCTAATGTACCCGCGTAGAGCAGAGATGCGAAGATGTTGGTCTGCGGTTCACCTTATTGGAGGTATGGCATGCACCTTATACGAAAGACGAATATAAATTCGTCTTTCGTAGGTATGTCGGTTTGGCCGACTGGTGACCAAGTTCTCTTCTATATTATTCTGCTCCATCATCAGATCCTTAACGTTCAAGTGCATCTACTCATCGCCTAGCCCTAACATTAAAGAAGTATACGTTGGTCCAGCAGCTTTGGAATTCATAAAGTAAAACACAGTTTAATAAGCGTAACTTTTGCACACGTGTATAAGCATATAACTAAGGCACTGGCTAATTAACATTTTACCATCAAATTAAAAATTGTTCCGAAAGAAACAAATCCATAACAGGAAATCGCATGACGGCCTCCTTAGCCTAGTTGGCAGTGACACTGCCTCCGAAGCTAGAGGTCCCGGGTTCGGCCAGGCATTATTTGTGCATTTAGCACGGATTTTGTTCTTGGGTCTTGGATGTTTTCTATGTATTTAAGTATGTATTTATCTACATAAGTATGTATATCGTCGTCTAGTACCCATACTACAAGCTTTGCTTAGTTTGGGACTAGGTCGATTTGTGTAAGATTGTCCCTCAATGTTTTTTTTTTTTTGCATCAAGTTCATATTGGTTAAGCGGTTTTAGAGATATTGATGAGCACAAACAAATACACACAACAATATAATGACATCTCACCCTAAAGGCGAATGCATTATTATACCATTCTGTCGTGGATACTCAGAGGTAATTAGGTATGCAATGCAGTTCGCTGTTTGCAAAAAAAATGAGGGCGTCTACCCGGTCTCATACTCCCTCTAATTTCCATTGTTTACTTCAATGTTACGCGAGCACGGCTGTTTACATTCAAATATACGGATATTTAGTTTTTCGGTGATTAATCCTCCGTGGTATGTCCGATTTTTTTTCAAGTCTAAACCATCGTCGTCACCTATCCACATGCAAAATGTGAGCGTGATCGGTTGAAGCGTGCACGAACTCAAACGAAATACATGTCGCCCAACTGTCGCCTAAGAATGAGCTTAGCTTCGCTCAGCTCAATAATTGCACATACTTATGCCTATCTTCTGGGTTTGCGCCGTATTACGCCTGAAGCGCACGATACGATACATCATATCGCCGCTACTCGCTGCGCGTCAGTTTCGCATTGTACAATCAAGTGCAAAAATATGCATCGATTTAATACTCTCATAAATACATTTTTACCGAAACCATAATTCACCGATAATATGAGCTATGCGACATACTTTTGAGTAAGTTGTATGCACCCATATTTTTGCACCGGACTGTAACATGTTTCGCGTGCTAGCTATTTATCATGCGCATTTAGTTTGTTAGAACGAAAGTGAACCAAGGAGGCCCAGGGGTATAAGTGACAGGCAGTGGTTTACCAAAATGCCTCCATTCCAGGTGTACGAGTAGATACATGTTTTTTCGGCGTCTTGTTTGTACACCACAGGTGACTAGTCATTCTTGATTTATCATGTTCAATTTGACTAGGGAAACCCTATATTTCCAAGGGTAGATCACATTTTTGTGTTTACATTGATTGACGAAAAGGGCTTGTCCCGTTCAATGTCCTTTGCTTCTTTTCATTGAAGAATGTGTTCTCTTGAATTACTGGTTTTCCAAAAGGTAATGTCACTAAAATGGTTAAAATATAATATTAATGAAATAATCAAAAAACTTTTTGTAACCTATCATCATCATATATGAGCCGAAGGACGTCAACTGCAGGACATCATACCCCCTCCCCCCCCCCCATCAGTCCCCGTCATCAGTCCGATACGATAGGATTGATATATAGGAAATTCTATCTCATAAAATGACATCGTACTCTCTATTGATTTTCTTTTGTTTAATTTTAATGTGAACTGACGATCCTTATTGGAAGATATAATACAATATTCTTTTCTCAAACATGCAATGAAATATTGATGTTATGTTCCTTATAATAGGCTGCGAAGTATGACGTTTCAGGTGCGGCTAGGACAAGAGGTCGTTAATGGGATTTCATACAAATCTTGCAGGCCTAGGTCGGCAAAGTCCTCTTTTTTAATTTCCATTCCACATAAATTTGGGGCACAGGCATCATGACATTCTGCCACTATGCGTATTAAAAATAAAACTTTGATATTTTTGTTGTTTATTTCATTGCATGTTTGAGAAAAGCACTATACATACCTCGGCGGGAAATATGGGGTTGCCCGCCTTAGACCTATCCGACCTCGCTTCGCTCGGCCGTCTATATGTCTTCGGCCGGCAATCCCTTTCGTCCCGGCCTCTGTAGTAATGTACTATTGTTGACATATTCTCTAACTATTATTATTATTTATTTGATGATGATGTAAATTCCTATAACTTTGACACTAAGCAAAATTATATTGTAATTTTATCATATAATAAACAAATCCGAATCTAAAATCTAATCTTTTTATAATACTAGCAGTAATAACTAATCGAATGTCTTAATTTTATCTTATGTTCGAAATTATTCTAGTTAGCTTGTGAAACAGACTGGGTCAGTCAACTCAGTAGTACTGCGCCCGTATGAAGAGATGGATGGATGTGATTGAAGCGAAGTATGTAAGAACTGTAGTATTTAGCATACCAAAGATTGGATACGGGCGTGAATATATATATATATATATATATATATATATATATATATATATATATACATGGCGCCTTTTTAAATTCAATATATATACATACTTTTCTTGACTTATGGGGCGACGAAACTTATTGAATTATAAAGTACGCCCTAGAGATTAGCCCTACATACAAACTTACATTTCACGACGGATGTCAGATACGCGGATTTGTGTGCATAGAATAGACTAGAGTATTCAAATAGATGAGTCAACAGATAGGCGGAAGGATGTCATTAACACGGACCTACGCAGACCTGAGTAGAATGGACATAAACCGTATTCAAATAAATGGGTAGGTATAGATAGACAGACGGACGGATTTCATTCACATGGAACTACGCAGACCTGATGAGAATAGACATAAACCGTATTCAAATAGATGGGTAAACAGACAGACGCACGGATTTCATTCACATGGACCTACGCAGACCTGATGAGAATAGACATAAACCGTATTCAAATAGATGGGTAAACAGACAGACGGACGGATTTCATTCACATGGACCAACGCAGACCTGAGGGCCTACCGCGAACTTCGAAAATCGAACTTACCGTACCGTACCGTCCCTTTCCGTCATATTGTGTATAACACGACAGTGAAAGGGACGGCACGACACGAAGTTCGATTTTCAAAGTTCGCAGCCGTCAGATTAGAATGGACATAAACCGTATTCAAATAGATGGGTAAACAGATAGACGGACGGATTTCATTCATTGTTATGTGTTGGACCGGGTAATAAATAAAATCACGGTGGCAATGGACCTAAATGTATTAACTTCAAGACAGGAACGGATTTGAAACACTAAGCTAATCTTAAACTAAACTTAAAAGGTGTTGAGCGCCAAGAGGGTTTTGGACACAATGCCCGGGAGCCCTGCTTATCCGTTGCGCCGGCTAGCGCGATATTAGTAATGAAATTCGGTCCACAACTGAACCTCGAAGGGCATATCCAAAGGCTAAAACAAAGGAGTGAATTTAATAACTGCTGCCGGTTTATTACTGTACTGTCTGATCGCGCTACTCTTAGGTACTAAAACTTACCCGTTCGTTGGTTATGGTCACTAATTTATACAAAACATATGTCCGCAATTTCTTTAGATTAATTATATTAAAATATTCTTAAGCCCATCGGCAAGCAAACACCGTTGTCACAATTCTCATATGTGTCGGTACGTCTACATTATTATTTTAACCACTGCACGTATACTGCTAAGACATGAGCTGGAATCCTACGCCGCCTGATAAGAATGAACATAAACCGTATTCAATTAGATGGGTAAACAGACAGACGGACGGATTTCATTCACATGGACCTACGCAGACCTGATAAGAATGGACATAAACCGTATTGAAATAGATGGGTAGACAGACAGACGGGCGGATTTCATTCACATGGACTTTGACTTTGTTTTATATATGATTTATTAAAATATAGATATATAAATATAAATTCTAAGGAAAACACGAAACTCGCCCAAAGTACGGCTCGAACTTGCGTGTTTGTCATTCCAGCCAGAGCAACGCGCTTGGGTACTGGACCAGTACCCAGTACTACTGGTTCATCACCGAAACCACTTACACGTTACGTTACGACATATTTTTACCTTGTTTTTGCAGTTTCCATTCCGTTCCGTTACTAGTTCTATTCCTCTCACAGCATGATTCACAGTCTTCAGTCACTCTAATGAATAAGAGTAGGTATGCTAAAAGTTGGAACTAGTAATAAGAATATACTGATCGGAATTCTTAAAACAGGCAGAACGGACCGGTAGGACAGAATAAATAGTACTCGTAGTATCTAGTTACGTACGCGCCAGCGTGGGGAGTACCCCCCGTTCCCTCTTATTTTATGAAAGGAGACCTATAAAAAAACATAAAAGCGTTTTTTAGACATAATCGATCCATAGCAGATTAGTAACAATATTGCCTTAAAAACTGTGAATTTATATTTATTGTTTAATTATAATGGACAGCAACTTAACACTATCGAGACTAACAATCGGTTTGCTTGCTATAGTGACCTCCATTCAACAGCCATTGGACAGTACAGTCGCTCTGCCAAGTCCCTTAGGATGCTGTAGCTAATACTTTTTCTTTTTTTATGCTCAGCAGTGGGATGTGTAGAATAATGATGATGATAATGACTTACGTACAAACAGACTATCCAATTTATGGCAGAGAGCTCCCGAGAGTGCGAGAATACTTACTGTGTTGAAAATTAAGTATCTGCATTAGGTATGCCTTTCATAGATGCAACAAATCAATAAAGAGACCGAAACGCATTTCTGATTCAACACACACACGCCAACTAAACGCAAGTTTACCAATGTAACTGCAGTAGAAGATCGTGTGTAGATAGCTGTCTTGTTTGTATACCACAGGATATCTGCTCATACTGTCCAATATTCAAATCAAGTCAAAATATTATTTTATATTCAAATAGGCCACAAGCACTTCGGATTACTGATTTTTCACGTCTTATTCCTATACTTTACTATTGGAACCCCTAATTCTAAGGATTACTTTTTTGCTTATTGACCATAAAGACGTTCACTGCTCCTTCATCTTTGTCATTGAAGAAAGTGTTCTCTTGAATTCCGAACAGGTCACGTCACTAAAATTGTTAAAATATAAAGTTATAACAGCCTTTTATTGATACCTATACAAATTCTATATTAGTAAGAATTATTATTTTGGTTTATTGTGAACCATTTCTATGCCGCTTCGACCAGAAATTGATCTATTGTGGCAGCATATGAGTAAGTAATCGAATGTCTTCATTGAATCAAATATCCAAAGTGCAAAATTATTCTAGTCAGCTTTTACAAAAGGCTGGGTCAGAAGTTCCCGCAACCGACGAGCCTGTATGAAACAATGTATCTCTGCTTATTGGTGGTGGGGTCCTCATACCATCAAACACATGTGTTCTTCCAGTTTATTATTCCATTAGATATCTTATTATATTTACTTATATATTATTATAGTATTTAAAAAAAAGTGTACGAGTAGACAGACGGACGGATGTCAGACACGTGTGATTAGACTGGATATAGACGCTATTCGAATATACTAGTAGACAGACAGACGGACGGATGTCAGACACGCGTGATTAGACTGGGTATAGACGCTATTCGAATATACTATCAGACATACAGACGGACGGATGTCAGACACGCGTGATTAGACTTGGTATAGACACTATTCTTTTTTTATGACATAGGAGGCAAACGAGCACACGAATCGCCTGATGGTAAGCGATTAGCGCCGCCCATGGACACTCGCAACACCAGGGGGGTTGTAAGTGCGTTGCCGGCCTTTAAGATGGGAGTACGCTCTTTTCTTGAAGGTTTGAAGGTCGTATCGGTCCGGAAATACCGCAGGCGACAGTTCATTTCACAGATTAGCTGTGCGAGGCAAGAAATTTCTGGATAAACCACAGTTGAGGACTGCCAACCATCTAAGTGGTGAGGATGGAAATTCGAATATACTAGTAGACAGACAGACGGACGGATGCCAGACACTAGACATAAACCGCATCCAAATTGCAGCATTTCAGTGCCATAATATGTCATTACTGGCAACACATACTAGTCAATGTCCGTATAACATTAAATAATAATAATATCATTCGATAGTAATCGCATTTACTAATAAATATCTGTGAAAACCGTGCAAGTTTTTAATTAAGGTATGGATTTACCTTGTATTCGAAGTTTCCGTTACTAGTTATATCTATATTTTTCACACAGCATGATTCATATCTTATATCTTCTTCAGTCAATCTGATGAATACGAGTAGGTTTGCTAAAAGTTGAAACATTGAAATTCTTAACTGACAGTCTAAAAAAATGACAAAAAGGACCTGTAGGACGAAATAATTAGTAGTACTTGCGTACCGTGGGTCAGCGTGGGCACTACTTCCCGTTCCCTATCTATGTGCCCAGGAGTGGGACGTATAAAGGCCGATGATGATGATGATCACTTTTGTACAGATGGTTCTCAGTCTAACAAAACCTATATTGGACATCCCGAAAATTCAAAGCATGGCATCCTACTTGTTCCTAGTGCAATCGTGTATATTGACACCCCGGGGGAGTGCGAGAGCCGCATTTGGCCCAAGTGGCAAGAGGAACAGGGCTGCTAGTAGAGTGACGAGCCAACTGACGTTCTGTTGAATAGGCTGAAAGACAAACTGGCGGATAGAAACTGGTTCGAGTACATACAAATATACCGGAACTCCTCAGACATGGATGGCGGATGGACCATCCTATTCCACCACGTACAAAGCGGATTGTATTTCCGTGAGTATAAAGTCGCCAGAGCTACCGAGTGTAGTGTGTTGAAAATGAGATAAATACCTGCATTTATGCCTGTAGAGATAAAAAAATAAGAGATAGAAACGCGCTTCTGGTTATTTTAGGTTACGGTGTCTCCTTAGCATCAGGAAAGTGGTTGGCTAATTTTAATGAAATGTCCATCTTCATCTAATAATAACCTAAATAGATCCTTAGCTCGTAATTCATAGGTATAATTTGGCTAGGAAGAAAGACAGACGGACGGAAAGATATTCAGGGATACCTAATAAACAGACACCAAATGTACCAGCTACCACTCCATTTAGTCACATATACTTTCCGAATAAGTATAATAACATTAATAATCATGTCATACCTACATAATAATGTAAATATTGTAACCACCACCACCACCATATCAGCCCATAGACGTCCACTGCAGGACATAGGCCTCCCCCACTTTCATGGGGGTAAATGCCATAATCGCCACGCTTGGCATGCGGGTTGGCGATCGCAGTATTTCCACCGCATTCCAGGGATGCTGCTGCCCAACCCCCGGTGGCCTTGGTCGTAGTTTTAGGTCGTACCCGGGTCCAAAAATATACAATTAATTATATTCAAATAAGTAGCCCAGTAGTACATTCGTGAGCCCTGCTGTTTGGTGAATGAACAAAGATCAATGTAATAAAGTGAGAAAATTGAATTACAAACAATGTTCTCCGAAATATTGGCTGCGGCATGAGGCGGGACCGCGTAGTCATCTTAGTAATTTATAATTATGAAGATGTGAGAAATACCAATCGATGCGGTTTTTTTGTTCCAGTTAATCTTCATTGTATACTCTTCATTGTGTTCTTTGGGTACTTTCATTATATAGCCAGAGCCATGGAGCAAAAAATAATTATACAGACGTAGACTTAGCACCGTAAATACAATATGAAATATAAAAGATGATTTGAATTCCGAGAAACTCACCGCAACAACCAAATAAATACTATAATTTTGCAATAATATATAGCACCGAGTTATTTCCTAAAAATGTTGACATGTGTTGAATTGACACACGTTGTGTCACGAATTTTTTTTTAAATAATCCATAGAGGTTAACGCTGTATGATTAAAACGAGTTTATCCCTATTTAACCCCATTAACCCCAACTGTGTCAAGAGCTTTAGAGAACCCAAATGACAGTAAGCCTCATGCATAAGTAGCTGGACACTTTGGGACTCCGTCGCTTTCATCCGTTGGTAAATTAGTATGACAGTTTAGACATGTCGTTAAAGCGACAAGGTACAAAGGTGTTAAGCGTTAAGCCCTTTGTGCGACCGACCGTACCAACCAATAATATATGACCTTTAGGTCTGAAGAATACATATGTAAAATAACAATAAATATAAAAAGTTTCTGAATTTATCGGTTCATGAGACCAAATCTTCTAGGACACTTTTTTGGGCTATTAATAAATTCTTGTTTAATAGTATGTACATGGGATTGGAAGTCAGAACTATCTATTGAACATTCAAGTGTCTACATTGTATTGGTATGTTATCTTAATGTGGTATTAATTTTATTTAGATAACAACACATGAATTATATAAAATTAAAACTATATATAAACAAAAATATGTTTAAAAAATTGGGCCCCCCTGAATCGCAACGCTAATGCGTTGAGCGAGGAAGCTGCCAGCTCTTCGGTGCCCTGTGGCAGTCTACGAGCCTTTTGGAAAGCTCCTTGTAGAGCTGACGTGCACTGGGGACCCCACGAGCCAAGGGTCTCCACACCGAACGGAACAAAACTGTATTCGGTGCCGAGACCCCTATATTTATGTTTTTTTTTTTACCGGGTTTAACCGCCAACCGGGTGTCGCGGCCGAAGCAGCCGCGACACCCGGTTGGTTGCTGGTTCCGTGGAGGTGGGTAGGTGCCAAAGTGTCTACACAAGTAGCATCCCAAACTAGCACACACAATACAAATCGAACTAGTCCCATAGTAAGCGCAATAAGGCTTTTGTCATGAGTACTAGACGACGATATATTTAATAGCATTATGTATATACATATACTTAAATAAATACATAGAAAACATCCAAGTCTCAGGAACATCCCTTATCGGTATTCGAATCCGGGATCTCTAGCTTCGGAGGCAGTGTCAATACCAACTAAGCTAAACAGGCCGACAACGCGCAGGCGTATATTGCATCTCTCATGGAAATATGAAAAGGCCCAAAGGGTTTTTAATTCCATTCCGGCGTGACAAGTTGCATAGGTTTTAACGCGTGAACCCGCATTAACGCTAGCTTCAATTGACTTGATGATTTGTTCTGTAGACATGTAGAAACATGCAGAGCCCTCACTTTCAACACATCGCACACTCAGGTTACCGTATAGCCTAACTCAACAACAGAAAATACAAAACGTTATGAAAATGTAGTTGTGTTACTATGGCTGCTGTCTTCTGTAAGGTTTCCCAGTTAGGCTGCGCCAAATCATGGATCAAAATCTATATCACACTGTTGTGCTCTTTCATGGCTCTCTTTCTAGCTCGATATGTTTATCTCCACTATACGCTCCCCCTTACTTATGTGCCAAGAATAATGTCCCAGCTTCATCGCCTGTATAAAAATATTGCTTGTGGCGTGCAATTGCAGGAAGCACACGATTTTAATAATACCTACTATACAATATACATACCGGCATTGTAATGTTCTACTGAAAAACATCAATTAACGGGTCATTCTGCGCAAGAATATGGTGTCTTAAACGAAATACGGATAATCCATACCCGATGCACACATGAGTATGTCCAAGCCTTCTTTCTGGATGGGCATCATCATGTATATATATTCGTCTATAATAATATAGCACGCATGGCATATGACCGCATCACCAGGGAGATAGAAACATAGTGCCTGCATATAACCAGATAGTATTAATAGCATGGACTATTTTGAAGAAGTAGTACTTAGGAGGAGTGTGGCCACTGTAGCCAAGCGGTAAAGCACGCGACGTTCAATAAGGAGGTCGCGGGTTCTAACCCCGACTTGAACCACTGGGTTTTCTTAAGAAACTTATGGACGACAATATTTTATATTAAACAGTAGCTATTCAGTGAACCAAAACATTGTGAAGGAATCGGTCTAATCCCGAAGTCTAGTTCTCCCTCTTGGTTGGAAGATCAGATGGCAGTCGATTTCGTAAAACTAGTGCCCACGGCAAAACTTGGGATTAGTGAAAGCGGACACCAGGCTCCTCTGTGACACAACAAGATAAAACACTAGGTGGATGAGTAGGATTCTTCTAATGTGAGCCATTCTAATAGAATACCCTGCATGCGCAAAGGAAGCCCGCTTACTGCGTATCTTTGTATTCGTTGGACGTGGAGAATGCAGTTCAGACATCGCGATATTTTTCTGAATTAAAAAATGCTCTCTGTGATTGTAATGTCAAATGCAATATATTGTACTTTGTGCTCAAATGCGTGAGAAACGTCATTTACATCTTCAACAAAGTAGAAACCTTTTTTCACATTTTCATAATGAGCTATTTAAACCTCCTTTAAGTACATGAACTCCACAAAAAATATGTTTCAATATGTCAAGATTAATTGGAAACCGGAAACGCGTTAATTATGTTTTAACAATGAATAATAAACCCCAAGTTTAATCAGTCCTACATTAATCCCAAAAATCGAAGTCGAATTAATTAAGCATGCTTACTTTTTGAACTTAATGTAATCGTTAAGATATGTCAGGGCAGAAATGGTCATTGTCCTCAACTGTCTAGCTATTACGGTTCTTTAGATCTAGCTCGGCGAGTGGTAGCCATGAATAAGGGCTAAAATATCACGTTTTTTGTATGGGAGCCCCCCTTAATTATTATTATTATATTGTTTTTTTGTATTTGTTGTTATAGCGGCGGCAACAGAAATACACAATCTGTGAAAATTTCAACTGTTCTTGAGATACGGCCTGGTGACAGACGGACGGACAGCGAAGTCTTAGTAAAAGGGCCCCGTTTTTACCCTTTGGGTACGGAACCCTAAAAACGGGGCGCCTACTCGGATTTCCAATTTCGGAGTAGACCCCCAGGACCGTCAGCTTTGGAGGCTGATTTCTAGGGACAGTAGGTTCACATCACTCGTTTTCCTCATATTTGATATAACAGCTAAGATCACATTGTATCCTTAAAATTATTAAAAAAATTCCGTCTTTCAAAAATATGTTATTGGATTTTGAATCTTCTAGCTTGGACCATAAAGTCGATTTTTGCACTACTTTGTTAAAATTGTCCATTGTGGATTCGCTTATCATTAGACAGACCGCACGCTCGTTTGCCACCATACATATATTCACTAAACAAAGAGCAACTACGTTACACCAAAATTAATAATGATGAGACACGACATCATGAAAGGTAATTATTAATTAATTACACAGAACACGAGCATCATATTGTTCCTAATCGACTACAGGGTTTCATTAGAACGTGTAATATACGGTAATATCGAGTATTTCGGAACAGAGGGCCTACTCCGAACTACGTGTCGTGCCGTCCCTTTCACTATCGTGTTATACACTATATGACGGAAAGGGACGGCTCGATAAGAAGTTCGATTTTCTAGGAAGGCTAGGCCCTCAGGAATAATTATAATTGGCTGCGTTACTAATCTTGAACTGTTACAATTATATTGTTACTAGCTTTTGCCCGCAACTTCGTCCGCTTGCATCATTATATTATACAATTGCTATTAAATTGTAGGCGTAGGTTTAAATATCGCTCGTCCATACAAACTTCTACCCCCCTTTTCACCCCCTAAGGAATGATTTCCGGAATAAAAACTATCCTATGTCCATTCCCGAGACTAACCGGTTATATAATATCTCGGAGCTTGAACAGAGGCGCTACCGCGAACCGAAAACGAAATATCTGCCTCTCTGGGAGATACTTAGTTCTTGATGCACGGCAGGCCGGCCAGCGAGGCGGTGTCTTGGCCTCCAATAGAGTGCACGCCACTGATCCCGATCCTGCATCATTTCCTTCCACAAGTCAACTTGAAGCTCGCATAGAGCGACCTCCACAGCATCGGCCCAACGGTATCTAGGGCGGCCGACCGGGCGTTTCCCACTCGGTTTGCCCAGGTAGAGGTAAATTACTTTACACCACACCTTGCCAAAAAGCGCGTTTTTCCGCACGCTGCGCGTCCGGTAAAACCCACTTTTTGGCCAAGTGGTGACGTAAAATTGTGTAAAAAAACACGGGTCGTAAAACAAAGAAGCCGTCTCTCGCATATTTATGACCCTCGCCTGCGGCTCGGGCCTCAAACATCTGCGATATCGGCCTTTCTTTGTTTTACAACCCTTGTATCGTAATGTACTATTACAGAACATATGGTGCTACATTAATAATAAATATTAGGGGACAATTTTTTACACAAATCGAACTAGTCCCATAGTAAGCTCAATAAGGCTTGTGTTATGGGTACTAGACGACGATATATTTAATAGATATATACTTAAATACATAGAAAACATCCAAGTCTCAGGAACAAATGTCTCTGCCCGGGACCTCTAGCTTCGGAGGCAGTGACACTACCAACTAGGCTAAACAGGCCGACAACATTACCGCACGAGTGCGGTAATCAGCAGATTACGTGCATATGTCGAAACTTTAAAGAGCCATATGTACTGTATAACGTTGTACGATACACGTGCGAACAGGTAATTCGCTACTCGTGTCGATTTAAAACACTCCCTTCGGTCGTGTTTCAATTTATCACCACTCGTTGCGAATTTCCTGCGGGCCTATGATGGTTGCCATTTTATCACTTATCGTCGTGGATAAGACATTCGTCACGCTCTGACAAGTATGCGAGTGCAACAGTGACGGGCGTCTTATCCACGTCGATAAGTGATAAAATGGCAACCATCATACGCCCGCTGTTCTCTGCACTTGTATCGTAATGTACTATTAAGTATGACACTGACATGCTCGTATTTCATTGGATATTCTACTTTAAGACCAATGTAATAGAGTTTCTATTACATATACACTGTCTTAAAATCGTATGTTTGGAATAGAAACTCTATTACATAAGCGTTAAAGTAGACTATCCAATATCCAGTGGTAAACTCAAAGTAATCGTACTGTAGGCTCTTTTGACGGCACTGTCGTCACCCATTCGCTCTAGATGACGAAGCCAACGAAGTCGATACGCTTTCGTTACCCCGATGACATTCGGTTCCGCGACACGATCTTCAATTGACAACATTTCAAAGTTTTAAGCAGTATGAAATCTTAACTCATTTCGTTAATGTGTTGACAAGAACCCCCAAAATATTTTTTTTTAATATACCATCGTAGTAATAACGTCACTCACTTTCTTTTGTAAATATGTGTTAGTAACAGTGCTTCTATATGATTTGTTACACTGTGATTTGACTTCATCGGAAAAAGCCTGTTTAAAAGAATGAAATGTTATCAATTTCGGCATTTTTGCGAATTCTCCAACTGCCATCGGGTCTCTGAAGTGGGCCAAGGATTTTACGGAGGATTTTCCTTTCAGCCACCACCACCACCATATCAGCCAAAGGACGTCCACTGCTGGACATAGGCCTCCCCCAAATTCACGGGGGGTATATGCCATAATCGCCACGCTTGGCATGCGGGTTGGCGATCGCAGTATCTCCACCGCACTCCAGGGATGCTGCTGCCCATCCCCCGGTGGTTTGGTCGTAGTTTTAGGACATACCCGGGTCCTTTCAGCCACCAGGAGCTTATTCTCCTCCTTAAGCGTCAGTGTCCAGGCCTCACATCCGTATGTTATTTTTTTTTTTAAATAAATAAATAACTAAATATTGGGGGACAATCTTACACAAATCAACCCAGTCCCAAACTAAGCAAAGCTTGTACTATGGGTACTAGACGACGATATATATACTTATATAGATAAATACATACTTAAATACATAGAGAACAACCAAGACCCAAGAACAAAATCCGTGCTAAATGCACAAATAATGCCCTGGCCGGGATTCGAACCCGGGACCTCTAGCTTCGGAGGCAGTGTCACTACCAACTAGGCTAAACAGGCCGACTTTGGGCGTATTACGGTCTTGTAGATGCGGGTCTATCGCGTTAGACCCGCATTTATTTTTATTTTTTATTAAAAACGGGATTGCTCTTGGCCATCATCTAGCCAGGGGGCAAAGATGAGGCCGACGATGAAGCGAGCTCACCCAGAAGATGCCTATTCACTCGGTATTCATTTATTTACCTTTGTTACCGACGTTGCGACACGGTTCGCACCCATATTGGTCCTCTTGGTGCTGAGACAGCCGCGCTTTTAAACATGAAATTCAAATTTAGCGTAGACAATATGGATGCTTCAGACGTTACTTATATAATGAGGGGAGTGCAATAAAGCCGGCGCACACGAGTGCATATTGCATTCCGTCTGGGAATACCGCGCTAATGGCGGGGATATATTATCTCGGCCTCTCCTAAACTGTAATAAATCCATTTATTTACTTGTCAAAGTACCTTGAGAAAACTGGTATAATCTTGACGGGGGCACTTGATAAGAGATGGTTTTATCTTATCAAAGACTTCACTGCAACAAGTAATTATAATACAAATAAGATACGATGTGTCGTTAGCGAACTCGACCACAGTTCAAAAAGAGAGATGGTTGCCCTAGGTACAGGCTGTTTGAGAAAAATCATCACACGAGACAAATTGCAATGATATACAGGCTGTAACAATAATACTATGGGAATCGAGTAAGGTAACCATCGGGATCGAATTGTGTTTCCGAAAATCACTTAATTTAATTTTTTTCAGAGGACTTAAAATAAACATATGCATAAAAAAATTGACATTAAAATTTGACAAAAAAGGTTGCCGACCGCTGGACTAATACACATTTCGCGTCTACTTGCCTCAGCACTGACATAGCCAGTTTAAGTTGACCCCCAGAGCCGTAACAACTAGACATACCACTAGGACACTAACTCAATATTTGCCACTCAAACTAATGCTATATTAAAAGCCCTATATGGCTCACAAATCTACTAGTAGTACTTATGTATGGGGGCATACATAAGGAATTTAAACCATTTTCAACTAGAATAGAGTTGTATTTCCTTTGATTCAGTCGTTTTTCTACCACTAAAATGTTTAAATTTCAAGGTCGCTTATAGGGTTCCGTTCCAAAATGGTAACAAAGGAATCATGGTGCCGCATTGTCTGTCTGTTTGTCACATTGCTATTTATTGTATGGTGGGACCCGGATATGTCCTAAAACTACGACCAAGATCACCGGGGGACGGGCAGCAGCATCCCTGGAGTGCGGTGGAGATACTGCGATCGGCAAACCGCATGCCAAGCGTGGCGATTAAGGCATTTACCCCCCATGAAATTGAGGGGAGGCAAATGTCCAGCAATGGACGTCCTTACCACCACCATCCGGAGTATGGTGGTCTTAGCAGGGTAACAAATAATAGGTGTCAACTGTCCCTATGAGTGACATCTTAGTCACTCAAAGGCACGCTTACCTCACCTCGCAAATCCTGCTCCGTGCAAATAAGACGTGCCAAAGCACGCGCATCGCGAGTGCATATTGCATTCCATCGCCGAACGCCTCCCAAAGGCGGTAAATTGTCCCCCACCTTGTCCTCCACTTGCATTGTCCCCCTCATTGTCTCCCCGACGAGTTAGCTGAGGAGCGCCGTTGAATTCTAATTCAAGTCATTGTTATGCTTTGGGAAATTTAATATATTGCGCGAGGCTAGGCTTTAAACAAAAGAATTTACAATTCGAAAATCTTCACAAATGCAATTTTTCACATCAGGCATTTACCACAATCTATAAATAAATACTGGGGGACAATCTTACAGTAAATCAACCTAGTCCCAAACTTAGCAAAGCTTGTTCTATGGGTACTAGACGACGATGTAGTTAAATATGTACATAGAAAACATCCAAGACTCAGGAAGAAATATTAAATACATAGAAAACATCAAAGAGTCACAGATTCGTGCTAATTACACAAATATGCCCTGATCGGGATTCGAACCCGGGACCTCCGGCTTCGCAGGCAGGGTCACTAATACCAACAAAGCCAAAGTGATGTATGTTATTCATAGTCCTCATTTTACAAATAGAAAAATCATGATTGCCTATTCCTATTCGCAATGGTGCACAAATCCATTTCTTCACAATAGCGTTTAATACACAACACCCCCACTAGAAGCCTCAGTGTTGCTCAACTTTTAACCCCCGACGCAAAAAGAAAGGGGTGTTATAAGTTTAACGTGTCTGTCTGTGTATCTGTCTGTGGTATCGTAGCTCCCAAACGAATGAAGCGATTTTCGTTAAGTTTTTTTTGTGGCATAGATAATTTTATCCCGAGTGCTCTTAGCCATGTTTCATGAAAATCTGTTCAGTCATTGTTGAGATATTGAGGTTTGAAATGAAAATGTCAGGGGTTTTTCAACTTTTCTAAGTTTTAGTTATTACGCGACACGTTGGAGTTATTCCTCTCCGCCATTCGACCCTTGAGTACTTCCTCATAATTTGGTGAGTCGCGTCGCGAACAAAATGTGCAAGGATAGCCTGCCAGTGGGGGTGTTCTGTGTATATATATCTCTCTCTAATCGGTCCCTCATTACTGAGGATCCTGGTCACTGGACCTCCTAAACAATTTGCCTCCATCGATTCCGGTCCGAAGTAGCCCTCGCCACCTGATTAAATTTAGACGGAATATTTGTATGTTTCGGTTCAAAAATGGCAGATCACTTTTTTAGTTACCTATTTGGTTTACTGTATAAGTATAGTCAGCGCCATGTAGTACGTAGGTACTACATATATGACGCTAATTGTACCTAGCTGGTGTCTGCGCCCTGGCACATCATTTTTGTTGTCCGGGAGCTCCGGTTTAATTGAGTCGCATAGCAATTATCCTTTGCCCGGGAATTACATGTTTCTTTTCATGAGGCACGCTCATTATGTACACAAAATTTTGATGTAGTCCGTTTTGTCCTACGATATTATATGTCAACTTTCGTAGGACAAAACGGATGTTTTTGTTCGGTTTGTCCTACGATGTGAACTAATTAAATAAAAGCAATAGTAAGGGAGGAATTTCCTCTCCGGTTGTGTAATGAGCTCCCTGCCGAGGTTTTCCCAAAAGACTATATTATGGGGTTTCTCAAGATACTCCTTGTGTTGTGTATAATATTTTAAAGAGTTGGCAACGCGCATTGACCGTCCTGAAGTTGCAGGCGTCCATAGGCTGCGCGTGACCGCTAACCATCAACTGGACGCTTGTTTGCCACCGACAGTCGGTATTAAAAAAAGAATAGTTAAAAATGTCGGGACTTATGACATAAATATGCGATAACATCGGTTCTTTTATAGTTTTATTTGAAGAGTAATAGTCGCGGAAAGCGAAAACTTATTATTCTGCCAGCTTTATTACCGACTCAACTAAGATAATTCCGGTACACCTTACCGTCTGAATTGATATTGCTGCGGAACCCGGACATTGATTAATACCGCCGCCTAGGGATTCCTAATTAGTATCTCCGCCGGGGCTTGCGGGCTGTTTACATAAAGTGTACCTACAGCATGTGGGTCCCGACCAAATGGGCCATTCTCTTTTCAATAGCCTTTTTTATTTTGCGAAAAAATAATGACACGCAAATTTCAAATTTATTTTATTTGTTAAAACATAGGTTTTACAGGTAGGTATTCATAGATTACAGTGTCGTGGCCAGCTATGTTTTGCCGTTAGGCGTACAAATATATGTTATAAATAGGTAGGTATTTAATCTAAATTTCAGTTATCAGGTACAGTACATTATTTTAAATATATATATTAATAGTTACATTGTAAGTATGTGTATAAAAATATTTCTTTATACAATTTTAAAATCATTCCCATGTGTCCGTCATAAATTCATTTAATGTATAATATGCTTTTTTTACTAATAGTTCACTTGCGAGTTTGAATTGTAATATATTAGTTATTTCTCTAATAGCATTGGGAACCTTATTATAAATTTTTGGGGCCATCCCAAGGACACCTTTTGAGAGAAGTGCGCTTTTTAAAGATTGAAACTGAACTTTTCCACGAAGTCTTGCACTATTAAATTTTTCAAATAGGGTTGAATTACTTTTAACAAAAATTGCTGTTTCATAAATATATAAACTCGGTAATGTCATAATTTTTAGGTTTATAAAATATGGTTTACAGGATTCTATAGGACGCAAGTTACAAATTGATCTAAGGCATCTTTTCTGAGATCTGAAAGCCTGCTCTTTATTGGGTGAATTTCCCCAGAATATGACCCCGTAGCGCAGCAGAGATGTTACATAGGCGTGATATGCAGCTAGTACCACTGTCTTATTAACTATCTTTTGTAGCATGTATAATGCATATTAATATTGACTAAGTTTATTACACATCTGATCAATATGCGTTTTCCAATTCATGTTATTATCTACCGAGTCCTAAGAATATTGTGGTCTTAGTTTCAGCTATAGTTTGACCTCTGTAGATGATATTCATTTGAGACACACTGTCTCCTCTTAGTTTAAAGTTCATGATTTTGGTTTTTTCAAGGTTAATTTTAAGGTTGTTTTGATATAACCAATCTATATTTTTTCCTAGCGTATTATTGACTTCAAGTTCTAACGTATTTCGGTTGGGACTACTAAAAATGACCGTACTATCTGTCTGCGAATAGGACCATTGGATATTTTCTGGCTTGCGGTAAGTCATTAATGTAGATTAGAAAGAGAAGGGGGCCCATAATACTACCTTGTGGGACTCCCTTTTCACACTCCTCGATGTCCGAATAGTACATTAATTCAGTTTTGGTTTTAAGACACATATTAGTTATTTGTGTCATCTGTTTCCTATTACCTACGTAAGTAAGACGTTATCAGGTTAAGAATATTGCCCCTAATCCCATATTTGTCTAGTTTGTCTACGCATTGAACAAGAATACAAAAATTGTATTTCGAAATACAGTTTCTGAACCATTTAAAAGGAATTCAGTGTTAAAAACGCATAAATTAATATGTATTGCCGTAAAAAAATGGTAACGCAGCGGCGAGGAAGAATTTTCATACAAATTGATGACTGCTGAGTTACTAGATTTATGAATATTTATGAAAGTACCTAGATTCTGACTGATCAACGTTAAATATGGCGCCGGCAGCTGTCATTCCATAGAAACTTGTCAACTTTCCATACAATCAGAGTTTAACGAACACCACTTACGATTACAGACGGTTTGGTTCAACCCAGCCTAAGCAGGAAATTGCAGTGAGGGACAGGTATTTCAAAATATGCATTTCAAGGAAATTTGGGGGTAGGGGGGAGGGTGGTGACTTAGATTTCCAGACAATCCTGTATTCACGGCATAATTATGCTTATTTGGTTAGTGACACCCCAAAGGTGAATTAGGCTGGGTTGCACCAAACCGCCTGTAATCGTAAGCTGTGTTCGTTAAATTAGAATGTATGAAAAGTTTGACAAGTTTCTATGGGATGACAGCTGCCGGCGCCATATTTAACGTTGAACGTTCTGTGATCGTAAGTTGGTGCAACCCAACCTTAATGTCGTATTAAGCAGTTACTACTTCTAACGAAAGTTCAATATTAAAGGGAAAATTTGTAAAAATGTTTCTCGTTCCCTCTCACAACGCCTTAGAGAGGCGCCTTACGGGTAAGAGGGAACTCGCGAAGGATTTCGTACCCTTGATTATTCCGATAGCTCAGTTGGCTAGAATGATTGGCCGCGTTTGCCATGGAGATCGCAGGTTCGAATTCTACTCGGAGCACTTTTTTTTTTTTCAAAAATTGTCTTTAATTTAAATATAGGACCCCAGAGGTGTGCCTCAAACTAAGTAATCAGACTGACGTGCTGACAACCGTATCAAGATATAGCGACGAGTATCGATGCGTCGTAAAAAATAAAAATAAATATTAATTTTTAACACAAAGAAATTTACGCCAATACGAAGGAGTAGCTTATAGTTTATATTTATAGTTAACTGAATCCGTAGGGTTGATCCTGCTCACGGCTCCTGAATCAGCCTGTATCAGAGAAAGTTGTATTGTATTAGTAGTTGACTGTACTTACACTTTCCAGCACGGCTAGCACAAGACGGCGCGCGAGCTATATCGCGCGCGAGATAGACTATACGTCTCTTTCCGTTTGTACTCATTAGATAGAGACGGATAGTCTATCTCGCGCGCGATATAGCTCGCGCGCCGTCTTGTGCTAGCCGTGCTGAGAATCGTCCTACTGCCGTGCTAACGCTGTATTTATTCTAAAATGTTGTAAGTCCTCCAGTATACCTAATACGTTACCTACTCGCTTTACTCAAAGCCGCGGTGTATAGAAACAAATGCGCGTGTAACATAACAAGCGAGAATAGTCTCTGTGCGTTTGAGTTAAGAGTTATGTAATATGTAATCGTTGTGAGGTTTTCTAAGTAAGACGTAGCTGGACATTAATGTGAGGAAATAAATGTGCTGAATCTTTCATTAGTGCGGTATCTAAGAACATTGGGACCTAAATGAGATTAGTGAAGGCTTTGCTGCTTTAGTTTGGCAAAGTATGTTTTATTTCACAGTTAACATGGTAAGTAAAAGCTTATGTAACGTGCGTCGACACCTATTATTAGGAGATTTTGGAGCACTCGTGGCAGTCGTGGCCCAGCGGCAAGCAACGTGGGCCCAGGTCAGTTTTTGGATGGGTGACCGCTTTGAGTACTAACTGAGCGCTCCCGTGCTTTGGGAGGCACGTTAAGCCGTTGATCCTGGCTGCTGGCTATGACAGCAGTCGTTAAGCCTAGTTAGAGGCCTTCGTGCGGCTTGAGAATTTCTAACAGTCAAGTTGCCTACTCACTTGACAAAGGGGGATTGAAGTTGCACGACGTCCGTAGGGAGTACCCACCGTTACTCTACACGTGACCTGGGTGGTGCTAAAAGTGCAAAAAACTGGAAATCGTACTGTCTTCTCGAAGATCTCACGGTTCAAAATTATTGCCATATGATAAATGTTTTTTTAGCTTGAAACTTTTTTTATTTTATTATTGTTGTGTTTATGGGAAGGCGAGAGTATATATATCTATATAAAACGTCTACTCGTATACTGGGTGGAACAGAACGATGAACTTTCCTGTAAATAACGAATAGGTTAGCCTTGGTACTATACTTTTGCCAAATAAACTAGTGACAGTTTTCGAGTTATAGCTTTATTTAACATTAAAAAAAAACAGCATGTTTTTACCCTATCTTATAAGAAAACTAGTGACATGTGGCACTTCAAAATATAAATACTTAAGAGGGCGCAGTACGTTCGGTTCTCCATACAAACGTATTTACGCTCTCATTTTAAAACGCCATGCTAGAATAACGTGAAACTTTGTATACACAATGGGATTCGGCATATCTGGGTCGGAAATTAGTTGCTTGAAATTATAATGGAGAAAAAATACAGCGATTATTAAGGTTTTCATACAAACCGTAAAAAACTCCAAAAACCAATGTATTTTTTTCCTTGACAATTTCTAGCAACAGCAACTAATTTTCGACCTAGAGATGCCGGATCCCATTGTGTATACAAAGTTTCATGTTATTCTAGCATGGCGTTTTAAAATAAGAGTATGGAGAACCGAGCGTACTGCGCCCTCTTAAATGGTTATGTTGCAACAATAGGGTTGTTACTAATATGATAACGCATTATTCTAATGATTATTTTTTTCTTCCTAACACAAGATTCTAATGATTACAATTTGATTATACATCATTTAAATGACTACATACTTTTAGGAAAGTCCGTGGTATTGTTCCTCCCTGTATATTATTTACAGTTTAAAGTGATTTTTTTCAGTTATCTTCAAAATAAAGGTTTAGTATTCAAACAATGGCACAGTGCGATACCATATTACCCCTATATAAGTTTTTTCTATATAAGTATATATAAGTTAAGTTTTTTCAAATCCCGGCTCTGCGCTACTTTTCTTTGGTTCCTGTGTTTGATGAAAACTAATTATTTTTATTGCTTGTTGCAGGTAAGGGTGTAAAAGAGCCTCGAGCGGAAGGTGAAATCTGAGACTGAGTTACTTTTGCATAATAAAGATACATTATTAACGTCATTTAGAAGGGCTGGAAGGAAATACTTTAAATATTGGAGATAGGAAAATTTACTAAAAGGAAACATACATTGGTTTAAAAAAAAGGAACGTAGTGTTTAAAAGAGAATACGATAAATGACACAAATAAAAAAAAACAAACAAACACAAACTTTCTACAAACTTCATACTTAACCGAGCGTTTTTTAAAGTTGAATGAATTCCTAAAACTACTAGTTTTGATTTTCAAAACTAATAATAAGTAGTTCAGAAATAAGAAATGTTCTGGTTTTGTCTGATCTAATCGACAGCAAAATGTAGATCGTACCTGTTAGCATGCTTGAGTTGGTGGACTGTAATTTAACGCTTAATCTGTACCAACTTAATCTGTACCATTTTAATCTGTACCATCTTAATGTGACCCATATTCCGCAAATAAATGCAACGGGCGACCCTCGCGCGGGCAGCTTTCTTGCGCAGAGGATTGCTATTGCAATCCAGCGCGGGAATGCTGCCTGCGTGATGGGTACGCTACCGAGGGGACCAAATTTGGATAGCCTTTTTAATATTTAGTTTTAGTTATTTTAATTAGTATTAGTGTTTTACTGTCTATGTTTTTTACTTGTGTATTTAGTTTAAGGTTTATTTCGTAAATAAATAATTCCCTTCAAATAAATTAATTTCATTTCATTTTATTTCATTTCATTAAAACACTCAATTAGATAGAGTATTTTTGGCTTAATTATAATTTATATGAATCTAATATTCTGTTCCCAAGTTATCTGTGTTACGGAACTACTCATTGCTTTGAATTTTGAGTTGAACTCTATTCCCTTGTAATAGGGGTGAAGCCTGGCAGCCAGAGTTTCCAGCAATTGAGTGTCTAATACAAGATGGATAATTACTAGAGTAGGTAGGCGAAGTTCAGCTCCCAGATATTAGGTATAATTTAATAATACATATGTAGTTAATAGTTTCCAACGTGCAAGCGTAACTTCGAGCTTTTACCAAGTTTAGTGGTAAATTGTAGTTGAGGTGAAAATGATAGACGCAGACGAGGGGTTTCGAATTTAGCTACTACGCGGCGCACGGCGTATGAGGTAAGACGCTCATACACACACGACCGACAATTTAATTGTTAGATAATTTCAAGCACTTTTGGTTTTTCAATTTTATTGTGGGCATTATTTTTATCATCATCATCATATCAGCCGAAGGACGTCCACTGCTGGACATATTAGGCCTCCCCCAAAGACCATACTGTTTTATTAGAGGAGAAAAAAGGAGACGCATTGTGTTTGGTCTATTAATGCCCCGCGATTTTCCACAGTGCTTATTATCAAATGATGCACTCAATATTGAAGCCATATCACGTGAATATCCAAACATTTTTGAATTCTGCGATAATATTGACGGTCTAGCACCTATTGTTAAAATATAATGAAAGTGGTCACTCACGTCTATAAGGTCGAATATGGTCCCGGGACTAGCGTATGAACAGCAAAAGTAGATGATAATTTTAGTACCTTGTCACTTTCACTACTTTGACGCGTCCCAACTGTCGCAGTATTGTTATGTTAGTGTGACAAAGTACTAAAATGATCATCTATTTTTGCTGTTGAGTTGACTACATGATTAAGGCGACCATTTTAATCTTTTAGGTATAACAGTAGACACCGGGTTAAATTGGAAAGCCCACGTACAAACCATATGCAATAAGTTATCCAAGTTCATATATGCACTTAGCATCCTGAAAGCGAACACAAATTTTGAAGCAGCTCTGTCAGCATATTATGCCTATGCTTATTCATGGCTTAGATATGGACTAATATTATGGGGCGCCAGCACAGATACACATGATTTGTTTGTCTTGCAAAAAAAATGTATCCGCATATTGGTCAATATAAAGGGCAGGAATAGCTGCAGGCCACACTTCATCAAACATAATCTCCTCACACTTCCATCCCTATATATTTTAGAGTCTATAATATTTGTCCGCAAAAATATCCACCTTTTCGCGCAAAAAAGAGACCTATGTAACAATTACAACACGAGATCAAAAAACTTACTAGCATTACCAAAATCTAACTTAACTATTTTCAAAAACGGCCCATATAGCAAATGCGTGGGAATATACAACAAAATACCGACTAACATATTGCAAGAAGGAAATTACACCAGATTAATAAGAACAATAAAAAAGATATTAATTCGAAAATGTTATTACTCTATTGACGACTTTTTTAAAGATAGCCAATTCGATGTTTAATCAATTATTTATTCTATTATTCCTATTATTATTCTAATTATAAATCTGACATGCTATAATAGATAATTACTAATAATACTTTAATTCTTTAATTTTATTGTACTGTTTGTAATTTAATTTCATTATATAATCTAATTTCAAATGTAATATTATTTAGATAAGATTAAGTTAAATTGCTATACCCTAACAGGGTCCATGCTGTACATACCAACTCTATATTTATAAGTATAGATATAAGAACATCTTATAATACCATGGTTGCTATGAATAAATAAATAAATAAAAAAATAAGGACCGCGAACCGAATGTCTTTCTAGGACTTGAGTGACCTGGTACCCCGTTAGCCCTGAAACTCGCGGGAGCGCTTGTTTCAACTTGGGAAAAAATGCCTTTGTACGTCTGTCCGGCTGTTCTCTTCTACATGTCGCGTTTCTCAACAGATTCTCGTGAAAATTTGTGAGCAGGTTCGTTAATTAAGACGCAGGGTAGGGCAAGCCATTCTTCATACAAAGGTTGTACAAGTTTTTTGCGTTAGTTTTGGCACTACAGCATTTAATTTAATTTTTTGTTGGTACATATTGGATATACGCAGAACTTGATGTTTAAATTTTGCGTTATATAAAAAAATACAAAAAAAAACATCAAGACATAGCTAACAAAAAAATAAGCATATGGATCAAAAATAGTAACTGGAGTGCAAACACAAACGAAGAAAAACTTGCATAAAGTTTGTATGGAAAGAGCTTGCCCACATGCCCACCCCTTCGCCTTAAGTACTTACATGGATTTTTTTGTCGGGTCAGTTCTCGTCATTTTGAAAACAATCTATAAACCGACTCAACAAAAAAAAGCCATACGGACGATACGATATTGTGAGGTTTACAGCTCACAGAGCCGCTGCGGTAGGTAAACATTGTGTCTTTTTGCGGCGATTTTTTTCAGCTGCCAGTAACGTAACGTACCTATAACATTGTGATATAAGTTTTAAGAGAGCCAATTTCTTTCTTGCGAGTGTTTAGATTAGTAGATGCTAAACAAAATGGCCGGTCACGTCCGCCGTCTTTGCAGGATAACCTTGAAAATAGGGTTGTCACTTACTCACGCCATTTTTTAATTTATAATTTACAGCATCTGTCCATGCTAATATTATGAATGCGAAAGGAACTATGTCTGATTCTTACCGGAGGTAGTTAACAGTCTAGTCAGCATTCCTGGGCTGAGGCCTAGCGTCACGGCGCGGGACCTGCGCGGGGTGCGGGCAGAGGTCGCGAGGACCCATCAAGCATTCGGGTTCCGGTGATTAGGACGTGGTGGTAGCTAGTAGTGTAGCTCGGGATA
Organism: Notocelia uddmanniana; assembly: GCA_905163555.1. Classification (NCBI taxonomy): domain Eukaryota; kingdom Metazoa; phylum Arthropoda; class Insecta; order Lepidoptera; family Tortricidae; genus Notocelia; species Notocelia uddmanniana. Next base: position 14,590,605 of record LR991075.1, on the reverse strand, counting down.
GTTACATTGTGTTACTTTGTAATCGTAGTAATTTAGTTTTCTTGTATTAAATAACTTTTTGAAAATTGGTCTTTGGCTTCTGATTTTATTAGATCATGAGATAGCGAGAAGGGCATAGGATAGTTTTTCACGGAAATTATGCAGTAAGGGGGTAATTTGTATGGGAGAGTGATAAGCCTGCGCCAGAAATTGTTTATCTAAGATGAAGTAGCGGACAAAGCTAGTCTAAGTTAGTCCGTAATTTATAAAAACGCTTATCTATGTTTCTTAGGGTCGGAAGGGGACGACCTAGGCGAGGTTATCTAGATCAAATTTCGGCGATACTGAAAATGGGCCAGGTCAGAAGTACTCGCAACCGACAAGCATGTATGAGAAGATGTATGGATATGATTGAAGCGAAAGAAGTATGTAAGGACTGTAGTATTTGGCGTATTTTGGTCTCTGCCTACCCCACGGGATAACGGCGTGAGTTTATGTATGTATGTATGTTTCTTAGTTGGAGTGAAGCCTTTCTGTTCGATTCTCTGCCAATTCTCAAACAAAAACGTGATTGATTACCCCACCGACAAGAGCTTAGCTTTTAAATATAAGATGTTTAGGTCTCTTTGGTATTTTAAGCGATGTTGTATCCTTGTTCAATGTGATGTGGCAACCCTATTACCTCAGGTACTTGTGTGAAAAATCTCGCCCGAGGTGTCGCAATTTATATGCAAATATCTGACCCAAAAGATCCCGTGCACAGCTTAGTGATGAGAAGAAAGGTCACTTGGGGATCCACACGTCACTTCCACCACTGAATTCCGCAAACATGAGAGCCACAGAATAAAGAGAATAAGCCACTTTAAAGCACACGACTTCGAGGTCGTGTAGCACGCTTGACTCCAACAAAAATTTGCACTTGAAAGTTTAAAATATCACGTAAACTATTTCCTAAAATCAAAAATTGGTTAAAGAGAACTCACTTTATTTGAAGACGTGTTATTCAGCGATACCCAACACGATGGGTTTTGCGAGAACAAAAATTGCGTCTCCACTTTACGTGTAGAGGTGATGATACGAGTACCCTAAAAAAATACTCCAAAATTTTACCGTATAGTCAAATGTATATGTATATATTATTCGAGCAATATATAAAATGAACCATAGAGACTCACTTAGAGATAAGTTCAAGTATTATGTTTGTCACAGTTCTTCCTGAAATTTACAATGTTTTTATGTACATACACAATATTATCATAGATGTATTGACAATGCAATGTGTAATGACATTGCATTGTCAATACATCTATGAAAATATTGTGTATGTACATAAAAACATTGTAAATTTCAGGAAGAACTGTGACAAACATAATATTAATACTCGAAATAAACACAAGCTCGCGGTGCCCACCACTCTCCTCTAAAAAATTAGAAAATCATTCATGGGTAATGGTGTGAAGTTTTATAATAAGCTTCCAAGAGACCTAACTGGATTATCTATAAATAAATTCAAAAATTATGTAAAGCGTAAACTTATATCGAAAGCATATTATAGCACACACGACTACATGAATGATAAAACGCCGTGGGATTAATTAATTGTGACTGAAATAATAATGAATAATATTAGATATTAATATTATCTTATTATTTTCTTTTGACATATTGATTTTATTCTAGAAACTGTCTAGATTTCTATTTTTTATACATTTTTTATTATTATTATTATTTACGTTTTGACGATCCTATTGTGAATTTTACTACATAATTATTTCTTATTTTGACATATCTACAACAATACAATGTTTATTGTAAAGAATAATAATAGCATCAATAAATTGCTCAAAAAATTAATTAATATATATGTTAATACATGTTATAACTGACGATTCGAAAGTGCTTGTTGCTAGGCCTATTTGAATAAAGAATATTTTGAATTTGAATTAGAATTTTAATATACCTATGCCAAATTACAGATTTCTGGTAGTAACGGTTACTGAGCTAAGCCGCAGACAGACGGACATGGCGAAACTATAAGGGCTTGTTTACTACGGAACCCTAAAAATCTTGCAAGTTTGAACACCATTTAATGATTCCTGGTGGCTGCTAAGAATATTCCACTGCACTAAAACTAATCTAGTATAGTTTGTGGCTGCCTTCGGTATATATAATACAAGTATCACGGATAACTACCTAACTATAAATTGCAAGCCGGGAGACTAGAAATAGCCTCTTGCGTTTTATACCCAGTATGAATATTTCTCGGGAAAGGAGATATTATTTTCTGGGTTCGATAAATGCGAGTAAAATATTTACCTATACCCTTTTTAAATTGTTTCATTTAGATTAAAGCCTAAATGAGGAATATTTCAATTTTGCAGTTGCCGTTTTCATTCAAAAGTGTTTTCGTAGAATTTGGAAATTTTGGGGTTTTCTTTTTTTCTTGGATCCGGGTATGTCCTAAAACTACGACCAAGACCACCGGGGAATGGGCAGCAGCATTCCTAGAGTGCGGTGGAGATACTGCGATCGCCAACCCGCATGCCAAGCGTGGCGATTATGGCATTTACCCCCCATGAAATTGGGGGAGGCCTATGTCCAGCAGTGGACGTCCTAGGGCTGATATGGTGGATGGTGGGGTTTTCTTACCCCGAATCATACTGATAGGGACAAACAGTACATTTTATCCCGACTATATGTCGTTATTCCATAGATTTTGTACATTTGAGTCAACCGCCGACCACCCGCTTACCATCAGGCTCGCCGTTAGCTAGTTTGCGACACACGTGTTGTAAAAAAAATGTAGTGGAGTCAAATCTTTAAAAAAAAACATGAAAAATTGGTCTCATTTTTTTTCATTCTACTTATAGCACAGGAAAAACTAAAAATGTATTATTACAAATTGGATCAGTGTCCAGCCCTGGGACATTTACGTCATCCCATATCGTTTCGCACCATTCCATCAAAACATGTTCGACGTCATGAAACAACATTATTCACATCGCATATAAGCTGAAATAACGAACACAATACCTACTCCAAAACAAAATATAGATCAGTTACTTAAGAAGTTTATGTAAGAATTTATAAAACATTGTTTCTTATCACAAAGGAAAGCAACTTTTTGAAACGTACTGTAAACAACACCCGGAATACCAAGAAAATATTACTTATGTAACAGTTTTTATACCTTTGAGTTTGAGTCTACATTCGCCTGATTCGACGGTATATGTTTGTGTCACATTCTTGTATGGTTAAAAAGGCATAAGTGACGTGGTTTTCTATTAGAGATACGATTTTTTATGCTTGAGGTTGTATTGAAGCCAGTTCCCTGAAGGCACATTGGAACTCGTCCAAATAAGAAAGTTATTACTTGTTTTTATCATCAGAATTTAAAGCAGAGAGTCCGAAGTAATATACTTTTTAAACCTATACGAAATAACGCAATAAACAGCATTAAGTCGATGTGATTAGAGCTTAAATTCAATCGAACGTAAAAAACCCAAATCAAAAATATTTAAGCGCAAAAATTCGTTCTATTCCCATAATTACTAAGGAATTTGCGTGAAAAAATTAAATTTAAATTTGACGGTTTCACTCGTTGCGCAATTTGGACCTGAATTTCCGCAAACGATTATCGATAGTGAACTTTTGGGAGCTCTTATCTCGACGAACCACAGAGTTAAAAATGCGACCCTATTTGTTAATAGATAAAGTTGAAACTCGAATGGGCATGGAAAGGTTACGTTCGAAAAGTCGAGTTTATGATCATCATGTTACCAGTTAAGCCCGGAATATCGAATATTCGGCTAGTGATGTAGGTAGCGTTTGGATTCGATTAATTCACGATTAATTCGGTATTCGAACTTAATGGACGCGCTCACTGGAGTGAATAAGGCGAACGGGCAACATTTGTTAGAATTGTGGCAGTCGGATGGCGAATTGATTGCGTTATTGTTGTACCAAACTGTTTGTTAGGACTGGAATACGTGTGCCTTGTTTTGTTCCATTTATAAAACTAAAATACATCTATGTCGCTTTGCTCCATTTACAATAGTGGAACGCATTTGTTTTAAAAAGACTACATTAGGGGGTATGGTGTCTTAACTTTATTTATTTATATAAGGACAACCAACAAATGCCGTTAAAGTTTACTTGTCTCTATTTGTTATCTTGATATTTGTGTTTTTAAAAAGGTTCAAAACACATTTTTGTCTACAGGTGAATTGAAAAATATGTAGACATAGTTTTAGTTTAGTTTTATTAATCGCACTATACAATTCTCGTATAACAATTTTTTGCTTCTACTACATATTGTATACTATGTTATACAATATGTAGTAGTCTATGATAGTTAATGACTTAACGATATCTACATTTCAATTGATTCCTGTGTGTTACGAAAGTAATTCATACAACTTATATAACTTTCGTAACACAAAGGAATCATTTAATTCGTACAAATTTTGCAATTCACCCAACACAGGTTTGATAAAGCCCTATTTACACTCGTACGAGACTCGTGCGCGAGTTTCACTACATTGCGCGGTTTGACAGATCGATTGAACTCATTATACCACGGTAAACCGCAATGGAATGAATCTTGCTTGCGAGTCTCGTATGTGTGTAGCCTCTGGCTTTAAGTTCCAGTTTCACCAATGTTTGTTGTCCATAAGATTGTAGTGTTTTCCCAAAATAGCAACGTATTTTTCTCGTGTCTATAGAGGTGTAAATAAATCTGGCGGCGGCCTAGCAAAACAACTAATCAATTTGATAAAAACGCTTTTATTTAAGCACAATATTAGAAGAAATCATTCGATATTCAATGGTTCTTGTACAAGATTCTATATGCGATCGTACCTTATGAAACCTATATAGCAGGTAACACCTTACACAACCAACAAAAAGTACCAAGCTTACATAAATTTCATAATCTTGAAGACCTATTAATTTGTACCTTGCTAATAATTTGTTATTATCGTTTTCTTTGGAAGTCGTTCATAAAAAGGTTACTTGTAAACTTCCGAAATATAGGCTTTCCCAACACAACGGATGCCGCGCCGTCGTGCGTTATGAATTAATATAATTTAATTTCCACGGCCGGACGAGCATCGGCGAATTACCCTACGTATATTTTCTCCGATACACCGATTTACCCTAAACGGATGTGTAACGGAAATGAATTGTATATGCAATATTTGGGAATATGGGCTTTTACGAATAGGCGAGTAATTTCTCGTTGAAATAACATGTTTATTATATAAATCGCCAGCTTATTACGACCAGTTTGGCTTACTTGGTAATGACCCTGCCTACGAAGCCGGAGGTCCCGGGTTCGAATCCCGGCATTAGTCTTGGATGTTTCCTATGTATTTAAATATGTAATAAGTATGTATATCGTCGTCTAATACCCATAGTACAAGCTTTGCTAGGGACTAGGTCGATTTGTGTAAGATTGTCCCCCCAATATTTATTTGTTTATTTTTATTTAGTATATCAATAACCACCATCTCCTAGCGATATCCCGGTTCTATCCTAGAGGAGCCCGGGCTCCGCCTAATCCCAAAATTTCACGTAGGCACTACTTTTAAGAAACCGACTCCCATCTGGCCTTCCAATTCCAACCCAGAGAAAAACTAGATCTTGTTGGTATTAGACCGGTTTCTTCACGATGTTCTGATTCATCGAAAGGCTACTGTTAAATGTAATATTTATTTTCACCTCAGCGGCACGAACATGGCGGTTTTGCTGCTTGAAACCAGTTAACAAAACGCAATTATGCTGTGACGTAGGTTAGTCGCAGATCATCTTAAAAAAAACTGCGGGGGTAGGTAATACAAACTTAGAATATTTAAACTTTATTTTGACGACCTGTTTAGCCTAGTTGGTAGTGACACTGCCTCCGAAGCTAGAGGTTCCGGGTTCGAACCCCGGTTGTGCATTTAGCACGGATTTTGTTCTTGGGTCTTGGATGTTCTCTATGTATTTAAGTATGTATTTATCTATATAAGTACGTATATCGTCGTCTTGTACCCATAGTACAAGCTTTGCTTAGTTTGGGACTAGGTCGATTTGTGTAAGATTGTCCCCCAATATATTAAAATATTATTCTCTCTGTCACTATTCCTTTGCGTTATCTGTTCTCGCCGCTGAGCTGAAAAGTTGTATGTATGACACGAGAGCAAAGATATTTGTATCTTGTGTCTTCGAGTCCCTCGCTACGCTCAAGATTCTAATCTAAATAATATTAAATACGTAATAATAAATTAAAGAATCTTTCGCTTCTTCGGGACTCAACATCAACACTCGCAGCAAAAATAAACTTTGCTCTGTTGTTGAACAAATAACTATTTATTTATCGTATGGCGGTTTCACAGTGGTCCATTATGTCAGCCGAAGGACATCCACTGCTGCCTATGCCTTCCCCAAAGACTACCACAATAACCGTACTGCGCCACCCGCATCCAGCGGACACCCGCGACCCTCACAGTGGTTACATATAAATTATTAGTTATTGCTTTTATTACACACATTTACAATCAAAATTTACAACTTTGCAGGGATAAACCCGCTTCCTTTGTTTGAAGTCTTCAACTGATCCATTATATCTGGGTGATCTGCAAATAAATTTTACAAGGATTTAATTTATTGTCTGCTTTTTAATTGATTCCTTTGTGTTACGAAAATTAGTCCAACAATTTATATAGGTAACTTTTGTAACACAATGGAATCAATTAAAATTTAGACATAATTATGCCTTTAACTATGTACCAATGTTTTGCAATTCACCCATCTAATAATAGGGCATGTAAATACTATGTAGAGTATTGTATTTCGTACATAAGATTTTCCTGAAAAATTCTACAAGCGCTTTCCCCATTAAAATGTAATAAAAAGGTTAGAATAGGTACCAAAATTATTTGTTCCCGTACTTGAAACGAAATATCCAAGTACTTAAAACTGCCATCCAAATTAAGACTTTGCATAATAACTGGAATTCGGGGCGATTGTTCCTGAGTCACAGATCAAATTACGTCTTCTCCCGAAAATACCCCTCAAAGGCGCTTAAGACATTTTCTATTTCCCTCCCCAAAGTTTTAGCACAAGATTAAAAATAAAAAGGGCGTAACGGTCTATTCTTTAAAAAGGCCAGATGGCATTTTCCTTAAAAGCCTTCTGAATGATAATTATTTATTCCATAAACAGGATATTTTATAAGGGACTGACAATATCTTATTAAAATTCCTTAGAAAAAATGATGCTGGTAATAAAAGAGAGAAATTCCGCGTTAACGGTTCGCCCATGTTGGCTTTTTGTTTTTTAATGATCCGTTAAAAAATTTAATTACTTTGTGTTTACGGGAGAGGCTGCATTCCAGCATTTTTTGTAGTTTCATAGCCTTATTTATAAACACTTTGCAAACCTCCGCAACACCCTTGGCATATCCCGGCCAGGGCATTATTTTTGCATTTAGCACGGATAGTTGTTCCTGGGTCTTGGATGTGTTCTATGTATTTAAGTTTGCTTTTATCTATATAAGTATGTATATCGTAGTCTAGTACCCATAGTACAAGCTTTGCTTAATTTGGGACTAGGTTGTTTTGTGTAAGATTGTCCTCCAATATTTATTTATGTATATAGGCGTATTACGCATACATGGAGCGTGTTTCCGCCAGCAAACTGTTCTACAGTTTGGCGGGTTCTAGGCTAAATTGTAACTCATTAAGTAATAAACGTTTTTTTTTTACACTGAAACTATACACTGTGGTTTTTAAGTGGTGATCAGGAACCAGAACAACTAATTCTATAGCAATCACGTTTAAGTGTGAATTGAAAAAAAATTGTACATAGTTAGGGACTTAATTATGCCTACATTTTAAGTGATTCCTTTGTGTTACAAAAGTTACTCATATAAATTGTATGACTAATTTTCGTAACACAAAGGAATCCATTAAAATGTAGGTTTAATTAAGTTGTACATTTTTTTTGTATTTCACCCTTAAATTGTATTTACCAAAAATAAACACACTTTTTTAAGGACGAATTTCGAACGGGAATTAGCATATACAGAAATAGTTTTTTTTAACTTTAATGAGCGGATCTGCTTCACTCTGATATCTGTAAACTTGATGTATGCACGCACACACTTAAAAAAATTTAGGATGACCATACATATAGTGTTAACATATGGTATGTTTAAAACTACGACCAAGACCACCGGGGGATGGGCAGCAGCATCCCTTGAGTGCGGTGGAGATACTGCGATCGCCAACCCGCATGCCAAGCGTGGCGATTATGGCATATACCCCCTGTGAATTTGGGGGAGGCCCATGTCCAGCAGTGGACGTCCTGTGGCTGATATGGTGGAAACAGTTCGATTGCATGAGACCTAACCCATTAAAATCTGTCTCGGTTGGCTATTAACCCGTCAAGCGCGCTAGTATCATGAGATACTCGTATTAACAAATTTTCAATTTAGAGGCAAATTTGTCTATAGTTATAGTTGAAATGACAATACAGTTTTCATTGACATATCATTCCACGGGTTAATATTTTTCGACTCCTGGCCCCTATTTCACCACGGCGACAGGTGCGACAATTGTCACAAAATATGACTTACGTACTATGTCATATTTTGTGTGTCTGTCGCTATGGTGAAATAGGGGCCTGATCACCACTTAAAAATCACCGTGTATACTTAACACAATGAAACTGGCGACTAACTTTACTAAGTTGCGAATCTTTAGTAGGCTCGTCGTCTATAGTAGGGGAAAGGCGTTCATTTTAATACCGGTTTTACTTTACAGAAGAATTAGCTACTTGCTTTGCCATGAGCATGTGCCCCAGAAATGACGCAGAACTTCTTAAAATCGAAATATATTACTCTATACTTATATCTGTATTGCTTTGCACATTTCCATATTTTCCTCAATTAACGCAGACAACCATTTAACATCTGATCATAACGGTCCACTGAATACAGGCCCATATTTAAAACGCCACTCACGCGTCCAGAATTATCAATCAAGCTGTTTTCGATTATTTGACTGCTTTATTAATGTTTTAAGGAAATGTTGCGTTCGTCACAAGAACCGGCAGGCCTGCTTTGAAATAGAATACGAAACAATATTCACTTCTGCTTATTAAGATGGTCTAGTATTATCCTTATTATAGGTGGTAGGTGGTCCTTATTTAGTGAATAATAAATATAATAAATGGGATAACCCACAATACCCATTTTTATCCTTTATTTTTTACGAGAATTAATGGCTCATTTATGAAGCGATTTTAAGCAATACAGCATTAATCCTTATCCAATTAAGTACCTGAAATACATTGTGCATTTAATAAAGATCAATATGGCTCTTTACAGCATATTATTTAAATGAATATTTTCTAAGATATTACAGATTCAAAATTCAGGGACATAGCGGTTGCGGCGGTACCGGTCGGGTTGTATATAAAGACATTCTGTAGTATACTCGTATTTAGTATCAGCATTGCACCCGTGCGAAGACTGGGCGGGTCGCTAGTCTACTATAAATATTTCAAGTCGGGTACAAACTCGAAAAGTTGTTTAGGTATATATCGGATTGAAGCCGTTTTTTCGCGAATCTTTGTTCGTGAATGAATGATTTCGTCATTCCACTAAATTGATCTAGTTGTGTTTGTGAAAACTCTTAATTAAGTATAGAATAGAAATCATTTATTGTTTGCTATGTACAATGAGGTTTTAAATATAAGTATGCGAGTTAATGACAACCCATTTCGGGCATAAGTACAATAATAAGACTTAAGCTTACTGCGCGTAGGAACTATTAAACTGTAAATATTAATTTAAATCATAAAATGTATTTACACCACACCTTGCCAAAAAGCGCGTTTTTCCGCACGCTGCACGTCCGGAAAAACCCACTTTTTGGCCAAGTGGTGACGTAAAATTGTGTACAAAACACGGGTCGTAAAACAGAAAGCCGTCTCTCGCATATTTATGACCCTCGCCTGCGGCTCGGGCCTCAAACATCTGCGATATCGGCTTTTCTTTGTTTTACAACCCTTGTATCGTAATGTACTATTACAGTACATATTCTGTGCGGTAATCAGATTACGTGCATATGTCGAAACTTTTAAGAGCCATATGTACTGTAAAACGTTGTACGATACACGTGCATACAGGTAATTCGCAACTCGTGTCGATTTAAAACACTCCCTTCGGTCGTGTTTCGAATTTCCTGTTCTCTGCACTTGTATCGTACCTATAATGTACTATTTCAATTAACCAATTCAACCTGTTATTTTCGATAACACGCGGATTGAATCAGTAGGATGGCGTAAAAAGCTTCTGTGCTAAAATACTAAATTTAGTAAAGGAATAGTTTTTACGAGGAAATACGGATTTTTCTATCCTACGCCGATATGTATAAACTAACATAGAATGCCATAAACATGTAGATATTCTTTTATCTTCCGACTGGCCCTTAAAGAGGACTTTGGAAGCTAATCTTCAAAGAAAGTACTGTAATGGCTAACGATCAATTAGTGAGTTATTTCTTTCTGTTTCATCCTTGAATTATCTAAAAATTCTTTAACAATCCGTTGAAGTCCTGTGTTGCCATCAAATTGACTTAACTTGTATGCTTTTGCTTTTGTATTGCAGCGCTGGCTGCAATGCCAGCTTAATGCTGAGTGGGGACAATTTCGTGTCATTTTTGTTTTGTTTTATTTCTCTTTTCCTGTTTGTGCTTTATTATTAGGTATGTCATGAACTATATCTACTTGGCCTGCTACCTTTCGTTTCCCGGCCTCTATAGTAATGAATGTACTATTTTTTCGTATGTTTTGGACACATATCGCGAGATTGCTCAGAACCGGGATGAGTGGAAATCAAGAAAGGAGGTCTGCCCAGCAGTGGGACACTATTTGGGGTTTGAATAATAATAATAGGTATTCTGCTATTCGGAGCTAAGACAAATTCAAAAAATCAAAGGTCTTAAAAATCGGCCTCGCCATTTTTGAGATATACCTACTGATGTAACTAACACAACTTTGTTTTATATAAATGAGTAGTGTCTTTTCAAAAGGGTTTATTTTTCTGTAACTCTACTTCTAATTTGGACCTTAAGTTTTGATAGGCAAGGTTCTCTTTAGAAGTACCGTTAAGATAAAAATAAGCCCTTTTGAAAAGACACTCCTCATACATGTATAGACTATCCTCAACTGGTTTTTCTTGAGGATTTCTTACAATCTGAACACATGCTGAAATGACTAAGTACCTAACAGGGCCGTAGCCTAGCCAGAGTTGAATTTTTTCGTGTCGACTAAACCTTGATTATGCGTACCATTATACAGCGTGAAATTTTATTGACTGTTCAAATTTTTGTCCAGGCATTAGGTACCAATAAAAGATGACATATCAAGGCGGGATCGCAGGGGGAGAGGCGTGTTGGTATTTCGGTGCGCCACTCTCCCCTGCGAAGTTGGCGGGGCCGTTCCGCGGAAACGGTGTTGGTAGGGCCGCAGAGGAAGAGAAATGCTTTCCCTATCCTCTGCGGCCGAGGTGTGGTTCGTGGCGGAACCACCGACCTGCTCCGCAACCGGGTGCCGGAAGTTTTTCGGCACCCATGACCTCCTCGTAGCGGACTCAGGGGGGTCCGCTATTGTACAAGATGGAGGTCGAGGAGGAAGGCACGCCAAAACATCTGGCGTGCCTGACGTTGAGGGCCTCCGGGCATCCGCGGTGGAGCCGCTTGAGAGCGGCTGCCGCCGGCGGGGTCGCGGATGTGTGCGCAAGCGTTCCCGTGACCTCGCCACAAGGGGCGAATGGGGGGGTTTTTAGTGGGTACACCGTGGGTCTCATTAGCCTGTACGGGAGTCCCACATAACCACTCGGGTCACCCCCTGCGCCCGGGTTGTATGCGTAACGCATTTCCCCCCCCTGAAAATTTCGGGGCGAGCGTTATTCCCACCTCCTGCACAACGCGCGCTACCGCAGTATCCACGAACGCTTGGTTTTTAAAGATACGAGTATCTTTCAGCTGCTCTGTCTCAATATTTTAGTACTGAAAGATACTGAAAGAAAAACCACGTACCTTTTATTTTTCGCTAAGGAATCCACTGTGAAATTTTGAACAGTCAATAAAATTTCACCCTGTATGACAGACTTACGTAAACGCTGTCAAGAAACTAGTTTTATTTGTAGCGTAGTACAAAGAACTAATACGTTTTAGTTTGCTATAACTTCGTCGTGGTTATTACGTCTTTACCACGTTGCACGCAACATCATTGATACAAGTCGTAAAGTTAACTCAATCGTTTAATAGCATGGATACATATAGGAGAAAATATTATTATTAATTTTGAGCTAAATCTGATAATTTAAATATTTCTCTAGGTTGTTTTAGTGTAATATAATAAATAAGTAAATTATGTTTCCTTGGTTAATTAGAAGTGGTTGAATGGTATTTCTTAAGGTAGGGCATTGACCCATAATGCCCCCCTCCTCCAACCAAGACCACCCCCCAAACTACGACCAAGACCACCGGGGGATGGGCAGCAGCATCCCTGGAGTGCGGTGGAGACACTGCGATCGCCAACCCGCATGCCAAGCGTGGCGATTATGGCATATACCCTCCGTCAATTTGGGGGAGGCCCATGTCCAGCAGTGGACGTCTTTTGGCTGATATGGTGGTGGTGTCCCCCTCCCCCCTAGCTACGGCCCTGGTACCTAAGCTTTGTAAACTCTAAATACATAAAAAATATTTGAAAGAATAGAGTTTTTTTTTCAGAAAGAAAGGTCAGTAGAGAGTCGGCGACGCGCTTGTCATACTTCAGGAATCCCAAGCGTCCCTAGCCTACGGTGTCTGCTCTGCAGGCCGTAAGCTTGTTTGCCATCGTCGTTGTGTAAATAAAAATCAGTAATTCCTTCATGTTCACCTCCGATCTAAATTCCGTCTTGAGTGACTTCCGAAATGACATCTGATTTTAGATCTTGAGTTTTGATTCTTTTACAAATAAAACTTATTGCTTCTTAAGAGTGCGCAGTACGCTCGGTTCTCCATACAAACGTATTTACGCTCTCATTTTAAAACGCCATGCTAGAATAACATGAAACTTTGTATACACAATGGAATCCGGCATATCTAGGTCGGAAATTAGTTTCTGTTGCTTGAAATTATAATGGAGAAAAAATACAACGATTATTAAGGTTTTCATACAAGCTGTAAAAAACTAAAAAAAAACACTGTAGTTGTTTTCTTTTACAATCTCTAGCAACAGAAATTAATTTCCGACCTAGATATGCCGGATCCCATTGTATACAAAGTTTCATGTTATTCTAGCATGGAGTTTTAAAATGAGAGCATAAATACGTTTGTATGGAGAACCGAGCGTACTGCGCCCTCTTAACTTATTCTAATTTGTGTTTCTGACATCCGGGATGTTTTCAATAGTGCCCTTTGGGCCCATTGGCTAAGGCCTCCCCTAGAATTTTCCATATTTTTTATCAATGGCTTCCTTCTCCACATTGGGCCAGCAGTTTCTCTAATTTCATTTGCCCATCTTTTTCTTTGCATTCCCTTTCTCCTTTTCCCGTCATTTTGAGTTAACGTAATTATAATTAAGAGCCGTAGTTAGTGATAAATGTTCGTCTCAACAGCGTCATTCTCTTGGGAACTGGTTACCCCGACTACAAGGCCACTTCTAAAAGCTTAACTCTAGACGTTTAGAAAGCCTCTATGACCTTTACTTCATAGTACCTATATTACTTACTTCACAGGCTGAGAGTGCTAAGTTAAGCATTGCCTGATGAGTGAGTTTTGAAGGCCGAGCGTAACGAGGATAGTACAAAATTTGAAATGATAAGGGGTTTTTCAAGCATGTCTCTCTAAGGTATATGTTAATAAGGTTTAGGGGTAGGTAGTAAAGTCTGTTAGGTATTAAGTTAATATTAAGCCATTGTTTCTGATTAAAAAAAATGCAAATAGAATGAAAATTTTGATGTATCACTAGTAGTTTTTCATATGTATTCATGTGGAATTCTCCTACCTTGTTATTATAGAAATAAGTGCCAAATCAATATTTTTTCTTGGTGTGTCATCTCGGTTTAAATAAGAGCAAAGAGGTAAAATCATGTTTTAAGAACTACTTAACACTGATTAAATCACTGCAGACTGCTGCAGTAGCCGCGTAAAGTTCAATGAAAATCCATTACTGTCGACGTTTTATTTCAGAGTAAATCTTCAAGAGAGGGTCGCGAATAATCGTAAGTTAGATCGACATTTGTGACATTCTATATGACACAGGAAAATAGACATTATTCCGCCAACTATTCGCACGTATTCAACAGTTTTCCATGCAAATATTTCATTTCGCAGGTCGTGACGTTACGCACCCTACGCCATGTGCCACTTTGCCGTTATTTTGCGGGCCATTTGCTTCTGTGATGTAGGCTGAGTTAAGGATGATTCACAGTAGGCCGTACCGTGTCCGGGCCGGCCCGTTTTCTTCTAGAGAAATACGTCGGCCGTTGCGTTTGTTGTCATAGAAAACGGGCCGGCCCGGACACGGAACGGTCTACTGTGAATCATCCCTTAGCAGGGGGCTCGAGACGCAGGCGGTAGCGAGAGCGTTTTGAATTTTACCATCGTGAGACATAGGGTGATGGTATTCCACTCGTCCAATATCTTTGTCCAATTTCTTTGTCAAATCTTTGATCAAAGTTCTTTGACGTAGGCCCATTCCACTCATCGAATATCTTTGTCCAAGTTTCATTTTTTTTCATGCGTAGCCGTATTGATTTAACTGTCATCGGAATCTTTGATCAAATGTCGGGGTCCCATCCAAGTTTGATGAAATCATCCAATTTCTTTGATCTGAGATATTGGACAAAGATATTGGATGAGTTTAATATGGGGTGGTATTCTACTCATCCAATATCTTTGTCCAATTTCTTTGTCAAATCTTTGATGAAAGTTCTTTGACGGAGGCCCATTCCACTCATCCAATATCTGTCCAAGTTTTATTCTTTTTCATGCGTAGCCATATTGATTTAACTGTCATCAGAATCTTTGATCAAATGTCGGGATACCATCCAAGTTGGATGAAATCATCCAATTTCTTTGATCAAATGTATATTGGACAAAGATATTGGATGAGTGGAATACCTCCCATATACTATGTTTTGACGACCCTTCCTACGAAGGTAGTGGTCCTGGGGTCCAATCCTGGTCAGGGCATTTATTTGTGTAATGAGCTTGAATAATTTCCTGAGTCTTCGATGTTTTTTCTGTACATTTAAATAAGTAAGTATATCGTCGCCGAGTACCCATAAAGACACACTCGTTTAGCGGACATAATTGTAACACTGAAAAGAAAAACAATAAAGAACTTTCTATTCCATTCTATACGCATAGTACAAGCTTTGCTTACTTTGGGACTAGATCATGTAAGATTGTCCTCTAATACTTATTTATTTATTTTTATTTATTTGACATAAAACTCACGTTTATTTTTGTAAGAGAGATTTGTTTAATACTCGATGTCACGTCACAAACGATTTTATGGCCGCAATTATCGCGCTGCTGGGCTAATGGGGTTATATATAGATCGCCTGTTCTTCCAATCGCACTAATCGACTCCTAAGAGTGAGAGAGAAAGAAATGCGATAGGTAACGAGATGTTACATTACAATGTCAATAATGGTGATTGAAAGTAGGTGTACGATCGCGCTTTTTACCTATTTAACACATTTTTTTCTTTCAATCTCAGTATGACAACACTGTCAACCTCAAGTAGTTCACTTCATTATTGACTGTACGGTCGGATGTGGTCAAATTCCGCTGGTAATGATTGTAAGAGCTTTATGTTAAGATCTGTTGACGTTTACAGCATAGATGACACATAAATATGATGAACTGAATACGTTATTGTTCAAATTGCGTAAAACCTTACCAGAATTATATGATTGTTGTCACATTGTGGAATTTGAATGAAACAATTTGCTAAAATTACCTGACAGTTACTACTGTTAAATGACAGAACTGCGCCGCTGGCAATCGTCACATATTGGTCAGGTTAACAAACCCAACTATTACTCCCAAATACATACATCAACTCACGCCCATATTCCCAAAAGGGGTAGGCAGAGCACACGAAAAATTAATTTCAGTGCCACTTTTAGCAATTGTAGGTGTGTATACTCGTAGATGGAGAAAATATGATATTGCCATGAACTATTACTCCCCAAATCCGCTAATATCTTGTCACTCGTTCCACCATTTAGCTTAAACCTCCACAATCAATTTCCCAGCTGTGATATCTCAATGAATAAAACGTGCGATTAATTAAACGCAGTATTTATTGGTAATTTAATACACTGTGTTATATCCACATACGCCATTAATTTCTAGCGGTAGTCACGAGAGAGAGCGAGACCGAGCGAGGTGCGAAAGAGAGCATTCTTTCGGTTGCGTTCAGTCTTTACGTATTTAGAATGCGTTCTCACACTCTCCCCGCCCACAAAATAAATCTGAAAATCTTAATTCTATCTATAACCTAAAAAAGGTAATGTTAGACTTGTTCCCCACATTCCAGCATTTGATTTACATGTCTTTTACAAACTGAACCATTTACATCAATTAAATAGGTGGCTCCGGGTACAGACTCCTCGACTATGATTCCCTTAATCCATGGCTTATACCCCTTACGGTAATCCCTAACCATAACCATCTGACCCTTTTGGAAATTCACATTTCGGTTTCCACTGCTGTAATTGTTTTGCTTTATCTGGTTATCATGTTGTACACTTGTAATAGGAGGCGGTCGCAACAGTGAAAATCTGCTCCTGATCTCCCTCCCCAGCATTAATCGAGCTGGCGTCACACCATTGCTTTTATGCGGTGTGCTACGATAGTCAGACAAGAAAAGATTCATGGCTGCAGACATGGTGGCACCACTGTCCATTATTTTAGTTAGATGGTTTTTAAAAGTTTCAACAAACCTCTCCGCAGCACCATTGGTCGCTGGGTGGTATGGTGGTGAAAATGTGTGTTTGATTTGAGTCAATCTACAAAATTCATTAAATTCCATACTGGTAAAGCTTGTGCCATTATCAGTTACTAGCTGGTGTGGATAACCAAATCGAGCAAATAATCCTTTGAATATCTCTATAGTTGTTTTTGTAGTTATATCATTCATAATGAATGCTTCAGCCCATTTCGAATAGCTATCAATGACTACGAGAAACATTTTCTTTTTGTATGGACCTATAAAATCAGCATGAAGTCTGTACCAGGCAGAGGGTGCCACTGGCCAAAGTTTTACAATTTTTGTTGGGTTTTTACTATTAGTTAGACAAGCTATACAGTTTTTTGTTACCTGCTCTATTTCTTTGTCTAGTTCAGGCCACCAAAAGTATGACCTGGCTATTTCTTTCATTTTTACAATCCCAAAGTGACTTTTGTGTGTCTCTTGTAATACTTTACTTTGTAGAGAATGTGGGATTATGATTCTGTACCCCCAGAATAAACAACCTCTATCTGTACTAAGTTCATCTTTTCGATTATAGTAGGGTGATAGGTCTGAGTCTATAATTTCTTTCCTTGGCCATCCATCCACAAGGTAGCGTATTACTTTTGACAATTTACTGTCCTTACTTGTTTCCCTTTTTATCAGTCTCCAATCCAGTTCTTCTAATTCACTGCTATTAGTATAAAACATGTTTCCAATATCCCCTTCTTTACATAGTTTGTGTAAGACAACATCATTATGACTATTTTCAACTGTTCGTGACATGTAATCTGCCGGGTTCAGACTTGTTCTTATGTGTCTTATTTTATATGTAAATGCAGACAAAAATATTGCATAGTGTGTTAGTCTTTTAGCAGCCATTTTTGGTATTGACTTGTTGGGGCTAAAAATTCTCACTAAAGCAGAACTGTCAGTTTCCAGCTCAAAACTACGTCCATATGTATAATTATAAAATTTGGTCACTCCGAATACAATGGCAAATGCTTCTTTATCTATCGCCGAATATTTTTGTTCAACGGGGCTTAATTTTTTACTGGCAAATGCAATTGGTCTGACAGTTCCATTTGTTTCCCGGTTTGAAATCACCGCTGCCACTCCAACTTGTGATGCATCACATGTTAATATTAATGGCAAATCTGGATCATAATGCCTCAGATTTTGAGCAGATGCTAATTTTTGTTTAATTGTTTTAAAAGCATGTTCACACTGCTGTGTCCATTGAAATTTATTTTTCTTTGTGCAGTCATAGAGAGGCGTTAATATACCTGCCATGTCTTTTAAAAAACGCGAGTAATAATTAATTTTACCTAGAAAGGATTTCAATAATGTTAAGGTGGTTGGTGGCGGTGCTTTCAAAAGAGGTTCAATATTTTCTTTTATTACGCTAATCCCATTGCTATTAATTCTGTAACCAAACACGTCAATATGTTTTTGAAATAATTTACATTTTTCAGGTTTTAGTTTGAATTCACATTGTTTTAATTTTTCTAGAACTCTACTTAGTGTCTCTAATGTGCTTTTTACATCTTTTCCTGACAAGTATATGTTATCTATAAATACTATTACATTAGGTATTTCTGCTAGTTTATTGCTCATCAGCCTTTGAAAGGAACTGGGCCCGGTGTTCACTCCGTATGGGAGATATTTGTATTTAAATGTACCTGACTCTGTTACAATCACAGTAGCTTCCTGTGAATTCTTACTGAGTGGTGCTTGTAAATATGCCTCTTTGAGGTCCAGTTCGCAGAAATATTGTCCATTTTTCAAGCTGTGAACTATTTCATCAATATGTGGTAATGGAAAATGGTCCATCTCCAGATTAGGGTTAAGGGTTAATTTATAGTCCCCACACAAACGTACTGATCCATCTGATTTTAGAATGGGAACAACTGGGGTTCCCCATTGACTGTGCTCTATGGGCTCTATTCTACCATTATCCAATAACCTAGAGATCTCATTTTTTACCTTGTCCCGAAGTGAAAAGGGCACTCGCCTTACTGGTAGACATTTTGGAGTAGCACCAGGTTTCAATTTTAAAGATATTTCCTCCCCTTTGAAGTTTCCCCAGCCTGGTGAAAATACTTCTGCGAACCTTCTTTTTATTAATTGCTCTGCCTCTGAAACAGTTTTAACAGATGTATTACATTCTTGTACATTAACATGATGAGTTTTCTTTTCATTTTCATTTAAATTAAGTGGCCACAGCTTTAGTTGGTACATCCAGTCACGACCCAATATACAAGGCATATTTTCATTGCCAACAAAAGTTGTCAATTTTACACATATTGCATTATAAGTTACTGTGAGGTTTTTTATGATTCCTATTGGTTCAGATATGCTCTGATCAAAATTCTTAAAAATAGTGTTACACTTCTGTATTCCCTTTTGAGGAAAATATTTGTTTACATAGTTAATAGGAATAACTGTAACATCAGATCCCGAATCATGCTGGAAGTTTATCTTAACCCCTTCAACATCTAAGGTTACAAAATGTGGTGGAATTTTACTTACACCTAGTGATAGTACCTCATACTCCTGGAATAAACATGGTAAGGAACCATCCAGTATCTCTTCATTGTCCGCATTGCTCCTGTTGTTCTTATCTGTAGTGACCATGTTCGTGGAGCGTTGCATTTTATTGTTTGAGCACATTCTAAATATATGTCCCTGTCGTCCACATTCCGAACAATACTTCTTCTGTAATGAGCACTCCGCACGTATGTGATTCGTTTTCCCACAACAATAACACATTTTTGAATTTGTACCTGCCAAGCCTCCCCTGCCATGTCCTCTTCTAGTCGTGTTTGTGTTTCTGTAACTACTGGTGTTCTTAAACATTGGTGCTACACTCTTAGGTTCCATAGTTTCCGCCGTATTTGTCGTATTCACAGCTGCTTCAATACTTCTGGCCAATATTACTAATTTTTCTAATGAGAACTCCGAATTTTTTAGCAATTCAAATTTTATCACATTGGATGCTAACCCATCTATGAACTTTTCTTTGATTTGATCTTCTGTATCCTTAAATCCACATGTTCTTGCCATTTTTCTGAGGTCTGCAATGTATTGATCTATTGTTTCACTCGTGCTTTGGTTTCTTTTTCGGAATTCCACTCTGTTTATTGCTGGAGCATTTGTGTTGGAATAATTTCTTTTTAGAAGCGTACATAATTCTGCGAATGTCTTCTTTATTGGCGATCCAGGTTCACATATGTTAATAATGTTATCAAAAACTGTACTTGTCAATTTTGTTATTAACAAGGGCACCTTTTTTTCTTCCGGTATGTCGTGCAATAAAATGAGACATTCCAATTGCTTTTGGAATGCTTCCCAATTAGTTCCATCAAATGGTTTTATGTTCGTATCGATGTATGACATTCTTAATTTCTGTGTGAGGTTTTTTGATTTTATGTTTTGTGATATTAGTTTCCGTAACTGATCAAAACTTTGATTTGTGCTGTCAATCTGTAAGTGGTCAGCAAGTTGAATCAGTTGATCCTTGTTGCAGAGATAAATAAAACTGGTTTTGCCTTTTTCCAATTCTTCTATTAATTCTTCACTAATTTTTTCGCTGCTTTGCGTCATTTGTTTTTTCTTGTCATGATACCAGCGCGCAGCGAAGCTTTAGAACTCAAAATGGCTGCTCTATCTCTATATTAACTTTAAAATCACTTTCACAGGTTTAATCTGATTTTATTTTACTGTTCGAACGATCCTCGTCGCCAGTTGTGATATCTCAATGAATAAAACGTGCGATTAATTAAACGCAGTATTTATTGGTAATTTAATACACTGTGTTATATCCACATACGCCATTAATTTCTAGCGGTAGTCACGAGAGAGAGCGAGACCGAGCGAGGTGCGAAAGAGAGCATTCTTTCGGTTGCGTTCAGTCTTTACGTATTTAGAATGCGTTCTCACACCAGCAATCCCGCGATGAAAAAAAGCGTTTTTAATGCCGAAAAAGGCCGTTAAATATTTAATCGGCGCCGTAATATCGCTGAGAAGCTGACACTGGCCATAAAAGTGAAATTAGTATACGTTACTGACTTACGGGATCAGTGGGGGGAGTACCTCCAAAGAGAAGCTCGTTTCATACTGGAGAGTAACAACGGAATCAGAATTTTATTAAGAGTCGGCAGTAAGCTCGGTTCTCCATACAAACGTAGTTTCGCTCTCATTTTAAAACGCTATTCTAGAATAACATGAAACTTTGTATATACAATGGAATCTGGAATATCTAGGTCGGAAATTAGAATCTGTTGCTTGGAATTATGATGGAGAAAAATACGGCGATTATTGAGGTTTTCATACAAGACGTAAAAAACTCAAAAACTAGCTGTATTTTTTTTTCTATTACAATTTCTAGCAACAGAAAGTAATTTCTGACCCAGATATGGCGGCTCCCATTGTGTATGTGTGTACAAAGTTTCATGTTATTTCAGCAAGGAGTTTTAAAATGAGAACGAAACAACGTTTGTATGGAGAATCGAATTCAGTCGAGCGTACTATGGCGACTCTTAGGCGACTTCCTGACTTGGCGGGGCGGGAGCGATATGTAATAGGTATTTTGCTCTTTGACGTAAGCTTACTGATGTGAGATCTCCTCTCTTGACGAAATACTGTCAGTATTACGTTTGCGCAGTAGTAATACCATGCGTAGAAGTGGGGCAGTACTGCATTAGTATCGATTGACACTGACAGTTTTCTCATATCGTACCGCCTCCACATCAACAAATCAGGAATGCGCCTTAATAAAATATAACATTTTACAAGTCAAGAATAATCATAATTGAATACAAACACTACAACACACACACACAAAACGATACACTTTTTAGGGTTCCGTAGTAAATAAGGAACCCTTAGGCTACGGATTGGACGCCAGCTGGCAGTCCGCGGCCTGTGGGCGTATGCGTATGATGGTTGCCATTTTATCTCTTATCGTCGTGGATAAGACGCCTGTCACTGTTGCACTCGCATACTTGCCAGAACGTGACGAATATCTTATCCACGACGCTGATACTTTCGCCATATCCGTTCGTCCGTGCGTCCATCTTTCTGCGGCTGGGCTCAGTAACCGTTACTACTAGAAAGTTGTCATTTGTTATATGTATACTTATCAATCACGTCGACAAAAGGTAGAATTTTTTTATACCCCCCTACAACTCAATGTGGGGATGCAGCTTATTTATTTATTCAACTTACAACATGACAGTAATACATGATGTCACCAAATCGTTGTAAAATGTTACTCATACATATTATAGGCAGGTACAGTTCGTCATAATCATCAAACATTCATCTAGCTAGCTCCGTCATGCATTTTTATACTTAAAGCAGATTTACAGTTAAAAAAACCGGCCAAGAGCGTGTCGGGCCACGCTCAGTGTAGGGTTCCGTAGTTTTTGTAATTTTTTCAAAAACTATTCAACGTATCAAGTTCAAAATATTTTTCCTACAAAGTTTTTATAAAGTTCTACTTTTGAGATTTTTTTCATATTTTTAAAACTTATGGTTCAAAAGTTAGAGGGGGGGGGGGACACATTTTTTTTTACTTCTGGAGCGATTATTTCCGAAAATATTAACATTATCAAAAAATGATTTTAGTAAACCCCTATTTATTTTTAAATACCTATCTAACAATATATCACACGTTAGGGTTAAAATGAAAAAAAAAAATCACTCCCCACTTTACGTATAGGGGAGGTACCCTAATAAAATATTTTTTTCCACTTTTTATTTTACCACTTTGTCGGCGTAATTGATATACATATTAGTACCAAATTTCAGCTTTCTAGTGCTAACGGTCACTGAGATTATCCGCGGACGGACGGACGGACAGACATGGCGAAACTATAAGGGTTCCTAGTTGACTACGGAACCCTAAAAACTTCATGTCAAAGTTAAAATTCTATTAGATATGTACATTAAAAATTAAGCCCGTCATTTGTACAATTATATTTTGTGCCACCACCACCACCATATCAGCCGAAGGACGTCCACTGCTGGACATAGGCCTCCCCCAATTTCATGGGGGGTAAATGCCATAATCGCCACGCTTGGCATGCGGGTTGGCGATCGCAGTATCTCCACCGCACTTCAGGGATGCTGCTGCCCATCCCCCGGTGGTCTTGGTCGTAGTTTTAGGACATACCCGGGTCCATATTTTGTGCAATAAAGTTTAAATAAATAAATAAATAAAAATTAATACACTATAATATTTCAGGTACATTATTATGTGACTATGTGACTGTGTTATGTGTATTTTCATGTGACATGTATATTTTTTTAACTTGTTATTACAAAAGCAACATTCTTCATTTGTGTATATTGTGTGCTACAATAAAGTGCTTACATACAATTATTTTGTAGTTATCTTTATTCACTTGAAATACTCAAACTAACGCATTGCGACTTTCTAGTTTCTACATATTACCTTTATTTGCATTTCTTTGCGTGCCTCATAGTTGTTGTTTGTCACGAACCGCTGGCATTTATTGTTCCTAGGCTTTTGCCCTGTGACCTGTAACCTTACATATACAACGCTTGAAACTAAATTCAGATTTTAGAGTTTATTATTTCTTTATTTCTATTTAGTATAACTTTTGTAGTTTGTTCATCGTGGCTTCACTTTGGTCCCAAAGGAAAGTGTGAAATTGGGTTAGAAGGTTTTTAACAGGTTTTTAACGTAATTCCCCCATATTCTTCACGCATATATTAATATTTTCTGCACATAACTCTTTGCCTATAAATTCTACAGACTTGAACTTTCTCGACATGAGTTATAGAGCTATAGGTTGCAAGCAACCTATTAATTTGGCAAGTTGCCTAACAGTTTCCAGTGAAACTTAACGAACGTCGTTCGTCGTTTGGCGATTTTTCGACTTTCCTTTTTTATGCCACGTAGTGGTAAACAAGCGTACGTCCCGCCTGACGGTAATCGGTCGCCGTAGCCTAAGGACGCTTGTAACTTGAGGGGAGCACATGCGAATTTGGGGTGATGTCTTGAGATATGGCGACCGCTTCCTTCCCTCTTTAATCTCTCGTGACATTTTCCAAATGCGTATTTTTACAAGCTTTTATTTAACTTGCCACTGTTCGTATGTATATGTATAAGTAATTTATTCTCAAAATATGCATTCCTTTTTTCAGGTATCCGATTGAATTGAAATTTGACATACTTAAGTTCGGTGAGAATACAATATTATGGCACCACCGAGCTGATCTGATGATGGAGACAGAAGGTGGCCATAGCAACTCCTAAACTGCACAAGATAAACCCGTCGTGTTTGGGCTCATTAGTTAAAGGCTTTGCTAAAGAAGTACAGTCTGCAATAAAAGCTAGTACCAAAAATATATTTTTTTGTACAAAATAGGTATTATTATAGATTTATTAATCTGGATTACATATCCACTACCGCCACCATATCAGCCAAAGAACGTCCACTGCTGGACATAGGCCTCCCCCATATTCACGGGGGGTATATGCCATAATCGCCACGCTTGGCAGGCGGGTCGGCGATCGCAGTATCTCCACCGCACTCCAGGGATGCTGCTGCCCATTCCCCGGTGGTTTTGGTCGTAGTTTTAGGACATACCCGGGTCCACGGATTACATATAGTGAAGCGTAATTAAAAAAAAACTATTACACTACAGAGATTCACAGTAAGGAAGTCGAAAAAATAAGGGTGGGTTCCACCAAGGCGTCTGTAATTGTAAGCGGTGTTCGTTATAATCTAATTGTATGGAAAGTTTGACAAGTTTCTATGGGATGACAGCTGCTGGCGCCATATTTAACGAAGATCGGCCGGTAACCGTAGGTTAGTGCAAACGGCCTTATAATACTAAAAAAGGAGGTCTTCAAATTGGTAAAAGAATAAATAAGTTCTTCTGCATTTTTCCATAAATATCTTTTTCAATATAGAAATCTGATATTTAGGTCGGATTCGACTAAGTCCAGAAGGTATCTTTTGGGTGGGTGTGAGTTTGTCTAAAAGGATTACAGCTTTAGACAATGCGAAGTTGATATGATTTATGGACGGTCTATCTCCGGCTATAGTCAGCGTATGGCAAAGTTTAATGTCACATCATTAGAAGTCAGACGTAAGCAATCTGACCTTATTTATTTATATAAAATTATCCATTCCCATATTGATTCTCCTTATCTATTGTCACTTCTGAATATTAACATAGTTTATAGGATTCGTTTCCGAAAACTTTTACTCTAGCTGTAAACCGAAATAATACTTCTTATTATAATCCAATTGTTCGCATGTGTCGGGAGTTTGATGATTTGGTTCGCGTCTGTAAGGATCTTGATGATTATGTTTCCAAAATATCTCAATTCAAAAAATCTGTATATTTAGCAACAAACAATTAATTTGGATTATTTCAATAACTGTTAACTGTTGAGTGTGCTGATATTTGTTTGCCTTCTTTTATCACTTTCTTTGTAATTCCAATTGATTTGAAATTTAATACCTATGTAAAAAAAAAACCTTCTTTTTCTCATAAATACATACATATATCTTTATCTCTAAATTGTAACTCAAAGCCATGATGTGTACATATGTTTTGGACTGTAATCTAGTTATAAGTGTCTTCGTATATGTATTTCTTTGTTAATTTTGATTACTGTCTGTTTTATGTACCTTTTGAAATAAAAAAATAAATAAAAAAAGAAAAAAAAAGAATTTCTGAATACATTCATACCAAGCTACAGTTTAAAAATATATATTATTATCAATGAAGTTAAAATATTACAGAAGATGGTTGCTTTTTTTACAAAATTTAAAACAATAAAACATAATCTTTTTTTTAATACCATGTCGGTGGCAAACAAGCGTACGGCCCGCCTGACGGTAAGCGGTCACCGCAGCCTATCATCATCATCATGTCAGCCGAAAGACGTCCACTGCTGGACATAGGCCTCCCCTAAAGACTTCCACATTGACCGGTCCTGCGCCACCCGCATCCAGCGGACACCCGCGACCCTTACCAGGTCATCAGTCCACCGTGTCGGGGGCCTGCCCACGCTACGCCTTCCGGTACGTGGTCGCCACTCGAAAACCTTTCCGCCCCAACGGCCATCGGTTCTGCGTGTTATGTGCCCCGCCCACTGCCACTTAAGTTAGCGATTCGAAGGGCTATATCGGTCACTTTGGTTCTGCTGCGGATGGCCTCATTTCTGATGCGATCACGCAGAGAAACTCCCAGCACAGCCTTCTCCATTGCCCTTTGGGTGACTTTGAGCCTTCTTATGAGGCCCATAGTAAGCGACTACGTTTCAGTACCATATGTCATCACTGGCAACACACACTGGGCAAAGACTGTCGTCTTGAGACTGCGGAATATTGGACGAAAAAAACCAGCCTATGGACGCCTGCAACTCCTCCCTCACATGCGTGGTGCCGACCATTTAAGAATTTATACACATTTTTCTTGAAGAACCCCATACTGTAGTCCCTTGGGAAAACCTCAGCAGAGCTCATTCCACAATCAGAGCGTCCGAGGGAGGAAATTCCTTTGAAACTGTACCGTACGCGACCGTTTAGGTTCTAATCTAAGATGTGAGGATGACTTCCCTGCCGACGGCGAGCGGTGCGATGGTAGAAAGCGGCCGTGGGCATCCTCTGCTTGATATAAAGAATACGTGTACACGAATATACTTGATTAAGTAAATAGAAATGATAGAATCACTTGCAAAGAAGTGATTCTTACCACGCTACGCATTGTACAACTCTGGTGGAAACGCAAACTAAATATGCTACGAACTGAGCGCCGTGTGCGTAGGCGCGTTATGATTATGCTACGAACTCGAACAATGTTATGTGCTACGAATTCTTGTTGCTACGAATACGTAGCGCATATTAGAAGCACTGACGTCTTTACACTAAAGCCCTCTTATTCACAAACAGAGTCTGTTGGGAAAAGGTCTGTTATTAACAGAACTTTTCCCACTTGTCTCCTCACACCTCACCCGTTTTTAATAGGGAACTGTCAAATGTCGTTTGTCAAATTTTGACAGTTTCCATATAACAGGTGAGGTGTAAGGTGAGGTGAGGGCGAATCGCTTTGTGTAAAACACCCAAGGCTGAATTGCAAAAAAATGCGGGTACAGTTGCATCCTGAAGGATGCCTGGGGTCCGCTACCTAATCCCAAGAGTTGGCGTAGGCACTAATTTTTACGGAAGCTACTGCCATCAGACCTTCCAACCCGAGGGGGAAACTAGACCTTATTGGGATTATGCTTGTCAAGTGAGTGGGCACGATTACTTAATATTCAGTCACTTATAATGGTATAAGGTGTTTATCTTTCTTTCTATATCCATTTATGTAGAAGTTATCAGGCCGCCCGGAGGCCTCTAACTTGGCTTAACAACTGCTATCATAGACAGCAACCGGGATCAACGGCTTAACGTGCCTTCCAAAGCACGGGAGCGCTCAGTTAGTAACCACTCAAAGTGGTCACCCATCCAAGGACTGACCTCGTCCGACATGCTTAACCTCGCATACCGCACGCGGTACGCGGGCGCCGCTGGGCCACGAACGCTCCTAATAATTAATGTATAATTATATAATATTATTCGTGTTGTACATTTCTGTTTCATGTACTTATTGGATCTTAGTTTACTCTGTTATTAAATCATTATAAATGTGAAAAGAAAAGTTAAGGGATTACCCCCTTATTCATAAACGTCAATCAAGCCTCTATTAGTTAACAAGCCGCTAAAGTTGGTTTGTCCTTATCTGTCACTTTGACATTTATGTTTGTTAGAAAGGGACAAAACAAGTTTTACTTAACAGAGGTTTGTAAAGTTTTATGAATAAGGGGGTTAATGTCTACATTTTAAATGATTCCTTTGTGTAAGGAAAATTAGTCATACAATTTATATAGATAACTTTCTTAACACAATGGAATCAGTTAAATTGTAGACACAGTCCCTATATAATTTTTTTTTGGAATTCACCCTCTTTTAAGTAAAAACAGATATTTCAGACTTTCAATATAGTGAAACTTCTCTTCTTTGAAAATAGTTTGGTTTTTAACGTTTTAAGTGTATTTTGGTCATCACTGAGACATTTATCGAGTCGAAAAAATGTGGTAACCGATCACGATTTACGGAACAACCAGTATATTAAGTTACTTTTGTTTTAGTAAGCGTGGGATCAAAGAAAATCCATAATGATCTGTTAGATAAGGATTCAACATCGTTTATTGACAACTCTGAAACAAACCAGTTAATGCTTGATCTCTGACTTACACATAGATGTTACGAAAATAGGGGTCAAGTTATACTCTGAATAATATTAGACGATTTGATGTGGGCGGTATGTATGTACGGTGTATTTTTAGATTTTATCTAAAGATATTTCTTTTGTTTTGTTTGCAGGTAAAAGGAGACTTGACGAGCGTGAATTTCAAGAGGAAGTTGTATGTATTGATAATCTTTTTGAAGGAGCAACGAATTATACTCTAACTTTAGTGCCATTTTTAGCAATTTTTTTGTTAAAAGATGGAGGAATGGGAATACATTTTTTAAGGAGACGTCTTAATGTTGAAAGCATGATTTAAAAATCAGTTCACCTTCAAGAAAACGACCCGAGGGAGAAAAAAGTAAATTTTTATTTCTCTAAATATATAAATTATCATTTAATCCAAAAATAATCTCATTTCCCTAATAAATTCCTCGTAAACATCCCTATTTGGGTTGCTTCCGGGACAAGATGGCCGCCGGATATTATTTTCGGTAATTTCTTCAGATAGTTCAATCGTTAGGGAATCCCTGGGGCCAGAATAAAAATGAAATTTTTATTTTTCTTTTAATACAATAAAGATTTAAAATTGACGTAATAGGTATTGGCGGTTTAGACTTTTATAAATGTCGTTTTTGTTTTATTTTATTTTGGAAGGAAATGGCAATCACCAGCTTCCGATGTTAGTGAATATTTATCATCATATCAGCCGAAGGACGTCCACTGCTCGACATAGCTAGCTAGCTCGGTCCTTGCCTGGTCATCAGTCCACCGTGTAGGGGGCCTGCCCACGCTACGCCTCCCGGTACGTGGTCGCCACTCGAGAACCTTTCCGCCCCAACGGCCATCGGTTCTACGTGCTATGCAGTAAATATTTGGTATTAAATATTAGTAGTAGAAATAGTTGTATGTACCTATAATCCAAGTAAAAGAAAAATGTAGTACATTGCCACACAATTTGCTTACATACCTATATTTACAGCATTGTCAGGTTTTGTAATATACTACAAAAATAGTCCCTCAAAACAAAGTAAATTTTCATAAAATAATAATATGTAGTTTTATTTTCTCATTACAACCTGCACGCCTTTATGAGAAGTCTATTTATATATTTACTATTTATTTATGATGAATCTTCATTATAAAAGTCTTGTGGCAGCGCCGACGATTCTCGTTCATGTGTCAGTTCGAGCCCTAAGTTGTGTATACCAGGCCTTACCGGAAGTGAGCCATGAGGATCCGCCATTAGACGCCGGAAGCGACGCGGGCGCCGCCTTCCGGTCGCCCACGCTTTCAAGTTGCGGATTGTGTTTACTTCGCGCATCGTCGACATTGAGCCGAGTCATATAGCCACACCATGCATGCCCCCGGCGCAAAAATTGGGGTGTTATAAGTTTAACGTGTCTATCTGTGTATCTGTCTGTGGTATCGTAGCTCCCAAACGGATGAACCGATTTTCGTTTAGTTTTATTTTTGTGTCATAGATAATTTTATCCCGAGTGTTCTTAGCCATGTTTCATGAAAATCTGTTCAACCGTTTTTGAGATATTGAGCTTTGAAATGAAAATGTCAGGGGTTTTCCAACTTTTGTAAGTTACAGTTATTATATGGAAACTCTCAATCTCATGCGTCGTGACGTCAAAAGCTGTCAAAACAACAACGTCAAAGTAAGCCCTAAGCTTTGCAAACATGAACATGAATGTAGAAACCCTTATTCAGAAAATCTTTATTCCTTCATTTTAAATGACTAGTTTTTAAAAACCCCTTCGCAGCTCTTTTCATGAATATCGAAAAGGTTCTCAAATAAAAAGTCTTAACTACATACCAATCGAAAGCCAAAATCATCTCTATCGCATTGAAACAAGATCTGATTTTCATTGGACTAGATGGCAAAGTTTCATCGTCGCATTAGCCCTTCTTGCGGTGTTCCGGGAAAGTCCGGACGCAAGAACGGCGCCCAATAAGTTAATCAAGGACCGCTTCCGGCAAAAACCGGATGCGATCGATCACGGACCTAATTAGCGATATTGGGATGCCGTGTCGGGTGGTGGAGTGGAAAAATAGAGAAAATGCGTTTCATGATACGGCTGAATTCAGTGCCTGGAACATTGGATATCAATTTGTGTGCTAGGTATGCCGAGGGCATACGTCGCAGGGGAATTGTCGCCGTATTGCTTAACGGTTAGCCGTTTAAAAGACGGGCGTTTTGTATTACGGCGGGTCAACGATTACCCTGATTGAAAACTTCTGACAGTCAAGTATACGAATCACTTGACAAGCCCACTTACTTGATAAGGCCTAGCTTCCCCCTTGGATCGGAGGGCAGGTGGTAGTCGCTTCCGTAAAAGCTAGTAGCTACACCGATTCTTGGGTTTAGGTAGCGGACCCGTGGCAGCCTTCAGGATGCAACTTTACTGGAATGCCGCTAGATGATGATACCTGCAATGTATTCCGATTGTACAAAGTTAAATAGGATCCCCATAGCTTTTCAGCTGTTCATCGCTGGTTTAGTTATACAGGGTGATTATGGGGTCGTGATCGTGATCCGGAATGATTTTACATGGTCAAGAATTCAAAGTGGGCAACATCACAGAAGGTTTATATAATTATAAAAAAGTCCATTTCGATCAAAGAGAGCGGTAAGCATGTTTTTTGTGATTTTGTATTTTAGTCATCAAAATAAATTGAACATGAAATGCGTTTGTTTCATGACACTACAATTCGTTTCAAATGACTAAGAGACACCAAGTCGGAAAAACTGATTCACGATCACGACCCCCGAAATCACCCTGTATTTATGCAATGTGTTCTACCCTCTGTTCTATAAGCACAGTGTATAAATAAATGCTAACTGAGCGCCGCTGTCAGCCGCTCGCCGCAAAAGGCCCCGCCATTCATCTTCGTCTGCATTTGTCCGTAGTCCGGCCCGGATCCGCCTTACTGCTTTTTATTCCGGAGACTTTATTCACTCGGTGTGTTAGTTTGAAATCATATTTACTTGTTTTTGACACGCATAAGTTGCGCGCGTAGCAGTTGTTTAAAAGAACTCCTCTACACGTAATGGGAAAATGCATTTCGCAAAAGCCATTAAGTTGGGTTTTGTTAGTAGTCCGTTTAAAAGTAATGTGGGCTTTTTTATCCATTTTTATATTCACGAATCCGTTTGCTTGATATTAAAATTTAAAGTGCCATTTTTGTCGGAGTCAAATGTTCCTTCTCCCCTTTCTCTGCCAGGCTGTGGCTACGGGGCATGTAAAAAACATGGTAGTAGTAGATATAAGGAATCGAAAAGGAAAAGTATCACGGCTAAGTAGAAATGACTAGTTAACCAATAATAATTGAACTTAAGAAATGTACCTGAAAAAAAAAACGTCTCGAAAATTTATAACGTAGTTATTTGTGTCAAACATATAGTAAATATAAGTTTGTGGGGTAAGTCCTTGTAATGTAACGTGTGGCCAACTACTGAACCTTACTTGCACGTAGTTAAGTTTTACAGAAAGAATACTTATCGATTAGTGTGGACCGCCTTTGGGCACGTGCACAGCCAAATAGAAATAGAAATAAAAACAAATAGAAATGTTAGAAAGAACGGACATTGTAAATTGTATTGGTACAACATAAATAAACATTGGAGGACAATCTTGCACAAATCGACCTAGTCCCAAACTAAGCAAAGCTTGTACTATGCACAAATAATGCCCTGGCCGGGATTCAAACCCGGGACCTCTAGCTTCGGAGGCAGTGTCACTACCAACTAGGCTAAACAGGCCGACAGACATACATTGACATATAATATATTGTCACATTTTCTTTTAGAAAAGTTGTGTTGAATTAGTCGTTAGTTTGCCCCCCACACGGTGGACCGATGACCTGGTGAAGGTCGCGGGTGTCCGCTGGATGCGGGTGGCGCAGGACCGGTCATTGTGGAAGTCTTTGGGGGAGGCCTATGTCCAGCAGTGGACGTCTTTCGGCTGACATGATGATGATGATGATGATGAGTCGTTAGTTTACTTGTTGTACGAGTAAAGCCATCCACCACCACCAACACTACCATATCAGCCGAAGGACATCCACTGCTGGACATAGGCCTCCCCCAATTTCATGGGGTAATTGCCATAATCGCCACGCTAAAGCCATCACGAGCGAGTATATGTTTCACAAAAAATTTCCTTCGCAAATTCGCAATGATTTTTGTAATTAAACATTTAGTGTAGTGTATACTTTTAAAAGCGCATATTCTAGAGGAATTTCAGTAGCCTGTGCTTCTGTAAAATGCTTGGTTCTTGAGAGAATGTGCTTTCAGTATGCCACTTGTCTTTAAGTATGACCGATATACAAAGTCAATAAGAACTAAAAGGTCACCCGATGCTTATCAGATCGACGCATGTAAAAAGTAGACTAACGTCTATAGGGAATATTCGAGATATTTTATAAAAAATTTAACCCTCTTATCTGTCTGTTCCAAGTTGCTTGAATGTAGGTAAAATACTAAAAGGGTAGGGTTGGTATAATAAGGTTAATCTGCTTTTTATATGGAAGTAAGGATCCAAGTACTTTATGTAAGTGGCCCTTACCACAAGGTTTAATACGTACATATATATTAATTTATGTTTTAAACACCTTGTGGTCCATTTGTTTCGACTTTTTGTATACATACATACATAATCTCACGCCTATATTTCCAAAAGGGGTAGGCAGAGCACACGAAAATTAATTTTCAATGCCTTTTTTTTGCTTAAAATATCGATTTTTTCACAGCTACAGGAAAATGCAGACTTCTATTTGATAATAATTTCATTTGACGCGATCCTGAAAAATGATTGAAATGTCTTGACAGACTGTCAGGCGGACAAGACATCCCATCAAAAACATAAATGTGAAAATTGGAGCCAAGTTCAATATTAAGAATATGCGATGCTTGGTTGTCGTCTTCACCGACAAAAGAATTGAGATCTAAATGGGTGCCAAGTTCCGTGGATTCTCTGAAATAGTGCTAAGTGGCACTATATTGTTTACAGTAAAACTAATTTACTACGGCTTAATGCATTTTGAGCTTTAACTTGGCAGTTTTCTATGCAGTATGTTATAATATCATAAAAGCTGTTGCATATTTAAGAAAACTGATAAATTAATATTTGTGTAAGTATTAACCCTTGTGCTAAGAGCCACTGGCATTTAGATCTCTATTCTTTTGTCGGTGAAGTCGACAACCAAGCATCGCATATTCTTAATATTGAACTTGGCTCCCATTTTCACATTTATGTTTTTGATGGGATATCATTACTTTTTGTCAATCTTCTCCAAATTGTGCTTTTTAAGAGCGAATGCACGAGTTACTTACAAAATACCCAAATCGCTATAGGTGCACCTCAAATATTTGAAGAGTTCCTTCGATTTTTCCAGGACCCTATAATCAGATTCTTACCTGATAACTATGGGGCTACCCCTGAAGTATGCCGTTTCAAACAAAAAAAGAATTTTCCAAATCGGTTCATAGATGACGGAGTTCTGAGGTAACTAGCATAAATAATAATAATAATAAAACTAATAAAAAATCACTGTTTTCAGTTTTTTTCTGGTGTACACACACAATTACCAAGCTGCATGCCAAATTTCAGCTTTCTAGGTCACCCGGAAGTGGGTTAGGTTTTTGATTACTAGTGAGTCAGTCACAGTCAGTGGTAAAAATGCCACTTTTTGAAGTTTAATATCTCAATCATTATTAAACCTATATTAATGAAATATGGGTTTCTATTTGTTCTAAAGGATCCTAATAAAAATACCAAATTTCATTTTTTTATGTTGGATAGATTTGGAGTAATTGGGGGGTCAAAAGTGGCTCCAAGCGGTTCGTGTAAAATAACACACGGCTGCTGTCCGCCAGTTCCTGGGGTGAACTTGGCTGGAACCGCTGCCGCGTGTCTAAATGATCCTTAAGGGGTTCCTTTTTAGACCCCCGACGAAAAAATAGGGGCGTTATAAGTTTGACCGCTATGTCCGTCTGTGGCACCGCTCTAAACGGGTGAACCGATTGAATATTTTGAATGCGCTTTTTTAATTTGAAAGACGATTTTCTAGCGATGCTCTTTAGACATATGTCATATTTTTTTATTGAATTAATTATTTGCTAGGTATGACATTTTTGAGTTACAAGACCCATCATTGGCGAAACCGTGAGTAGGTTTGTGTGTTTGTGTATATGTTTTACTCATAACTAAAGTATACAAAGTTGGAATACTGTGATTATCTGACCATTAACAAAGCACAGATTTGGTCAAAATCAACGTTTGATTAATGAATGTACACAAATCGTAACGCCATCCGAACTGACCGTCGATTACACTGTAACATACTCCAATCAATAGGGATTATTTTTGTAAGTATACCGAGTAAGACGTTCACATAACTACTCACACACCTAGGAATTAAGTATTATTATTATTGTAACTAACATATGATATGATCACGGCCCGAAATAAATAATTTCAATTCAATTCAATATGCCAAAGAGCAGGCTTAGCACATTAAATTGTTACATTACAATTAATTTCACAATCAATTAACAATATAGAGAGATTATTTTCAATTAATATTTCACTATATTTGTTGTGTTATATTGTTAATGGCTACTTGGTTACTAGCCCGTTGCCCACAACACACTTGAATCCTATTTCGATAGTCGACAGGTCCCCCGCTACTCTTCCGCGTCTTCTCCGTTAAGCGGTCGACTTATGTAATAACTCAGCTAAAAATCATCAAGTATAATTTTTAAAATACTGAAATACCCCAGATTTTTCCGGGATCCCGTCATCAGATCCTAACTTGATGACAATAGGACCAAATAGAAAGCTTACCCTTCCAAACAAATAAATTCCCCGCACTCTCCATACCAGCCTCAAAACTCTCGATGTTCATCCACTCACATACATTTTATTACAAAAAGCAGTAATTATGAACACTTGCCGAATAGTACGTAAATTCTTAGCCCTAGAACAATTGGTAATAAGTCGATAACATTGTCTTCTACACTCGTTTGGCCAATAGCCCGCGGGTGTGGAAATAAAATAACCTCCACTTGGAGAGAAAGACAAATAGAAAAAACATAATAATAATAATAATAACTAGTTACCCGCGCGGCTTCGCCGCGTAGACGTACTACGAAGAACGCTAGCGAAGCCACGGGATAGAATATGCGTATTCCGAAGGTCGATTACAAAGTCGATTTAAAAACATTCGTGCTTGATCATCACGGCTAGTCGTCAAATTTACAGTAACTGTCAGCCTTATTTCAAGAAATAAGATCTACCTACTAACTATGAGAATTTCTATGAAAAATATGCATCTTAGCAACTTCAGTCAATTTGGCCATCTGATAATAATCAGATAATATTAGTGTTTTGAATGTGTGTGCGTTGATTGTTTCAGTGTAATGATGCGTAGTAATAGGAAAATATTTTGTATGTGTGGTTTTTTATGTGTGTGTTACCTCCCCCAATTTACAAAATATTTTGTTTGCGTTAGGTATTTCTTTATTGGTGGTTCACCTAAGTTGTGTCCACATAGGAGTTAGGGTAATTTGTCGAGGTCCCTCTCGGGGACCAACATGAGAAGCCAGGAGAGGAAAAAAAAGCCAAAATATTTTGTTCGGTAATGTGCGCTGATGGCGTCTCTTGTCTAAATAAGGCTCTAATAAGGTACGCAAACTCAGAGTTACCCAGAGAAGACGTCTAATAATAATACCGCTACCGAGCGAGATGATCATATCATATACTTACTAAATTGAATAAGAGTGACTGTAAGGGATATATCATTTGTTGCGTTTGTCATAGTTCCGCAATTAAGAATGTTCTGTGATATGAGAATCCTATCCTACCCGCCCTTAGAGTACCCCTGAGAAATTTTCAAATAATAATACCACTACCGAGGTCATGTACTAAATGGAATAAGAGCGACAGAGAGAGATACATAATTTGTAGTCTTTGTCATAGTTCCACTTTTTTATTTGGCTCATTATCATGTCCACGTCATACCCGCCCAAATTAAAGAGGTTGTTTATGATAAGGCGCCAGCCGTTTAAGACAAATTCTCAATTTAGGTGGGTAAGAGCTTTTCCGTCCCCCTTGGTGGAACTCGTACTCGTATAGGATCTCTTTAGAAATACTCTAAGTATCCTCATAACCTATTCTATCTAATCTAGAAAAAAACAATGCATGCGACATTGGCAATATTGGTATTAACATTTGATGCCGGAACCACGCAATGGGCCATTATGGGCCAACGTATAGGTCGCAGTTATGCATTAAAGGCCATCGCTTTCCATCAGGTGAGATTAAGGTCAATCGCCAGTCAGTCAATCATAAAAAAACATATTTGCATCTCGTTCCACCGCATCACTGCGTCTTGTACGTGGCCCATCATGGCCCATCGTGTGGTTTTGGCATGACAGTTGTGAGGTCTATTTTGTCAAGTGAAGTAACTGGGTTAAAATCTTTCGTTATCTATCTCTATAACACTTGCTTATTGGTGTGATAGAGAAGGAAATATAATGAACTTCGATCTTCGGGTGTTTCGGGTAGACCCCCTGAAAACCGGCACTGTCACTGTTGCAGGTGACACTGATACAGTATAATTTTAACTTTTAATTGAACACGTGCAATAGTGGTAATCTTATTCATCCTCTCAATGTACCTACGCCCTTTTATAACGTGGCAGTTTAACGTGACCATTATCCCCCTTATTTTGGACATTTTTACTGAAACGTAACAAAGACAAATGTACATGTCCTCTAACTTTTCGAGTATTATTAACCTTTTCGACGCTAACAACGTACCTATATTGCGCACCAACGGTCCGAAGCCAACGACGTATATATCCGTCATGGCCTCTAATGAGATATCAACCTACATGCATTTCTATAGGGTTCAACTTTGCGTTTGACATCCTCAGACAAACATTGATGAATAGCAAATTAACCCCTTGAACGCTATACTTAATGAACGGCAGTGACACTTACACGTCAGCTAAAGAACGAAGGTGATTTTGACAACGTACGTTATAACTCCCATGTTGTCGACAATTAAAGGGTTTAATTATTTTTCTGACGTCTTAATTTTGTTAAAGTATTTAACCTTTTTAGCGCACTCTCAATAGAAATGCATCTAGGTTGATATCGCATTGGACGCCGTCACCATGACGGATATATTCGTCGTTTTGTCGAATCAATGGTGCGCATATACGTCGAATACGTTATTGGCGTCGTAAAGGTTAATTAGTGCAACATTGTTTTCTCGTTGGTTTGATCTGAATCCACCAATAAGTAACGTCTACTGATTGAACTTCTTTACTTATGATCACCCTACTGGTATGGCAATAGGTGGAAGAGAGACACACTTAGACAAAGCTAGCCTCTTCTCTTTCAAAATGTTTTGCAGCTTATCTATGATTAACTCAGAAACAGTTCTGTAACTCACAACGTAAAGTTTAATTTGGTTTGTCATTGTTTTGGCAGATATCAATATCAGTCAAGATATACGGAACGTATATTTGAAACGTCATTGGTTTGTATATCAACTTCTTTGAAGTATAAACCATGACAATTTAATATTGACATAATTAGAGCACAATAAAAAAAAAGTTGACACAATACGTCTGTCATTTATGTAAACTGTAAATACTTAGACCGAATATTATGTATTGTCTTGTAAACAAATTAGTAATTTTACTTTCGTTTATTGTTAATAATATTGAGTATTTCTCGACTCAAAAGTTTTATATTGTAATGCTGTACCAGATATTTCTTACAGGAACATTTTAGTTCATATTTATGTTTATGTCATCCGGAATCATACCATAGCCAGTTCCCAAGTCACGTGGAGGTCACGTGTTAACCAAGCTAAATTTTGACACCTCGTACAATTCTACCAAGGTAAGCTGACCCGTCGCTTGTATGCGGCGTCATCGAACACGATTTTGAGGTTTATATTTGTCGGGGCATCCAGGATTTTTCGTAAATATCAATTTAATAAATTTTCCAGGATAAAAATCAAAAAACTAAGACCTTATTGCAAATCTGCAGCATGGGACGAATCCTATGGTATATAATTTATCAAAATCGGTCCATAACTGTAGATCTGATGGGCGTTGTAAGGATCGGCTTCGCGTAATATATATATAGATAGCCGTGTAATCAGTGAACATAGTTCAAGAAATCCGATGAATTGAGAACCTCCTCCTTTTTTGAAGTGGAATTTACAAACTTACACCGATAAAAATAGCTTAAAATATCCCATTACAATTAATCTTTGACAAACTATTATCAGTCTTTACGTTACAGCAAAAATAAAACAAATGCTTCACCTTGTCCATCGGAGTACCGTTCCGCCGCTTTATCGGAAAATATAGATAGTGTGTACACAATCTAATGAGGCTTGCTCCAAATTGATGGAAAATATTGACTGACAAACCTTATTCAACATAAATTAGGTAATATCCTTGCCAGCAGTTACTAGCTATAACCAGTATGAACATAACCAGTATGACCTACGTTACTAGTCTGGCTAGCTGTCATCATCATCATCATCATCAGTCTGTATACATCCCACGGCACATGCCTGCTCTTCTAACTCTTTAAGTGCCAGAAGCTCGCGAGGTGGGCGCGTGTCTCGTAGGCGCTTTCTGGTACATACAGCTTTTCGCACGTTATCGGCTACGAAATCGCTGGCAGTTAAAGCACTAACATGTATGAAGTTTTGTGCTTCGAAATAAAATATTTTTTATTATTATTATACTAGAACGGCAAAAATTTTGTTTATACCACGTTTGCGTCAAACAAGCAGACGGCCTTCCTGCTGGTAAGTTGTCACCGTCGCCTATATGGACGCTAGGTACGTTCATAGTTGCTCCACTGTGACTGTCTTACGCAAAAATTAATTTGCATTAAAATAGAGACGAATGACTAGAGCTAGGTATTTTATTCTTTTGACTGACTTGATTGGACTATGACGATACTAAAAATCGAAAATAGGTAATCTGATCTTACTGTAACTAAATATGAAAGTTTGAATGATTAGACGTTCAGCCATTCAGCTATTTGAGTATCAAGCTGAAGTCAAAGCGTAATTGATACTGATTGTGTCTGGACAGTGGACCCAGGTATGTCCTAAAACTAGGACCAAGACCACCGGGGATGAGCAGCAGCATCCTTGGAGTGCGTTGGAGATACTGCGTGCGATTATGGCATTTCCCCTAAGACGCATGTAAATTTTTGTTTGTTTTAATGTTCTTATAAATTAATAATTGTTTTTTACTTTTTCTTCTTCGTAATATTATCTCATTTTTTTATGTTATTCTGGATATGTGGCAATAAACAATTGTTATTCTTATTCTAATTTAGGGGCCACAAGTTTCGACCTAGTATATAATTCTTTTGTACAATTATATCACCCTTTGTAACAATTATTTTTCCAATAAAATTAATTAATTATTGTTTATTATATTATTTACCACCTATGAAATTAGCGGTGGCCTATGTCTAGCAGTGGACGTCCTTCGGATTATATAGTGGTGGTGTCTGGACAAACCTAGAGTTGGTTACATTAATTGAAGTACCCAATATTTCATTCTGTATTCTTCTAACTCAAACCATACCTTATTTAAACCATCGATCATACAAGCTCGATCACTTGATTCCAGCCAGCGTTGTGAAAGCTCAATTAGCGGCCATCTTTGTTCGCCGCCATTTTAAATGCTCTTTCTGCGCCTTTCTTAATTGAATGTTGTCACGTGCGCCGGCGGGGGTTACATGATTTTTAAAGTCTCTAATGGGTTAACTGAAGAATTTTTAGATTCAAGTCCATTGTTGCTGTACGCCTCCCTAAAACGTTTTAAGAGGGAACTGGTGATGGATTTCGTGCCTGAGCTTGTTTGTTCCGATAGCTCAGTTGGATAACAGAGAGATAACAGATAGAGCGCTCGTGGCCCAGCGGCACCCGCCTACCGCGTGCGGTATGCAAGGTTAAGCAATGTGGGCGCAGGTCAGTTCTTGGATGGGTGACCGCTTTGAGTGGTTACTAACCGAGTGCTCTCGTGCTTTGGAAGGCACGTTAAGTCGTTGATCCCGGCTGCTGTCTACGACAACAGTCGTTAAGCCAAGTTAGAGGCCTTCGGGCGGCTTGAGAACTTCTAACAGTCAAGTTGCCCACTCACTTGACAAAGGGGGGTCGAAGTTGCACCACGTCCGTAGGGAGTACCCACCGTTATCCTACACGTGACCACGTATCACGTGGGTGGTGCTAAAAGTGCAACAAAAACTGGCAATCGTACTTGTTTTCTCGAAGATCTCACGGTTCGTAAATAAATGACATACGATTAAATAAGTAAATAAAAGTTGGATAACACGACGGCTTAAGGTACGGTTCCAGAGGAATTTCCTGCCGAGGTTTTCCTGAGGGACTACAGTGTGAGGTTCTTTAAAAAAGGAGTGTATGCATTTTTAAAGGGTCGGCAAAACGCATGTGACACCCCCGAAGTTGCGGTGACCGCCTACCATCAGGCGAGCCGTACGCTTGTTTGTCACCAACGTGGTATTAAAAAATGAACACTCGCAAATTACTCACATATGTTTTCAGCTCCTGGAAAACGCTGGTACGCAGTACGGTGTAGCACATGTAGCATTACTTAACCTAGAATGGGCTCCTTTACTGCCAATATTTTTTTAGCGCTATGCTCGTGCAAAAACTCGTATACAGAGGAAAACGCCTATGAGACGCTCGCCCGATGAGCGGGTTCCCGGCACTAATAGTGATATTATGTTTTGAGCGCTCTTTTCGATTTGGCGCGAGTGGAAACAAATTGAAATGTATTTTATATCGGAAATGGCTAAATAAATCTTTAGTTTTGTAGAATGACTAAGAGTTACCCTTTAAACTGCTTAGTGTCTGACAGATACAGGTTTAGCGAAACGTCAGATTTTCTGACTCTATGAAATAGTATTTACGTAATAGTATTTGAGTAAATTCATGATAATTAAAAAATATATATTTAAAAATAAATCGGTCCGTGGAAAACTATTGACTAACTTGTTGAAATATTTAGTCTACTTACACTGCAGTAGATTGTACCAAATACAGATCTTCCTCGTAGTACTCAATTCTAGATTCAAAAAGAACCAACGTCATATTGACTAACTGCACTAAAAAGAAAACTCCAGCAGAAAATAACAAGTGTAGTTTTCTTTATACGCTCCGTGCTTGCAGTAAAAGTAAATAAATGTCTTGTGTACGGCTCACTTTGTTCCTAGCAAACATATGACTCCACCGGTGTATCTGAGTTGTGTACAAAGGACATGCTGGAAATATAAGGAGTGCTCACTTTAAAAAGTAACTTTATCCTACAATTTGTTCTCTCTATGGCTGTGCGATTAATGTCAAAAAAATGTCTAAACTTATGTACTTTATATCCTTGTAATAAGTCGAAAAATGTTTACATATATTTGACGAGGACTACAAAGTAACGTGTGAGTCCGTGGATAACAGACAAATAGCGTAAAACTTGAGGTTTGATGTTCACACAGGAGATGTGCAGAATCATTAGAATAGAAAAGAAAATTTGTTTATCGAAGACAGAAAAACACAACAACAACTTAAATGAAGAAAGTTTCACATAGATTATATTGTCACGGAACGGTTCCATCTCATAATATTTCTCATATAAATTTTTCGCTAAAAATATGTTTTAAGAAAGGTAAAAATAAAACTGCACAAGCTCCACCCTTCCACCTGCTTCTTTAGGTAATTTAAAATTTTCCGTCACATAATAACTCAACAAGCAAATTTGCCTTGAAGACAAAATGCTCCAGTAAATGGAAGGCGAATGAAAATCCGAAATAACCTTCCCAAGTAGGTCAAATCCACCTGCGAGCAGCTGAGTGCAATTACGTTCCTGTTTTTGTTTCGTCATTCGGCACGATATTACTTTTTACAATGGCCCCACGTTGGGCGCCACTTTTCTCCTGCTGTTGTTTTCTTCTGACAACATGTAACATTTACATTCTACATAGTCCTCGATCGGTTGTCGGATTATTTATTTGAATTTAGCCAGAAATGGACTACTTTATTTTTGGTAAATTTGAGCAAGGGTGATACAGTCTCACTGGCTGAAACAAAGGAAGCAATAATCAAAGGCAAACATTAAAGCGAATGATGTTCTCGTACATTTATATTTGAATTATTATATGTTGTAAATTCTTATCAGTGTTTTTATTGAGTCAGTTGCCGCATTTCGTTTTACGGTTTATTATACTTCATTGGCAGCACGCATGAGGTTTGCTTGCTATAGCGTCGTCTTGTTAATTTATCTCACAAGTCGGTCAAACAATGAATACTCAATTCAATAAAGGGGCGAAGCGATTGTCATTTCTTTGGAGCATCCATAAGGTATGTTGACTCCCACTCATACGGCGTACCGTGTGCTTGTTTGCCGCCATCGTTGTTTAAATACCTTCCGCCCAGAGACAACGGCTGAGAGCAATTACGTCTACGTTTGTTTCTTCACTCAACACATTACTTTTTACGGGGCCCTCACGTTGGGTTCCACTTTTGCTCTCACTATCGACGCTTTGTCGCTTGTTAAGCATTTATTTATCTTAAAATATTATGTAATAGTATTCCCTTAAAACGCTTGCCTTTTCTTCAGACAAAATAATATTACATTCTACAAAGTCCTCGTGTGCCGAAGGATT
This sequence comes from Notocelia uddmanniana, assembly GCA_905163555.1. Lineage (NCBI taxonomy): Eukaryota > Metazoa > Arthropoda > Insecta > Lepidoptera > Tortricidae > Notocelia > Notocelia uddmanniana. The sequence continues at coordinate 14,547,602 of LR991075.1, read as the reverse complement.
ATGTATTTAATTTTTGCCAGGTTATTGACATCTTTATAAGTTATTCTTGTACAAAAGCGTGGGTCTTTTGGCCTAAAAAGGCACAAGCAAATATGTGATATGGAATAAGATCATAATCGTTTTTGTCTTTGCACGTGACTTCTTGTATTTTACTTTAGTATAATAAAATAATGCAAGAATAGCCAAGTATTATTATTATTTTGGTCGCGTCAGAACAACACGTTGTGTGATATATTATATATACAAGCTGTAATGAGCGTAAGTTCATTTTTAACACCGGCGTCATTTTTTTAATCATTAATAAAGAATATTACATGATGATCAGGCAAAGTATTTTAGGAAAAGATATAATTATTCTCCTGTGTGATCGGATCACTTTAAACATTCAAATATCCAAGGGTCTTAGTGGAGTTAAAAGTATCATGAATAGTTTTTGTAAAGCATGGGAAATCATCTGTTTTACCCGCGACGATGTTTTCTTTTTAATATAGGCCCCACGTTGGGCGCCACTTCTCGCAACAAGCTTACGGAAAGAAAAAGGTCATAAGTATGTACAAATTTAGGGCAAAGTTAAGGCTTTTTTGTAATAGAAGCGCACTTTTGACGCTTTGTTGGAGAGGGTAAGGGTTATTAAAATGTATGTTTCGACGTGATAAGGTGTTTTTCAAACACTTCGTCATATGGAAATATATGTAAATTAGGATGTGACGTTTTGTGTTTAGATATGGTACTTATGGTGCTCCCACACTTTATATGGTCTGTTATAAATGTTATATGTATAACATAGTGTAACAAGGATAGGGCTATGTAACACTATGATGTTGAAAAAAGATAATTGTTGTTATATAACATTTATAACAGCCAGTTTGGGAGCACCATCAGTGGGTGTTTTATTCCAAAATTATTGAGAAATATTTATTGACGACATTCAATTTAATATTAACATCGTAATTAAAAACTGTTTATGCCAAATTAAAGACTATTGTTTTTCAGGTTCTTATCAATTATTTTAATAGCCTTGTCTATATTCATGGAAAGTAGCGTAGGTGGGCGAATACTCAGCTTTTTATAGCGTTTTTTTATGGTTGTCTCATGAAACAATAAGCAGAGTTAACTTTTGTTAGACTTAAATCAATATCAGTTCTGAGTCTTAATTGATCAAAAGTTCTCGTGGGTTGTCCCTACCCTATGTGTTCAATGTTTCTAATCGTGTACCCGGCAATGACGTTAGAAACTAGTGTTTCAAAACTCCACAGATCCGCCGCTTATTTATGCCATACTACTCACAAATCACAACACTTCACAATTAATAAAGAAAAAACAAATCTAGATCCGTACGTGACAACCCTACAAACAAGAGTGGCAGAATGTTATTATTACGTTGTATGCCACTCCACAGCTGACAACTCATTTGTTTCGGACAAAAATGAGCTTCGGCCAGTGACACGCGACGCAATGAGCGTGCCGTGACGCGGCGTTTTACGCCAATTACCGACGCGTATAAAAGCATTGATTATTATTTCACACGGAACAAGTACAAAGAAAAAATGAAACGTAATCTCGCACGCAGCCCAAGACGAGTATCGAACCCGCGCCTCTGGTTTGCCGGACCAGCGCCCTTACCACCAGGCCACTTGGACCACTACGTCATTACAGCGAATCTTTGCCTTGCATTCTCAGCTGCTACTGCTAGCGTACTAGATACCCCTCTGTATTTATCACCTTCCACGTTAAATTAGCATGAATCAAAAATATATTTGACAAAAGAAATAGATTTTACATAATATGAAGCATGCATCAGTCCACGGAACAAACATGTCCAGACCACTTAAATTTCATAACAAAAAGCAACCTAAGGTGCAAATTGCCTTTGTAATTTCAAAGGACTAGACATGTTCTTTCCGTGGACCCTTCATATAGTTTTCGTTGTTTACTTAGGTCTAGTTCTCCCCCTGGTTGGAATGTCAGATGGCAGACGCTTTCGTAAAACATCATACCACGACGTCCACTGCTGGATTTGTCCAGCAGTGGACGTCTTTCGGCCTCCCTCAAGGATTTCCACAATAACCGGTCTTGCGCTGTTCTCATCCAACGGCTTCCCATGAACTTGACCAGATGGTCTGGCCACTTTGTTGGCGGCCTTCCCACGCTGCGTCTTCCGGTGCGTGGTTACCACTCAAGAACCTTTCTGCCCCAGTGGCCATCGGTTCTACCAGCAATGTGCCTACTGCCACTAGATTCTTGCAACTTTTTTTTTATACAACGACGGTGGCAAACATGCTTACTGCTTTCCTGATGGTAAGTAGACACCGTAACCTATGGACATTTGTCGTTGCCGACCCTTTATTGACTTGGGGATGCGCTGTGTTGAGAGTGTGGGACCTGCAGATGTCTCTCCAGTTGTTAAGCTAGAGACAGGTCATGCAGGTCCCTCACTCCCAACACAGCGCATCTTCGGGAGCTCTGGCGACCTTACTCACCACCAGGAATACAACACCACACCACGTACCTACCTAAGGGGTAAGTAGTGTAGTGATTCTATTATGGCTGCGGTCTTGCAACTTGTTGAGCTATGTCGACGACCCTGGTTCTCCTATGATCGTTTATCGTCACCTAGGTACCCATCAGTACGAGATGTATGTGATTGTCCACAAATATTTATTTATTATCAGCGTATATCTCCCACTTCTGGGAACAGGCATGCTCTCATAGATGAAAGGTGACGGACCAAGCTGGCCCAGTGCGTATGACTTCACATACACCTTTTGGATGTCGTCGCAGATGTGCGCAGGTTGAAGTTGAGGTTGGTTAGTTGGTTGATTGGTCCCGGTTATGTCCTAAATTTACGACCAAGCCCACCGTGGGATGGGCAGCAGCATCCCTAGAGTTCGGTGGAGATACTGCGATCGCCTACCCGCATGCCAAGCGTGGTGATTATAGCATTTACATCCCACTCGGAGGGCAAATCGGCGAAATTGGCGGAGGCATATGTCTAGAAGTGGACGCCCTTTGACTGATTCGGTGTTATACGCAAGAAGTGTCCAAGTGACAAATCGGACCCTGGGATAATTTAGGAGGCAAAGGAGATAATACTTGGAGGAAATTTTTATTTTACTAAAACGAGTAATCCGAGCGATATACTCCTTGAAAAGCCGCGATTCCCTGAGAGAATTGTTTAAATCAATTGATGTTATGACTGTACCAAGTCAATACATCTACGAAAATATTATGTATGTAAGGAAGAACCCAGGTCTATTTCGTAGAGGATGTGATGTTCATAATGTGAACACTAGGAATAAATTTAAATTGTTAGCAGTAAGAACTAGTTTAAGTAGAGTTCAAAAGTCTTCTGTGGGGCTCTGTACACGTTATTACAATAAGCTACCAGATCAGTATCCACCAGATCAGTAGAATTTTAAATATGTCAGAAAGCAAATTTAAGGTCACTGTGAAGGAAACATTAAAAAAGAGAGCGTATTACAGATTAGACGAATATGTAAGAGACAAGGATATACTCGTATGGTCAAATGTTGTTACCATTACCTAAGTTTATAGCTGTCAAATAAGAACTATAATAATGTAAAGTAGTGACATTCAAAAAGTGTTCGGCAAGAATTTATTTTGAATAAATGATTATGATTATTATGAAAATGATGTTAGTTTTCGTTGCTATCTAATATAACAAGTCTTGCCTTTAAATTTTATGTAAAAAATAGAAGAAAGTGTTTCACTTGTCTGTCCAAGAATGCGACATAGATGAAGGATCAGGAAAATAAATAGTGCCCTTTGTGGTCGAGGGACGTAAATGAAAAATTATTTTGTCGGACATGTGCGGGGAACCGTTATCCCTATTGTACGAATTTATTTCAAGTTACACGCTACAATAAAACATGAAACCTTTATTGTTAGCAGTTTTATTTGTCTAATTGTTACAAGCTAGTTTTATTTAAATATATCATTCGTTTGACAGGGATCCTGGATGCTCATACTCATACTTATATATTCGTAAAGCCAATTTACATGTCAACATTTAGTTCAAATTGATTATGTATTCAGTATATTAATTCATTTCATATCATATTGACCTGACTGTGAGTTTATTTTCGTATGCCTAATGGGCTCATCATGGTTTTCGTACTGGAAACACCAATGTAACAGCTATATTATTATTACCTGTGATGATGAAATAAACGTATTTGTATTTGTATTTTGAAGTAATATTATTCAATTTTCATGCTGTGGATGGCGAGCTAAACCACCTGGCGCCTTTTCTCTTTCACGTCTACACGCCTGGCGCTTACGTGCAATGTGTAGTTTAATGCCGCCTTGATTTGGTCAGTCCACCTCATGGGGGACCTGCCTCGTGGTCTCGTGCCCTCAACTCTGCCCTATACCACAAGCCGTCGACAGATCTCCACGCTTGAAACTTAGATACTTAATATTACGCTACTATATGCATCTTTGTATTATTGGATTCTGAAACACTTTTCATCTCCTGTTGCGTATGTGCCTAGGTTTTAAGTATGTTGGTCATTACCGCGGTTGTCGTGTCATAATGCCATATTTGATATTATATGAATTTTTCTTATTGTATGACCTGTAAAAGCCGTGAAGCCGCCTTAGTGAATAAACATTTGATTCTGATAAAAAATCGCAATTGATTGTTTTCATTTTAAGACTGGTTTGACTGTCAGTTTGCAAGCGCAAGGGTATGAACGAAGACAATCAACACAATAATTACGATACATAAAAAACCCGTTTAGAAAATGAACCCTAATCTTTGACAATACTCTATTGGGGTCAACTTTCGTATAACAGTAACTTTACTACAACAATCCCTATAAACGCCAATTCCCTACAACCACGCCTCAATTAAGTTTAGAGTGGAATCTACGTGCTCACTCAATTAATTCGATTGTTTGCCTCTTTAAGCTTAAATAGAATTCGCTATTTGCTTCAGTCAACGTGAATTCTTTCAAATTAAATACTGGGACTTGCAGAATTACGCGAAGGAGTCTTTCTTTCTTTCTTTCTAAAGACTATTTCTCTTTAACATTTATAATTACCAATTTCATTCAACACACTGCGCTACTGTTTAAGAGTCCGCAGTAAGCTCGGTTCTCCATATAAAACGTAGTTTCGCTCTCATTTTAAAACGCCATGCTAGAATTCTAGAATAACATGAAACTTTGTATACACAATGGGATCCTTTGTATCTAGGCCGGAAATTAGTTTCAAATTGTATCATGAAAACATATTCTGTTTTAAAATGAGGGTGCAACTCCGTTTATATGGAGAACCGAGCTTATTGCGGACTCTTCTACCACCAGGACCAAGCTTCCTGAGGCCCTTAGATATTACGAAAATGGGGGTCAAGGTATACTCCGAATAAAATTCGAGATTTGGTGTAGGCTGTGTGTAGGATGGTGTATTTTTAGATTTTATCTAAAGATATTTCTTTTGTTTTGTTTGCAGGTAAGAGGAGACTCGACGAGCGTGAATTTGAAGAGGAAGTTGTATGTATAGTGATCTTTTTGAAGGAACAACGATTTATACTTTAACTTTAGTGCCATTTTTAGCAATTTTTTGTTAAAAGATGGAGGAAATTGAAATTGAAATCATTTATTGCATATCACATAGCAGGTACAAGTGTTCGTAAATATAAGCTGTTCATGTGACGCCCTGTTAGGGCACGGCAATATATACTTCCACATAGGGCAACATACTTATCTTATCTAACCTTGTACAAATTATTTACATATATGCCTAATAAATAATTAATTAATTTAGCTTATTATTTTACATTTTAATAAAGTTCTTCATGCACAATACAAATTAAATACTACTTAAATATTTACAATCACAAGTATCACAAAATATATGTTATGTATCTATGTATTGTATATGTCTATGTATCTTCAAAAAAATCTCTGATATTATAGTAGCATTTATCCAACAGAAATGATTTTAGTTTCTTGCTAAACAGGCTCAGTTTATTCTCGTTTTTATGCTATTTGGGAGGTGATTATATATTTTTATTGACATATAGTGCGGGCTAGATGTGACCAGTTTCAGTGTAGAAAAGGGAAGTTTTAGTTTATTTAAATTTCGGTCATTTCTTTTGGGTAGTGTTACAGGTGAGTATAGTTCACTATGTTTTCTTACAAATTTGCTGGTCTCTAGAATATATATAGAGGTAAGGGTGAGTATTTTATACTTTACAAAAAATGGCTTACAGGATTCCATTTCGTCAATGTTGTTCAGGATTCTGATGCATCTTTTTTGAAGAATAAATATTTTATCTATGTCGATACTTTTACCCCATAAAACGATTCCGTAGGATAATCTGGTGTGCGCATATGCATAGTAGGCTGCAAGAGCTGTCTTTAAGTCCGTTACGCGTTTGAGGTGATTTAGACTATAAATGAATGACGATATCCTTTTCGACAGGTTTTGTATATGCTGCTTCCAATTGGTACTAGTATCTATAGCAATCCCTATTCTAATTTATTATTATTATAAGTAAGGTTGATTGGCAAGTCTTGTTTTTGATGAGGTTTGAATTGTATAACTTTTGTTTTATTTAGGTTAAGTTCAAGATTGTTGGCTTGTAGGAATGGGAATACTTTATTAGAGTCCGCAGTAAGCTCCATACAAACGTAGTCTCTCATTTTAAAACGCCATGCTAGAATAACTTGAAACTTTGTATACACAATGGGATCCGGCAAATCTAGGTCGGAAATTAATTTCTGATACTTGAAATTATAATGGAGAAAAATACAGCGATTATTAAGGTTTCCATACAAGACGTAAAAAGCTCAAAAACTCGCTGTTTTTTTTTTCTATTACTTCTATACAGAACCGACTAGAAAATAACGACCTAGATATGGCGGCTCCCATTGTGAACACAAAGTTTCATGTTATTTCAGCAAGGCGTTTTAAAATGAGAACGAAACTACGTTTGTATGGAGAATCGAGTTCAGCCGAGCGGACACGTACTGGGGATTCTTAACAAGAATATTTATTTATTGTATGGCAGTCATTTCGAACCGTGACATCTCCGAGAAGACAGTACGGTTGCCAGGTTGTTTAACAAGAATATGGAAACTTGATGCAGATGCAGATGTAGAATTACTTTGAATTAAAATTTTTGGAAATTACTTTGAATACGAAGTATTACATATTGTAGCCCGTTTGACCTGACTACATTCAAATTGTATGTTACAATACAATAAGTACTCTTTGTTGCTCACTGAGGAAAATTACACATGAAAATTAAGCTAGAAAAACAATAACAGGCGGTCTTTATTCGTTTAAAATAAACATACTAAAAAATTACACAGCAGTTCGGCACTCCCCTCCTAAGTGATTTTTTTTTAAGAAATGCGTGTCAAAAAATTTGTTTTGACCTCTAGTATGCGTGTGCCAAACGGCTAAACTGTACATCGATTTGCGGTTTTTTTTGCGTACACCTTCCTCTATCTATAAGGAATTCAGCGCTTCATTCGCCAACAAATTGGTTACAGTTTGGCGAAATTATAAATTTTGTTTGAAAGCCCTCTTGAATAAATCAATAAAAAAACGCTTAAGAGCAATAAGAGTTAACTATAGTAAGGACGAGTTGAAAACGAAAAAAATGTAAACAATGTATTGAAATTGACATATTAAATGTCAAATTCAATATATTGTTTGGTTACATTTTTTTTTTCGTTTTCAACTGGTGCTTACTTTATAGGTAACGTGAAATTCCTCGGTTTGAGTTTGAAAACAGACAGACATTCGGGAATTCATGTAAGTAGTCTTCTAACAATATTTTATTTAACATCAAAATGTACAACAAACGGACTCCGCCAGCAAATGGGAAAAATAATTACAGATGGAATCTCAACAACGAACATACGAGGGCCTAGAGCGCAGAGGTGTATTGCTACGTTGGAAGCGTTTCTGATCCCGCACTAGGGATGGGCCATAACTCAAAATGTCACTTACTGTAGCTCAAATGTCCCTCTAAAATTACATCGAGGTGTTACTGACCACGGAAAGCTATTAAGTGTAAGTTTTGTGGTTTGGGAAGAGAGTGCTGAGCAAGGTAAGCGAAGTGACACACAGTGATGGAAATCCGTTCTTGAAACAGAATCAGATTATACAACTGATAAAGGTTAATTATTTTACATAAAATATTATGTAGTCGGTCTAGAAGGTTTATTGTTGTTTGGTATTTTTATTTGGTAGTGGCTGAATATCTACGAATCTTCTCCTCTTAATCATATTAGAATTAGAGATAGATCTAAAATGACTTTTTATATGTATATTAAATTTTACTCCGTAGTGTATTTAACGAGAAGAGTTGAACGTTCTATTTATTCATCTTTTTTATTTTGTATGTAAGCACATTATATTCATACAATACCGTGTTATTGCATATATATAAAAAAGATGAACCTTATCAATTTTTTGACCAAACGAGCGAACAAAAAAACAATTGGGAGTAGAAACAAAATAATCTATTTATTGCTTTGTAATAACGTGTTCTTATGCTGTCATCATCGTCCTCCAAGTTTTATCCAGGTTGTATTCTATAGGAGCAAGGGATCGGCTTTGGTAACTGACCTCAAAATTTGGCGGATGCGCTAGTGACTGCCATCTAATCTTCCAACCCATAGAAAAATGATCTTGTATCCTTTAACTGTGGGGGCATACATAAATTTAAGACTGCTAAAATTGCTACTGATTATTAATTACAAACAGCAATCGTCGGCCATATTTTCCCGGTCCACATTCGTAAACGGGACTTAATCGCGTACAACTGAAATTTATTCAACATTTTTACCGAGTCCATCTGTTACCTCGCACCTCATTTTGAGCTCATCCTCCTGTCACTATTCAAAATGGCGACTGAGGTGTACATTACGAAATTTAATCCCAAATTTATCCGTCCGCTTATCGCCGTCGGGCACGCAGTCCATAGCTTTTATAAAAGGTCGTATATGCCTGCTTTTTTCAAGTCACTTAAGTCATTTCGTAAAGCGGACGCGAGGGTAACCAAGCTTGTGCGAAAAGAGCGTAAGTGCCGTGTTTTGCTTGGTGACTTATGTCGTTGTATAATGTGGGTGTTGTGACGATAAATAATAAACTTTATTGAATAAACAATTCCCGAAGTTGGATTTGCATCGATGGTTGTTTAGGTTGTGAGGATTTACGATAATTACGAGTTCAGCGGGAGTGAGTTTTTTACTATGTTTTTTGTAACATATCGGTGACAAATAAAGACAACGAAGACAATAAAGTCACGGCAGAAATTGTCGCCATGTCAAGGAATCATGAGGTTAAATTCGCCTTACCTGTACCGTGCCTTTGTCTTGTGTAGGTACAGTCGGCCAAAAAAGTGATCTACCACTTTTTGACTCTGTTATTTGTATATTGTACAGAAATGATACGCCACTGCCTTAGCTGACTATATTTAAAATAAAGTATCTTAGAATAAGAATCGTTTATTCATCTATCTACTATACGTACATCTTATACTACTAGTGGCCTTGTGAGCTGTAGACCTCGCATTTTTGTTTAATTTCTAAAATCCAAAAACTGACTCTACCAAAGAATTCTATATAACTATCGAACCTGCTCACAAAATTTCACGAGAATCTGTTGAGAAATGCGAACTGTACAGGAGAACATCCGGACAGACGGACAGACAGACAGAGAGTTGTTTCTAAATTATTTTATCCACCACATTTTGTACTCACACTATTCTCAGCGAATAAATGACTTTGAACTTCTCTCGTTCAATTAAACGAGAACATCTATACATTGTAAACGGGTATGCACTCAAAAGCGGCTCTCAAAATTTCGATGAAATTTACAATACCCCAGGATTTAACGGGGCGAATAATCCAAATAAGCCGAGGAAAGCCCAGTCAACCAGCTGCTACACACATACTCGTAACAGTCTTAATAGCGCTAAAAGGTGTGTCGTTTGGTATTTGGATTTTTATACGCATAAGTAAGCCTACGTGTAAGCAAAAGCGCCATTATCCTAATGTTCCCGTGTCTGTGTTATATTTAGTTTTTGCTGCTACGTCAAACCGTTAGGGGTACGATTACACTACTACTACTACTACTATTACTAGTTGGTAGTGTCATTGCCTCCGAAGCTAGAGGTCCCGGGTTCGATTCCCGGTAAGGGCATTTGTTTCTGTGGTGAGCAGAGACATTTGTTCCTGAGACTTGGATGTTTTCTATGTATTTAAGTATATATCTATTAAATATATCGTCGTCTAGTACCCATAACACAAGCCTTATTGAGCTTACTGTGGGACTAGTTCGATTTGTGTAAAAAAATGTCAAAAAAAAAGAAGAAGAAAGAAAGAAGACACTAGGTAGTCCGATCAACAAAGAAAGCAGATTTCTAGAACATCATGACTTCATGAACTATGAAAATAAATATTTATAATGCCGCCATCATTCTCGGTACAATGCCGCAAGGGCCCGTTTTAGTTTTAAGTTAGTTTTAATTATATTTATATTATTTTGGTTTAGTATTCTTGTATATATTTTCGTTGTACATAAATAAATGATTTAGTTTTTAATATCTATAATGAAATCGATCACTGTAAAAATTTATATTTATACTGAATATTTCTTAATCACGAGCGCTTACAATACTCGCGCCGTTTGAAACTTATGGGAGTTTTCATATAAAACATTATGATCTTTCACCTATATAACATACAATACAATAAAAACTCTCTTTATTGCACAACTCAATAAATACACAATAACATACTTATTGTCCCGTAGATTACGCTTCCAAAAGAGAGTTTTAAGAACTCATTTTACGAGCAAAATGATTTACGATCGAAATCTCTGTTTCAAAATGATGTGCTTGGATCATTCGGTCTTTTATCTTTTATGCGTATGGATCGGAATGTTGGGCCTCAAAAATAATGGATGTAACGACCGGACTAGAGATGAGTATATAAGGGGAAGCCTGTGAAAGTAGCACCTATTGCCGAAAAGCTAAAAGCGAATCGCCTGGCGTGGTACGGGCATGTAATGAGGACGGATGAAAGCCATGTAACGAGAAGAGCATTAGATATGAATATGGATGGAAGCAGGAGGTGAGGTAGGCGAATGAAAAGGTGGATGGATTGTCTGAAAGACGATATGAATAGCAAGGAAGTGAACGACGAGATGACGCGTGACAGAGATGTATGGAAGAAAAGACATGCTGCGCCGATCCCAATTACGAGTAAATGGGAACCCGGGAATGGAAATGGGTGACCCGGGTATGTCCTTAAACTACGACCAAGACCACCGGGGAATGGGCAGCAGCATTCCTAGAGTGCGGTGGAGATACTGCGATCGCCAACCCGCGTGCCAAGCGTGGCGATTATGGCATTTACCCCCCATGAAATTGGGGGAGGCCTATGTCCAGCAGTGGACGTCCTAGGGCTGATATGGTGGTGGTAGTGGTGGGAAAAGGGCAAGCGGATAATGATGATGATCTTAGCTTGTAAGTACATAGATGGAAGGTGGTATGGACATGTGACAAGGAAGGTATTAAGCATGAATGTGGAGGGATGTAATATGAGGGGTAGGCCAAGGAAATGGTGGATGGATTGCGTGAAAGACCATATGAAGAGGAAGGATGTAAGTGACGAAATGACAGCCGATAAAGAGGTATGGAAGGAAAAAACATGCTGCCACGACCCCAAGTAAAGGATGATTCACAGTAGACCGTTCCGTGTCCGGGCCGGCCCGTTTTCTATGAAAGCAAACGTAACGGCCGGCGTATTTCTCTAGAAGAAAACGGGCCGGCCCGGACACGGAACGGTCTACTGTGAATCATCCTTAAATCGGAAAAGGGGATGCGAATGATGATGATCTTATCTTGTCAGTAGATCTTGAATATTCGTGGAATTATGTGTCGCAGATTTAGGAGCGTTCGTGGCCCAGCGGCGCCCGCGTACCGCGTGCGGTATGCGAGGTCAAGCAATGTCGGGCGAGGTCAATCCTTGGATGGGTGACCGCTTTGAGTGATTACTAACTGAGCGCTCCCGTGCTTTGGAAGGCACGTTAAGTCGTTGAACCCGGTTGCTGTCTACGATAGCAGTCGTTTAGCCAAGTTACAGGCCTCCGGGCTTGGGCTTGGGAACTTCTAACAGTCAAGTTGCCCACTCACTTGACAAGCCTAATCCCAATAAGGTCTAGTTTTCCCCTTGGGTTGGAAGGTCAGATGGCAGTCGCTTCCGTAAAAACTAGTGCCTACGCCAATTCTTGGGATTAGGTAGCGGACACCAGGCATCCTTCAGGATGCAACTGTACTGGGAATAACGCTAGGAGGATGATGATATATGTCGCAGATTTAATTTTCTGTTCTTCCTTGACTGGTTACTACGCCGCAAGCGGTGGACTGTAAAAAATATCTCATTACTCACTTTGTGAACTAAAAGTTTCCCTAGGCCGGCAAGTTGGAGAGGTGTTGAGTCTCTTCTTATAACTAGCCCGTCTATTCGGAATATGTAATGTAATAAAACTTTGGAAGGAATTCTGATAAGCAATTTGATAGGCGTTTTTGCATAGCCGACGTCAAATTATGTATACATTTTTTGCTTTATTACACTGGAATAAGGTGAAACATTAAAGACATCTTTAACGTCGACACTGAGGCCTAGTTACGGCCATCTTGCCAAATTAGTCGTCCCTTTCTCGCCAATACGGAGTTACAATTCCGTATTTAGCACGAGTCACTGCTGTAATGTTTAATTTTACAATTATACTTCAATTGGCCTAATTTGCTTCCGTGCCAAACGTTACGTTTATTCCTTTATTAAAAAATTGTTTCGTATCATTGTAACAGATTTTGTGTAAAAATTCGAGAAGTGGGAATGGGTGTGGGGGTGGGGGAAGATTTTAACTGTAACTAAATTGAAATTGCTCGTAAAATTAAGCAAAATAAAAAACGTAAATTTAGGAAAACCGGTACTTTTCAGAACTGTCTAAAAACGTTTAACTTTTCATACAATCGCATTTTAACAACAGGACCTAAGCAAACGCGAGTCAAATCGTATACCCGAGTATGAAACCCTTCACATAGTCCATGATAACACGTCACAACAAACGGACGGCACATTCGACCGTTTTAATGATAACTTAGTGACATGGAGGCTGTATGATCGGTTCGTCCAAATTTGTTTTGGGGCCCTTACCACCCCTAATATTTCGTCCTCAAATACGTCTTGCTTACGTCTTTTTCACATCAATTATGTTACAAGGCTAACAATAGGGATAGTGACTGATGGTCAATACAACAACTTTTTATGAAACATCAATAACGTTCTGTTAGTATGTATGTAATTTGTAAGAAGATTGCAACAAGTGACGTCATGTCATAGCGTCCATTTTTTGTTCTTCTTGTGTTTAAATATCCTTAACGAGTTTATTTTTATTGTTGTCATCCTAATATCTGTAAAAGACCTGCTTCTATGCCAAACCAAGTTATTCATATTTGCCTGTGATAGATAGACACTATGTGATCGCTAAAATAGTGTTATTTTACAATATAACCAGTGAATTATCACATTCTTCGAAACGATGTCTAAGAAAGTTGCAGTGTACTAGAAGCACAAAACAATAAAGCATGTTTTTTCTGTTCCGTGACTAAAAGCATTTAAAACTGGCGATGTCACGAGATATTATTAATAGCAGTCGAATTGTGTCCCAGTGTTTTCGGCGGAGAATCAATTTGATAGCGAGCCCTCGTCCGTTTGCACAGAAAATCGGCCTTGTATTGAAACACGGGTGTATCGTTTTGTGAAATGTGCTACTGACAGACAATAAACTGGACATGTGATGTTTCAGAGTGTAACAAAAATGCCGTGCAGCCGTTTAAGCCGTTAAATAGTATCGCATTCTAATTAGAAATATGAAAAAAAAAGCGAAATTTTGATTCAATTTTTTTTTTGGTTTTGTATTGGAAATTGGTAAATTTTGACAAAGGTCCTCATACAAAACCGAACAAAAAATGTAGTAAAAAAATATTTTTACTTATTTCTAGCCATGCGATACCAATTAAAGCCTTGAACGGATCCATGGCATTTTAATTTTAATGATTCTAATACTAAACCATATGATAAAGATAGTTGTTGCGATGGTGGGTAGGAGGATGCTATAAAAAAAGAAGAAGATAAAGGGTGCAAAAGTTGGTGTACAGTAACTCTGATAAGCAGTTAGATTTTTTGAATTATTTCCAGCTTTAGTAACTTTATAAGCTTTGCATATGAAAGCTTATTATAGATATCGTTCCCACGGCACCGCGGTCGCTACAGAACAAATTAAACAACTTCTTGTGATTGTTCTTCGGAGACCGTCTTGTGTTGAATTTCAGTATTCCACGTAAGTTGACGATGTATTTTTCCCAGTGGAAATATGAGGTTAAAGAAGTTTATTGTTAATGTATATTATAATATTAAAATATAATTAAACGGCGTACCGTACAACACGCCCGCACCGAGCAGTCGAGCGGGCAGGCTACGGACACACAGTGCTAAACGAGCTGCCGCCGCAATAAGTACTCATGATTAAAGACCGCGAACCGGTCTGAAACATGCTGAGCGAAATTCGATATTATTATCACAGCAAAAAAACTTGTGTAACTGGCTACCAGTAACATAACCAAAACGTGACAGTTGTCAGCATACACCAGCTGATGTATGTATATTTTTAGATTCATGTATATTTTTTATACTTTTGTTTATTGATAATGCAATCATTCGTTTTGAATTTAGCCCCATAAATTTTTGAAAAACCCCTACGCACTTCCTTTTAAATTAAGTTATATAACTTCTCGTCATGACAGCGTACTCGCTGGGTTAGTTAACGCATAGGTATTGAAAATCAACGGTCTCACTGAGTCTCGAACCCATTCAATACGCAGACATACGATATTTGTCCATCTGGTTTCAATTTGTAACTTGTTAGTGTTATTGACTAAATTTCTTTTCATTATTATTTTTTGGCGACGGCTCGAGACTTTGTCATAAAACAAACACACGTCCTTCGACTAAGCAAGGCTGACAAGAAACGAAACCTAATGGATTTATATCTAAAAATCTTAATGCTTGCATTACACCGTCTGAAACCGATGCGCTACAAAAAGTCCTATCTTCCATTAACTATCTCAGTGACATACGACTTTTTGACATGGATCGCCTGAAACCCGGGCCCGGGATTACCCGGGCGTTTAAGCGCGGGATTATGCGCAAGATGGATGCCCGTTACAAAACTCAGATTCCAAAATCCAATCCTTTCAGGATCTTGACAGCGTAAATTGTGATTAAGAATTAGCATGACCCCATTTTAGCCGTCAGTTTAATTAAAGAAAAACTTTGACGGAGGAGTATACATAGTCTTCTAGTCGTCCTAGATACAATTCAAATTGGTAATGAAATTTAAATCTACTGTTATAAGAAATAGAGAGGAGTTTGTTTTGTTTTGAAATCGAACGAAAAACAAATGCTACCTTGTTCCAATTTTGAAAGAATATTTCATAATAATAATAATCGAATAGTATTTATTTTCGAACCGTGCGAGATCTTCGAGAAGACAGTACGCGTACGGTTGCCAGTTTGTTGCACTTTTAGCAGGGGTCACGTGTAGGTAACGGTGGGTGCTCCCTACGGACTTGGTGCAACTTCGACCCCCCTTCTCAAGTGAGTGGGCAACATGACTGTTAGAAGTTCTCAAGCCGCCCGAAGGCCTCTAACTTGGCTTAGCGACTGTAAGCAGGGTGCGCCCGACGTAGTTGAGCACCACGGTATGCATCGCTGAAGGGGTTTAAAAATTTTTTTAATACATTTATCTTTTGTTTATTTTTTTTATTTAAAAACCTACGCGGTATACCACGGTGGTAAATTTGATTATTGTATGTTGTTTTATTCAAGAGGAATAAGGCTTGTTCACGAAATAAAGTAGCCATAATAAAATATAAATAAATCGTTTACTTCTAACGGTACTGACAACAAAAAAAGTTAATTCTATGTATAAACATTTAGAAAAATAAATACAATGCATTTTTTAGTAGAAACGCTAAGAGTTCGCGAATTGTTTGACTTTCGTTCGAACGCCTGCCATCAGTGTACGTATTGATATATTAGTAAACTGACGAGCGGCTGTGTTCCATATTTTTTTGAAGTCAGCTTCACTGTCGGCCACTGCACCTTTCTTGAGCAGGTATCGCTTGATATTTGCCCAGTACCTCTCAATCGGGTGAAGTTCTGGACAATTTGGCGGGTTCATGTTTTTCGCTACATAACTAATATTCTCGTTATCAAGCAAATTTAAGGTGGCTTGAGCATAATGAGCAGAAGCTAAATCAGGCCAAAATATTGGAGGGCGTGCATGTTTCCTATATAAGGGCAATATTCGCTTTTTAACACATTCCTGTCGGTAGACACCTCCGTTGATTGTGCGGGTAGTGAAAAAGCTCGAACTCTTCAGCCCGCATGAGCAAATAGCTTGCCATACCAGGATCTTTTGGGCGAATTTTTCAAAAGCCACGCATTTATGCTCTTCTGACACATGCTCGCCTGCCGCACACGTATAAAACTGAGGCGCTGGTAAGGTTCTCATGTCTTTTTTTACATATGTTTCGTCATCCATTAAAATGCATCGGTCGCGATTTTTAATTAAAAACTTGTTCATAGTTTTAGCTCGAGATCTCGCTCTATCGAGCTGGGGAGCAGTCTTTTTCGGGATTTTCTGTTTCTTCCTGGTCTGTAAATTATTTCTCCTTTTAGCGTTTTGCACGTTCCCAACCGAAGTCTTTAATTTTTTGGCTATATCTCGGGTAGAGGCCGATGGATTGTGGCGGAACGAGGCAACTATTGCCGAGTCCAATTTCGGCTTCACGCAACCTTTTTTGCGACCTCGTCCTGGCAGATCACCTAGAATATTAAACTCCCCAAACTTTTTTGTAACTTTTCGCACACCTTATTTTGATATTTTGTATCATTTTGCAAGATGTCTCATCGAAATGCCCTTCTCTGTACAATAAGAGACTATAATTAATTTACGAATATTATCGTTTATTCTCGGCATGTTGATTTTATTTAGTCAATGACATCTAATATTTATTTATCTTGAACTTGATGATACCTATGTTAGAATGACAGATATTAGCATGGTAAAAAGTTTCTATATACCTGTGAAGGCTCAATTTTAGGTGGCTACTTTATTTCGTGAACAAGCCTTAGGACTAAAACGAAACATGTGAATCGGAGGTTTTAGAGCTTCGCTCTAATTAATTTCAGTTCTGTCTTACAGAAAACCGCAACCATAATGAAGCAAGTTAACCGCTACCACTTATCATTTCAACCTGTATATTCGGAGCGCTCGTGGCCCAGCGGCGCCCGCGTACCGGGTACGATATGCGAGGTTAAGCAACGTAGGGGCAGGTCAGTTCTTGGATGGGTGACCGCTTTGAGTGGTTACTAACTGAGCGCTGAGCTGAGCTTTGAAAACCCTATCTTTAAGTTATGCAACCTTTTTCCAGGCAACCTATCACCGTTGGGTAGGGAATAAGGTTTCTTTTCGCATAAAAATACATTAAATGAGGCATTCACTGGAAATGCATACCTATATATGCGTTCAACTTTATACAATTTTGTTCCTTGGTTACGCTCTGTAAGCGAATGTGATAACCTGTGAAGGCATATTAACTCCACTTGCTGCCCTTTTTAAACCTGGCAACCTTAGTAGCCAACCCCTATTTTTTCAATTTCAGCTTATAAATACTCAACACATATGCGAAGTAGACCCAAAAAGTTAATTTAAACTTTTTTAGGGTTCCGTACCTCGAAAGAAAAAACGGAACCCTTATAGGATCACTTTGTTGTCCGTCTGTTCGTCCGTCTGTCGGTCTGTCAAGACCCTTTTTCTCAGGAGCTCAGGTATCAAGCTGTCCCTTGGAGCTGTGAAAAAATCAAACTTCTCCAACGCAATCAAAAGATAAATAGATAAATTTCCGAAAATTTTCGACACTCGCAAGGGCATCGAAACCTACAGAGTACTTCTGAAATTTGGTACGACGCAACGTCTTATAGCACAGATAAAGGAAAAATTGCGAAAACCGTACATTTTTAGTTACGTCATATAATAAAAATATTTTTTACGGAACCTGCGGTGCGCGAGTCTGACTCGCACTTGGTCGGTTTTTTTAACAGCTTCGGTCCAGGATTTAGCTAGGCTACCCATGTGCGTTTTGTAAATCTGTATATTATCTAACATGTAATCTATGTCATTATCAAGTAACTTAAGGGTATATATGGCTTATGCCGGATCTTAGGTGTCAGTAAGCCTACACGTACTGATAACCGACTTGTTCTTAAATTGTGATTAAGAATTACCATGACCCATTTTAGCCGTCAGTTTAATTAAAGAAAAACTTTTGACGGAGTAAGAAGGAGTATAGTCTTCTAGTCGTCCGAGATAGAATTAAAATTAGTAATGCAATTTAAATCTACTGTTATGGGAAATAGATCAGTATGTTTTGTTTTTTTGAAATGCAATCTTGTTCCAATTTTCAAATGTAGACATTCCATTGAAGAGGAGGGTATCTTTTAACCCTTTGACTGCCGACCGTCTATGAGGGTATGTCACGTGGGAGCCAAAATATTTGTTTCAGGTTTTTGTTTTCTATCGCCTTTACATAATCAATAATGATTTCCAATTGAAAATGAAAAATTGATCACCCCGGGCGGGATTTGAACCCGCGACCTCTGGAATCCGTCCATCGCTCTTACCAACTGAGCTACCGCGGGTTATCCCAAGGCGACGAATCTTTCAATCAGTTCACTCTTTAATTAAGCCTTAGGGAGACTTGTAGCGACATCTACCGTCAAAGTTACTACAACTTTTTGAAACGGCACCAATGTCTCAAGTTACATTGAGAATCATTAGTAACAATGTGCTACCCCATTCTAAATGTAAATGTTTTACAAGTGGAAACGTCCACTTAACGGAATTATGATTTCCAATTGAAAATGAAAAATTGAAAAATTGATCACCCCGGGCAACAACAACCCACCCCCCCCAACAAGTCTCCCTAAGGCTTAATTAAAGAGTGAACTGATTGAAAGATTCGTCGCCTTGGGATAACCCGCGGTAGCTCAGTTGGTAAGAGCGATGGACGGATTCCAGAGGTCGCGGGTTCAAATCCCGCCCGGGGTGATCAATTTTTCAATTTTTCATTTTCAATTGGAAATCATAATTCCGTTAAGTGGACGTTTCCACTTGTAAAACATTTACATAATCAATAATGTTGTTTAACAGCAGAATATATATATGAATATGGGAAATAATAGTAAAAAAAACCGGCCAAGAGCGTGTCGGGCCACGCTCAGTGTAGGGTTCCGTAGTTTTTGTAATTTTTTCAAAAACTATTCAACCTATCAAGTTCAAAATAATTTTCCTACAAAGTTTTTATAAAGTTCTACTTTTGAGATTTTTTTCATATTTTTAAAACTTATGGATTAAAAGTTAGAGGGGGGGGGGACACATTTTTTTTTACTTCTGGAGCGATTATTTCCGAAAATATTAACATTATCAAAAAATGATTTTAGTAAACCCCTATTTATTTTTAAATACCTATCTAACAATATATCACACGTTAGGGTTAAAATGAAAAAACAAATCACTCCCCACTTTACGTATAGGGGAGGTACCCTAATAAAATATTTTTTTCCACTTTTTATTTTACCACTTTGTCGGCGTAATTGATATACATATTAGTACCAAATTTCAGCTTTCTAGTGCTAACGGTCACTGAGATTATCCGCGGACGGACGGACGGACAGACGGACGGACAGACATGGCGAAACTATAAGGGTTCCTAGTTGACTACGGAACCCTAAAAATGGCCCGCCTTGGAGCGGGGTAGGCACTGACTCGTAGAATTTGAGTAGTGCCAACCCCGCTCCGAGGCGGGGCCGGCCCCCCGCCGCCACCTCATCACCCCGCTCCGGAGCGGGGTCGGCACTCAATGGGTTAATAGGCATTTGGGCGGCAAGGGGTCAGCTTCCGGCAACCCATGTGCATTTTGTCAATCTGTATATTATCTAACATGTAATCTATGTCATTTTCAAGTAACTTAAGGGTATATATGGTTTATGCCGGATCTTAGGTGTCAGTAAGCCTATGCATAGTGATAACCGACTGTTCTGAACATCACTATAGTCATTATTATCGTCTCGTCTCTCGATATCCGCACATACACTAATTGGGATCAGCAGCTTTACTAGGATCGGGTGCCGATGGCTGAGCTGCTTTAATTAGGTATTGATTACTGTTATCTTGCGATCGTTAGCCAAATAGAGATAATTAGATGTCAATGTTTAGAATTCCGGGCTTGAATTTCGCTAGTATCATAAATTATTCTCCAAATTAAAGGGAAAAATTTAATGCTCCGAGCAGAATTAGAACCTGCGACATATGGCATACGCAGCTAATCGCTCTAGCCTCTACGCTATCGGAACAACCAAGCTCGGGCACGAAATCCTTCACTAGTTCCCTCTAACAACGCCTTAGGGAGGCGTCCTGCTCGGAGCATTAAATGTTTCAATTTTTACTTTAATTTGAAATTTGGAATTTTCGTTAGCAGCGTTACTGCCTAATACAAAATTAATAAAATATACTATCTTTCAGAGGTGTGCCAAACTATACTACATATGATATTCGTAAGTGACGGCCTGTTTAGCTTGTTGGTAGTGACTCTGCCTCCGAAGCTAGAGGTCCCGGGTTTGAATCCCGGCCAGGGCATTTATTTGTGCATTTTTCACGGATATTTGGTCTTGGGTCTTGGATGTTTTCTATGTATTTAAGTATGTATTTATCTATACAAGTATGTATATCGTCGTCTAGTACCCATAATACAAGCTTTGCTTAGTTTGGGACTAGGTCGATTTGTGTAAGATTGTCCCACAATAAAAAAAGTGGATAATATCGATGTTTTGAATTCCCTTTTCCGAACATCTCAATTGCCAATGTTTTGATTGTCGATTCTTATATAACATTTTATTACAACTACGAAAACGTAAGGTCAATTCTTATTAAAGTGTGCCCATTTTTTTTAAATCGCGGGTGTTATTTGTTGCGGTATAAAAAAGTGTTAGAGACGTTCTTAGTCACAGTAGTCACACAACTGGAAAAATGCAAGAATATCAATAGTATGGTCGTATAAAATTTGCCTACAAAGTTTCAATGTTTAATTTAACAAACTGTATAAAACTAACTCCATTCATAAAACAACTGTAACTTATAGAAAAGTAATAGACATTCACAAAGTCCAAAATAACTTCCACGGAAACTGTCTGATAAAGAAATAATATTCAAAAGTACCCTTAAAATAACAATTGAGTTCCTCTTAGAAGCTGAGAATGATTGATAGAGCCATCTTAAATATGGAAATACACATTTCCGCCTTCCATTGAAGCCTGTCGTTATTTTTAAAATGATTCTGATGTAAAAGAAATTTGGAATAACGATCTCATATACTGGGGTAACAAACAGAAGTCTCTTATTTTTTCTTAGTATTGGGAAGTTTGGTATTTAACCACACACGAGTATGGAAGAGACACATAACGTACTTTATAATATAATATTATATCACGCCTAAACCGCTTAACCGATTTAGACGAAATTTGGTATAGAGATAGTTTGAGTTCCGGGAAAGGACATAGGATAGTTTTTATTCCGGAAACCATTCCTTGGGAGTTGAAAAGGTGGTGGAAGTTTGTATGGACGAGCGATATTTAAGCCTGCGCCTATATAACAATTTAATAGCAATTATTTCTATAATATAACGAGTTGCACGCGAATGGAGTCGCATTGCGAAAACCCGAAAGATGTAAGAAAATTCAGGATTCCTAGTAAGAATCAACCGTACTCTATACTAGTTAATAATTCCTTATTACTGAAAATTCAATATTCCTTAATTCTGTAGAAAGAATGGGACGGTTTAACTTTACTTCTAGAAGTGTTCTAACAAAACTTTATATTCCGTCTTCTTTTAAGAAACCATTAACTAATGCAATTAAGACTTGTTTTAATTGTCATTAAGAAGCGACGAAATTACTTATTCCACGGCGTAATTTCAGAGCGAAGCTTTAATTAAGCAGCTATTTAGTAGTAACAAAAGAAATTACCGGCATAGCAGTTTGCTAAGCACCAACTATTCTCGGCTCGGTCGCTTGCCAACTTTCGTTAAAGTTAATGCCGCTGTAAAACCTTGTGTGTACAATGTTGATCAAAGAGAATGGTGGAATACCATAGTTGAATCTAAAATTTACTTCAATAAAGTGTACTAATTTGTCTTATTGCAACGCTTTTAGGTAATTACTTTCTGTAGTCAACTGTACTTGCCAGCGACTTCGTCCGCATGAAACCCCTGTTCTTTACAAAGTTCCGTTAAAATCATCATTTGAAGGGCTCAGCCGTTTTTATACGATTTAGTAACAATAGTAAACCATACAATCTTTCGCATTTATAGAAATAGTAGGATCTAAATTGTATATAATATCGTCTTCACATAATTTCCCGTCTAAAATACGTAACGTAAGCACATTTTTGTGGCACGTTATTTTGGTTGTAAAATTGTGTTCGGGCGCCAATTTTTCCAAACAGGAACACAGTCTTATAAAGGTCGTATTCACGCAAGAAAGCCTTATTACCAAACAACAGCCGAATCCAATTTCTGCGCAACAAAGAGATGCCCCTAACTGGCACAACACAATATTTATTACTGCAGTAACACTTTCCAGACGTCAAACATAACACTTATTTTGGCAGTTAATAAAAGCAGAGCTATTTTGTTTTTGATAGGAAAACCTTGTTTACGTTTGTGTCTGACTGCACGTGTGAATTTTTTGGAATTTAAGGGGTGAGTGTAGATTGTATGATCTTTATGGCGAGATATAAACACATACATCCATTTGTTTTGATTGTGATACTGAATCTGTGTGTATAATTTAGGGTTCGGAAACGCCCCTAGCATAATTTTGATTGTACCACTTGAAGCTTAACAATATGGTCTCTTCTTTGGTCTCCTGCAATATAGGCTACGCTTAGTGCTATAGAACCTGTCGTACTTTTAAAATTATGTGGCAAATGCATGTCGTAGATGTCCCTTATGAAGTGATTTGAATAAACAACGAAGAAGTTTTGTGTCTACGCCACGCAAGCCGCGGTATTTGGATGGGCAGGGATCGTAACGTAAACTTTCATTTAATGCCATTGTAACCTTTTGTAATGTCTGTATTTCCTATTAAGTCCGATTTACATGGTGCAAAAACTTACGCAATTTTCATCAATTTGCAGAACTGCAGGCTGTCGAGATAAAACGAGTACGATTGAACACTGCAATGTAATAGAAATCTCATACAAGCGCACTACCAAAATGTAAAGTTTGTTAAATCTGGCGCCCAACATGGGGCCAATTTAAACTTTGCTATAAAGTGTTCCTTTCTTTTTTTCTCATGTTCTACACACTGTTTTCAAAGGCCTATTCATTTTGTATGTGAATTACAGGCAATGTCTCCAGTTTAATGTTATTTTAAACCATATTTAACTTGGAATATTTAATTCACAATTCATCTATTGCACGATTTAAGATTTATATATAACACAAGTATATCCAACACGAAATTATATTATGATACATTTCACGCTTATGCTTCTCGAACACGATAATGATTTATACGGGAAAAAATATTCCCACCCGAGTCTAATAATGTCGTCGTAACGCACCATGATTACGTGAAAAACTTATGGTATGAAATATCATTTTATATTTAACAGAAGCTTTTCGGGAAATCATCGCGAGGAAACCGGTCTAATACCAACAAGTTCTACTTTCTCCATTTGGTTGGAAGGTTAGATGGCAATTGCTTGCATAAAACTACTACGCCTAGTCTTGGAATTAAGTGGTAAAGCAGACCCCGGGTTCCCTTAGGGTATCCTAAAGGCTCAACTCAACCGTGTAGACTCGGGCAAGAATAGGTCTACAGTTTCCCCCCGCCTATCTATGATGGAGAGTTGCATGCCATATTTTATATCACTTCAGGTCCTGACTCTACCATGTTTATATATTCTAGAAACTGCTACATTTGTTAAATGCAATCTAAATTTGTATAATAAAATTGATGACACACGAAAGCTCCCTGTAGGGTCTCAGTACAAAGGTGACATGCGTCATAAATTGTGTAAAACTGCGCTAGCTCGAAATATTATACTATGAATGGCACCTTTAATATATAATAAAATTCCAAAACCTATTAAAGAATTTACAGTACATATGGTGCTACTTTACCGCACGAGTGCGGTAATCAGCAGATTACGTGCATATGTCGAAACTTTAAAGAGCCATATGTACTGTAAAACGTTGTACGATACACGTGCGAACAGGTAATTCGCAACTCGTGTCGATTTAAAACACTCCCTTCGGTCGTGTTTCAATTTATCACCACTCGTTACGAATTTCCTGTTTTCTGCACTTGTATCGTAATGTACTATAAACATTGTAAAATTTAAAGAGACATTGACATTATTATTAATAAAAAAAAAGTTATTATAATGTTCATCAATTATTGAATGACGTTGACTTATAATTAAGAATTATGATATGATATTAATTTATTATTGATTATTATTTTAATATTTTTTTTCTCAACGTCACAACACTATCCTTTTATTACTTATTGCCTCTAAGTCTTGCGTTACCTTAATTTATGATGTACTTTGTTTAAATAATTAATGCATGATATATTATAAAACTATGCATGATAATTGAAAATTAATATAAACATGTTCGTACGCCTACCTGGCCAAACATAGTGATTCGCAATCCTATTTTGTAAGATCTCAACAATGTATACCTATGTTTTACGAATAAATACATTCTATTATTCTATTCTATTCTATCGTAAAAGGCGACTAAAGGTAAAGAGGGTCACCGGGGTTGCGAGGACACCACGTGGCGGGGACCACAGCACCCGACTATCAACCCCAGGGAAGGGACGTCGATTGACATGAGCCAAAAGGAGTAAATCGCAAGGGAGTGCGCCTGGAGTCCTCCGCATTAGAGCGCAGATGGCGGTCACCGTGGAGTTTTTAGTGGATAGAAATACCACATAACCCGGTCATTCCACGATGTACTTGGGGCGCAGGTTTTCTCCACGAAAAAAAAAGAAAGGGTCTCCTAAAGGCTAGGATGATGATCGCATTGAACGTTAACGCTTCTCGAGGCAAGATAAAGATTTATACGGTAAGGAATATTCCCAACTGAGTCTAATATCGTCACAAACACACCCTGTTTACGTGAAAGTGGGTCGTGTGTCAATTTGCTCAGTTTTGTATTGATCACGGTTACGTACAATGTTGACTACGTTGTAATTATCTTGGCATTGCATTTCACAAAGCTCAACTAAGATTTAGTGTTGTAATACTTGAACAGCTACAATGTACTGTCGATGAAATTGAATGTTTGGCATTTTTGGACTGTATGTCAATATAAATAGGATCCATTCAGGTTGTTAAGAGCCTGATTTAAATGAATGTTCAGCCGCGTATCATTCTCATATAAGCTTAAGTATCAAAATGTTGGTTGAATTTGCCGCTGGGTGGCGCTTTACCTACCTGCCAACAACGATTTCTAAATCGCGATATCAAGATTTTTCCTTCAATGATGACCTCTGGTCAGGAGATTTAGATTAATGTACCACTTAATAGTATCCTGTGCTTTGATTTAATACAGTGTGTTAGCGAGTATCAGAGCTATTATTTTGGGACCCCTCTGAACAATGTGTCTCAGGTTAAATACTACCTAATCTTTAAGTAGCTGACAGGTGACAAGATGAGACAGAATTTCTTGGAATCTTGCTGGATCGTGTGAACATAGTTTGAAAAACATTTGCAGATAAAGTTGCTTATTACATGTATAGTAATCATTTCTGCATACAGTGGCGGAATTAAAGGGTTTGTCACTTTTCAACTCTATTTAATACCGTTTACCTGTGTTGTAACTACATATAAACGAAACATTTCACTGTTATTTTGTCACACATTCGCTCCGTTTTTTGTCACCAAAATCCTGTTAAGCCTTGCATATTTATAATGTGAATGTTTAGACAGCGGCAGTGAGCAAACAGTCGCTTTGTCTCCCCTACTATGTCCCCTTTCTCACTAAATGATCGCCATAACTAGACCCCTAGATTAGTAGGAACTCTACGGAATCGGGGGGTCAGACATACACTGGAGATGTTTCTCGGAAGTGTGAATAAAAGCCTCGTCCGCAGACCGCGGCTTAGAATTAAATTTGGATTTCGGTAAAAACTTGGTACACCGCAGAAAACACGGGGTGGTAATACACCTACGTTTACGGGTGAGAAATAAAAAGATTAATAAGGAGAGTAAAATTTTCGAATTTATACTTTCGTGTGACGTATTTAAAATATACTACTAAAAAGATTCAACTGTGTCCTCTTGTTTCGCAAACAAAATCTCTCATAGAATTTATTGATTCGCAGAATTATTCATTTCATAGAAAGCTTTTTTCCGAAACAGTTTTTTAGCTAGGTTTTTGTGGTCATTGTGTAGAACTTATGCTAGCGGTATCGGCTCGTGGTAATGCTAGCGGTCCCATGATGCCCCGCTGAAACGACAGAGAGGGTTAAAGTCGCAGAGGTTTTAGTGGGTATTGGTGAGTCCCACATACCCCCCAGGCCTTCGCCGGGGGATGCGTAAATGCATTTCCTCAGCGTTACAAAAAAAGGTTACAACTGCGACCCTTTGTGAAAAAGATGCTTTCTATGAAATTAAAATTATAGGAAACATACATTCTATGAAACTTCTGTCTGCGAAACAAGGTGCAACCCGATTCAAAATTTGTTTCTGTCATTTCTGTCAAGCACTACGGGCAACATAGTTAGAATAGAAACATGTCCTCCGTAGTGACAATGAATACGTAATTCACTCATTATTATTTTTTCTTATATTATTATTATTTCCATTATTTGATATTCATGGTTGTAATTATATTCTGACATTTGACCATATTTGGCAGTATTTTGTGGTTATTTTATTGTTTTTCTATTAATAATTATATTCACATTTGACATTCCCTAGGTTAGCCAAGTCGTGTATACAAACTTAACATTTAAATCATTTTACATAATTGTGTGTTGTTTCTATTTTCTATTGTTGTTTTTTATATCTTTTTTTACGATCTTTTAGTGAATTCATTGTATTTCTTCGGCCTACTTCGCCGGTTGCATGAAACCACAATCGCCGTAACACGGGGTTAATTTTTAACTATACTCGTATATTAAATGATTAAAGATGCAAGAAATGTGCGAGGAAAAGGATACGAGAAACAATTAAGCAACAATAAGTTATTTATTTACAGCTTCTGACCAAAATAGGAATGAAAATGTTTAGTAACAGAAAATCTGACTCTCAGTACTACAAAGGCATGCATTTGAATAAAAAATGTTAAGAATATAAAAGTAAAAGTAGTTTATTCTTAAAATTGGCACAATTACATGCACATGAACGTCAATAAACTACCACCGTTTCGGAAAAATAAACCTCTGACACGAGAAGAACCGGCGTAAGAAACTCGGCGAGGTGTCATTTTTTCAACACAATATACATTGTATAGTTAAATATAAAATTACAGCGTCAGATACCACAAATCTACAATGCTACAGTAGAAAACCTATTTTAGTGTGTTCTGAAGCTAACTGGCAGGGATGCTATAAAAAAGATGTTGCTGTCTACTTGAATGTTAATACTGACGACATGATTAGCCTAGTTGGTAGTGACTCTTCCTCCGAAGCTAGAGGTCCCGGGTTCGAATCCCGGCCAGGGCATTTATTTGTGCATTTTTCACGGATCTTTGTTCTTGGGTCTTGGATGTTTTCTATGTATTTAAGTATGTATTTATCTATATATGTATATCGTCGTCTAGTACCCATAGTACAAGCTTTGCTTAGTTTGGGACTAGGTCGATTTGTGTAAGATTGTAAAAAAAAAAAAAACCAACTGTGTCTTTAAATTATTGTAATTTTTTTCGCAAAATTTATGAACTTTCCAAAAGGGGCTACAATAGAACGCATAGCGTACATGAAATTTGAGACAAAATGTCAGTATCGGGAAATGAAAATGGCCATGTGGGCATCAAAGTAGCTCCTGCTTAGCTGACTTCTTGGCACGTAAAGCTAAGCTAAAGGAAAAGTGTTTCTTATTTACTACTAGTTTATTTCAGTAAATCACTTCTATTGTCTGTTTCAGGTAAACGAGAAGTGACGGGAAGCCTTCGCTAGTGAGTCGATCCTAAGAGAGAGTGAAAGTGAGATTGAACTTTCACACATATAATTCCGAATCATTGATGTATATTATGTATATATCGACGAATCGGGAGGCCGAACAGACGTGTGTGAAGGCAGATCCGACATAGTGGACCGTGTGGGCGTACACGTGCAGGAATCCCCGAAATAAAAGTCACACAATATCACTTAATCACAGTTCTATTTCAATTAAGTCACAAACACCGAAACTATAACAGGATTGCAATAATAAATCTCGATTAAGAGCCAATGGGTTTGCAAGCGACCATCACGGGCGGGCCGCCATCAACGAATGACGTCCCGCTCCGTTATGACACTAACAACTCCATTCGGGGCTACCCGCTCTTAAAATAAATCACCTACATGTCAACGATTTTAACAACTACCCGCTTAAAAATTAACAAACTTGCCATCATTATTCGCAACTAACATTAATATCATTATTCGCAACTAACCGAATAATTGAATCACAATACAAATCATCGAACAAAATGAATTGCGCGCCGTCACGGCCGTCCTGCACTATCACACGTCCTCGTGTGTGCTGACATTGTTTTACTCCTCATCTGTGAACAAATAAAACACCCAATGTACATACAACTATAAGCTCGGTCATTCTGACTGCCACACACACAATAGATGAACTAAAACACCTATGCAATCTCGTTTGAATAATGCCATTTAGTCCACCAAGGCCGATGAATGCCACCGAGGCCCATTTATCCCAACAAAGCTATCTTATACCACCATCAAGGCTCATTCAGTCACTAAAATTTCATTTGCGACGAAAGTCTAATTATGCCACCAAGGTTGTCATTCGCCACCAAGGCTGTCATATGCCACCAAGGCTGTCAGTTGCCACCAAGGCTGTCATTTGCTACCAAGGCTCTCAGTTGCCACCAAGGCTGTCAGTTGCCACCAAGGCTGTCATTTGCCACCAAGGCTCTCAGTTGCCACCAAGGCTGTCAGTTGCCACCAAGGCTGTCATTTGCCACCAAGGCTGTCAGTTGCCACCAAGGCTGTCATATGCCACCAAGGCTGTCATATGCCACCAAGGCTGTCATATGCCACCAAGGCTGTCAGTTGCCACCTAGGCTGTCATATGCCACCAAGGCTGTCATTTGCCACCAAGGCTGTCAGTTGCCACCAAGGATGTCAGTTGCCACCAAGGATGTCAGTTGCCACCAAGAATGTCAGTTGCCACCAAGGCGGTCATATGCCACCAAGGCTGCCATTTGCCACCAAGGCTGTAATTTATCACCAAGGCCACTATGTACTACCAAAGTTATCTAGGGCATGATATTACATTCACAAAAAGAACCTATATGAACTAAGTTAGAACCGAACTACCGTTAAGAAACAAAACCACTATTGTACTCACCAGCGCCGTCAGGGCATCCTGGCCATATTATTTTAGATATTCTCCAAGCCGGTATTCAACAGATCTTTGATTTTACTACGGACGACTAACCTTTCATCAGTAGCCAGCCACTATCTATGGTCGTCGTTGTACGTAACGGTGCGGGTCAGCTGCACCCACAGACCATATAGACGCCGCAAACGCGATCAATAGTATGGAATAGGATCGTGTCAATTTTTACGTGCCTTCTATGACGTCACGTAAGCAAGCGTTTAGTGATGTCCAATACTACCTCCGCGTTAAACCGATTCAAAGGCGCCGCCGTCGGTTTAGTACCCAGTAGGCCTTTGCGGTGAGAGGACGTACGCAGCCCGCCCGCTTTAGTTTACGCTCTGCATTTTAATTCAAAATTCAAGTCATTAACCTATGAATTTACGTTAATACGTCTGTTTTAAGCATACAAAATGCTCCGTAATAATAAATCGATAGTTTATATTTGATTTTCTATCGATTATTTTATCGATTATACTTCGAGTTTATAGACAGACAATAAAAAAGTAATTAAAAGATTACTAGTGGCTCTGTGAGTTGTAGGCATCACAATTTTATTTATTCAAATTTAAAAATTTCCACAAACTGACACGACAAAGAAATTCTATACAATTATCGAACCAGCTCGCAAAATATCACGAGAATCGGTTGAAAAAAATACGAATTGTAAAGGAGAACATCCGGACAGACAGACAGACAGAATTTTTGTCAAAAGCTGAAACGGAGACGCTTCGCTCGCTCGGTCAACAAGTTAGAGATTTTTTTACACGATTGCCCAAAAGAAGGAATGCAATGTTTTTATAACAACAACCTTTTATCGATGCAAAACTATAGTTCATTTCACAGAGGAATAGATATAATGAAAATAAATATTTTATAGTGCATTTTTTTGGAAAGCATTAAATACGTGAAATAGTGAAATAAATAAGTGCTTAGTGGTTATTAAATAAATGCAATTAAATGATTACATATTCTTCTTCGCTTAATGCCCTGATACCTTTTTACGTATAGTCAACAATCAAATAAATATTCCACTAAGTACTTTATGAAAGAAGATCCCTGCTTCTGTGACGCTTAAGAATCTAATGCTAAAAATATTATTTTATTAAAATAATTAAATATTTTGTATGTAAAAGAATAACATTATTGTACAGTAACTATCCTTAATTATCATTGTCCGTCACAAAAATCGATTATAAATCGAACTGCACAGTGACATTGCATTAAACATCGCAGTGTACATACAGCACTACTCACTTTAAATCAACAGATAATGAGAAAATCCTTACTACCATACAACGTGAAGATATACGAAATAATCGTTTGCTTCAATATCCATTGCGGCCTGCAAATAACAGTCCTTAAGTATAGTTTAAAGCAGAAGCCGCAATGGATGGCGTACTTCGAAAATATACTATGTGTGTAAATATTTTGGTAGAAACGACACGACATCACTCCAAGTTGAAAATAATTAAATTTAAATTAAATAAGGGGAAATTAATTAGAAAAAAAAATTACTCATGAAAGGAAACGTCACCGTTTACTCGACTAACCACTCTTGTTGAATCTGAATAGTTAATTACGGGACAGTGTAGCATTTTCTAGTGCAGCAACAAACGTCTGACAGTTAGAACGACAGGAGCGCAACTGAGCGGCAAATGGTGCACCGCACCATTTAGATACACGCGAAGCACATCTAGGGGGCATCTAGGTTTATCTAGGTCTGTGGCTGCACCTAATTTCTAATTGCCTTGTGTTAACTCACCTGTTGAAGTTCGTTCTATAAAGAAGTCCGCATTCTACTCAAGTGACGTAAGTTGATTACCCCGACAGTCACTAGGAATATCGGCATCAATGTTTTAAAACTCATTTACTTTACAAATCATTACAATCTTGGTTTTCTTAAAAGTAAACCAGATTTTGCCTTAATACAGTCGTAAAACCTAGCGATAACATGCACATGCTCTGTCCTACCATGATATGGTGAAGATGCACTCATCGGGAACGACGTGGAGTCATTGAGATACAAGGGTATATTGACAGTAGCATATATTTGAATACTGCGCTGTAAACTAGATCGACCAATACCTATCAGCTTAACTGTTTTTTTTATTTTTGTCACTTACCAGAGAATTTGTCAGCTACACTTTTGTCTGATAAGAGAGGATTCAGCACCGGAATCAAAACAGAATGAATACTTCTCACCGTTATCAGTGCAGAGTTGGTATGGGACTGGCTGGATGGTGCAGATATCCAGTCGTCGCTCTACAACCGTTTCGCTTGCTTTGTTGTCTGTCTTCGCGGCGCGTCGATACGTGGCCTTGCTCGCCGCAGCAGTAACAGGTAATTGAAGATGGTTTCTTCGGAACATCCAGATTTCTTAACGTTGATGCTTGCGTTGACTCCGTCGTGTTATTTTTAGTATGGCACTCGTTACAGATATAACACCTCCGAACTGGATCCAATCATGATCGTTTAGCCGGTTTATCTTGCGTTGAAGGTCCTCTTTTTCGATACGTTAAAGCCATGAATTCTTGTTGCAATTTCACACGCCTATCAATTTCCGTGGTGAATGTTAGTCTTTGTAGTCGAGTTTCAATTTTAGATGCATATGCTAACGTTACAGCAATCGCAATCTGTTCTTTCGACAAGGAACGCCATCCATTCATTAGTGTGCTCAGAAATCGATTAGCGTATGGTGCCAAACATTCACCGTTTTTTTGGGCTTTCGTTAAACAGCCTGGATAACGTAGCAGAAGGCGTTTGACATAATCAAACTGGGCTAGAAACATATCTTTTAACTGAGACCAGGTTATCTCAGTAAAACTATTCTGAGCCAGCCATGACGCTGCAGTGCCTTTGAGTGCCCGACTAAGGGCGATAATTAAGCTGCTAATAGATAGTTCTCTTTCTTGCATGCATAAATCAACAGTAGCGCACCAAGCTCGAGCATCGGTGTCTTAAGAGTCAGGGTTCAATTCAGGAAGAACTAATTTAGGATCCTTGGTATTTGGTTCCTTGATTGTACGAATCAGTTCCATCATTTGACGTTGTTGCATTTCAAATAACAACCTCCTCTCAGTACTACATTGAAAATTATTAACAGCGCTCTGAACTGTAAGATCTTCCTGCGCCGTTTCTGGTAGCCGCACTTCTGATATCGACGAATCGGGAGGCCGAACAGACGTGTGTGAAGGCAGATCCGACATAGTGGACCGTGTGGGCGTACACGTGCAGGAATCCCCGAAATAAAAGTCACACAATATCACTTAATCACAGTTCTATTTCAATTAAGTCACAAACACCGAAACTATAACAGGATTGCAATAATAAATCTCGATTAAGAGCCAATGGGTTTGCAAGCGACCATCACGGGCGGGCCGCCATCAACGAATGACGTCCCGCTCCGTTATGACACTAACAACTCCATTCGGGGCTACCCGCTCTTAAAATAAATCACCTACATGTCAACGATTTTAACAACTACCCGCTTAAAAATTAACAAACTTGCCATCATTATTCGCAACTAACATTAATATCATTATTCGCAACTAACCGAATAATTGAATCACAATACAAATCATCGAACAAAATGAATTGCGCGCCGTCATATATATAGATATTCACTAAGGATTATAATCAGAATTCCATTTGCGGCCAAAATACAATCGTGCAATTCTGCTTGTCTGTGGCCTTGCGCATCGCTACAAAATTAAAAAAAAAAACACCCGATAACAAACATACACAAGAACCATTTCAAGACTTTCGATTTAAAATACCGGGCTAAAATTGGTTCATCCGTTTGGAAGCTACGATCAACCACAGACAGACACACACATACACATTATTTTTTCCCTAAATTTGTTTTTTTTTTTGTGTATGGATTCTGGAAGGTTCGCAGCGCGCATGTGACACCCCTAGGAGTTGCAGGCGTCCATAGGCTGCGGTGGCCGCTTGCCACCGGGCGTACGCTTGTTTGCCACCCACGTGGTATTAAAAAAAATGAATTTTCGTTAGCAATGTTACTTGCTTAATACTACCCTACTTTCGGTGGGGGCGTTAAAATGGGCCGCAGGGTATTATTGCCTACTACCTACCCATAATATTGCCACTATGTAAACTGAAATGCGCCCTAATACAGCCAGAACATTTTGAATTGTAAAGTGGCGTAATAAAGTGTTATAATGGTGCAACGCAGACCGCAACTTTGTCCTTTCCGGTCTGGTCCGGTCCGTTTCGTGCGACCGCGGTTCTTGCGGTGGCTCTTAGTAAAGTCCACTTTAGCTATATAAATGTATTTCCCTCATTATTTCCTGCCTAGTTGGATCCTGCCTACGAAGCAGGTCGACCCGGATTCGAATCCCGATCAGGGCGTTTAAATTCTTAATTCTTGGATGTTTTCTATGTATTTAAGTATCTATTTGTCTATAATAGGAATGTTATATCGTCGCTTAGTACCCATTGTACTATAACTATAAGCCTTGCTTAGTTTGGTAATAGGTCTACTCGCATAAGATTTGCCACAAATATTGAAATTCCTTTCTTTATACATATTTACTGCGCCTGTACTTCCTAAGGCTTCTTCATGACTTAGCGGGACGGTATCGGTAGTTTCTAATTTACCAAAATCTTAACGATATCGTACAGATTCCTTCACTTTTAAATTTACTGACAGTAAATTGCAGACAATTTGGACTGTAGTTAATTATTTAATTAGTACTGCACCCATACCGCTTCGCCTCCGCCACAGTCACTGTAATTCTACATACATACACACATACATATACTGACGCCTATATTCCCAAAAGGGCAGAGCACACGAACATTGATTTCAGTGCCACTTTTAGCAATTGTAGGTTTATAAATGGAGAAAATGCGATAATTAGTCACAGTAATTCTTTATTTCAGACCAGGTTTATATACAATACGATACAAATTTCAATTTCATTACATCAGTCTGAAGTCTAAGATAAACAGGACATATTATAATCAAACACTACATTGCCTACATACAGTAAATTGGCTTGTTTTACAGAATTTCCTGCCGAATTTTCAAATTTCATTCCACTAACATCCTTGACTTTTGACAGAGCGAGGCGCGACCTGCTACAGATTTCATGAAAGTGTTAATTATTCACAATGCGTATGACGGAAAAATGCGGCCAGCTTTAATATTACAGGGCCGCCATTTTACAACTGGCAATTTCATTTCAACCTTATCAAAGCCATACCATAAAATGCGGCAACATTGCCTATGTTACTTACTTACTCCTCTGCGACTTAAAGTGTGTCTTGGCCTTAAAAAATGAGTGAACGCCACTGATCCCGATCCTGCGTCATTTCCTTCCACGAATCAACTTGAAGCTCGCATAGAGCGACCTCCACAGCATCGGCCCAGGTAGGCTCTTTTGACGGCACGGTCGTCACCCATTCGCTCTACTTAGATGACGAAGCCAACGAAGTCGATACGCTTTCGTTACCCCGATGACATTCGGTTCCGCGACAAGATCTTCAATTCCGGCCTATGTACGCCACCGGAGTCAAAGGAATTCGAACCCTCCATACAGCTAGACTTCGTATCAAAACGGCAGCGGCAGAGCGGGCGGCAGCCGACCGGAGCCGACCGGCTGCCCGCAACCCATTGAAATATGAAATCTAACTTCTGTATGGAGGGTTCAAATTCCTTTGACTCTAGTGGCGTGCGCGCCGACTCCAGCCGTTTGGTGTGAATCGTCCATTAGGCTAACTTTGTTTATACAAAAAGCAGATTTATCACTAAATGGTTGCATATTTTACTACAGACTACTTTTCTCTAAAACAGCTAAGTATTTCACTATAGTACCTATACAAAGTTAGGTTGCCTGTATTTTATGGTATGATTAATATTATAAATGCGAAAGTAATTCTAATAAAATTACTGTTTAAGGGTATTTACCATTGTACATTACATTTTTTTAAACTAACTCTGTCTGTCTGTGTATATGGGCATAGAGATACTTTGAGACTCCGTGGGGACATGTGATAGATTTTATTCCGGAAATTGTTGTTTAAGGAAATGAAAAAGGGGTGGAAATATCTATCGGAGAGCGACAGTAAATCTGCGCCTAAAATAGTATGGTTAAGGAAATCACTGCCGGCAACACAAATAGGTTCACGTCCATACAACTTTGTTCCTGTATACTAGAGGGCGTGGCCTGGCCGTGAATGAGTTAATAATTTACAAAATGCAAATAAATTTGACTGCAACTTACTCACACAGGCTGGGACCAACTACAATTAGGGCACTAGCGAGAGAGCAAGCGCGAGCAGCAAAACAATTTTAAAACTTTTACTGCAAATAATTTGGTAGCGCTACGCTTGTAGCTGATAACATGTGATAACCCGTATATAGTGAAAAGCGCCTATGAGACGAGCGCCCACCAGGCGGTATCCCGGCACTGAAAGTGATCAGTACAGTACGCCGCGTAGCAGGATTGGAACTTAGTTTATCATGTTAGATTTGTTTTTTGATTTGGTCAACTCATCATAATCGTCATCATATCAGCCGAAGGACGTCCACTGCTGTTCATAGGCTTTCCCCAAAGAGTGCCACAATGACCGGTTCTGTGCCACCCGCAACCAGTGGACTACCGCGACCTTTTCTATGTCATCAGTTCACCTTTCGGTATGTGTTCTCCAACTCGAGAACCTTTTCGCCCGAACGGCCATCGGTTCTACGTGCAATGTGCCTCGCCCAGTTTAACTCGGTTGGAAAAAAATATACCTTTATTAGGCATGTATTGGACTAAGCTATGGACCAATACGAAGAACTAAATGTTAATCTATGCCAATAATCAGTTTCATCAAAAATAAATGACGCTTGTATAGCTGCAGAAACTTAGCAAATTCTTGCAGCTTTATTTAACAACAAAGACTGATGTTTAGGCACTGGTCCCACCGCCGACGAGCGATAAATGAGTAGAATTTAATACTAGAAACGAGTGGGCGAGCGGCGAGAAGGTACTGTTTTTGTATGTGCTTATCGCTTACTCGCCGGCGGTGGGACCAGTGCCTTATATTAATCGAAATATTATTATTAGTACCTACTTATCTACTTGAACTTTGAATACACACACACACACACACAAAAACAGTACAAGTAACTGAGTTCTAAATCGTAAAGAGTCCATCGGCGGGGCGTCGCTATTCTTTAACGGAGCTTTGCAGATTTATACCTTAAGAGAATAGCGCCATCTCTCGGGATTAAGTGAACCTAAATTATCCGTAAATGTTACTTTGTTGTTAATTGAGTACAGTTGAACGAGCAGTGATGATACAGAGATCTTAATAGGTATTAAATTTCACTCCAAGAGCATACAATGGCTGTAACTCTCATGTTATCAAAACAAACAAACATTGTCTATATATAACGTCAAGTCATTATATTACTTATCTATTCACAAAGCCATATAATCACACATATTCTGCGTGCAAATAAAGACTCTGCAGCGTTAGGTTTAGAGTTCAAACTCCAAGCAGACGCTAATTTGACAGCAAAAGACGTATTTCGATACGAAACGCACATCGCTTACGACCTTTTCAACAAATCATCTGTGTAGCGTTCACGAGTTTCACGTCTACAGAAGCCGACTTACTTTGCTGCGTTTGTTATAAGGTCGAAATTCGAATGACAAAAAAGTCGTGGAGAGGCTAAGTACGAAGGGGTTGTTAAATACCATTGTTACGTGATATGCTCTAATTAGTTACATGTGCGATTGGTTTTGGGTCGCAACTTGACTGACTTTAGTTTTGATTGCGTTAGTTACGAGTTTAAGTTGGACAAGAGGACTTTGTCTTTTAAGCGATCCTACTTGGGTACAGTTCACTAGATCAGTGTTTACCATTTAGTAAATCAGATAACTTGTAACGTTGATAGAGTTACCGTCGCAGTCGCGTCGTACATTCAACTCAACAGCAAATGTAGATCATTTTAGTACTTTATCGCACTGACACTAGTGACAAGGTACTAAAATGATCATCTACTTTTGCTGTTGACTATACTATACATACTTTTTTTAAACTAATTAAGAAATATGTAGTTACGGTGCCCCTCCAGCAAAAAATCTTCATTTTTCTTTTATCGTTAACTCATGCAATAATCTTTATTTTTTACCGACTTCAATAGAAGGAAGTACTCAGTTCGTCTGCATGTTTGCTTGTTTTTTTATGTATGTATGTTCCCCGATAACCCTTGACCACGTAGGCCGATTTAGATAATTCTTTTTTTGTTTCAAAGCAGGTACCCCGACATTGGTCCCATATAAATTTGGTGTAGGTCTGATTATGGGATCTAGGAGGAATCGAGGGAACTCCTCGAATTTGATAGGCACGCATATGCCGATTTCGGTATTTTCTGTAGGTAATCAAGCATTGGCTAACGGGAACCACAAATTGTGGCATAGCAAGTACAAAATTGATTTTGTTTTTTTTGTGTAGATTATTTATTACTTCTGACATAATAGTCACACAGATTTTTTGGCACCTATTTTTCGGCACCTATCTCGTAGCCAGCTGTCTGAACCTATCACTGTGCTTTTTAATAAGTCATTGAGGACAGGTATCATGCCAATCCTCTGGAAGCAGTCGTATGTGACCCCTGTTTTCAAATCCGGAGATAAACATGATGTCCAGAATTATAGACCTATTTCGAAGCTCAACACGGTACCCAAATTGTTTGAAAAGATCATCTATGACCAGATATTTCCAATTCTCAGACCATATTTAGTAGTAGAACAGCATTGTTTTCTTAATTGTAAATCGACGGAATCAAATTTATGTGAATTTATTGATAGAGTTTTTTGTGGTATGGACGAAGGCTATCAAGTGGACGTCGTGTACACGGATTATTCAAAAGCCTTTGATAAAATATCCCATTTTTTACTTTTGCGAAAACTAGAGTCCGTGGGCGTTCATGGGGATCTCTTGCGCTGGATAACCTCATACCTGCGAGATCGTTGTCAGGCTGTAGCGGTAAAGGGTTTTTGCTCGAATTTTATTCCTGTTCCCTCTGGCGTTCCCCAGGGTTCCCATTTGGAGCCTCTATTTTTTAATATATTTATTAACGACGTTACATTGCTTTTTAAATCATCCACTTGTCTTCTTTATGCAGATGATAAAAAGATTATAAAAGTAGTTAAAAACATAAAAGATTGTCACGCGTTGCAGGATGATTTAAACCGTTTTTATGACTACTGTACAATAAATTGTTTGCATTTAAATGTAACAAAATGTAATGTTATAACGTTTACCAGAAAAAAAAATTATACATTTTGATTATCATCTTAACAATGAAATTTTACATAGAGTCACCAAAGTCAAAGATTTAGGAGTCCATTTGGACAGCAAATTATTGTTTAGTGACCATGTCGAGACCGTAACAAAACGAGCTTTTAAATTACTAGGATTTATTTTAAGAACTGGCAGAGAGTTCAAGGAGGCTAACACTTTGAGGATACTCTTTAACTGTCTGGTTAGACCTATTCTGGAATATGCATCGACGGTATGGAACCCAAATTACAAGCATTATATAGATAGAATTGAGAAAATCCAAAAAAAGCTCGTCAAACACTTGAAATATAAAGCCTGCATGTCTAACCTAACGTTTAACATTGAGAACACGGTTTCCCTCGAAGGCCAGCGCGCATTGAGAGATCAAATTTTTCTGTACAAAATTATAAGAAATGAAATTGACTCTCCGTACTCAACAAGTAAAATTAATTATAAGACTCCTCGATTGAACACACGCAGTAACAAACTCTTTCATATTCCCTTCACTCGAAAGAAATATATATCAAACTCCTTCTTTATTAGAACTTGTAAGTCATATAACAATAATTTCTCACATGTTGATATATTTAACCTCACATTAGATAAGTTTAAGCATGAAATATTTAACGCCTTGAATGTATGATACACTGTAATGTATGTACCTTGTATTTGTTATTAGTTTACTAACGCAGCATAATTACTTATTTAAAATGTTATTTATTGCTTTTTTTTTGAGGAATTTCCTCCCTCGGACGCTCCGGTTGTGGAATGAGCTCCCTGCCGAGGTTTTCCCGTCGGACTACAGTATGGATTATTCAAGAAAAAAAATATATAAATGAAATATAGTAGATATGGGTATAGCTTGAGACCGCAGGAACGACGTGGGATATACTTTATCCCGCAATTTATACCTAAAGCGGGTGAAAAATCGCATGGAAATTTGTATGGGTGAGCTATATAATATATTTACCACCAATTTTATAATATATTTACGCCTGCGCCTAAATAAACGTAATAGCAATTAGTACTCAAAGGCGTTATCGATACTACGAGGATTAAATCGCGGGCAAAAACTAGTTTCATAAATATATCATTGTAAAGTAATAATAATAATAATAACCACCGGTAGCTTAGGCCCTGCCTCGCTGCCGGCGGCACCCTAGGTTAGGTTTTTATAATGATTTTATGTTTAGTATTTATAGTTATATATTTTACTTTTATAGAAATATTGTAAAAACCAACCTAAGACGAGAAATAAATAAAGTGAATAATAATAATAATAATAATAATATTGGGGGACAATCTTACACAAATCGACCTAGTCCCAAACTAAGCAGAGCTTGTACTATGGGTACTAGACGACGATATACATACTTATATAGATAAATACATACTTAAATACATAGAAAACATCCAAGACCCAAGAACAAATATCCGTGAAAAATGCACAAATAAATGCCCTGGCCGGGATTCGAACCCGGGACCTCTAGCTTCGGAGGCAGAGTCACTACCAACTAGGCTAAACAGGTCGTCAAAGTAGATACAGAGATAAGTAGATACAAATACAATTTGAAAGTAGCTGTCAAATACACAATGTCCATTTCTAATTCCACCAATTTACTAGTTACAGAACTTTCGCACTGCAACCGACTTCAAATATCAGATTCAATTTACCAACAAAACTTTGTAATTAAAGCTGAAAGGTAACTTACCTACTACAAACGGGGTGTGAGGGCTCAGGTGTGGTCGATTCAGCTTCAAAGAGACTCGCAAATCTCGACAACCCTGTGACATAAGCTATTTTGGATTCGGGCGCTAAATGTTGTGCGCTAAAATGACGTTAGTACTTAGATTTCAATAGCACTTACGCTCTTTTAGATGTGCTGTTTGATCAGGTCAAGGTTCAGACGGCACGCACCTTAACGCTAGGAACGACATTTGTAAATGCAAAAGGTCCTATCCGCTTTAAAATGTACACTAAACTTAGAGGTTTTGTAAGCGGGCCGCGTAAAGTCATTACCGTAATGCGTATAATGCCTTGTTGTGTGATGCCATTTGGGATTTTTGCGTGGATTTTCTAGTGTTGATTTAGTGGGGTAGTTTGGATGTCCTTTGGGTTTTAGGACGGCTGACTCCAAGACTTACGCATTTAAACCTTTTAACAATTCCTCGTTGCCATATATTTTCATTAAGATTTACGTTTGTTCGCAGAACCGAGCTTACTGCGGAGTTAGCTCGGTTCTCCAAACAAACGTAGTTTCGCTCTCATTTTAAAATGCCATG
The DNA here is from genome assembly GCA_905163555.1 of Notocelia uddmanniana. NCBI lineage: Eukaryota > Metazoa > Arthropoda > Insecta > Lepidoptera > Tortricidae > Notocelia > Notocelia uddmanniana. Next base: position 14,506,202 of record LR991075.1, on the reverse strand, counting down.
CTAGAACAACATGAAACTTTGTATACTCAATGGGATGGGATGGGGAATAATTCAGAAAACACTTTTAAATTTCTAAAACTAATCGATTATTATAAGTTGATTTAATGATGTGTATATACCTATAGTGGTCGCTAATGACCATAGATGTTTGAGCGACCTTAAATAAAAAAAATAAAAATTGGGATCGGGCATATCTAGGTCGGAAATTAGTTTTTGTTGCTTGAAATTATAATGAAAAAAAATACAGCGATTATTAACGTTTTCATACAAGTCGTAAAAACTCAAATACTCGCTGTATTTTTTTCTATTATAATATCTACAATTTCTAGAAACGGAAACTAATTTCCGACCTAGATATGGCGGCTCCCATTGTGTATACAAAGTTTCATGTTATTTCAGCAAGGCGTTTTAAAATGTGAACGAAACTACGTTTGTATGGAGAATCGAGTTCAGCCGAGCGTAATGGGGACTCTTAAAACGCCAACTTCCTAACGCACAAATAATGCCCTGGCCGGGATTCGAACCCGGGACCTCTAGCTTCTGAAGCAGTGTCACTACCAACTAGACTAAACAGGTCGTCAATTGTGACTGTACTTCATTGGATTCATGTTGGATTGTGATTGTACTTCAGCAGACTAATCGATTAAGCAAACAGACGATACAACTCTATTTGTATTTGAAAATCCATTGCTTCGGGAATATCTGTTGCTTAATATAGGCTCAAATTTAGTATTTATGCCGAGAAGCACTCATGGATCTCTGTATCTTTGTTCATTCTTTTACATACATATGATAATTTATTGGGTTGTAACCCGTAATAATAGTTACTTATATGGAATAGTCATGGAGGATTTAAGTACAATGCTCAATGACCTCAGTAAAGCCTCCGAGCGAGTTGGTCTAAGGATGAACATGGATAAGACGAAGATAATGTCAAATGCCCATGTAGCACCAACTCCCGTAACAATCGGCCACTTTACGCTCGAAGTTGTAGACGATTACATATACCTAGGACAGACTGTCCAGTTAGGTAAGTCCAACTTCGAGAAAGAGGTTAATCGTCGAATCCGACTCGGCTGGGCAGCGTTCGGGAAGCTACGGCACATCTTTTCGTCCAATATTCCGCAGTGTCTCAAGACGAAAGTCTTTGACCAGTGTGTGTTGCCAGTGATGACATATGGTACTGAAACGTGGTCGCTTACTATGGGCCTCATAAGAAGGCTCAAAGTCACCCAAAGAGCAATGGAGAGGGCTATGCTGGGAGTTTCTCTGCGTGATCGCATCAGAAATGAGGCCATCCGCAGCAGAACCAAAGTGACCGATATAGCCCTTCGAATCGCTAAACTTAAGTGGCAGTGGGCGGGGCACATAGCACGCAGAACCGATGGCCGTTGGGGCGGAAAGGTTCTCGAGTGGCGACCACGTAGGTACCGGAAGGCGTAGCGTGGGCAGGCCCCCCACACGGTAAACTGATGACCTGGTAAGGGTCGCGGGTGTCCGCTGGATGCGGGTGGCGCAGGACCGGTCATTGTGGAAGTCTTTGGGGGAGGCCTATGGCCAGCAGTGGACGTCATTCGGCTGAATGATGATGATGATGATATGGAATAAATACAGAAATAAAAACAAATTCCATCTGCTACGGTTTCGCTTCCTTCGCTTCCATAACATTCCTCTTACATGCTCGTCAGCTTAGGGCTTACTCGCGACCTGTCATGAACTTGTTAAACTTGAAAAACAACGCCGTATTCCGGGTTTTCACTGTCTTTCCTATCGCACGTAAGAAGCGGTATCAGCATTTATAAATAATACAATTGAACCTTTCTTTTCCTTTACAGATCTCAATCTAACCTTTCTTGAAAAAATATACCCTTTGAATAACAAACAAATACATGATATCACATTTTGAGCCGTTTCACGATTGAAATAAAGACCAAACTGGTGTAAGGTGAGCTTGTCCCGTTTTATTTACGATCAGAGTTTGAGTTTTAGAATTCGGCAGCTATTGACCTCAGTATCGACCCTACGTCATAATGTATGCGGGACCAAGCAAATCTTGTTGAAAGTTTGATAGCCTCAAATATTTGTTTGTCGCTGGGAACAGATGTCACTGTAGCCACGCGGTGGCGCGCGACATCAAGAGGTTGTATGTGCGTAGCGTACCACTGGGTTTAAAAAAATCTTATTCACAAAATATCATCATCATCATCCTAGAGCGTTCGTGGCCCAGCGGCGCCCGCGTACCGCGTGCGGTATGCGAAGTTAAGCAACGTGGGCGCAGGTCGGTTGTCGGATGGGTGATCGCTTTAAGTGGTTACTAACTGAGCGCTCCCGTGCTTTGGAAGGCACGTTAAGCCGTTGATCCCGGCTGCTATCTACGACAGCAGTCGTTAAGCCAAGATAGAGGCCTTCGGGCGGCTTGAGAACTTCTAACAGTCAAGTTGCCCACTCACTTGACATAATAATAATAAGTTTTATTTATTTAAAGTAAACATGTTTAACGATGATGTGGAGGCCTCCTAGTAGGTGTTTATTCACCTGTGTCAGGAGGTCTCGCTCTTCCCGATTTGGTACATATATTGTTTAGAAAACATAGGGGCCGAAGTTGCACCACGTCCGTAGGGAGAGTACCCACCGTTACCCTACACGTGACCCCTGAGTGGTGCTAAAAGTGCAACAAACTGGCAACCGTACTAGGCTTCTCGAAGATCTCACGGTTCGAAAATAAATGCCATACGATTATTATTATTATTATCATCCTAGAGTTATTCCCAGTACAGTTGCACCCTGAGGAATGCCTATGGCCCGCTATCTAATCCCAAGAATTATCTTAGGCACTAGATTTTACGGAAGCGACTGCCATCTGACCTTCCAACCCAAGGGAGAAACTAGACCTTATTGGGCTTAGGCTTGTCAAGTGAGTGGGCAACTTGACTGTTAGTTATCAAGCCGCCCGAAGGCCCCCAACTTGACTTATTCACAAAATATCATTTGATATTTTACAGAAGTTTTTTGTTAAAGGAAAACAGCGTGAAGATACCAGTTGAACCATAAAAAGGTCAAGTTTACCCTCCGAGTTGGAAGGTCTGATGGCTCGTCGCTTTCGTAACTCACTCTCTTGTGTCGCTGCATACCTAAGTCAGCTGTCAACACAGGGAATCATCAAGTCAGTAATGGGTACGTAACACGCTTGTGGTAATTCTGGAGTCTCAGGCGTGGGATTAGGTGTCAGAGTGCGTAGTAACGGTGTAAACAGCATCTAATCCCTTGGGAGCATATGCTCTCGTTTTACGAAAGCATATACCATCAGATGGTATAAGTCCATCAGATTCTGACCTTCCTACCTAGAGAGATTACATTTTGTTGGGACTAGACCGGCTGCCTCACGATCTTTTCCTTCACCGAAGAGCTTAACATAGTGATTCGCTCGAGAATTGGTAATGAAGTTTATATCCTCCTGTCCGTTCCCTTTATCCACGAGAGAAGCTTGTGCCCAACAGTGGGACGTAAATCGGCTGATGATGATGATGATCCCGATAGAATGTGTGGTTCCATATAGCTATGCAAAGTATCTGTCTATGACGGGCTATTAGCTGATACATTGTAGATTCAACAGTTGGCATATAGGCAAGTTTCCGAAACCGCTCCGTCAATACAAACCTTCACTTACTAATTTGTCACATTGACATCAGATACACTCACAACCACAATCTGAGATTCTAATGCCTAAACGGCTTAGCTTCAATTTTCTTCACGCTATTCGCGTAAATTGTAATGACCTATTTTATTGTATTATTATTTTTATTATTATTATTATTTGTTTCTCCTTTGAGATTCACGGGCCATTACATCCCGGTCTTTTGATAGGCTTGCGTGGGGATACAGATCCAACACGTAGAGGCCCTTTGGAGAGTTTTACTATGTAATACACCTGCTACAACCCATTCACGGGTACATCAATAGATACCCGTGAACCGGTCCCAGCAGGCGTTGGGACTATTGTAAATAAAATGAAAAGATTACTGGGCTATGGTGTTGAAGTTTGGCTGGTCAAGAGATTGGGCTATTACTAAGGTTCCGGACACCTGCCATAACAATGCTTACACCGTTATCGAGGCAGGTGGTGACTCGCCGCTGCCTAGATGGGCCCCTGAAACTGCCGTCGTAAACACGGCCAGGAGCAACATCGGTGTGAGCGGCTCAGGGTGTGGAGAGGTGTGCACCGCTTTCTACCCAGTGGCTGTTAACAGCCACCGTGCCCACTGGCGACTTATGCAAGTTTCACTTCCACCCTGCGAGCATATAGCTCTGACGACTCCTCTCTGGACGGCCAATGAAGGCAAGCCAGAGCCGAGAGTCCTGCGGGTCCCCTTGGGGTTCCACTCCGACCGACGAAGACACGCCGGAGACGGAGACCCTGACCGACTCTCTGGAGCACTCGGGTCCGTGGGGTCGTCACTTAATTATTATTATAGCCTTATTTATTTCCTTAATATAATATAATCATACAATATAAGTTTCAGTAAACATTTAAAGTAATATTTCATATTAAGGACCTCTCGTCGAGTGAAGGCCTCCTCCATTTTCCTCCAGATTTTTGGCGGTGGTAACCCAGTTATTATTGCCTGCTGTTTTTTTTATTTCGTCTGCCCATCTCTCAATAGGTCTACCTCTATAGCGTTTGCCAGGCGGTCCTGTCCAAACTGTGACTTGTTTTGTCCACCTGTCTTCCTGCATACGGGCGATATGACCTGCCCACTTCCATTTTTGTTTCCTACAATGTTCCAGAGCATCTTGTACTTTTGTGATTTTCCGATATATCAGTATTTCGTTTTATTATCTAATCTTTTTAACTTTAACATAAAACCATAACTTTATTGTATATTTACGCCTAAATATTTGGTTTATAGTGATTATAGTAGTCGTTTTGCCTTATGCCTTACGCCTTTGACGTATGTCAGTGTCACAAGAGGTCCGTCGCAGTTTTTTTTTGGTCGCGTTCAATTTTAGGCGGAGCATAGAAACACCGTCACTTTCAGACCGTGTTCACATTATCCGATCGATATCGGTGTAGGATCCGACACCGACATAATGTGAACACGCTCTTACTTTAGGTCTCGCCGGAAGATCAGCGCCGGCTCCCTGAGTCGGCATTTATGCTGAGGCGAGACCTTTTCGTGACGAAATACGTTTTTTATTTTATTTTTTATTATATATATTAATTTTGGTCACGAATAAATATTTTTCTTCTTCTTTCTTCTTCTATTTTTCTATTCTATCCCTAATTCCTAGAAGCGTATGTCCTAAACCAACGTAAACATTGAAGGAACTCAAGTCAATATTAGGTATATAGATCAGAGATCGAACGTAGTTTCAGAGTTGTGCTTCGGACAGGGCTTCCATTGTGCGATAGGTAATTTCCATTCATGATTCATATTCGTTCTGGCCATAAATGCGTCTCGCTTTTCCTTATTTCAGGTAACAGAAATGTGAGCGAGAGCCTCGTTGGCAATATACAATTAATGTTATTTTACAATTCGAGCGACGAGACAATGGATGCCCTGTCTTGCAGTGTGACTTTTCGTGACGTTTTGACTGTTCGTGAGTATGAATCTCTTCATGGAACGTTCGGGAAAGTTTACAGCCCGATTGATTCAAACAGAAGCACCGAATTATACAATAGTATTACATACCAGAGATTAAAATTTATTTGAGAGGAGGAATCAGGTCGTTTTTGTCTGTAGCTGACTCGATCTCCAACAAGTCCCTGAGTCTTATGACCGATTTGAGATTTTTAACTTTTTCGGATTCCTTTGAAAAAGAATTGGCCTTTTTTCATTCAATTACTTTGACTGAAAATCCAGAAAAGCTCGTTCTTTCCAATTCGTTCCTACTAGTCGCTCTATTCAGTACAACGTTTTGCATGGAATGAGAAGAGACTTTCCCCCTTGGGAAATAGGCCCTTGACTATATATATAGTATGAGGTTCTTCAAAGAAGGAGTGTAGAAGTTTAAAGGACCTGCAAATGATATACGACATCCCAGGAGTGGGAGCGGGAGTGGGGGCAGCGGGTGACCGCTTTCCATCAGGCGGGGAATACGCTTAAAAATTTACGAGTATTTATTTCTTTTTCTTCTTTCTAAACACACTTCAAGGCTTCAGCATCACCTCATTCCTATTTATAACGCAACAAACTAATGGAGCGCATGCTCGGAGATTGCGGAGCCACGGGACTGACTCTTGTGCCGTTAAATTTGGTTTAATTAAGGACGTAGGGTCTGAGGCTTTGATACAATCACATTAGATTGTATGGTGCAAGAATAGAGGGTTTAAGGCTGTAGATTTTCTGTTAATTTAGTGCCTGACCAAAAGCTCCGGTCGGACACTACTTTTTATACTTCGACGGTGGTAAACAAGCATGCGGTCGTTGGTTTAAATCCGGTTCAAAGGACCATGTACAGCCCTGCACAAGGATCTCAAAAAGGAGCAAGAATTGAACACTGGTTTGGTAACAAAACGACGTATGTTTAATTTTACTGAATAATATCCACACAATATCTCAATACTAGATAAAATAGTCCGCTAACCTATGAATACGAGAAACAAATGCTTGCGCGTTCTATAATTCCCTCCGCACGTAACAGCGCCATCTAGTGTGTAACTCGGTCAACAATGACCGTTGAGAGTTTTATGGATTTTGTGTGGTCCGAAATAAATTATTTTTGTTTCTTTGACGCTTGCGCTCATATCAGAAGGGCGTTGCCGATCCTTTATTGATTCGCACTTCTGTAACCATCAGCTTTGATGCCTACTTACCTCCCACTGCTTCATTGGTCTTACTCCTGTATTCTCATTTTTCTGCGTTCGCAAGCGTTCATGGGCTACGGTGTCTGTATAATATCATTAGGCAGGCCATAACCTTGTTTGCCACCGTTGTAGTATAAAGAAAAAGCGGGACGACACACGCGCAAAATGAAATATACGGTAAAATGACGCACACGCAATGTGTTAGGTAGAATGAATGATAGGTGTAAATAATGTTTGTTAGGATGCTTTGCTGCGGGTCATCGAAGGGCAAACCGCTCGAAAATAGGAGCCCCACTCGGCGGGGCTCCGTCGAAACTGACACATTACGTGAAAAATGGTTGCATTCAGTCAGTCAGTCATTTTAAAATTTTCCACTCTAGCCAGTTTTGGAAAATTTTACGACAAAAAATCTATATCATTATCGAACCTGCTCACAAAATTTCACGAGAATCGGTTGAGATATACCTACGACCTGTAGAGGAGAACATCCGGACAAAGAAATATTTTTTGTCGAATGTGGAAACGGAGACGCTTCGCTCGCTCGGTCAATAAATGAGAGCACGATCCGCTTCCTTCCGTATCTTAGTCCTTAAGGCAGTTAGTCGGCAATGATCTACTCTCAGGTACGGAACTGCCATTCAATTAAGAGGGATCAAAGGATTGGGGCCACTGTTTTGATACCGCTTTAGCAATATACTTGATTGCGAATAACAATTAGCAAAGACTTTATGTATGTCCTCTATTGTTCCTGTGTCAAGTTGACAAAAACACTTTTGGGACAGTTGGAAAGGACACAGAACAGACATGTCAAAAACGTACGGTTACTCTATAATATCCTGGATCAAGACCAATCCCTAGACCTCTTTTCGACTCCTGAGCCGAGATTCTTAGCCACGGCCAGGCCATCATTACAATATTTACAATATAGTTTTTAAGTATTGACTACCTTATAATTAACACTGTTTTTCATTAACTGAACTTTAATTGTTAGACCAATGTATTAAATTATATTTCTTTGTCATGTTTGGTGTAGGCTGTAAACGACATTGTATCTAATAAATAAATAATAATAAAAAAAAAGCGGACTCTAATAATGGATTTATAAGTAAAGAAAAGAAACATTACAATAAAGTTTTATGATATCAGGGACAACCCTACACCCCTGTGAAGTTGTTTATATGACACATGGCATTAACGTCACTAATAATAACAATCGTATGGCATTTATTTTCGAACCGTGAGATCTTCGAGAAGACAGTACGGTTGCCAGTTTGTTGCACTTTTAGCATCAGCCAGGGGTCACGTGTAAGGTAACGGTGGGTAGGACGTGGTGCAACTTCGACCCCCCTTGTCAAGTGAGTGAGGAACTTGACTTTTAGAAGTTCTCAAGCCGCCCGAAGGCCTCTAACTTGGCTTAACGACTGTTGTCGTAGACAGGCCGCCTCGCAGGAGATGGTGTGGTTGCCTTTAATCACCCTTATCGCTATGATCCTTTGCGGCCGTCGCAAGTGGGTCATGTTTTCCGCATTTAGCGCGTCCACCCATATAAAGGTGCGCCTTACAAGGCCATAGATCTGACTAGCATCGCGTTGTCACTTATAACACCTGTTTGATCTACTTCCTAGGGTTGAAACAAGCAGATTTTACTACTAAGGCTTGATAAGATGTATCTCGAAAACGGTAATAATAATAAATATTAACTTGTTTAATTTGGAAACAACAAAAGTATTAAGGCTGAAAAATTCGCTGTTTTGCGAGAGTCCTTCGTTCTGTTCCATCCTGTACATGTCATGTGACAATATTCAAATGAACGAGTACTCCTAAACTGCTAAACATAAAGATCCGGAATTACGCTGCAAAACAAATAAATCTCATTAAGGCTTCATTTTATTACGACCCACACGAAATGATTCGGTCTTTTATGATTCATTAAAAGGACCGTTAAAGGACACCCGGAGAGGCCTGGGAATGCCCGGGACGGGAAGTCCCGCGGGATAACGGGATATTATGCGGAGTCCCATTAGGGTAGTGTATTTCTGTTGTGTGTATTTATGAAGTTTTAAAGTCAGCTAATGCTATTGTTATTGAGAAAAAAGCTTTTGAGGCTTTGGAGCGCGCGATATATCTAAATGTTGTTTTTTTATACAAAAACGGTTACAAACAAACAATAAATACTTTAATTGAACGAAATATATGTACGAATTTTAAATATTTTTTTGATTCCGCGGTTCAAAAGTTAGAGGGGTTTGTACACATTGCACGTAGAACTGATAGCCGTTGGGGTGGAAAGGTTCTCGAGTGGCGACCACGTACTGGAAGGCGCAGCGTGGGTAGGCCCCCTACAAGGTGGACTGATGACCTGGTAAAGGTCGCGGGAGTCCACTGGATGCGGGTGGCGCAGGACCGGTCATTGTGGCACTCTTTTGGGGAGGCCTATATGTCCAGCAGTGGACGTCCATCGGCTGATATCATGATGATGATGTACTGACTCGACTGACAGCTGCCAGCTTTCTGATATCGTATTGACAAGTCAGGCAGTCGCTAAATGTCATGTGGATCGGAAACGAAGGTCTGCGTTTCAGCTTCGGCAAAAATACTTTCACATGTCCGGCCGGCAGATGGCGGATTCCGGGATTTCCCGCTGTTCTCCTCTGCAGGTTGCATATCTCAACCGATTTTCGTGAAATTTTGTGAGCAGGTTTGATAATTATTTATATATTATTGTTGAGCCAGTTTTTGTAATTATTAATTTGTAATTTTAAATTTGAAAAAAAAAGGACGATAAAAAATATGGTTCCGGAGGTCGTGGGTTCAAATCCCGCCTGGGGTAATCAATTTTTCATTCTGGTTGGAAATTATAATTCCGCTAAGCGAACTATCCCGCTTGTAAAAATATTTACAGTTAAAATAGGGTAGTACATTGTTACTAACGATTCTCAATGTGACTTGAGACGTTGGTGCCGTTTTAGAAGTTGTACGAGTAGCAACTTCGCGGTAGATGTCGCTACAAGCCTTCCTAAGGCTTAATTAGAAGAGTGAACTGATTGAAAGATTAGTCGCCACGAGTAATACCCGTGGTTGCTCAGTTGGAAAGAGCGATGGACGGATTCCAGAGATCGTGGGTTCAAATCCCGCCCGGGGTGATCTATTTTTAATTCTGGTTGGAAATTTAAAAAATGACGAAGTCTACACACTGGTCACAGAGTCACTTTTTTTTAATCGTATGGCATTTATTTACGAACCGTGAGATCTTCGAGAAGACAAGTACGGTTGCCAGTTTTTGTTGCACTTTTATCACCACCCAGGGGTCACGTGTAGGGTAACGGTGGGTACTCCCTACGGACGTGGTGCAACTTCGACCCCCCTTTGTCAAGTGAGTGGGCAACTTGACTGTTAGAAGTTTTCAAGCCGCCCGAAGGCCGGGGTCAACGGCTTAACATGCCTTCCAAAGCACGGGAGCGCTCAGTTAGTAACCACTCAAAGCGGTCACCCATCTAAGAACTGACCTGCGCCCACATTGCTTAACCTCGCATACCGCACGCGGTACGCGGGCGCCGCTGGGCCACGAACGCACGCGGGCGCCGCTGGACAGAGTCACTAATCGTTCATTATATAAGTTAGTCTTTAATGTCACAGTACCGTCGATTCATTCTTGGAATCTCGTTTGCTACGTCAATTCTTACCCCCAATCATTATCATTACCCCCTTTGGCTTTATGGCACCATCGATCTCGCTGACAATAAGCGACCTACTGTCGCTGATCGTTGTCAGTGATAACATGATTGTGCCAATAACGATTCTGTAGATGATGTTTGATCTGTCAGTCGTGTGATGTATCGACAGCAGTCATTTTTTAAAGTTGGAACATGAGTTAGAAATGAGACAGCAAACATACAGTAGTTAGTATATGTAGACATTTTTATATAGATTTAAACTTGCACGATTTTTACGGACTTAATCGCGTGCAACTGTACGAGTATGTATGTTAATAAATATTACGGGACAATCTTGCACAAATCGAACTAGACCCGTAGTTGATCTCAATAAGGCTTGTGTTATAGATACTAGACGACGATATAATATATATATAAATACTTACTTATATACATAGAAAACATCCTAGAGTCAGAAATAAATATTCACGCCCATCGCAGAAATATTTGCCCTCACCGGGATTCGAACCCAGGACCGTCATCTTCGTACGCAGGGTTACTAATAACTAGGCTAAGCTAGTTTTCAAATGAATGATTATAAATGACTTGAACTTAAACCTGTTCTATAATTAGTATTTTTGTTTGTTTCAGGTAAACTCACGTGAACTGCAGATGTCTTTCGATCTTCTTGTCCAACGGCAGTATAGCGTTTGTTAAATTAAAATAGGTCTTCTTAAGTAGTTGTCTATGTAATAATAGTAAATTGTTTAACGTCGGGCGTAAGCGGAAGATTGAGAACGAAAGTCTATCAGAATTTAATTTATCAAGGATTTTGATGCTTCGAGTTAGCAATATTCTTACGCCCGAGTTAATTACAATATTTTTATCACATTTGCGAGGAAATAAATAATGCCAACAGCACTTCGATATACCGGTAGTCCACTTGGCACCGTTGGAGAGATTGTAGTAGAGCCCACGTTTCAATCGAATCGAAGGCTTTCTCGTAGTCCACGAACGCTAAACAGAGGGGCAGGTTATACTCCTCAGTCTTCTGTATAACCTGGCGGAGCGTATGGATGTGGTCTACGGTGCTAAAGCTTCTTCGGAAACCGGCTTGTTCGGGAGGCTGGAAGTCATCTAGCCTGCGTGCGAGACGGTTCGTAATGGCTCTTGAAAACAGCTTATAGACATGGCTCAGAAGTGAGATGGGTCGGTAGTTCTTCAGTAAGGAGTTGTCACCCTTTTTGAAGAACAGCACCACCACACCTCTGTTCCATGCCTTTGGAGTTTTCCCTTCCAGTAAGACGGACTCGAACAACTTCTGAAGGGCCCTAAGGACCGGTTTTCCACCCGCCTTCAGGAGTTCAGCTATAATTCCGTCTTCACCGGGTGCCCTGTTGTTCTTCAGCTGCTTAAGAGCCATTCTAATCTCGTACAGGCTGATGTCCGGCTCAAAGTCACCCAAAGGGCAATGGAGAGAGCTATGTTGGGAGTTTCTCTGCGTGATCGCATCAGGAATGAGGCCATCCGCAGCAGAACCAAAGTGACCGATATAGCCCTCCGAATCGCTAAACTTAAGTGGCAGTGGGCGGGGCACATAGCACGTAGAACCGATGGCCGTTGGGGCGGAAAGGTTCTCGAGTGGCGACCACGTACCGGAAGGCGTAGCGTGGGCAGGCCCCCCACACGCACTATTGTATTCTTGCGGCGCACGGCCAACTAGATTTTTCAGCCTCAATATTTCAAGCAATCACAGAGCAGTATTCTTTTGGAGCGCGGCCAACTAAATTTTTTAAACCAATCAGATCACACAGAATTTCATATGTCCCGAGGGAGGTAAATCGGCTATAACTGCTCTATACTCCTGCGTACAATAAGGCCATTAACGAGCAAGTGTGATGAAAAGTACATTTTCCTGTAGCATAATTTTGGGGTCTTTTGGGTGCCAAGCTGCCAGTGGCGGCGTGGGTGAGACGGTACGCACCACGGACCAAGTATTACTGTAGTAATATCAGCTTGGATGTCACCAATTATTAGGCTTTGTGCGAGCTCCGGCATAGTGGTGCATGGTGGATGGTCTCAACAATTTGATCGCTTTGCCTGACTCAATGACCATTTTGGATGTTTCTAATTCCATCCCTACCGCTTTGCAAACGGCCGCATTATTATTTTTCCCATCTCTAACTCAGTACTGACCTATGTGTGGTGCGATGCACATGACTGCAACAAACGCCGTTGCCAAATTAAAATAAAACTGTTTCTTACGTGTTCAAACCTAAACGCTGTACAGCAAGTGTATCCAAGAGTGACCTGGACATAGACTCCTGGCTGTGAACCCTGGACTGTTCCCGTGTGCCGGCGGGAGGCACACGTAACCTCCAGGCTCGCGGCATTTGGGACATCACGTTCAGCCTAAGTTATTCTGCCTCAATTTCACCACACAGACTGACAAGCCCCCCCGTTTTCCCTTAACACTAAGTATTTGGTTATCTTGACCGCGAAGCTATATGGCGCTGACTGTACATTATCATGATACTGTGTACAGTCGTAAAGTAATAGAAGTGTAAGTAGCACTCGAAAGCTCCGCTTGCAATTTGTGAGACAGGAAGGAACGGCTTCAGATGTAGGTCGAGAGGGCAAACCAAACGAGGCAACAATATATATGTGTGTCATATATACCTACACATAATCAGAGATTGTTGTCTAGCGTAGTCACAATACAAAGCTTGCCGGCCATTCTCTGACGAGAAGATAACTTAGCGGGCCGTCATAAAAACTGTTTTGTAGGCGTTTAGTCAAAATTTACCAGGTCTTCATATAAAATAACGGTTGACTGGTAGAGACATGCCTTATGGCATTAAGTCTATTATTTTTATAGATTTCTTGTATTTTTCAATAAAAAAAAAAACTTTTGGGGTAAAAAAATACCTACTTAGTTCTAATCGGTCTGAAACATGTCGAGCGATCTTCGATAATTACCAATCGTGAGATGTGAGGTGATTCGAAATGGGTAGATAGTGAATAGCATAGCTGGCCGCAACTAATCATTGTATTGTAGTTGAGAAAATGACGTTTTTCCATAGGTATATAAATACATGGCAGTTAAGAAATTTAGGACGAGAAGGGTAACACATGTGGTTAATTGCTGTGTTACAGTTGTGTTTTTCTGGTATTTTCGTAAGGAAGTTAAGTTAGTTGGTTGTTTGCGTTTTCTGGAAGAGATCGCTTCTTAGACATGTTTATGTTTGATTTAATTTCGTTTTAATGACCTCATTCTCCTTTCCGCGACATACATACCGAATAATTTTATTACTGTACCTACTTCCACCACCACCATATCAGCCGTAGGACGTCCACTGCTGGACATAGGCCTCCCTCAATTTCATGGGGGGGGGGGGTAAATGCCATAATCTGCCACTTGGCTCGCTCGACAGGCCTTGCGAGGAGATCGGATAGAACAAACATTTTTTACATAAAAATAAATTATATATTTAGATAAAATTAAATTATAAAAAGTAAACAGCGCCTAGCTCTCCCTCTTGCGGCATGGATCCCAGGACGCAAGCGGCATCCATCGCATCGGCGGCTGTGGGTGAAGTATACGAAACGAACCCTGAACACTTTAAGGGTTCAATATAACAATTCGTTTAGGATGCTAGTGGGGCTGCCGCGATACTGTAGTGCGTCAGGAATGTTCGCGGGAGCCCGCACGGATGGCTTCCACGCCATTATACGGAAGCGGGTGGCGTCCCTGGCGTGCCGCGTTCGATATGATATGGATCACGGTTCGAAATAAATAATTTCAATTCAATTCAATCCAATACCCCTTTGGATCGCGAGAGCGATGCGTTGGCAAAGGTATCCACCAGCCCCGCGATCCCCCGATGCGTTGATCAGCCGAGATGACAAAGCTTTTCATGTCGGCTGACCAGGGACCCAAAGTTTCTACCGCAAGCGCCGCAAATTCAATATTTCTTTAAAGATGAGTATTTGCGGCGTTTGAGGGTTTGGGCCTGATCAGCCGCAGCGCCGGCCTGAGAGCGGGTACCCTGGATGTGGGACTGAGCGAAAGTATCGACACAGGACGGTCCAAACGAAGAAACGAGGCGTCCCAAACCAGAGCCCTGCCAAGCCGCCACGGCACCAAAGTGATTGTATTTGATTTGAAGTTAAGTACGTTAGACGTAGACGCCACAGGGGACCGAAGAGCTGGCAGCTTCCTTGCTCAACGCATTAGCGTTGCGATTCAGCGAGGAAATGCTGCCAGCATCTTAGGAACCATGCCTAGGGGGCCCAATTTTTTAAACATATTTTAAGTTTAGATATAGTTTTATTTGATTTGTTTAAATAAATATACAGGGTGTCCCAAGAAGTAGTGATATACTGAAGCTGGGAGGTAGAGGACCTAGAGGGCTATCCGAATCACCCCTATGTATGTTCCGCGATTTTTAGTATTTTCGGATTTATGAATTTTTTTTTAATTTTTCACCTATCGCCGCGTACGATGAGATTTTTATTTATGGTGACGTGAATTATTGCGGTAGTTGCTTGATTTTTTTTGTGTGCTAAGCTGATAGATAGGCCAATTCAGTATGGTAACATTTACTATCGTTAGATCTTTGAATGGCATAAAAAAAAATTAAATGCCAAGAAAGATAAAATTACCCAGTATGTTCACAACTTCAAGGGCCCTTAAAAAAATAAAATCACATAAAAAATAATTACCGATTGGCTTTTAAAAACTTGCTCTATCTATCAGGTAGCTACCCTGAAAATTTCATTTTATTATTAATAAGGCTTCAATCAAAAAATTGAAATCTAAATGTGGTAAGTGCACAATTTTAATTTACATAATGATTAATGCAAGCAAAGCTAAACCTTTCTAAATAAATTTCGTTCTAAATCACGCACTGGCCATCAATAGAAAAAGAACAAAAAACAAAAGACGCATGAGAAAATTTTCACGTGGTTTGGTCATCGTTGTAATTTTTCAATAATTTAAAAATTGTGTTTTAATACTGCTAATTGTTCGTTTCCCTAATCATTTTGGCTATTCATATGGACTTTGACTTGCATTACGATTTGGATTAGTGTTATTACCTGGAATCGACGAGTTGGCATCATTTAACTGGACTTGAGTTTGCGTGTAAGTGATCATGTTTACTTCACGTGATTACGCAGAAATGCATTACTATTACGGTTATGCTAGGGGGAATGCGGCGGAAGCTTCAAGGCTGTACCGGGAACATGTGGAACGAAGAGGCGGGCCTCAACCTGAAACGTTTCCTGACTATCGCATGATCTTAAGAGTACATAATGCGTATTTGGAAGGTCACATACCGGGTACGAAATCAGGCCGTATGGCCACTATGCCGGATCCTGATGTAGTAGATGCAGTTGTTGAAGAAGTAGAAAGAGACCCGTCGACTAGTGTGAGAGTTATGGAACGTCGTACCGGACTTTCTAAATCTCAGGTACACCGTACACTACAGAGCGTAGGATATCATCCGTTTCACATTAGAAAAGTGCAACAGTTGAAACCGGAAGATTACAATCGGCGAATTGAATTCTGTCAGGAAATGCTGAGGAGACAAGCTGAAAACGAATTTTTTTTTAACCAAATTTTGTGGACGGATGAATCCCACTTTAGACGCAATGGGATTTTTAATATGCACAATTCTCACTCATGGGCAATTGAAAATCCGAATTTAAAAAGGGAATCGACATTCCAAGAACACTTTTGTGTTAACCTTTGGTCTGGCATACTTAACGGTAAGTTAATCGGGCCCTTTCAGCTGCCAGACCGCTTGGGCGGCAATCACTTTTTAAATTTTCTACGCGTCGATCTGCCCCTGCTGTTAGAAGATGTGGATTTGGAGACACGCAGAAACATAGTACTGCAGTGTGATGGTGCACCATGCCATTTTGTCTTGGACGTGAGAAACTATTTAAATCAAAGATACCCTGTAAGATGGATTGGTCGTTGCGGCCGGGGTGACGCCTGCCTTATAGCCTGGCCTCCACGTTCCCCCGACCTAAACCCCATAGATTTGGGGATATTACAAAGACCTCGTCTACTCGAGAGAATGCCGCAATTTAGACGAGTTAACCCGGAAATTGAGAGTAGCAGAAAAAAACCATTAAAAATAATAGAAGTGCATTCAGACGTTTAAAAGACAACTTTTTCCGGCGATGTCGCACTTGCATTGAGCAACAGGGGGGGCATTTTGAAAATTTGCTCGCATTAATCATTATGTAAATAAAAATTTTGCACTTACCACAGTTAGATTTCAATTTTTTGATTGAAGCCTTATTAATAATAAAATGGAATTTTCAGGGTAGCTACCTGATAGATAGAGCAAGTTTTTAAAAGCCAATCGGTAATTATTTTTTATGTGATTTTATTTTTTTAAGGGCCCTTGAAGTTGTGAACATACTGGGTAATTTTATCTTTCTTGGCATTTAATTTTTTTTTATGCCATTCAAAGATCTAACGATAGTAAATGTTACCATACTGAATTGGCCTATCTATCAGCTTAGCACAAAAAAAAATCAAGCATCTACCGCAATAATTCACGTCACCATAAATAAAAATCTCATCGTACGCGGCGATAGGTGAAAAAAAAAAAAAATCATAACTCCGAAAATACTAAAAATCGCGGAACATACATGGGGGTGATTCAGATAGCCCTCTAGGTCCTCTACCTCCCAGCTTCAGTATATCACTACTTCTTGGGACACCCTGTATGTATTTCTATTCTAAAATAATAAATTAAGTACGTTTATATATCTATGTTTTCATGAAAAAGTTTGATCTCTTTTAAACTTAGTATAAAATATGTCTTTATTTTTCTCAGATTTGACTTACAATAGAAAAGTTAAAAATTAATAATATAATGTACAATTATTATGACCCAAAAACCTAACAAACTAAAAAAACATGATAATTAAACTAATATATTTAAATAGTTATCAAAAATCCAAATCTAGTAAGCCGCTGCGTTTATTGTCTGTTTACCTATTCAAGTCATGTAGTCATGTTAAATTGTTTTGCATTGTCTCTACTACCCACAGGGGCCACATGTGTAGAACAGATCGCTTTATAGCGATAAGACTTTTTTTATCCGACTTCAATATAAGGAAGGAAGTTCCCAGTTCGTCTGCATGTTTGCTTGTTTTTTTTAATGTATGTATGTTCCCCGATAACTCTTGACCACGTCGGCCGATTATGATAATTCTTTTTTGTTTCAAAGCAGGTACCCCGAAGTTGGTCCCATTTAAATTTGGTGATGATCTGATGATGGGATCTAGGAGGAATCAAGGGAGCTCATTGAATTTGATAGGCACGCATATGCCGATTTCGGTATTTTCTGTAGTTAACCAAGCATTGGCTCACTCAAAATTACAAATTGTGGCATAGCGAAGTACAACATTGGAGTCGGTTTTTTTTCTATAAATTCTTTTGTATAATAAAATATTTTGTATAATAAATTATTTTTGAATAAAACAGCATAGTTCTAGTATGGTAACATGAAAATCGGATTGGACGTGTAGCATTATTGGTCTCTCTCGTACTTATATACTAGCTACCTAAGGACGAACGCTACACGTCCTTACGCTGAAAGTCGTTTCGTGATACCGTCAGGTGAAAGGGTAAATTATTAGTTAGACTTTAATAAAAAAAAGTAGATATTCCAAATGCGTTCTGTTTCACGCGCCACCGCCCTGCCGTAAAAATGGCGTCGACAGCAAAAAACGCAACAAAACTAACGTAAAAATGTAGCCAGTGGATAGAGAAACTCGCAGAGTTTTTATTACAAAATACAATTACAAACGGGAATATTTTTTGGGCTGGAAACTGTAGCGTAGGTGAAAAATTGCAGACACAGACTGGAATTGAAGTTTATTTTTTAAAGAGGGTGCAGCAATAAACCGGTATTATACAAAGTAAGGTTATTGTAAGGTTTAGGCCATTGTAGCCGTTTGTAAAAAAAACTTGTGTTTACGAAATATCATTTCATATTTCATTGCAAACCCATCGTGTAGGGTATCGTTAGATAGCGCGTTTAAAAATAAGGCGAGTTTATATAGCCATTTTTTCAGTAGGTACGCTATTCGTTAGCGTGATATTAATTTTTAAAAAAGTCATAATTTTTGTTGGAGGCTACCCTCGCGCTGCCAAAGAAACTGTTGGTAAAATCATGGTTATAGTAGTATAATAATGAATTTAAAATGAAAACCATTAACGAGACTGACATTACTAGTTAACGAGTAATAGCCTAACTTAAGAAATGTAATTGGAAAAGCAAACTTTCGTACAATTTCCATTGATTACTTAGATATGTCGTTAGTTATGTCAAATATAGTAAATATAACTTTGAAATTTATATCCGCATAATGTCATGGGTGGACATCTACCGGAAGCCTACATTTTGTATTTATATGAAATAAATTGGCCTTAGTCTTCTAAAAAAAAACATAAGATTTCTTTTCAATGCTTTTTTTGTTTACGCTTGTCCGTACGTGTACCTACAGAGAACATGTCCCCGAATGAGTCAAGCTTTCACGTATGCCAATTACGATAGAAGAATCTTTATTCAAGTAAATATCACCCGAAATCGTGTCAGTGAGCGCAAATCCCCCAATCCTTTGAAGACTAACCTAAGATTTTGTTTTATACCACGTAAGCGGGCGGACATTTCCAGGAGTCTTACACGCGCGTTGCTGATCCTAACAAATATATACGGTTTCAGAGGAATTTCCTCCCTCGGACGCTCCGGTTGTGGAATGAGCTCACTACTGAGGTTTTCTCGAGAGACTACAGTATGGGATTCTTCAAGAAAGGAGTGTATACATTTTAAGGGTTCCTCAATCCGCATGAAACACCCCTGGAGTATCAGGCGGGCCATACGTTTATATGCCACTGACGTGGTGTAAAAAATACACCTTATTATATTATATATTTGTCTAACCGTTACTCTGTTTTTTTTTTTAATTAAAATGGGATTGCTCTTGGCCAGCATCTAGCCAGGGGGCAAAGATGGGGCCGACGATGAAGCGTGCTCACCCAGAAAATGCCTATTCACTCGTGCCGTAAAAAGGTCTAGGTTATATGAACTCCGAAATACAAACGCCGGCAGAGAATTCCAAACCTTAGAAATGCGCATTATAAAAGATCAAACTGATGAAGCGCACCATACTGAGACCGTAATTCACCTGTATATTATAGAAAGATATTTCCTATGGCGGCTATACCATAGAGAAAATAAGTAAGAATAGAGAGCTAACTCCATATGACTTCATACATCATTTTTTACTTATTATTTTGTAGTCGACATCTAGCGTCAAATAGCGGAATTATCAGTACTGCTACTCGACAATAGACGCCGTGAAGAATGAACAATCGAATGCTCAACTATTTTTAGCTAATATTATAACCGGATTAACCGGAACTCTGTTTTGAACTCATTCTGCTTTAAATATTAGTAGTAAATTGTTGAGAAATACAGTTTTCGTCAGTATCGACATACGTGACATCTAGTATCTTTATAGCAGTAATGATAATTCCGCTATTTGACGCTAGATGTCGACTACGAAATAATAAGTAAAAAATGATGTATGGAGTTAGCTCTCTATTCTTACTTATTTTCTCTATGGCTATACATAAACAGAATTAATTTGAATAAAATTGGCTGACAGAGAATGTAGGCCCCGGCAACGTCGCAGTTCCATTAATCCCGGCAAACAACATGTTATATAAAAGTAATCCCGGCTGCGGTGAAATCTCCCCGGAACGGTAAATGCCGTTGTCACAACGCCGCAAGTTACCTGCGATCACGATTACGCTCTGTTTACGAATAACGACTTATTTTTGGAGCGAAAGAAAATCCGCAAATCTATGTACAGTTAAGCCGTTTGGCAAACGCATACTAGAGGTCAATAGAATATTTTTGATCCGCAGTTTAAAAAAAAATCCTGGATTAAAGAAGGGGAGTGCTGAATTATTATTTTTTATGTATGGCAAAAAATGTGGTATAAAAATAAAAATGACGTGGTATATTTTTAGAATTGCCTCAAAAAGCCCTTTCATTAAATACCAAACACGACAAGTTTCTGAAAAAAAAATCCATACAAAAAGACTCCGCACTCCACCTAATGGATTTTTTTAAGAACTGCGGGTCGAAAATTTTCTTTTTGTCCTCTTGTATGCGTGTGCCAAAGCCAAACGGCAAAAGGGGGTCTACTACGTCTATAAGGAGTAACTTCCGTTACCTACACGCGACCCCTGGGTGGTGCTAAAAGTTCAACAAACTGGCAACCGTGCTGTCTTCTCGAAGATCTCACGGTTCGAAAATTAAAATGCCATACGATAAATAAATAAATAAACGGCTAAACTGTACATCAATTAACGTTTTTTTTTTGCGTACACCAGTCCCAAGGAATAATCACCAAACTAGACTGAAAATGCAGAGAATTGCTTCGCTCTCTATTCTTAATTGCTTCGCTCTCTATTATTACGTCGGGTGCACCCTGCTTACGACCTAGTTCAATTCTACAACGGTAACTATCAAGCATATGGTAGGCTTTTAAGCAGACATCGTAATCTATAAACGCTAGCAATTGTCGAGATTCACAAGAAACATCCTAACTTAAAAAATACTTTCAACTCCAGTACATCCTTACAGAAAACCGCTGCCACTTCAGATGTGCATAGAGACACTGAAGCGTTGTTTTAAAAAATACTTATTAGTCTATTAAAAAAAGCTTGGGGTTCATCCTAACTCAAGTCAAGGGACAATATCAAGTCAAGACAGATTGTGACTATGTATCGCTGCAGGATTTACAGGGACGTGCCATTTACACGTACGCGCGGCTTGTGGTATTGAGAAGAATCAATTTGTTTGTTTACGTTCATAGATCTGAGCCGATTTGGACACAATCTGTCCTTTATTGAATACATACATACATAAACTCACGCCCATATTTCCAAAAGGGGTAGGCAGAGCACACGAAAATTAATTACAGTGCCACTGTTAGCTTATAGATGTTTATAGATGGAGAAAATGTAATTGTGCAGTTGCTAGTTCATTGTTCACAACATACTACAACCTGGTTCCCATAGTAGACTCTAACGACGCCGAAGAGAAGTAAAGTGGTGGTGTTATTCTAACCTGGCACCACACGGGAAATATTTTATGCCAGTTTAATAATAAAGCAGTGGGCAAATATTCATAGTTTTTTCGTTTCCTATGTATATTTAGCTGGGGCACCTGATACGACATGACAATTACATCAAAACTATTATAGAGGGCAAAATAGAGGAAAGAAGAGGCAGGGGAAGACCGAGACGTGCGTTTGTGGATCAGGCTAAGGAGAAAGTTAATGTTGTGTCGTATCAGGAACTCAAAGATGTAGCACAGAGAAGAATGGAATGGCGGTTACTCCGCCGACAAGAGCAAGGCTCTTAAATTTATGATGATGATTATATTTAAGTATTTATTTGTCTATATCAGTATGTAGAATAGAATAGAATAGAATAGAAAACATTTATTCGTGACAATACAATACAACAAAAAAGAAATAGAATACAAAAACAAGTCACAACGGGTATTGCACGAAATGGTTCCATCTCAGCGTGTTGCTGGCGCGATTACAGCGCTGATCTTCCGATGGAACCATCAAGTGATTTCCCAGCAGGTAACACATAAAACCATATGTATATCGTTATCTGGTAGTACAAGCTTTGCTTAGTTTGGGACTGGGTCGATTTGTGTAAGATGGTCCCCCAATATTTATTTGACTAATTTATTGTTAAAAGTGAACGATAGGTAACTTCTGAGTCTTACTTGGCTAAATTTGTTTGTGGGGGGGGGGGGGGGGTTGAATAGGAACTGTTTGACGGGGTGACGAATAGAAAATTTGCAGTCTTACCAGCTCCACGAAGACGTGACTTGATAGAACTAAATTTAAACGTATTGTAACGTATTAAAACAAATAATGCTGTTTTTTTGTTATGAGCAATTACAATTAGAATCTTTTCAGTGTTGTGAGTTGTTGCTTAATTCATCATTAAGCATACATCATCCTCCTAGCGTTATTCCCAGTACAGTTGCATCCTGAAGGATGCCTGGGGTCCGCTACCTAATCCCAAGAATTGGCGTAGGCTACTAGTTTTTACATCATTAAGCATACACCAAGCCTAAATAGGTAAGTTGAGAATCCAGATAGTTATACCGTTTACTTATGGTACTATTTTTAATGGAGATCTATATACGTATTTACGAAACTCCGTTGTATTCATAAATACCTTCTTATTCGATAAACTTAGCCAACCTCTGTTAACTAAAACGTGTTTTGTCCCTTTCTCACAAACATAATTGTGCAAAAGACAGATAAAACAAATTATTTTTAATAACGATATCTTAGCTAAACCACGTTTAATGGACGTTTATGAATAAAGCTAATTAAGCTTTAAACTTTTCGAAGCAGTATTCACAGAAATCTCAACAACCCTTTCAATTGGACCGAGCTTAATGTCCGTGCTATTGGGGTCAAAGCTGACCGTCGATAGTTCAGCAAAGGACCGGTCCGATTTGTCAAAAGGCGGCTGACTTTGCCTTTGACATAGTTCTAAGGTAAACGTAAAGAGACTGAGAACGTCTGTTAAAATCGAATCAAGCTTGGAGAATTGATCTCAATGGAATTTACATGCATTTTTATTGAAATGTAACCGTTATTCGAATATTTATTGATTGTAACAAATTGAACGTCTTTGTCAAACGCATACAATTCGTAACAAAATGGACATGTCAAACGCATACGTTTTGTAACAAAACGGACATATCTAATGTACATCATTTCAGACTTCGGTAAATCTTAACCTTCAAATTTAAATTTCATTTTACAATTCCCAATACTGTATTCGAGTATACTAAAAACTGTCATTAATTTATGGCGTCGCGGAAGTGTGTTATGAAATGTTCGCGTTATTTGTTGTTCGCGCACTGTGCGACAGGGAGCGTGATATAGTGAACATTACATTTCAAATTCACTTATTCTTTTCTATTTATGAATTAGGTGATCATCAAACGGTGAACATCAAATCATCATACTTATCTAACGAAGAACCTAACCGACAGAGTCCAAAGAATTGCCGAACTTAAGTGGCAGTGGGAGGCCCGCGGCCCGGAGAACCGATGGCCGACGGTCTGCGAGTTCTCGAGTGGCATCCACTTACTGGACGACGCAGCGTTGGGGGGATTTTTTACTTCGCGTGGTCTACAGCTCACAGAGTCACTAGAAACTATATAACCAACTTAGAAAACTTGAAAAGTCTTAGACATTTTAATTTTCAAAGTTAAATATCTCATAAATAGCTGAACCGATTTTGACGAAACATGTCTAAGAACCATCGCTAGAAAACATGCTACCAAATAAAAAAAACGCATTCAATTCACTCGTTTAAGAGCTACGGCGCCACAGACAGACACGTGCTCATGGCGGTCAACTCGACGACCACTTTAGGCTAGTTGGGCCTGTGTACAAAGCTGAGGTGCCGGGTTCTAACCCCGGTCCTTGCATTTATTTATGTGTTGAGCACGAATAATTGTTCTTAAGTCTTCGATATTTTTTATGAATTTATCTATCTATATAAGTATGTAATCGTCGCTATAAGTTTATTATTATTATGATTAACTTACCGCCCTCTTTTTTAAAATTTTTAGTTTTCTATAGGTTAGAAAATATTATAAAATTACAAGTCACTTAAAAGCGCTCAAAGCAGATCTCAAATCTGTAATGCAGTAGACACGTCTCCATATCTAAAACGATCTGCCAACTTCAAAACCCAACTAAATAAAATTTGATCACTATTGCACTTCCTACCATATGACAAACAGTCCCCACACTCCCATATATCACTGCCAGGATATTCGCAACGCTTACCAAAATCTAGTATTATTCTGACCCCCCGCTACATATAATTACTAGGCAGATACATATCAACTTATATTGGAGAATGCATGTCGCAGTAGGGTTGCCACTACGATAAATCAGAACGATTCTGCACTCCGGAAAAACTGACAGGGCTAGCCAACGTCTTGGCTAGTGGCCAAGTTGGAATAGGGTTGTCACTGGGGTTTGGGCGGGATAAGTGTAGTAAACGAATGGGGCTCAATTGTTAAACGGTTATGGGTGGAATGGAACTAAGACTTTTTCCGAAAATGAAACGTTAGAGTTGAATCGATCATACGGATTAATTTGAATAAAAAATAATGTAATATAATTAAGTCTTATTGAAACGCGTACGAGACCCGCATGCGAGTATCATTACATTGCGGGTTACCGTGGTATAATGAGTTCAATTGATCTGTCAAACCGCGCAATGTAGTGAAAGTCGCATGCGAGCCTCGTACGTGTCTAAGGAGGCTCTTACTGCTATGAAATTATGTTAGCTACCACGCTCTATGGCTGGATGAGTCTACATATTTAACAGTTATATACTTATATGTTTATTTAATACTTATTTCAAAAAACAATTTTTATCATAGAAAAAGCGAACTTAATGCCATATGGTAAAAACAAATTGATAATTAATTTATAAATTAATCGTATCAGTCGTTAAAAAAATTAAACCGAAATGTGTTTTAAAGTAATCCTGTAATAACCCCATGTTTTATTTCAATTTGTATCGCTTAAGCGGCAACCCTAATTTAGTGCCTGCAAAGTTTCTACTTTCGTAGAGTTGCCGGGCCCGACGGATCGAAACACTTGGAAGTTGTAGTTCTTTGTACAATTGTGGATAATAACTCGCAATTTATGGATGCCTGTGTGCAAAATTTCGGTTAAAGTTAAGGTTGGCGCTCGTTGAAACTGGATTTGTATTTAATTTAAGTTTCTGGTAATAGCTATGCACTTTACATATTTTACTGCATGCAATTTTAGATGCAGCCATAAGTTTTTTGCAACATATTATATACGTGTTCATAAAAGTAGGGTTATACTAATATTAAAATGAAGACTCCTCTCCTAGGAGACATTGTTTTAATGTGTGTGTTTCAGTGTATTGCGCCTATATGCTTACGTCACAAGTGTCAGGCATCGGCCTGTTTAGCCAAGTTGGTAGTCAGCCTCCGAAGTTAGAGGATAAAAAGCTCCCGGGTTCGAATCCCGGTAAGGGCATTTGTTTCTGTGGTGAGCAGAAACATTTGTTCCTGAGACTTGGATGTTTTCTATGTATTTAAGTATATGTCTATTAAATATAATTATCGTTGCCTATTACCCATAATACAAGCCTTGTTAAGCTTACTATGGGACTAGTTGGATTTCTTAAAAAAAAAAAACCAAATTTTATGAATATTTATTTATGTTAGCGGAGATGTAGAGGCGTATAGTTTAAAAATGGTTTTACTATAACAAACATGTACGTAGATTCAGCTTGACAAAAATATATGTAGTGGTACAGTACAGCTTAATTTCGAAAAACAAAATAGGAAACATCCTCCGTCTGTCACATTGCTAAATATCTCAAGAACTACATATGGGGTGTCTTTAGTTCCTTGGAGCGTGGGACGGATGTTGGTATGGGATGCTACCTCTGTAGACACACTGGCACCGTCTCACCTCCAACGGACTACAGTAAAAGCGGGTGCAGCGGCGGAAAACGCCGAAATTCTAAAGCGTAATAAATTCAAGGGCCTCGGCAGAGAGTACATGTTTGTACCTTTTGGCGTCGAAACTCTAGGTCCATGGGGTCCCAGCGCGCATAAGTTATTTGCAGAAATTGCGAAGCGTCTGGTTGACGTAACTGGTGACCGAAGAGCTGGCGGTTTCCTCGCTCAACGTATCAGCATTGCGATACAGCGAGGAAATGCCGCCAGCATCCTCGGTACAATGCCTAAGGGCCCGTTTTAGATTTAAGTTAGTTTTAATTTTCTTTATATTATTTTGGTTGTACATAAATAAATGATTATAAAAAGAACTACATATGCCCAGATACTCATTTATATACTATATGAACATTGTAAGTGAAACAAACGCTTATTAAAATCTAGCTATCTAGAATATTCCATCTAGGCTAAATCAGTATATAAGTCGTCGCACAAGTAACTGATACACTTAATATAGTACTAACTCGCTAATAACTAACTTAGAACCTAGGCGTTGTCCATTACCTGAACTTACCGGACCGACTAACTTGGTAGACTTAAGCCCTTAGTTACTAACTTGATTGGTAACTTATAATCTTCTTGTACGTGTTCGGGACATTTGGAT
This sequence comes from Notocelia uddmanniana, assembly GCA_905163555.1. NCBI lineage: Eukaryota > Metazoa > Arthropoda > Insecta > Lepidoptera > Tortricidae > Notocelia > Notocelia uddmanniana. Next base: position 14,479,472 of record LR991075.1, on the reverse strand, counting down.
AGTTTGGATTAGCACTTAGCAGTTATGTCCATTTATCCTATCATTACTTACTACTTAATTGGAGGTTTTCTCAAAGGGAACAACTACATAATGGGGTCCATCAAGAAAAGGAATGTTTATTTTTTTTAAAGGGTCGGCATAGGCAACCAACAGCAAGTGAACTGGGCTCCAGGGGTACCTGGAGTTGCAGGCGTCCATAGGCTGTGGTGACCGCTTACCATCAGGTGGACCGTAAGCTCTTTTGCCATCGAAGTTGTATAAAAAAAAGGTATAGATTTTTATTCTAGTCCACCAGAACAATCTGGCGTGTATGTATGTATAAGTTCTAAGAGGAGGTCGAAAAGCAAATGTTAAAACTATAACTATATTTACATACTATTTTATGTACCTTTACTTTTTATAACGAGTACCTTGAATCAAAATCAAATCAAAATCAAAATCAAAAAAATTATTCTGCAAATAGGCACACAAGGGCACTTTTACAAGTCAACACATGAATTATACAATTAAATAAATTGACAATGATAATTATAATGTTTTCAAAACAGAATTGCAGAACTAAAAAAAGTAGACAATAATATATATGATTTTAAAAACTATAGTGATTAACAAACTCACAATATTCAATTAAAATTAACTTACAATACATTATATTTAAAAAAAATAGTGACGTATATATACGGTCTCTGTCCGAATACACAAAAGTATATACAATAAATTTAATATCTCAGAGATGTATATGGTCTCTGAGCGTCCATTATTCCTAAGTCCTTAGAGATGTACATGGTCTCTAAGCGTCTAAATTAAAATAAGTAGTAAATGAAAATAGCACTTAAGTAATTTAATATTCTCAGAGATGTATAAGGTCTCTAAGCGTCAATAACAATAAAATTAATCCAAAACAGGATGATGTCAGGACCTTGCGTGTACAGGTTCGGGGCGAACCACATTTTCTATTAAAAAAGACGGTAGCGACAGCCAACGAAAGTATACATTGCTTCGGATAGATTCGAGTCAGCGACCATTCGGCATCCCTTTGTAGGTATTCAATAGCACTATAAATATAATACTCAATCAATTTCATGTACACAATGAAGTACCCATTAAGGTTTCTCAAAATTGGTAACTTTCTTGTAAGCCACTTATTTCGGTAAGTATGCAATTTAAGAATTCATAACAGCATGGCGAAGAAAAACCTTGATAGAGCACGTTTTATTATATTTATTATTTTTATGTTGCCGTGAATTCTTTAAAATGTTTATAATATCAATAAATTAGAGTAGAAATAGTAAAATACTGGAAGGTGAAAATATACGTATGTGTGCTTCGTTTTCGACCTATGACATGATTTTATACCATATTAACTCAAGCGGTACTATCATAAAGGAGTTTTATAAAATTCTTTCACTATATAAAAGTGATATTTTTTGAACCATTTGAATGTTCACTATAATTTCCAAGAAGACATCTGCATTTCCAAAGTTCTAAGAATACAATATGTCCACAATCTTCATCATATCCTACATGAACCATGATTTTGCAATAAATTAATTAGGTAGGTAACGTCCAGAATTACTATATGCAATTAATTATTTAAAAATCTATTCATTTGAATGTTATCCTACTGATATAAGTTATTAAAAATAATACTACTAATATTAGTTAGATTTTAATATAGAAATAGTAATTACAGCGCATTTAGTATTCATCGTCAGTTGTTCCACTACAAACAGACGTTCCTAGTTCCAAAGCTGCTATTTCTAAGCAAATTGGCTCGGAAATTCTTTTGTTAGAAGAGGGAATGAATGGTCTTTGTCAACCCAGTGCACTAAGATCAAAGGGTGATGGGCAATAACAATAATAATAGAGCTTTTCTATGAAACTCGTTTTATTTATGCACCAGGTTGATGCAAAAAGGAAACTCCTAATTAAAACTAAATAATCACTAGTTATGAGGTAAGAAATATATTCTGGGAATGTAATTAATTTGATGTTTTCTACATTATAAAAAATAGATGATCATTAAACTATGAAGTGAACTTCAACAGTAAATATGGTTTTACGTCATGCCCTCTATGAAAAGAATTTCTATGAGTATTAAATTCTTCTTGATACCATATGTCACATTCAAACCATTAACACATTCTAGTAAAGTAGTGGTTTACACTAGGATTAGGTACAATACAGTTTATTCGAACATAAACTCACATTATTGATTTTTTCTTCAGTGATGTGTACATTTTTTGTTCATGTAGGTAAATGTGAAAGCCAGTGCATCTATAAAAATTAAAAGCATAAGTAAGGCACCGATGAGAAAAACCGAGAAAGAATCTGCGAGAGGTAAACATTTTACTTAAAAAGTGCGGTAAATATCAAAGAGTTTCAGGTTTGAAATTCCAGATGTTTCGCTTGGAGGCAGGGAGTGATTAAACCCATGAATATATGGTACTCGGAAAGGTTTGTTACTAATTTATTAAGTAATATGAGTATCCTGTATGTCGGGTGTACAAAGTTCTTTTTTTTAAGTAGACAATTTTGTTTTCCGTTAGCATTATTGGTTCTGATTAAGACAAAGCAATTTCATGAGTTGTCCATACACTTAAGTATTAGTTTTGTGACGCGCCATATTTAAATTGTATTTGTAGCATTTTTTTACAAAAAAATGTATGCTCTTAATTTTAATAAGAATTTCCAAAATTAGCTGATACCGAAAAAATATTTTTATTGTTTACCTAAAATATCGGAACATTCGACTTTACATGTCTGTTCTCATATATATATAAGTTTATATATCCCAATAGCTATAAAACCCAATACCTGCTGTAATTGCTATTCCTCAAATGCACAGGTTTTACGATGCAATTAATTTATATGTCCCATAACATTTCATTCATTTTCAGTTTCATCCTCTAAAACACTACAATGATAGTGTTATATACATTTAAACGGCTAATTAAAACTTGAAATTTGGCTACATTCTGCATAAATTAGCGACAATGTCACTTTAGTCAGTTTCTGTTGTAGTTTTTAATGAGTAATTTTAACTTAAAAGTTATGAAATTCTGCACTCAGTGTTTGTACAATGTTACTTAGTTTGGCTGGTTAAAATGATGTTTTAACATTTTACCGTAAAAATGTTTTTGGGTTATGTTGGTAACAACCACAACTACTGTAATACAACTAGAACCTTTGTCATGGATGAGAGGGAAATGACAGAAAAAGGTTCAGTATATCAGTTAATAATTTGCTGTCAGCTTTGGGAACCCTTACCGATTGAAATGTATGAGGTAATTAAGAGAAGAAAATCCTTGCGTTACGTGACAATTGAACCGTGGCTTTAACACGACAGTCGATTTTTGCCTAAGTAATTTGCTTCTTACTAGTTGGTTTACTAAAATCAAATAATTCTCAACCGAAATTCAGCTCACGTTGTACCTAATGAAACGGGATAACAGTTCTATTACGGCTGCCAAATAGAATTGTAGCTCTGCAGGCCACCTGACAGCGCAATCTGTAAATAACACGGCAAACGCTAGGGTCAGGTTGTTTTCGGGACACATTTCTTATTTAATACAAGCTTTATATTAATTCACACTGTTCATATGTAAGTTGTACTTCGATATTTGCAAACCATTTGTCAGCCACTTACACAGCCACAAATAATGTGACTTTTCTTTAGATTACTTCTAATAATTTTAACCGTTTCATTTCGGTAACGATAACGAGCGTCCGCAAAAAAGAGTCAGGTTTGTGACGTTTTCGAACATTTATAACTCGTCACGAAACAGACACAAAAAAAATGTTTTTTGAATTCCTGGTTATATACGTTACTTTATTGAAAAGAAATAATTCTTTTACCGAATTCGTCTCACGTTGAACCAGACGATACGTGAAAACGGTTGTATTACCTCCAAATACAATTGTAGCTCCGTAGGACGCCTGTCGGCGCCATCTGGAATAAAAGCTATTCGGGTTGTGTTGCGGAGACATTTCTTATTTATTATGTCATCTCCGAGACTTGCAAGTTGTAAATTATGTTTCGGGAATTTTTGGTTTACTCAAGCACTCATGATATTGACGATATTCAGTGAATTTCAGGGAAATATTTGATTTCCTTTTATAGAAAGTTAAAGTACCAGGTAAATTGGGTTCCGCTTCTATTCCCGGTATTTACCACCTGTATCCAATATCCATCAATCTTTTTTTTATTATGTGTTGGTTGCTAACAAGCATGGGGCTTGCCTGATGATAAATGTTTACCGTAGCTTATGGACGCCTTCGGGAAACTTTCATGCGTATTGGAGACCCTTTAAAAACCTGTCATACACTTCATTCTTGAAGAGCCTCATACTGTAATGAATTAGGCAAATCAAAAAGAGTCGCACTAAATATCCATCCGACCGAAAATTCTGTAAAAATAAAACTCCACCGTGAAAACTCATAAGCAATTAAAGTTCTCGGCGCGATGAAGTAATCCCGGACATTTTTCAAAACGACCGTCTTCGCCATTTGCGAAATGAGAGCGCCTTCTAAAGTCAACTTCGCGGTTACACTCTTGGCAAATAAAACGGGACGCAAGTTGGATAGCTTCGGAAACTATGAAAATATAGAAGGCTACATGATACATCGTAGAAAATTTATTAAATTGGCCCTATCAGGTCGTTCATCATCATCATTGTCCTAGCCTTTATCCCATGTCAATTGGGGTTGGCTCTCCGTATCAATTTGCGCCACTGTACTAAATAAACCAAGTAGTTTTGGGGTGACCTCTGCCTCTTCGTCCCTCTGTGATATTATTTCATAATCGTTTGGTCATGTGCTCATCTTTTCTGCACATTACATGGCCAAACCAGCGTAGTCGGGTTCCGCACATCTTTTCTGGTATGGGTGCCACTCCGGATATATTCATTTCGGACCTTGTCCATTAACGTCACGCCACCTGCCCATCTAAGCATTCGCATCTCTGTAGAGTCCATTCTGTGCTCCTCTTGCTTACGCGTCGGCCAACATCCTGCCCCTGCCCTGACAGCTCTCTCTTGTACACATTACCCTTCACTTGGACTGGCATTTGTGGATCGCATAGTCGTTACCGTATAAAATTAGCTCAAGACTGACAATGATGATGATGATGAATTGGATAAAATATGTGGTTAAAATGTACGTGTCGTTAGCATCATATCAGCCGATGGACGTCCATTGCTGGACATAGGCCTCTAAAGAGTGCCAAAATGACCGGTCCTGCGCCACTCGCATCCAGCGGATTCCCGTGACCTCTACTAGGTCATCAGTCCAAATTTACGTGTATTAAAGTCGAAACGTATCATAGAGTTTTGTCAACATAGTTGGAAGAACCTTGCAATCTCTTATATATTTTTTATTTAAAAAAAAACATTTCTTATCGCTTTAGTTCGTTGATTTCCTGGAAATTGACTATATTTTTAAATCCACCAATGATGTCACACAAGCTAGTGTATTTAAGATATGCGGTGTATGTTAAAGTTAACTGAGGACTCCCCGCACGCTCAATTCTCCACACAGACGTAGTTCCGTCCTCATTTTAAAACGCCGTGCTGAAATAACATGAAAATTTGTATACACAATAGGATCCGCCATATCTAGGCCGGGAAGTTTCTGTAGTTAGAAATTTAAAAATTGTATCGTTTCATTTTATTAAAGCTTGCTGTTTTAAAATGAGGGCGAAACTACGTTTGTATGGAGAACCGAGCATCCTGCGGACTCTTTTAAGACACGTCACCAGTCCACTTTGTTACGAAATATACGCGTTTGACATTGACGTTCAGTTTTGTTACCATTTGTAACCATCCGATATAGGGACATATTTAAATAAATTGCCTGTGTATCATTCAGTAAATGGTATATTTTTAGACCGATGATATAGTAAACAGCAGCAGCAGCAGCAGTGGACGTCCTAGGGCTGATATGGTGGTGGTGGTGGTGGATATAGTAAATTAGGTACAGTCGGCCACATAAGTAGCTGGACACTTTGGGACTTGGTCGCTTTCATCTGTTTGACATTTAGTATGACAGTTTCAACATGTCGTTGAAGCGACAAGGTACAAAGATGCCACTTGTGAGGCCGACCGTACAACCAAACCAGCTAGGGCGCAAAAATGCTTTATCATCATCAGCCTGTATACGTCCGTTTGCTGGGCTCAGTTCTCCTCTCATTTATGAGAGGGATTGGGTAGTGGTCCCCACGCTGGCCCTGTGTGGGTTGGGAACTTCACATACATCTTTGAATTATTTCGCAGACGTCTTCAGATTTACTCGCGATGTTGTCTTTCACCGACAAGCCTAACTTAACTGTAATGCTTAAATTATGGAATATAAAACAAATTATATGATAGACCCGGGTATGTCCTAAAACTACGACCAAGACCACCGGGGAATGGGCAGCAGCATTCCTAGAGTGCGGTGGAGATACTGCGATCGCCAACCCGCATGCCAAGCGTGGCGATTATGGCATTTACCCCCCATGGAATTGGGGGAGGCCTATGTCCACCAGTGGACGTCTTTCGGCTGATATGGTGGTGGTGGTGGTATATGATAGAGTGATCAACTTAAAATTAAACATAAAGTGACACTAAAATCCAACAAATTAATGATAACTCTTTATGTGACTAAATATTTATTGAGACAGTGACTGAGTGACGCCGTTGTACTCCAATTTAATTGGCTTTAAGTGTACATAACCCTCATATGGTTCTAACGAGTACACGGCTAGTGGTGGCCGCGACAGTGGCTGTCCCACTTTGATTTGTGGAGTTACAAACAATTGCTTTTAGTGCGGTTTTCTTCTAAACTGGGACTTGTTGCTAAAGTGGTGGGCGAGTGACAAAACCTCGTTTTTTTAAATAAAATACTGCTCATAGTAAAATTTACGGTGCGCTCATTTGTTTCTTATATAGAAATTGTACTATGTGTACTTCATCATCATCCTCCTAGCGTTATTCCCTGTACAGTTGCATCCTGAAGGATGCCTGGGGTCCGCTAACAAATCCCAAGAGTTGGCGTAGGCACTAATTTTTACGGAAGCGACTGCCATCTGACCTTCCAACCCGAGGGGGAAACTAAACCTTATTGGGATTAGGCTTGTCAAATGAGTGGGCAACTTGACTGTTAGAAGTTCTCAAGCCGCCCGGAGGCCTATAACTTGGCTTAACGACTGCTATCATAGACAGAAACCGGGATCAACGGCTTAACGTGCCTTCCAAAGCACGGGAGCGCTCAGTTATTAACCCCTCAAAGCGGTCACCAATCCAAGGACTGACCTCGCCCGACATTGCTTAACCTCGCATACCGCACGCGGTACGCGGGCGCCGCTGGGCCACGAACGCTCCTTGTATGACATAGTACTTCATAGATAAAGAAAGGTTATATGTATTTGTTTTAATTGAGTAAGTCATTGTTAGTGTAAAACCAGCTACAATGGAACGCTCTTCTCCCATTAGATGTCCTTTCGATATGTGATGATTGTTTTTTTTTTGTTATACTACGTCGGTGGCAAACAAGCGTACGGCCCGCCTGATGGTAAGCGGTCACCGCAGCCCATATTTATCAGTGTTAATCTAAAATACCTTTCTACGAAAACTTCGTCGACCCGCTACGCTATTTATTAATTATTTGCCTGCGTGAGGTAATTCAATAATTCAGTATTTTCTAGGAACTCCAGTAAAGGTCGGAGCGTTCGTGGCCCAGCGGCGCCCGCGTACCGCGTGCGGTATGCGGGGTTAAGCAATGTGGGCGCAGGTCAGTTCTTGGATGGGTGACCGCTTTGGGCGGTTACTAACTGAGCGCTCCCGTGCTTTGGAAGGCACGTTAAGCCGTTGATCCTGGCTGCTGTCTACGACAGCAGTCGTTAAGCCAAGTTAGAGGCCTTCGGGCGGCTTGAAAACTTCTAACAGTCAAGTTGCCCACTCACTTGACAAAGGGGGTCGAAGTTGCACCACGTCTGTAGGGAGTACCCACCGTAACCCTACACGTGACCCCTGGGTGGTGCTAAAAGTGCAACAAAAACTGGCAACCGTACTTGTCTTCTCGAAGATCTCACGGTTCGTAAATAAATGCCATACGATTCAAAAATAAAAACTCCAGTAACGTTACTAAAGCGTACCGGTCCGCCGGGAACCGAAACGTTTCCGTGAACCGGATTACTGAACCCTTGATATTTAAATTGGATACAAAATGATGAAGATACGAATTACTGGTTTATTAACGTACACAAATATCTACTCGTAAGTCGTATTACTTGAGGGCGTTTGCACGTGTGCTATTTGAAAAACGTGTATTATTGTCATAAAAACATGATTTAGGGTCCATCAGAGATATAAACTCGTATCAATTGGCTAGTTTCCTATTTTTTGAATGAATGTTTTGTTTTATTCTGACGCCACAACATTAGAGCCCTTTCTAACCGTTGGATGGAATAGTTAATTAACAGTTCTGGTCGTCAAATACTGCGTTTAAGCACACTGAAACGTTGAATTCTATTGGTAGCTCTTTAAACCCTTAACTTGGCAACGTCCCCTGGGTTTCCCACACTCTTTGACCGTCTTTTTGTATTTTTTTCTTGGCCAGTATGAGTATGACTATTCAGCGTCACCGAGGCTTCAGTCGATGCAACAGGAAAAAAAACGTCCTCGTGGTTCGATCGATCGAACTAGACGAACTTTTAAAATCCCATTACACCGATAGTAGGACTGACAGGATTTTCTAAGTCTTTATAGTCCGATCAATCGAGCCAACAGGAAAAAAAAAACTTCGTATTCCGATTGATCGGGCCGCAGATCGGAATCAATTTGGAGATTCATTGTTAAGGATATATTATACATGTACGACGGCTTGTGTTGTTACGGAGTTAGGGATTTAGGATTTGGTTAGTTATTTGGGAATTAGTGAAAGGTTTGGTACGACTAACAAACTTACGAATTTTATGTTCGTTTGACCTTTTTGTCGTTTTAACATTATTTGGTTCGTTTCTTTTTAAACAAATCTTTTTATAGAAAGTCCTGTGATTACTCACTATGCAAGCAGTGTCTTAATTTCTTTAGTTTTGAATGAAATAAATGAACTTTATTCTGCAAGGAGGCCGCAATGACACTTTTACAAGTCAAAATCTACGAGTTTAATCTACTGTATACTTAAGAGACTTTCTGTTTTAGAGTAAGTGCTGCCTAAAAGCTTTTCTAAAGTCATTATGATAAAGCTCAACTATATCCTTTGAGATTATGTTCTAATTAATCATAATCACGTTAAAATAAAGGAAAAGTATTAACTTTTTCGCTGCCATTCGGGTTCCAGTACAATTCATACATAATACACAATTTCATATTAAAATAATACGTTTAAAATGTCAGTACCTAGGCAAGCTAAATGCGGAATAAAGGTTCATACGAAATATCAAAATAGCAATAATTTCTTTAAATAACAAAGTAAGTTACTGGCCCCTTTAGGTACCTACAGCATAATCAAGTGTTTTAGTGTATTATGTTTGCGAATGTTATGACGTGTTTGCAAATGAAATGAAACCGCCAGAAATTACGGATGTGAACTAGGCCAAAATGGAATTAGTTGCGAAAAATTGTGTCGTGAACAGTATCAGCGATAATCAGTTGGAGACAATCATATTTGAAGTAGCAGCGGCAAAAGTGATCGAAAATTCTGAAATAATATAATTCGCAAAAGGCAGTGCTAACAAATTAATCCACAATTTTACTTCCGATATAAAATCAGTCGAAAAAAATCCCAAAACCAAAAGTTCACCCAGGCATGCCTATAGGCCAGGTTTTTAGTCATCTGTCATTTACGAATACGTTTATTTGTTTTCCGAATACACTTTTGTCTTCATTGCTCTTTAAGTCATATTAATTAACAGTTGTTCGTTAATTAATGTCTATCGTGCATAGCCGTGTTGGCCGCGGGCTGTGTCATCGATGTTAAATGTATGCATTTATATATCTATACTATCGTAATTAAATGCACAGGGTAATATCAATAATCGTATACAAATTTGTGAATGTAAAAATCAAAAAGCAGCCAAGTGCGTATCGGGCGACGCACAAGGTAGGGTTCCGTATTTGCCCATCCGTCACATTAGCTGAACTTAAAAGTTCATAATGAAGGAATTCGTGCCTCAGCTTGATTAGTTCCGATATCCAGATGTCGGAGGTTCGATTCCTGCTCATAGCACAATATTTTTTAACTTTCCCTTTAGTTTGAAATATATGGTAAATTTTAGGTATAAACGCTCATCTTTGACCTATTCCGTGTGTAAATTGACCGTATCTTGAGATATACTCTTCTTTACTAACAAGTACAGGACTAAGTATGTCGGCCTTATAGCATAGATATGTGCATATGAAATGTATTATTTGGATTTTACATTATGAAACGTTTCAAAACATCACTACAAATCGACAAACTTCAAACTAAAAACTGTTTTTTTTCTGCGTAAATTCTACTACACACAATAAATGTAAAACTTTTATGAAAGCATCGTATCCGGGGAGTCTCATTTAAAGTGGTAGCTTAATGTTTAGTGAAGGGTGTTTAAATTCTTAAAAAGACTTAAAAATCCCTGTCCTTTTTGTTACGAAACGTTATTTTTTGACATTGACATTCAGTTTTGTTACCATCCGTGAATACCACATATTTAAACGTAATTGCCCGTTCATTAATCAGTTTATTGGAAGTATCAACTAGTACATATTTTGTCATAATTTAGGTTCATACCTAATCTTTTCAAAAATCGAAATAATTTATCTGCTAGAATACAGTCAAACAGATCTTTGTGAGTACTAAAATTCATAGTAGTAAGTGTATTCTGCCTGCTACTAGGCGTGTAAATACTGGAAGTTAATTAAATTACTTAATAGGGAAGATTTAATAAATGGTAGGCTTATAATCTAAATATTGTTTCACGGAATAAAATGCATTTGAGTCAAAATATCTAATAAATATTTATATTTAATTCTTATATTTTAGATCGCTTTATAATGTCTGGTAACTTACACTACACACGTGACCCCTGGGTGGTGCTAAAAGTGCAACAAAAACTGGCAACCGTACTTGTCTTCTCGAAGATCTCACGGTTCGTAAATAAATGCCATACGATTCAAAAATAAAAACTCCAGTAACGTTACTAAAGCGTACCGGTCCGCCGGGAACCGAAACGTTTCCGTGAACCGGATTACTGAACCCTTGATATTTAAATTGGATACAAAATGATGAAGATACGAATTACTGGTTTATTAACGTACACAAATATCTACTCGTAAGTCGTATTACTTGAGGGCGTTTGCACGTGTGCTATTTGAAAAACGTGTATTATTGTCATAAAAACATGATTTAGGGTCCATCAGAGATATAAACTCGTATCAATTGGCTAGTTTCCTATTTTTTGAATGAATGTTTTGTTTTATTCTGACGCCACAACATTAGAGCCCTTTCTAACCGTTGGATGGAATAGTTAATTAACAGTTCTGGTCGTCAAATACTGCGTTTAAGCACACTGAAACGTTGAATTCTATTGGTAGCTCTTTAAACCCTTAACTTGGCAACGTCCCCTGGGTTTCCCACACTCTTTGACCGTCTTTTTGTATTTTTTTCTTGGCCAGTATGAGTATGACTATTCAGCGTCACCGAGGCTTCAGTCGATGCAACAGGAAAAAAAACGTCCTCGTGGTTCGATCGATCGAACTAGACGAACTTTTAAAATCCCATTACACCGATAGTAGGACTGACAGGATTTTCTAAGTCTTTATAGTCCGATCAATCGAGCCAACAGGAAAAAAAAAACTTCGTATTCCGATTGATCGGGCCGCAGATCGGAATCAATTTGGAGATTCATTGTTAAGGATATATTATACATGTACGACGGCTTGTGTTGTTACGGAGTTAGGGATTTAGGATTTGGTTAGTTATTTGGGAATTAGTGAAAGGTTTGGTACGACTAACAAACTTACGAATTTTATGTTCGTTTGACCTTTTTGTCGTTTTAACATTATTTGGTTCGTTTCTTTTTAAACAAATCTTTTTATAGAAAGTCCTGTGATTACTCACTATGCAAGCAGTGTCTTAATTTCTTTAGTTTTGAATGAAATAAATGAACTTTATTCTGCAAGGAGGCCGCAATGACACTTTTACAAGTCAAAATCTACGAGTTTAATCTACTGTATACTTAAGAGACTTTCTGTTTTAGAGTAAGTGCTGCCTAAAAGCTTTTCTAAAGTCATTATGATAAAGCTCAACTATATCCTTTGAGATTATGTTCTAATTAATCATAATCACGTTAAAATAAAGGAAAAGTATTAACTTTTTCGCTGCCATTCGGGTTCCAGTACAATTCATACATAATACACAATTTCATATTAAAATAATACGTTTAAAATGTCAGTACCTAGGCAAGCTAAATGCGGAATAAAGGTTCATACGAAATATCAAAATAGCAATAATTTCTTTAAATAACAAAGTAAGTTACTGGCCCCTTTAGGTACCTACAGCATAATCAAGTGTTTTAGTGTATTATGTTTGCGAATGTTATGACGTGTTTGCAAATGAAATGAAACCGCCAGAAATTACGGATGTGAACTAGGCCAAAATGGAATTAGTTGCGAAAAATTGTGTCGTGAACAGTATCAGCGATAATCAGTTGGAGACAATCATATTTGAAGTAGCAGCGGCAAAAGTGATCGAAAATTCTGAAATAATATAATTCGCAAAAGGCAGTGCTAACAAATTAATCCACAATTTTACTTCCGATATAAAATCAGTCGAAAAAAATCCCAAAACCAAAAGTTCACCCAGGCATGCCTATAGGCCAGGTTTTTAGTCATCTGTCATTTACGAATACGTTTATTTGTTTTCCGAATACACTTTTGTCTTCATTGCTCTTTAAGTCATATTAATTAACAGTTGTTCGTTAATTAATGTCTATCGTGCATAGCCGTGTTGGCCGCGGGCTGTGTCATCGATGTTAAATGTATGCATTTATATATCTATACTATCGTAATTAAATGCACAGGGTAATATCAATAATCGTATACAAATTTGTGAATGTAAAAATCAAAAAGCAGCCAAGTGCGTATCGGGCGACGCACAAGGTAGGGTTCCGTATTTGCCCATCCGTCACATTAGCTGAACTTAAAAGTTCATAATGAAGGAATTCGTGCCTCAGCTTGATTAGTTCCGATATCCAGATGTCGGAGGTTCGATTCCTGCTCATAGCACAATATTTTTTAACTTTCCCTTTAGTTTGAAATATATGGTAAATTTTAGGTATAAACGCTCATCTTTGACCTATTCCGTGTGTAAATTGACCGTATCTTGAGATATACTCTTCTTTACTAACAAGTACAGGACTAAGTATGTCGGCCTTATAGCATAGATATGTGCATATGAAATGTATTATTTGGATTTTACATTATGAAACGTTTCAAAACATCACTACAAATCGACAAACTTCAAACTAAAAACTGTTTTTTTTCTGCGTAAATTCTACTACACACAATAAATGTAAAACTTTTATGAAAGCATCGTATCCGGGGAGTCTCATTTAAAGTGGTAGCTTAATGTTTAGTGAAGGGTGTTTAAATTCTTAAAAAGACTTAAAAATCCCTGTCCTTTTTGTTACGAAACGTTATTTTTTGACATTGACATTCAGTTTTGTTACCATCCGTGAATACCACATATTTAAACGTAATTGCCCGTTCATTAATCAGTTTATTGGAAGTATCAACTAGTACATATTTTGTCATAATTTAGGTTCATACCTAATCTTTTCAAAAATCGAAATAATTTATCTGCTAGAATACAGTCAAACAGATCTTTGTGAGTACTAAAATTCATAGTAGTAAGTGTATTCTGCCTGCTACTAGGCGTGTAAATACTGGAAGTTAATTAAATTACTTAATAGGGAAGATTTAATAAATGGTAGGCTTATAATCTAAATATTGTTTCACGGAATAAAATGCATTTGAGTCAAAATATCTAATAAATATTTATATTTAATTCTTATATTTTAGATCGCTTTATAATGTCTGGTAACTTACACTTTTCGTACGCTTTGCAAAGAATACGCTATTTTTAATTTTTTTATTTGTTTATAGTTTGATTATTATGTAATATATACGCTGTTTTTGATTTAATATTTGAGATCTTATATTTTTTCGGCCTGTTTACCCTAGAAGGTACTGGTAGTACTACCTATGAAGGGTTCGAATCCCGGTAAGGGCATTTATTTCTGTGGTGAGCAGAAACATTTGTTCCTGAGACTTGGATGTTTTCTATGTATTTAAGTATTTCTATTAAATATATCGTCGCCCTAATATGTTCACAAGACGGCTACAGCTAGGCCGCGAGATAGAAAGATGATCCGAATCGGAAGCGGCTCACAAAAATATACCTCAGTGTTTTCGGGCATTGGAAAAGCATAAACTCACAAATGTTTGCACAAGCCAATGTCCATCGATATTGGAATCGTCGATTTATTCCCTCCATCTTTCAATTTGAAATATGGATTTTTTATTTTTTTATTTTATTTCAAAAGGTACATAAAACAGACAGTAATCAAAATTAACAAAGAAATACATATACGAAGACACTTATAACTAGATTACAGTCCAAAACATATGTACACATCATGGCTTTGAGTTACAATTTAGAGATAAAGATATATGTATGTATTTATGAGAAAAAGAAGGTTTTTTTTTTACATAGGTATTAAATTTCAAATCAATTGGAATTACAAAGAGAGTGATAAAAGAAGGCAAACAAATATCAGCACACTCAACAGTTAACAGTTATTGAAATAATCCAAATTAATTGCTTGTTGCTAAATATACAGATTTTTTGAATTCAGATATTTTGGAAACATAAACATCAAGATCCTTACAGACGCGAACCAAATCATCAAACTCCCGACACATGCGAACAATTGGATTATAATAAGAAGTATTATTTCGGTATACAGCTAGAGTAAAAGTTTTCGGACAACGAATCCTGTAAACTATGTTAATATTCAGAAGTGACAATAGATAAGGAGAATCAATATGGGAATGGATAATTTTATATAAATAAATAAGGTCAGATTGCTTACGTCTGACTTCTAATGATGTGACATTAAACTTTGCCATACGCTGACTATAGCCGGAGATAGACCGTCCATAATGGCAACGAAAACATAGGATCCTAAGAAATTTTCTTTGCACACTCTCGATTTTATTAGAGTGTACAGTATAAAATGGTGACCATATAATAGATCCATATTCTAAAACACTGCGTACCATACCATAATATAATAACAGCATACTTTGAGGGTTTCTAAAGTTTTTAGTGATACGTATCAGAAATCCCAGAAGCCTGTTACTTTTACTGACTATATGTTCATAGTGCGCACGAAAAGAGAGTTGGTTATCAAAAAGAACTCCCAAGTCCTTAGCTACAGATTTCCTATCCAATACTTGCGATGATAACTTATAAGGGTAATTTACAGAGTTGCGTTTACGACTAAATGATATTACGAAACATTTTCCAATATTAAGAAACATTCGGTTATCAAGGCACCACTTATGAATTATATCTATATCTATTTGTAATTTAAGACAATCCTGTAAGTCCCCCACAGTCGAAAATACTTTCAAATCGTCGGCATATAATAAGCAGGGACAGGACAGACGGCTCACAAGGTCATTTATAAATATTATGAAAAATAGTGGCCCAAGGTGAGAGCCCTGTGGTACACCCGATGTAATGGGCTTGGGGGATGATTTAAAACCTTTAAGAGTAATAAGTTGACTACGATTATCCAGGTATGAGCAAACCCAGCGAAAAAGTGACCCGTGTATTCCATATAGTGAGATTTTCTGACATAAAAGCGAGTGATCTACTTTGTCGAAAGCCTTGGAAAAGTCCGTGTAAACGGCGTCAACTTGCCCTCCAGCAGCGAATGCATTGCATAGATAATTCTTATACGTAAGCAGATTACTTATCACAGATCTATTTTTAACAAACCCATGTTGGTTTTCTGATATTAATGGCTTGACATGGTGGTATATGTAATCATACACTAATGATTCAAACATTTTTGCAAAACAGGATAGAATACTAATTGGCCTATAATTTTCACATCGAGATTTATCCCCTGATTTAAATACGGGCACAACATGCGCTGTTTTCCATTTCAGCGGGAATACTCCACAAGTTAATGACTTATTATAGATAATGCAAAGTGGAGTACTGAGTTCCTTCCAACAGACTTTTATAAACGAAGCAGGAAAGCCATCCGGACCTGCACCCTTTGAGCCATCCAATTGTCTGATAGTATTAGCAACATCCTTTTCGGCAATCCTCACAGAACATAGAACAGAATCCCATGGAGAGTCAGCATAACAACGGGTACCCAAAGGCGAATGCTTTTCAAATACCGAACCAAAGTATTCAGCAAAAAGGTCACATATCCCCGAGCCATCAGAACTTTCAGAACCATTATAAGACATTGTCTCGGGAAGGACTGCGTTACCCCTTTTAGAGCCAACAAATCGCCAGAATGCTTTAACATTTCCTCTTAAGGAATCCTCCGTAGACTTTAACATTCTACTATAGCATTCGTCTATAAGTATCTTACTTCTAGCACGCAAACGCGAAAAAACATCATAATCTCTGGGATTGCCATACATTTTATATAATTTATGGTATTTACGCTTCTCCCTCAAACATTTTTTAAGAGCATTATTGAACCAATAGGGGTAAATTTCGGAATTTTTGCTAGTAACTGGAGTATGTTTCTTAACAATATCATTTAAAATATCATAAAATTTATCGACACAATCATCCACCATTGTACCATTGTACCATAAATCGGAACGACAAATCGTCACGGACACGCTTTGAATATTAAATGGGTTCAACGGATTTTACATACATGTCCAGCTTAAGGCTTGTCCTTTGTAAATTGTCGTAAAAATAATAAATAAATAAATAAAATTAAAATAAAAAGCCCTTTATTTCCCATTTAATTTTTTACATTTTATCTTATTTGATTTAATAAGATAACCATTTACTGGTGAAGGCCTCCTCCAGCTGTCGCCACAGTGCCCTGTCTGCCGCTTTTCTCGTCCATGTCCTGCCGGCTACTTCCTCAATGTCGTCCTTCCACCTCCGACGCGGCCTGCCGCGGGGGCGGCGCTCCCCGCGCAGATACCAGTGGAGCACCCTCTCCGTCCACCTCCCGTCGGCGCACCGGGCCACATGACCAGCCCATCGCCATTTTAGTTGACATGCTAATCTTGCAGCATCTATTATGTTTGTTCTTTGGCGTATTATAGCATTTCTTTGTCTGTCGCGCAGTCTTAAGTTTAACATGCTCCTCTCCATGGCCCTTTGCGTTACTTGTATTTTATGTACAACTTTCTTACTAAGGACCCAATTTTGACACCCGTATAACAGAGTAGGGAGTACGCAGGAATCCATCGCTTTCTTTTTAAGTGACATGTAAAAATAGTGTATAGTATTGTAACCATTTAATGTGTTAACCATTACAATTTTAATACCTGAAAACATCATAATAATATAATTATGAAAAAGTGGTTTGCTCTAAATCTATATGTATAAAAAGAAACAAAATAAATGAAATCAAAGTCACCTTTTTTTTTTACCTTAAAACCATTTTCTTACTATATCGAGTTAACATTTAATATGACTACACGTGACCCCTGGGTGGTGCTAAAAGTGCAAGAAAACTGGCAACCGTACTTGTCTTCTCGAAGAACTCACGGTTCGAAAACAAATGCCATACGATTAATAAATAATAATTTAATATGAAATTTGGTAATCTAGAAAAGGTGGTTGGATTGTGTGATGATATGAATAGGAAAGATGTGAATGAAGAGATGACGCGTGACAGAGATATATGAGAGAAAAAGACATGCTGCGCCGACCCAAATAAATGGGAAACGGGCAAGAGAATGATGAAATTTGGTAATCTCCATATCAAAATAATGTAAATTAACTTGGTTTTCTTACTTTTTTGATATAATGATCAATTTTGACAAAAAAACTGGTTATATCACGTTTTCCGGAAATCGCCGTGCGCGAGCGACGAGGACAGCATATCGAGCTATGACCAGTGAGAGAGCAAGACAAAATTTTGACGAAGGTCAAGCTTTACATTGAAAAGAGCTTAGAAATCGTCCTTGTTGCTTGAGAATTGCACATAGTTAAGGAGTTAAATTTTGTTATCAATGAAAGAAGGCTGCAAAAATTTATAGTTTTATAATGGGCGATCGGTTGGTATGAGTAAGATCGACGTTCGATTGTTATTTGGGGTTAAACATTGTTTTTTTTTTTAAATCTCGATAGGTTTGCGATTGACCGCAAATCACTTGATGGTAAGCAATGTTGTTGTCTGAGTTGAAGAGCGCTTACCTACAAAAAACCGTTCACTCTCGTCTTGAAGAGGTAGTAGTTTACGGAGAACAAGAATCCCGGTAAGGAGGACACACGAAGCGATGATTTGCTTCTTCTTTCCTAATGCGAACAGCTAAGGACTGGAATTTACTGCCGCCGTCTGTATTTCCTGATACATACAATCTGGGACTCTTCAAGACAAGAGTAAATAGACTATTACTGAATCAGTGAGCAACATCTTAGGCCTTGTCATCGCTTTCCATCAGGTAAGATTAAGGCCAACCGCTGGTCAGTATATGATAAAAACAGTTTAAAAGTTGGGGTTAAACATTGTTTTTTTTTTTATCTCGATAGGTTTGTGATTGACCGCAAATCACTTGATGGTAAGCAATGTTGTTGTCTGAGTTGAAGAGCGCTTACCTACAAAAAACCGTTCACTCTCGTCTTGAAGAGGTAGTAGTTTACGGGGAACAAGGATCCCGGCAAGGAGTGCGACACACGAAGCGATTTGCTTCTTCTTTCCTAATGCGAACAGCTAAGGAATTTACTGCCGCCGTCTGTATTTCTTAATACATACAATCTGTATCTCTTCAAGACAAGAGTAAATAGACTATTACTAAATCAGTGAGCAACATCTTAGGCCTTGTCATGGCTTTCCATCAGATGAGATTAAGGCCAACCGCTGGTCAGTATATCATAAAAAAAGTTTAAAAGTTCCAACTCGTATGCATTGAAGGCCAACCGCTGGTCAGTATATCATAAAAAAAGTTTAAAAGTTCCAACTCGTATGCATTGAAGGCATAGCTCTGGATGAAAAAAGGGTTGGGGGTTGCTCTTTTAACCCGAGAGTGCCTGTTGATTAGGGTGAGGAACAAGAGGTTGAAGGGCCTTTATGGGTTCAAAAAGCTAAGTGGCGTTCAGATTCAACTGACTTCCAAACCGATGCTTTTTTATTTCGAGGTTTTTGTTGTGTTTCGTGCTTCCAATATGTACGTTTTTGTTGAAATAGGGCGCTGCACGAGGCGTGGTAGTGTACAGTAAATGTAGATGATCATTTTAATACTTTGTCACAATACTGCGACAGTTGGGATGCGTCAAAGTCACAAGTTACTAAAATGATCATATACTTTTGCTATTGACTATACAACATTTTTTTTAAACGGAAGTCCTCTCCAGTCAGTCTCCGCTTACTTTGGACATAATAGGCATATATGCGCAATACAGTGTTGTCGGTTATTGTATTCATATTCAGATTAACCTATTTTGAGTAGGTAGGCAAGGTGAGAAATATTGGCAGACTATTTACAACAGTGCTCTTATTTGTCAGAAACTCCAGTAAAATTATTATTATCAATTTATTTTATTGCTACTAGTAGCATTTAAATTTTCGCTCTTGGAATATACACTGAGATTACTTGGTCGTCTCATCTTGGTATTTCAGGTTGTAGCTGGATTTCGTCGATATCTTGTTTGACTTTGAAAGATTCTTGGGATTTCACGTTTGTTATCAGTTTACTCGATAATTAGCTCTGCTGTTGACATTTATTTCATTATGTCTATCGAATTTAGTTTATGTTACATATAGCAGTACTATTTACCCAGAGCAAGATCTTTTTTGTGCCAGGAATGTGGACAAGTCTAACAAGTAAAGATATTTCGTTTACTGTACTTAAATATCACGGCACGTCCCCATAACAATGCTCTTATTTGTATTTAAAACAAACTCCAACGTTTTTTGTGCAGCCATTATTCGGCTCTTTGTAAACGGTTAAATTTGAGTTGGAAAGTTGGCGCCCAACGCGGGGGCCGAAGTTGGCGACGAGTTTGTTGATAAATTATTGATGTCGTGGACGGGACATTTCAGTAAAATATTAATATTATAGTCGCAATTTCTTTTAATATTCATGATCTATTTTCTTTTTTGGAGTCGTATTGAAGGTTTCCTACTTAATCTGCTATATAAGCAATGAAATCAAAGAAAATTGCAAGGGTCGTCGTCGTCAGCGAAAGCTATATATATCATGTTTATATATATTGAAAAAAAAAATGTTTATATATTTTTTTTTATTTTAGCTCAATGATTAAATTATACCACATTTTCACCATCTATAAACCTACAACCGCTAAAAATGACACTGCATATTAATTTTCGGGTCCACTGCGTACCCTTATTGGGAATATAGCAGTTAGTTTATATATGTATGTATGACACTTTATTGCATATAAGAAAACAATTACAAAGGAAGCAAAATAACAGAATATAAAAGTACAAAGGCGACCTTATAAGCGATCTCTTTCAGCTAACCTTCTGTAATGTGTTAGTATGTATGTATTTTAGCTCAAGTACATGAATTGTAATCTATTAATTTCGGCGAATTGAACTTGTTACCCTGGCCGAGGGTGTCAAGCGCCGCAAATATGCCTCCCTAGGGAGTGACTACATATTTGAGGCATTTGAAGTCGAAAATTTTGGATCATGCCCAAGTGATCACCGACTTTACTAAGATTTGTCGCGCCTAATAAACTCCACTGATGACGAGAGGGCTTACCCATACTTTTGCCCAAAGGATAAGTATTGTTATCCAGTGTGATACAGCCAGCATTCTGAGCCTACTACCCCCTAGTCTTTATTTTTAAAATTTTAAACTTATTTTGTACTTTTCATGTAATTGATCCAGCTGAAGTTGTCACTTATTCTTTGATTCGTAATTGTTTACATATTATTCGTTCCAATAAATACGCATTTCGAAATAAAATAGGTTAATTGTAATCAAGTAAATGTAACTATTGTTAACCGTTACCAGATTTAAAGTTACCTTTCTAACCTCACATAACTCGCTAGGGTCGGAAATAAATCCAAACACATAAATTGTCGTACACAATACAAGTAAGGGGGTATAAGGACCCTTACATGAAGGCGCGACCGCAACGCTGTACTGAATGCTGAATTAGTAGGGAGTTGGAACTAAAAAACGGTCTCCACATTTAGATATACGGGCAACGTTTTTGCGAGAAACAGGTTTCAGGTTCATATTACCCACCTTTTTTTACCAGCATAACAAATAATATATATTTTTTCGTTAAATCTAGTACTTTGCAAACTTTATGTTAAGAGAAAATCGATATACAATCCATTCTATTCTAAACGTTAGAAAAAAAAACAACGAAATAAAGCTCCATTTGAAGTTGTAAAGCCTTAACATTCACCACTTTATTTCTGTTTGGAATTATTGAACTATAAAATCTTTACTTTGCACATCCAACAGTCAATCATACTTAAATATGTACATAAATTCACGCTCTCGTCCTCAAAGGGCATCGATTACAAGCAAAAAAAATTTTTAATGACACTTTTGGTACTTGTAGATTTAAAGATGAAGAACACTTGATATTGCCGTGATACCTAGCCCATGGCCCACAACACACTGTAACTGTGGCGGCCAGTTAGCTGATACACTTGACTTGTAGTTGTTACGGGTAGTTGGTGGAGTGCGGAGAAAGATAAATAGTTGAAGTTTATAGAAGTATAATAACGTAAGATAATGTAAAGATACAGTTTAAGTTTGATAGTTTGTTTCTCTTTCTCTAGATGTGTATAGTTTTACGTTTAGTAATGCACTGTTTATCTATAATTTTACATTTTATTAATATTCGTTGCCGCGCACCTCAAAGTAGGTTGCAAGTAAGCATAAAGAAATGTACGGTGGTGAAACCGTACAGTAACCTTATTCCCACAGTCGTTTCTTACGACACCCCGGGATGAAAGTGGGTGGTACCATTTTAACCTTACACTACAATCATATGTACATTATGTACTAGTAATAGCACTCACAATTGTAACAATGGCTTTTTCATGTCCGATTCCCGTTTCCTATTTTAGGTAGCTTCAAAAGGACCACTCATATCCGTACGTATATACTGAAATGGTTTTTCAATACACCTTTTCGCATTCAAGGCACGGTGTGGCTTTTTTTGCTTGCACTGTTTACGTACATTGATTGAACGTTATATTTTACCGGTGAGGTTTATATTCATCCATAGAATGGAGGAATGTCGATTTAAGTTGAGCCGGGATGGTTTATATAGAAATAAAGTATCTAATTAAAATAATTTTTAACAATGGTCTAGAATTCCGCTTATTATGAGAACGTTTTGCTGTTTGTTTCTGAATCACGCCAAATTAACTGGCTGGATTTAGATGAAATTTGACATATAGATAGTTTACAACTTGGATTAAAACATAAGGTACTTTGTTATCCCCAAAAATCATTCCTCAAAAGAGTAGGGTACCTCTATAGGTACCCAAATCTTTCTCTTCTAAAGGAGAAGTTGAGAGAAAATGCTTAGTGCATAATAATAATTTAATACCTATTCTCCTAGCAGTTTAGAATTAGGGTCCAATTTGGCACCAGATCACAAGTTTGGCATTACTTTAAGAAAAGAATAGCTATCTGACCTTCCAACTTAGTGGGAAAACTAGCTCTTCTTGGGATTTAATCAGTTTTCGCAGAATGTGTTTCGCCGAAAAGCTACTGTTGAGATCAAATGATATTTCATTCATAAGTTTGTGATATACATATTCTCTTCTACTTATACTTCAAATGAACACTGTTCCGACGTACGAGTGTATAAGAGTAACCCATAAACTTTAGAAAGGTCTGACTGAAAATTGTTGCGGTGTATTCACTGCAACATTATGCTGAGTCCAGCCCCTTTTTATCATTCATCACTCATTGTTATATCTTACCTACTGTACTTAATGTCTAATGTTAGTTTTAATTTTTAGTTTACTTAAGTTTATCATGCACTTACTTTGTGTAATAATGTGGTGATAAATAAAGTATTTCTATGTCTATGTCATAAGTTTTTTGAAAAACCCAGTGGGACGGGCCGGGGTTTCGAACCCCCGACCTGCAGATAGAAAGCGTGCCTTAGCGTGCCTGCAATGGCTTCAGAATAGAAAATAAATTCTACTGAATGATTATTAATGGACCCGGGTATGTCCTAAAACTACGACCAAGACCACCAGATACTGCGATCGCCAAACCCGCATGCCAAGCGTGGCGATTATGGCATATACCCCCCGTGAATTTAGGGGAGGCCTATGTCCAGTGGACGTCCTTTGGCTGATATGGTGGTGGTGGATTATTAATGTAATTAAAGCCACAATAGAAGAACCCTAATTCTTAAGAAGGATTACAATCAGGATTAACACTCAAAGGTTACACAAGTTCTCTTGTTTCATTTAATTTACTCGTAATTTTAAAGTAAATCTCGAACAAAAACCTGCGAGTACATTGACTTTGTATTTTATTTTCATTTTAATAGCAAGTTTGATCTCATTTTAGTGTTTTCTAGATAAAAGAAAAAAAAGATAACATTTAACAAAGAATACATTTTTCAGAGCAAAGAGTATATTGAAGCGTTTGAGATTACGTATTTTCATTTTCTTTATAAATGCGGTTTACTTTAATAATTTAAGACTTTGATGGAGTGTTGGTGAAATTTGCCTGTCAGTGGAATAAAATCTGTGTTATATTATTTTATTTCTTTTTAAAAGCTTACAAAGGAAAGTAAGGACTCAATATGTACTGTACTACTTACGATTTATCTCAGCCATTGTTACTCCGAGCGACAGATTTTTCAAACCTTTTGGGAGTTCTTCAGGACAAGGGATTTAGTTTCGCCATTTTATTTTCAAGGAACGCGCAATTCATTTTGTTTCAAACTGTATCCATCCACTTTTGTGTAAAGGCCTCATGCTTACGTTACTTTGGCCCTGTTCTGAGCTAGTCTTATCCACTTCCCCGCCGAGTGCCAGATGTAATCTCACCAACGAGCTGGTGGTCGTTCTACGGATCTGGGTCCTATCGTTGGCCACCACTGTGTGACCGCTTTGGACCATCTGCCGCCGTCTCGTCTTGCGCCTATCTCCTCTTAAGTTGGGCTAACTTTATATGAACGAAACCTTGGCTATGCATCATATTTCCGCATGCTCTTTCTGATTCTTTTATTTGGTGTACATTTAACTCGGATTTAGGTACAGTTGGCATCATTAATGTATACAATTTTGAACCTTGTTCCGCAGACATTAGTTCCGAAATGTGTTAATATTTATGATGCTGACTGTACCTACTATGTATTGTACAATAAAGTTCAATTAGAGTGATCAGTAAACGAACCAAGTAGGTGCTAGGTACTTGTAGCTTTCTTAGGGAAAGAGTGTAATTATTCTAAGTTATTGATATTTTGCAACAGGAATGAAAAATTGATTACCCCGGGCGGGATTTGAATCCACGACCTATGGATTTTTTCCGTCTTGTCTTGGAGGTCGTGGGTTGAAATTCCCCCCGGGATATCAATTTTTCATTTCGGTTGGAAATTATTATTTACAACTATTGATATTTACGACTGCAATTAACTAAAGAGCAAGGCTCCGTAGCTCTTTATCGAAATTGCTTGACGCAGTCAAAGCAGTGAAATATATAATGGATACCCACATTATAAATGCACTGGCGTCTGCAAGCAATATAAATTGTTGAGATGACATTTTTATCTACCGCATTGCAGGATGTGGCTTGCTCCCCGCAGAATAACTGACATCCCTGGGATTCTACTGATAAAAACTTAAAGTTTCTTAGTGGAGCTTTGGTTGTTTAAGCTGTTTAGTGCTTTAAAAGCTTGTTTGTCTTTCAGGTTAGCCACTTTCACATTAAAGTACAGATTTATACTTACGAGATCTTTCGTTTGATAATGTAAATTTATCTAAACAGCCCGGCTAGTATGATAGCTTATACCGTCACGCTTTATGTGACGTTTCAGTACATTTTGGCCAAATAACGTAACGGTATAAGCTAGCATACTAGCAGGGCAGTTGTAGAGTTATGTCGAGTTTGGTTACACATAGGTACCTTTTCTAATTTAAGACAGTTAAAAATAATAAACACTTGCAAAGAATATAGAGGACATCGACCTACCTACTAGGACTTAAAAATGGAGCAGAGATTCAGTAATTTAGAAGCGTCCGGCAAATGCTCGTTTCAGGTAACCGAGGCATCCAGGTGCGGGTTTGATTCCCGGGCCGCAGCGATCGCCGAGATTGCAGCCATTTGTGGCGGGATATCTGGCCGGAATTCAGAGGTTTAGTTCGGGGTTTTATACTGTGATTTGGGTACATTTCTGCTAGTTTCGAAGTCGTGGTGTGCAATCAGGTTAATTTTATAATAAACACCTTATTTGGGCGAGCTTTTTTGGCATATGTTCAATTTCTAGACGATGATACAGTCAAGTTTTCAGCCATATCCCATCTCTAACTTGGTATGTTTAGAGAATTATTTTTGTTGTAATTTAAAAAAAATCGACTTAATGTAATTATATGTTAAATGTTTAGAATCGCCCATAAAGCTCTTTCATATAATACCACACACGATAGGTTTCTGAAAGAAAAATCTATTCAAAAAGAATAAAGTAACTCAGCACTCCTCCTAAGGGTTTTTTTGAAAGAACTGCGGTCAAAAATTTTTGTTTTAATTCTAGTATGCGTTGTTTGCGTGTGCTAAACGGCTAAACTGCTGTTGTTCTACTCCACAATTATATAATCTGTCAATTACATTACTGACAGCAGTATTAAAACAATAATCTTTATATGCCCAATGCAAGTCTATACAACAGACAATTCATTATATGACTGGTGGGAGAGTCATAATGGATTTCCATACATTAATACTTATATAAAAAATTTAATTTATTTTCCCGCCGATGTATGTATAGTGCTTTTCTCGAACATGCAATGAAATAAACAACAAAAAAAAACAAAATTTTATTTTTAATACGCATAGTGGCAGAATGTCATGATGCCTGTGCCACAAATTTATGTGGAATGGAATTAAAAAAGAGGACTTTGCCGGCCTAGGCCTGCAAGATTTGTATGAAATTCCATTAACGACCTCTTGTCCTAGCCGCACCTGAAACGTCATACTTCGCAGCCTATTATAAGAAACATAACATGAATATTTCATTGCATGTTTGAGAAAATAAATAAATAACCATTAGACTATCCAACTTAAAAGGGAAACTAGACATTCTTGGTATTAAACCAGCTTCCGTACTATGTTTTCCTTCACTGTTCAAGCTTAATCATACACATATTTCACAGATACTCATTACATAGCACAGCCGCATATATTTATTTATTTGGCGAACAAACTGAGCCAAATGTACATAGAAACAACTTAAAACCTAGATTACAAATGGACATGCATTCAAGTCCTCACCAGTTCCCACTAGCAAAGTGCTTCAAAACCACGACAAATTAATTAATTAACCAAGCTATATTTAATGTTGATCTAGCAATCACGCGATATGCAATCTTATCGTTCCATTAATATTTTATGATCAATATTGTAGAGTGGAAAATGATTATATTAATTGAAACACTCAACAGCAGCCTTGGTTATCAATTTAACTAAAATATTACGTATGTATACAATACAATCACATTTATATGTATTAACCTACAAGCTTTTCTCCGCGTCTTTGCCCGTACAAAATTTAATCTACCTTAAAATTTAAACAACTACTGCTTGAGGAGGTTTAAGTATTCCGAGACTAAATATTCCTATGTTCTTCTGGGTCACTTATACGGCATCATCTATACTAAATCCTAAATCTGTGCACCGGTTTATCAGGTAATGGTGATTTGCTTGCGACGCCCCATGAAATTGCAAGCGTCCATACGCTACGGTGACCGATTATTATGGCGGGCCGTAACCGTGTTTGCCACCGACATAATATATAAAAAAAATGTTTTCGTATCAATAAAAATATTAGTACCTTTTCCTCTGACGATGGAGTTATAAAGGCATTTATAGTCAGTTTCATCCATGATGGCGCGCCTCTTCTTCCTAATCGCTTACAGTGTGCAACCTTTTAGCACTTTTTTTTGTCGTCTATACACAATAATTAGCTATGAGTGCGTATCACTACGATACATCGACAAACCAGGAGAGAGCATTACGAACTCAATGGAAAACAAGACTAATTAATTAAAAATCTAAAAAACCAGACTGCGTTTCTGTGTAATTTAGAATTTGGCGCCAAAAATCCGGCAATTTGTTTTTTTTTATTATTATTATTTTGATATACCCAGTGTCACCCTCATAGTAAATAAAAATCTAACGACACCTCTCAAGCTAAAATCCATCGAGCCGTTCAGACTGCAGAGCGTGCCAAACAATTATACATACTCTCGAAAAACATAACCCTCCTTCGTTCGGTTCGTGGATGAAACTGACTATAGCATTTGCTTGTGTCACAGTTACTCTAAATCCCAATCAAACTACAGTTCTTAAAAGAAAGACGTTTCAAAACCTTGAATACACCGACAAGCTCAAGACCTCTCCGATCCTCCAATCGCCCCGGGTAAGGTCCTTCCAGCCTCTATTTCGACGTTAAAGTAGTTTTATTTCCTCTGAAGGTTTTCCGTGAAATCTCGGCGTGCATTTACTAGGTCCTTATCTAACCTTTAGTGTAAAAGTCGGGCGATCGGGAGATTATAGGAAATTGTGGGTTCCGTAAAGATTTTCGCACATTATGGTGTGTGATTTGGCGAAAGATTTTTGAGTAAAATCGAAGGACATTTTAGTGTTACATACTACTTCATGCAAATTCAGAGATGCAACATTGAGCCCTGTCGATGGGAGTGTTTGGCATCACAGTGGTCAGAATGGCGCAGAATGGTGATCATCCAAGTTGACCTTGATGAAGGCCCGTCGGTACAACTATCAGAACGGCGTACTTACGTGCTCGCAATGTGCTCGGAATTTTGCCGCAAGGATAGACTACATACGCCATCTTCGAGCGCATCAGCGCCAAAACGCTGGAGTTCCGACTCCAGCGTTATGATGGTCGCCATGGTCGAAAAAGGTCGGACAGATCATCATCATCAGTACTTCATACTTCAATAGGCTTAAATGGCAGCACACTAATTATGATTTCCGCAATAGTATCAACCAGTACCGATCGACGGTGTAAAACAGACAGACATTAGTGTTGGCAACACTACCTAAGGCATTTATTAAAGCGCTGCAGACGTGGTGCAAATATCGGCGTTTTTAAAAGTCCGTCCCACTATATCAGCCCAAGACGTCCATTGCTGGACATAGGCCTCCCCCGATTGAATCGCAGTATCTCCTCCGCGCTCCAGGGATGCTCCTACCCATCCGACGGTGGTCTTGGTCGCAGTTTTAGGACATACCCGGGTCCAAAAAGTCCATCCCATTTGTATGAAATTTGATAATGGTTCATGTGCCACCAAGAGAAAAGAAAGCGGGTTAATTGTATCCATTTTCATTTCTTTTAACCATCAGCTGATGAGAATAAAAGTATTGGCCGATTGTTTGATACTACAGTCACAAACGTCCCTGCTAATAATGTACTTCATCATCATCATCATCATCATGTCAGCCGAAAGACGTCCACTGCTGGACATAGGCCTCCCCCAAAGACTTCCACAATGACCGGTCCTGCGCCACCCGCATCCAGCGGACACCCGCGACCTTCACCAGGTCATCAGTCCACCGTGTGGGGGGCCTGCCCAGTTGCCCACGCTGCGCCTTCCGGTACGTGGTCGCCACTCGAGAACCTTTCCGCCCCAACGGCCATCGGTTCTACGTGCTATGTGCCCCGCCCTTAAGTTTAACGATTCGGAGGGCTATATCGGTCACTTTGGTTCTGCTGCGGATGGCCTCATTCCTGATGCGAATAATGTACTTCATAAGGTTTTATTTGAGTACATACTTGAGTTTATAAAGTATTTATTCAACAAACATGAAAACAAGATATTGAAAACAAAACAACTAAAACTAATTAAAAAAGAGGTCTCCAAGATCGGGGCCCTGTGGAAGGGTTCCTATAAGGCTGGCAGCGTTCCCCCTTCTTGAGTTTTATTACTACGAAATGTAAGACGCTCTACGATTTTGATTCGGTGTGTGTTCGTTATTTTAACAAACCTACGTTTTTTTAAATAATTCCATTGAACATTTTCATAATACGTATTACTCACAAAGGGTTTGTTAGTAATATTTATTAGTAGGAATAAATTAAAAAGGTTTTGTGTCATTTATACGTATTGACAGAGAGTGGATTGTTATTTCATCTAATTTAGACACGCGGCAGCGTGTCCAGCCAAGTCCACCCCAGGAACTGGCGGACAGCAGACGTATGTTATTTTACACGAACCGTTTGGAGCCACTTTTGACCCCCCAATGACTCAAAATCTATAGCATATAACATAAAAAAAAAGAAATTTTGTACATGTATTAAGATCCTTTAGATCAACAAGAACCCCAAATTTTATAAATATAGGTTTAAACTAATTTACTTCGGCTTAATGCATTTTGAGCCTTAACTTGGCATTTTTCTATGCAGTATGTTATAATACCATAACAATATATGCTATGTAATAAGCTGTTGGATATTTAAGAAAACTGCCAAGTTAAGCTCATAATGCATTAAGCCGCAGTAAATTAGTTTTACTGTAAACAATGTAGTGCCGGACTTGGCACCATTTCAGAGAATTTACGGAACTTGGCACCCATTTAGATCTCAATTCTTTTGTTGGTGAAGACGACAACCAAGCATCGCATATTCTTAATATTGAACTTGGCTCCCATTTTCACATTTATGTTTTTGATGGGATTTCATCTACTGTAAACTTCTCAAAACTGTGCGACAATTTTTATCCCGACAATGATTTAGCGCCATTTAACCATGAAAACTTCCCTCGTCTTCCAGATACGTAACCGTTAAAACTTCATATTACTTTCAACCGAAGTCACCTCACGAACTTCAACCATTTCGTCTAAGATTGCAAAATATTCTTCTTGGAAATAATTTGCGAGGTCCGCCGTAATGGGGCTATTACCGTCCTGAACGCATTAGACCGCGCTTCATGGCTGGGACGGTAATGTCCCTGGTTGGATTATTTTCCCGTATATTACGGGGTGACTGATTGACTTGACCGATTGAAAATGTAGTGAAGTGACGTTTTAGGAAATATCTTTGTATCGTGAATAATGTGTGAACTGAAATCGACGTCAGGTAGGAGGAATTGAAGGCCCGACCGCCTGCGGTCATCTATTACAATTATGTCAGAAGGGCGTTTCCTGTGGGGAGTGTGCTCGCACATTCACTGCAAAAATATGTCAGTCACCAGTTTCTTCTTTTTTCTCCAGTCACCATGGCCGAAATCGACCAGGATAATGATGATGGATGTATGATTTTAAGCGGTGGAACTTGAACTAATTTAATTGCTAGACTATCACAAAGAGACTGCTCAGATTACTTAATGATTCACACAAGTTATATTTCTCAGAAGCACGGAAGCAGCTGTTCAACGCAATTTGGTAAAAATATGGACTTGATAGCAATACATATGTTTCCTTTCTTAACAAGTTGATCCTTCTGTTACATGAACACTACCTTTCAAACCTTGATCATGACTAAAACCAAATCAACTTGCCTGCAAAGCAAGCAAGCCATCTGCATTCCTCGACAATAGCACAGCGCTAACGATCTTTGGCATTGAAAGACTGACTGATTGGATTGGACTAGGCAATGCGTGTTCAATATCTAAATCACTTCTTGGACAATATAGTGTTTTTAACATAGCTTGGGGACGGTGACAGCAGTCAATTGTCGTGTTGGTACCGTTAAATGACAGGTGTGACCAGCACTGTAGTAGGGTACACATAGTAGGGTATAAAGTCCAAAGACGTCCTTAAAGGTATTAACGTTCATCCGTTCTTTTCAGACGTACCATACTTGGAACTGGCGGAGCCGGATGAGGGCTATCATGGCCTTATCAGAGAGAACGAGACCCTGGTGGAGGTGACACCAGCCATCCGCGCTCGTGGTCCGCTCTGCTCCTTCCTCATCCTGAACAATAAGCACCATGGAGAGGCGCCGTTTGAGGTAAGTCAGCTATCCACACTGCCTGATCAGAGAGACTGGAAGGTGATAGGTGATAATGCCATCCACGTTGGTGGCCCACTCTGCTCCTTCCTTATCCTGAACAATAAGCACCATGGATTGGTACCTTTTGGGATAGCTAACTACCTAAACTCTCTGATCAAGGAGGTATTGCCATCCGCACTCGTGACCCGCTTTGTCTCTTCCTCACCTTGAACAATAAGCATCATGAAGAGGCGTCTTTTGAGGTAGACTGACCGTGCTAACATCTGATCATTGAGAATGAGACGCGGGTCGTGGTGACATCTGCCATTTGAGGCGTATTTTGAGGTGAGCAGCGACCGTGATCGTTTAAAAGGGTTAAAGAAATTTACTGTCTCAAAATCAATTTACATTTTACTTAATGAGAACTTTAATAGTAACTAGTTAACTAAGTAACTAGTACAGGTACTAACCATTCTGGTCTAACAATGTCGCAATATCACTGATTTGTTCGTCATATTCAATTACTTGCAATAACTAATGACAAGACAAGACGCAAGGCACTGAAAACTACGAGTATCTTGACACAACTATTAGTACCAGATTTCCCAGTCATATACGTCGGTAGGTATATTAGGAATATGTAATCGGGAATCGGAGCGTTCCGCGGCGGTGGCG
Organism: Notocelia uddmanniana; assembly: GCA_905163555.1. NCBI lineage: Eukaryota > Metazoa > Arthropoda > Insecta > Lepidoptera > Tortricidae > Notocelia > Notocelia uddmanniana. The sequence goes on along the minus strand of LR991075.1, from coordinate 14,447,420 downwards.
CAGGAACACTTCATTTGATTCCTTTCATCGACCTTTACAGCTGCGTGACTTTTAGAGGGTTACCGGGGGTTGGGTTCAGTACTAACGCAATTTGTCGGAAATATTACATTTATTTCTTTGAAAACGTTTATTGCATATTTTATCAGTGTAGTATGCGTTCAACTTCAATTAGTTTAGTAAAATTCTAACTATTCCAAATAGATTATATCTGTACGGTTTCACCACCGTACATTTCTTTATGCTTACTTGCAACCTACTTTGAGGTGCGCGGCAACGAATATTAATAACATGTAAAATTATAGATAAACAGTGCATTAAGTCAAGTGTAGCATCTAACTGGCCCCCACAATATCTAATTTGGATAAAGAACCCATAAATAACGTAGGTCGAGCTGTCTGCTAAAACGTCTTATTCAAAGTCAAAATACGTGGACCGTCGGGTGACTCTCCACCAATGTTTGTACGGAATTCTGTTTACATATTTTTCACAAAATGGACACCTGGCATGCTTGATAGCTAGGTGAGAAATGTATGGTAATAGATCTTTCAACATCTCCGGAGGACACCCACTCTTATTTGGATTGGAAATAGTTAAAGTCACTTCTCCTGAAAGTAACTTACGTCAATTTTATTTACGCCCCAAACGTTACGCTTAGTTATGTAACATTCATACCCCTTATTCATATTTATCTACGTTCTATTTGTGTATATAAAAGCGTTCTTCAGGAAGGTATACTCATTGTCCCTCATAAAACTCGATCGATATATTAATGTCGTCAGTTAAGCCATACAAGCACCCAGTGGAATGAGAATCGGGACCTCGGCTCGGACAGTGATAAGCAATTTCTGAAATATTTCAATTTTGTCCTATACAGTGACTCATTGTGCTGTAGGAACATTTGTAATGGTACTGAAAGAAACGTTACATGTTAAATTTCACTTGAGTTACTGAACTGTTTCCGTCGGAATAAGTAATAGTAAGTAATGAGCTATGAGTGAGCTATCTAGATTAAGAACTTTCATGCCAGTAAGCTATAGTAGTCCGTGGTTAAGAAGTTAATCCTGACACCGGTCATTTCCATACAGTTTATAACCTAAAAGTCACTTTTAGGTTATAAACTGTATGGATATGACAGGTGTCAGGATTGACTTCTCAACGGCCGACCACTATAATTACAGAAAAGTAGGAATAATACCACCACCACCACCATATCAGCCCTAGGACGTCCACTGTTGGACATAGGCCTCCCCCAATTTCATGGGGGGGTAAATGCCATAATCGCCACGCTTGGCATGCGGGTTGGCGATCGCAGTATCTCCACCGCACTCTAGGAATGCTGCTGCCCATTCCCCGGTGGTCTTGGTCGTAGTTTAAGGACATGCCCGGGTCCAGGAATAAGACTGAGTATGGTAATTGAAGACTTAGAAACATGGCCAGAAATAGTAGATTGTGTCTCCAGGGAACAAAATCATATTTACGGCGAGGGTTGTAGGATCTTGCGCGTAGCGAGGGATTCAAGTGTTTGCGCCCAAGATGGAAACACTGCTATTCACACCGCCTTTAGACTCTATTCTGAACAGCAGGCGTGTAAATTATATTGCAATTTCTGTAACTTAAATTTAACAAACTGAAAAAGGACACTTACTTTGGAAAGTTTCAATTCGCCCACATATAGTCTCGACCACAAAAAATACGAACTGAGTAAGTATTTTGGGAGCCCATATTCGATATTACGAAAGGCCTTTTATGAAACCTTCTGGACGGTTCGATAAAGCTCTTCATTTGTTGCCTTTCTCCTATACAAGCGGCGTTGTTAGTTTTGTGAGGCGGAGGCAATGCGTGATTGTTGATTTTCGGGGTTTTGGATGTAGGAATTCTTATTAATGGTTTCTATTTGATTGTGTCTTTGTAGCTTAGTGAGCTCAGGTTTTTAAAAAGTTGTTTCGTTTTTTGAATTGTACTTCAAACATGGGCCTGCCGATTAACTGGGGCGGTGCCTGCGCGGCGCGCGGCGTGATGGACGGGGAACGAGCCTAAGGACTGCCCCGCTGTTCATTATTTTTTTATTATTTTCATATCGGAAAATTATAACCTCAAATCTTTTGCGTTCCGCGTTGGGCGTTAAGAGTAGGTAGAATACTAAATAACAGATTCTATACCACATCACAGATAAGTAACAATCTTCTCTAGACTGGCATCCTGCCCTATCACTCCTCGGCTACACAATATTAGAAAGGAACTCTAAAACTAAATTTGACAAATAAATTTTAAAGTTACCCTCAATTTTCCAATTGTGACCATTTCACTACTGATTTTTTATCGGTAAATTAAATTAAATTTAAAAGTGTCATTGTAAAATAATTAACTTTGTTGTTAGGGTTCCGTACCTCGAAAGCAAAAACCGGAACCCTTATATATCACTTTTATTACGAATGCTTCTGGGTGGAACGTCAGGGAGGCTTGTAGTCCGTTCACCAGCTCGACTCGTAACAAAGTGACTTGCGCGAGAGCTCTTCCCTCCAATCGCCGTTTTCCCCTTCCATACCACTACCGAGTTTTTTTTTTAATGTTGCCATATAAAGAACATTTACCCTAATACTGAGCGTGCTTGCAATATTATTTAAGGTGTTTTCCCTAAATCATAATTATAAAATCATGACATTCGGCCATCCGCCAGCGCGCAGTCACCCGGCGCGCGCGCTAAATACAATTGAGTCACATGAGGATATTGTTAGATTAAGATGTATGCCAATAAAATAATGAGATGGTTGAACAATTGATTTTATTTAATACCTCGATCAACATAATCTTATTACAATAAATTGGCCCATTATATATTATACATTATTAAAAACTTAGTTATTCAAATCTAAATCCGACAAATTATTAATCACTTCTAATCATACAAGAGCGACTAATATTACAGTTAAATAAAAGAAAATATTATTTGTGTTAGGTAATAAACACTTACAAATAATCTTAATCATGACATTTGGCAGGTTATGTTTCTGTGGATGTATCTGATTCGGTACCTGTACTAGCGCCATTATCGCTCGCGACGCTTAGAGCTTTTATATGTATCCACGGTCTCATCCTATCGGCAGCTACTACTGTACGATACTTTTTCGTTTTGCTAAACCCAGGAATGTTGACTATTTCGTATCTGTCATTTCCCATTACTTTTGTTACCTTATAAGGCCCAATAAATTTTGGAAGTAATTTCTTGCTTTTGCCTAAATTTTCGTTAAATGATACTTTAGTAATTTTGACTAAGTCATTTACTTTATAAAGCCTAGCTGGTTTTACTTTAGAATTATGTCTATCTTTCATTTTAGCTTGGCTTACTTTTATGTGATCAAGGGCTTGAGTTCTAATATCATCAACGCTTTGGCTATGATTAATTGTTTCCTTCAATGCTTCTTTCAGAGCTGCATCTGATTCGCCCATTAGTCGGACGCCGAAAAGAACTTCAGAAGGAGTCTTTCCTGTCGACGTGTTGACTGTTGTGTTAATTCCATGCTGAATTTTCGGAATACATACGTCCCAATTACTTTCATCATTTCTTGAGCTTTGTGTAGCTAAGGCCCTGAGTACAGTCTGATTAAAACGCTCCACTTGTCCGTTTTTAGTTAAGGATGTGTTTAATCTTTAATCCCGTACAAAATTGTTCGAACACTTTAGATGTGAACGCGGTACCCCTGTCGGATATAATGCGTTGTGGTGTTGCAAAGTCTTGAAATATATTTTGGAGTACTTTGGTAACGGAAGCACTTTTTGTATCCTTAACAGGTTTGATGAATACATACTTGGAAAAGCCATCCACTATTGTCAAGATGTAAGTATTGCCTCGTTTACTTTTGACAAATGGCCCCAAGTGATCAATATGTATGGTTTCAAAAGGTTGACCGGTTTTTTCGATTGGATAAATATGTCCCTGTTTTGTTGGAATGTTATCTTTGTTAAATGCGCACTCTATACAAGAGCTGACATATTTTTTTATAAACTTGGTCATCTTTGGGAACCAATACTGACTACGAATGCGTTCTATTGTTTTATTGATGCCAAAATGTCCTATTTCATCATGATTAATTCGGCAAATGTGCCATCGTGCGCCTTTTGGTATGACTAATCGTAATTCATTATCATTGACTTTGCGGTACAGTTTATTATTTTTAAATACGTAGTGCTTCTTTATTTCGGCAAAGTCATCGTCAATGTCTGGTTTCAAAAGTTTTGATATTCTGCTTATTTCAGGGTCTCCCAGTTGAAGAGTTAAGAGCCAGTCATTATGTTCGATATGAAGTACCGATATAACGTTTTCAACTGCACAATCATCATTACATTCTTCAACTGGATTACGGCTTAAAGCATCGACATGGGCCATTTGGTGTCCAGGGCGATACTCTATTTTGCATTCAGTGTACTCTCCGATTTGTAGTACCCATCGCGCGATTCTCGGCAATAAATCTTTTTTTTCGGAAGTAAGGCGCAAAGCTTTGCAATCTGTAAAATTTTTGAATTTGCTTCCCAATAAATATGGCCTAAATTTATTCAGAGAGCCTACAACTGCCAGCGTTTCTAATTCATAAGAATGATAATATTTTTCATCCTTCGATGTTTGTCTGCTGAAGTAAGCGACTGGTTTAAGTACTCTGGGATTTTTCTGCCATTGCATAAGTATACCACCGATGCCTAAAGAGCTAGCATCAGTGTGTAGTTCCGTCTCTAAGTCTGGATCATATAATGCTAATACAGGTCTTGTACTCAAGGCTTGTTTCAAATTAACAAATGCTTTCTCTTCTATATCTGTCCATTGCCATTTAGCCATCTTCTTGAGCAAGTTTGTTAAAGGTCGAGCTATTTCACCAAAGCCTTTCACGAACTTTCTGAAGTAACTCGCTAACCCCAAAAACTGTCTAACCTCATGAACAGTTTTGGGTGCAGGAAAGTTTTTTATAGCTATTATTTTTCTTTCACTGGGTTGTATGCCCTGTGCAGAGACTTCGTAGCCTAAATAATCAATAGAGGTTGCAAAAAAACAACACTTGGAGAGTTTTAATGTTAGACTATGTTCTCGAACTAATTTAAGCAGTTCTTCCAGCTTTACAAAACCTTCTTCCACTGATTTAGTTGGAATAAGTAAATCGTCCATATATGCCATAATCGAATCAAATCTTTTTGAGCCTAAGATTTTATTAATAACCCTTTGAAAAACGGCTGGTGCATTTGCCAGCCCAAACGGCATCCTATTAAACTCGTAGTGGCCGTCTGGGGTAACAAATGCTGTCAAATGTTTAGTTTCCTCTGAAAGAGGTATTTGGTAGTATCCCGATGCCATGTCGAGGGTTGTAAAATATTTATTACCACTCAAATTAGTTATTTGATCCTCTATTAACGGGAGAGGATATCTATCCTTAACAGTTTTAGCATTGAGAGCCCGATAATCAACACATAATCTTTGTTCGCCAGTTTTCTTTTTAACCATTAGAATGGGGCTTGCATAGTCGGAATTAGAATCGCGAATGATATTGCTATCTTTTAGCTCGGCAATCATTTCTCGAACTTTCGCCCTCTCCGAATGAGACAAACGATATGGTCTATAAACGACAGGTTTATCATCATTCAACTTAATTTTCATTTCAAAGTCCTGTGTAACACATCCTATTTCATCTAGAGACATTGCAAAACAATCGCGATAATCTTGGAGTAAATTATGTAATTTATCTAAGTCATTTGGACTTAATTCAGAGCCTACTTTCAAATCTTCGATTTTAATCGGTTGCGCGGATGTGTTAACATTTATACGTCTTACATTAATTTCATTAGCCTCAGTGAAGACAAGAGCTCTAGCTAACAAGGTATCCTGTTTCAGAGTTAAATTTTCTTTTGAGTTATTTGACACTAATATACTACCCTCACCATTAATAAGACTGTGAGCACCTTGGTGTACATAATATTCTTTTCCTGGTTCGTTCCTACTCTGTCCCTCAACATATATGTCACCTGTGTATTGTTGATTGCTAACGACCGGTACCAAGTGAGATCCCATCAACATAACATCCTCTGAGAGAACCAGTTTAAGTCGTGATTCATTGAAATCTGGTACTGACGTTTTATAAAACGTCAGTCTGTTACTATCCTTCAGTACTGTAACATTAGGAAGTTCTGTGAAGTTTTGACCAATAAGTAAAGGGTATTGCAAAAAATCATTGTCTACCGCATAGACTGAAATAAGTGCTTCGACTTCGTCAATGCAAATGTTTACTTCTAACTTATAATGCGGTTTAACTCGACTATTTCCAAAACCCTTTATAACAGGTAAGTCAACGAAGGTTTTTTTCAGTTGTAATGTTTCAGCTAATTTACATTGTATTAAGGAACAATCACTACCAAAGTCAATGTATGATTTATACGTTTTATTTTCAATATCACATTTTTTTTACAAATTTATCATTACTTGATACATTATTACTCGAGACATTCATAACTTCTCCCGTTTTACGATTGTCAAGCGAAGAGCGATTTCTATAACAGTTGTCACCCGTGTGGCCTGCTTTGAAACAAACATTGCATTTCTTAATAGGCTTTGGGCAGTTGACAAGTAGATGTCCCTCTTCGCTACAATTGAAACAAGCCCTATTTTTATAATCCTGCACGGGCTTAATATCCCTCTTGAAGCATCTATTCGCGGTGTGACCTTCGATCCCGCAATGGAAGCATTTAACAAATCTTTTCTGAGAAATAATCTTATCAAATCTATTAGTATAGCCTCGTTTCTTTTGAGTTTGTGATATAGAAACGTTTTGGGGTTGCTGCAACACAAAATAATGTAAAAGATCTTCCGGCTCTTCACATTTCAGAGCTTGAGCGCTGTTTCTCAGTGAATTATTTGTAATGCCATGAATAAGACAGTCGACTGCTTTCTTACCCGTTATTTCGCACCTGTTTAGTAACATTAGTTTGTCATAAAAATATGTACGTAAACTTTCTTCTGGATCAGTCTTCCTATTAAACATCTCTTCAAGTAAAAGGGCGAAATTATCATCAACGGGAAAGGCGCGTCGCAGTTTCTGTTGCCACTCCGTCCATGAGAAGTCTAAACTGGGTAAAGACTGATACCAGCTTTTAGCGGTGCCTTTCAACTTTTGAGTGGCACAGTGTGATATTTGACGGTCATTCCACTCGTAAATTAGCGCACACTCGTTCACTTTATGCAACCACATTTCTATATTCTGTGCACGACTTTCCGGATCAAATTCTGGAATTGCATTCAACATCTGTTGAGTGCTAAACATTGGCCTGCTTCTTCCCGTCAATGCGTTGATAAAATCTGCAGCATCGATCAGGCCCCGATTATCAGTAGTAATACTGTCGCTGGGTTCTATTACATCGTTGTGAACGTACGTAGAACGGGTGGTTCGTCTTCGTCAGACGAAGATGACACACTTAAGATTCTTTTCCTTCCCACAGCCAGTCGCAGACCGCTTGATCCACTCTTTTCTGACATGTCCTAAAACAATGAGTAATATATTTACTATATCAAGAAACAAAAACAAAGTGTCTTCGTGTGAAACTAGCATTATACTTTATGCCTCAAGTTTTCATCATCGTAATCATTCCTCAAAATGTAAATGTTAAAAGTTCACTGGGAACATAAATAATCTTCCTTTTACGTGTATCCACTTACTAAATGTTTACCTAATTATAGATCTCAATAAATTCACAACGTGATTTCTTCTGTCTTACCTACGTAGGCTACGTATAGGATTTAAAGCGTCAGCTTATTTCCAATCAAAATGCTTAGGTATCGGATCATTTTATATCATATATGTATTCTCATCCATTAGACGGATATTTTAATTAGATGAATTAATTCTTTCATTCAATCTTTAGTTTAAGTTTATCAATGTTAACTTAACTAGCATGTGTTTATTATGTAGCCTTTCTAACTACACTAGAAGGAATTTAATTTTAACACGAAACAAAGTAGACTCATCAATTTTTCGACAAGTCAGCTTCCTCATGCAGTAGATCAAGATTCGTTCAATATATGATCATCAAAATTTTGTTATACCTTACAAACAACTATATCTTTAGGGATATACTCTCGTGATATAAAACTCAGATTTAAGCGTCTATTGTTCAACATCATGGATGCTTACAACAAAAGTAGAAGGCATGTGCCTATGGCAAACATAACTCAGCGAAGCAGCGTGCATTAACATCTAATAAGACGTCACATACATTTACATACGTCAAATATAACTTCATAAACGTACACTCATACCAAAGTTCATAGCATTCATCAGACAAACTTGATTCACGTACGATTATGTACACAAAACTGCACGCATGCTCACGTCAAGTAAACTGCGATACGATAAGTGTATGTCAAACAACACTTCATAGATACATTATCATGCCAATAAATCTTTCATAGACGCTCTCTCACGTCAAAAAAAACTTTTTAAACGCATTCTCACGTCAAAAAAATATATCATATACGCACTCTTACGTTAAATAAACATCATAGACGCACTCTCACGTCAAATAAAACTTCAGACACACACGTGTCAAATATAACTTCATAGACGTACTCTCACGTCAAATGTAACGCCATAGACGCACTCTCACGTCAGACAAAACATAATAGACGCACTCTCACGTCAAATAAAACTTTATAGACACTCATAATCAAACATAACTTAATAGACGCACTCTCACGTCAGACAAAACATAATAGACGCACTCTCACGTCAAATAAAACTTCAGACACACACGTGTCAAATATAACTTCACAGACGTACTCTCACGTCAAATGTAACACTATAGACGCACTCTCACGTCAAATAAAACTTCATAGACACACTCATGTCAAACATAACTTCATAGACGCACTCTAACGTCAAAAATCACTTCATAGATTAACTTGTATACTTATTTTAGTTTCACTTGACTTTTACTTACAAGTTAAAGTCAAGTAAAAAGCAGCTGGTTGTATTATATCATGTCTTCTTACGTTTCCTAACTATTAATCTTCGTCAATAAATATAATAACCATTAATGTAAAATAAGCCTAAACATAAGAGTATTATGTTTTAGTATATGGTTGATAATAAATTGATCACCGATACCATTATTATTATTTATTTTATTTATTTATTTATTAATGTACACAATTATATTTTTAATAAGAACGGCATATAACTCCTTGCCAAACACCTGCGCAAAACCAATCTATTATTTATTAGTTAATATGCGACCGTCCCTAGTTAAGTAAGTAGAACTGGGCCCATTCAGAAAACCAGCGCTGGGCACTACCGCACAGCACATGCTGAGAATGGGACTCATGGCCTCACTAGATATAAGTAGTTTTTAGAGATTATGTAATAGTTTTTAATACTGTATTTCTTTTGTGGCAATAAACTTTTTATTATTATTATTATTATTATTATTATTATTTTAGCACCTTCTAGCATTAGTAACAGTATTAAAATTAAAAACGTTGAGTGTAAGACAACTAACTCATACAGGCTGCTAACAAAGGAGTGTCTACCTACTTCAAAACAGACAACAAAGAAGGGTTAGTTAATTTATATATACTGTTACACTGCATACTGAACTGTACACTCATCTTTAATTGATAAATAAACAACTTAGAAGACGTATAGAAACCCCGTCATTTTCGTTTCAACATTCCATATCTCGGAAACGGCTGGACCGATTTTTAATAAAACATGTCTAAAAACCATCGCTAGAAGACTGGCTAAATAAAAAATCGTACTTAAATTGGGTCATCCTTTAAAGAGCTACGGTGCCACGGCCAGACACACATATAGACGGATACACAGGTGCGCATGTTAAACTTATACTTATAATATCCCTCTTTTGCGTTACGTTGGAGTAAAAAAAAACACTATGCACATTTTTTTTTATCATTTTGTGGGTACATGCATATGATTAAAAAAAAATCTGATATAATGCTATTTCTAGATAAATAATGCTTATTTAATTCACAGTTGTTTTCAGCTGGTGTCATTTGCGATATTACAATCAGAAATCATGCCATTTTCTAACTGATTCTTTAATAATGGATCTACTTAACCCGTGAATAATAGAAGGCTACTTCTAAAATTACAAAGAGAAGGCTGAGAACGTAACATAATGAGAAAGATTCTTATATGCATAGTGCATAAGCTACCCTCCCTTTTTTTTTCAATACGTACACTTACTGGTTCGTTATTGTACGAACAATTTAATGTACTTCAAATCAAATTACTCAATTATGATTTTAATTTAATGGTAGTTCGGGTATTCGTGGAAAAAAAACAACATGATTGATTTATCATGGATGAACTGCAACATTTTAAATTCTTATCGTTATATACGTTTTCATTGTTGCAATGCTTTTGGGTAAGGCACATACTTACTGATTACGATTTTAAATACTTGGGTGGCATAAGAATATCGTCAATTAAGAAATAGAAAGATAATTCGCTTACTTTACATTTGTAGACCGACGGTTATGGACGTGAAGATTTGAGCACTTCTGAATTATTACGAATGCTTCTGGGTGGAACGTCAGGGAGGCTTGTAGTCCGTTCACCAGCTCGACTCGTAACAAAGTGACTTGCGCGAGAGCTCTTCCCTCCAATCGCCGTTTTCCCCTTCCATACCACTACCGAGTTTTTTTTTTAATGTTGCCATATAAAGAACATTTACCCTAATACTGAGCGTGCTTGCCATATTATTTAAGGTGTTTTCCCTAAATCATAATTATAAAATCATGACACTTTCTTGTCCGTCCGTCTGTCTGTCTGTCAAGACCCTTTTTCTCAGGAACGCGTGGAGGCATTAAGCTGGAATTTGTATCAAATACTCAGGTCTACTGTCTCTTAGAGCTGTGAAAAAATCAAACTTCTAAGCCAACGCAATCAAAAGATACAGCCGTTTATGCCGCAAATTTCCGCAAATTCCGACACTCGCAAGAGAATCAAAACCTACAGGGTACTACTACCTTGAGCTCGGAACCTTGAAATTCGGTACGAAGCAACGTCTTATAGCACAGATAAAGGATAAATTGCGAAAACCGTTCATTTTTAGTTACACCATATAATAAAATTATTTTTTACGGAACCCTCGGTGCACGAGTCCGACTCGCACTTGGCCGGTTTTTTCTTTTTGAAATAATTATCCATTTATAATTCCGCGCGCGGGCAGCGGGCACAGCAGCTAGCATATACTCGTAGAGCTGACAAAATGACGGCAGATTCGCCTTAAGAGTGCGCAGTACGTTCGGTTCTTCATACAAACGTATTTACGCTCTCATTTTAAAACGCCATGCTAGAATAACATGAAACTTTGTATACACAATGGGATCCGGCATATCTAGGTCGGAAATTAGTTTCTGTTGCTTGAAATTATAATGGAGAAAGAATACAACGATTATTAAGGTTTTCATACAAGCCGTAAAAAAACTCAAAAAACCGCTGTATTTTTTTTCTTTTACAATCTCTAGCAACAGAAAATAATTTTCGACCTAGATATGCCGGATCCCATTGTGTATACAAAGTTTCATGTTATTCTAGCATGGCGTTTTAACATGAGAGCATAAATAAATACATTTGTATGGAGAACCGAGCGTACTGCGCCCTCTTAACTATGCAACCTAAAACTGTCTGATCAGCTTAAAGTCTCCACCAATATTGCATAGTTCATCCAGTTAGTACTATGAGTTATTTTAATTGAATCCGGTACAATCGCTGCACTGTTCGCAGCGGATTTCCCCCGGGACGAGTGGACTGGAGTGCTTTCATTGCAGAACGCAGCAGGATTCCATTATTTTATTAGATAATATTATGCTGCATGAATTTCTATTAAGAGAAAACATCTGCTAGCGATGTTAATGTAGATTGAAGTAAATATGAATTTGGGGAATCAGGGCAAATTCCAAGGTAAATCTTGGTACATTTTTGACGTGCGTTAAAATCTTAATTAAAAAATGAATTAAATTATTACGTTAGCTTTGAATATATGTTAATGTACCTTCTGAAATAACGAACACATAGATTTAGTCGGTAACTCATGTTACAAATTATGTCGTGTTGTGTTGTTTGTCGGCTTATTCAGCCTAGTTGGTACTGTTGGTAGTGACACTGCCTCCGAAGCTAGAGGTTCCGGATTCGAATCCGTGTAAGGGCAGTTGTCTGTGGTGAGCAGAACAGAAACATTTGCTCCTGTGACTTGGATGTTTTTTTAACTATTTAAATTTGTTTAACTGGATATAATCTGGTTCCCTACGGGACAGGCTTTGCCTAGTGTAGGAACCACGTCAAACACTGGAAATGGCGCAAACAAGATCTTGCAGATTCTGCATGTCTCCAATGGTTTTAGAATGTAAACCTATCTAGAATTTGTAAAGATTTCGAAATAAATGTTTTAATGTTTTTATTAAATATATCGTCGTCTAGTACCCATAACACAAGCCTTATTGAGCTTACTATGGGACTAGCTCGATGTGTGTATAAATTGTCCGCTAATATTTGTCGCCGAACGTAAACGAGTTACCAATTACCAAAATACTATAAAATATGTTTGGAGTTGAAAATTATGTCATTATGGCTGCAGTCTTTTGTTAAGTGAATGTCCTGTCCAAATATTAGCGCAACGATATTCCTCTTTGCCCTTCTTCCCTAGTAAAAGCAAGGTGACATTTCGCTATGCACTATCTACCTGTCTAAACCTACACGATTTATATTTATAACACATGTAATTTGAAAAAGAAAATCTAATTATTTCATCCATATAAACTTGGTATTATACAAATACAAATAAATACAAATACTTTATTTTGCAAGAAAAAGGGTTGTAATGATCTTAGTACAAAATATTCAGCACCTCCTTAATCAGCCATTAACTATGGCATGCAAAATATTTACAGTTTATGCGACTAAGTATTATTCAATTATTATTAACATAAATACTATCTTAAATTTAATTTTCATGCAATATTTTAAAGTTTTATTTCATTACAAAAAATATTCATGTTCATTATAAGTCAAAAAAAAGTTATTAAATTTCATTAGTTATTATTGCCTATCAAAAAAAAAAAAACATTTAATTTATATAATCTATGATCAAGGAGCCATTCATACAGGATCTTATTTGCAATTCGGGGTTTCTTTGATTGGTTGAGGCAATTTACTATAGGTGTTAACGCACATTACACTACAGTTTTTTCTAAACCTTGCAGTTTTTTGCTGTTTGTCTACAACAAGACGGTCACAATTTCTCGTATTGCGAAGATATATGTCTCTTGTGGTTTTAAACAGATAACTGTACTTCCTAACAAATTTATTTATATGTATTTAAATGTTGTTAGTGTAATACATTTTCGTGCAAACTGAAACTATAATAGTTCTAGCATTAAATGGTTTTTAATGTAAAATTATTCATGCAGATGGGAGGACCTAAGAAAATGCTCTGACTAGACGAGAATTTATGCATTGGGGTTGATACCTATTGATTGGACTCAATAAAAGGCATTGTAAGCTGCAACGCTCCAAGAACAATCCAGACAACAAAGTTATACGCTACATATGCAGAAAGAGATAAAAAGCGAACGATACCAACTTTTACTATACTGCTTGCCAACTATCGGGTTGACTTGGAAGCACACTTTGTAGTTTTTAACTCGCTACCAGTACACATCGACGATGTTTAAAGACAGACAATTTTAACTTATGCAGTTTTTCCACAAGAGTTAAGAGGATGATTCGGCTCTCGACTTTTCTTCCCCCAAAAATTATACTGACTTAGGTAACTATAATCGGTCTTTCAATCAGCTGTGTAAACGTCACGATCTCATCGATCTGTTTTGTGATAGCCTTAGTTCAACACGAAAATTAATGAGTCAAAAATTACTGTTCAAAATATTTACCATGTGTGTGTAATATTGTTGAGCCTGGCGTCCAGTGATCCAAAAGTTCGCGAATTGGAAAAAGACTGTAACCGGCATGAACGCGCGAGTTGATACTGTAAGTGTTATGTGTCGTGATCGTGTTCGAGTTTTGAGCGAGAGTGCGGACGGTGGTAGTAGCACTGTGCGGAAAAAGCGAACCAAGAAGAGGGTAGATCGCTATGGAGTGTGGGTAGACCACAAATAAAACTCGCAGCACGTCAGTTAATCGTTGAAAATGGTGCTTGCAACAGCGCCGAAATATCAGAAACTCAACAACATTAACATACATGGTAAATATCCCGTTTTGAACAGTAATTCTAGAGTTAGTGACCATGTTAGCATGAAATCGTATAATGAGTCAAGACTTCATTCTTTGTTAAGACTGCGCAGTACGTTCGGTTCTCTATACAAACGTATTTATGCTCTCATTTTAAAACGCCAGGCTAGAATAACATGAAACTTTGTATACACAATGGGATCACAATGGGATGGGATGGGATATCTAGGTCGGATCATAGTTTCTGTTGCTTAAAATTATAATGGAGAAAAAATACAGCGATTATTAAGGTTTTCATACAAGCCGTAAAAAACTCAAAAAACCGCTGTATTTTTTTTCTTTTACAATTTCTAGCAACATAAACTATGATCCGGCTTAGATATGCCGGATCCCATTGTGTATACAAATTTTCATGTTATTCTAGCATGGCGTTTTAAAATGAGAGCATAAATACGTTTGTATGGAGAACCGATCCACACCGATCGTACCGCGCCCTCTTAATACTCTTATATGATTATATCTTGTACCGCTGTACCTAATCCCTTGGTCTTCTCGGTCACTGCTTGACTTCATTCTCGCTGTCAAGCAACATAATCATAATAAAAATTGTTAATAACCTTTAGTACTTCCGGATGCTCCGTATTTTAAGACTGCGCAGTACGCTCGGTTCTCCATACAAACGTATTTATGCTCTCATTTTAAAACGCCATGCTAGAATAACGTTAAACATTTTATACACTATGGAATCCGGCATATCTAGGTCGAAAATCAGTTTCTGTTGCTAGAAATTGTAAAAGAAAAAAAAATACAGCGGTTTTTTGAGTTTATTACGGCTTGTATGAAAACCTTAATAATCGCTGTATTTTTTCTCCATTATAATTTCAAGCAACAGAAACTAATTTCCGACCTAGATATGCCGAATCCCATTGTGTATTCACGTTATTTTAGCATGGCGTTTTAAAATGAGAGCGTAAATACGTTTGTATGGAGAACTGAACGTACTGCGCACTCTTAAGCAGTTTCTACCTGTAAAAACTTGTAATTGATTTACTGTTTTTATATCATAACCTATCTTTTTATTTTAGCTTTAAGTTTTCCTATGAAATAAAATAAAATAAATAAATATAATAAATGAAATAAATGAACTTTTTCCTGCAAGTATGCCGCAATGGCACTTTTACAAGTCAAAATCTACAAGCGTTTCTGCAAAAGAAGACCACTGCCGAGAAAAAACGCCGAAAGAAACTCGACAGTCAGTCATTTTTTCCCTAAAATATTATTATTACAATGATAATACTTAGACTAATTAATATAAATAAATCTGAGTATGGAAACAATAAATATATATATTAATAGGTAGTAGTAAGAAGGGTGCGCCCGACGTAATGAAACGAAGCTATTGTCTATACCATCAGTCTAGACCGCCACGGTATGCATCGCTAAAGCGGCTTAAAAAACTAAAAATACTTTTTTTATATTAAAAAACCTACGTGTCGTTATCGCATATCGGTGGTAATTTTATGTTGTATGGTTCAGGGGGCGTAGAACTACAACGAAATACGCGAATCAGTGGTTGTGGCGCTTCGCTTGCCTTCGGCAAAAATGCGAAAGTTACTCTGTTTGAACCGCTAAATTGGTCTAGATGAAATTTAATGGTGATAGATTAAGACCCCGGGATGGACACAGTTTAGTTTTTATCCCGGATATCGTTTCTTGAAATGGTGAAAAGAGAGTTGGAAGTTTGTATGGGAGAGCGATAATTAAGCCTACGCCTTAAATAACTTATGAAAAAATGTCAGTCGAATCGCGATGCCAATGTAATAATCATCATCACAGGCGGGACTCTAATAGATGAGATGGAATGGGTCTGCAGTTCCTATGGCACATGGTCCAGTGTGGGTCAGGGATTAAACATACCTTTGAATTTCTTCCCAGGTATAAATAGAAATCTTATGATACAACAACATCAAACTGCATGTGACACCCCTCGGAGTTGCAAGCGTCCATAGGTTGCGGTGACCGCTTACCATCAGGCGGGCCGTACGCTTGTTTGCCACTGACATGGTATAAAAAAAAAAAATAAGTGTAAATATGTATAAGCCATCGTAAACATCTACACACAAACTAATCTAACTTGTTTTAAAAAGCCAATGAAAGTTTAAAAGACTCTTAAGCGAATTACCAGTGAATTGTCTTCTCGAGTTAACACCCCGCGAACAGAGCGCTTAAGTAGTTTCCTTGGCAGCCATTTTGAAAAACATCATTAACAAGATGGCGGATAAAAGTTTAAGCTATTGGCAGTTTCGCTATTGAATGGACCTTCTTTTAGAAACCTATTGCTTTTATTTAGAATATACACTAAGTAGAAAGCGTAAATGTTATCATTTTTTTATCGACTTTCGTTTTCCGTATTGAGATCCTTTACTCTATATCGACCCTCGCCTGCAGCTCGGGTCGATAAATTGTATCCGATAAAATGCCTTGTTTTATCGCCTTTTTGTACAATCTACTATTATCCACAACTTAACATGTTTAGATATTTCTGAGCACCCTGAAGAGTACAGATGGCGACTGTATACGAGAGTAGTTTTCCAGTCAGGAGGTAGTCGTCCAATCTAAATATTCTGAAGTAGCTAATTAAATAAAACAACTTAATTCTGCAAGTTGGCCGCAATGGCACTTTTACTAGTCATAATCTACAGCGTTTCTGAAATAAGACCACTTCCAGGAAGAAAAGCCGACACAAACTCTACAGTCAGTCATTTCCGACCAAAATATTTTACATAGGTACCAGTCCAACTTAAAACAAATAATTCTGAATATTTATCCAAAAAATTACAAGGAATAATATTAACAATGCGTAGAACACAAAAAAAAGGCCAACCGGTTTTAAAAAATTTGAGATAGAGGGAGAAAATATTGGAAATTACTTCCATTAGACTATAAATTAAATCGTTGATATGCTTTTTTGCAAGAACTGTATCAACTAGTTCCCTAGACGTGATACAATGAAAAAAAAGTACACATACGAGTATGAAACTTCACTATATTTAAGTTCTGGTTACGTAGAAGTATTGATCCACAGTTGAAAATAAAACTTAAGTTAAACAATAAACTCGTGACTCTAAATTCACAGCTTAAATACTTCTCGTGTCGTACTTTTTTAATGGTTATATCGTCAACACATACTCCTATTCTCTAGCCTTCTCGCTCTACAACCCATTCCGTATGCATTGAAATTATGCCACGAGCAAACATGCACTCAAACTTCCACAAATCACCATCACAACTACCCCCATTTGCATAAACGGAACTTCCCCACTTATCCTCCTTCAACCGACTTTGAACTTTATTCATTCAACGATGAAATTCATTTTCCAATGCAGTTTGTGCACGCTGCACTCTGGAGCTTATTGGGTTAGTCTATTTGAAACCTTATGTATGTCTGATAGGTCGCATTGTCGCGTAGCGATGCAGTGAATTGAAGCATATTACGATAGTTCAATAGGAGGCGATGTATTGAATTTAGGAGTTGACATTTTGCGCGTTAGAATTTTGAATTTATGTACGTTGCTGTTGTACATTGAGGAGTAGTGGAAGGCGTGAAATGCATTTCAAGTAAGGCGAGGAAATTTGGCTTATTCCATATTGAAAGCAAGGAGAGATGTTCAAACATTATATTATTAGTGTGAGGCGATGTTCAGTCAAGATGGATGGAAGCCTTTGAATATTTCATTCGTAACAGATTAATCTGTTCTTCATCTGAATTTCGCACATAAAACTTTGAAATACCGGTTTAATTTGCCACTTTTCAGCCTTATCGAGTAAAACGTCTGTCTACTCTTGAGACATACTTGTTTATACACAAATCTTTAACTGATGTGATAAACTATATTTTAAACTTTGTCACCGTGGCGTAAGTGTTACTTTGACAGTGCTCTGATCACGTCGTCAGTTAAAGGTTAATAAAAAGACCAAATAAAAAACCAGATGAAAACCAAACGAGGTAAATAAAAAACCAATCTCTTTTAGGATAATCGACTTAAATATTGAATACGTAATGGTCCATTTGGCCATATTGTATATTTATAAATAAAACCCAGATTCCTCTTTATAAACCCAGATTTTACTGACGTGTTGCATAAGATCTATTTTGTAAGGAATTGATGAATAATAATGAGTATTACATTGGTAGTGATGATGATGAGAGAGAGGGGTGACTGTAAAAACGATGTTTGTTTTATTGTTGACGGTGATGATTATGACGATGTTTATGTAAATTTTGTTAGAGACGATAAAAATGATGTTAACGAAAACAATGACGGTACTGCCGACAGTATAAATATGATATTGTAGATAATAAAGGTAGTGATAATAATGAAAATAACGATCATGGTTAGATCGAAATTAACGACCATGGTTAGATCATAATTATAACAATGATGAAATTGGTTATGCAAATGATGACATTCGTGTCAATTTAGGTGATAATGATATTAACGAGAACAATGACGTTGCAGATAATGGTCATCGACGAAAACGAGGCGCGGCTGCGCGTGCGCTTCCCTCTAAACTGCGAAAAGCGGCGCAACTACAAGTTCGACATCGCCGCGGTCGGGTGTGACGGCTCCTATTCTAACACGTAAGACATAATTTTAATTTTACAAAGTAGCTTTTCTGCATCTCTGTTTTCGGGCAACCTATTGAACCTAGCTAAGGTCCGATCTTCCGAAGCAATGTGTCTTAGCTTTGCTCAGGTGGTAAGGCAGTGGTTCTTGCCGCTTGCTTTCCCTGTTGTGGATATCCTTTAACTGACGTGGTATGCGTCTCGTTACATTTTGAACTTTGTCACCGTGGCGTTAGTGTTACTCTGACAGTGCTCTGGTCACGTCGTCAGGTAAAGCATATAATAATTCGTTACATTCTGACAATTAAATAAGAAAATTAGCTTTTCCCCGTCCGCGTGGAACATTTTATGTTATAGAAATAATTGATATTAAAGTGTTGTAGGCGCAGGTTTAAATATCGCTAAATTCTACCCCCTTTTCACCCATCTCTATACCAAAGTCATCTTAATCGGTTTAGCGGTTTAAGTGTGAAGAGGTAACAGACAGACAGATAGAGTTACTTTCGCATTTGTAATATTAGTATGGATGTGACGAGTATTTTATCAACACAGTTTCATAGTTCACTTACTTATTTCTATTAAAAACGTAATGCTTGGCACTAAACTGGTCTGACAGAGCAAGGTATTTCTGTTAAGAAATTCCCTAGCGGATTTCTTGTTGCGTTAAATAGGCACGTAAAGTTTTGTTATTAAGCTGATGAAAGATCTCTTTTTCTTGCCAAATGGAGAAGGTTAAGAATTATTCCAATATTGATGTTTACTTTTAATCAATGTATTATGTGTATGCTTCTTCCTTCTCTCTTCTCTAGTTTTTTTTTATTAAAATGTACCAATCAAATATGTAGGTGTTAAAATCCTATTTCGAAACCATACTAACAAATAAATATAATTCTTTCCAGGGTTCCAGTTCACATAACCGTGACGGACGTGAACGAATTCGCGCCGGTATTCCCGCAGTCGACATACGTCAAATCCGTCGATGAGGGCCGGATCTACGATGAAATCGTGCGCGTGGAAGCGACTGATCGCGATTGCACGCCGCGGTACGGTGATGTGTGCAAGTATGAGATTCTGACGGACCGGAGTCAACCCTTCGCTATCGATACTTACGGTGAGTTTAATGTTTGTGTTGAGTCTGTCAGCTTGGTTGATGCTCTGTGCCATAGATTGATACAGTAGTTCGTCGACGAAAGCCCCATATAGGATGAGATCGTGCGGGTGGAAGCGCCCGATCGAGATTGCACGCCGCAGTACGACGTTGTCTGCAAGGGGTTCGATTAACCGGAGCCGATTTTTCGCTATCCATACTTACGCTGAGTCGAACGTCTAACGAGTGGTAGATGAATGACATCATCACTATCATAAAAATAAGTTCAGATTACAGACTTCCACTCCTGAAAGCAATCCCTGAAAATATGTCCGTGACGATCGGTCTAAGGAGCAACATGATCGCGGAAAATCGTTGGATGCAGGCACCGCAAGACCGGTCGTTGAGAATGATGACAAGTAGTAAGTACGCCTACTTGGCGCCATGTAGGCAAAAAAAATGTTTACAATAAATGGAAAAAAGAGCATCGGAAATTGTGTAGTTGAAGAATTAAGAGTACTTAGGACCAAATAAGAATAATAAAAAAAAAAAACAAATAATCCAAATAAAAGTAGCGGCCTATGGTTAACAGTAAGCGTCTGATGATAAAGCGTCAAAATGGTTAAACAGATTTCCTGTCTTTCTTTCCAGGAGTAATCCGCAACACCGAACCGCTGGACTACGAGAAATCGCACAACCACATCCTGTCGGTGGTCGCGTACGACTGCGGCATGATGCAGTCGGCCCCTGTGATGGTCACCATTAAGGTCAACAAGCCGTGTCGCGCTGGATGGAAGGGTGAGATCTTTTACAGTCTCTTGTATACATTGCCTATCACGGAAGAACACCATTCGTTCTTATTGCGTTGTAGCTTGTAGGACATCTTTATCTACAGGTTTGGCAGGAGTGAAGTTTTTCTTCATGGATTAAAAGGTCCGTATGAATATACCGACAGGACTACGTCCTGTGGGACGCCCTAAGTACAGTTAGAAGGATCTGGTGGAGGCAGACCTGCGTAAGACTCATTGGATCGTCGTGCCAGCAATTTTAAGCCGTCAATTTCTTTTCCAGGAGTAGCAGAGCGTGTGGACTACGCCCCCGGCACGGGCCCTCTATCCCTGTTCCCGGCAGCTCGTCTGGAGGCGTGTTCCTCTGACGAACGTTGCCCAGGAGTCACCCGGATACAAGCCGCTATCACGCTGCAGGCTTCCCGAGCGGGCTCTGGATGCGACCGTGACACTTATGCTATCCACTCGCAGAGGACCATTTGTGGTAAGTACAGGGGTAGATGAACATGTTGGACTACGTCCCAGGTATGGGTGCTCCAGCCCTGTTCCCGTCTGGAGGCGTACGAGTATTCCTACGACAGGGTACTCTCATGACTCCATAGTTACGCGCGTTTCTTAAATGGAGGCAAAAGTGACCTGATTTTAAGCGGTGTCAGCCTAGTCTTGCTGCTCCAAAGATGTCACATACCCGACCACTATTGATTTAGGATATTAGCTATGGTTTAGAAACTAATGCAAGTGCCTCTCTCTCAACAAAGCGCATCCTCGTAAGCTCTGGTGACTTTATTCACCAGGTACAAGTTATTAGTATGGCTGTGGTTTTCAGTAAGAAGGAGATACTTCCAAATATGAGCGATTTTTTTCCTGTGAGTAGTAGGGTTCTTTTTTACATTAATGAAATATTTGCTTTTTCAGGTTTGGACCCCAAGACAGTCGACCTCCTGCCTAGCCCAGGCGCCGGAAACGAGTGGGCAAAGGCTCTTAAACCTGATTCAGGTAAATACTAAATGGATATATTATTATTATTTCTTTTTGTGGCCATCAAAATGTATCTAAATCAGTACCACAAAAATTCAACAAAGAAACCCAACTTTAGAAAGAAAAGAAGAAAGAAAGAAAAACCATTTATTCCATAAAGCACACAGAACAGGACTTAAAGATAAATAAAAATAAATGAAAAACGATAACATGAAGACGCACAGAGGTGTGCACAATGGGTCCAGTAATGTGTGCGATAAAGAAAAGACTGAGACTCAACATGTGTTGCTATTCGCAGGTCGTGCGAACTGCAACGCTGTTATTCTGCCACACAGCCTATGAGTCTAAATCGAAGTCGAGTCAGTTGTCATAGCGCCATGCAATTAATGTTGTTGACTTTTTTGAAAATACCAGAGTATACCTGTTTCTAAAGTTTCCGAAAGGATTGAATAGAATTTAAAAAACAAAAAAAAAGTCAGTCGGAGAATAATGAAATATAAATGTATATGTAAATAAATAAATGACTTTAGTAGTACAAGCAATAATTTATATGCACAAGTGCATGTATTCCAACTTACATGTGTCTGTTATGGTCAAATCTTCCGATGACTTCATTAATTTCTTATGATCAGAACGTAGAAAAACTTAGGGAGTAGGCTCAGACCAAGAAAAAAACAAGAGAGTCTAAAAAGGAGTCCCTGCAAAACCTTGTCAAAATTCGTTTTTCCCTTGAGATTATGTTTGTGAGACAGTGACATAAATCATTAACATGTCATTCCAGGTCGCGACGGCGAGCAAATGTTCGAATTCGACGGCTCGACAACAGCGGCGGCCGTGCCGTCCAGCGTGCTGTCCTCCGCACTGGCCGGCAGCTTCTCCATCTCCACGTGGATGCGCCACGCTCCACCGCCAGACCACGACAAGCACAGAAAAGAGCACGTGCTGTGTCTCGCTGATGACCACAGTAAGTAGCTAGGATACAGCTAATTCTACGGCACAACGACAGTACACTGGAGTGCCCTGTGTGCTTGCCTCTGTGCTGGTCCACAGCGTCTCCATCAGACCATGACAAACACAGGAAAGAGGACGTGCTGTGTCTCGCTGATGACCATAGTAGGTAACCGGGAGACGGCTAATTTGCCGGTCAACGACAGCGGCCATGCAATCCAGCTTGCTGGCTTCCATGCCGACCAGCAGCTTCTCCAGCAACCCACGCCAAGCACAGGAGGGAGCACGTGTCGCGCTGATGACCATCTGACCAAAGTCCATATGACCAATGTCCTAATCCTAACAGGGTTCATCATATCCTATAACTTTGGTGAACTGCGTTTTGAATTTGAATTCTATCTACATGTATATGTCAAGTTTTAGGTCCTTCAGCCATTATTTTGCTACCGAGGAAAGGCGAGTTCTTTCAGGCAAACTTGGCCGGCCTAGTTTTAATTAATCTAGTCTGTCTTCTTTCCGCCTAATTTGAATGAGTTTCAATCAGTATAGCTATAGATTACAATACAAATACTCTTTATTGTATACTTCACACAAATGAAACAGTGACATTCGGAAATAAAACGGCAACATGTAGGAAAGATTCTTAGCATTTTAATTTTTTCTGTTGCAGAGATGAACAGACATCACTACGCACTGTTCGTACGAAACTGCCGCCTCATATTGCTGCTGCGACGCGACTTCGGAGACGGGGACCTCAACATCTTCCGTCCTGCTGAATGGCGCTGGAAGATCCCCGAGGTACCTCACAATTCCCAATCATACCTAGGATATCGACCACCATCCATAGGCTGTTCGACATTTTGATAAATAAAACACTGCAATGAAACTTAAACCTATCCTAACCTATCCACCAGGTAGATATTCCTCTTCCTCCCCACTCTCCCTTTAAAATTTATTATCTATAGTTTCGTTTGAATACTTTGATGAGGCCTCGCACTGAGAAATTGACGAGCACATCCACTCCCAGAGTCCATAAATTAAAAATGCCGAGTTACCACGTATGCTTGATAATATTTCTCATACGAGCTTGTCTTGGCGTCACGAAGACGTACCATAAGATTTTGTTGTACCCACCACCACCACCATATCAGCCGAAAGACGTCCACTGCTGGACATAGGCCTCCCCCAATTCCATGGGGGGTAAATGCCATAATCGCCACGCTTGGCATGCGGGTTGGCGATCGCAGTATCTCCACCGCACTTCAGGAATGCTGCTGCCCATCCCCCGGTGGTCTTGGCCGTAGTTTTAGGACATACCCGGGTCCAGTTTGTTGTACCAGTCGATAGTAAATTGGTGGTTACTTGTAACGGTTCTCTTTCTGTGTTTGAGATCTACCCTTTTAACTATTCCTTGAGAGTCTTGATTATGCTATGTGAGTTTATCTTAAATACGGTTTACCAAACCTGAAGAATTTTTAAAATGGTCTGATGGTCTTGCCGATTTTAATTAATAATTTTTCTTTGCCCCAGGTATGCGACAATGAATGGCATCACTACGCCGTGAACGTCCGCTTCCCTAACGTGGAACTGTTTGTCGATGGAGAACCCTACCGCGCAGCTGATGGCAAGGGACCGGAGGTCATTGATGACTGGCCGCTGCATCCTGCCCACGGAGTCAATACCACGCTTGTTGTTGGTGCTTGCTGGCAAGGTAAAGTACAGTTGACTAGTTTGTAGAGAGCCTTGCTGTACTAATGACGGCAAGGGACCTGAGGTCATTCTATTCTATTCTATTATTACATACAAACTGGTGGTGGTAAGACTGCTTAGTCTCCAAACTGTGGTTCTACCAGGTCTCAGCCCACCTTAAAATACCAAACAATACAAGCTCTCCAACAGACAACGCACTGAATTTGTAAGGAAATATTATACTGGCACTCTGAGAGCTGTAGGCTATAGCGCCTGCTTACGATCAGGCATAAGCATGGCATAAGCATGTTGTCGTAATTTATATAATAAAAAAACCGCTGGTTCATACCAGGGGCCAATGGCTAAAATCACATCAGCCTTCTTTATGCAAGCGGAATTTTACTAACCTAGCACTTGGTGAAACTTTTTCTACTTAGAATACTTAAATCATTTTGAACCGTATCCGTCTAACATAGAGCACATTTTCCAGGAACGGAAGGCGACATGAAGCACCATCTCCACGGCTGGCTGGCCGGCTTGGGCGTGCTAGTGCACTCGGTACAGCCGCCGACTGCGTTGAAGTGCGTCGCGCACTGCCGCGAGGGACTGAGTCTGGCTCCTGATCTATGTAAGTTTTTAGATAACATACAGAACTGTTTGACATGATGCCCATGGCTACCTTTCATCATCGCACCTCTCACCATCGCTAGTGAGCTCATTAGCAAACCTTGGAGCCATTGCGTTTCGTTCAGTACGTTTCTACAGGTACTTTATACCGAGAACACTTAGGTTGTGGAATGAGGTCTCTGCAGTGGTATTCATCGTGGTTGCAGCATGGGACTCTTCAAAAAAGGCGTGAAAAGGTTTCTTCCGGGTTGGCAACGCGCGGTTTACTTCTCTGGTGTTGCAAGCGTCCACATGCGACGGTGACCCCTTACCATCAGATTGTTTGCCACCAATATGCTGTAGAAAAACAACGTACCCAAATATTTTTCATCGGGCCTCCCTTGAAGAAGAATAATATTGCTATGAAAATTGGGATCATTTTTTAAAATTAATAGATCACTTCTTAGCAATAAAAACCAAGAAATTACATATTAAAATTAAAAATAGGTGCCATTTTGAGTGAAATTGGAAACGCCAAATGACATTACTATGTTTAGTACTAGTAGTGTAAGAGGCACGATCTACTAGTTAAAAAGTCTTGCTTTAGAATCTTAACTATTTGAGGATATAACAAACGCTGCTGAATAGCTATCATTTATCAACAACTTCTTTCTTGTTTAAGTTTTGGATTGATCGGCGGTTCATCTTGATTTACTCTGTAGTTTTTTTTAATTTAAATACAAAGTAATTAATGTCCTTTTATTATTCAGAGCCGTGAGAATTCCAGTGCTGGGCAACACCTTCCCTCCTTTTCTTCCATGTATCCCTTTTTTATCATTACTTTGTTTTTGGTGGTTTGTCATATCTAGTTGTTTTTGTTCGCTTAGGCTTCATATAAGTCATGAATTTGTGATGTTCCCAGACTTGAAGTCGGTATCGGTGGAGGGCGATGGCGTGGCTGACGTGGAAACACTTCTGCGACGCGTCGCTTATGGGGATGCGCGCGCCTTCCCCACACCCGGCCGTCGGAACGTACACGTGGCGACTACCATCACGTGAGTACTAGCCTTAAAAGTCTTCGCAACACTGAATGGCGGTCTCCTGTCACCGGTACCGCCGCATTCCGGGTAGAGTCAGTCCGACCCTGCTTGGGCCTAGCTGAGTTTCTTGCTGGACTTATCTCAGTCTCTCTCCCAGTAGCTCGATACCACTTACAGACTCGATTGAAAGCCGTCCAACCAATAGGCAAGGAGCGCAAACTCTTAGAGGTGCCCTAGTTCGCAGCGTCCTAGAAATTAACGCAGTTGTGTGGAGTCCGCACGAGGCCAAATATATCATTCTCTTGGAACAAATTCAAAAAAGATTCCTTAGAGCCCTATACAAGAAATCGTTTGCGTACTATCCTTACTTGTACCCGACGCTTTTTATACAAGGCCGACTAGGTTATCAGTCGCTAGAGGTCAGAAGATCCTTGGCCTTAGTTAAATTTGCTATCAATGTCATAAGGAACAGACTGGACTGGACCTGGTAGAAATGTTTACGCGACTAGTAGTCCCTAATTTACAAATATGCGCATACCTACGGGCGCGCACACGACCGGTGCTGGCGGCTGCGCCGGCGCGCACGGGCGGGCCGCGCAGGCGCCGGCCGCGCGCGCGCTCCGCCTCCTCAACTCGGCACTCGAAGCAGCTCCGCACTGTGACTTATTTACGACTGGGGTAGGATGTTTGATGATGGAGTGTAAGAAGGTGATCGAGAAGAATGCAAGGAAAAGTACAATTTTATAACTAGTTTTTTTATTTTTTACAAATTGTTGGTTTCTATATTCAACTTTTATAAATATTCACATGTACCTGAAATATTATATTGTATTAATCTTTAATTAATTGAATAGAATTTTTTCATTTACATTGATTATTTTACCTGTAAATCTGTTTAAGTACAAAAATGCATGACGGAGCTAGCTAGATGAATGTTTGATGACTATGACGAACCTATATTAAATACGTATGAAGAACATTTTGCAACGATTTGGTGATATCATTCTATTACTGTTATGTTGTAAGTTAAATAAATAAATAGAGTGATCCAGTGTTTGTGTGTAATTTAAACCATCCGCATAGCCGTGTCGGAGGTTCCCCCTGGATTCTCCAGACTAATCTCCCATCACGTACTCCCTGGCCCGGCCCATAAGGCCACATAAAGGTCAAAAAGGGTCTACTGTCTTAAATAGACCATCAAGTATTAATCCTAGATTTTCTTTTCTATAACTAACACAAACTTAAACATGGCCGACAATTGCTGCGGCATTTGATGCAAATTTACACTTAATTACCATGCTTTTTCCAGCTGCGACAACGGCCGTATCATTAAAGCAAAGCCTGCCGAATCCTACATCATGGTGCTGCAGCCACAGACGCCGAGTATCCTCATCAACGGCACAGACGACGCGGCACGAGACTATGCACATTTCCGCCAGGGTCTTAGAGTATTCCCGGAGCTCAGTGTGAGGGTGTTGGCGGCGCAAAATGGCGCCGTGAAAGGTGAGATCATCGGCCTATTATGTAATAGAGGGAAATTATAGGGGGAACCGTATCTGCGTATCCCACTGAGTACCGCATAAACCTTCGCCAAGAGACGGGACT
The DNA here is from genome assembly GCA_905163555.1 of Notocelia uddmanniana. Taxonomy (NCBI): domain Eukaryota; kingdom Metazoa; phylum Arthropoda; class Insecta; order Lepidoptera; family Tortricidae; genus Notocelia; species Notocelia uddmanniana. Next base: position 14,419,815 of record LR991075.1, on the reverse strand, counting down.
CCCTTTGCCCAAAAAGATGATTTAGAGTGTCTAGGATGAAAACTGTTGTTAGGATCCTAATAGCAATTCGGATCCACGCTTTGAATCCTTAAAATATAGTTTTTTTATTACTTTGGTACTATATAATCTCGAAGTCCGATAAGTGCTTTCAGACCCGGCCAATACAATTGTGCGGCCTTATTACAACTAATTGTCAAACCAAAAATTCATTCTTTATTACATATGTCCCGTTTTTATTGTATGAAAGGGTAGATAAGTAGTGACAGAAGGTGTCTCATTATTAATTTGTATTTGATAGTTAGATGACAATAAATAAATAATAAATAAATATGAGGGGACAACCTTATATAAATCGACCTAGTCCCAAACTAAGCAAAGCTGGTACTATGGGTACATACTTATATAGATAAATACATACTTAAATACATAGAAAACATCCAAGACCCAGGAACAAATATCCGTGTTAAATGCACAAATAATGCCCTGGCCGGGATTCGAACCCGGGACCTCTAGCTTCGGAGGCAGTTTCACTACTAACTAGGCTAAACAGACCGTCAGAATAGAGAGAGAGAGAATATTGAACCTATTTTTTTCAAACCCAATGCATTAAAACCTAAGTACAAAACGGTTTGCTTTGGTTTCAGATGTTGAAGCCCAGAAACTTGACTCATGCGTGGTCTCTGTATACCCTGCTTTGAATCCGGACCACGAGGCGCTGTCTTTACGTTCTGCGGCTGAGCTTCCACTACGGTACGACATTCGCGCTGCCGTGACGCGCGACGGCGTCATCCTGACCGGCTCAGACTCCGTGCAGAACTATCAGCAGGTAAGAAATATCAAGCAAGCCTAGATACTTGGCTCAGCCATCGCTATTTCTGAACACTTTAAGAAACACTGAATCATCACACTTGACTGGAATCATCTCTCTTCATTGATCGAATCATCATACTTTAGTGAATTATCACGGTATACTCGCTCGACTGAATTCGTTTGTGAAGTTGGCGTAAACCTGACTGGGTCAGACTGCGTGCAGAACTATAGCAGGTGAGAAATATCAAGCAAGCCTAGATACTTGGCTCAGCTATTGCTATTTCTGAACACTTTAAGAAACACTGAACCGTCACACTTTACTGAATCATCTCTCTTCATTGATCAAATCATCATACTTCAGTGTGAATCATCACAGTTTAATCGCTCGACTAAATTCGTTTGTGGAGTTGGCGTCAACCTGACTGGGTCAGACTGCGTGCAGAACTATCAGCGAGTGAGAAATATCAAACAAGCCTACATGAATGGCTGAGCCCTTGCTATTTCTGAACAGTTTAAGAAACACTGAACCATCACACTTTGAATCTGAATCATCTCTCTTCATTGATCGAATAATCAAACTTCACTGAATCATCCGGTTTAATCGCTTGACTGGATTTGTTTGTGGAGGTGGTGTATACTTTAAATACAAACCACGAGGAGTTCTTTCTGCGTTTTGCCGGTACGACAGCGTCATCTGACTGGGTCAGACTCTATGCATAATTAATATTACTACCAGCAGGTGAGGAATACTTAACAACGCTGGGCACTCGTCTGAGCTTATTACGGAAAATTCAATCATTACTGTTCATTAATTGAACCTCACTGAATCGTCACTGAAGCATCTCACAACAACTCCAATTCCTCACTTAACCTCTACTTACTTAATTCTCACGAAACATGACAGGTGCTTCGTTTAATGAACCATCACATTTCGGTTTCACGGTTTTCTCGTTCTACTGGATTTGTTTTTGGTGACCGTGTACGGCAATAGAATTTTTATTTCAATAAACTGCATCTCCTCTACATTTTAAATATTCAAAAGCTTAACTACATCACGACGACCACTTTGGCTTAGTTGGTATTGACCCTGCTTACGAAGCTGAAAGTCCCGGGATCGAATCCCGATCAGGGCATTATTTGTGTGATGAGTACGAATATTCGTTCCTGAGTCTTGAATGTTTTCTATGTATTTAAGTATGTATTTATCTACATAAGTTCAAGCTAGTCTAAATGCTGGGCTCGTCGTCTAGTACCCATAGTACAAGCTTTGTTTAGTTTGGAACTATGTCGATTTGTGTAAGAGTTGTTATTTTATTTACGAATAGACGAGAGAATAATAGGAATAACTAGATATCACTTCTGACTGGAACGGACTATGGGCTTACTTGCATAATGAATAGGGACTTAAATTATTGTTTCTTCGCAGGTTCTGCGTGAGATCGAGTACAGCAACAAGAAACCTGCCTACTACCTGAACCGCGTGTTCAAACTGACCTGCTCCGAGCTCGATGGAAGGTTCACCAGCAACGAATACGTGCAGACGGTCAGTATAATTATCTCCACGATCTACTGGACATACGATGTAGTATAGTCTATATCGGAGGACCTTTACGGTTTTAGTCTTAAAATTTTAAACCCGTGCTATAATGGACATATAGCATGGTTTCGTTTAAACATCTAAAGATTTTGTGGAATTAAACTTTCATATTTATCAATCAAACCAATATATTCTTGGTACATGAAGCTTTGAACTTCTTCATTTCGCTTTCGACCACGACCGCTCTCGTGGTAATCATGAATGAAGTTTGGAGACTGCTACTTCCCGCTTAACGATGACTCGCCATCTCGTTTGATTCGTCGTTTGTTTCGCTTGAAGCGCAGAGAATTGAACTGTGGTAGTTAAGCACGATAAAAACTGTCTCTTTATTTCAGCTGACTGTAGTACATCCTCACATGAGCGGCGAGGGATTAGCTCGTGAATTGCACCCCAGCGGCGTGGCCGACAAAATGGACGCCGTCGCCAGAGACAAACAAGTAAGTTAACGAATATTAATATTTCGACACTTTCTACTTTATGTGTGCGTTGGTGCGTTATTTTTTGTTTATTAATTAAATTACGTCTTAACTGACTTGGTCTATGACACAAGTAGCGCTACAAAATCATTGGCAGTAAATGTGTTAACATTTTTTTTACGATATAAAAATGTTCGATGCAGTTATTACTAAAATCGTTGACTTAAATGTAATTTGTATACTGAATATGTACATATTAAAATATAATGAAACGGGTCACTCACGTCTTGAAGGCCGAATATCGCTCGACAAGTTTCAGACCGGTTCGCGGTCCTTAATTACGAGTACCTATCGCGGCGGCGGTTCTTCTAGCACCGCTAAAAGTTATATTTTAATATGTCTCATATTCACGGGAGTTTTCTATACAGAATATAGACAATATTTATGTACTTTCAATATATTTGCGAAGTAATTCAAATGTGCATGTGAAGTTCCAAATCCGCTCTATTCCATCGGAGGAGTCCTGTGCCCAGCAGTGGGACGTACAAAAGATTGATGTTTTTATGTTTCGCAGCCCGCGCACGCGCACGGGCACGCGATGTCGCCGCGCGTGTACGCCGCGCACGCGCAGCGTGACGCTCACTCCGCCGAAATGCCCGCCGCGCGCCTGCTCGACGCGCCTCAGACCAGCCCTGCCAGTGAGATACCTTTTCATTAATACACGTCTTATACTAGGGGGTAGGTCCAACATTTTAGCAGCAGCGGTAGTGAGCAATATCCTTAGCTGTTGTCATCACTTTCCATCAGGTAAGACTAAGGCCAGTCGCTGGTCAGTCAAACTTAAAAAAAAACTTAGAGAGGTTAACCAAAGTCGTCCTCAGATAACTTGTTCTATAGCTACGGAGTTATGAAATCCAAACAGTTACCTTTACATTTTGGATTGACCTCACTCTGGCACTGTAAATGCTGTTTCTACTATCAAGATGCCAGCTGCTCACGAACCCATTTATTTCAGCGTCGAACTATTGGCGTTCTGATTTCGTTCAAGCAAAAATATCTCGTCAGAAGTGGGTGCCTTTTAGCGGTTTGCACTTCCATTTGTACTTATGATTTGTATGGCCAGACCACGTGGCCCTGCTGATCGGCGTGGTGGCGTGCGGCGTGCTGGTGCTGGCGGGCGGCGTGGCGCTGGCGCGCGCGCGCGCCCCGCGCCCCCCGCGCGCCGCCCGCCCCGCCCGCGCGCGCGCGCCGCCGCGCGACGAGATGGCCTGGGACGACTCCGCGCTCACCATCACGCTCAACCCCATGGACGAGGTAAGATCCCGTGGGAATGATTGAAGGATATTTATATTGTCAGGCGCGGCTCGCTCCGTAACTTCGTCGCGCCGCTGCAAGTACATGTCGGTCGCCCGCATTGCGGGCTTATAGCCTGGCCTCGCGTTAAAGTCCCGCGCCCGAAAAAGCGCGTTGCGTGTGATAGAAAAAGATGATCACGCTTAGGCACGTTTGGCATACCTAAACGGGGGATTGGTTAACGATGGGCCTTCTGTACGTATTTAGTACTATAACTTATTCTGTGATATTGATAAGATTTTGTATCTACACCCATATAGTACTCGTAAAGCCTCTTTAATGTGTTCATAAACCATTAGTAAAAACCAGATTTTAACACGATCAATTTTTCTTGATGCTGTAAGCTTAGCAAATATCTGAGTGATGAGCATGAATATTTGTTCCTGAATCATGGATGTTTCTATATACTTCAGTATTTAAACCTATTAAGTATATAGTCGTCTAGTACCCATAACACAAGCCTTATTGGGCTTACTACGGGGCCAGCTCGATTTGTGTAAGACTCCCTCTAATATTTATTTATTTAATACTACAGCAGGCAGCAGCGGAACTGGGCTCAGCCGCCACTGCAGAGCTGAGCTCCGACGGGGAGTCTTGTGACGACTCTGACTCCGACCGACACGAGTCGTCCGACGAGGATGAGGAGGGTAATGATTGTAACATTGTGTAACAAATAACTTCAGCATAGTTGACTTCTCTAGCAGTCATCAGTGAATAAGCTACGACGGGGACTGTGACGACTCCGACCGAAATGTATTGTCCGACGAGGATGAGGAGGGTAATGATTGTAAAATTGTGTAAGAAACAGCCTCAGCGTAGTTGACTTCTCTAGCAGTCATCAGTGGATAAGCTACGACGGGGATTATAACGACTCCTACCGATACGAGTCATCTGACGAGGATGTAGAGGGTAATGATTGTAATATTGTGTAAGAAATAGCCTCAGCGTAGTTGACTGCTCTAGCAGGCAACAGTGAACAAGCTACGACGGGACTGTGACGACTGCCGACACGGGTCGTCCGATGACGATGAAGAGGGTAATGATTGTGTAACAACTTGCCTCAGCGTGGCTGACTTCTCTAGCAGGTAACAGTGGATAAGCTACGATGGGTGACGACTCCGACTGACATGAGTCGTCCGAAGAGGATGAGGAGGGTAATGATTGTAACATTATGTAAGAAATAGCCTCAGCGTAGTTGACTGCTCTAGCAGGCAACAGTGAACAAGCTACGACGGGACTGTGACGACTACCGACACGGGTCGTCCGATGACGATGAAGAGGGTAATGATTGTGTAACAACTTGCCTCAGCGTGGCTGACTTCTCTAGCAGGTAACAGTGGATAAGCTACGATGGGTGACGACTCCGACTGACATGAGTCGTCGGAAGAGGATGAGGAGGGTAATGATTGTAACATTGTGTAACAACTCGTCTCAGTGTGGCTGACTGCTCTAGCAGGCAACAGTGGTTAAGCTCCGACGAGGACTGTGACGACTCCGACCGACATGAGTCGTCCGAGAATGAAGAGAATATTTGTAACGAACACTATCCACGCTGCGTTTTATGACGCAACGTGTGTACAAATTTGACATACTGCAATAATATTATTATGTTTTTTTCTCGAGATACCCTGACAACCGGTGCTTTAGCCAAGTCTGCTACTGGCATAACCTGAGTGGCATAATTTTGATTTATTTCTGTTGTAGATATTTAAATTCTGCCTAATAATCTGTAACAGGATGAGCTTTTTACTTTTCATTTGTTATTAGTGTGCTAATTTGGGAAATGAAAAAATGAAAATGATTTATTTATTAACTTTGAGTTTGTTTACATTAATTATAATCTCAATTGCCTGTAGTGTAGCTATTCTTGGTGGAGATTTTAATACGTCACACTAATAATTATACTATTTTTACAGTGATGTCCGGCAAACAGCACAAATACAGAAACATCAGCCAGCTGGAGTGGGACAACAGCACCATGTAATGCGCCCACGCACTTATACTAGCATCTCTCTCGCACGCGAGCCACGCCTCTATCGCTCTCTCGCTCCGCAAACTGTGCGCATTAGTTTTTGTCGTTAAATGTAAGACACTCGTTTTACAGGCTGTTGTCGTCTGTAAAGGATGACCTTCACTGTCAAACTTTTCATAACGGTACGTAACATGATATCCAAGTGTTTTTCGCTTTGTAGCTAAAACTGTCTACGAATAGAGAGCCCGGATTACCGGGAGTGAATATTTGACAACCACTTAAAAATACATAATTGTATGCTATCAAAAAGTAAAACTTTGTATTTTGATTTGTGAAATTAAATTGTATTGAGTCAATAAGCGAATAAGATTTGGTTTTGTTACTATTACGAGTAACCATTTACCATGCACGGCTGGGCACAGATGGCCTTTCAATGATGAGACGAAACTCACTGTTAGTAAATAAAATGAATGATTTTCAATGAAATGTCAGAACATGTGGAAGCATTGGATGCAACATTGCTATGGATGTCTTTGTGTTATGTCTATTTTTTGCACTGATTGGGCAACAAGACGTAGATTTATTGACTAAAATTAGCATAATTTGACGTCCCAATCGGTATACGAGTTTATAAAACACACTTTGAATGTTGCTATAGTTATGCGACTCGGCTAATGCATACAGTTTGCACTCCGTCTGTCTTTGTCGCACACTACGGTCGGCCTAACGTGCGACGGAGACAGCGCCACATTGCGAACAGTACAGAACGGAATTGATTTCACGAGGTGTAGAAAGAACGCTTGGCACAAAACACGGCACAATTCGTCATTTATACGTTTAATTTGTAGTTTATTGTAAGTCTAAAGATCATATCAAGTTTATACGTAAAGAGATTTCCGCACCGGTGTTACCAACATAAGCGCGAGTGTACTTAAACGTGTTTCGGAACGCGCCCGGCGGCCATTTTATTTTTGCCAATATGTTGGCAGCACTGGAACGCCCCGCGCTTGCTTTGTAGATCAGAGTACTAAACTCTAGAACTCTTTTCTAATCTTTTTTTAAATAAGAAACAACTGTATGTACTAAATAACAGTAGTCGTTGTAATTTCGTATGGAATCAGTATAGATCGTAATATAGCGTGTAAGTGATCAAATACTATGTATATTGAATAACATAAGAGATGTGTTGTATGCTTCAATTGTTCTACACTTCAAATATATTTTGCTATGGATTTTTTTTTTAGTTTTAGAACGACTCCCGTGGCAGTGCCCGTTTTGAGTTGTTATTTTTGGTTCAAAAATGCATTTATCGTTTATTTGAAGGTACAAAAGCTTCGTACAATTCGAGTAGTTATTGTCGTTTGACAAAGAAATGTCCAAAAACACTTCTACCTTTTATGAGCTTCTCAAAGATCGGCTTAAATGTATATTAGGCACAGATATTTTGAAAAAAAAATAGATGTACGATATTATACAAGTAATATACAAATGGTATCGACGGCTACTATATAATTAATTATATATATATTTTGAATGCGTTAAGGGATTTTTACTAACAATTAGGTAGTAAGAGGCGGTGGTGTCCCGCCATTCTAACTGTAGGTAGGGTTTTATTTGGGTCGGTCGGTAGTGCGTCTCGCTCGCACGCCAACTGTGCCACATCCCCGTGACAGAGACAAAAGACTCAAAGACTATATAATTGCAGAGGCGTAAAATCGATTCAAATTTTCGCATCTTTTCTCAAAGTCACGGGGCTGAAAGTACAGTTCGACGTTAAGTGGTTGCATATCATGAACGAACGTTTGCCATATTAGTGTTACATGTGTACGACTGTACGACCCCTAAGCAATCGTGGACATAATCAATTGTCTCTGTCACTAGTAAGCGTTGTTGTATGTTGCCGTTTCTCTCGCACAGTCGGCGGTTACGGGCGGGTTGTGATGGCTATTAAAAAGTTGGGTGTGGAAATTATGTCATGGCATATTCTGAAAAACCAACAAAGGTAAATAGATTGACTGTAACTATGGCTAAAACATCCTACAATTTCTCACATATCATTAAAAAACTACCCGCACTTAATGCTGTTGTTATCTGTCAATTAGCTAATAAACTGACAATATTATAAGGTTTTGTGCGAGTTGTACCACAGATATTAGAGAAAAGCAGCAGTTGCTTCAGTTTCGGGCGAAGCCAGATAATAATTTTGATCGAAACCAAAACCAGATAATTTAGTTGGGAATGCCCAGTAGTCCCGTGGAAGAAGTTCCGTGGTGGAACTAGTTAAACTTTTTCCCAATAGTTTCGTCAACGGTACAGAGTGGTAGTTAGGTACGGCGACGAGCGAAGCGAGGAGGAGTGTTAGTAGAACTGCGACCCTACAACTGGATCATTGGGAACGGAACTATTGGGAAAAGAAGTCTCACTAGTTCCGCCACGGAACTACTTTCACGGGTCTACCGGGAATAAACTGATAATTTTGGACGAAACAGGTCCAAACCGCAACTTTGGTGGACACTAATGATAAGTAAACACAATGAGCAAACTCAAATCGTGTCAATTTGTCATTTCCGTTTAGTGAAAGTGCCATCTATGAAATAACGAACAGACAGACAAGCCCGCAACCCGCCATATTAAGTTTCAAAGTTTCCTGTTGTGTTTGTTAGTTTGTTCTTAACAACCGTCCAAACCTTTGCTATTTTTAATATAGTTTAAGATCTGAAGTTTTATTCTTTGACCACGCAGTTTCAAGTATTATGTGAGGTAGCTTTCTTTTTTGTATTTCACGGTATTATTACAATATACTTAGGAATCCTCTTTGATGTATGAATTATTATATTTTAGCTAAAAATAAAGTTGGTTTAAAATAACATCTTGTTTAATTTTTGATAATCCTTCAACAATTGACTTTCAAATTATGAAATCTTAACTCATTTCGTTAATTTGTTAACTAGAAACCCAAAAATATATTCTTTTTATATATTTATAGCTATTAGTTTTCTAAATATTCACGAAAATGGAAGAAAGCCTACCATCGTAGTTATGACGTCACTGCTATGAAATTGTGACAGTCACAGCGCACGAAGAGAACAGCAGTTCACTTTCTTTAGTAAATCTGTCTTACTAACAGTGCTTCTGTATGATTTGTTACGATGTGACGCCTTACTTGTCACTTACTCTCTTTTAGTATGAGGAACTTTTGAATTAGATTTATTTATATGAAATTGGGATATTTTTGAGAACCACATTAGGTTTTATTTAACTTTTTATACTCTATTTGATTTCATCGGAAAAAAGCCTGCTTAAAAAAATGAAATGTTGATCTTTTAGTACGGGATTTTTGGACAGTATTTCTGCAATGGAAAATCTGGAGTGTTATTCACAAATCGACTCGAACTCAACTCACACCTCACCAGGTTTTATATGAAAACTGTCAAAATTTGACAAATGGCATTTGACAGTTCCCATATAAAACGGGTGAGGTGTGAGGTGACGGGTGAGGACGAGTCAGTATGTGAATAAGAAGGCTGTACAGATAACGAGAATCAGTTCTTCTGACAGATGCCATTCAGGTTCAGGTAAGAGAAAAGTCTGACTGTCTGTCTGTCTGTTACCTCTTCACGCTTAAACCCCTAAACCGATTTGGATGAAATTTGATATAGAGATAGTTTGAGTCCCCGGAAAGGACATAGGATAGTTTTTATTCCGGAAATCATTCCTTAGGGGGTGAAAAGGAGGGCAGAAGTTTGTATGGGCGAGCGATATTTAAGCCTGCGCCTACAAAAATTAAGAGCAATTATTTATATAATGTAACGAGTTGCACGCCAAAAACTCGTCTTCAGCCACTGCGGGATATTGAACGAAAAGATGTACCGCAGCTTCCCGAACGCTGCCCAGCCGAGTCGGATTCGACGATTAATCTCTTTCTCAAAGTTGGACCTACCTAACTGGACCAGTCTGTCCTAGGTACATGATCGTCTACAACTTCGAGTGATCCGATTGAGAATGATAATATTGATCGCTAATTCTACGAGTTCTCATTGTAAGTATTAAAAACATGTTGATGCGAGCGCCTGAGTCGGTATCAAAAATCAAAGGTATGGAAATCAAAGTTCCAGGTATCTGGTTTTACATTTTTTACGTTTTAATACTAAATAATGAAACGGGTATAGTACCTAATCACTATCAAACTTCGATTGTCAAGGTACCTACCGACACCGACTCACATTTACGGTTAAAGAAACTTTATTCTGATATGAATAACAAATTCACTTACATGAGAACATATAAAGTTATGATAAAGTTATAAATTCACTTAAATAAAAACATACAAACTAATGATACAATTTTAGAGTTAACCATACACTGTATTATACGAGCAATAACATAATAAACAAATATGTGGGTAAGTTGACAATCGGCATGCATTTTCCAATTCCAAAACATTCCACAAGCCTAAAATGTAACTCCATAAACGTACAACTGACACATACATCTATATTAATATTATAAAGCTGAAGAGTTTGTTTGAACGCGCTAATCTCAGGAACTACTGGTTCGAATTGAAAATATCTTTTTGTGTTGGATAGTCCATTTATCGAATAAGGCTTTAGGCTATATAACATCACGTCGCGACCAATAGGAGCGAAGACGCGGACGAAGTCGCGGGAAACAGCTAGTATTTAATACAAAGGCAGGTCAAGAGTCTAGCACGCTACCAATTAAATATGCCTTCCGAACACGCCTTCAAAGCTTTGGAGCTGTGTCGTACTCAAAAGTAGCAGCGGTGTTATTCACAAACCGACTCGTTCCACAAAGTACAATACTCGTCCTTCCTCTCACGTCACACCTCACCCTTTTTTGGGACAGGCTCATGAAATCCACTTTCCCGAAATGTGCACTTACCGCAAAATGTATAATCCCAAAAGATACACTTTCCCAACGGCACTTTCGCGAAAGGTGCACTATTTCTAAAAGTGCTCTTTTTCATAAGGGGCAACCTTTCCCAAAAGGTACCTACACTTGCCCATTAAGGACACTTTCTCGAAACGGGCACCATTTCAATTATAGTATTAATTGTATCCTGACACTTTACCTCGATTTCCACTTTTACGTCTCTTTTGGAAAAGTGTAGCATCTGAGAAAGTATACTTTTTTATATACCAATTGGGAAGTGCACCTTTTAAGACAGTGCACATTCCGAGAAAGTGCTCTTTATAAATAAGTATACCTTTATGAAAAGTGCACATTTCGAGAAAGTGGATTTTATTAGCCTCACCCCCGTTCTTATAGGGAAACTGTCAAAATTTGACAAGTGACATTTGACAGTTTCCATATAGAAACGGGTGAGGTGTGAGGTGACAGATGACGACGTCGGTTTGTGAATAAGAGGGCAGTACACTTTGGTACCTATTTTGTCACTTTCACCCGTTGTTGGAGATTTAGTATGACAGTACACGACGTTACATAGTTGGGAGCCCAGACTAAATGTGGAACTCGAGTGCGGTTGTCTGTGGTTGTTGTAGATTGGATGGTAGAAAAAAGAAACAGGTTATATGGCAAAGTTTTATTGCTTATTGATTTTTCCATATTTTTAATTTGTAGGTATATTGAATATACCATGCACATTGAACAGGGTTTGCTTCAATAATATAAGCTATGCTGACGATATGGTTCTGTTGAGCCCATCGGTCGGAGGTTTGAGGATACTTCTCGATGTTTGCGAGTCGTACGCCAAAGAACAGGATCTTAAATATAATGTACTCAAAAGCGAGTACATGGTATTTAAGGCGGGTAGCAAGTGTCCATCATATGTCCCTCCCATACTTCTAAATGAACAACAGGTAAAGAGGGTGTACATATTCAAATATATGGGACACTTGTTAACCGACGACCTGCGAGACGATGCGGACATCGAGAGGGAGCGTAGAGCATTAGCGATCAGGGCTAACATGACAGCGCGCAGGTTCAGCCGATGTGCGGTACGCGTTAAATTAACACTAGATGAAAGCCCGGCTTCGCTCGGGTGATATAAATAAGAAAGAAATAAAGTAAATATTTATTCGTGACAGTTATGCAAACGACGAAAGAAATAGTGTACAAAAATGTATAAAATAAAAACTTTACAACAACGGATTATGATGAAACTTCGTATAGAAATATAGTCTGTAGTCTGGATTAACATATGGAATAGGGAGTAAAAGATTACGCTGACGGCGTCACGGGCAAAGGCATCTTTGCAAGTTAATCCTAAGCATTTTTATAAGGGTACAATACAATACAATACAATACTCTTTATTGCACACCTCAATTAAAGGACACAGTACAGTACGTAATAACAATAAGTAGAGGCAAACAAAAGGCGGTCTTATCGCTAAAGAGCGATCTCTACCAGACAACCTTAAGGGTAGTATTTAAAGGCACATAAAAATGTTGACACCGTAATCAGTACTGATTTGTATAGCTAAAATACTAATCGTTCATGAAAATTCAGATGTGCAATTGTTAAATATTGATGTGCCAGTCAGTGTTTTTGTGCGAAGTCAGAGCTGCTTACGCGAACGAAAACAAATGAAGTTCGTGTATCTCCCTCTCTGTCGAACTTGCAAAGTCGAGCGACACAGAGGGAAATACACGATGTTCGTTCGTTTTCGTTTCGCGGTAGCAGCTCTCTATTCTCCGCCAAATTCTATTAAGTGTAACCCTTTACACTCAATATTATGAGTCAATATTATCGCGATTTTTAAAATTGTATGGGGTCTCTGTTACACGCTTAATATTATCACAATACTGGTGTGTCAATATTATCGTGGTTTTCAAAATCGTATGGATTTTTCTTCAATATTCATTGCACGTGATACGGATCGTGATATGAGTATATCGCGTGATAATAATAACCATGTAATAGGCCCCTATGGATGTTGCTTAAATATTCAGTGTTTCGCGTGATATAATAACAGTTGGTAATATTTTCTCCAATTAATGGAAGCTATTTAACAACTTGTTCCGTTTTGCCAAAGGTATTTCACATTCCGATACGCGCACCATCCAGGAATAGGAGCCGTCAGACCAGAGGGCCTACCGCGATCTGAAAACGAAGTATTTCCCTCTCCGCGCTCGAATATCCAAGTGCGACAGAGAGGCATATATATTTAGTTTTCGGTTGGTAGCACCTTAGTCCGAGCGCGGCGGACGGTCGAAGAAAGTCAATGAAACATTCCGTGTGTTGTCTGTCACACATATAATTTTATAACTTCCCATCGACCTATGAACTTGAAATTAGGTGATAATGTTTATTATGAAGTATATTTTACCAAAATATCAATATATTGATAAATCACATGTTTTTTACTTGTACGGAACCCTCAGTGTGCGACTCCGACGCACTTGGCTGGTTATTATTACATTTTGAATTTTATATCTCTTATAGTAAAATACCCTATTCGTTTTAAAGTTGACGCCTGAGGGCCTACCGCGAACCAAAAACGAACTATCTTCCTCTCTGTCGTTCGAATATACATGTGCGAGAGAGAGGCAGATACTTCGTTTTCGGTTCGCGGTAGCACCTCTAACGTCCGAGCGCGGCGAACGGCATGAGCTGGGGGTCTACTCCGAAATTCAAAATCTGAACTTCGTATGGTGCCCTCCCTTTCACTCTCCTGTCATAGACTATATGAGTGAAAGAGACGGCACCATACGAAGTTCGGATTCGAATTTCGGAGTAGACCTCCAGTACCACTAAGTTATAAGATAGAGCGAGATAGGGATAGAATTTTGCTAGACGTTTAAAAGCCATAAGTCACCTAGTAGTTTGTCACAACAAAATAGAGACGCAGCTTTAAGATGGCGGACAGACTCAGCAAACATTCAAGTGGTGTCCTTTACACGATTAATATTATCACAATACTGGGGTGTCAATATTATCGCAGTTTTCAAATTTGTATGGATTCTGCTTCAATGTTCACGTGATACTTATCGTGATATGAATGTATCACGTGATAATAATAACCATGTAACAGGCCCCATACATTCGCTTTGAAGGCGGTTGTTGTGACAATCAGCCTAGCTAGCACGATAGATTATACCGTTACGTTTTATGTGAAGTTTTAATACATTTCGCCCATATAACGTGACGGTATAAGTTATCATGCTAGCTAGGCTGATAGGTGTATAGAACGCTTGAAAACTACAAAAACAAAACGCTGCAGACGCGGCTAGCCGAATCCACACAATGGGCGATGATGGCCCATCACCCAGAACGCAGCCCAGCAATCTGGCCAACACACCGGACGCAAAAATAGTTTACAATTTCCGAACGTACCCAACCCGATGCTGTCAACCAACGAATTGAATATGGCCGACCTTTTGTCATAAAATTAACACTTTTTAATGCAAAATACGCGACAATCTGAATTTTGCATATATATATGTTCAACTCGAAATCATTATTTTTATGCGTTCTTCAATTTGAGACAGGTCTCGTTCGGGTCTACCGTACCCCTGCACGAAATTATTGATATAGATTATTTAGGGCCTACTGTACATCGCTGTATTGGCTATGTGCACGTCAGAAACGTCAAACGTCACGGGTCCCGGGGCAATGTCAAACTCAGAGATGTCAAATAATGACACATGAATATTTTATTTATTTTAGTAAGCGAAAAAGACCCCTTACTGAAAATTTGACTGAAATAAATAAGAAAATAAATAAATAAATACAAACGAAACGAATCGTAGGAAACCAATAGGAAACGTCGAAGTAAATTTGACATATAAGCCCCCGGAAATTGCACATTTCTGCCATGGTGTGCGCTGCGATCGCTTAGTTTACCCCCACCACCTACTTCGCACATAGCCAATACCTGTAGCTTATGGTGCAAATACACCCAGAGATCGCTCAATGCAATACGCGTCCAATGCAATGATGCATTTAGGGTACTGGTGCGGCTGCCGCGATACTGTAGCGCGTCCGGTATGTTCGCGGAGTGGACGGCTTCCACGCGACACTGCGCAAGCGCTGCGCCGCGACGCTCCGCAGGGTATGCGCCAGCCGCCACAGTCTCCTAAACGTAGTGGCAGACGGATGGGACGGCAGTCTCCTAAGACACTGGTCGTCCCTACATTTAAGATTACGCACTAACATAGTTTTATAAGTCTTTTGTAGTACTAACAACATAGGGATCAAAAGTTATCCGAAATAAATGCATTTTTTTATATTTTTTTTATTTATTTGTCTTTTTTTTAAGCCGGTAGGGAAGCGTCAAAAGGTAAAAAGAGTAAAAAAAAACAGTCACATGAGCACGTCAGATATTAGTGTATACGCCACGTATACGCCCTAGATGTCTCTGATAATCGATTGTTTAGTATGCCGGTTTGGATGGTGGGGTGGCCATACGGAAGCGCGCAAACTAGTAGTGTTGAGGATGAAATCGAACGCGCCAGATATTCACAGGATACTTCAAGTAGACCCGAAAGAAGTAATAACCGGACGATTTGGGCGTGACGCGGGCTCTTAGCGATTTAATTTAAATTCCCTAGATTCGCGTACAGTCAGCTACAAAAGTAGCTACTGATTTGAAAAGTTCAGAAGTCTTTATTATAAGGGAATAAGACCTTTTGATCCCTTCATATGCTAAGCTACTTTTGATGCTGACTGTACATAGAGAATTAGAGAGTAAAGCCCAAAATCCCCTTAATCTCTCCCACCAAAAGCGACAACATACAAATAGCCCGAGAAAGATACGGTTTTTTTGGAAATAATTCAATAACTGGCCAATTTTTGTTATACGGTCCTATTATGTGATTTTAAGAACCTATATTTTTAAAATTTCCTAATCTGAAGACCGGAAGTTGGAAAAAAAATGATGTGCCCGAAAACTGGTGAATTTTTGCAGCAAACAGGGTATCAGTATTTTTATGATGAGTACTTCTATGTTTACGTCTATTTTAATACTTACGACCAGAATCGAACAATATATGCAACGGGAAATGAGAAAAAAAATATCTAATAGGTAGTAGTAGTAGTAGTCAATTTGACCTTCATGAATAGTCTACAGAGTGCATTTGGCTGCCACATTAATTCCAAAAGTTATTACAGCTTTAGGTATTTTGGGTTGATTCAGTATAAAAAGTGTCAAGAAATATAATAAAGGCATATAAAAACTCTAACTGTAATGATACCTTATATGCCATTAGCGTAATGCATTTTTATGTTTTACGATATTAATAATTGATTGTATTATTAAGTTACCGTAACAAAAATAAGTTGATTTTCATATATTACAAAGAACATAAATAGAAGTAGTATATCGTAAAGAAAATAATTCTTATAGTGTTTTCGCTAGATTTTTACGGATTTTTTATAGATTTGTTTTTAATATTTTCTACCGTCGCGTTGATAAATGTAGGTGTATTATTAAAGAATACTTAGTATAATTACTTAACCTAATTTTTGATGCACAAAATTTGCTGATACCGATATATTGTTGTTTTTTCATACAATGAAACCGTATAGCTCTCGGGCTAAAAGGTGTTAGAAGCCGCGTGTGAGTCCGACCGCACTACCTAAGTTGCAATATATTTTGAACTTGATAGAACAATACTTTTGACCTCAGCAGCTGTCGAACAAGCCTATTTTGCTGCGAAAAATCAGTAAAACGAGTTTTTTTTATACCACGTCGGTAGCAAACAAGCGTATGGCCCGCCTGATGGTAAGCGGTCACCGCAGCCTATGGACACCTGCAACTCCAAGGGGTGTCACATGCGCGTTGCCGACCCCTACCCTTTTACTCACTCCGTGAGTAAAAGTAACTTTTTAATTTAGTATGCCACGAACTGCCCTTTCCTATTCAAAACTCAATACAGGGTGATTTCGGGGTCATGATCTTGAATCAGTTTTTCCGACTTGGTATCACTGGTGGTGGTGGTGGCTGGTCTTGGTGGGTTGGCTTGGTAAAACTGCCAAGTTAAGGCTCAAAATGCATTAAGCCGCAGTAAATTAGTTTTACTGTACACAATGTAGTGCCGGACTTGGCACCATTTCAGAGAATCTACGGAACTTGGCACCCATTTAGATGTCAATTCTTTTGTCGTTGAAGACGACAACCTAGCATCGCATATTCTTAATATTGAACTTGGCTCCCATTTTCACATTTATGTTTTTGATGGGATATCATTACTTTCTGTCAAACTTCACTAAATGGCGCTTTTCAAGAGAGAATGCACGAGTTACAATACAAAATACCCAAATCGCTATAGGTGCACCTCAAAAATTTGAAGAGTTCCCTCGATTTCTCCAGGACCTTATAATCAGATTCTTACCTGAAAATTACGGAGTTCTTAGGCAACTAGCATAAATAATGCTGTAACCTAATATACACCACAGTTGTACTCTTTAAATACTTCGTCCGACCCAAAAAAGGGACCAAACTGAAAACCAGCGCTGGACACTAGTCCAGCATATGCTGAGGTTGGTACCCATGGCCAACATGACACAAATTGTTGTTGTTATTTTATGCTACCATTATTGTTTGTTTATTTTTATTATTATTTTGGCTACCAAATTGTTTATTGTAATATTTTGTATATCATGTTTTGGCAATAAATTAGTTTGAAGTTTTAGTTTGAAGTTGAATAATAATAATAATAAAACTAATAAAAAAAAACACTGTTTTCTGATTTTTTCTGGTGTATACACACACACAATTACCAAGATGCATGCCAAATTTCAGCTTTCTAGGTCACCTGGAAGTGGGTAAGGTTTTTGATTACTAGTCAGTCAGTCAGTCAGTGGTAAAAATGCCGTTTTTTGGAATTTAATATCTCAATAATTATTAAACCTATATTTATGTATTTGGGGTTCTAGTTGTTCTAAAGGATCTTAATACATGTACCAAACTTTTATGTTTTTATGTTAGATAGATTATGAGTTATTGGGGTGTCAAAAGTGGCTCCAAACGGTTCGTGTAAAATAACACACGGCTGCTGTCCGCCAGTTCCTGGGGTGAACTTGGCTGGACACGCTGCAGCGTGTCTAGATAACATACTGCATAGAAAACTGCCAAGTTAAGGCTCAAAATGCATTAAGCCGCAATAAATTATTTTTACTGTTAACAATGTAGTGCCGGACTTGGCACCAATTCAGAGAATCTACGGAACTTCGCACCCATTTAGATCTCAATCCTTTTGTCGGTGAAGACGACAACCAACCATCGCATATTCTTAATATTGAACTTAGCTCCCTTTTTCACATTTATGTTTTTGATGGGATAAGACTTGAGTAAGCTGTATGCGACCTGTGCCATCTTTTGTATGGCTGTTTTTTTTAACCGACTTCACAAAAAAGGAGGTGGTTTTCAATTCGGTTGTGTCCTTTTTAAAAGTTTGGAACTCGACAAATAAAGCGACTTATATGTAACATTGCAGTAGCGCGGGGGGAACCTGTAGTGTTTTTATTTCTTAATTTATGACTGACCATATAATGTAACGTATCCAATATGTAGCAATGTAGTGGTACTGTTACGATTTCAGAGGAATTTCCTCCCTCGGACGCTCCGGTTGTGGAATGAGCTCCCTGCCGAGGTTTTTCCGATTGACTATGGATTCTTCAAGAAAAGAGTGTATACATTTTTAAAGGGTCGGCAACGCGCATGTGACACCCCTGAAGTTGCAGACGCCGCTTACAATCAGGTATGCTGGTTTGCCACCGATATGGTATAAAAAACATCCACTTATACAGCCATTTTTGAGAAAATACTATTATTTATTATGTGGTAATAGTACCTACCCACTTTAGCAATAAAGATGCATTTACACAGCGCAGTGATATTGACACCCCCTTGTTGACTCAGGTGTGGATTGACGTTAATCAATATTGATGGGGTTCGATCAGGGTATAATTGGAGTTTATAGGGTTCAGTACGCTTGGTGCGAATCCCTCGCGCTGATTGGTAAAAAGATATTCAAAGTAATTATCTTCTTTTATAATGCGCACTTCTAAGGTTTGTGAATTCTCTGCCGGCGTCTGTATTTCCGAGTTCATATAACCTGGACCTTTTCACGAGTGAATAGGCATCTTCTGGGTGAGCTCGCTTCATCGTCGGCCTCATCTTTGCTGGCCAAGAGCAATCCCATTTTTAATAAAAAAAACCTAAGTTTCTAGAAATTTTATAGAAACTTAGGTTTATTTTTATTTTTTTCAATTCGGAGAAATTTTGATCTAAAGTTCCACAAGTAATGGATTCTGACACCACAGCAGTCTATGCAGATTTAGAGGTAGAATCAAATTATGACGTTTGCATTTTTGGTTGTAAAGGATCTTTTCGGTTTTTTATTCAGTGTTTCTAAAATATGGACTTATTAATTTCGCTCTAGAAGAGGAAAAAAATACACGTAAGCTATATTTGAGAGAGATAGATAAGATATATCTGACAGGTCTTCACCTGTCAGTGTCTCCGCTTTCATAACTGCAAAATGTACCTGAACTGATGTTTGTGACGTTTTGGCTTTTTATGGAATTTAACCTTTTGGTGTGCTTTTAAATGGAGACAATTCGTTAAAAGCCGAAAAAGATCGTACTATCTGTCCCATTCTAACTCATCTTGATTAACCACAAGGATTCAAAGAGACAACTATATAAAAAATCATCTTGCATAACACTACGAATCTGTTGGTACCTATTATTAATCTAAGGTACGGTACAGTCTTACAATAATAATTCCAAACTACCACCACCACATGAACCACATCAGCCCTAGGACGTCCACTGCTGGACATAGGCCTCCCCCAATTTCATGGGGGGTACTAAATGCCATAATCGCCACGCTTGGCATGCGGGTTGGCGATCGCAGTATCTCCACCGCACTCTAGGAATGCTGCTGCCCATTCCCCGGTGGTCTTGGTCGTAGTTTAAGGACATACCCGGGTCCATTCAACTACAGATTATCTAAATTCTTCTTCTCTCTTCTCCGTATCATCCTAATAACAGAGGGTCATGACTTCACGAGGCCGTCACTTTGCGCAATATAGCTCACCAAGAGGAGGCGTATGATGGTTGCCATTTCATCACTTATCATCGTCGATAACACATTCGTAACGTTCTGACAACACGAGTGCGACAGTGACGAGTGTCATATCCACGACGATAAATAATAAAACGGCAACCAAAATACGCCCGCAGGCCGTTTATACATTACAAATTTAGGAAACTAAGAGATTGATAAAATCTCTGTCCGAATTAACAATTAGCATATGAATTTTAATAACCCAGAGATTTTTTATTAATTTAAACTATGCAATCGCACAAATACAAAGAAGTACAATTGGCAGCCTTGAATGAACCGAATACGTCTGAAGTGTCAATCCTTTTGAGTTAGGTATATTTTTAAGGTGCAATAGACTTTTCTGTAAACCAACCAACCAACCAACACCAGCCGAGTTACTAGGACACCATCACGGTACACTTCGCGGATTGTACAATCTTTTAAAGCACTTACTGCCATTTTTATACAGTAAATGGATCGTAGTTAAGTAGATGCAACCTAAATACTACTGTGCCCGTAAGCGGATTACGTTGCAGGACTGCGATAGATGGGTCAGTAGGCACATCTGATCTCCGAATCTCTCATCTGTACGGGCGATGTATAGAGAATCGTAGACTCGTTCAATGGATTTGCACAGACTATTAATCATATCATCCTGTCAAATTAACTAATGACCGTATATCGCAAAACGATATCGGCTATCGTTTTGTTCCGCTTTTAACAGCGATAATTGCCATCAACTTTTGACAGCGATCAGCGGTGGTTTGAGGGGTGTGGAATCTTTATTTACATCGATTTTTTTCTACCACAACACCCAAATTGACAATATATATACACTAAACTTTGAACTGCTAATTGGTTGCAATGGCTGGGTCATGTTTTACGTATGGAACCAGATAGACTTCCACGGCGAACCGATGGCCGGTGGGGCCAGCGAGTTCTCGAGTGGCGACCACGTACCGGATGACGCAGCGTTGGAAGGCCCCCCAAGAAATGGGCTGATGACCTGGTTTAAGGTCGTGAGAGTCCGCTGGATGTGCACGGCCCATGACTGGTCGTTGTGGCGGTCTCTGGGGAAGGTCCAACAGTGCAACAGTGGACGTCGATCGGCTGACGATGAGACTTCCACGGGCAGTATTTCTGAGTTTTGCAGACACCAAAAGATCAGTTGATGCTTCGTTTTCAGTATTTCTGCAAGCGTGACATGTTGTCCTTTGGGATTGACTCCAATAACAGGGAAACGGAAGTCTTTAAAAAAGAGGCCTGGGATAACCTTTTACATGATGGCGTAGCGATGCATGATTCGATGATTTGAAGTAGACTTCAGACTACACAGGAAGTATCGACAGACTTCATTTCACCTGCGATCTTTGTGTTGTGGTAGAAATTGCCGTGCTGTGATTGGACTTTACAACCACAGGAATAGATGCGTCGCACCCCCGATCTCCGACGACGCACATACCTCTTCTTCTTAATGAACGGTCGCTGCAACAATCATCTGTCAAGATGCTGTGGCTAATGATGATGATGATACCGTATCTATCCTAAATCCATCTACACACACACACAAACCGCTATTTAATCCGCACACCCCATTCACGCACACATCAACGGGTAATCGTGCACGTACACGGGATTACGCACACAAATGGCATTTCCTCCGTTATGTTCATCTGGGACGGATTCTAAGCCCGGTTTTATTGGTTTAACCGAGGTTTAATTATTCTCTTCATAAAATTTAACTAAACTGCAGGTAACTAGGCGTAAAATGTGTATTATGATACACAAATGTGAAATTGACAGACGAAGACAAACTATCCTCAATGGCACTACAACGGATCTTATGGACATTTAAATCATAAGTAAGTTTTATTTTGGTATCATAGCTGATTAGTGCCATTGACATAATTGTAGGTATCTGTCATAGGCCTATGCATAAGCTTTTTTCCATGGACGCACCGGATCGGGCTTCCACAGGGTAGAGCGTATAAACGCAGATCCAAGCGGGGTTTTTAACTTCACGAACTTACACCTCAGGTCAAGGTTTTGTGTGCGATGTTAGTGTGTATTTGTGGTTTGGTGCAAGTATTTTAGTGTGGTTATTCAGTGTATGGATTCACACACCTAACCCTTTATTATTATTAATTAATAATCACATCATTAGGAACTTATACATATTACATTGCCCCACAAAACTGTAGCAACAGTTTGACTGTTTGACTGTTTGGTGTAGTATTTCTATGCAGTTGTGTATGAAATTTTCATTAGTGTGTTTCTGGTCCAGTAAAAGATACTTGACTCCGAGGTTTTGCCATACAAAACAATATTTTGAGTTATTGTCTTTGTGATAGGAAAAGCTGCGAGACCTAGCACAATTGTATAGTATGCATTAATCTTTGCATATTTAAACAATTTGTTTTTCGTTTTCTTTAGTTCTTGTTGTTTGCGTCTATGTCGTCATTTGTTAGTTTTAACTATACATCAAGACCCCAGTGAAACTGCTGCGTTTCAGAGCATGCCCCAGCATTATGTTAATAATAATAATAATAATTGTATGAATAGGGCCCCGCCTCTGGTTTGCCTTAACCGGCTGTCCAGAGTGGAGTCGCTGGAGCTGTTGCTCGGGGGGTGGATGTGGTCACCTAAGTGGCGAGTTGGCTATATGTTTAAAGTCCAGTGCCACCTCTCTACCCCCAGCCCTCTGCACCGGTGTTGCCCTTAGGCCATTTTTTAATGTCGCTATTTATAGGGGCCCATTTAGCAGAGCGACTCACCGTCTGCCTGAGATAAAAATGCTAGACAATTAAATTTAAGAGAGGTAGGGCACAGCGAATATCATCTCGCTTGAATCCGGAGCAGCCCAACTGGTGAAGTACCTCCACCTTACAGAAGATCACAGCCATAACAGCACTGCTACTTACTCTGTAGGTATGTAGTGTTGTGTTCCTGATGGTGAGTAAGGTTCCCAGAGCTCCAAACCCCCAGCCTCCCCTTAATGATGATGTTCGCGCAGTTAAATTGGCTTCCCCAGGAGGGTACCAGCTGCGCTAGCGCTGGAGAATCCCTCTCTGGGCTTCCATGCTCAGGTAACAATATGCCTGAGCGTGGACGCCGAGACTGCCCCGTGTCGTACTCTGGGGGGGGCCAAACCGCGCTCTGTCATCTGCCATCTGCCCGAGGCAAGAACAAGGCAGCTACAACATCCCCTGCCTCGCTGGCCGTGGACTTCTGCAACATCAGGGGCTTACATTCAAACCTCAATGCTGTCCACCAACACCTCGAGACAGCAAAGCCGGCCTTGTTCTTTCTGACCGAGACGCAGATATCATCTCCAGCGGACACATCTTATCTCTCCTATCCTGGGTACGAACTGGAACATTCCTTTCTACCTAGAGCTGGGGTATGTGTGTACGTTAGAGATGATATCAGTTCTCGCCGCCTCAGCAATCTTGAAGGTAGGGATCTGTCCACCTTATGGCTGCGAATTGACAGCGATGACCATCCTCGCGTCTACGCATGCCTATATAGATCCCATAGCGGCGATGCTGAAACTGACCGTCTCTTGGAGCAGATCCAAACGGCTGCAGATTCCGTGCAGCAGCAGATCCCATCCGCTGAAATCATAATTCTAGGTGATTTT
The DNA here is from genome assembly GCA_905163555.1 of Notocelia uddmanniana. Classification (NCBI taxonomy): domain Eukaryota; kingdom Metazoa; phylum Arthropoda; class Insecta; order Lepidoptera; family Tortricidae; genus Notocelia; species Notocelia uddmanniana. The sequence continues at coordinate 14,395,991 of LR991075.1, read as the reverse complement.
AACGCCCATAACGCCGATTGGCTCGGCTCTAGCAAGACCGATCATGCGGGGAGATCTGTTTACGACTTTGCTCTAGCATATGGCTTAACACAATTGGTTACGGCGCCTACGCGAATCCCTGATGTGGAGAGCCAAGCACCTTCCCTGTTGGACCTTCTGTTGACTTCCCATCCGGTTGGCTACCATGTATCCGTTGAAGCCCCTCTCGGCTCCTCGGATCACTGCCTGATCCGGAGTACGGTGCCTCTCACGTGCCCGCCGCGTCGGCGAGTTGCATGTAGCCGCCGTGTGTGGCACTATAAGTCGGCAGATTGGGACGGAATGCGGTCGTTTTTTGCATCCTACCCTTGGGGGCAAATCTGCTTCACGCCGGATGATCCCAATGTCGCTGCTGATTCTGTTGCTGATGTGGTGCTGCAGGGAATGGAGCTTTTCATACCATCCTCTGTAGTTCCCGTTGGTGGCAAATCGCAACCTTGGTTTGGTCAATCTTGCAAGAAGGCTTCTCGCCGAAAGCAAGAGTGTTACCAAGCCTGGGTCAATGCAGCGGCGGTACGGGATGGAAAATCCAGCGCATTAAGAAGGGAGTTTAACTTTGCCTCCAGATCCTTCAAAAGAGTTATTGCCAAAGCAAAGTCGTTGCACATTGGTAGGATTGGCGAGAAACTAGAGCGCCTCCCTTCGGGAACTCGTGCGTTCTGGTCTCTAGCCAAAGCTATCCATGGGAATTTCTGCACGCCGTCTTTTCCACCTCTGCACATGGGAAATGATTCATTAGCCCACGACGCGAAAGACAAAGCTGATCTTCTGGGTAAACTCTTTGCGTCCAACTCGACTTTGGATGACGGGGGCCACGCGCCGCCGACCATTCCGCGGTACGGGAGCTGTATGCCGGATGTTCGCTTCCACCAGAACTCAGTGCGTAAAGCTCTTCTTTCCCTCGACGCTCATAAGTCTAGTGGGCCCGATGGAATCTCTGCCATTGTGCTGAAGATGTGTGCTCCTGAGTTGGCACCAGTTTTAACGCGTCTTTTTCGGCTCTCTTACTCTTCTGGCATAGTGCCGACCTCATGGAAGTCAGCTTTGGTGCACCCCATCCCTAAAAAAGGCGATCGCTCAAATCCGTCCAACTACAGGCCAATAGCTATAACTTCCCTTTTCTCGAAGATAATGGAGTCCATTATCAACTGCCAGCTCCTTCGGTACCTGGATGACCACCAGTTACTTAGTGACCGACAATACGGTTTCCGTAGGGGCCGCTCGGCTGGTGATCTACTGGTTTACCTGACACATCGTTGGGCACAGGCGATCGAGACAAAGGGTGAAGCATTGGCTGTTAGTTTGGATGTAGCGAAGGCCTTTGATCGCGTTTGGCACAAAGCACTTCTCTCGAAGCTTCCATCCTATGGGCTTCCCGAGAAATTATGTGAATGGGTCAGCAGCTTTCTAGCAGACAGAAGCATAAAGGTCGTAGTTGACGGTGTATGCTCTGACGCCATGTCTGTGAATGCTGGTGTCCCTCAAGGCTGTGTGCTATCACCCACGCTATTCCTTCTGCATATCAATGACATGCTGCAAATCAGCGGCATTCACTGTTATGCGGATGATAGTACGTGTGATGCCTCTTACACCGGTCGCGCCAATATTTCTCGGGAAAACGTCACTGTGAGCCGAAACAAACTTGTGTCTCAGATTGAGACTTCCCTGGATGAAGTCTCAGAATGGGGTCGACTTAATCTGGTCCGCTTTAACCCTACAAAGACGCAGGTTTGCGCGTTTACTGCGAAAAAGCTTGCGTTTGTCGCATCACCTCGTTTTGAGAGCACTCCCCTAACTGCCACAGCCAATATCGAGATCCTTGGCGTCGACATCTCGAGTGAAGTCCAGTTCCGCGGTCATTTAGAGGGTAAGGCCAAATTAGCCTCGAAAAAGCTCGGTGTGCTAAACAGATCGAGACAGTATTTCACGCCGGCCCATCGCCTACAGCTTTATAAGGCACAGGTCCGCCCACATATGGAATACTGTTCTCATCTTTGGGCAGGGGCACCACAGTACCAGCTTCTTCCTCTGGACCGCATCCAACGGAGAGCGACTCGAATTGTCGGCTGCCAGCGGGTTTCGGAACGGCTTGACTCCTTGGGGCTGCGTAGAAATGTAGCCTCGCTCTGCATTTTCTACCGCATGTATTACGGGGAGTGCTCCGAGGAATTGTTCGGTTTAATCCCTGCCGCTTCCTTCCGCCATCGCCCAACGCGTCAAAATTTCCATCCTCACCACTTAGATGGTTGGCAGTCCTCAACTGTGCGTTTCTCCAGAAATTTCTTGCCTCGCACAGCTAAACTGTGGAATGAACTGTCGCCTGCGGTATTTCCGGACCGATTCGACCTTCAAACCTTCAAGAAAAGAGCGTACTCCCATCTTAAAGGCCGGCAACGCACTTACAACCCCTCTGGTGTTGCGAGTGTCCATGGGCGGCGCTAATCGCTTACCATCAGGCGATTCGTCTGCTCGTTTGCCACCTATGTCATAAAAAAAAAAAAAACAAACAATTTCATTAGATTAGATTAGATTTATTTCATGATATAAATTGCTATACAAATTTTCCTATGTCAAAATCGTAAGAATTTACATCACAATCGTCAAATACATATACAAAGTAATAATAATTCAAAATTCCAATTATTAGGCAGACGTCATTTGTCTCACTCAATAGCCCAGCCATTAGTCCATCATATTCACACTATAATCCGGTTCATGTAATGCCATCAACCAGCAATAGTCCATGTACACCCTGGCGGGTGCTGTCTCTGTGTGCGTCCCATGACACGGGCAGAGACAGCATCCGCTCGGTGTACCCTTTGCATCTCATTAAATTGTCAAAAGGGCCTCTACGTGTTGGCTATGTGGTACTCGATGGGTACTTCGGCTCCGCGCACGCCTTCCAAAGGTCCGGGACACCATTGTCCCGCGAGCGGAAAAGACATACAATAATAATATTCGTATGGAATTTATTTTCGAACCGTGAGATCTTCAATGGATATATGATAATATGATATGATATTCAATATTCTTCTTTTATGCTGAAATTGACATATAGTACGTTTGTTTGTTTTCCGTACCTAATTGCTATGTATGTATCCTTTAATAAATGTACTTTTTGTCTTTCTAACAACGTGTTGATCCGTCATCCTAATCATCCGGTCCTCTCACACCACACTAGTCAGAAAATCTATTCTATGGTAGTACCACATAGAGTAGTTACTGCCTCATAGATTAACCTCTCGTTTGTTAGATAAATAAACTAATATGTAACTGTCGGTTACTGTGCCAGTGTCACCGGCCCTCCACGTCCCGATTCAAACTCGAGCCATCCCGGTGACGTCACGGCTGCCACTGATGACGTCATGCCCCGACTTACCCCAGTAATGAGAAAGCAAATTAATGCACCCGTACATAATGTACCTATATTTTCTATTTGTAAAATGTGACACTACAGCGATATTTAGTTCATATTTCTTGTTTGTGTGTGTGTGTTTTGTTTATAATTTCAGTCAAGACGAGCGAGGACCCCTCAAAAGCCCCACTTAGTGTGCGTTTTCACTGAGACGGTGCGGACTGGCGCAGAATTTACCAAAGTACATCAATTAATTTGAAGCGGAGAAGAGCGAACCTAGAAAAGCGAAGCGGCCTTAGAAGGTAAGGGAGCATACCCAAACTACGTGACCAACTTTTTACAGTTTTCTACCCCCCTCCCTCCTTCCGGTGACCAAGTGTAGTATATGCCAAGACCCCCACCCTCCCCCTCTTGTTTTCACGTAGTATAATTTATAAATCATTTTTTGCGGAAAGTTAAAAAATGGCCATTGTTTGTAGGTATTTTCTCATATGGCCCCTAATGCATGACGTCGAAAGTGCAAGCGTAGTTAAATTAGAATGTTTCTCAAAAATATTCCATTAGCTACGTGACGAGAAGCTACCCCCCTCCCTCCGTTGACCAAGAGTGGTATTTTGCAGACCCCCTTCCCCCCTCTAAACGAGTCACATACTTTGGGTACGTTCCCTAACGTTTGGACACAGTTTGGACGTCTGCCGTGCCACGCCAGTGGAATCGCAGCCTAAGATTAGAAGATAATGTTTAAAAAACTTACTATCTAACTAGTAACACGGGTAATTCTGCATTTACATTAGGTATAGTTCAACCCCTTTTTTACCCCTCCCTAAGGAATGAAATTAAAGTCGTTGTAATTATATTTCTTATATATATAAAGTGTCTATTAACAGAGATTCAAGAGCCAAGCTCAAAAAATACTGTTGCCCATACAATCTATCAACCCCTGTTTAAACTGTTTAAAAGATATTTTCAAAAACACTGAAATTACTTTTCTTATACAGGGTGTGGCGTGGCCAAAAAAAATTAAAGGACGCTACGGTTCTACAGTAACCTATTGAGTCCTAAAAATATTTTTTTTTCAATTGGGTGAAATTGTGATCTAATGTTATGACCTCCAAGTAATGGATATTGGCACCCAGAGATTATAGCGCAGCAGTCCTTTCCGATAATGAGGGAGCATCTAGTTATGACTCATAATCGTTGTTGCATTTTTGGTTTTAAAAGGTTATTTTTGGGGTTTATTTGAATCTTAACGCGAAAGTCTTTTTAATATTAATAAATTTATAACATTACATTAATTTGAAACTTGCAGTTTTCTCGCACAACGTATTAGCACAGTATAATATTAGCAGTAACCAATCTCCGGCACTTTAGGAGCGCGCGTTGCCTACTTTCCCTGAGCGCACAGGGTTGTCGCACAGATTTGTTGGATAACAATATGATAACAATTACTTATACTAATTTTGAATGTCAGGTGTTATTAAACAATATGTAGTTGAAATTAAGTAACATGCTAGTAATAGTCGATAGGTACCACATCAGTCAGTACATAAACGAATTATTATAATTAACGTACCTACTTCACTGAATTGATACTCTATACACTTGAATACGATTATTTAAATTTTTGCTATACGGAACTATACGTGCTACGTAAATTGGAGTGTTAGGTATCTCTTACCACATGCGGCAACCTTTGATAGTGCGGCGCGCGGCAGGACCCTCGCTCTAACTTACACGAGCGGCATCTTTTGACTGTTGGCGGCGCGGCACTTTACTAAGAACTCCATATAGACCAAGAACGCACTAACATTATAACGGCTTTGTACAAATTATGTATTGTGTTATCTTTTTTATACACTTATACGATAAACTTGTATACATGTATACAGTTGTATGATAAAATTGATATATATGTAATTGAAAATTATATATATTTATGGACAAAACATTTTACACAACACTTACAAATTAGCTACACTAAAGTATTTCCGTCTATTCCTTGATGTACGGAACTCTTGGTTATTATTCTTTAGCGTAAAATAGATCCGCATCCTTATATATAATTAAAAAATATATTGTTTAGGAAAACAAGGGCAGGGTAATGTAAACTCATTCACACAGATTTCATTTTTGTCGTTACGAGCGACAACCCTCCAAGCACGGCGACAGCGCAGCCCGGACTGATTCATGCAATTTCAGGCCGCGCATTTTCATGTGACGCGGCCCGGGCGCGTACGTGCACGGCACGCACACAAACAAACCGCGATGTACCTTTGTTCGATGTTTACTAACTATCTAACTGTGTATCTAACTGTGGTTAGCATCGCAATACAGAGGGGAAATGCTGCCAGCATCCTTGGCACCATGCCAAAGGGGCCAATTTTTTTAGATTTATTTAGTATTAGTTTTAATTTAGTTTTATTTTATGTCTAGTTTAAGTTGTTTATGTATTGTTATTAATATAAGTTTAATCGATTTGAGACTGAAATATTTTTTAATATTCAGGATTATCATACAACCTTTCAACTCCAATTTAACCCACTTAGGATGATGAAAATCTTCATAAGTTTTAGAACAGGATATAGATCGTTTTTCACGGTTCCTTAGTAAATAAGGAACCCTTATAGTTTCACCATGTTCGTCCGTGTGTCCCCGGCTTAGCTCCATATCAGCCAAAGGACGTACACTGTTGGACATAGGCCTCCCCCAAATTCACGGGGGGTATATGCCATAATCGCCACGCTTGGCATGCGGGTTGGCGATCGCAGTATCTCCACCGCACTCCAGGGATGCTGCTGCCCATCCTCCGGTGGTCTTGGTCGTAGTTTGAGGATACCCGGGTCCGGCTTAGCTCAGTAACCGTGAATACTAGAAAGCTGTAATTAACCGTCTTCAAAAAAGGAGGAGGTTCTCAATTCGTCGGAATATTTTTTTGGCATGAGTATATATACAAATCAATCACGTCGACCAAACATAAAAGTAGAATTTATAAATTTATTTAGGGCGCGTAAATGCATTTTTTTCTTACAAAACCCATCGAGTGGTATATCGTTAGCTTGTTTAAAGGTAATGAGGGTTTTCTTTAACCATTTTTTGATTCAGGAATCCGTTTGCATTATATTAAACTTTAAAGTGCTAATTTTGTTGGAGTCAAGTATACATATATTATTTGTTCCTGAGTCGTGGATACTTTGTATTTATTTATCTACTAGCTGCCACGGCGAACGACGTATCACCCCGACCCGTTTTGTACAAAATGTCTGTGTGTCTGTCTGAATGTTTTTTTCGTACATCTTACTGAAATTATAATCATAAAAAACGGCCCAATTGAGTTATTATCAGTGATCGGAATTAGGTAAGCTAGAATACCTCTTCTTCGCAAGAGGACATAATATTGAGTGGTTAAAACCGAGTAGAATTTTTTTTTTGTGTTGAATACCGGGCATTCGATATTAATCCGGGTCCGGGCGTAACGTTAACAATACATGTTTTTACTTACAGAATGGAAGATTTTGTGTTAATCTAAAAGTATTTTTTTTAGTTATATTTGGTAACATTTTCGTCACACTTTTTAAAAAAGGACCTTCTGAACCTAATTATATATTATTCTACGACTAATACCAGGGGTGGTTTACTACCGTGACGTCATCGCGCCGCGCAAAGTACATGCGGCCGCCGGCTCACACGTCGTGTGACTATTCAATGGTTGAGCGCAGCGTTACGGATCGCATGCGCACGCGCTGTTGTGCCGCTGTACGATCATAAAATAATCCGTTTCGTGTTAAATAATAATGTCAAAACCACAGCATTATTATATAAAATATATCTTTATATAGTTACCCAAATTCTGTGTCTTTATCTTAAAATGTTGAAAAAACTGACAGTTATCACTCAAAAAACTGACAGTCATTAAGTTTGGTATTCACCAACGGTTGACATAAAAGAAAACGAAAATGAAAACGTTGGTTCTAAGAATCCTCTTTTTATTTTTTAAAGTGATGCCTTTAAAAATTATCTAAAACTTTGTATCCCGTGGTTACATGTATGGAGTGCCGCCCTCCCTCTATTTTAATATTTTTTCGTCATTTCACATCACTTTTACGTAGCGGTTCATACGAGTAGAACACACCCTTCTGCTAAATGTTTTAATTGTACCTATTTGTAGTGCTTATAGTCTCCGAGTTGGTACATCGGCTGTAACATACAGACGAAAAGACGGACGGACGGGTTCCGTTTTCACCATTTTGGCTACGGAACCTTAAAAGTACTCTTCGTAATTGTATTGTAAACAACACTACTAATAATAAAGTAGATATATTAAAATAGGTTCTCGCTGGTGGTAACCCTAGCGCTGAGGGCGGGGCCTCGAAAGAGCGCGTTGCGTGCGATAGAAAGAGATGGCCACGTTTAGGCACGTTCGGCATACCTATCCGAGGGATTTGTTAACAGAGAAACTTCTGTACTTGTACTATTACTTATTCTGTGCTAATACCCAGATAAATATCGAATACGCGGTATTTAAGAAAAGAAAATATTTTTCTACCCGGTTGTAACCACTCTAGTACATAATGTCTTCTTGCGAAGAATAGGTATTTTAGCTCACCTAATTCCGATCACCGGTTATTTATTATAGTATAAATTTAATGGTGTAACCAACACGATTTTGATTTATATCTGTATATGTACAAGACTTCTAGTACCCTTGAACACGGCGGTTTGCTTAGTTTGAGACAAGTCGTTTTTTGTAAGATTGCCCCCAATATTTATTTTAAGTAACAAGGATTGCGACATCTCGTCGCGTCGTGCATTGAACGATATTATAATAAAATCCATTACAAAAACGTCCTTCAGAAACTACGCAATATATCGTCACCAACAGTTACTTGATACTCTTTGTTCTGAATATTGAACAAAGAACTAACTCATGGTTTCGGCTGAAATGGGCTTGCTTTAAAATGGGTCGTATCTCATTTACGAGTTTGTAGATAATTAGAAATTCAGGCGTTGATTTATAATAGTAATGCGAGTACACACTCGTAGGATCGACATGATTAAGAGGAAATATTAGTATTTTTTTTTAATCGTATGGCATTTATTTACGAACCGTGAGATCTTCGAGAAGACAAGTACGGTTGCCAGTTTTTGTTGCACTTTTAGCACCACCCAGGGGTCACGTGTAGGGTAACGGTGGGTACTCCCTACGGACGTGGGGCAACTTCGACCTCCCTTTGTCAAGTGAGTGGGCAACTTGACTGTTAGAAGTTCTCAAGCTGCCCGAAGGCCTCTAACTTGACTTAACGACTGCTGTCGTAGACAGCAGCCGAGATCAACGGCTTAACGTGCCTTCCAAAGCACAAGAGCGCTCAGTTAGTAACCACTCAAAGCGGTCACCCATCCAAGAATTGACCTGCGCCCACATTGCTTAACCTCGCATACCGCACGCGGTAGGCGGGTGCCGCTGGGCCACGAGTGCTCTTTAGTTTATCTTATTAGTATTAAATAGTCCTATTTACATAAATGGAGAGCGTTCGTGGCCCAGCGGCGCCCGCGTACCGCGTGTCGTATGAGCGTAAGCAATGTCGGGCGGGGTCAGTCCTCGGACGGGTGACCGCCTTGAGTGGTTACTAACCGAGCGTTCCCGTGCTTTGGAAGGCACGCTAAGCCGTTGATCCCAGTTGCTGTCTATGATAGCAGTCGTTAAGCCAAGTTAGAGGCCTTCGGGTGGCTTGAGAACTTCTAACAGTCAAGTTGCCCACTCACTTGACAAGCCTAATCCCAATAAGGTCAAGTTTATGCCTTAGTTGGAAGGTCAGATGGCAGTCGCTTTCTTAAAAACTGGTGCCTACGCTAATTCTTGGGATTAAGCAGCGGATCCCGGGCATCCTTCAGCATGCAACTGTATTCGGAATAACGCTAGGGTGATAACTCCTTTTTACATAAAATACGTTATGTTTCATCTCTGGTTAAAGATAAATGTTTTTTATCTTATTATATGTAATAAGGATCTTTTATATTTTTGTCTGACTGGTCTGTGAGGTCTGTCTAACGAATATGTATAACTAAAATACATATAAAACATCCAAGTCTCATGAACAAATGCTTTTTCATCTCAGCGGCTCTAACATGGCGGTTTTAATGCTTGAAACCAGTGAGCTAAATGCAATTTTGCTGTGAAAAAACTTTTTTCATATTGTAGGTTAGTCGCAGGTCCTCTTTTCACACTGCGCGGAACATTTAAACTTCATATGTTCTCTCCGTCACTATTTCTTTGCGTTATATGTTCTCAACGAGACACGAGAGCAAAGATATTTGCATATCGCGTCTTTGAGTCCCTCGCTACGCTCAAGATTATAATTTTGAATCACGAGCGTAGCGAGAATTATACAATCTTCCACTTGCTCGGGACTGAACATCAACACTCGCAGCAAAAATCAACTTTGCTTGTTGAACAAATAACTATTGCTCACCACATTTCGTTGGTGTCACTATTAACTAGGCTAAACGGGTCGACAACAAATATAAGTATGTGTTCCACATATATGCTTCAACATGCATTTTCAATAATATAATAATTTATACCAAAAAAATCCGACTCAAATTTTTTACTTGCACAATTTGTGGTTTCCGTGAGCCAATGCTTGGTTACCTACAGAAAATACCGAAATCGGCATACGCGTGCCTATCAAATTCGAGGACTTCCCTCGATTCCTCCTAGATCCCATTATCAGACCTTCACCAAATTGATATGGACCCAATGTCGAGGTACCTTTTTTGAAACAAGAAATAATTATCAAAATCAGCCAACATCTCGGGACTTCATCCAAGGGTCTGTTGTCGGCCCTGTTCTCTGGAACCTAATACTAGACGATCTCTTAGATATTCTTAGATATACCTATGCCTGACGGCTGTCACATCCAGGCCTACGCCGATGACATACTCCTTGTATTGTATGTAGCTCCAAAACGGTATCAGAACTGGAGGAACTAACCAATTCCGCACTCCAAATAGTGGTAGACTGGGGAAAAGAAGTAAAACTTGATTTCGGCCATGAAAAAACTTAACTTGTGGCTTTTACGCCCAAAGCGAAACCAGCACAAATTTTCTTAGGTCCTTACTTAGTTGGCTTCTCGAAGCATTTTAAATATTTAGGGGTAATTATAGACGGCAGACAGACATATGTACCACATATTTTGTCCAAAATAGAAAAAGTAAAAATGCTATATTACAAATTGCAAATTTATATAAGACCAACGTGGGGAGTGCACCCAGGAAACATACGGACAATTTACGAGCACGTTGTCGAACCGATAGTCACATACGCAGCATCTATATGGTCTGACGTGGTCAAGAGTTATCGGGGAACATACATACATAAAAAAGAACAAGCATATATGCAGACGAACTGCGTACCTCCTTCCTTCTATTAAAGTCGGTAAAAACAAATTTGATCATGCATTTTTGACCATCGAACATGTTGAGCCTAAATTTGCGTGGCCTCCGCTACGATTACATAGACAAATAATCCCACCCTGAGACAGCAGATCCTTTGTCTCACACTTGTTGCGTGCACGCGACCTGAATGCGAATTAGGTCGGGCTTGGGAGTCTATTTCCCGTAACGTACTGCATCGAAATAAATTTACCGAATAAAATCCTGACTACCCCTAAGGCAGAGGCGATTTAGCGACCGCATACGTGTCAATAGACTTTAAATCTTAACTCTTCGATTTAAATTTCAAATTAGATTGCATTTTCGTAAAAAGTGACTTGTCTGGAAATTAATCACCAAAACGCAACTATTTTGATAATATATTTCGTTTTTTGAAAAACGTTCTACATTGTTGGTGCCTTATTAAGCAGTATTTACAAACCAGATTGAGCTCGGATGTTAAGGTACTTTTTACACCACGACGGTGTCAAACAAGCACCTTACGGCTTGCGACTCCATGTAACGAGAACAAGGTTTTTTCGTAAGTTTGAAGACTCCATCTTTTTATGGTTTATGTTTTTATCTTGGTCTAGTTGAACTACGCATTTTAAAATATTTTTCCTCTTTTTGTATCCATATTCAGATTTACTTATATTAAGTATTATCATTGTAATGAGCATATTTTTGTGAGAAAATCACTGAGTGTCGAGTTTGTTTCGGCGTTTCTTCTCGGCAGTGGTCTTCTTTTTCAGAAACACTTGTATTGACGTGTAGGTTTAGTTGTAAAAGTATAGGCCACTTTCTAGAATAAAGTTCATTTATTTCATTTATTTATTTTATTCATCCGTCTGCGGCAGAATGAGAGTTATAGTTTTTGAGTGTACGTATACATGATGAGGAGTCAAAAACAGAAATGGACCGAGGACGTAACTGAATGGTGTCCGGGACAAAATAAAAGAAAAAGAGGAAGGCAGCGCCTCAGATGGGAGGATGATATTCTCCTACTTGGACCAGGATGACCCATAATTGAATAGCGTGGCAAGCTCCAGGGGAACCCTTTGCGGAATCGCAAGAGAATCTCATCACCGGTGACGAACAATAAATATTTAGTTTAATAAGTTTAAATAAGTTGTGCACATTCACCTATATACTAATTTTACCTGCATAAAATTGTTGAATTGCTATTATTATTAATGTTATATATGTATATAAGGTTTGTATGTCTCGTATTTGTTTGGCACGCTCTGCAACTTAAAAGGCTTGATGGATTTTGTGAATATCGCTTGCGCGTGTGTCATTTTGTGGTAACTTGTGCCCAATTGTAAAGAACCGGGTGGACGCTTGTCTGCCCAGTGTTCATAAAGATTCATACATTTATTTGTCCAACATAGGTACGTAGTACGAGGTGTTACATTTTGGTTCTGTATCACTATGTTGTGCCTTGGGCATACAAATATTTTTGTGACATGCGTTTGCATGCAGAATGCTACATAAACTATCATAATGTTTATGTATGTTATGTTTGTGTATGTTTTCGGGTAGGTCTAACTATTTATTCACCAGTCCTGAAGTAGGGCCCTGCAGGCAGGCTTTGGTGCTGTTAGAAGCCAGAAGAGAACTTGGACTACTCTCTCTAATCCTAATGAATGCTCGATGTTCTGTTACAAGTGAATACTCAATTGTATCAGGACCTTAACCACACTTTATGATACTCGTAACATGCGGATACTGTCCGATTCCAGGGGCACTAGTGTTAGAACGAGCCCGCAACAAATGTAAATTTTATTTCGCCCGATAATTGTCAAATAGACTCCGTATTGTACCGCTGTGGACAAAGGTGAACCTAATAATGATTGGCGCAGCGGTAGCACTGCTTACTAATGCCTGCCAATTTTCACAATTAGGATTCATCATACTACCACATTGAAATTTTTCTGAGACTAAAAATTATACTACTAAAAGCCGTTAAGGCGCAGGGTAGGGCAAACCATTCTCCATACAAAGGTTGTGCAAGTTTTTTGCGTTAGTTTTGGCACTTCAGCATTTAATTTTATTTTTTATTGGTACATATTGGATATACGCAGAACTTGATGTTGAAATTTTGCATTATTTAAAAAAAATACAAAAATATAATAATTAAAATTAAAAAAGAAAAACATCAAGACATAGCTAACAAAAATAAGCGTATGGACCAAAAATAGTAACTGGAGTGCAAACACAAACGAAGAAAAACTTGCACAAAGTTTGTATGGAAAGAGCTTGCCCACTCCTTCGCCTCAAAATCGTTAATTTTTCACTACGGTCGACATGTTCCATGTTTAGGATGAGTGTTCTCGTGGCGTAAGTGCCAGCTGATGATATAAAGGAGGGCGAGGAAAATATGAATGGTGGGTGTAGTTTTGAATAAGTGTTTCAAATATCTAGCGGGGGGCAGCTGATCCTTGCTCCTACCTGCCTTGGTGAAACCCTTGTCGCGGCGGTATCGCTCTGTCCATGGAGTCTCACGCAAGTAGCAATAATTAAACGTGATTTTCACCGTTTTTACTCATATATTTTTTCCAATTATTTTCCACAATCTCATCGCAACCGATCGACAAAGTTCTTCCGGTTCCGCGCTTCGTGTGTATGAAAGATAATAAGAAACGTAATATTCTGTGTTTGTAATAAATTGCAGCTAGACGTGTCTGGCTTAAGCAATATGGATTGCGAGCACGTGCCTTCGAATCTATGTTGTGGCACTGAAGACGAGGTCGACTTGACTCAATATATAGCACACCGATATGGTAGGAATGTGATGCTCGCATTATATTTCGAATGGCCACAGCTGAAAGCTGGGGGAGAGCTACATTACATACACTTACTGCTGCGTCTTATGAGGTTTTATATGTAATTTACGGTAAAATAAGTTATCCACTTAAAAACTCCTACTATAAACAAATAATAATAATAATAAGCCCGCGGGGGCAGCTTGTGGCGAGCTGACGGTGAGTGGCGACACCGCGGATCCCCGAATCTCCAGAGGGCCCTTTCCATCTGGCCCTCGCCTCTGTGCTTGCCTTAATTGGCCGGCAAGAGTGGAGTCGCAAGAGCGAGACCTATGCTCCAGGTTGGAAGTGTAAAATGTCATAACGCCGGCGGCCTGCTGATCGGATTACCGGGATCTGGCTACCGCAGACTCACCTCTCGACATCCTTACAGCCGCTCAACAGGATGTTGCCCCACTGTCGCACTGTGCGTGCAACTGTTATGTGGGGCCTACTCAGCGAGCTGGCGAGTCACCGCCTGCCTTTTACAATATTGAGACTGATTGTCACGGCAGGTGTCCGCTAGTCTCCTCCAATAGCCCATTATCCAGCCCATCCAACATTCAACACAATAGCCCATGACCTTAGTTTCCATCGCAGCACAGTGATGCACTGCAATAGTCTTTGCACCTGGCGGGGACCATCTCTGGATGTATCATATTGTGCGTTCGGGGATGGTATCCGCCATGTGTATCCCTTTGCTTTTATACGCCCCACGCACGCCTTCCAAAGGTCCGGGACCGCATGGTCCCGAGATAAGGAAAATACATACAAATAATACTAATAATAATACATTATTTATTTCATAACAAATAGTTTATGATGTGGAGAATGGAACCGCCCGGTAAGCAAAAATTGCTTGTATTGGGAGACAAATGCACGTATTACTTTGAAAACTACTGAAATGTGCCTGTAAAATTTGAGGAGTTCCGTCGATTTCTTCAGGATCCCGTCTTTAGATACCGACTTAATGACAATGGCACAGCTTTTTAAACTTTTTCGAAATTGGTCTACATAGATAAACCGGCCCAGTGCGAGTCGGACTCGGACCCTTGGTGGTTCCATATAACTAAAAACAAATATGATTTATCAATATACATAATAATAATATTGGTCTTCTTTGGTTGATTGATGATTGGTATTGGTTGGGTGGTTAGTGGTTACTGGTTGGTTTGTTTGAACAAGATTTTTTTTAAAATGCTGACGTTGTCTTCCAATGCTTTATAAAATACTATCAAATAAATAAAATAAAAATACAATATTTATCCACATAACGAGTTCTAAACAACGATACCCTACTCGATGGAATCAGTTAAACATTTTTTTTCGCGTCCTCCTTTAGCTGACTGGAAGCTCCCTTAAAACATTTAAAAATAGTTCTTGATAATGTGTATGGAAAGCCATCAATAAGATTCTTACACTGTGTAAATTTGTGGACTATACCTCGAACCGTTTGGCTGTCAAACTTGTGTAACAGACGACAGACACATGAGTGACAGCAATAGGGCCCCGTTTGAACCCTACGGGTACGGAACCCAAAATTGAGGCCGAGTAATTGAGAACCTCCTTTTTTCGAAGGCGGTTAAAAATGAGACCAAATCTCCCTTTTACAATCCATGTGTTCCGTCTCACTCACTCACTTTTTATATTGAGCTTTTTAACCCGATTTTTTCATTTTGCCGTACAACAATTCAAACATTTTCATTCATACAATGTCTGTCTGTGTCTGATGTCTCATGTTAGTATAAATTGTATGGTATTTAAGGGCACATTACTAAAAAAATACCTAACAACCTAATAATTCTGATTTGCACACAAAAAAAACTAATCAAACATCAAAACTCGGATTCTCAAAATGATCAAAATTAGTTTTTTGGTGTGCAATTTTGAGTGCAAGATATAATTTATACAATATCCTGTATAAATTGTATCTCGTTTAAGTTTGATTTTAGCGCAGAGAGAATGGTGTCCCTGTTAATTAGCAAATAAGTAATTAATTATCTATCAATCATGTATTGGCATTCAATCACATTTCATATTAATTTGAACGGTAGAATCCAAGAATTATTTGTCAGTACGGATATTAAACACTTAATTTAAACTAATAAATAGTGGCTCTGTGAGTTGTACATACATACATATACATACATAAACTCTCGCCTACATTCCCAAAAGGCAGAGCACACGAAAATTAATTTCAGTGCCACTTTTAGCAATTGTAAGTTTATAGATTGAGAAGATGTGATATTGCAGTGACAGGTTACTAGCCCATCACCCACAACACTATTCAACCTTGCTCCCATAGTCGACTCTTACGACACCCAAGGGAAGAAAGGGGGTGTTGCTATTGTAACCCGTCACCACACGGGATTTATTTATTTAGATAAGGTTCGCCAACAGTTGCTACATCATGACATTATTTATTTAATCGTATGGCATTTATTTACGAACCGTGAGATCTTCGAGAAGACAAGTACGGTTGCCAGTTTATGTTGCACTTTTAGCACTACCCAGGGGTCACGTGTAGGGTGACGGTGGGTACTCCCTACGGACGTGGTGCAACTTCGACCCCCCTTTGTCAAGTGAGTGGGCAACTTGACTGTTAGAAGTTCTCAAGCCGCCCGAAGGCCTCTAACTTGGCTTAACGACTGCTGTCGTAGACAGCAGCCGGGATCAACGGCTTAACGTGCCTTCCAAGGCATGAGAGCGCTCAGTTGTAACCACTCAAAGCGGTCACCCATCCAAAAACTGACCGGCGCCCACATTGCTTAACCTCGCATACCGTACGCGGTAGGCGGGTGCCGCTGGGCTACGAGCGCTCTAAATCATGACATTAATAATAAAGTACAGTCGGCAGTGGTTAGCTTAATGCACAACCAATTATAGGTAAACACAACATGCGAGATAATCTTAGGTATATACGCTAACTTGACAATACAAAGTAATTGAGAGGTACTTAGCTACAAGAGCTATACGCAAAACATCTGTGAGTTGTAGATCCCATGAATTTTATTTATAAAATTTATACAAAATAGTCAATTAATTCTATATAAGTATTCTAATTGGCTCACAAAATTTCACGAGAATCTGTTAAGAAATTACCTGTAGAGGAGAACATGGGGACATCCGGAATTCGGACATATGTACGAAAGCATTTGAAGGGTCCACGAAACATGTCTATTTCTTTAAAACTTCAAAGCCAGTTTGCACCTTATGTCTTTATAGGTTAGGTTGCTTTTTGTTCTGAAATTTAAATGGACTAGACATGTTTTTCCGTGAACCCTTCATTTCAAGAGAAGGCTAGTCAATTATGTATACATTCAGAGGGGTGAACTGACGTAACGATTCATCCATATCAGCCGAATGACGTCCACTGCTGGACATAGGGCTCTCCCATTTTCATGGAAGTAAATGCCATAATCACCACGCTTGGTACGCGGATTGGCGATCGCAGTATGTCCATCGCACTCGAGGGATTTATAGAATTCATTTAGGTCTACTAGAAAAGTGGGTTAGGTGAGGTTGAAACTGCGACCCTTTGTGAAAAAAATGCTTTCTATGAAAAATTTATGGGATAACATACATTCTATGTAACTTCTATCTGCGAAACAAGGTACAAACTTAAAAACGCAAGATTTGGCGTAGGCACTAGTAATACGCAAGCGACTTCCAACCCAGAGGGAAGAAATCCTTATGGGGATTAGATAGGTTTTCTCACGACAATTTCCATCACCTAAAAGCTAAAAGTTAAATCATCATCATCATATCAGCCGATGGATGTCCACTGCTAGACCCAGCCTTCCCCCCAAAGAGTGTCACGATGACCGATCCTGCGCCACCAGCATCCAGCGTACTCCTGCCTTCACCAGATCATCAATCCACCTTCTGGGGGGCCTACCCACGCTGCGCCTTCCCGTACGGCAAAGTATCGAACGATATGAATATATAACCTGGACCTTTTTAAGGCACGAGTGAATAGGCATCTTCTGGGTGAGCTCGCTTCATCGTCGGCCTCATCTTTGCCTCCTGGCTAGATGCTGGCCAAGAGCAATCCCATTTTTAATAAAAAAAATAAATATATATATAACTTTTTTTGAAAAACCCAGTGGTACGAGCCGCGATTCGAAGCCAGACCTCCAGATTGAAAGCCGAGTACCTTACCGCTTGACAGTGGCAGTTTCCGAGAAAAATTGTTTACAATATATATGTTTACAGAACAAATTCTTAAAACTAATCCTAACACTTATGAAGTCACTAATTTCATTACATCACTCGACGAGACTTAAATACTGACTCAGTGGCTGACAGACAGACATGGCGATAGACGTCATAGACGGTGACTCGTGTTTATCTTAGCTAAGTATCTGAAGTATGATATGTGTCGGATTATATTTATGTTAAAAAAACTAGGCTATTATTGACGTTACAAACACGAGTCCTGACTAGTGGAGCAGTTTAGCAGCCCAATTCTGGAAGTAATTACTCCCTTACAGTAGAACGCAGCCATAATTGACAACATTTCAAATTTCCATTTTTCCGTGGGGTCCAAGTGCTCGGGATTTTTTTAAAGAGCTGAGCAAAAGGCTCGTCGACACCACTGGGGAGCAAAGAGCTGGCAGCTTCCTCGCACTGCTGCCAGCGTCTTTGGTACGATGCCACGGGGGCCCTTTTTGGGCCAAAGTTTACTTTATTTTTTTAATTTTAGGTTAGTTTTAGTTTTTTAGTATTTGTAATTTTTTATATGTTTTGTAGTTATGTATTTAATAATAATAATAATATTCATGAAAATGTGAAGAAAGCCTATTACCGTCTAGGCATATGAAGTCACAAGGCTGAATTGTGGCAGTCACAGCGCACAAAAACACAAAAAGAACAGCAGTACACTTTCTTTAGAAAATCCGCCCGATTAATAGTACTTCTGTAAGTTACTCTCGTTTAGAATGAGGAACTTTTGAAATCGATTTTTTTATATGAAATTGGTACATTTTCTAGTATTCAAAAGTGTGGTTATACTTAATTATTTATACCCTATTCGATTTCATCGGAAAAATGTCCGCTTGACAAATGAAATGTCAATTGTGACAATGCGTATATGCGTATACGTTACACACAAACTTTCTGGTTGATCACTGTTCTAAATAAAGAAAAAAGCTTGTTACTCGTACCAGTATGGTAGTCGGCAGTTAAGAAGTCATTCCTGACACCTGTCATTTCCATACAGTTATAACAAAGCATATAGGTTTAGTTTCGGGGGCTCCCCTTTATGTTTATAGAGCTTATATTGGGACACTCTACTCTTCCAAAAATACGTTATTTCAATTATAGTCAAATCAGCAACTTATTACGAAACGTCTCAAGCACCATTATTTAAGTAGGTATTGTTATTATTATTCAGTGATGTCATTTATTATAATAATGTAATTCTCTATCAATTAGTGTGTTATCTTTTTTTTTACACCACGTCGGTGGCAAACAAGCGTACGACCCGCCTGATGGTAAGCGGTCACCGCAGCCTATGGACGCCTGCAACTACTAGGGGTGTCACATGCGCGTTGCCGACCCTTTCAGAATTTATACACTCCTTTCTTGAAGAACCCCATACTGTAGTCCGACGGAAAAACCTCGGCAGGGAGCTCATTCCACAATCGGAGCGTCCGAGGGAGGAAATTCCTCTGAAACCGTACCGTACGCGACCATTTATAGCCCGAGAGCTATACGGTTTCATTGTATGAAAAAACAACAATATATCGGTATCAGCAAATTTTGTGCATCAAAAATTTGGTTAAGTAATTATACCAAGTATTCTTTAATAATACACCTACATTTATTAACGCGACGGTAGAAAATATTAAAAACAAATCTATAAAAAATCCGTAAAAATCTAGCGAAAACACTATAAGAATAATTTTCTTTATGATATACTACTTCTATTTATGTTCTTTGTAATATATGAAAATCAACTTATTTTTGTTACGGTAACTTAATAATACAATCAATTATTAATATCGTAAAACATAAAAATGCATTACGCTAATGGCATATAAGGTATCATTACAGTTGGTGTTTTTATATGCCTTTATTATATTTCTTGACACTTTTTATACTGAATCAACCCAAAATACCTAAAGCTGTAATAACTTTTTGAATTAATGTGGCAGCCAAATGCACTCTGTAGACTATTCATGTAGGTCAAATTGACTACTACGACTACCTATTAGATATTTTTTTCTCATTTCCCGTTGCATATATTGTTCGATTCTGGTCGTAAGTATTCAAATAGACATAAACATAGAAGTACTCATCATAAAAATACTGATACCCTGTTTGCTGCAAAAATTCACCAGTTTTTGGGCTCATATTTTTTTTTCCAACTTCCGGTCTTCAGATTCGGAAATTTAAAAAATATAGTTTCATAAAATCACATAAGAGGACCGTATAACAAAAATTGGCCAGTTATTGAATTATTTCCAAAAAAACCGTATCTTTCTCGGGCTATTAGGTTCTAAGGTGTGAGGATGAATGCCCTGCCGACGGCGAACGGTGCGATGGTAGAACGCGGCCGTAGGCATCATGTCGAACAGTTCTTCGTAGCACAACCCATTATATAAACGATAGAACACGCACAAGAAGGCAAAATTTCTCCTTAAACTCAACGGCTCAATATCGCTCGTGAGCTTGGGATCGTCCACGATTCGCACAGCACGTCTCTGAAGCGAGTCAAAAGGCCCAAGCTGTTATCAAGGTGCTCCCGCCCAGAGGTGACAGCAATACTCCATATGGGGACGGACTTGCGACTTGTATAAAAGAAGTCTCTGCCCGCTCCCGGGGTGAAGTATCGCTTCGCTCTATTGAGCACACCTAGCTTTTAATCTATATGTCATGTCTAGTGTATGCTGTTAGTGACAATATATTGTATGAATAAATAAATAAACGCTCGGTTAAGTGTGAAGTTTGCAGGGAAATGTGCCTAATGACGTCACAATTTTCTATTGTTTGGTTGAGACTGAGGGAACTGCATTGTCTCTCAAGCTGGAAATTCAAGAAATCCTCAATTCAATAACGGGTTGCGACGCACATGAAACATCTATGGATTTGAGGGTCCCTAATTCCCTATTAGCTGTCTTTAGATATCGATATATATATCGATGCAATGAATCCTCAAATCAAATAAGGGTCGACAGCGCGCTTGTGATTCCTCTGAAGTCAGTCGCCAGCGTCCATAGGGCGTTATTTATCTGCTTACCATCGGGTAGCCTGTACAGTCGGCGTCATATACTATTACGTAGCGTTACACAAGAGTCATTTAAAGAAGTTGTGGCTTTCCAATAACTAGTGAATTGGTTAAATACAGTTTTATAAATTTTATTAATTTACTCATATTTACGACATTTATATAATGTATATATTTACCGATTACATTTATGCATATATTATAAGTTTTATTTGTCATATATATAAGTATATATATTGCATCTGTTTTATTTGTATTGTACATGGTTTAAGTTTGTCTATCTTATTCTACCTACCTTCCAACTCAATTGCTCAAAGGTTAGCTGGAAGAGATCCCTTATAGGGATAAGCTCGCCTTTGTACTTTAACGCTTTGTGACCTCTTTATGTTTCAACCTGTAATTGTGTACAATAAAGTGCTTACATACATACATACAAAGTGGACAAATAGATCGGTACACCATGCATTTTGTATGGGTACATCATACAAAATATATGGTGTACCGAACCATTTGGCCACTGGCTGCTACGTATATGACGATGAATACACAATATATTGATTTAAAATTGCACGGTTTTTACACATTATTATTGTAAACGGGACTTAATCGGGAACAAAAACGGAAAAGTACTTAGGCACGTGAAACCGATGGAATAAAAAAAATATCGTAATTTCAACCGGTATAAGGGTTTTAAGATTTCATCTTGGTGGAATCCAGTTATTAGTTAGTGCAAGCGTCAAAATACGTCTTCCAGCACATTAACGGATGTTGTTAATGTTGTTAATGTTGTGTTTCGGGCGAGTGACAACCCTTGTGTAAATGTGAATAATAAAGACCAAGTGCGGGTAGTTCGGAAAGCCCGTGCGGCTAGAAGATGTTGATACCCGCTGAAGCCAGTCAGCTCGTGACCACGGATGTTGTGATACATTCGAAACGTCGGGCACACCTCAGGTGAATATTTTTTGTACGCGATTAAGTGTCGTTTACAAATAATAATGCTGACTACACAGTCACAGTACTTAACTACAAAAGTCTAAATGATATCAAAATTACCAGTTTAAACATTTTCAAATTAAATCTCCAACAAAACGTTGAAAAGAGTTTTCTAACAATGGGATCTTAATCCCAAATTGGTAGGTATTATTCCTCAGTCCCTTGGAACGAGCCTTCAGTGTCCGAGCCGTGAGGAATGATAACTGAATATTCATTTGTAGGCAGAGGCAAGTTAGGCAGCCATACAAATGATTAACAAGTGAAATTAAAAACCTTGTGTCTCGCGTCGCCGTGTGGGGCTGGGTTAACCCCGTATGGTGCCGGGTTAACCCCGTGAGGGGCCGGGTTAACCCCGTATGGTGCCGGGTTAACTCCGTGTGGAGCCGGGTTAACCCCGTGTGGCGTGGTTAGAATGGCACCACCTTCTTTTTCCCTGGGGGACTTAAGAGTCGACTATGGGAACCAGGTTGAAGTATGTTGTGGGTTTTAGGCGAAGGACTAGCAACCTGTCACTGCAATATCACGTCTTCTCAATCTATAATCCTACACATTTTCTCCATCTACAAACTTACAATACTCATAGCTAAAAGTGGCACTGAAATTATTTTTCTTGTACTCTGCCTAACCCTTTTGGGAATATAGGCGTGAGTATATGTATGTATGTACATATATGTAAATTAAGATTTTGCTGAAGAAATGTTGTTCAGTTTGGAGAGTGGAATCTATGTTTAAATTTATTTCTTCAGCGACGACCTGTATAAAAGTCTTTGCTGGTTTCATAAACAGTCGACGAGTTTCGTACAAGGACTTAGAGAATGAAATAGTTTTTGATCGCACCTGGTTACGATCCTGCTTAGGAAGAAGGTACGTTAATTCAAAATTCAAAAATATTTATTTATTTGGTATCATGCTGGTCGTAACAAATGAATGTGGCCGACCCCTCCAGGTAAGAATGACAATACTTGTGTTAGGAGAAGCCGCTCCTCCCATCCGGAGTTTTATACAGTTTTGTTGATACACAAGACAAGACTTAGAATAATTGTTACATGACACATAAATTTCGAATAAAATGTGTGTGTGTGTGTATGTGGTTGAAAAGTGATGTCATTTAGTCACAAAAGAAGTCTATGTATATTTAAGGAGTGCCTCGGTGTCGTCGTAACTAAGCGTAAGAAGCCACTCTGTAATCTTTTTGTTACAATTTACTTTGTTTATTGGATAAATGTTAAGAATTTTATTTATTTTGTTGTATATACATATGTGGCGATATTGCCCTATACTGTCTTGTGGCAAACACGGATTTAGTATGGTATCCAGCAACGTTAAGCCATTGATCCCGGCTGCTGTCTATGACACCAGTCATTAATGAAAGTTAGATACCCCCGGGTGGCTTGAGAACTTCTAACAGTCATGTTGCTTACTCGACAAGCCTAATCTCAATAAAGTCTAGATTCCCCCTTCTGTTGGAAGATCATATGGAGCAGTCGCTTCTGTAAAAACTGGTGTCTACGCCAATTCTTGGGCTTAAGTAGCGGACCCCGGGCATCCTTCTGGAAGCAACTGTCTTGGGATAACGCTAGGATGATCATGGCGGCCGCAGGGACTTCGAGCAAGTCTCTTTTCAACCTGTTTCATAAGAAAGAGACTTCCGCTCATAAGCAATCATAATGCAATAGGCCCGGTATATAATTTAGTACAAATATTCGTTGGCATCCATGACCGAAGTAAATAAATGATAATATAAAACTACGCCGCAATGGCACAATCAAAATCTACTAGCGCTTCTGAAAAAGAAGACCACTGCCGAGAAGAAACGCGAAAACAAACTCGACAGTCAGTAATTTTCTCCCAAAACATGCTTATAACAATGATAATATTGATAATACTTAACCTACAAAATTGAAGATGGTTTTTTAAAGAAAAAACAGTTTAGGCGTGTTTCTCTATAAGTAACGAAAATAAAATAATTATTTATTCGTGTGCGTTTGTATGGTAAAGCGGCCGCGCTTAGCGCTGCTTTAAAAAGGGGGAAACGTCTGTTTGCTATAGATAACCCACTTAACCGGCTGATTACAATGACGGGCGTCGATGACGTCATTCTTTGTCGCCTCGTCATTGTCATACATTACAAGCTTTTATTTAACTTAACATGTATACATTTAAGCCCTATTAAATGAAGAAAATGTTAAACGTATTGCGTTTGACGTGTTAATGCCTATTAGAACTCGGTGGAAACTAGTCAAAATTTATATTTGGAATATAGCGCTTTATGGTTGCGAAAAGTGGACACTGACGAAAAAGACAGAGATATAATGGAAGCGTTTGAAATGTGGTATGGGAGACGTATAGAAGGAATGAAGTTTTAAATATAGAAAAAAAGAGAAACAAAAAGAGGAGTTGGAGTTGTAAAGTAAAAGAGGAGTTGATTGAAGATTGAAAATAGGAGAGGAAAATCTCGGTCCCACAGTCAAGTTTTATTTATTTTTTATTAAAAATGGGATTGCTCTTGGCCAGCATCTAGCCAGGGGGCAAAGATGAGGCCGACGATGAAGCGAGCTTACCCAGTATCTGTAAATGGTGTATTATCATTTGTTAATAAATAAATAAATAAAAATAAATAAATAGAAGTGTTAAGTGATACATGCCGGCCGGTTTAGCCTAGTTGGTAGTGACACTGCCTCAGGAGCTAGAAGTTGCGGGTTCGAATTCCAGTAAGGGTTTTTTTTTTCTTTGGAAGTAGAAACATTGTTCCTGAGACTTGGATGTTTTTTGTGTCGTCTAGTACCCATTATACCAGCCTTATTGAGCCTACTACGGGACTAGTTCGATTTGTGTAAAAAATTGTCCTATATTTATTTATTTATTATTTATACGCCATCGCACTAGTTTTACAGATGCGACTTCCATCTGCCCTTCGAACCCAAGGGAGAACTAGATCTTATTGGGGCTTATAAAGTGAGTGGGCAACTTTACTATCAGAAGTTCTAAAGACGCCCGAAGACCTCCTTGGCTTAACGACTTCTGTCATAGATAGGAGCCGGGATCAACGGTGCCTTCCAAAGCACGGAAGCCCTCAGTTAGTAACCTTTCAATGCAGTCACTCATCCAAAAGTTGACCACGGCCGACTTTTGTTATGAAACTTATAAATTAAAAGTAAAAGTGTAAAATATTGGGTCAGTGTTCGATCACTGGAACGCTTACCATATGTTATGACAATAATTGGTTTTATTTTAATTACGAATTAGTTGTTTTATTCTTAGTATTATAAGATACTGATACTTCCCACCGGTCATTCGATACGAAACCAAAAACAACTTAAACCAACAATCAAAGCTCGCGCCTCTTTCTTGTGGAGCCGATGAATGCGCGCGCGCAGATGCTCGGCACGTGCCTTTATACGGGCCCGACCGGCTATACAGGGGACGTCCATATTAATAAATAATAAATCAATATTAGGGGTAATTTTTTTACACGAATCGAACTAGTCCCATAGTAAGGCTCAATAAGGCTTGTGTTATGAGTACTAGACGATGATATATTTAATAGATATATACTACTTATACTTAAATACATATAAAACATCCAAGTCTCAGGAACAAACGTTTCTGCTCACCACAGAAACAAATGCCCTTACCGGGATTCGAACCCGGGACCTCTAGCTTCGGAGGCAGTGTCACTACCAACTAGGCTAAACAGTCCGACACAAAGTATATATGATTATATATAGGTAAGTCCGTGTTTACGTACATTGTCGTCTAGTACCCATAGTACAAGCTTTCGCTTAGTTTGGGACTAGGCGATTTGTGTAAGATTGTTTTTTTTTCTTACGTAAGCATGTTTTATGGTTCTATAATAGAGAATCTATATTAGAGATAGCACGTAGAACTGATGGCCGTTGGGGCGGAGAGGTTCTCGAGTGGCGACCACGTACCGGAAGCGTGGGCAGGCCCCCCACACGGTGGACTGATGACCTGGTACGGGTCGCGGGTGTCCGCTGGATGCGGGTGGCGCAGGACCGGTCATTGTGGATGTCTTTGGGGGAGGCCTATGTCCAGTAGTGGACGTCATTCGGCTGACATGATGATGATGATGAATAGAGATTATGACAGATGTTTACGTACTTTTAGTTGAAACATTTCACTCTTACGTTTTGCTGCTTCCTGCTCACTCCTGGTACTGAGTTTGAATGGAAGAGTGATCGCTTACTTATATCCAAAATATTTTAATATCGCAAATAAAATATTTGAAATCAATATTTTTTCAAATAAGAAATCCTTAGAGGAAAGTATAAATGAATCTGTCTTTAAGAATTAGTGAGGGATTGAAAAAAAATCCTTTTAAATATAAATATTTAAATGAAAAAAAAAATAAGGCTTACCTGTTTTTACATTACGTTTAAATAAATTAAACAAGCCAGTGAATAACGTTTGAAAATTTTCAATTTCATACACAATTTAAGGAGGCGTATATTTTTTTTGCAATTAAATAAATGTCTTAATTTTGTAATAAACATTTTTTTTTTATTTCCGGAATACACTTGTTATAACTTGAACTAACACATGAACATAAAATCCAAAATAATCCTAATTTTTTGACCATTTAAAAAAATCATCTAATCTCCAAATTGAATTGAGCGTAGGTATTCTGGAGCAGCCTGTAGACGTGTTTTATTTTTATCCGCTGATTGCGTGGGCCTTTTGTTCTTTGATGCTCGTAACACATGGCCTTATGGCTAAAAACAACCGTTTATTAATTATCCGAGCTTATTTCCGACGCCAGCCCTGTAGATTTCAGGGTTATACCAAATAATAAGAAGCAGGGGAAGTAAGGAAGGTAGAGTAGAGCACAGCGGACCGTTATGCTCGTTCAGATTTGGAGCGACTTTTGTTGGTAGGATGTTGTTTTGCATATCAAAGGGAGTTGGTAGCGCCATTGTGGTTGTTCTGCATTCACAAGCGTCCGTAGGCTACGCGTACCGTCAGGAAGGCCGTAGACTTGTTTGCCACCGTCAGAGCTGCACTATCCACCGTTACCCTACACGTGACACGTGACCCCCGTGGGGTGCTAAAAGTCCAACAAAACTGGCAACTGTACTGTCTTTTTTTTATTGTAAATGGGATTACGTTTGACCTTATTCTAACCTGATGGAAAGTTAAGACCAGGTCTAAGATGGAACACGCTCACCCAGAAGATGCCTATTCACTCTTACCTTGAAGACATCGAGGTCATATGCTTCTGGAAATACACACGCCGGAAGAGAATTGCAGACTGAAGCAGTGCGAATCAGAAATGATTTGTTAAACCGCGAGGTGCGGCATGGAGGGAATTCGACTACATGTGGTGTCTTCTCGAAGATCTCACGGTTCGAAAATAAAATGCCACAAGATAAATAAATAACCGTCGAAATATTACCTAAAGAAGTGGTGTACTACTTTTTGACTCTATTAAATGTATATTAAGGTTTACTTTAACTTTCTTATCTGACTGTACGTATAACTAAGTGCATGAATCAAGTTGTGAATCGATCCACAGCCGCCGGAAAAAAGGCGAGCAGCCGGCTTTTGTCTACGGACTACGCTAGCTAGGGTAGGGCCGACTTCGCCGAGATACAAGCCAAATATTTGGCGAATGAAAGTTCTTTTTAACATTGCAAATGTTTTTTCAGTCGCTTATGTATTGCCCCCCAATTTCAGCCAGAGTGAGACATCGCCCTCCCTGGTCTCGTGAGTTTTCGAGCTACTTGAATGTTCAAAATTTTGAAAAAGTCACAAACTTTTTTCGAAAGTCGCATTTTTTCGGTGTCTTTTCGCACTAAATTGACAATTTAATCAAAAACAAAAATCGATATCGAAAAAATGAATAAGATCCCTCGAGGTGTTAAATTAGGCTACATTTCGAAAAAAACGGACCTCTCTATCTCTTACGGTCTAGACTGTGGCTTATCCTTTATGTAGCGAAATGTCAGGATACCGCAGGAGGCGTGCGGAAAGGTTCTCGAGTGGCGACCACGTACCGGAAGCCGTAGCGTGGGCAGACCCCCCACACGGTAGACTGATGACCTGGTAAGGGTCACGGGTGTCCGCTGGCTGCGGATGGCGTAAGACCGGTCATTGTGGAAGTTTTTGGGGTAGGCCTATGTCCAGCAGTGGACGTCCTACGGCTGACGTGGTGATGATGTGATGAGTAAAACAAACCACCTCCTCACACCTTAGAACCTCAATGGTCGCGTACGGTACGGTTTCAGAGGAATTCCCTCCCTCGGACGCTCCGCTTGTGCAATGAGCTATGCCGAGGTTTCAGAGGGACTATACAGTATGGGGTTCATCAAGAGTATATAAATTATAAAGGTCCAGCAACGCGCAAGTGACACTTTTTGAGTTGTAAGCGTCCATAAGCTGCGGACCGCTTACTCAGGCGGCGGTTCTTAAGCTTGTCTGCCACTGACGTGGTATAAAAATATTATTTGCTCTTTTATATAGAAAACT
Organism: Notocelia uddmanniana; assembly: GCA_905163555.1. Classification (NCBI taxonomy): domain Eukaryota; kingdom Metazoa; phylum Arthropoda; class Insecta; order Lepidoptera; family Tortricidae; genus Notocelia; species Notocelia uddmanniana. Next base: position 14,367,655 of record LR991075.1, on the reverse strand, counting down.
CCCGTGAGTTTGAGACATATTAAAATATAATGAAACGGGTCACTCAAGCCTTTAAGGTCGAATATCGCTCGACATGTTTCATACCGGTTCGCGGTCCTTAATAATGAGTACCTATCGCGGCGTCAGTTCTTTTACTCGTAGCACTTTTAGTTTTAACTAGCGATCATCATTCTCTTGCCTTTTTCCCATTTATTTGGGGTCGGCGCAGTATGTCTTTTTCTTCCATATATCTCTGTCACGCGTCATCTCTTCATTCACATCTTTCCTATCCATATCATCTCTCACACAATCCATCCACCTTTTCTTTGGCCTACCTCGTTTCTTGCATCCATCCACATTCATATCCAATACTTGTCTTGTTACATGGCTTTCATCCCTCCTCATTAAATAGCCCGAGAAAGATACGGTTTTTTTGGAAATAATTCAATAACTGGCCAATTTTTGTTATACGGTCCTCTTATGTGATTTTATGAAACTATATTTTTAAAATTTCCGAATCTGAAGACCGGAAGTTGGAAAACAAAATATGAGCCCAAAAACTGGTGAATTTTTGCAGCAAACAGGGTATCAGTATTTTTATGATGAGTACTTCTATGTTTATGTCTATTTGAATACTTACGACCAGAATCGAACAATATATGCAACGGGAAATGAGAAAAAAATATCTAATAGGTAGTCGTAGTAGTCAATTTGACCTACATGAATAGTCTACAGAGTGCATTTGGCTGCCACATTAATTCAAAAAGTTATTACAGCTTTAGGTATTTTGGGTTGATTCAGTATAAAAAGTGTCAAGAAATATAATAAAGGCATATAAAAACACCAACTGTAATGATACCTTATATGCCATTAGCGTAATGCATTTTTATGTTTTACGATATTAATAATCGATTGTATTATTAAGTTACCGTAACAAAAATAAGTTGATTTTCATATATTACAAAGAACATAAATAGAAGTAGTATATCATAAAGAAAATAATTCTTATAGTGTTTTCGCTAGATTTTTACGGATTTTTTATATATTTGTTTTTAATATTTTCTACCGTCGCGTTAATAAATGTAGGTGTATTATTAAAGAATACTTGGTATAATTACTTAACCAAATTTTTGATGCACAAAATTTGCTGATACCGATATATTGTTGTTTTTTCATACAATGAAACCGTATAGCTCTCGGGCTAAAAGTAGGCTATTACAAGGTTGTTCAAGCGTTGTCCTAGTGTTGAAACAAACCGACGATCGAGCACTGTCCACTAACTAGGCTACTACCTAGTGTGGGGGCGGGACATAAAGGCCGTTTCATATATGTCATCGCCACCGCATAATATTTTTTTTTGTCAATACAGATAATTTCCAATCTATTAATGACATGAACGACTGTTTGCTGTTACAAAAAAAAACACAAATATCTGATTGGTGTCTTCTAAATCATCTGTAGGTATCTAAATGTTAGCAAATGCCACGTAATATCATTCTCGAATAAGTAGTGTAATCTATATCTGTATCAAGTGAATAAACGGTTTATAAGTGTCCTAGACTATAGTATATTATGCTTACCGTCAGGTTGTTTAATATTACCACCGTCGTGGTATATAAAAATGAACATAATTGCAATTGAATAATATTTTATGTTGGCATTACTGGCCAGCTAACCACTAACCACCTTAAAAGGGCGCAGTACGCTCGGTCTGGCTCGGCTCTCCATACAAACGTATTTACCCTCTCATTTTAAAACGCCATGCTAGAATAACATGAGAATTTGTATACACAATGGGATCCGGCATATCTAGGTCGGAAATTAGATTCTGTGGCTAGAAATTGTAAAAGAAAAAAAATACAGCAGTTTTTCGAGTTTTTTACGGCTTGTATGAAAACCTTAATAATCGCTCTATTTTTGCTCCATTATAATTTCAAGCAACAGAACCTATGTTCCGACCTAGATATGCCGGATCCCATTGTGTATACAAAGTTTCATGTTATTCTAGCATGGCGTTTTAAAATGAGAGCATTAATACGTTTGTATTTAGAACCGAGCGTACTGCGCACTCTTAAAAGTCTTAAAACTACAGTCCACTGAATAAACCCAGCCTTTCACACTAGGCTACACCACTAAAAGTTCTAAAATCGATCCAAGTATAAACAAAAGAACACACCCCACCTACTAAACCCAAAACAAAAGACGGTCCAAATGTTTACGCAAATTCCCAACCTAAATCACGCCATACGACCCCATTTAAGCATAGATTAAAAAAATAAATGCCTTCACATACTTATACGTAACCTACATACGGAGTAATTGATTCCCCCACCCCGAAGAATTCCCTCCCCATGGTATGAACATTTCAAAAACTCATTTCGTGTAAGACAACTGTAATTGATTTGAGTGGAAATAGTTTGGGAGCCGTTCTGTTGCGGTTTATGTTAGTAGGATAGGGATGATGAAATCTAAATGAGGACAGGTAAAATGGAAATCAATGTGCCGGATATCTTGAGATTTTAGTAGATAATTACACATGACTCGACGAGGGAGGCAGGTACCCCATAAATATAGAGATGAGTGAATGGTGAACTAGATAAAGAGTGTTCAATATAATCATAGAATTTTCTCGTTATTTCCGCTTTCGTTTGGTTGTTTTAGTTTTACGAAGCGAATGCCATCTCTCAACCTAGAGGCAAGAGCAGCTTTCTTACTAAGTTTTGCTTCATTGACAAAGTAGCTGAACTTAAGAATGTGAATATTAATAATACCGATAAGATAATATTTTTGTTAGGATGTCAATTTAGTTCTATTTACATGGTAATGTCATTTCGATGAAGCACACGCTTAATATTTTGGGCATCGAATACAGCATCTCAAAGTGAACATTTATATTAAAGTATGTGACGTGCCGAACCAAATAGTTCTCTAAGCATCGCCGGCACACACACACACGCACACACATCATCATAGCAGCCGAAGGACGTCCTCTGCTGGACATAGGCCTTCCCCAAAGAGGGCCACAATGACCGGTCCTATAAGCCACCTGCATCCAGTGGACTCCCGGGAAACCAGGTTCAGTCTTGTGGGGGGTCTAAACATGCTGCGCCTTTCGGTGCGTCGACTTGAGAACCTTTCCGTCCCAACGGTCATCGGTTCTACGTGCAATGTGCCCCGCCCAGAGCCACTTGCCTCTGCCACTGACACACGCTAGTCTTAGATTAAATCCTCAAAAGGACATTTCATGATATCTGGAGATTTCATGCTGATTTCTAGCCGACAGGTACAGTTGGGCGGCGGTTCCGGGGCAACCTACTGAACCCTACATTTGTACTATTACTTATTTTGTGGCCCGACAATGGAGCTGACGACTCAGATGAGCCATACTGTTATATCGCCTAAATGAAATTGTGATGATTCAGTTTCTTAACTTTAAAGTGAAATAAAATTTGGACATCGACTATGTAAACACAAAGCTGCGAACAACAAACAGAGTTTGGATAGACGATTTGTATTCATATACTGTTAATTAAAGTTCAAACACTCACCCGTCTCGATAACGGTTGTGCAGTTCAGTCACCAATAAATAAACAGGGTTTTCCATATTTTTATGGCAAGATACACCAGAAGCTCAATTATTTCGGTATTAATGCAAATTTCAAATTTCAAAACATTTATTTGTCCAACATAGGTCTAATCTAAGGTGTTACATTTTGATTCTGTATCACTATGTGGTGCCATGGGGCATACAAATATTTTTGTGATATGCATTTGCATGCAGCATGCTATATAAACTCACGATGTCTTCTATCTAAAATATAGTCTTCGATTCTTACATATCTAAGTATACTGTACTGGAAAATTGAAGTCAAATAATTGTATCCTAATATTCATTCAGTCGATCCGTTAAAAATTCTTGTATCGAATAATAAGCTTTACCAATCAGAAACACTTTTAAGAGATTAAGATCAAGTTCATTTTCTGTTTTTCCAACAATATTCTGTGGTAGTTTGTTGTAGATTTTGTGGGCCATTCCAAGTATGCTTTTTTGTAATAAAGCTGTATTACTTGACATCGCCTTTAATTTGTTCTGGAGGCGTGCACATTTATATTTTTTGCCAAATAAGCTACGGTTATGGGTCACAAAATTTACTACTTCGTGAATATACAAACAAGGCAATGTAAGAATTTTTAACCTAATGAAATGAGGTTTACATGAATCGTTCTGTTTGATGCCACAGACCGACCTCAAACACTTTTTTTGGGCTTTAAATGCATTTTCTTTATTCGTGGAATTTCCCCAAAAGAGGATACCATACCTTAGAGTTGATGTGACATATGCATGGTAAGCCGTTAGTACCGTTGCCTGGTTCGATATTTTCCTGAGATTGTATAAGGCGTATGAATATTTGCTTAGTTTCTTACATATACTGTCAATTTGGTTTTTCCACGTCAACTTATTATCTACGTTAAGCCCTAGGAATTTGGTTACATCGGATTCATTTACTTTATATCCCTTATAGACTACACTTAAACTATTTGGCTGTAATCTTTGTCTAAATGTCATAATATTTGTCTTATCCAGATTAATTTTTAAGTTATTTATTGTCAACCAATGTATAATTTTATCTAATGTGTTATTTATGTCCATTTCATATGATTCTATATTTTGGGATGTAAAAATGACTGTGCTGTCATCAGCGAATAGTACCATCGGGTAATCAACAGCCTTTGGTAGATCATTGATATAAATTAAAAATAATAACGGTCCCAATACACTTCCCTGAGGGACTCCGTAGCGAATTTCTCTAGAACCAGATAAATAATTTAATTCAGATCTTGTTCTTAAAGACATTTTTTTTATGTGTGTCATCTGCTGTCGATTACTTATGTAGGATTTAATTAAATTAAAAGCGTTGCCTCGTATTCCATAGGCATACATTTTGTCCAGAAGAATATCATGGTCTACAAAATCAAATGCTTTGGACATGTCCATGTACAAAGCGCACACAGGAATTTTCCTGTCTATATTGGTAATTACAGTCTGCAGCAAATCAAATATAGCCATATTTATTGACTTTTCCTTTCGAAATCCTTTCTGCTCTTTTGCAAATAGGTTAAGATTTTCAAAAATATGTATATAAACTATTATGTATAACTTTCTCAATAATTTTAGAAAAAATTGATATTAAAGCTATTGGCCTGTAATTAGTCATGTTATTCTTATCATCTTTTTTGTAAATGGGTCTCACTACAGAAATCTTAAGTTTGTTGGGAAATATGCCGTATTCTATGCACATGTTAATAATATAGCTCAGTAAAGGCGAAATTATATGTGACACTTTTTTTATAACTTTAGTGTGAATTCCATCAAAGCCAACACTATTTGTATTCCTAAGAGAATTTATTACTAATTTTATGTGTAACAACGAACAACGGACACAGTTATATTCACTTCCCGGTCAGATGTTTTCTCGCCACCCGCATTTTGTAAAAATGTTAATAGGTGTTGACAGACGAATACAGCTTACGATTTATGAGACCCGTAGCGACATCTATTATGACGTTGTGAAACTAACCATATCAAAATGTATTTTTCGAGTTCTGTACCAAAATTGGATGGTACGCGGCGCCTTCCTGACTTGTCGATGCGGGGGCGGTACGATATGAGAAAACTGTCAGCTGTCAGTGTCAACCGATACTAATGCAGTACTGCCCCACTTCTGCGCATGGTATTACCACTGCGCAAACGTATTACTGACAGTATTTCGTCAAGTGAGGAGATCTCACATCGGTAAATTCACGTCAAATAGCAAAATACCTATGACATATCGCACCCGCCCCGCCAACTCAGGAAGTCGCCTTATGCGATCACTCGGAATCTGTCCGGCTTTTACAGATAATTTTATATTGATACACGTATGCTAGTATTTAAGGTGGTTTTGTAATGTATAACTATAAGACATAGGTAACTTTACAACACCTTATATCTAGGGTTTCGTGTTTTATACTTAAACTGTAGCATATTTTGAAGACCCAGGTGTAATAAATAAATATCAGGGGACATTTTTTTACACAAATCGAACTAGTCCTACAGTAAGCTCAATAAAGCTTGTCTTATGGGTACTAGACGACGATATATTTAATAGATACTTATACTTAAATACATAGAAAACATCCAAGTCTCAGGATTTGTCTCTGCTCACCACAGAAACAAAAGCCCTTACCAGGATTCGAACCCGGAACCTCTAGCTTTGGAGGCTGTCACTACCAACTAGGCGAAACAGGTCGACATAAACTGTAATGTCAACATGAGAACAATAAAGTATTTTTCACCTCAGCGGCTCGAAAATGGCGGTTTTGCTGCTTGAAACCAGTGAGCAAAATGCGATTTTGCTGCGAGCGTGAAAACGACTTTTCCAGCTTGAAACCAGTGAGCAAAATGCAATTTTGCTGCGAGCGTGAAAAAACTTATCTTTTAATTTTTCATATCGTAGGTTAGTTTAGGTAACTTCATTCTTTCTATCATTATTACTTTTTGTATTTTTGTAGCGTTTTTCGTGTTTTCGTTGTATGTTCTCGCCACTGAGGTGAAAAGTTGTATGTATCACATGAGAGAAAAGATCTCGTGTATTTGAGTCCCTCGCTACGCTCGAATTATAGAATCTTTCGCTAGCTCGGGACTCAACATCAACACTCGCAGCAAAAATCTACTTTGCTCTCTTGTCTCTTGTTGTTGTTCCACCACCACCATATCAGCCCTAGGACGTCCACTGCTGGACAAAAGCCCTTACCAGGATTCGAACCCGGAACCTCTAGCTTTGGAGGCTGTCACTACCAACTAGGCGAAACAGATCGACATAAACTGTAATGTCAACATGAGAACAATAAAGTATTTTCCACCTCAGCGGCTCGAAAATGGCGGTTTTGCTGCTTGGAACCAGTGAGCAAAATGCGATTTTGCTGCGAGCGTGAAAACGACTTTTCCAGCTTGAAACCAGTGAGCAAAATGCAATTTTGCTGCGAGCGTGAAAAAACTTACCTTTTAATTTTTCATATCGTAGGTTAGTTTAGGTAACTTCATTCTCTCTATCATTATTCCTTTTTGTATTTTTGTAGCGTTTTTCGTGTTTTCGTTGTATGTTCTCGCCGCTGAGGTGAAAAGTTGTATGTATCACACGAGAGAAAAGATCTCGTGTATTTGAGTCCCTCGCTACGCTCGAATTATAGAATCTTTCGCTAGCTCGGGACTCAACATCAACACTCGCAGCAAAAATCTACTTTGCTCTCTTGTCTCTTGTTGTTGTTCCACCACCACCATATCAGCCCTAGGACGTCCACTGCTGGACATAGGCCTCCCCCAATTTCATGGGGGGTAAATGCCATAATCGCCACGCTTGGCATGCGGGTTGGCGATCGCAGTATCTCCACCGCACTCAAGGAATGCTGCTGCCCATTCCCCGGTGGTCTTGGTCGTAGTTTTAGGACATACCCGGGTTGTTGTTGTTCACAAATAACTGATTATTACTAACTAGATCATCGCGCGGGAAGTTCTTGCGCAGAATAATAATACTGCCGGCGTGATGGGCACGCTACCTAGGGGACCTGGCAGCCTTTTTAACATTTAGTTTTAGTTATTTTGATTTAATTTGACAATACACTTCATTGCACACCTCAAAAAAGCATTTCATAATAGAAAAAGCATAATAAGATACAAGCAGAGGTAAATAACAGGCGGTATTATCGCTGAAGAGCTATCTCTTCCAGATAACCTTTGGGGGAATTTTAGTTAGTTCTAGTGTTTTATTAATCCAGCAGCAATAATAATAAAGGAATGCGGCCAGCCTTATGGGTACCTACAGTTCCGCAGGGAACAGACTTGGGGGACATGTTTTAGTACGTAGAGTGTAGTTTTAATTTCATTTATTTATATTTATTTATAGTTCTAAGATTGTTACATTATTAGGTATTAATTGTAATACATGTTAAATGTTTATTAATCTGTATTTAATGTGTATTACCCCTACTTGTTTGATTAGTTTAAGGTTTATTGCGTAAATAAACATATATCGTATCTCACTTAGTAGTGGTGGTATAGTTTACTTATATTGTCTAATATTCTGAGTAAGTGCATTTTGTTGCAATTCTTATGAGAATAAAGATCCTTTAAACCTCTCTTCTGGCTGCCTGATACAAATAAATACATTTCCTTATCTAGTTTATATTATATGTGTGTAGTTTATATGTGTGACGACGCCCGTTGCTGATTTATAGTTGTACCCACCTGACGAAGCCTGCATTGCGGCTTAAAATTGCATGTTAAAATTTTGTACTGAATATTAAATAAATTATTTTTTGTGTTTATATTTTACGCAGTCAGTAGTCTCTTGTAGTTTGATATCGACCTTGCAAACACTACGACGGCTGAATTATTGATGCCACTACCCTCACTAACATCGATTTTACGTATTATAATGTTAGATTCAACCATTTGAAGGCGATTTGATTTGATCACTGTACTAGTTTTATTGAAATACACGAGTCTAGAAAGAAACATATTGTGTCAATGCGATCTAGTTAAATCATTATTTGGAATGCACCATTTTTTACCCGACTGCTCTAGAAGGAGGGTTATGTTTATCATGAGTATGTATGTATGTATAATTGTTTGGCACGGTCTGTAGCCTGAACGGCTCGATGGATTTTTGCTAAAGAGGTGTCGTTAGATTCGTTTTTACTGTGAGAGTGACACTGGGTATATCAAAATAAAGAAATAAAAACCAGCCAAGTGCGAGTCGGACTCGCGCACGAAGGGTTCCGTACCAGAAAAAAAACGCCAACAACTGCTCTGTTGTATGGGAGCCCCCCTTAATTATTATTATTATTTTGATTTTAGTATTTGTTGTAGCCACAATAAAAATACAAAATCTGCGCAAATTTCAACTGTCTATTTATTACGGTTCTTGAGATCTATAGCTCCGCGAGTCGTAGCCATGAAAAAGGGCTAAAATATCACGTTTTTTGTATTTATTATTATTATTATTTTGTTTTTAGGTAATCACAATGTTTTCATCAAATTTGCGAGGAAATAAATAACTTCTAAACTAATCCAAATTGAAGAAATCGACCACTTCATCTCCAGTATCAATGCATGGATGCAGGGGAGCGCGCAGCGCACGCGCACCTTCATTATTGCGACCGATCAGAGAGCAGTATTCTTGTGGAGCGCGGCCAACTAGATTTTTTAAGCAAATCAGATCACAGATAAACTCATAACTCCCTAGGGAGTTATGAAAATCCATAACACCCGCAGGAGCTAAATCGGCTATAACTACTATATACGCCTGCGTACAATAAGACCCTTTACGAGCAAGTGTGATGAAAAATGGATAAACGTTTTTAGGCTGTTTTAAAAAATGGTTATATCCCTAATGATAAAATCGTACCTACATTGTGTTGATAGAAATAATGATGAAACTTAACAAATTCCCGTGTAGTTGACACGTAGCTTTCATGGCATTTGATTTTGAACCCTATCACAAAGAGCATACGGTACTTTTGTCTTTAATAATTAAAAGCCATTATCGGCAAAACACATCAACACGTTTAATTAGTACAAAAACATCGTGTTATTACGTTATTAGTTACATGATAGCCAATTGAATATGAACCTTAACCGGTTGATTTAAGAACTAGAAATCACCATTGTAGGAATGTTGCTAACTACCCTAGTTAAGATCAGAGATTATAAATAGTTGAACAAAGACCAATATCATGTATGGACTCGATGCTTTATTAAAAATGGGATTGCTCTTGGCCAGCATCTAGCCAGGGGGCAAAGATGAGGCCGACGATGAAGCGAGCTCACCCAGAAGATGCCTATACACTCGTGCCTTAAAAACGTCCAGGTTATGTGAACTCGGAAATACAGACGCCGGCAGAGAATTCCAAACCTTAGAAGTGCGCATTATGAAAGATGAAGCAAAGCGCTTGGTTCATGGACGCTTCACCAAGGGAATCACAGGCGCGTTACTGACCCTTAATGTACCCTATAATGAATTTTTAAATGAAATTTCTTAAAACAAAACAAAATTATGTATGATATCCTTCACTTTTATGTATGATGAAACATTATTTTTTTCTTTTATTAGCTCCATATACCTACGTTGTTCTAGGTCTTCCCCTTATTATTTTGCCCTCTATCTTCCCTTCTATTACACTATTATTCGAAGCCAGTTTTTTCCTTTCCTATTTTCAATCATTTTCATCAAATTCCTCTTTTAATTCTAGAGCAATCGCCAGCCCATACGCTTTACGTCGTTCGAAAAAAGGGCCCTAGTGTTCAGATTCCACAAATAGCAGGGATAGTTAATTAGATTAACAGTAGATGCGACGATCCACGCGCCACGTGCGCCGCATCTGCTTCACGTAAACACCGGCCAGGGGTGCGCAACCTTTTAATTAACGGCTAGTAAAGGTTGCGCACCCCTGCTCTAGTAACCTTGCTCAGGTGAGAAGAGGTAAGAAGAAGAACGAATGGTAAGTAAAATGAGTGTACGTAAAGATTACACAAATAGCAGGGATAGTAAGTTAATCAGTTTAACAATAGATACGAAGAACTATACGCCACGAGCGGCGCATCTGCTTCATGTAAACACCGGCCAGGGGTACGCAAACTTTTAATTAACGGCTAGTAAAGGTTGCGCACCCCTCCCCTAAGTAACCGTATTCAGGTGAGAAGAGGTAAGAAGAAGAACAATACTAAGTAAAATGAGTTTAGGTAGAGATTACACAAATCAAATACCCCGGTTAGGTTAACTAGTAAGTTAATGAGTTTAACAGTAGATGCCACGTGCGGCGCATCTGCTTCGTGTAAACATCGGCCAGGGGCGTGCAACCTTTACTTCCCTTTGTATCAAATACTTGTATGGAGCGCAACGATGCCAGGGTCAGGCAGAGAGGGGAGGAGAGGCTAGCTGGCATCCGTAGCAAGATTAAGCGCTCCTGTCCCCACGGTTTATACTTTGCCTTCACATTTTGGACTAAATCCAGGTCGTCGACTTGAAAAAAGGAGACGAAATATAAATTCAGTTTTTGACTCTGCTTATAAATTAAGTACATACGTATAAATGAAGTTAGTATAATATACAAATAATAATAATACTTTTGACATGTAAAATGTCCGTGTCGGTTTACAGAAAAAAAATTACATTGAATACGTTAGCTTAAGCTTATTATCTTAATTCTAATATTAAACATGAACGACCAAATGTTTCCGACCCCTGGCACAATGTAAACAAAGCGCGCGATTGTGCCGGCAAGCACTCGTCAGCCAATTGACGTATGCAGTGAGCTTCCTGTTTGTATACTTCTAAACGTTCAGTAACTCGTTAATCATTGTTACTATCAACTGTTCATCTTCATCATCATTTTTATCAGCCTGTGATATCCCACGCTGAGCAGAAACCTCTCGTCAAGCACGCTAATCTCTCTACAAGTATTTTTAAACAGGTAGGGCGCGATAGTGCTCTGTAGGATTTTTTTCTTTAAGATTTTTTTTTTTTTTAGAAAAAAGGTAACATTTTACATTCTAAATATATGTATACTCGCCAAACTAAACGTTTGATGTATACGCATGCTATTTTATGTATTTAGTTTTATGTTTTCAAACACAAATGTATTTTTTTATTGAAATTAATGATAATGATGGCGTTGTGTTCCTGGAAGTAAGTAACGAGTGAAATTCAAAGATTTATTTAAAAAACCGACTGCTTTTTAGACTTTCATACCAATAAAGTACCGCCATTGCTCAATGTTAGGCCAGTATTTTCTATGATTAAACCAAACTGTTTTCAACCATGGTATATATTTTCGTACTCGCCTTTTAAAGCTCTTAATTACTAATTAAGAGCTAATTAATAATTAGTATACCCCACTCGAGAGGGTCTTGAAAATAGTTATTTGTTCAACAAGAGAGCAAAGTAGATTTTTGCTGCGAGTGTTGATGTTGAGTTCCGAGCAAGCGAAAGATACTCGCTACGTTCGTGATTCAATTATAGAATCTTGAGCGTAGCGAGGGACTCAAAAACACGAGATGCTAATATCTTTGCTCTCGTGTGATACATACAAATTTTCACCTCAGCAGCGATAACATATAACGCAAAGAAACAGTGACAGAGAGAATGAAGTTCAAATGTTCCAAGTTTGTATTACACCCGGCATTATGAACAGATGACCTGCGACTAACCTACTATATAAAAAAAGTTTTTTTCACACGCTCGCAGCAAAATTGCATTTTGCTCACTGGTTTCAAGCAGCAAAACCGCCATGTTCGTGCCGCTGAGGTCAAAAAATATTGCCCGCACATGAAAGCACACATAATCCGTCATTTTGATTTATTATCAAAATCTGTTAAGCCGTTGTGTAGTTGCGAGCGGACATAGAACCGGACTCACATACAGGTCAAACACATAACCTTCCTTTAGGTTTCGCCGCAGTCAGGTAAAAATAAGAGGAGACGTGCTCCGATGTTTAAGTAAACGTGAAATTGGCCTTTTTTTTCCGGGTGGAAAATCCTTTATGGATACCGCCGCACCACGTGGACAGTGCGGTGGTTATGTCGGACTTGCACCGACTAAAACCCCCCCGATCGTCCTCCTCAACTCATTTCGGGCGGCTCTGGGATCTCCTTCGGAACGCACCAGTGCCGCCCTGGAGTCTGTGGGTCCCACTTTCTGCTTTCATAGGCGATCACAGCCCCAACTGTGACCGTTTTCGACCCCAAGGACCCCCTTTTAGTCGCCTTCTACGACAGGCAGAGGATACCGTAGCCGTATTCTATACCCGGGCTACAGGGCGAAACGTGAAATTGGCGTGAAATTGTTAGCATATTTAATCGAATAGTTTCTCAACTGCAGCGCAATGTTGTCAGATAAAACCTAGTAACTAACTAGCTGCTAACTAGCCATTAACTTTTTTGTCCGTGTCAGTTACCCGTCCGTCGAGAGTCCGGAAAACTGACAAAAACTGTGTTCCTCGTCCCTTCAATACGTTAAAGAAAGATTATTAGTATTCAATTCTTTCAATTCAATTCGTTTATTGCATAAATGTTGTTAAGATTACATGGTGTTCACTTAGTTTATGTATCACACATGTGTACCCTGCAAGGGCATCGCAATGTTATAGGTATACTTATAGTACAGTGTTTCTGCTTGCTTTTACCCGACTGCGCCAGGAGAGTTATATTTTTCGAGAGTATGTATGTATGTTTAATTGTTTGGCTCGCTCTGTAGCCTTAACGGCTCGATGGATTTTAGCTTGAGAGGTGTCGTACTGTGAGAGTGACACTGGGTATATCAAAATAAAAAAATAAAAAAAACATATCGGATTTTTGGCGCCATAATCCACATTACACAGAAACGCAGTCGGGTTGTTTGTCTTTTTTTTATATTATTATTTAAATACAAACAAAGAACAGGGGGTTATCATCCTTATTCATAAAACTTTACGAACCTCTGTTAACTAAAAGTTGTTTTGTCCCTTTCTCACAAACATAAATGTCAAAGTGACATTGAGTGTGAGTGTTAAGACACGCGAGGCGGAAGATCGAGCATCTTGGCAGCGGACTCTATGAAGCTGAGGGTCGAAGGCCCGAAGCTGAGAGGTAAGGCAAGTGAGGCCGAAGGTCGAGCATCCCAACAAAGGACAAACCAACTTTAGCAGCTTGTTAACTAATAGAGGCTTGATGGACGTTTATGAATAAGGGGGTTTTAGTGTTTCCTGCACTTTTTCACTTTATACTTACATACGTGAATGAAAACAAAATATACACATCACACTGCTGGACATAGGCCTCCCCCAATTTAAAGGGGGGCAAATGCCATTATCGCGACGCTTCGCATGCGGGTTGGCGTTCGCAGTATTTTTCAATCAAATTTAGAATAAGTAAACAAGATTTAGATTTATTTGTTTTATCGGAATATCATCTCACTCATATTTTTAGCAGCCGAACTTGAGCAGTACACAGAAAACACCTCTACATGGCGTCCCACGGCTATGCCACATGAAGGAAAAGTGCCTTGTCTATAATTGTAGATGGATCATTTTACTGAAAAAAGACCCACCACCACATCAGCCCTAGGACGTCCACTGCTGGACATAGGCCTCCCCCAATTTCATGGAGGGTAAATGCCATAATCGCCACGCTTAAAGACATTATTTTAAATTATAAAAGAATGTAATAATTTAAAAATCTTTGAGTATACATCACAGATTTTTAAATAATTACATGATTGAACCGGACAAAATGCCTTTTTGTGAAATAATTAACTGTATAAATGTCACCAATAAAGGTGGAGCTGTTAATCGATGTATTTTCTATCCTATGCAAGCACCTACTCGTGGTCTAAAATATTTGTAATTATTTATTATAAAATAATTTATCCTTTTGTCAACGGCAGATCAGATAAATCACGTAGCTCACACCAGTTAATATATTTAGCACCATCTGTCCTTCTAAATAGTTTTACGACATCATTGTTTAATAGCTGCCGTTGGCGTAAAAACAGAACGGCCTATGTCAATACTGAATTACCAATTGTTATACCTTTCTACGTTTGCGTCTTACGTCACCGATCGGCCTCGGCTGCCCACAAGCCCTAATCAAAAAGATCTGGGCAGCATAAACAGTATTGCGGTAAATATAAATTCTAAGACAAAGGATTACTTAGAATCAATAAATTATATCGTCATCAACCTACATGCATCCTACTCAGTAGGAGACTAGTTCTATACAGTGAGACAGTGACATGAGGGAAGACACTACTGACACGATGCTATGTCAGCTATTGTGGATCTTCATACGACACATGGGTCGTCTAACGGGCACAATGCCACTCAAAGGAGCTCTCACGCTCACGAGCAACGCTAGCTTTACAGGGCATTCCCTAAGCTATAATCGAGGCGCACATCGCAATCACTCCGGAGCACCCCCGACTCACTTCCGGGATATGAGCAATCGGTACCAACGCCATTTGGGCATTGTATAGGTATCTCGTTTTTTTTTAGATAATTTTTATATGTCATTTGCACACACGTTTCTTCCCCAAAGATATCAAAGCATAATATTGTACTAATTTCAGTAACTTATTACGTTTCAAATATCTTTCACGCCGCATAATTTACCATAAAATTTCAAGATTGTTTTCCTTAAAATTCCATGCCGGATAACGCACTATTTCTCTAATCTGAAAAAAAAGAAGTATGTAGAGATTTCACCAAATGTCAGTGCGGGTAACACCGTCTATCAGGAGAGGCCGACTACGGTCTTTAACGGTAGATCTGCCTATCATTAGTAGTATGGAAAATATCTGATCTACCTTACGCTTAGCGCCAAGCTAGATTTTATAGCGCTCGGTATCCTCACACTCCCGTCAATACTATTATATCAGATAGCTGTTTACGCTAAGGAGAACCTGCCGGTGTACGTAAGACGAAGTGATGATGTGCCTGGGTCACTCGAAACGCGAAGAAACTTAGTATGATACCCCAAAAACTCAGTAAAACTGCAAAGACAGACCTGTAATGTGTTATTACCAATAAAGAATGTGTATGTCTATGTCTTACAAACTCGCAAACTTTGCCTAATTACGCCTCTGACAGACGGTTTTATCCACACTGGCCTTATCTAAATATATTTGCGGAGAATATGGGTCGGTAAAATACCATCATATATTCCTTAAAATAGTACACGGTTGTACAGGTTTCTTAATCCCGTCATAATCTTTATTTAATTTTACTTTTAAACTGCCAAAATAACAGTTAAAAAATAATGTTACCAGGTTGAAATCGGGCTCGTAAAAACCACGCTAACGGGGCGAGATATTGCAAAAAACGTGATATTTGGATATTGATATTTTTATGATAGGATCCCGGAAATTACTTATTGACGAGCGAGCGAAGCGTCTCCGTTTCAGCTTTCGACAAAAATCTTTCGTATGTCTGTCTGTCTGTCTGTCCGGATGTTCTCCTCTACAGGTCTCATTTTTAAACTGATTATCGTGAAATTTTGTGAGCAGGTACGATAATTACATACTTAGAATTTTTTTGTTGAGACAGTTTCTGGAAAATTACAAATTTTTTTTTTTTTTTGCGATCTCTACAGCTCACAGAGCAACTAATAAATATTGTTGGGTTTAGTTGGGTTGGGTGGTGGTTGGTAATAGTATAGTATATATATCGCTATAAAAGAAACTCATTGCGGTTATTTTTGAAATAATTGACCGCGACCCGAAATTTTTGACCGCGAATGTATATGTACAGGATGGGCCCTGTAACAGGAGCAAAAAAACAAACAGTGGACTATTTAGCGGCCCAATAATAATTTCCAAGTGGTCTCAGTTAAAAAAAAAACATTTTTGTAATTTTTTTTCTTCAAATATGGCTTAGGTGTTTTTTTTATTACTTTTCTGAAGTAAAATTAATGTCAATTTATTTTAAAAAGTCAAAAATATGGAAAAAAAATATTAAAAAATACCAAAAACAATCTTGAACACACAAAATGCAAAAACAATTATGACTCATACCTTGATACTACTTCAAACACTGCATTGACTGATGTGCTATAATCTCGTGGTGTCATGGATTCATTACTCGGAGGTCATAACTTTAGATCAAAAATTTCTCCGAAACGAATATTTTTAAACAAAAATTGTATACCAGGTGCTACTGCAGATGCTCTAAGGAAGCGTCCTTTTAAATATTTGTTCCAGTTACAGGGCCCACCTTGTATACTACATTGTATAGTAAACTAGGTCCTACAAGACGCAACTGTACGACGTGCCGAACAAAGAGTTAATTGTGATTGTAGACGCTGAAGGCCGTTCTAATCAGGAGCGAGGATTGTCTATCTAATCTGGGCGCGTGCTTGTATGTATAGCGTGTAGCGTTGGAGGAAAAGGGTTGTTTACCCTTTAAATTTGTAAATTAATTAGCACGGGTTTGCTGTCACCGGACAAATTTAGTACGGTTTTTTTAAATCAACTTTAAAAAACCTTCCAAGTCACGAGTCGGACTTGCGCACGAAGGGTTCCGTACTATTATCTATACAATAATAATAATAATCGTATGGCACTTATTTTTGAACCGTGAGGTCTTCGAGAAGACAAGTACGGTTTCCAGTTTTTGTTGCACTTTTAGCACCACCCAGGGGTCATGTGTAGGGTAACGGTGGGTACTCCCTACGGACGTGGTGCAACTTCGACCCCCCTTGTCAAGTGAGTGGGCAACTTGACTGTTAAAAGTTCTCAAGCCGCCAGAAGGCCTCTGACTTGGCTTAACGACTGCTGTCATAGACAACAGGCGGGATCAACGGCTTTACGTGCCTTCCAAATCTATACAATATTGGACAATTATAAACTTTTTTAATTTCATTGAAACAATAATATTTTTCATTTTTTTAGAAGTAATGAGAACGTAAAATTATATCAAGTAGAATTTTGGTAAAGTGCGAGTCGGATTTTAGTTTTCCCATACATTTTGAAACCCAGCGCCTGATGAAGGCAACGCGCAACTTTTTAAAAGTTTTTTTGTATGGGAACTCCCTTAAATATTTATGTTATTTTGTTTTTAGTATTTGTTGTTATAGCGGCAACATAAATACATCATCTGTGAAAATTTAAACTGTCTAACTATCACGGTTCATGAGATACAGCCTGGTGACAGACGGACAGACGGCCGGACAGCGGATTCTTAGTAATAGTCGTTTTACCCTTCAGGTACGGAAACCTAAAAAGGAGGATTTAACTGAGCGGCCCGGCCCGCAACTTTGAATCTGGAGGTTGTGTTTTGACCTCGTCTCGTAGCATTGCGTTTTTCAAAAAAATATTATGTACGATTTTTCAGTCGCCAGAACTTCCGAGAATGCGCTCGTGTTGAGAGTGAGGGAGCTGCACGTATCTCTAGCTGTCAAACTCGAAGTCCTTAAGTCCTTCCTCTTTTATTATGAGAACAGCCAAGCTGTGGAACTCGTTGCCGGAATCCTTGTTCCCTGAAAACTACAACCTTAAGGTCTTCAAGACGAGAGTCAGCCGGTTTTTACTAGGTAAGCGCGCTCCATCCTAGACCACAATATCGCTTACCATCAGGTGATTTGTGGTCAAGCGCAAACCTATCCGGAGTAAAAAAAAAAGGGTTGGCAACTGGCTTGTGATTCTTCTAGAGTCACAAACAGTTATAGGCTACAGCTACAGTATCTGCTTACCAGCAAGCAAGCAAGCATGTTGGCCATCATCATGAAAATATACGCTCAGTGACGAACTAACTAAAAAACTGTCTTGGCTCAGTGACCCAAAACGGGCCTTGGCTTTCGAAACGAGAGCACGCCACTTATCTCGATCCTGCACCACTGCTTGTCAATCTTTGACGTGCAGATGACGCAGATCCGCCTTCACTGTATCTTCCCAGCGATACCTGGGTCGCCCGATACACAGTGACGAAGGTAAAACGAAAAAAAGTTGCTGCACATGAGATTATCACAAGCTCTATCGCTCTGTGATACTACATACAAACTCCTAACTTTAGGTATTTGGCTACGTTTGTTAGACCTAAATAATCCAGTATGACATAGTTACCGCTATGCCCAAAATACTCGCCACATGTTTTAGACACAGACAGAGGCCAACACGCAATTCTGCAAATACCTTGACAGAATTATTCGATTCTCAGTTTACGCTGGCGTATGTTTTTGCAAACGTTCCTATAAACAATGCATCTGCTAAACACCTGTTGGTTCCATTTAGAAAGCTTCAGTAAACGTCTCAAACCAACCAATATTACTCTTGAGCTACCCGCCTTACAGAAGACCGCAGCAATTAGAACACCACTACTTGGTCTGCAGGTATGTTGTGTTGAAATGAAATTAATTGAACTGAATTTATTTGCGGAATACGGGTCACATTAAGTTGGTATAGCATACTAGTATCAATGCATGGTTGCCGAGAGGAGCGCGCAGCGCGCAGCACGCAGCTTCTATATTGCAACCAATCCCAAACCAGTATTCTTGTGCAGCGCGGCCACCTACATTTTTTAAACCAATCAGATCATAGAGAAACTCATAACTCCCTATGGAATTATGAAAATCCATAACTCCGGGAAGTAAAACGGCTACAACTGATCTATACGCCTGCATACAATAAGACCCTTTACGAGCAAGTGTGATGAAAAGTCTTTTGGTTGAAGTTATATTAGCAATAGTGGTGAGTAGATTCGAGATAGCTTGTGAATCGCATCGTTAGTCACTGGCCAGTACCAACGTAGCATACAATAATAGGTCTTATTGTCATAGGATTAAAAGCGCATTTAAGACTTCTGTTTAAGTTACATCATGTATGATAATGCCTGATAATGAGTACCTTTTGTTTCAATGTTGCCGACAAGTGATCTTTTACTGTTTTGTTTAATCTAGCAAGAAGATCTGCTTACTGTATAGTAATACATTATTGTATAATAATATCCATAATATCATGGTAGAAATGGAATTTTCAGTACCATTTCTGTCAAATGTAGGTTATTAAATGGGGGAAATGTGATATTGCAGTTATTTTGTAAACCGATAGCCCACAACACACAGCGATTTGACGTTCAAAATTGATTGAATGTCTCCATCCTTCTTATTCACCCACTTTTATATGGAAACTGTCAAAATTTGATAAATGACATTTGACAGTTTCTATATAAAAACGGGTGAGGCGACTCTGTTTGTGAATAATGTGGTTTTCATTTTATGTTGCCGAAACCCGCTCTACATCATATAAAGTTTAAGACTTAAACCTTACTTATATGAAGTATAGCGGGTTTACAACTTCAACTTTAAGTGGAGATAATGACCCCTAAAAACGTAACAACTATGAATAATCGGAGGTCAACTTACTGGTTCGCGTACAGCGATGTATTCCATAAGCAAAAGTGGGTTCTGGCTGTTGCTCCATGCTGGAACGCGCAACATTTGTATTGAGATTAAACGGGAAAATACTGACTTCGTTCTCCTGTGTTTTTACCAACTTCAATAGAATGAAGGAGGTACTCAGTTCGCTTGCTGGTTGGCTTGTTCTTTTTTTAAATGTATGTTTCCCGATAACTTGGCCGATTTTGATAATTCTTTTTTTGTTTCAATTCGGTGAAGATCTGATGATGGGATCTAGGAGGAATCGAGGGAACTCCTCGAATTTGATAGGCACGCATATGCCGATTTCGGTATTTTCTGTAGTTAACCAAGCATTGGCTCACGGAAACCACAAATTGTGGCATAGCAAGTACAAAATTGCAATAGGTTATTTTTTTGGTATAAATTATTTGATGTACTTGGGCACAGATTAAAAGTTAGTGTCAGGTATGACAATATTCGAAATTCGAATGACACGCACGTCAACTTTTTTTAATTGTTAAGGTTCTTTCATAATATAATATAATGAAAATGAATCCTTGGATATCTTCGAAATGGTAAGAATTAGGATACTAGTGTCTTAGAGAAGCTTACTTTATTTCATCTCAGGAATGTGACCGTGCAATTAATTAACGTAATTCAATAAAAACACCCCGTCGTCTACAACTTCGATTGTTAAGTAACAGATGTAACGGGAGTTGATGCTACATGGGCATTTGACATGATCTTCGTCTTATCCATGTTTACCAACTCGCTCGGAGGCTTTACTGAGGTCATCGAGCATCTTATGTGCATATAAATAAAAAATAATATAATTATTTGCATAAAATTTCGATACGATAAGCGCTTGTCTTGGGTCGATTGAAAATAGGATTGGTTTTGAATTTGATTGGTTCTTGCTGTAACCATGCCGAGGGATATGAAGCGGCTGTCAAAGTCGTGAACTGGCGCTCGTGCACAGCACAGCACGAGCGGAGCCGCGGGCAGAGGTTTGCACTCACTAGGAAGGCATATTCCGTTTGCTACTTGGGCTAAATCGGTTCTCACACCACCACCATCACTATATCAGCCGAAGGACCTCCCCAATTTTATGGGGGATAAATGCCATTATCGGCACGCTTGGTATGCGTGTGTAAAACACCGGTTAATTCATCCGAAAGCGGATGACACCGCCGGACAGTGACCGCAGCGCGCAGTAAGTTAAGGAGGATCCTAGCTCCCAATGACCTTTGATTTAATTAAATTAAATTTAGTTTAATTAAATTAAATTGAATTGAATTTAATTTAATTTAATTTAATTTAATTTACTTTAATTTAATACAATTTGATTGATCTCCGTTTCCTCGTGTTTTTAGGGTTCCATACCCAAAGGGTCCAAACGGAACCCTATTGCTGTCACTCGCTAGTCCGTCTGTTGTGTGTCACACATTTTGTTCCGAAGAATTTTTTAACTTCTTGTTGACCTATGAACTTGAAATTTGGTGATAATGTTTATTATTACGTATATTTTACTAATAAATACCAATATATTGATAGTTCAGATTTGTTTTTTAGGTTGTACGACTTGTACGGAATCCTTATCCCATGTTTACTTGAAAACTCGCTGCCTTCGAGATATATGTCATCAAACTTTGGCAATTTTAGGCCAAATAGCCGGTTTTTTGGACGTAAGCGAGTTAAAAATAAAAATCTATTTACCTTGTTAGAGACGAACAGTTATCGAAAATAGAGCTTTTCTGGACCGTGTTTGAAAAAGAAAAATTTTTTTTCAAAATTCGGCCCTTGTTAATTAATGTAGATCAAGTATTGAAGAGCCGATAACCGTTTGTGTCAAAAATATATCTACAGTCTTGACGGAAGAATATCAAAAAAAAAAAGAAAATACTCATAACTTACATACAGCCAGCCAGCGCTGTACAGTGGATCAGACTCGCGGCAAATGCTGACCCCGAACCTATTGTCGCACGGATTTTGTTTTAATTTTAATTTAATTGTGTTCCTCTGTGTATTTGTATTTTATTTGCTTTTTGCGACTGTAAATAATGTGTTATTATTATTTTTTATTTTATTTTAAAAATTGATAATAAGCGTGTGGAGCCCCTTAACAGCTGGTTTTATTGAATTAGTACACCTCGTCAAGTGAAACTTAATATGATGTGACCTGAGGAATATTTTAACGTTTATGCTAAATAAATAACTGTTATCGATAAGTACCAAAAACTTTTAAATTAAACATTTATATTAACATTTAAAGTTAATTAAACCCCAATAATACCGGACAATATCAATACCGGATGCATGCTACATCTTGAATTAAAATATTTGTATGCCTTATGGCAAGACATAGTGATACAAATAAATTATTTTGATTTTGAACAAAAAAATATTAAGAGTCCGCAGGACGCTTAGTTCTCCACACAAACATTGTTTCGCTCTCAATTCAAAACGCCATGCTGGAATAACATGAACCTTTGTATACAAAATGGGATTGAAATTATGATGGAGAAAAAATACAGCGATTATTAAGATTTTCATACAAGACGTAAAAAACTCAATAACGCTAGAGGAGCTCGCAGCTTCAATATTTCAACCAATCACAGAGCAGTATTGTTGTGGAGTGTTTTTTTAACCAATCAAATCACATAGAAACTCATAACTTCTTTGCGAGTTATGAAAATCCATAACTCCCGCGAGAGGTAAATTGGCTTTATCTTCCTGACAACTGGGTATCAAAATTTGCCAGAATAAATTTAACTCTGTCAAATTGACAAAGAGTTAAAACTTAATTGGGGCCTATGTACTATGTGTAAGACGCCGGTTGTCAGGAGGATAGCTACTCTATACGTCTGCGTACAATAAGACCCTAGGGGGGAGGGGGGGGGGGGGTTATGGCATGGTTGCAGATATTTTAACAGATGATACTTTACTTTAAAACAATTCACTTTAAATAGAAATTAAGAAATCTTTTCATATATTTTTTTTTGTTTTCATTTACCGAACTAAAAATTAATTTGTAATTTCGTCTAAAAATAATCACCATGTGCTTGATAAGACGTTTAACACTATCTGTCATGTCACTCATGTCAACAATTGTGTCTTAAATGTCATTATGGTTCGGCGGAAAAACTACTGATGTAGGATGTAGTGTATGATGGAAATTGGGGCTGTCGTGTTAAAACTAGTCAAGTATATCCACCCATTAGGATAGTTAACTAATACTAGCCTTTGATAAGTGAGATAAAGTAATTTTAAAAGCAAGCATGAAGAAAAGAAGGCATTTCAAAACAAGTAAAATTGATTTGCAAACGACAGAATTTTACAGAAAATAACATGACATTAACAATCAAGTATTTGATTTATCGACGTGAAGTGGCCAGTTACAGTTAAGTGGTACGTAAAAGAGGTACTAGAATCTGTTCAATGAGTTCTCATTTAATAATCACATTAACAGGGTGTTTTTACGTAACAAATTTGGTTTTTCAGTTTTCTCCAAAAATACATCGTAAAAGCTATAATGTTTCATACTTAAATATCTACTTAAATATATACTTAAAAGCTGTAAAATATCTGCAACTAATAAATTAACACCTTATATAGGTAAAAATATTCGCATGCGTGTTGTGAAAATCAGTCATCATTCATTCACATGCAACTTCGTTCAAAAATTCCGGGTGATTTATTTTCCTATACAAAGTTCAGTTTTTCCAATAGTAGCGGCATTGCTTCAAGACCTAATTCCTCCATCAAACACAAGTAAAAAGCTACTTTATAAAGAACACGAGGAGGTACAATATTTATTGGCAAAATTATGATTTAAGAGGCAAGGATGATGGCGGTCTGTGTAACAAAGAAATTATACATTTATTCAGCGGACCATTTATTATGCTGATGAATATGTGTATGTATGTATGTTCTGTATGCTAATGGGTTGCGAGGGACTTGCTGAGTATTTTTATGTTCTATAACGATATATTCACGATTCATGCTTTTGTGGGATAGGTATTTCGTTTTTACTTTTTTTTTTAATACTGTATCCTTTTATGACAGAGTAACTCTTAAGATTTCCAACTAAGGATTACTGGGTATGCAATGCAGTTTGCTGGTTAATATTTATTTCTTGCAAAATCGCGTAATATCACGGGTGGACAGCTACGAAACCCTACCTTGCGCGTGGCACGACACGTATTTATTCGCTTTTTCGTCTCTTATTCAGTGACACCGTGATAAAACAGGTTTAACAAACGATATAACAGCTTAGTCATTAACATTTCCGCCTTAAATCTAAGCAGTTAACATTTCCAACCCTAACATTTCTCAAAATGTCAGAGCCCGTGACATTATCGACAAGATGGCGGTCAAATGTCAAAAATGGCCGAAATGCCGCTTCGCTCCGCCGGCCACCCCACTTCTTTGTTTTGTGCGTATTTATTATCGCCCGTTTTAGCATAATGGGACTTCTGTTGAAGGCTCTTGGGAATAATCGGTTTTGGGATAATAGGAGCTGTGGAGCATTGACCATTGAGTTTACCTATGGATTGTAATCGTATATAAAATTGTTTGCCTGTTCTCTTGTCAATAATAATAATGTCTCTCTGATAAGCTCGCAGAATAATTGTTGTCATGGTAATTTTCATTAGGTACATAAAGTAGGTTATGTATATGTAAGTATATAGTATATATTATATATATATATATATATATATATATATATGTGTGTGTATGTATAAGTCTTTTTTTTCTTATTTATCTATATAAGTATGTATAGATATAGTCGTCTAGTACCCATAGTACAAGCTTTGCTTAGTTTGGGACTAGGTCGATTTGTGTACGATTGTCCCCCCATATAATTATTTTTATTTTATTTGAAAGAGAGTTTCTCCTCGGGCTTCGATCACAGCTGATTTACCTTACTGGATAAAATATTATTATTATAAATGTTGACTTCCACAGTAGGCAGTGCCTGCGTTATTTGATTATCGGTCTAATGTCCTATATCTTTAGAAATATAGGTTCGGATCGTGAAGCCAAAGAGAGGTCGCGATATCCAACAGAATTGTACAAACGGGATGTTCACAAAGCTGACCGTCAGCATATGATGAACCAGCATAAGTGTAAGATGCAATTACCCATGCAGTTCAGAATCCTGGTCTCAAAAAGGGCCAACCATTGCAGAAGTATGTTCAACTTCTACTATGCTATACAAAATTATTCTTATTTTGAAGTGAGCTGGTCTGGAAGTTTATATTATAAATAGAAGATTGAAGACTTCAGGCAGTCGCCCTTAAATCTTTGGCCTCAGTGCCTGTCGCTATGCATTAAATAAATTCAGTTAAAATTACACCGATGCCTGAAAGTGACACCGAGTATTGAAAATGGTTCCGCAAATCTGTGTATTGTTCTATATCACAGACCACTTACTATATTTATAGGTAACAAAAGTTTTCTTATAACATTATTCGCTTTTGAATCTTCGAATCTGTGCGCGGATACTGTGAGTCCATTATGCTACTAACTGTCGTGCCCTAGACAATTAGTAGCATAATGGACGGGTTGAAATGATGAAATTTCTCTGTCTCTCTCTTTGTGCGCTCATATTTTAGTTTTTACAAGCTTTTATTTAACTTACACTGTTCGTAAGTATGTAAGTTGTCATCAAAATTTTCAATCTTTTTACAGCCACTTGCTTATATCCGATTGAGCTGAAACTAGGCACACTGACGCAAGTAAGGTACCATTATCATGACGGGAAAAGTTGCGGGCCGGTCCCGGGGCAGACCACCCGCTAGATTGAGCACGAAAACACTGCACCCCTGCAACTATACATCTGCACGAGGCCATGCATAAGGCGGGTGATAGGAGCCTATGGAGAAGTCTGGTCAGCAATAAAAGGACATGATGTCAAGATCCTCAGCACTGAACGTCTGATGATGATGATGATGCAAGTACGGTGATAATACAATATATGATGGAGACAGAAGGAGGCCATAGCAATTCCTAAATGAACTTTTATTCTGCAAGTAGGCCACAATGGCACTTTTACAAGTCAAAATCTACTAGTGTTTCTGCAAAAGAAGACCACTGCCAAGAAGACACGCCGGAAGAAACTTGACAAAACTACACAAGATAAACCCATCGTGTTTGGGTTCATTGGAACCGTCTTAACGAGTAGTTGATGATTGCGGGAAGGTACAGTCGTCAATAAAAGCTTGTAACAAAAATGATTTTTTGACATAAACTTATTATTTTATTTCTGTAATCAAAAATATCTCATGTAAGTCAACTGTAAAACTCTTATGAGAATAAATGATCTTAAACGTCACATTTTTATAAATTTTCGTGGGGTAGTTAAACGTTCTGTACTTAACTATAAACTTATCGCCCTTGGCAACTTGCTGAGAGGTCAGTCACTTTGTGCCTTGAACATGACCGGTCCAACACGTGTCGAAAAGTCAGTAGAAAATGTACATAAATAAATATCGCGTATTTATTAGTGCTATGATAATCATTTCAAACCATGAGATCTTCGAGAAGACAGTACGGTTGCCAGTTTGTTGCACTTTTAGCACCACCCAGGTCAGGGGTCACGTGTAGGTAGCGGTGGTTACTCCCTACGGACGTGGTGCCACTTCGACCCCTCTTTGTCAAGTGAGTGGCAATGTTAGAAATTCTCTAGCCGCTCGAAGGCGCTAACTTGGCTTGACGACTGCTATTATAGCCAGCAGCCGGGATCAACAAGAAATATTCATAAGTATGAATATTTAAAAAAACACGCCGTAAATATTCACCCAGTGCGTGAAGCAGTGGTTACGAGCATAAAATCCCCAGGGAAAGACCTTTTCAATGTTTCGCTCGATTCCACGCGAGCTAATATGCGAAGGAGAATGCGTATAGCGTATTGAAATTTGGGACATTTTTATTTTACTGACGCTTTATATATTTTAGTTTAGATTGAGTTACTTATTACTAATATTATCCCTACAATTTTCTACAGTGTAATACACTTTTTTACAGTGAGTGACATAACGTATGTGTTTTCGTAACTCAGTTTTTTTTTTATAAACTCCATATATAATTTTAAGATTTTAGGGATTAGAAATTCGGATAATACGAAAGTTATTGTCACGGAGCGATTATCTCTGAACATTTTATTCACGTAATTTTTTTTTTCTGAGGATCCTTGCATTCGTTTCTATAAGACCATACGATTAAGGTATATTTATTTATTTAAACGAACAATGTTTACATGACTTTACAGACAATTCCAATGCGCCATGAAACTTAAATTTAGTACACTACATTTATGTACAAATTATTACACAATACAATAACAATGTAAATTAAAATTACTTAAACACTAATTACGTGTTTACGGTAGTAGGCCTAGCATCCATCATCTCGCAGCTTCAGGCATTCACTTCTCACACCCGCCCATCGCCACGCAAACAGGTCACACTCCGGTGCTGATGCGAACAGCCCGTTCATCAGTGCGAGGACACGAAGCAGCGGAGAGTTAGAGCGCTCGTGGCCCAGCGGCGCCCGCGTACCGCGTGTGGTTTGCAAGGTTAAGCAATGTGGGCGCAGGTCAGTTCTTGGATGGGTGACTGCTTTGAGTGGTTACTAACTGAGCGCTCTCGTGCTTTGGAAGGCACGTTAAGCCGTTGATCCCGGCTGCTGTCTACGACAGCAGTCGTTAAGCCAAGTTAGAGGCCTTCGGGCGGCTTGAGAAATCTAACAGTCAAGTTGACCACTCACTTGACAAAGGGGGGTCGAAGGTGCACCACGTCCGTAGGAAGTACCCACCGTTACCCTACACGTGACCCCTGGGTGGTGCTAAAAGTGCAACAAAAACTGGCAACCGTACTTGACTTCTCGAAGATCTCACGGTTCGTAAATAAATGCCATACGATTTAAAAAAAAAAGCGGAGAGTTCACGTGCGACACAGTGCGCATATGCCACATGTTCCTATTTTATTTACTTTCAGTTCATAATGCAATCGCTGACCATTCGTGACCCTTATTACAATAAGCATAAAGTACACGAATGGTCAGTTAATTTTGTTGGCGATGGTACACCTACATTTCAAATTTTATTTTAATACACCCTAAAGTATCTGATTCAAATGGCTGGGACAGACAGTCAGACCACAGAATAAGTAATAGTACAAGTTCTGTACTTGTAATAGTATAAGTACACAAATTTCAATTCCTAACAAAAACGGCGTTTAGGCATAAGAAACGTGCCTACTCTCTGCATCTCTGTTTATCGCATAACTTGTATTCAATCACGCGCGGCACGTGTAGCGTTGGGGTTGTCACTACAAGAATACATTAATAAGTACTAAGTACCTACACACTTTACATACTTATTTACGCGCGGTTCGTCGTATTCAAGTCGGCGGCGGAGGCGGATCGCGACACGACACACGTGCTTGCGCGGCGCCGGCCCTCGCCTGACTGATCACCCCGGGGTTTGCAAGCAGTGGGTTTAAAACTCAACGCGCTCCGCCCATTGCGAGCCCCTTGGTCAGACAGACACGGAAAAACGAACACGACGAAACCATCAGGAATCTGTTTTTGCCGTTTTGGCACGGAACCCTAAAAATGGCTGTTGAAGCCATAAGGCCGAGTTACAGTAGGGGCCAGTGAGGTGACCCGAGTCTGTTTGTGAATGGCTCAGCGGTCGCCCGTCACGCTCGACCCGCCGGTCACGGGTTCAAACCCTGCGGTGGCATACTTGTACACAATGTAGCCGTAAAAAGTTACCATAAACTGTGTCGGCCATTTAGCCTAGTTGGTTGACACTACCTGCCGTGCTTTGGAAGGCACGTTAAGTTGATTCCGGCTGCTGTCAATGATAGCAGTCGTTAAGCCAAGTTAGAGGCCTTCGGGCGGCTGGAGAACCTCTAAGAGTCAAGTTGCCCACTCACTTGACAAGCCTCATCCTTATAAGGTCTAGTTTCTCCCTGGGGTTGGAAGGTCAGATGGCATTCGCTTCCGTAAAAAATAGTACCTACGCAAATTTTCGGGATAAGGTAGCGGACTCCAGGCATCCTTCAGAATGCAACTGTACTGTGAAAACGCTAGGATGATGATATTGACGATGATGAGTAAATAAGGATCTTACACAAGTCTTTAAAGTGGCATAAATTACACAGTGTACCTAGCCATAAAAATACACCATAAACTGAAGTGTGTTTATAACACTAGAGGGAATTAACTTTGACGTCAAACGGACGTCAGAGATAAAAGTGCTGTTAAATGGTAATCAATAACGTAATGTTCCAAAACGTATACTAACTATTAGTATTATATGCAACAGTTACATTATAAAATAAGGGTACTGAAAATTCTTGCCACGCTAGTTTTGTTTTTAGGGACTCAAGAATTTGAAGACTGAATTATGTAACGTTGAATAAAATATTTTTTCTACGACAGCAATAGTACATTACGATACAAGTGCAGAGAACAGGAAATTCGCAACGAGTGGTAATAAATTGAAACACGACCAAAGGCAAAGGGAGTGTTTAAATCGACACGAGTTGCAAATTACCTGCTTGCACGTGTATCGTACAACGTTTTACAGTACACATGGCTCTTTAAAGTTTCGACATATACACGTAATCTGCTGATTACCGCACTCGTGCGGTAAAGTATCACCATATATACTGTAAAATAATTATATTTAAATTAAATATCGATATAGAGGCAGAATACGGGCAAATGCATGTTTTTATAGTTCTTGCCCGCGACTTCCTCCGCGTAGAATATGTATGTATGGAATCGCGTTATATTTAATTGCTATTCTTTTATTTTAGGCTTTTACCTCGTTGTCGCTCTTCCATACAAATTCGCATCCCCTAATGGGCTGTTTCCGGGATCAAAATCGTATGTCCTTCCCGGGACTCGAACAATCTCCATACTCAATTTCGGTTTGGCGGTTTAAGCATGAAGACATAACAAACAGACAGACACACTTTCGCATGTATAATTTTTTTTTATACTACGACGGTGGCAAACAAGCTTACAGCCTGCCTGATGGTAAGCAGACGCCGTAGCCTATATTAGTATGGATAGTATAGATTGCATGTAAGTGTCACTGCTGTACATGAAGAATGGTGTTCAAGGGATAAAAAAAAAAACAAAAAAAAGTCATTGGTCCAAAGTCGCGCCCGTTGGGCCTGTCCTTAACATATAATGGAGTACAGTGATAAAAGCTGGCAATAACTCCACATGTCTCCGATTTCGTGAACAAGATGGCGGATTCGCGCCCTTTCGGTTTACGGCGCCGTAAACCCAAAATTAACGTTGGCAGCTGACGCGAGTTAAATATAAAATTATGATGAATTTACGCGATCGACGTCGGGCCTATGGCTACTGGAAACGACTAAGTATACAAAACTCCCATCACGCATACAGTACCTAAGTATTTAAGCACCCATACCTTTTACCATACATCTGTATACAAAAATGACTTTCAGAGATACACTGCCAAGTTAGAGTCTCTTGACAGTTTTGAGAGCATTTTGCATTTTTTATTTAGCTGACTTATTGAGCCTTAAATCGGTACCAAAGACCCCCCTTTTAAAATGGTAGGTAGTTTTCTTTTTGCCTGGTTCATAGAAAAGTGTAGCGTGTTTCTATGAACCAGCAATTAGTAGTTATTTAAGTAATTGCAAAAAGAATACTACCATTTTAAGAGTCGCCAGTACGCTCGGCTGAACTCGATTCTCCATACAAACGTAGTTTCGTTCTCATTTAAAACGCCTTGCTGAAATAACATGAAACTTTGTATACACAATGGGAGCTACCTTATCTAGGTCGGAAATTACTTTCTGTTGCTAGATATTCTAAAAGACAAAAAATACAGCGAGTTTTTGAGTTATTTACGTCTTGTTATATTTATTAATTATAATAAATTCGTTGCCTAATTTTAAAAATATATATAAAAAATTAGGCAACGAATTTATAACAGTTATATGCTCCTATAATTCGGTTTCTGCCTAATTTTTAACAAAAAAAATATTTTTGTAGTTAATACTGATGATGATATATCTTGATAAGGAAATGAAATTATATCAAAAACATCGTGATCTATGACCTTTCGGTATTTTAAGCGCTTTATGTAAAGCCGCTTCAAAGTTTGAGGACTCCGTCGGGGGCAAACAAGCATACGGTCTGGCTGAGGGTAAACTAAGCGGTCACAGCAGCCTATGTACGCTTGCAACTCCAGGAGTGTTATATCACATGCGCGTTGCCAACCCTTTAAAAATTGAGTAAAATAGAGTAAAACCCCTCTAGTACGTTTACGCTCCCGTAAGCATATAATATAGGCGCAATGCACGCAAACATACACATTTAAAAAAACATTAAAAATATCTTCAAGGAGCGGGCCTACATATTAACACATTTACCCTACCAGGATCGTGAAAAAAAAGCGTACTGCCTACCTGTCCCCGGCAACAGTCAGCCTAGCCTATGGACACTGTTACACAGAGTATTAGTTGCGCAATGTCCCTTTAAAAACCTTTTCAATCCTTACTTGAACAACCCCGTACCGTAGTCCCTCGGGGAACCTCGGCAGGGATTCTTTAGATTAAACTGAAATAGAATTTGTGCTACCAGGTCGCCTGAAGCCTATATGGAAGCCGTTTTATAGAGGGTTTAATAACGAGTTAAAATATTGTATAGTATAGTATATTCAGGAGATATGATCAAGAATGACAAGATGTAATAGAGAATTAGAAGAAACAATTAATTCAGTTAATATCAAAGTTTCTAGCTTCGATTGTTTTTTAACCCCCAACGCAAAAAGAGAGGGGTGCTATAAGTTTAACGTGTCTGTCTATGGTATCGTAGCTCCCAAACGGATGAACCGATTTTCGTTTAGTTTCTTTTTGTGTCATAGATAATTTTTATACCCAGTGTTCTTAGCCATGTTTCATAAAAATCTGTTTAGCCGTTTTTGAGATACTGAGCTTTGAAATAAAAATGTCGGGGATTTTTCAACTTTTCAAAGTTGTAGATATTAATCATCATCGTCATGATACTTAGCACTCACCTGGGATTAAATGTTTGTATGGGACCAACTACGATTAAAGCACAGCAAAAGCCGCAAATGAGGGTCAAAGGTGGATATTGTTTCCGGATACCAAAAACACTCCATACTAGTAATTGACAGAAAATTATGACGTCACAAAGCACAAGCCCTATTTAACGTTGTATGGAAAAACAAGAAAATTGCTATTTTAATCGTGAAATAAGTACTCCGTTTTAGTACATAGTTGTCGTACATTTTTTTTATTGAATAATGTAAATTCTATTGGTAGCCTTTATTGACCGAGCGAGCGAAGCGTCTCCGTTTCAGCTTTCGACAAAAAATCTTTCGTATGTCTGTCTGGCTGTCCGGATGTTCTCCTCTAAAGGTCGCATTTCTCAACCGATTCTCGTGAAATTTTGTTAGCAAAAATTTTGGAAATTTTAAAATTGAAAAAAAAAAAATTTTGCGAGTTCTACAGCTTACAGAACCACTAGTTTTATTTTATTGTGTTAATTTGATGGTATTATCCATATAACGGCAATATGTTATAAAATTTAACATGAGAAATCTATCTTATTCTAACCATGACTCATGAATTCATGATACTTAGAAAATAATTTATAAAAGCAAGTTGCTTCCATTACATCAATATCTTTGTACTGATCGGGTTTGAATCGAACTGCAGCTATTTTCGGTCCCAGCTTTCCGGTGAACCACAAGTC
This sequence comes from Notocelia uddmanniana, assembly GCA_905163555.1. NCBI lineage: Eukaryota > Metazoa > Arthropoda > Insecta > Lepidoptera > Tortricidae > Notocelia > Notocelia uddmanniana. Next base: position 14,334,978 of record LR991075.1, on the reverse strand, counting down.
CACAATCCTGTTAGCTCTACTTGCATAAATATGTACAGTAAATCCAATTTTAAAATTGACGGCCCTCTTACTAGATTTTCAATGAGTTTCTGTGTATAACGCCTAGGGACCATCCAAATATTACGTCATAGCGATATGGTACACCGGACCCGGGTATGTCGTAAAACTACGACCAAGACCACCGGGGGATGGGCAGCAGCATCCTTGGAATACTGTAGAGATACTGCGATCACCAATCCGGATGCCAAGCGTGGTGATTAGGGCATTTTACCCCTCCCCCAGGCAGGATACATTTATAAAGTTTTCTATAATTTAAATGAATTCTTATTAAAAAAAACCTGAGTTTCTTGAGGGCCCTGTTGCCTAACATAAGAAAAAATATTGGTTTTTATTTAGCAGTCATATACATGTTATTCATATACATGTGTTTATTATAACTTATGTATAAGATACGATTATTGTACGCCCATAAGTTACCCTTTATGGGGTTGGGTTATGTAAATATATACATACAAAATATAAAAGCATTATAAAAAACCTAACCTAGAGTGCCGCCGGCAGCGAGGCTAGCCTAAGCTACCGGTGGTTAGGGCGACAGAGAGAGGAACCTCCGGACTATCCGCGCCGTGTCCAGGAGTACCGCTTTCTGCATCTGACCCTTGACCCAGCCATCTAGCGAGAGTCTCTTAAGATGTTGGTCGAGACTCTTCGCAATTAGACCGCTCGCAGAGACGACTATTGGGACAATGATCGTCGAATCAACATCCCACATAGCGGTTACCTCGTGTGCCAGGTCTAGGTACTTACTAACCTTGTCCTTCTCGGCCTTCACGAGGTTCTCATCATGGGGGATGGTGATGTCGATGTGTTATTATTATTCACTTTATTTATTTCTCGTCTTAGGTTGGTTTTTACAATATTTCTATAAAAGTAAAATATATAACTATAAATACTAAACATAAAATCATTATAAAAACCTAACCTAGGGTGCCGCCGGCAGCGAGGCAGGGCCTAAGCTACCGGTGGTTAGGGCGACAGAGAGAGGAACCTCCGGACTATCCGCGCCGTGTCCAGGAGTACCGCCTTCTGTATCTGACCCTTGACCCAGCCATCTAGCGAGAGTCTCTTGAGGTGTTGGTCGAGACTCTTCGCTATTAAACCGTTCGCAGAAACGACTATCGGGACAATGATCGTCGAATCAACATCCCACATGGCGGTTACCTCGTGTGCCAAGTCTAGGTACTTGCTTATTATTATTATTATTATCGTATTTTTGACATGAATATTGAAGTGGCTGATTAGCAAATAGTTTGCATATATAACGCCATGTGGACCACAATGTTAACGGATTGGTGGCCAATTCTGTGAAAAAGGAGCATCGGTCGTCCACCAGCTCGGTGGATAGATGACATTAGGAAGATCTCGGGTCACAGCTGGATGAAATTAGCTCAGGACGAATGGCGTACTCGAAGAGCTACAGGCTGAAAAAGTGATGATGATAGAGTACCCGCGTTCCACGTTACTCTTTGCCCTTATTTGCATACTAAACGGCGTATGAGCCCAATTCCAAAGAAAAATCGCATATCGATGTACAGTTTAGGCATTTGGCTCAGCCCTCTCTCCCAAGAACTGCGGGTCAAAAATTTTGTTTTGACCTCTAGTATGCACACGCATTTTTGTATGGGAATAACCCTTTTTTTTAAGAAACATCGTGCGTGGTATTGTATGAAAGAACTTATTGATGCGATTCTTCGGGAAAATGATGAGAGTAAGGTCAAACCAATGTCATACAAATCTTTGTAAAATATCTTCAAACATTGCCAATGATTCATTGATTATTTTGTTGGGATAAACGGCTAAATTGTTTAATAAACTTTATTAGTCAATGTCAAATGTCAGAATTAAAACTGTCACTATTTTGCCATTTGACATGACAAATGTCAAATAATACGATAGTTGATTGACACTTCTTTGCGTCTAGCGGTATCCCGAGTTTTCGCGATGGGAATGTATTATTCACTTCTCTGTATAGGTAGTTGAAATTATATAAATCCACGACTTTTAAAAAAACCTCCATTCGATTTCGAACCATTTTGCTTGGACAGTAAAGTCACTTTTTAAACAAACTAATTTGATACAATTTCATCATCATCATATCAAACCTATCAACCGAAAGACGTCCACTGGACATAGGCCTCCCCGAAAGAGTTCCACAATGACCGGTCCTGCGCCACCCTCATCCAGCGGACGCCCGTAACCATACCAGTCCATCTTGTGGGGGGCCTGCCCACGCTACGCCTTCCGTTAAGTATATCCCGTACGCGTCCCGTGATACGATTTGGTCAATTGAAGTGATTTTAAGTATATGGATGTATTTATGTAATCACATTATTGTACACAATAACAGTTTAAAACATATACATGTTACACAAGATCAGAGTACAGAGGCGAACTTATCCTATAAGGGATCTCTTCCAGCTAACCTTTGAGCAATTAATTGGAATGTATGTACAACTAGATAGACAAACTTATACGTGTACAAAAACGCACGTAAAGAACAAGTCAAGATCACACACAGAAGTATACATACATTATCGAATTAATTCTATACAATGTACATTATCGATCTAGATACCTCTTACCACGTTTTAAGCAGACTACAAGAAACAACAGAAATATACACTTTACCTAGTTAACACAAGGTTCTTATTGCAATAAAAATAACTATCACAAAGTAAATGCTTCTATTCGGTCCGGAAACTTCACAACAATAATATCATTGGATTTGAAATTCAAATTTATTTTCAGAATTTACCTCAAATCCGCTTATGAAGTTGCCTAGATTATCCGCCCACTCAACTGTTATTGGGAATTGAGACTATTTAATTTCTAAGCTACTGTGGCCTTTTTTTCCACGCGGAGATAACCTGTGATCCAGGTACCGAGTCATCGGGGAATGACTGAGTTATGTGGTATTTCTATCCCCTAAAAACTCCACGGTGACCGTCGTCTGCGCTCGAATGCGGAGGACTCCAGGATCTCAGGATTGAACGCACTGGAGCCCCCCCTTGCGCTTTACTCCTTTTGGCTCATGTCAATCGACGTCACCTTCCCTGGGGTTGATAGTCGGGTGCTGTGGTCCCCGCCACGTGGTGTCCTCGCAACCCCGGTGACCCCCTTTAATCGCCTTTTACGACAGGCGGGGGAGACTAGTGGTTGAAGCATGCGGCTGTCAAGCGGCGTTCGTGAGTTCGAATCCCGGTTTGTACCAATGAGTTTTTCTAACTTGTGCACGTTAAGCCGTTGATCTCCGCTGTGACAGCAGTCGTTAAGCCAAGTTAGAGACCTGCTTGCGGCTTGACAAATTCGAACAGTCAAGCTGTCCACTCACTTGACAAGCTAGTTAGATTAAGATCTAGCTCCCCCCTTAGGTTTGAAAATCGAATAAATAAAAAATAAAAGAAATTATGAATCAATTTTTTACACACATCGAACTATAGTATTTTATTAAGGGCGAGTTGCGTCCACATTTTACTGACTGGCATAGGTTAAGGAGAGAAGAGACACGCTTACGTCTTCACCGCAAGAGACATGAGCTGAAAACTAATGAGTGGCTTTTTTGAACAAATATCGATTAATATCAGACTTTGTGCAGTTAAAAAAAAATATATATATATATATATATAAATATTAGGGGACTAATTTTACACAAATCGAACTATTCCTATAGTAAGATCAATAAGGCTTGTGTTATGGGTACTAGACGACGATATATTTAATAGATGTTTACTTAAATACATAGAAAACATCCAAGTCTCCGGAACAAATGTTTCTGCTCACCACAGAAACAAATACCCTTCCTTGATTCGAACCCGGGACATCTAGCTTCGGAGGCAGTGTATCTACCAACTTAGCTAAATAGGCTAACTCAATGACAGTCGCTGCCATAAAAACTAGTGCCTGACGCCAATTCGTGGAATTAAAGTGTGGACACGAAAAAATCTGGTCATGTCATCATATGGCAAATTTGATATCCACAAATTATTTAAAAAGCACCGCGTTTTTTAAATAATTTGTGGATATCAAATAAAAATACAATCATAAAATAACGTTAAGTTTTCTGTGTCTTTCAGGATTATATATTTCACCGTACCGATATTTTGTTGAACAGCGCAGCGGTTTCTGATAATCTTCACTCGCTTCCTGCTAAAAAGCTTTTATTTATATTTTTACGAGTTGTTTTAAGCTCATTAGAATTTTATCATTCCAAAAACATACTTGTTTGAACTCTTTTTTTACTTGAGGCAGTCAGGAAGACTTTATACTCCAAGCATTGTTGAATGTTGTTTTATATGGGAAGCATTTTTCTGTAAAAAGGCAAATAAACCAAAATTTAAAAAAATCGAACTACGTCAATCTGAAGTCAACTAGAAAAATGTTAGCTATTGTGAAAGGATGAAGTAATAAGGTAAAAACTGAAACATCCAGTTCAAAATAAAATTAAAATATTAACAGGAAAACTTGGTGCAGACTGTCCGAAGGCGCTGTTCAACAAAATATAGGTATGGTGGGATATATAATGCTGAAAGTCACAGACAACATAACGTTATATTATGATTGTATTTTTATTACGTAGTTTGATAACCACAAATTTTAAAAAAGGTGTTGCCTGAAAATCCACATTCATTGAAAAGATTTACCATATTACAAGGCCAGATTTTTTCGTGTCCACGCTTTAGTATCAGACCCCGGACATCCTTCAGGATGGAACTGTACTGCGATAATCAAGGATGACTATGATGCTAAAGTAAGAAAGAACATTGGCATGTTATGAAGCTTTTTATACGGTAAACAAACCCATAACATCAAACAAAAGCGGAAAAGTAACAATATCTCCCAAAATAGTAGAAAGAAACCTTTACGGCCAAATTGGAGCACATTAAGTAGCTCCGTGGAGTCACGGTTGGTGTCAACGGCCGGGTCAGTCGAAGTGACCATGTGCAAAATGGACCGACATTTTAAAATGTTTTGAACTCAAATTATAACCAAAGTATTGATAATTCCAATGAACTGATCATAAGCACGGAGCGGACGGAGGCGGTTTCTCATTTTTGATCTTTCCGAAACTGTCAACTATTGATTACTGCTTCATGTCACACACGCCGAATCCGCTCTATTGCGCTACCGAATAGCGCGGTTTTATGGTGCGACGTGGCCTGGACCGCGTTCGCTTTACCGCAAAACCGCCCATGCCCCGCAACGTCGCTGCGCCGCGCTCTGTGCGTTTAAAGGATGATTCACAGTAGGCCGTTCCGTGTCCGGGCCGGCCCGTTTTCTTCTAGAGAAATACGCCGGCCGTTGCCCGGCCCGGACACGGAACGATCTACTGTGAATCATCCTTTAAGCTATAGGATACTATGCTTTTATAAAAGTTTTTTCTCAAACATGCAATGAAATATTGATGTTATGTTCCTTATAATAGGCTGCGAAGTATGACGTTTCAGGTGCGGCTAGGACAAGAGGTCGTTAATGGAATTTCATACAAATCTTGCATTTCATACAAAAAAGAGTATTTTGCAGGCCTAGGCCGGCAAAATACTCTTTTTTAATTTCCAGTCCACATGAATTTGTGGCACAGGCATCGTGACATTCTGCCACTATGCGTATAAAAAAAATATATATTTTTTTTGTTTTTTATTACATTGCATGTTTAAGAAAACATACTACTGAGGTACCTCGGCGGGAAATATGGGGTTGCCCGCCTCAGACCTATCCCTGTCTATATGTCTTCGGCCGGCAACCCCTTTCGTCCCGGCCTCTGTTGTAATGTACTATAGATGGTAACGGAGCCATTTTTAGCTTTTGCTGTGTATAGTATACGCTGACTTTTATGTAAAAAAATCGGAATTTCGGGCCATGTTCAGTGTAGGGTTCCGTAGTTGCCCGAAGAAAACAATAACAAGCAACAGGGAATACCTTCGCAGCGTTTCATACGTTTTTACTAAGAATTAGAGACTTTTAATATAACTCAAAAACAGCTTAATTGATCATGTCCGCTACTGTTTTCGTTGAAAGTCTTTGTTAAGCTTTACCTTCATGATTTTTTCCATATTTATTGGAAATATTATATATATGTTCAATAAATATGGAAAAAATCATGGACCCGGGTATGTCCTAAAACTACGACCAAGACCACGGGGGGATGGGCAGCAGCATCCCTGGAGTGCGGTGGAGACAATGCGATCGCCAACCCGCATGCCAAGCGTGGCGATTATGGCATTTACCCCCCATGAAATTGGGGGAGGCCTATGTCCAGCAGTGGACATCTTTGGGCTGATATGGTGGATGAGGTGTTCCCGAACGAAAGGGGCACAAGTTTCCGAACGTACACGGGCGGCCGGATGGAAAAATGTAGAATTTCGATGAGTCAGATTGTGCTGTACTGTTCACGTATTTTTCAATTATTTTAATAAAGTGATAGTGATTAAAAAAGGCTGTTTATTATTAGGGCATATGATGCCTAATACACCACAAAATGGCGACGAGCGCAAATTTTATAATTAAAACTTTGAAGAAAAAGATGACATTGACTGTTTTTTGGAGCGCGTGGAGCAATATATTATTGCAAATTCAGTGGAAGAACCGAAGAAAGTTTCCATGCTTTTAATGTTAATAGATGAGAAAACATATAAAACACTGAAAAGCATTTTTCATCCCTCTCTGCCAAAGGAAAAGTCGTACAAAGAGTTGGAGGATGCTCTCAAATTGCGGTATCGGGTTAGAGTGTCTTATTTTAGAAAAAGAGCCTTATTTGACAAAATTTCTAAAGAAGAAAATGAGAGCATATCTACATGGTATACCAGAGTCAGGGAAACAGCTGCGGACTGTGACTTCGGAGCCTATTTTGAGGACCGTGTTAAAGATAAATTTGTGACGGGTTTACGAACAGGGCCGATTTTTGAGAGGCTCTGTGAAGAGCCAATCACACGCAAAGTAACAGCATTACTGGACATTGCATTGAACAAGGAATCCGTTATGGTGGAACAACGGGAAACATTTGTTAATAAAGTTACACAACAGAGAATAGATATAGGCAAGAAAACCACCAAAAGTGACAGAGAAAGTAACATTTTGAAATGTATTCACTGTGGCAAATCAAACCATTCGTTTGCAAGATGCAAATTCAAAACATATCAGTGCAAAACATGTGGCAGAATTGGACATTTGGCCGCAGTATGTAGGAGCAGCAAACCTACCAATGTGGTGGAACTAGACCAACAGGACCCGGAGGAGGATAATGGGTTTGTTGAAATTTTTACAGTTGAACATTTAGTGCCACATGTTAATTACATCTCTCCATATAGTGTTGAGTGTTCAATTTGTGCTCATAATTTTTCTATGGAATTGGACACCGGTGCAGCTGTTTCATGTGTTCCGGAGGACTTTTATAACCGTTATCTTTCTAATTTTCAGTTGCAACCAGCGAATTGTCAGTTAAAAACCTACAATGGGCAAAGAGTGAAGCCAATAGGTAAGACAACTGTTCCTTTGATATGTTTTGGTAAAAAAATTTAATTGTACATTATTAATTGTAACAAATGGTAGCAGATGCTTGTTTGGAAGGGACTTAATTGACAAATTTAAGTTAGATATTCAAATCTTGTCTCATTACACCACACAACCTCATCACACAATCTCATTGAACCACAGTTCAAAGTGAAGCTGAGAAAACATTAGATTCTGTGTTGTATAAATTTAAAAATGTTTTCATGCCTGAATTAGGTAAAATTGAAGGGGAAAAAGTAAGATTAGAGTTAAAAGATGAAAATGTAAAACCTATTTTTCATAAACCAAAATCTATTCCTCATGCGTACAGAGAAAAAGTTGATTTGGAATTATTGAAATTAGAAAATGAAGGTGCTATAACAAAAATTGAAAATTCAGAATGGGGAACCCCGTTAGTACCTGTCATAAAAGAAAATGGAAAAATAAGGCTTTGTGCCAATTATAAAATTACCGTAAATAAATATTTAAAAGATGTAAATCATCCATTGCCTCGAATTGAAGACATTTTTGCCGCTTTACAAGGGGGTAAAAAATTTACTAAATTAGATTTGCGCAATGCTTTTAACCATTTAATAATTGATGATGACACTGGTAATATGTTGGCTTGGTCAACTCCTAAAGGAATATATAAATTAAATAGATTACCATATGGTACCAAACCGGCAAGCGCCATTTTCCAAGCAAAGCTTGAAAAAGTTTTATTAGGAGCAAACGGTGTGGTAAATTTTATTGATGATGTACTAGTTACGGGATCAAATGATACAGAACATTTAAAAAAATTTGAAGAGGTTTTGAGACGATTTGAAAAAGTGGGAATTCGCTTAAATAAGGCAATGTGTTTATTTTTTCAGGAAGAGGTCAAATATTTAGGTCATATTATTTCAAAAAACGGATTAAAAAAGGATAGGTCAAAATTAGATGCAATTTTAAACGCACCACCACCAAGCAATGTTACAGAGGTTAGATCTTGGATTGGCATGGTAAATTATTACTCTAAATTTATTCCACAGATGTCAGTAAAATTGAAACCATTGTATGAGCTTTTGCGAAAGGACTCAAAGTTTATTTGGTCACAAAAATGTAATGACAGCTTAGAATTGATTAAAAAGGAAATAGTTTCTGAAAACATCTTAATGCATTTTAACAGAGATTTATCTTTGAGATTAGCCTGTGATGCTTCTCAAAATGGTGTTGGAGCAGTGCTCAGCCATGTTATGCCGGATGGCTCAGACAGACCTATAAGTTTTATATCAAGAGTGTATAAACCAGCTGAAAAAAATTATTCAATGATTCATAAAGAAGCTTTAGCAATCTACTGGGCGGTGCAAACATTTTATCAATATTTGGTTGGTAATAAATTTGAGTTACAATCTGATCATAAGCCTTTACAGGCTTTGTTCGGAGAAAATAAAAGTTTACCTCAAATGGCTGCAGGCAGGCTACAAAGATGGTCATTATATTTGGCAGGTTTTGATTATACCTTTAAGCATATCAAGGAAACAGAAAATGTTAAAGCTGATTGTATGTCACGATTACCATTATCCAAAATTGACTCAGATATTATTACAAAGGAATGTGATTACATAAATTTTGTTGAAGGGCAAAATGTTATTGATCTAAATATGGTTAGGTCAGAAACAAGAAAAGACCCAATTTTGAGCACTGTATACGAATTAATTAGATATGGGTTTCCTAAAATTGTTAATGATGAGGCCTTAAAACCATTTTTTCAAAGGAAAGACCAATTGTACATTGATCAAAATGTAATTATGTGGGGTTATAGAGTTGTGGTGCCAGATAAATTAAAATCAAAATTGCTAAAAGAACTTCATTCAACTCATGAAGGAATTGTAAAAATGAAAACAAATGCCAGATCATATTTTTGGTGGCCAGGATTAGACAAGAGTATTGAAAATGTGTTAAAAAATTGTAATATCTGTATGTCAGCCCGACCTGAACCACCTAAAGCGAACATTATTTCATGGCCAAAATGTAATACTCCATGTGAAAGAGTTCATGCTGATTTTCTAGGCCCAGTGGATGGTAAAATGATTTTACTGATAATAGATTCATATTCAAAATGGCCAGAAGCATTTGTAATGAAAAACATCGAAGCTAAATTAACTGTAGAAAAATTTAGAGAATGTTTCAGCAGGTATGGCCTGCCGAAAATTGTAGTAACTGATAATGCAGCAACTTTTTGTAGCAGGGAGTTCTCAGAATTTTTACAAAAGAATGGAATTAAGCATCAAACTTCTCCACCATTTCACCCTGCTACAAACGGACTTGCTGAAAATGCTGTAAGAAGTTTTAAATCAGGAATGTTAAAATCATTAAAAAAAAAATGTTACTTTTGAAACATTAATGAATAGATACTTATTCCATTATAGAAACTCTATTCATTGTACCACAGGCAGTTCACCGGCAACATTAATGTTTCAAAGGAAGTTAAGGACTAGATTTGATTTATTGAGTACAAAAGATAAGGTGTGTACAAAAGAGGAAACTGAGAAGGGCAGGGGGAGAAATATTGTATTTAAAGAAGGTGATAAAGTTTACTGCAGAGATTATAGACATCCTAATAAGAAACAATTTGTCAAAGCTATGATTGAAGAAGTACTGGGAAAAAAAACGTACCTTTGTAAAATAATTGATGAGGATTTAATTTGGAAACGACATGTAGATCAAATAATAACTTGTTTTTCTCAAGATTCTGATCATTCTTCAACGGAAGTAGAGCAGGGGGTTGATAATAATGGACATAAACAAGATTTTAATAAGGACAATTGTTATCCTAAAAATGTAGAGTTCCAGATAAACGAAAAAGTTACTGATAATGATAATACCATGATTACTAATAGCCCGGAGGCAGATATTGAAACTGACCATGCTCAAACGGAGATTGCTCCTGTAGTTTCGGTACCTGTATCCCCAATTGTACGTGAGGATACTTTAGTTCGTAGATCATCTAGAATAATAAAACCGCCCCAAAGATTAAACTTATAGGGGAGAGTATTGAGGTGTTCCCGAACGAAAGGGGCACAAGTTTCCGAACGTACACGGGCGGCCGGATGGAAAAATGTAGAATTTCGATGAGTCAGATTGTGCTGTACTGTTCACGTATTTTTCTATTATTTTAATAAAGTGATAGTGATTAAAAAAGGGTGTTTATTATTAGGGCATATGATGCCTAATACACCACAGTGGATATTATACAGGGTGACATCGGAGACGTGATCAGAAATTATTTGACTCGATGAAGTATTGAAAGACAAACTCAATAAAGATGATATCACAGTTACTACTTCTAATATTGACTATTATGTCTCAAATTATTAACAGAAAAAATAATGTTTAATACTGCTTGGTCACCTTACACCACACGACGTCGTGTCATCCCTCATACAACGTGTGTCAAAAGTGATAGGGTGACCATGATTTAAGTATGGCGTTATTATTTTTCTAGTAAAAATTTGAAAAAATAAACTTGTTTTATTCGATGTAACAACTATTGCATTGAAAAGGCGATCATGTGTAGAGTCTGAAAAATTAGCTTCTGATCACATCTCCGATGTCACCCTGTATATATATTTTTATGACATAGGAGGCAAAAGCAGACGAATCGCCTGATGGTAAGCGATTAGCGCCGCCCATGGACACTCGCAACACTAGAGGGGTTGTAAGTGCGTTGCCGGCCTTTAAGATGGGAGTACGCACTTTTCTTATACTGATACTGCGATCGCCAACCCGCATGCCAAGCGTGGCGATTATGGCATTTACCCCCCATGAAATTGGGGGAGGCCTATGTCCAGCAGTGGACGTCCTAGGGCTGATATGGTGGTAGTGGTGGTGGATTATATATTATACCTAGGACAGACTGTCCAGTTAGGTAGGTCTAACTTCGAGAAAGGGGTTAATCGTCGAATCCAACTCGGCTGGGCAGCGTTCGGGAAGCTACGGCACATCTTTTCGTCCAATATTCTGCGGTGTCTCAAGACGAGGGTCTTTGACCAGTGTGTGTTGCCAGTGACGACATATGGCACTGAAACGTGGTCGCTTACTATGGGCCTCATTAGAAGGCTCAAAGTTACCCAAAGAGCAATGGAGATGGCTATGCTGGGAGTATCTTTGCGTGATCGTATCAGAAATGAGGCCATCCGCAGTAGAACCAAAGTAACCGACATAGCCCTCCGAACCGCTAAACTTAAGTGGCAGTGGGCGGGGCATATTGCACGTAGAACCGTTGGCCGTTGGGGAGGAAAGGTTCTCAAGTGGCGACAACGTACCGGAAGGCGCAGCGTGGGTAGGCCTCCCACGATGGCTCAAAATTCGGATGGCAAAGGAACGATCATTGTGTCACTTTTTGGAGGAGGCTTATGTCCAGCAATGGACTTCTTTCGGCTGATATGATGATGATGATGATTCGTTTTGAAAAAAAAAATTCCTATTAAAATTTGCCGTGCGCGGTAAAGAGCATGTCATATTGAATATAATCATTTATTAAGGGGGTGTAAAGAAGTGTGAAAGATGTATGGGAAAACAAATAATTCTAAAGTGAGGATGACTTCTGCGCAGACGAAGTCGCGGGCAAAAGCTAGTGTATATATATATCTATTAAATATACCGTCGACTAGTACCCATAACACAATAAGCTTTATTGATCTTAATATGGGACTCATTCGATTTGTGTAAAAATAGTCTCGTGATATTTATATTTTATATCGTTTATATATTTTTTTTAACTTCACAAAGTCTGATATGAATCACAATACGTTCAAAAAGCCACTCTCTAGGTTTCAGATCATTTCTCGTGCGCAGAAGACATAGCGTGTCTCTTATCCCCTTATGCCAGTCAGTAAAATGTGGACGCCACTCGCCCTTAATACAATACTGTTGGGCGTGCCAAAGAAATAGATACGAGTATGCACTTGAAACCATTGCCCTATTTTTCTAGCAGCCGAGTAAATACACTCGCGGGAAAAAAATATGGGTCGGTAAAATACCGTCATATATTGCTAAATTAGTACAAGGTTGTACAGTTTTTTTAATCCTGTCATAATCTCTATTTTGTTTTACATTTAAAGGATGATTCACAGTAGGCCGTTCCGTTCCGGCCCGGACACGGAACGGCCTACTGCGAGTCATCCTTAAACTGCCAAAATAACAGTTTAATAAATAACGCGCAGGTTTAAACCGGGTTCGTAAAAACCCATGAAAAAAACAACGTTAACGGAGCGAAACCAAGCAAGCCAAGCGTGGCGATTATGGCATTTACCCTCCATGGAATTGGGGGAGGCCTATGTCCAGCAGTGGACGTCTTTCGGCTGATATGGTGGTGGTGGTGGTAACGGAGCGAAATATCGCAAAAAATGTAATTTTTAGGGTTCCGTACCCAAAGGATAAAAACGAGACCCTATTACTAAGACTTCGCTGTCCGGCCGTCCGTCCGTCTGTCACCAGGCTGTATCTCAAGAACCGTAATAGCTAGACAGTTGAAATTTTCACAGATTGTGTATTTCTGTTTCCGCTATAACAACAAATACTATAAAAAAAATCAAGGGAGGATCCCATACAAAAAACGTGATATTTTAGCCCTTTTTCATGGCTACCACTCGCCGAGCTAGATAAGATCCGTAATAGATTTTTATTGTGGCTACAACAACAAATACTAAAATCAAAATAATAATAATAATAATAATTAAGGGGGGCTCCTATACAACAGAGTAGTTATTGGGGTTTTTTTTCTGGTACGGAACCCTTCGTGCGCGAGTCCGACTCGCACTTGGCCGGTTTTTGGATATTGTTATTATGGGATTCTGGAAATTAACTTATATAGTCGGGTATATTTGGATTGGGTGGTGGTTGGTAATAGTATATTATGTAACTATAAAAAAAAACCTTATTGCGGTTATTAAATTCAGGATGACCCGAATTTTTTAACCGCGAGTGTACATTAAACCATTAAATAAAATAGGTCAGACACTGACATGAATGACGTCATAGTGGATTTCCACTGACGAGGTCTATTTCACTCAACTTATTTATATTGTTATACAGGGCATGGCCTGTTATAGGAGCAAAAAATTAAACGGTACACTATTGAGCTCTCCAGCAATTATTTCCAAATGGTTTCAAGTGAACAAAAAAGTGTTTCGGATTTTTTATGCAAATTTATACAGGGTGTGGCCTGTAATAGGAGCAAAAAATTAAACGGTACACTATTGAGCTCTCCAGCAATTATTTCCAAATGGTTTCAAGTGAACAAAAAAGTGTTTCGGATTTTTTATGCAAATTTATACAGGGTGTGGCCTGTAATAGGAGCAAAAAATTAAACGGTACACTATTGAGCTCTCCAGCAATTATCTCCAATTGTTTTTAATTGAAAAAAGAAAAGTTTTTTTCGAATTTTTTTTCGCAAATATTGCTTATAAGTGTTTTTTTACTCTACTAGAGCTATATTAATAATTATTTATTTAAAAAACACAAAAAACTGAATAAAAAAATTAAAAAATCCCTAAAATATCCTTTTAAACCAAAAATGCAACTAAATTTATGAGTCATAACTAGATTCTACCTCAATATCAGCAGTGACTGCCGCGCTATAATCTCGTGTTACCGAGATCCATTACTAGGAGGTCATAACTTTAGAACACAATTTCTCCCAAGTGAAAAAAGATATTTTTTTTTGGACACAGGAGGCTACTGTAGATGCTCCAAGGAAGCAGCCTTTAAATTTTTTGCTCCTATTACAGGCCACAACCTGTATTACGTGTACTTTTTTACTCTACTGGAGTTATATTAATAACTTTTTATTTTGAAACCACAAAAAAAATAGAAAAAACATATATAAATATGCCAAAAATAGTGAACCGTTTAATTTTTCTCTTGGTCCTGTTACAGGGGTGGGCCTGTATACAATAGTACATTACGATACAAGGGTTGTAAAACAAAGAAAGGCCGATATCGCAGATGTTTGAGGCCCGAGCCGCAGGCGAGGGTCATAAACATGCGAGAGAGGGCTTTCGGTTTTACGACCCGTGTTTCGTACACAATTTTACGTCACCACTTGGCCAAAAAGTGGGTTTTTCCGGACGTTCAGCGTGCGGAAAAACGCGCTTTTTGGCAAGGTGTGGTGTAAAGTATATTATTATGAAAAAAATACACCTCGCCGAGTTTTTTACGCCAGTGGCGCAGGACCGGTCATTGTGGAAGTCTTTGGGGGAGGCCTATGTCCAGCAGTGGACGTCATTCGGCTGAATGATGATGATGATAAATAACTTTGACTTTGGTCTAACCCCAACAATGTCTAGTTATCTGTCCGGTTCGGAATGTCAGATAGCACCTATGAATTCACAATCATCCATAGCCTACAGTGTCCGCTTATCATTATGCTCTAACTCTCACAGCGCATCCTCGGGAGCTCTGGCGTCCTTACTCACCACACCACCAGGAACACATAACCACATACTTACCTATACCTACCTAAGGAACACGTAGTGGTGTTATTATTATGGCTGCTGCTTTCTGTAAGGTGGAGGTACTTCTCAGGGGTCTTGCCCACATTCGAATGCACCCACAACACCGGAACCTCCGCATTAAGGCGACTTCCTGACTTGGCGGGGCGTGATCGATATGTCATAAGTATTTTGTTGTTTGACGTAAGCTTACTGATGTGAAATTTCCTCACTTGGCGAATTACTGTCCGTATTACGTTTGCGCAGTACTAATACGATGCGCAGAAGTGGGGCAGTACTGCATTAGTATCGGTTGACACTGACAGCTGACAGTTTTCTCATATTGTACCGCCTCCGCATCGATAAATCAGAGGGCCTTTTTTTTTAACGTTGGGGAAATGCTTTTATGCATCCCACCCGGTTGGGGGGACCAGGACGGGTATGACGGACTAACCGCAGCAGAACGCCTTGGACTACCGTCTAAAACCCCAACGAGTGCCGGCTCCGCCTTGTCGAGGACGCCGCGGGATCGCTATCAGCATTCTACCGCGTGCGTCCCAGCGGGCAGCCAACAGGTTAGAGGGCCGCAGACATTACGCACCAGTGTAGGACGGGCACGTTGGATTCCGTGGGGCCATTTTGCAGGGTATCCCCCGACCCCGCACGGTCCCACTACGGTGGAGGCAGCAAATGCGCATAGCGCCTGGCTCTGCCCCCAGCCCGTCGCCGGCGGAGTGGATCTGCGAGAGGATTATTCTCGCGTTCACGCTCCGCGGAAAAAATCAGAGGGCCTACTCCGAACTTCGAAAATCGAACTTCGTATCGTGCCGTCCCTTTCCGTCATATAGTGTATGGCACGAGAGTGAAAGGGATGGCACGACACGAAGTTTGATTTTCGAAGTTCGGAGTAGGCCCTCAGGAAGGCGCCTGAGTCCGCAGTAAGCTCGGTTCTCCACACAAACGTAGTTTCGCTCTTATTTTAAAATCGCACGCTGGAATCATTTGAAACTTTGTATACACAAAGTGTTTGTCTAAGGTTTTTGTTTATACTGTTCTCACTTTGTAGTGCGCAATAAAGTATATTTATTATTATTATTATTACACAAGGGGATCCGGTATATCTAGATCGGAAATTATTTTCTGTTGTTTGAAATTATAATGGAGAAAAATACAGCGATTATTAAGGTTTTCATACAAGACCTAAAAATTCAAAAACTCGCTGTATTTTTTTCTATTCCAATTTGTAGAAACAGAAACTAATTTCCGACCTAGATATGGCGGATTGGGATAGTGTATACACAATGTGTTGTGTATACAAAGTTTCATGTTATTTCAGCATGGCGTTTTAAAATGAGAGCGAAACTACGTTTGTATGGAGAACCGAGTTTTCGGTTCCGCTGTTGTGGGACTTTGTGGGTGCAGATGCAAATGTGGGCAACACCCCTGAGAAGTACCTCCTCAGAAAGCGGATGTGGTATCCGCAAAAATCAGCGGATGGTGACAGAGCGAGCGTTGTTACTATGGTGTATCAAAACTGGAAATTCAGTAAACACAAGCCAACAAAGGACTTAAAAAGCGCTATCTTTTAAGAATTAGTCCGCAGGTCATCGGCCGGGTCGGAGGTCACTGACCGCGGCCATTGTTTTACTTGTCCATGCTAATGTGGGCCAGCCTAGTTTCCGAATGGCGGGTCGGCACGAGATTGGATTGATTGGTCTAGCTTTCCTTTGAGGAGTACAGTCATTCATATATAAGGTGCTTCCAAATTAGATGTCAATACTTTAATGTAAGGTAACATACCTTACATAAAAATAAATAGGAATTAATAAAACTTTTTATATGAAACGTTTGGTTTAATTTTCCGAAAAAAATAAATAAATTGAAATTCTGCATTCTGCAATGTGTGCATTAACTGACAAAGTGCTACACAGTGGATGCTAGTTGAAGTGGCCAGTCAAGAGGTTTCATACGATAATCAAAGAAGTCTTAGTAATAATAATTTACAAATCAACTTAAATAAAACAAAGGCTGTGTTCCGAATCACGCTCACAGCGCTGTGAGCGCGCTCACGGTCGGACCGATTCACGCTCACAACGTTTACACGAGATGTCGTGACGTCATTGATGACGTCATGGACGGCGCTCACGGTGCTCACACTCCCAGCCGTAAGCACCTTGAGCGCAAACGTCAAGTTGACGTTTGACATTTCATTATAGGCGCGAAAAATAAACTTTACAGTTATAATAGTTTATTTATTAGTTTTTTTTGTACTTTGTCGGTAGCAAACAAGCGTACGGCCAGCCTGATGGTAAGTGGTCATCGCAGCCTATGGACGCCTGCAACTCCAGGGGTGTCACATGCGCATAACCAACTCTTTAAAATTGTATATACTCCTTTCTTGAAGAACCCGATACTGTAGTCCTTCGGGAAAACCTCGGCAGGGAGTTCATTCCACAGTCAGAGCGTCCAATGGAGAAAATTCCTCTGAAACTGTACCGTACGCGACCATTCAGGTTCTAAGGTGTGAAGATGAACTATTCCCTATGCTCTACAATTTGGTCCTGGAACATGTCGTCAGTTTTATATTAGTTCATTGCAGATTGCAATTAATTTCAATTTTCTACAGATCAAAAACCCAGCCCAGAATTTCATACTATGATTAATTAATTGACGAACTCAAAATTCAAATTCAGTTGACGTTTGACAGTAAACACGCTCATGACCGGTCCGAAACAAAACACCGCTCACGCGGCCTTGAGCGCGCTAACTGATTCGGACCGGCCGCCACCACTGTAAGCGTTGTGAGCGCTGTGAGCGTGATTCGGAACACAGCCAAAAATTATGAGTTTCAAGCAAAGAGCTGATAGAATACCTAATCTTACAGTGACATACAAAGAACACCAAATTGATGAAACAGACATTACCAAGTTTTTAGGATTAAGTTTAGACAACAAGTTGACTTGGAAGAATCAGATTGACGTTGTATGTAAAAAGCTTAATAAATTTTCGTATGCTTTATATAACCTAAGTAAAATAGTAAGTCAGCCAACTGTATTAACAGCCTACCACGGGTATGTTACTTCAACTCTGAGATACGGCGTCATATTCTGGGGCAATTCCACAGACCGAGAAATGGCCTTCAAGGCACAAAAAAAATGTCTACGATCGGTATGTAGGTTACCATCAACAGTATCTTGTAAAGCATATTTCATTAAACACAACATACTGACATTACCATGCCTATATATTTATGAAATAGCAATATACGTTAAGGCCAATGTGGAACAATTTTCCGTTTTTAAAAGTGCTCGCCGACGTGACAAACTGTATGTAACATCAATAAAAACAGCTTTTCTTGCCAAAAGTATTTTAGGGATGGCACCTAAAATATACAATAAATTGCCAAGTAGTATAACTAAGTTAGAAGGATTGTTAGATTTCAAAAAAAGCTTGTTTGCATTCCTAGTTAAAAAAGCCTACTATTCATTAAAGGAATATTTGACAGATGAAAAATTGTAATTGTTTATGCATGTTCCATCTTGACTCAAAATATTTGTATGCCTTATGGCAAAACATGGAGATACTACTAAATAATTGTAAGACCTATGAACCTATGTTTACAAATAAATATTTTGTCTTTGTCTTTGTCTTTGTCTTAGTCATTGAATACTGATTATCTCATTAACAGGGTATTATTACGTGGCACAGTTGTTTTCCCAATTTCCTCCAAAAACTTACATAAATTTTTAATTAGTTTTACAGTACATATGGTGCTACTTTACCGCACGAGTGCGGTAATCAGCAGATTACGTGCATATGTCGAAACTTTAAAGAGCCATATGTACTGTAAAACGTTGTACGATACACGTGCGAATTAAATTACTTAAGTGCTATTTTCATTTACTACTTATTTTAATTTAGACGCTTAGAGACCATGTACATCTCTAAGGACTTAGGAATAATGGACGCTCAGAGACCGTATACATCTCTGAGATATTAAATTTATTGTATATACTTTTGTGTATTCGGACAGAGACCGTATATATACGTCACTATTTTTTTTTATATAATGTATTGTAAGTTTATTTTAATTGAATATTGTGAGTTTGTTAATCACTATAGTTTTGAAATCATTATTATTATTGTCTACTTTTTTTTAGCTCTGCAATTCTGTTTTGAAAACATAACAAATATCATTGTCAATTTATTTAATTGTATAATTCATGTGTTGACTTGTAAAAGTGCCCTTGCGGCCTATTTGCAGAAAAAAATTTTTTGATTTTGATTTTGATAGGTAATTCGCAACTCGTGTCGCTTTAAAACACTCCCTTCGGTCGTGTTTTAATTTATCACCACTCGTTGCGAGTTCACCGCACTTGTATCGTAATGTACTATTACTGCACATATGGTGCTACTTTACCGCATGAGTGCGGTAATCAGCAGATTACGTGCATATGTCGAAACTTTAAAGATCAATACAATATGTACTGTAAAGCGTTGTACGATACACGTGCGAACAGGTAATTCGCAACCCGTGTCGCTTTAAAACACTCCCTTCGGTCGTGTTTTAATTTATCACAACTCATTGCGAACTTCCTGTTCTCCGCACTTGTATCGTAATGTACTATTATTATGCTTAAGTCTACTTCTAAGTACTATCAGGTCCTTAAGCAACAGCATTTTCCAGCGTTAAAAATAGGGGGCGTACCGCGGGGTTAAGCAATGTCGGCCGTGGTCAACACTTGAATTAGTGACCGCTTTGAGTGGTTACTAACTGAGCGCTCCCATAATTTGGTTGCCGTCTATGATAGAGATACACTAGGGTGAACATATTATTCCCCAATTGGGATGTTGACAACAATAAAAATAAATTACTCTTACATTACCTATACTAATAAATAAATCTCACGAAAATACTCGGAAAATATTACGCTTCTACTTATTTTTGCTATTTCAAAGATTTTTAAATGCATGAAGAACAATAAATGGACGCTATTAGAACATAGAAAGGGCGCGACGTCGCTTGTTGCTATTTCCTTACAAACTTCATACTAACAGAAAGTTTTTGATGTTTCATTAAAAGCTGCTGCTTTGACTACTATCAATCAACATCCCTATTGGACTGTTCCAAATTTAACAAAAATATTCAAATAAGAATGAGGGTATGTACAAACGCAGCAGGAAATTCAGACATTCCCTTTTATTTCTATTTTTTTTTGTTACGCTGTGACGGTGGCAAACAGGCGTACATGCTGCCTGATGCTAAGCAGACACACCGCAGCCTATTGACGATTGCGACTTCAAAACATCCACCACCACCGCCACCATATCAGCCAATGGACGTCCACTGCTGGACATAGGCCTCCCCCAAATTACTTATTTGTTGTGTACTATGTGCTATGTGAAGCTTAATAAAATCATTTAAAACTTAATAATAAACTCGTGACGTAATTTGTCCCGTAAATTATAATCAAAAACAACATTTCCAAAGGTTTCTTTATATTTAGAAATAATATACTTAATACAAAAGTTAGTTACTCAAGTCCCTTTGAAATACTCCCGATTCCCTTAATCGTAACGAAAGGCTATCTATGCGATTAACAAACAGCTTTGACTAAACTCACCACCAATAGCTTGACCCCTTGTTTGCTTTAAACTGTGCGTAACGGGGATCACACCTTATTGGATCTCATGAAGCCAGTTTTCAAGTGTACTTATAAATAGATTTAGGGAAGCGAAGGGACTGGTGAGTTTTTGTTATCAAGATAAGTTACGAAACCACAAAACAAGGAAAAATAAACTTTATGCACATAAGTTAAGATTCAAAATATATTTAAAACGCGGTGATGTAAAAACGATATTTTGTTATTAAAAATTAAGTCTTATTTTTAGGAAAGAAAGCTTAGAAAGAATGAAAGAAAGTTATATTCATTAAAAAGAACGCGTACTTATATAATATAATTCAGGAGCTCACTCAAATACCAACCCTAAAGCTTTCGTAACAAAGTATATTTTTACGATAGGCTTCAATCATTTCGGAAAGGTTATCCCAAGTTAAACAAAATGCAACTTTAAAGCGTCAGTTCAAAGTTGATTACAGCTTGAGCTGCGGTTATTGATTGTAGATATAAGTAACCTAGCGCAGGTCACGACTCCAGTGGATCAAGTTTAGTAGGGCATTCCTCTCGCCGACCAAATTTATTTGAAAAACCAGCCTAAGCGGCTATTAAATCCATATGCACTTACGACCTTTCTCTTTTAAGGCGTTTGTTTTCTACTACGGAACCGAAATAGAATCAAAGGCTTAAGTAACTATGAGTGGACTATGCACTTCTTACCTTTTGTATCGAAGCTTGGTCTAGCCCTAAGGTACAACACAACCTAGAACTGAGTTTTGTATATTGGCGCTTGAGGCGATCTCAGGTTAGAAAGCTGTTTAAAATTAAGTGTAAGCTTGGAGCTTTTTTAGAGCTTTCAATTTGATTGTTTGCGTCGTCTTGGTAGCGGCTTAATAGTCAATAGGCCAACATACTTGGCCTAAACATGTGAGACTCGATAAAACTAAACTATGAAGTTGAAATTTGGTACATATGTAAGTCGTTGTCCCAAAGACGAAGTAACGTAAACAAAATGAGTTTTAAACATGGCCACTTTTGGGCGGTAGTTTATAGTTTCGAAGTTATTTACGAACCCAGGCGAAATTTTTACCATTTTTTTTTGTCGACCTGTTTAGCCTAGTTGGTAGTGACATCTTAAGCTAGAGGTCCCGGGTTCGAATCCCGGTAAGGGCATTTGTTTCTGTGGTGAGCAGAGACATTTGTTCCCGAGACTTGGATGATCTACGTATTTAAGTATATATCTAGAAAAATATATCGCCGTCTAGTACGCATAACACAAGCCTTATTGAGCTTACTATGGGACTAGTTCGGTTTGTGTTAAAAATTGTCCTCTAATATATTTTTTTCGGGATCCTGCCGTTTTGCCAAATTTATTTTAGTAAAATTTCATTACCCAAACAAATTTTGGCAACTGTTACGTTTGGTAATGCAATCTTTGGAATAATTTTAGTTTCATTTGGACAAATTTTTACTTAACATAATATTATCACGGAAAATAACGTTCAGGCATTTGGTCTTTTACCAAATACTTCATTAAAGCAGAAAATCTATAGACAATAAATATTTTGTCAAATGAATTTGTCTGAAACAAGTTAAAAGTTTATTACAAATCGTACAATATCTACATACTTATTACTTGAACTTGTAATATAACAACTATGAATCTAATAGTAATATAGCCACAAAGCCAAGTTCAAGTTTTCACGTAGGCAGTAGGGAACAGGAACTTAGTGGCAAAACCGACTCGGATCGCGGATAGGTTAGAAGCCGAAAGCGGGAGCTTTGCTCCCGCTTTCGTCTTCGAGGTTATTTTTTTATCAAAGAGCGGGAAAGCTTTGCTTGCTTGCTTGCTTAAGAGTTATTGTGTTATACAGGAACTTAGTGGCAAAACCGACTCGGATCGCGGATAGGTTAGAAGACGAAAGCGGGAGCTTTGCTCCCGCTTTCGTCTTCGAGGGTATTTTTTTTATAAAAGAGCGGGAAAACTTTGCTTGCTTGCTTGCATAAAATATGTTTTTCCAACTGAAACATTTGACTACTTGAAATTTGGTTAAAGTACTAGTTGGTAAGCGAGTCATTGTCTAACTGTTCACTTGCCAGACATTAGGTTTGTATTATAATTATTTGTCAAGAGTTTATTTGCCAAATAATAATTTGGCAAATGAAAATTTGCGGAAAATTGTTTGCGAAATGATAATTTGTCAATATTTTTTTGATATAACAATAGAGACCCATTTTTTTCATATTGACATACAATAACTTTAAAAAAATGTATTTAAAATAAATTAACGTTTTACTGTAATTGTAAGTACTTTTACAAGTCATAATCTTACTAGTAAGATCACTGTCAAGAAGAAACAAGTTCAATAGTCGAATATTTTTTGTTCAAATTATACTTAAACTATCACTGATTGTCAATAAGGTTGACTGGTAGAGAATGCCATATGGCAAAGTCCGTCTTTTGTACGATAAGTTTTCTTTTGTGCAATTATGTTATAAACCTTCAAGAAAAGAGCGTACTCCCATCTTAAAGGCCGGAAACGCACTTACAACCCCTCTGATGTTGCGAGTGTCCATGGGCGGCGCTAATCGCTTACCATCAGGCAATTCGTCTACCTACTCGTTTGCCTGATCTGTGCCAAATTACAGCTTTCTATAGTATGTCAAGCGGTCTTTGAAAAAACTGCCTGGTAGGCTGTGACTGACGGATAGACACTAAGTGATGGCAAAGTGTTGGTTTCCGTTTGACCATTTTGGTACGAAATATCTTCATTATTTTAGTTACACTCGTCGACTACATTCAGTAGCAGAATAAGAAGCTTTTGAATACTAGAGCTCTTCAAGCTTTTATGACGTAATCTGAATTCCAAGCTCGTTGCATTGACGGATCGCTCAATGCCGCATTGCGCTGCTGCCAACTGCAGTTCGTATGTTTGTAGAAAATAGAGCTTTGGCTATAACTTATGTTGAGTTTAACTAGGTCGACTTTTAACTAACTGGTAACTGGGCTGGGACTGCCGGGCGTCGTAGTATAATGTTCGCGATCCCATGGCGCCCCCTTTCACGGCAAAGAGGGAAAACGCCGGTGTGGTTTTAGTGGGTAGGCCCCTCCGTTTCGATCAGAAATGGTGCGAGAAAAATAGACTCCCATATAAATCCCGACAGGTTTCCCAGACGGGGCACGTCGATAGCAAAAGAACAGACACTCGTGTCGATTTAAAACACTCCCTTCGGTCGTGTTTCAATTTAGCACCACTCGTTGCGAATTTCCTGTTTTCTGCACTTGTATCGTAATGTACTAGGTATTATACCTAAGTCTACTTCTAAGGACGAGCACTATCAGCTCTGAAAGTATTGGCATCTAATATGGAAGCACCTTATATGTAGTTTTATAAATATTAGTTTTAGTTTCTTACTATTTTCAGTTTTTTCATGTAACCGTTGTCGTTTGTAACTGAAATATAAAGTAGATATCAAAGTGCCAAGACGCAGTTTTATTTAAGACGAGTTGCGCAGGAGACTGGTAGTCTGGCATATGCCGGATTTCTCAACCTCTAAATCACACGGTAAAGAACTACACAAAACCATAACGTCCTAACTACATATAAAACTATTAGACAATTAGACTATATACACTGAGAAGGCTAAAAAGCTTCTGCCATGCTGGTAAAAATCACTTTAAAAATTAAAAATGTATCATAAATCACTGTCAAAGAAAAGTGAAGCTTATTTGTAGCAATCCTAGGTTGGGTTTTGATTGGTGAGTATGTGGAGTTGTGATGTTTAAGTGCGAGCAGGACGGAAGTATATATAAATCAATCGATCGATACTAGATCGACGCGTGCGCCTGTTTGGGATCAAACGCGGCTATTTTGGGGCGGCGTTAAGGGTGGGCGTTCTCTTTTCAATTTTTTTTTATGGTTCATGGCTGTTAAGTATTTAGGTATAATGGTAAGCTAACAAGCGTCTATGGGCACAATTTGTGGACTCAAGTTGGGCAGTGGTTGTATGAGCCTTGAATAAATGCAGTACCTACTCAGCATGATAAAAATGCATACACTTTAGGGCCTTATCTCTAAGCAATAATAATAAAAGCATTTATCATCAGGCAACATAGGCCCACACATACAAAAGGTATAACTTAAAAAGTAGGTAGTATGAACGGCGCAACTTCGCGGTGTCAGGTTGCCGGTTGCAAAAACGCCGAAACTTGACACGCCTCGGCCAGAATTCTTGTTTAGTAAAGGTTGCTAGATATTCTGTTGGTATTCTAAAAAAACCGGCCAATTGCGAGTCGGACTCGCGCACCGTTGTTGGTAAAATATACGTAATAATAAAGACTATTTCAAGTTCATAGGTCAACGAAAAAAAAAAAAATTCTTCGGTACTAATTTTTTTAAAACTAGCTGAAATTTGGTAGCTTTTAATTATTTGTTTTCCAATACTTTTTAAAACAAAAAATATAATATTTATCTGTATAACAAGTTCTATACAACGGTACCCTATTAGATGGAGTAGCCTAAGCATTATTTTTCGCGCCCCCCTTTAGCTGTATGGGAGCCCCTTTAAAAACATTTAAAGATATTTCTTGATAATTTGTATAGCTTTGGGTTACCAAGATGCTAATACTGTGTAAATTTGAGGACTATACCTCCAACCATGTGGCTGTAAAAAATTGTGTGACAGATGACAGACAGACACGCGAGTGACAGCAATAGGGCTCCGTTAGGGCTCTTAGGATACGGAACCCTGCAAATGAATTAAAATTCACATCATAGCGAGATTCCAACATCACAATCCTGACTGTACTTTGTCGTCATCACGAAGCATCATCAGGAGCTTTGTTGAGATTTGTTTTTGCCGCTGTCTCGAACACAATACTGGTGAGCTGAGCTCATAAGCTGCTCCTGATTGAAAGTGACCTCAGCTACAGTGTCTTCTCTAAGCTGTATAAGTTTGTTTAATCAAGGCTTTATAATGCCACATTCGCCTTAACCAGTGTAGTAACCGAGAGCACTTCGTACATACAGAAGGCGGCTGGCAATACGAAAATAGCACAAAAAATATACCGGCCTCCGAGCGGCATTTTCCACAATATTCATAAGATATCGCCATCGTGAGCTCTTCCGTGAATAAATTCGGATATGGTGTAGAGAAATGAGAATACATGCAACATAAGTGGACTCTAGACAGTAATGAAATAAATGAACATTGTTCTACAAGTGTGCACTTTTGCATGTCAAAATCTGAAAAGAAACCTGATGAATAATAACTAACTTGAATAATAAATAAAAGCGTCGTTGCAAAAGAAGACCACTGTCGAGAAGAAAGTCAGTCATTATTTAGCCTAGTTGGTAGTGACACTACCTCCGAAGCTAGAGGTCCCAGGTTCGAATCCCGGCCAGGGAATCGTACCCATAGCACAAGCTTTGCTTAGTTTGGGACTAGGTCGATTTGTGTAAGATTGTCCCCCAAAAAATACGTAATCATCAAATATACCTACTTATTAAAACTTTCATAGAAGCATCATATCCTTCAATCAGTTTACAATACAATACAATACTAATACTCTTTATTGCACACCTCAATTAAAGAGCACAGTACAGTATATATAATTCTAAAACCTAATCGCTGAAGAGCGATCACTTCCAGACAACCTGTGGGTAGCGAGAATCAAATCTAATAATTACGATTCATGTGGTGCTGAGACTGCTCAGATAATTTATCAAACCTAGTAATAAAATAAGTCCATTCATTGTTATGGTGTTGTTGTAGTTAAGTTTATTGTAATTATCATTATTTTTGTCACAAATTGAGTTCAAAACATTTTAAAAGTAAGGCCTTTGT
Organism: Notocelia uddmanniana; assembly: GCA_905163555.1. NCBI lineage: Eukaryota > Metazoa > Arthropoda > Insecta > Lepidoptera > Tortricidae > Notocelia > Notocelia uddmanniana. Next base: position 14,308,493 of record LR991075.1, on the reverse strand, counting down.
GATATTTACCTTAGATTACATAGGTCCATTTCCGTGCATAAGTCATATGCATCTAAATATGCAATACCTTCGTGACCTAAATGTACGAGTAGACGAACTGACTTTCTTTGTTCTCAAAATAACGCAAAGGGGCGTGAGAGCCAATTAAGGAAGAACTCTGCTATTGGGCCTTTTTGACATTTAAAAGTGAAAAATAGAGGTCAAGAAGAATTGGTTTGTTTAAGGATTTTTTGTACTACGAAGGTGGCAAACGTCAACAAGACAACGTAGCCTATATGGGCGCTTCCGAATTGTTATGCTGTAAATTACGAAAGTTTATGATACCTATGAAACTTATGAACATCATTTCATACCTTGATTAAAAAAAAATATTATTGAAATATTATAAGTTATGGAATGAGTGTATGTATGTATGTATGTATATGTCTATACTTATATGTATATTATAAATGTATTTGTAATAACTTCTCTTGTAAAGTTAAATGCCTGCACCTGATGTTTCTGTTTAGCCCAATGGTTGACTGGTAGAGAATGCCTTATGGCATTAAGTCCGCCATTTGTACATATTTCTTGTATTGTGCAATAAAGTACAAATAAATAAATAAATGAGTTGCCTCCTTCCTTGAGACAGTCTCAGTCGGTTGCGTCACTCAAAGGGAAATTGAAAAAGCTGTGGCTATCCGACTAGAAAGTAATACTTTCTCCTTTATAATTTATTTTAAATTTCTTTCCTTTTTCTGTAGAATTACGATAACTATCTCTTCTCCTTTCACCTATAAAAGTTATATTCTCCTGTGATATATGTATGCCTGTATGTTCATTAATTCTCCTGTGCCTTTTGTACATGTTGCTGCATTTGTCTACCTTTATTCATTTTTACTCAAAGGTTAATTGTAGGAGATCCCTTAAAGGGATAAGTTTGCCTTTGTACTTAACATTTCTCTTTTTTTAATCTTATATGGTTGTGTTCTTACTACTATTTTTATATGGAAAAAGTCCGATATGAAGGAGATCAATTTTTCTTTCTTAATTTTTTTTCATACAAATTAATGCAATACGCAATTTATCGGTAACAAGTTAACAACTCATATCATTGACATTTAATTGTATCTATGTAAGAAGTGTCAAAACAAAAGATGCATGATACACTGGTGATCGAGAGGATTTAAAAATTGAGCTATTATTATAGGTACAAATTGTTATGTATTTGTTAATAAATCTGCTTACAACACTTAAAACTATCACTAGTTAAAATATAAGTCCGTATGGCAAACATTGTATACCTCATCATCATCATGTCAGCTGACTCTCGTCTTGAGACACTGGACAGGGTCGTGTGTCGGCACTGCCGTAGTTTCCCGAACGCCGCCCAGCCAAGACGGATTAGACAATCAACCTCTTTCTCGAAGTTGGACTGTATACCTGTATATTTAACTTCTGACGTCGTGATAAGTTGGATAGTGTAGCGGACCCTTAACTGGATACTCTATCAGGCGTAGGCAGATCCGATTACTGCATTTAACATGTTATTACGTGGGTCAATTAAAGACGTCGGCGTATAGAATAGGGTCATAGTTGATCGAGCTCGGGGAAATGAGTCACTGCCTATGCTACTGACATGACGACTATAATATACTATACTATAACGAAGGTTGTTACAAAGACTTATTCCACTTACGTCAACTTCAACTTAGGTCCGATTTTTTTCCGCGCCACCACACCCGGTCCTCAGCTCTCCGCATCCAAACATACCACCACCACCACCATATCAGCCCTAGGACGTCCACTGCTGGACATAGGCCTCCCCCAATTTCATGGGGGGTAAATGCCATAATCGCCACGCTTGGCATGCGGGTTGGCGATCGCAGTATCTACACCGCACTCAAGGAATGCTGCTGCCCATTCCCCGGTGGTCTTGGTCGTAGTTTTAGGACATACCCGGGTCCAAACATACATACATAAAAAAAATTAACAAGCAAACATGCAGACGAACTGAGAACCTCCTTTCTTCTACTGAAGTCGGTAAAAATACATGTCATGTAATAGTACTAGTATGAGATAGTAACAAAGAGATAATTTAATATTTTAATTAATATTGGGGGACAATCTTACACAAATCGACCTAGTCCCAAACTAAGCAAAGCTTGTACTATGGGTACTAGGCGACGATAGACATACTTATATAGATAAATACATAGAGAACATCCAAGACCCAAGAACAAGATCCGTGCTAAATGCACAAATAATGCCCTGGCCGGGATTCGAACCCGGGACCTCTACCTTCGGAGGCAGTGTCACTACCAACTAGGCTAAACAGGTCGTCAAATAGTCAATAATGTTGAGGTACGGGTCAAATCACACAAAAATAGCCTATATAGAGGAGCGTTTTCAACTATTAATGACCCCGAAGCAACATTGCCCTGATAAAACATAAATTCCGAACTCATTGGCACGAGCACAAACATCGGAAAATTGCGTAAACCCGTAAAAACTATCGACAAGTATATTCATAATGTAAAAGAATCTACGGAATATGTATGTATTGTATACTCGAAGATAAAATCCAGTAACTCAATTTCCCTCGAAGACTATATCGCTCAGTCAATAGAACAATGAACTGCGAAACTTCGGAAAATCCGACGAAAGTACTCGTAAGTATTCATATTACCAACTCCCATCATATCCATCTGACGTCCACAGCGTAATATGGATGTACAACCGTCACAAAAGTCCCCCCACCCTTGTATCGAGACAGGGTCGAAACCTACTACTGGGTTGCGGGGTGTACACGCACACAAGTGTATTCGATTTCGGTTCGATAACGTGACCTGTTGCGCGTTCCACGCACACTAACACAAGGGTAACCTTTTATAAGTCATATCATCAAAGCTTCATATAAAAATCAACCCTATTTTAAAAGTAGCAGAGTTCAAATTCTAACGCAGCGATTAAGGGATGTATGCGTGAACGGAGCTGAAGAGTTCCGTACGTAACATTAACGCACACATACGTAAAAAGGGTGGCTCCGCTTAGCACTAATGCGTTGCCCCAACGGCCTACTTAATTAAACGTCATTCTTATGACCTTGGAATTTGTCATTGTGAAGTTTACAACATTTTTATGCGAGTCTAAATGAGATCGAGTTGTAAAATACAAATTAAATTTCCTGTTCTGAATGTTTGACCTAATTAGTCGTTTTAATGTTAATTAACCTTAATATTACGTGACATTTGACATGACTAGGCGTTTGATACTATTTTTATCGAATCTACGTGTATTTCAGCCAAAATCTATGGCAAGTATTTTTACCTAGGGCCACTTTATTTGTGGTTAAGACCATTTTGATGTGTGACTTTCTATGAATTGTGCTTGCTTCTATATCAGATGTGAGTAGGTCACAGATGGCGTTCATTTTTACCTGACTGCGCCAGAAGGAGGGTTATGTTTTTCGAGACTATGTATATACGAGTATGTATGTTACATACATATATATTATGTATGTATGTATAATTGTTTGGCACGCTCCACAGCCTAAACGGCTTGATAGATTTTAGCTTGAGAGGAGTCGTTAGATTCGTATATTTTATTACTGTCAAAGTTACACTGGGTACCTAAATATAAAAAAAAATGCCGGAATTTTTGCGCCAAATTCCAAAATAAACAGAAACGCAGTCGGCTATGTTAGTTTTTTAATTAATTAGTCTTGTTTATATGGTTTTACTTTACCACTTAACTATGTAAGTAATTTACTTTTCTTAAAGCAGTTAGCAACAAGCTCAACATCATTCTATAGAACCCTATTTTTCCACAACTCCCAAGCAATCCATCACTGCCGTCAGAGGAAATGTTTCGCTAAATGCCTTCCTTCCACACTCGAATCAAAAACTTGTTAATATCCTTTTGCCGTTACTTTGGCGCCCAACGAAAATACCCTAAGTCACTATGAAGCTTGGTCAGAGAAAGCCCTTTTAGATTAACACCGATGTTTATGTTATAGGTTTGGGGGCAGTCATGGTGAGTGTTCAATGTCAGCGTTTATGTGTGAATAAATGCATGCTTTAGTATTATATTTACGCACCTTACAAATTGTATTTATTTACATTCACTCCTATCCATCGCTTGTTGAGTATAGGCCTTCTTTACTACACATCAGGGCTCGGAACCGGTTAATCTCAAAATCCTAATATAGCCAAATATTTTTAATTAGTTTATGCTCTTTATGTAGGACTCAATAATGTATTTGTGTTATTACTTCATATTGTTAGATTGCCTGATTAAACATGAAATAGTAGACGAAAGATACGAATACGACGATACGAAAATAGTAAACGATAAGAACTAAAAAAATACCGGTATTTTTGTATGGACAGAATACCGGTTTCCGAGCCCTGCTACACATGCATTGTTAGGATTGTGTCGGTTGAGTGACAACTCTAGTATACAACGTGCCCGTGAGGAACCCGCATATCTTTACCAGCGTATTCATTGGCGTATTCCTGATCATAATTAAAGACTAAAACGTCATGTGCTGGATTCAGGCTAGTTTCAGAGATAATACCATTTTTTCAGAAAACATTTTTTATTCAGCGCAGAACGCGTTTTTGCGGACGATGTTGCTGTTATGTGGATGAGTCTAGACATACTGATTGACAGACTTCAAACTGACATTCTCATGTGTTCGCAAACCAAGTTCTAACAAAAGTTCCCGAACGAATTTAAGTCATGGCTTCACAACATTATGTTCAACAACATTAAAAAAAACCTAAAAAAAAATACTTTATATTACTTTATTGGCCTATTTACTTTTTGTTGTGTAAGGGACGCCCGGCCGGAAACAGGCGAGGCGGGCTGTCGATCTACTTTATTGACCTAAAAATAAATAAAGTCATATTATATTTTTTGCTACTTTTAGCCTCAGCAATGCGTGGTATAGTACATTTTTTACAGCATTACTACAGAGCCCGGGACGGAAGGGGTTGCCGGCCGAAGACATCTATAGATGGCCGAACGAAACGAGGGCGGATAGATCTTAGGCGGGCAACCCCATATTTCCCGCCGAGGTATGTGTAGTGCTTTTCTCAAACATGCAATGAAATAAACAACAAAAAAATCAAAGTTTTATTTTTAATACGCATAGTGGCAGAATGTTATGATGCCTGTGCCACAATTTATGTGGAATGGAAATTAAAAAAGAAGACTTTGCCTGTCTAGGCCTGCAAGATTTGTATGAAATTCCATTAACGACCTCTTGTCCTATAGGTGCACCTGAAACGTCATGCTTCGCAGCCTATTATAAGGAACTCAACATATTTCATTGCATGTTTGAGAAAAAAAAATCGGGTTCCTAGCGAGGACCCAGTACAAGTTACAAGATACAAGTTATTAATAAAGACTGAGTGCATTTCGAAAAATCCTGATACCTGCTTACGCCAATCTACTCTTTACCAAGTAGTGACACATTTGAAACGTTTAATGACCTCAAAGAGGCAAATGAATTACGTCCCGTCTATACTAATTCAAAAAGCCTTTATTTGACAATGATATTAACAACGTTTGACATTAATGTTTCACTGTATTTAATTTCGTCGGCCTGTTTAGCCTAGTTGGTAGTGCCACTGCCTCCGAAGCTAGAGGTCCCGGGTTCGAATCCCGGTAAGGGCATTTGTTTCTGTGGTGAGCAGAGACATTTGTTCCTGAGACTTGGATGTTTTCTATGTATTTAATTTAAGTATATATCTATTAAATATATCGTCGTCTAGTACCCATAACACAAGCCTTATTGAGCTTACTATGGGACTAGTTCGATTTGTGTAAAAATTGTCCCCTAGTATTTATTTCTTTATTTATTATGATACTTCGGAATTCGGATTGTCTTGCTTTCCAGCATAGGCCTCCTCTAGAGTTCTCCATAGTTTTTCAATATAATAACGTTATAAGATTTAGAAAATCTTATTCTTTTAAGTTTCTATTAAGGCTCCGAGAAAAAACTGTTCAGGGATACTATTTAATTCTTCTTTCATATTAGTAAAATTTCTGAGAATATAAAAATGTAAGATGCGTTACCGTTAAATTATTCTTCTACGATGAATTGTAAGAGAATCTCCGTTTTTTTTAAACGCTCGGTTCTAAAGTCACGCTTTACAGAACTTTTATTAATTAAGGCTCAGAACTCATTGATTTACATTTTTAAGGCTAATTTTAATTTGGTTATCATCTGTTATATTTAAAGAGAAGACTATGACTAATAATTTTCAGAAAAAAAAAACCGACTTCAACCGAGTTATTGACGACCTGTTTAGCCTAGTTGGTAGTGACTCTGCCTCCGAAGCTAGAGGTCCCGGGTTCGAATCCCGGCCAGGGCAATTATTTGTGCATTTTTCACGGATATTTGTTCTTGGGTCTTGGGTGTTTTCTATGTATTTAAGTATGTATTTATCTATATTAGTATGTATATCGTCGTCTAGTACCCATAGTACAAGCTTTGCTTAGTTTGGGACTAGGTCGATTTGTGTAAGATTGTCCCCCAATATTATTTATTTATTTATTCGTCCATTTATCGTGCACATACTTAATGCAAATTTAAGACTTATATGGTTTTCTCATGGATGTCATTATCAGAACTGGACCAAAATAATATGTGACCACACGGGAAGCACCAGCTTTCAAATAAAAAAAGAAACATCTAAATCTGTACACCCAGTCGAAAGTTGTGAGGTAACAAACATAAAAAATGCTCCTTTTTTGAAGTTGGTTAAAAATACGCCGTAAAACGCTGCACTTGCACCCCAATTGACTGGAGTAACAAAGACCCTCGATCAATCAGATTTAGGGACCCTTTCTAGTCATCACTAGTTCCGTTTGATTTCAATTGATTAATCTACAGCAAAGTACGAAAATGATGGAGCTTTTCCAAATAGGTATTCAGGCTGATTCAAGTCACGTAATTAAGGATGACTAAATATGTAATGTATTCTGGCGTACGCAACGAACGTCTCCAATGTCATCATCAATATCTGTACTATAAATGACCGTTAAATCTAGCTACACAATCAACTAGGAGTAATTTCTTTTTGCGGCCAAATAATTAAAAAAAAAATGTGTTTGTTGTAAATAGTTTCTTATTTAAAATCAAGTCATGGCCACCCTATAATTTTTGACACATACAGTATGAGGGATGACATAACGTCGTGCGGTGTAGGGCGACCAAATTGTGTAAAATTATGTTTATTATCAAGTATTTTAAAAACTCGATTGAAATTCAAGCTTTCATATATTAAGTGTATATTCAAATTTTACATTACATCTTGGCTTTTTTGATGAAGTCTCTTGATTCTTGAATAACACTTTATTAGTGAGATAGTTTTAACAGATTTCCTCACGATGTTTTCCTCCACCGCAAAAGGCTGTTGTTAAATATCAAATGATATTTCGTATAATATGTAAGTTTTTTTTTTTTTTTTTTTAAACCCCGTGGTTCGAACCCGCGACCTCCAAATGAAAGTCACGAGACTCACCGCTCGGCTCAGAGCTTCATTTGAAATTATAATCGCCGTAATATTAACAATTTAAATTTGTACTGGGTACGAAGTTTGAGGTAATCCAACATAGTTTGTGAACTTTGAGGTAGATTTGAGTTAGAAATGAGGAATTATGAGACTTGTTGGTCCCGGTCGGGTAACGTATAGTTTAGCATTTGGAAGTGAATCAAATCCATTAATTTTGAATGTGTTAATCTTTCCTATAAATAATTAACTAAGGTAAATGTCCTGAAGTATGACACCAATGCCGTAAATAAAATAGAATGTATTCATCATGATCATCCTAGCTTATCCCAGTACAGATGCATCCTGAAGGATGCCTGGGGTCCGCGATAACGCCTTTTCTTGGAATTAATCATCATTATCATTTCAGCCGAACAACCTCCACTGCTGGACATAGTCCTCCCCCAAAGACTTCCACAACGACCGGTCCTGCGCCACCCGCATCCAGCGGACACCCGCGACCCTTACCAGTTCACCAGTCCACCGTGTGGGCGTAGGCACTAGTTTTTACGGAAGCGACTGCCATCTGACCTTCCAACCCAAGGGGGAAACTAAGTAGATATTGGGCGCTCAATGCGAGGTTAAGCAACGTCAGCCGGGGATGGGTGACCGCTTTAAGTGGTTACTAACTTGAGCGCTCCCGTGTTTTGGAAGGCACGTTAAGCCGTTGATCCCGGCTGCTGTCTATGACATGTTAGAGTAGAGGTTTTCGGGCGACTTGAGAACTTCTACTCGTAACAGTCAAGTTCCATTCACTTCCTCCTCCTTCTCAAGCGGTCCCTCATTACTGAGGATCCTGACTCTGCCGACGTAGTTTAGCCAGTATTCTTCTCCAGGAGTTTCGTTCGGCAGCCTGTTGGGCTGCATTCACCGGCATTTTAAGATGCTCCGACACCTGGTTGAGCCATCGTTTGGGACTTCGGCCTCTTGATCTTTTTGTTTTCTACTGTACCGGTAACCAGCAGTTTCTCCAGATTCTCGGGAGTCCTGCGAGCAATGTGCCAAAATACTGGAGAATACGGTGAAGGCAGACAGAAGACAGACGTTGTTTCTTGTCGAGGCCGATATCTTTAAGGACGGATGCGTTCGTGCGAAATGCAGCCAATGCAATTCAATGTTCGTGCGTGCAGTCCATGGTATTGGGCCCATTCACTTAACGAGCTTAATTTCAATAATATCTAGTTCCCTCCTTTGGTTGGAAGTTGGACGGTTCTTTAGAGGTAGGGCACAGCGAAACGTCATCTCGCTATATTTGAAGCAGCCCAACTAGGGAAGTACCTCCACCTTACAGAAGACCGCATCCATAATAACTAACTAAACTACCTAACTAACCACCACCACCACCATATCAGCCCTAGGACGTCCACTGCTGGACATAGGCCTAACTAACTAACTAACTAGTATATTGGCTCAGTGATCCAAAACGGGTCTTGGCCTCCGAAACGAGAGCACGCCACTTATCCCGATCCTGCACCACTGCTTGCCAATCTTTGACCTGCAGATGACGCAGATCCGCCTCCACTGTGTCTTCCCAGCGATACCTGGGTCGCCCGACTGGGCGGCGACCAGTCGGTCGACTCAGGTATGCTCTCTTGACGGCGCGATCCTCTCCCATTCTCTGTAGGTGGCCGAACCAGCGAAGTCTGTGGGACTTTATTTCGCCTATGATGTTGGGTTCAGCCACCAACTCTTCAAGCTTCAATAACGCCACTACTTATTCGTTCAGTGTTTGGTTTTGTGTTCTTGATGGTGAGTAAGGTAGCCAGAGCTCCCGAGAATGCGCTGTCTTGCGAGTGACGGACCTGCATATGTATCTAGCTGTCAACACAATGAATCCTCAAGTTAATAAAGGGTCAGCAACGCGCTAGTGATCAGATCAGCTCGGTGGTGACATAATATAGTTTTACATAAGTAAGCCAAATTTCTGTTCGACAGGTTGAGGATAAATGGTCAAAAATTCTGTTGCAAGATTTATCCCACACATTCATACATACATACAGACTAACTGACAGGACAAGCTAAATAAAAGCTTGTAAAAACTAGGGCGTTCTCAACTCCCTAAAGGTATGAACTCAATGTCCAACTTTATCCGTAATAAGATCAGCCGCAAAACTGCAAAAAAAAAAAACTAAATTGCGTCCATTCAACGTCAAGTAGCATGACAAGATGTCAGGAGCGGGGCGGGGATATGGGGGTCACGGTGGGTGGGAGGGAGACGGTCCGGGGTCATCACTCGTGAGGCAAGGACGGGCGTACTTGACCTGGGGGTTGGCTGGTGTTGGCGAAAATCGAAAACGTGGTTTGAAATGTCGAAAGCGATGGAAATTTCTTCGATGTCACATTTTTTACACGTCTTATTTTAATCCATTTTACGAATACGCATCTCTCACATTTGGAACCATTGACAATGTTAATTCAAGTAAGGAGTCACCAAATCAGACGAAGATAAAATTCTTATTGGGTATCTGCGTCTGGTAATTATAATTATGGTAATCCATATATTGAAACTGGTTGATAAGATAACAAATCGTACTGCCATTTTTTAATACGAGTATTAATATTCTTTTTTTACTTTATTAAAAATGGGATTGCTCTTGGCCAGCATCTAGCCGGGGGGCAAAGATGAGGCCGACGATGAAGCGAGCTCACTCAGAAGATGCCAGATATTCTTACAGTTCATAAAACTAAGCTGATTATGTAACTGTATTTTTTAAAAATCAGCCAGCTCTCGAGATCCTTATATTATTTCAAAAAATAAAATTGATTTACTTAGTTGGTGTAAGTGATTGTGGATTGCGTACCAAGCTCGCCGCTAGGGCCTTGCTAAAGAAATATGCGTTAAATACAGCATATTCCTTTTTTTACCATCTATCAAACATTGTTTTTCATTATTATGCAAAGTCATCTAGCTAGACCTAGACGGATTTCTGCAAAGCTATCCTCATCATCGTCGTAAGCCATCTTCAACCATTTGTTGTAGGCGTCCTTGAGTCTTTTCCACTCGCTTCTATTTGGGATTTCAGTATCTAAATCTTATCCGCTATTCTATTCGTTTCGGATGTCGTCTTTCCACTTCATCTAGGGGCAATATTACCTACGCTTTATAATAGTTTACAGCTTTTTATAAAAAATATCGACTTGGAATAGTTGGAATATTTCGATAATTCCTGTCGACAGCGCCCGATAACCCCCAATTTGATTGACATCGCCATGGTGTCGTTTTACACAGGATGTGTAAGGGGGACAGGGTTATTCGCCGCCTGCTTGGTTAAAGAGGGACAGTCGACATTCGTTGCACTTCAGTGACACTGCGGTTTTTGGCGTAGTTTGACCGATTTCGAAAATGTCGTACAGGGGTTAGATGACGCATTTTTTTCACGATGCCAATCGAACCAGTTTTTAGAGAGTCAAATGTTTGTATAACTACAATCAGAGCAATAAGGGCTTAGTGTATAAATTTTTAAAGGGTCGGCAACGCGCATGTAACACCCCTGGAGTTGCAGGCGTCCATAGGCAGCGGTGACCGCTTACCATCAGGCGGGCCGTACACTTGTTTACCTACGTCGTGGTATAAAAAAAACTTAAGATCAAAATATCTCCGATTTTTTTAATCTTTCGACACAAGGATTTATAGGTAAGGCAGCTGTGTGGTCAATATATTATTATTGTACCTACCTACCTAAGTACGTTGTAAGTTGTTGTTCTAGTTTAGTTGAGCGCATCGCCAACAAACTGTATTGCAGTTTGGCGAAACTTAATAAAAAATAAATAAAAAAACCGGCCAAGAGCGTGTCGGGCCACGCTCAGTGTAGGGTTCCGTAGTTTTCCGTCCGTCACATTAAGTTGACATATTAAGTACAGAAACACAAAACCTTTGAAAGCACGTCATTTCATTGTGATTTTGTAGAAATGACAGGTACAATAAACACCTGTTTATACGGTTAAATTACAAACTTAGATCAGAAATTATTTTTGTAATTTTTTCAAAAACTATTCAGCCAATCAAGTTCAAAATAATTTTCCTACAAAGTTTTTATAAAGTTCTACTTTTGAGATTTTTTTCATATTTTTAAAACTTATGGTTCAAAAGTTAGAGGGGGGGGGGACACATTTTTTTTTACTTCTGGAGCGATTATTTCCGAAAATATTAACATTATCAAAAAATGATTTTAGTAAACCCCTATTTATTTTTAAATACCTATCTAACAATATATCACACGTTAGGGTTAAAATAAAAAAAAAAACACTCCCCACTTTACGTATAGGGGAGGTACCCTAATAAAATATTTTTTTCCACTTTTTATTTTACCACTTTGTCGGCGTAATTGATATACATATTAGTACCAAATTTCAGCTTTCTAGTGCTAACAGTCACTGAGATTATCCGCGGACGGACGGACGGACAGACATGGCGAAACTATAAGGGTTCCTAGTTGACTACGGAACCCTAAAAAAGGTAAAAAACCATGTGCAACACAAACTAAACAAACGCTTAATCGAACACGCTACAACAGGTCATCTTCTTGAGTTTTTTACCTATACTGCAGATGCTTTAAGGAAGCGTCCTTTTAAATATTTGCTCTTGTTACAAGGTCCACCTTGTATAAAAGTGCATACTCGTATTGGCTATGTGCACGTCTGAAACGTCGAACGTCAAAGGTCCCGATACAATGTCAAAACTTAGTGATGTCAAATAATGACAAATGAATATTTTATTTACTTTAGTAAACGAGAAAGACCCCGTATTGGAAATTTTACTGAAATAAATATGAGAATAAATAAATACATACAAACGAAACGAATCGTAAGAAACCGTTAAGAAAACAATAGAAAACGTGAAAGTAAATTTGACAGTGGTCCCCGGTAAGTACACATTTCTGCCATGGTGTGCGCTACGATCGCCTAGCTTACCCCCACCACCTACTTCGCACATAGCCAATAAAACATGACTAACATGTTGGAATAAATCTTATAAATCAAAATTAAAATCAGAATCAAATATTTATTCTGCAAATAGGCCACAAGGGCACTTTTACATGTCAAAGCGTGAATTTATACAATTAAAAAAAACTGTCATTCTTTTACTTAATAATAATGATTAAAAAATATACTGATTAACAATTGAATGAAAATAAATTTACAAATATTGAGGACGTATTGAATACGATCTGTCCGAATAAACAAAAAGTATATACAATTAATTTAATATCTCAGAGATGTATATGGTCCCTGAGCGCTAAAATTAAAATAAGTAAACTTAATATTGTTAGAGATGTATAAGGTCTCTAAGCGTCAATAATAATAAAACTAATCCAGAACAGGATTATGTCTCTCGTCAATCTACACACAATAAAATAACACTTCGATGCCTTTTATATATTCGATGCCTAGGAAGAGTCACAGGATGCATTAGGTATTTTTTGTGATTTGTCCAAGGCCTTCGACTGCGTGTGTCATGAAACATTAATCAGGAAACTGCACTAATATGGAGTTAGAGAATCGGCACTGAATTTGCTAAAGTCTTATCTATATGGTAGAATACAAAGGGTCGACGTGAATGGATAGCGATCACCGGGGTCAGTGGTCTCGATGGACCTTTCCTATTCCTTATCTACATAAATGACTTGCCATACCTCGTAAAGACCCACCATGATATAGTATTGTTTGCAGACGATACCTCTCTTATATTCAAAGTCAAACGACAGCAACAAGCTAATAATGATATAAACAATGCTATTTCTAAAGTTGTTAATTGGTTCAATGTCAACAATTTATTGTTAAATGAGAAAAAGACCAAATATATCAAGTTTGTCACAACTAACGTTAAGCACAATCAAACAAGTGTCATTGTGAAAGATGAGGAATTGAAACTAGTGGATAGTACAGTTTTTCTTGGTTTAACATTAGATTCCAAACTCCAATGGGGTCCCCATATTGCTAATCTCTCGAATAGACTGAGTTCTGCAGCTTTTGCAGTGAGCAAGATCCGCCAACTGACAGACGTGAAGACAGCTCGATTAGTATATTTTAGTTACTTCCACAGTATTATGTCGTATGGTATTTTACTATAGAATAGAATAGAATAATATTTATTTTGTGGTCTGTTAATTGAATTAAATTGAATTTATTTATTTCAGACAAGAGTCCATAATAATAATTAATAATAGCTACATAAATTAAATTTCTATTCGAGCAATATATAAAATGAACCATAGAGACTCACTTAGAGATAAGTTCAAGAACATTAATGTAATGACATTGCATTGTCAATACATCTATGATAATATTGTGTATGTACATAAAAACATTGTAAATTTCAGGAAGAACTGTGACATACATAATATTAATACTCGAAATAAACACAAGCTCGCGGTGCCCACCACTCGCCTCCAAAAAATTAGAAAATCATTCATGGGTAATGGTGTGAAGTTTTATAATAAGCTTCCAAGAAACCTAACTGGATTATCTACAAATAAATTCAAAAATTATGTAAAGCGTAAACTTATATCGAAAGCATATTATAGCACACACGACTACATGAATGATAAAACACCGTGGGATTAATTAATTGTGACTGAAATATTAATGAATTAATCATTATGGCATTAGATATTAATATTATCTTATTATTTTCTTTTGACATATTGATTTTATTCTAGAAACTGTCTAGATTTATATTTTTTATTCATTTTATTATTATTATTATTATTTATGTTTTGACGATCCTATTGTGAATTTTACTACATAATTATTTTGAAAGAAAGAAAAGAAAGAAAATAATTTATTGCAAGCCAAAATTACACCACATCAAAACTTTAACAGAAAATCTTTAATCTTAAATCTACTTAAATAGAACTAAAGCTGTAACAAGAATACAAAAGAAAAAACACTACCAGATAGTGGTGGTGCTATAGAGGCCGCAAGTGGACACCACTCAGCATAATGCTCTGGCATCAAGCAATGCCACAGCGCTGGGCTTCCGTGGAGCTAAATGTTACGAACGTCGGACTACATAAATACATAATACAAAATAGATCTGACTTATTTTAAGTTATCTTCATGTCCGTGAATAAAACATACAAAACATAAAACAATTATAAATAATAGTTTTGGTGAGGAGTGGCTAACGGATTCTAAGAGATGATATATATGATAAGATGACAGTGTATATAGGTACATACATAATGTTAACCTTTAGGCTAGTTATTATATAGGCTAGTTAGGTACCTACTATAATTTAATCGCGGTGTTGCGTTTTTGTAATAAATACCGGCATTTTGACATGTCTACAACAATACAATATTTATTGTAAAGAATAATAATAGCATCAACAAATTGCTCTAAATAGTTAATTAATATATATGTTAATACATGTTATAACTGACGATTCGAAAGTGCTTGTTGCTAGGCCTATTTGAATAAAAAATATTTGGAATTTGAATTTGAATTTACTATGTATGCCCTTGCAAGCATGGACAGACCGGACTCCAGAAACTATAAAAATATGTATTAATTTTTATTTCAAAATTAAGCTCGTGCAAATCTGGATGAAGCTCAAAACTAACAAAGCGGGCGCGGGCAGTGCGGGGCGGAAGCGGTTTTACCTTTTTGATCTTTCGGAAACTCTCGAGGCTTTCGAATTCCGCTTCATATGTCACACACGGTGTACACGCCGCCTCCGCTCTACCGCGCTACCGAAGACCGCGCGGTTTTTTGGTTTACGTGCCCCGCGTTCGTTTTACCACAAAACCGTCTCCACCCCGCAACGACGCTGCGCCGCACTCTATGCGTTTCAAGCTTAAAGGATGGAAGAATATTACATACTTCAGCGTGAACATTAGCTTACGAAAGAGCTGTCGTTAGACATCGATAAGGTTTATCAAAAAATATTACTTTTGACGCAGATCTTTGGGCCCTTGCGACTTGAATTTTAACCATTTTAACTATCTAGTTCACGCAAGGGCCTAGCGAGGGTTCTTGTCACGCTCACAGTAATTAGAAGCGATCCAGACACGAAGCGATTCGCGTAGGGTGTCCATGTTTTAAAAGAAAATTGGGACAGTCCTGAACGTCCCACCACAACACCATACTCGTATCAGCCGAAGGATGTCCACTGCTTCACATAGGCTTTCCCCAATTAAATGGGGGGGGGGGGGGGGGGGGTGCCATAATCGCCACGCTTGGCATGCGGATTAGCGATCGCAGTATCTCCACCGTACTCCAGGGATGCTGCTGCGTGCTGTCCATCCTCCGATAGTCTTGGTCGTACTTTTAGGACATACCCGGGTCCAACATCCGTGAGTCCGCGTCCTGAATGTCACAATAGTGTGATTTCGGTTGCTTTTAATATTGTTTATGTACCTACTCGTCGACTTTAATGTTTGAATAAGACTTCGTTGGCCAAACTATAATCACATATTTTTTTCTTTGGAAATCAAAAGACAACTACTTCAGAACTAATGAAATTCGTTTTATTTTTAAAATAAACTGTTTATTTCAAATTAAAACTTACATTCATTTACAAAAAACAGAGACCTTAATCTTAATATTAAAGATTTTGCGTGGCCTCAGTTAGAGAAAGGTTGAGTTGCTCACGCGTCATCAATGGTAAGTAGGTTTATACTAAATTAATGACAATTGTTATTCTATGTAGAAACTATAAACTACAATTTACAATGCATGCATTTTATAATTTGTTTTATTATTTATAACCTAAATCTGGGTGGGCATCCGCCCCTTCCCTCTCAAATATATGTTTCATGAAAATCTTTATATCAAGCTTTGTATTTGTTTATTGTTTTTACTTTCTAGTTTTTCTGCTATTGTCAAAGGTATATTTAATAGTTGGCAAAGGATGCACTTCCAGACTTTTCTGCCATACTCATTACATTGCTTGGGGACACGGTATAGGGGAAGATTAGAAATATGGCGTAAATTATTCGGCCTACGATTTTTTTCCAGTAACTGTATTTTTTCTGTGTTTTCACATATGATGGCATGCTTTATTTTGTTAAATACACTCATCACTTTGCAGGGATTATACGAGGTTTATGCCATTATTGTTTCTTCCTATTCGAGATTCTGCACAAAATAAATTCCACACAACTGAATTTAATCACATGCGTTATGCTTCACAGTCTTTATTTCTACGCAATTTTGTTTCTTCCTATTCGTGTTTCTGTACAATATGAATTCCACACAACTGAATTTAATCACATGCGTAATGCTTCACAGTTATTATTTCTACGCAATCTTGTTTCTTCCTATTCGTGATTCTGCACAATATGAATTCCACACAACTGAATTTAATCACGTGCGTAATGCTTCACAGTCATTATTTCTACGCAATCTTGTTTCTTCCTATTCGTGATTCTGCACAATATGAATTCCACACAACTGAATTTAATCACGTGCGTTATACTTCACGATTCTGTAATATTTTTTTTAAATCTCATACATAACCGGAAATCGAACCCGGTCGAAATTGGGCGGAGAAAAGAATTTCTTTTTTAAGATTTCAATCGACCCTCTTTTTTATCTCATATAGTTTCTTATTTCTCCTTACTATTTAGATTGGTCACAACCTTGGAGTAGCTAAACTACTCGTCTGATATAAATATATGAGGTATCAAATGATTCTTTATTTGTGGTAGTCGTACAAACGTATATGTCGCGTCTTAACGAGTCCCGTCAATGTTAGATGAAAAAGACGGAAATAATGGGGGTCTGACTCTGATCCACTAATGCCCGTTGACATCAAACTTGGAGACGATTTACAAGCGTGTAGACCACTTCAGGTATATGAAATTAATAGCAGAATCGGTGCGGCTGCTGCTGCCTTCGGGAAGCTTCGTCTCAAGGTGTTCTGTTCACATGACTTAAAGCTCGCGACCATGATCATTTTTACCGCAGGAAAAGCGACTCACGCAGCAGTCTGACTTTTTTTTTAAATTTCAAAACGCGTCTAGGAAGGAACAAGATAGTATAGAAGATACATAGAATAAAAGATAAAGATAGAGATTAAGATAGTATCGTGAAGTATAACGCACGTGATTAAATTCAGTTGTGTGGAATTCATGTTGTGCAGAATCGCGAATAGGAAGAAACAAGATTGCGTAGAAATAATGACTGTGAAGCATTACGCATGTGATTAAATTCAGTTGTGTGGAATTCATATTGTGCAGAATCACGAATAGGAAGAAACAAGATTGCGTAGAAATAATGACTGTGAAGCATTACGCATGTTATTAAATTCAGTTGTGTGGAATTCATATTGTGCAGAATCGCGAATAGGAAGAAACAAAATTGCGTAGAAATAAAGACTGTGAAGCATAACGCATGTGATTAAATTCAGTTGTGTGGATTTTATTTTGTGTAGAATCTCGAATAGGAAGTAACAATAATGGCATAAACCTCGTATAATCCCTTTGCAGTACTGAAATAGTTGACTATAATTATCTTAATATTTATATCTGATTTTCAGAGGAACGATAGTTTTTACTATTCTTATTTGTAAATTGTAGATATTTAGGAGGTGCGTTTTATATGTTTTACCATAGGTCGAAATACCGTATCCTATTATTGAATATGCCATAGACATAAAATATACAATAATCTTAGCGTGTTGTAGGGCAGTTTATATTTAAGTACAGACAGTTTTGAAAGTATTGCTCTTAGCCTATTACACACATGGTTCACATGAGGACCCCATGTTGTTCTATGTACTAATTCGAGTGAATTGCAATTGCAATGTGGGGGCTGTTTGTGCATACATTGGAGTTCGTGGGCTACGATTGCTGGGTAAAATTTAGTTTTTAGATAAGAAGAATGTACATGCATAACCTTAGTTTTCTGGTTGTTAATAGATAGACCAACATCGTGTGCCCACTTACACATCAGATCGAATTCTTGTTGCATAAGGATCTGGGCCACTTCTGGGTCTATGTGTGTCGACACAATGCATGTGTCATCCTCAAACTGGTATAAAGACCAATCACGTGACCAAATTGACCAATCACGTGGCTCCTCTAGGATACAAACCGGGAAGACACTAGGAGGAATATTACGATGTACTATTTATTTTGGGGACGATCTTGTCCCAAACTACTAAGCAAAGCTTGTACAATGGGTAAATAATAGACTATACTATATAGTATTTTTAATACCATGTCGGTGACAAATAAGCGTATGGCCCACCAGGTGTGGCACATGTGCGTTGGCGATCCTTTAAAAATGTTCCCCATATCGTACTCCGTAAAACCACGGCAGGGAGGGAGCTCATTCCACAACAAAACTCCCCTGAAACCGTTCGGTACGCGACCATTTAAGATACTCGTAGATATAATACATAAATAAATTGAAAATATCCAAGACTCAGGAATAAGCTGTCGTGCTCATCATACTTAAATAAACGCCCTGAACGGGATTCAAACCCCGGACCACTGGCTTCGCTATGCCACAAGAATAAGCTATGTTCATCGATAGCAAGAAATCTTGACGACACTTAACTAATGATAGATCAGCCCGGCTAGCACAACTTGGCGCGCGAGCTATCTCACGCGCGAGATAGACAATCCGTCTCTTTCTGTGTGTACCAATTAGAAAGAGGCGGATAGTCTATCTTGCGCGTGAAATAGCTCGCGCGCCAAGTTATGCTAGCCGTCCTGAGAAGAGTTTAAGTGGTTTATTGTGAGTATCGTAAGAGGTGATTCACTATTTGATTAAAGTATTGACTGTCGTTGTCCCATTCAATTTAAGTGGTTATTATGTTTTTTACACGAATGTTTTCAATAGTTAAAGACAAGACGTATGTAGCTTTCGTACTATACGGACGCAATTTGACAGAATATTCTGGATGCTTCACCTTAACACTTTAATTATCATCATCATGTCAGACAAATGACGTCCACTGCTGGACGTAGGCCTCCCCTAAAGACTTCCACAGTGACCGGTCCTGCGTCACCCGCATCCAGCGGACACCCGCGACCCTTACCAAGTCATCAGTCCACCATGTGGGGGGCCTGCCCACGCTACGCTTTCCGGTAAGTGGTTGCCACTCGAGAACCTTTCCGCCCCAACGGCCATTTACATTTTCATTGACAACAATTTCTTAGGGCTACACTCGTAGTCGATAAGACGTTAAAAACCGTATGCAGAAGAAAGCGCCTACGCGACAAGCGCCCGCTCGGGTTTCCATTCACTGAAAGTGAATCTGGCATAAAAAATGCATATTACAAAAATGAAAATATTACAAGCGAGCATTCGTTTGTTATGAGCATTTGCTCACAACACCTGGATGCTCGTATCGAATAAAAGGTCAGCTATACTATCAGTATGGTGGACTTTGTTTGGTGTGTATTGTTTTGGTTTTATTGTTTTGGGACTGGGTTAATCCAATGCACCTGCACCTGCGTACCGCCTGCGGTATGTGAGTTTAAACAACGTCGGCCGTGGTGGTTCATGTGGTTTGGAAGGCACGATAAGCTCGTGGCTGCTATCTTTGGCAGCAGTCGTTAATTCAAGTTAGAGGCATTCGGTCGGCTTGAGAACTTCTAACAGTCAAGTTACCCATTCATTTGACAAGCCTAATCCCAATAAGATCTAGTTACCCTATTGGATTAGAGGGTCAGACGGCAGTCGCTTTCATAAAAACGTCAATTCTGGGCATACGACCCCGGGCATCCCTGAGGAAGCAACTGTACTAGAATAACGCCAGGATGGTGATGATGATGACTATTTTAATAAAGGATAGACGAATGCGTGTTTGGACATGTCATTACAAGGAACGGTCTCAGTGACAAGACAAATCATAGTAACCCTCACTAATCAAGAAACCGAACAATTTTGACGAATATTAATTCGTCAAGAGTTGTTCCGAGTTGTGATTGCGTGTCGGATGGCCCAGCCGGCGTCCGGCTTTTGTTACCGTTCGGAAGTGGTCCAAGTCACAAGATCATACGGTCAAATCCTAATAAACTCATGTCTATATTCCTAAAAGGGGTAGGCAGAGCACACGAAAATTAATTTCAGTGCGTGGCCCCCGCGTAGTGCCGGTTTAGAATAGCACCTCCCCCTTTCTTCCCTTGGGTGTCGTAGGTGTCGACTATGGGAACCAGGTTGAAGTGTATTATGGGCTTGCAACCTGTCACTGCAATATCACGTTTTCTCTATCTATAAACTTACACTAGCAAAAAGTGGCACTTATCGTCATAATCATCAGTCTACTCGTATATCCGCCACACTGCTGGACACAGGCCTCCTCTTTAAGATTAGAGGGAATGGGCAGTTTTCAACAAACCAGCGCCGGGCCGCTTTGCCCAGCACACGCTGAGACTGGGACCCATTGCCCACTATAGTTTCTTAAGTTATTATTATCATTGTACAATTTGTTCTAGTTTTATATCTTTTCTAGTTTTGTTTTTTTTTGTTTTATATCTTTTTTTTTTCTTTTTTCTTGTCATTTGATTATTTTTGTCATTTAAGGTTCTTTTTGGGACAGTTTTCTGATTCTGATTCTGAGTTGTCCCCTCGGTGGAGACTTTTTGGAGCTTTTTTCATGTAAAAATGGTAATAAAATAAAACTATTACGGGCTATTGTGACTTATTGCGGGCTATTGTCGGCCTGTTTAGCCTAGTTGGTAGTGTCATTGCCTCCGAACCTAGAGGTCCCGGGTTCGATTCCCGGTAAGGGCATTTGTTTCTGTGGCGAGCAGAGACATTTGTTCGTGAGACTTGGATGTTTTCTATGTATTTAAGTATATATCTATTAAATATATCGTCGTCTAGTATCCATAACACAAGCCTTATTGAGCTTACTCTGGGACTAGTTCGATTTGTGTAAAAAAAAGTCCCCTAATATTTATTTATTTATTTGATATTTATTTATTGTGACTCTTTTCCTCATAGAAGGTGTAAAGCAGTATGTGCCACACGGTAGCAAAATCAATTGTATGACATTTAATGTTTTTAACAGCGGGTCTGATAGGCGTTGTGAAAAGCAGTATGTATCAAACGATAACAAAATTATTTCCGTCTTGAGCGTAAACACTTGAATCCCTCGCTAAGCTCAGGATTCTTTTTGCTCCCTTGAGACACAATCTACTATTTTTAGTGACATGATACTAGATGTCCGTACATATATTACCATACAATTTGTGGCGGAACAGATGGTGTTTCATGTGTGCGTCGTGTACATTCCTCCCAGTGCCTCAGAAGAAACTTATATGCGGTGGTTCGAGAAAGTGGAGTCGGTGATTGACACTCTTACAGGTGTAGTGCTTGTAGTCGGCGACTTGAACTTGAACCCGGTTTATACGTCCCATAGTGTACTTAACTATTATTGTTATCTCTTATCTGTTTGTGGTTTGAATGAGATGAACGAAGTGACGAATGCACATGGGAGTAAGCTAGATGTCGTGTTGGTGTCGGAGCGCATCACTGGTTCTGTGGTTTCAGAGATGGTGGGCGAGGGATTGGTCCCGAGATCTGATGCATACCATCCTCCTTTGGAGATTTCGGTTCCCGTAGGAAGCTGTGCGCGTCGACCGGCGGCGGAGCGTCTAGATCCCAGTAATGTGGACATCCGTCGGGACTGGAACTTTCCTAAGAGTAATTTTGAGCTTATGTACAAATTAGTCTCCGAAATAAGTTGGCAGGAAGTTCTCAGTGCTGATGATGTCGACATCGCTGTGGACACTTTTTACAAGGTATTATATGGCACTTTCGATCTCTGCGTACCTAAGCGACCAACCAGTTCGAGTAGACGCTATCCTGTGTGGTTTACGGCTGACCTGATCAGTGACATCAAGCGGAAAAGCGATCTGCATCGGGAATGGAAGGCTACACGGAATATAGATGTCTACAAAACTTTTGCTATATTGAGGTCAAAGGTGAAAGAGCGTTTAGCGTCTGCTTACGATAGCTACATTAGGCGAATCCAGAGTACAGTTAAAATCGATCCCCGCGCTTTCTGGCAGCACGTAGGCAGTCTCAAGTCAGATGGTGGTTTTGCCGCCCGAGTGAAATTTAAGGATGAAGAATTTGTCGGTAAGGACGTTGCTAGCGCTTTTGCTAATTATTTCTCCGAAGTTTTTCTACCTGACATTCCGCTTCTTAATCTGAAATTCTTAGAAAATGCCGATCGGAAGCCTTGCGTCAACTGCATTGATATCAAATCAATTACATTACAGGAGGTTGAAACTGGGATAAAACGCCTAAAGGCCAATAGCTCCATTGGACCTGATAACTTGCCGGCGTATATTGTAAAGGGTTGTATGGAGTTCCTAAAGATCCCGATACAATATATTTTTAACCTGGCGCTCGCTCGCGGGTCATATCCTCGAAGTTGGAAGGTGTCCAGAGTGAGACCGATCCCGAAGGCGAGTGACACTTCCGTCGTTGAGAATTATAGACCCATAGCCGTTCTTCCCACCCTTGGCAAGTTGTTTGAGGCCATACTTCACCGGACTCTATCCTCACAGGTTCAGCCCTTTTTGTGTGACGCGCAGCATGGCTTTCGGCCTAGGCGCTCGGTCAACACGAATCTGTTGATGTTAACCGACAACATTGCTGTGCATCTTGATAGAGGTTTTCAGGTCGATGTCCTCTATTTCGATTTCGCGAAGGCTTTCGATCGCGTGGATAACGACGTGCTGCTCAGGAAACTTGACCAAATTGGTTTTTCTCCCAGCTTGCTAACCTTTTTTGCCAGTTATCTGCGCGATCGGCAGCAGTTCGTCCGACATGGATGTTTTGTCTCGACTCCTTACCATACCCGGTCTGGCGTCAGTCAGGGCTCCATCTTAGGGACCTTGTTCTTTGCTATCATGATCAACGATCTCAAATCGGTTCTTCGGGCGGCTCAGTGTCTCTTGTATGCTGACGATTTGAAGTTGGTATATGGAGTAGAGCAAAGAGCCGATTGCGAGACGTTACAAGGGGACATCGACTTGGTGTTTCGGTGGAGTATGGAGAACAAACTTCATTTTAACCCAGCCAAGTGTTGCGTGTGTACGTTTAGCCGCTCTTCTATCCCTATACATGCTGAATATGTGCTAGGGTCAGAGCCGATAAGCACTTGGTTTACAATGCTCTAGTAAGGAGTAAGCTGGAGACTTCGTCGATCGTATGGAACCCCTACGAATCGACGTATGCCTTACTTCTGGAGAAGGTTCAGAAAGCGTTTTTAAGGTACCTTTATAAAAAAGTCTACGGTTTCTACCCGTATCTGTACCCAACAAAGTACCTTCTCGGCTCTCTCGGGTACAACTCTTTGGAGGTCAGGAGGAGTTATCACCTTATGATCACGGCATGTCGAGCCTTGCGTGGTGAGTCGGACTGTCCCGAACTTGTGGAGCGTCTCGTGCGACTGTTTATCCCAGATGTTCCGAGGATACCCCTCAGGCCACGACGACGCGACCTGCTGGCCGTGCCGCCGGCGCGCACCGTGTCGTGCAGGAACTCTCCGCTGCCCCGCGCCCTGCAACTGCTCAATGCGCTCCTGGCATCAACACCTGAGTGCGACTTGTTTGCGTGGCGATGGGCGGCAGTGTGTAGCGAATGCTTGAGATTCTGTGAGGCGATGGATGCTAGGAGCTCAACTGTTCCAATATAATTTATTTGTTACATGCTATTGTGTCAACAAAATTGTTTAGTCTAAGTTTCGTGACGCATTGGTTACACTGTAATGTCATATAAACATTTTTAATAAATAAATAAATAAATAAATGTCACAGGCTCTCGCTTCAGCTTATAGCTTAACTGACAACAAACCAAAAGCAATTGATGCAACCAATTTTAAACCGTATTGCCTTATAATAAGATTCGCCACGCCTCGTTTCGAACATATTCGAACGGGTTATGCCGATTGAGCAATTAAGTATACTTCTATGGGATTTATTGAAATGGAAAATTGATCGAAATTCTGGTCATTAATTTTTGGTTTGGTTGTGTTTGTCTTTGGAAGGAATTGAACGGTTTTGATTTTGTTGCAATTTTTAATAATATACATCGTGTAAGGCAGATACTTTTACTCGTCAAAATATGGATGAGAAACAATATGACACGAATTAATCTTCTATTTATGAGCTGGGCTATTGTGAATTCTGCTCAAATGCAGGTTTTTTTGTCCTTGCCAGTCCGAGGCCAGCTTCTTAACCTTTTGAACACCATTCTTCATGAACGGCGCTGACACTTACACGCCATCTCATTTTCCATAAGAGATACAATTTGAACCTTAGTGTAAAACACAAAGTTAACTTTTACAACGTACGCAACACCCTGTAGTCGTTATTGGCGTCGTAGGTACGACGATATGCAACAACTTTAGGCATTCTTTGTGTTCAAAAGGTTAATGTACTGGTATGACACCACTTCTAACGCATTTTCATAAGTTCCTTTTTCTAAATTCAACCCTTAAGGGGTAGCAGGGGTTGAACCGTTGTATAGCAATTGTTCATTTGGCAAAATATAGACTTGAACCTTTGTGTAAAGTGGTTACTTAGAGAAACGAAATAAATGATATCTTTTATTTTATATATATGTTATTACAAAATATTAAAAGTAAGAAGTTTTAAAGTTAGCACACAAGCTCCTAATATACAGTAGAGTTCATTACTGCATGGATCTCGACCATATTGCTGTAGTATTAGGGTTTAAACAATTTAAACATGTCCATGCACTTTTGAACCCCGCTGTACAGTCAAAAACGTTGATTAGGGCATACTGTTCTTGGAAGCCACAAATAGAGGATAAATGTATAAAAATTAATCGTTTTGTTTATGTTCTTCGAAGACTGACCACACTTGTTAATAAAAAAATAGCTCTTACTGCTTATCACGGTTATGTAGCATCAGTCCTTAGGTATGGGATACTGCTATGGGGAGCTCATGTGAGGTAAATAGAGTTTTCATAAGTCAGAAGAAGTGTGTCAGGGCCATATGTAATGCACCACCAAGATCATCATGCAAAGATCTTTTCAAGAGTCTACAACTTCTAACACTAAATAAATAAATAAATAAATATTGGGGGACAATCTTACACAAATCGACCTAGTCCCAAACTAAGCAAAGCTTGTACTATGGGTACTAGGCGACGATATACATACTTATATAGATAAATATATACTTAAATACATAGAATACACTGCCTTCGTTATATGTATATTCGAAGCTTGCAAATTTGTGAGATTACATCCGGAACTGTTTCTAAAATTAAGTAAAGTATGTAACTTCAACACGCGATATCCCCATAGACTTATATTACCGACTAAGTATAATACTAAATTATGTAATAGGAATTGTTATCATATGGCCATAAAAATATATAATAAGTTGCCAAATGAACTGAAAGACTTGACGTACACTAAATTTGTAGCTAATCTACATAAATGGCTGCTCATGAAGGCGTTTTATTCTGTCCAAGAATTTTTGACTGCTATGTAATTTGATACTTTATGACATTTAATTTTATTACTATTATTAATTTTGTTTGTTTCTGTATTTATTATAATTTAATAATGTTTTATGACTAGGCCACATAATAAGTAATACTAGGCTTGAATATTAATGTAAAATGTGGCATATTAGTATCGGGTAATTATATTTTTATTTTGAAAACATTAAGAAAACATGTTTAATCAATATAAAAAAATTCAATCAGTTCCTGGTAAAAAAAATTCGCGTGCAGAGTTTATTGGCGAAATATGCTGATCTAATAATAACTAATTGTAAAATCTTCGTTTAACCATATTTCAAGCAAATAAATGTCTTTGTCTTTATTTTTTAATTAATTCCCTGAAAGGGTTAAGCATGGGTTGAAATTACATTTTATTAAGAATAAACTGTGGCTAGAAACATGACATTAAGATAGCAGGTTTATTTTATAATATAAAGGTAAAATAAAAAATATATATTTCAAAACTCACCCCCTAAATGGGTGAAGTAGGGGTTGTATTGGTGTAGAGAAAACGTTCATTTTGACTCGTTAGAAATTTAAAAGTTCGTATATACTCGTACCTATGTACTTTATTTATTAACAAGATAATTGTTACATTCTGCAGAAAGGCCAGGTCAGGAGTACCCTAAATCGGCGCGCATGCATGAAGAAATTTATGAAGCGAAAGTTGTTGTCAGGATCGTAGCAAGTGGAAATCCGTGATCTCTGCCTACCCCTCTGGGAAACAGGCGTGATTATATGTATGTATGTATAATTGATATAGCGTTTTCATCAAAATACATCCCCAAGGGAGTTGAAAATGGGTTGAAAGGCCACATGGAAAACATGAGATTTTCAAGGTACTTATGAGTATCGGAACTTTGCTCGCAGTTCACTATTTTCTAGATTTTTACTGGATTCAAATTCAATCAGGGCTTGTAACCGGTTAATTTCTCCGTACAAAAAACCGGTTAGGAATTTCGTTCTTTCGTTTACTATTTCATGTTTAATCAGGCAATCTAAAAATACACAGTCATAACCTAAATACATTACACAGACCTAGATAAAGAGCATAAACTAATTCAAATTATTTGGCTATTTCGGGGTTTTTGAGATTAACCGGTTACAACCCCTGAATTCAATAACTCTTTTGTATGCGGCCTCTGGTCTGCAAACTACTTGGAACAGGCTCCGCTCCTGTCAATGTTATGTCTTGTCAAATACATGGATTCATCCTAAACAGTCGTTTCTCTGGTGTCTGGTTTCCGAAAATCCCGGTTCTAACAATAGCTACTAAATAACTTGCATACGACTCACTGGTTTTTAGGGGTTTTTAGAAATGATAGTATCTTTGATAGAAAAAAAATTGGTTGTTTGTAAAGTAGGTTTACGATCGAGATGTTTACGTGATAACGTCTTACTTCACTTGCACTTCACTTATACCTGCGATCGCGCTCGTGAGGTTTTGGTGTGACACAAGTTTCTGAACATGTCACCCGACTAAAACGATTTTAAAGACGTTATCACGTCAAAAACTTATACCGTAGGTGGTTCAAAACTGAATAGAACCAAAAATAATCGTTTTTGTTTCAAAGTAAACGAATACTCCACTATTACACTAGTATCACGCGACAATTCCACATTTAATTACTATCTGCCCTTTTGTTAAACGAATTACATTGGCACCAACTTAACTTTGCAATCCAAAACGGCGGCCGTGTCTCTTACCCTAAACAAATTTGAGAAAGACGACCCGTAAATTCGTTTGACCGCACGCAAATAACAAGTTGGCAGCTTAATTGTGTCACAAAGTTAGTTATGTTGTCGAATTAGGAGCAGTTGTCACAGTCCCTTTAAGTTTTCTATGATAAAAGGATAGCTTTTGATGCTTCCGCCCGCAAACGTAACATGGTATTCGTGTGTAAGTCATAGGCTATTTGTCTAACAGCAGGAGAGTCACGCCATTTTGTTACTTTCAATTTCTTCGGCTATTGTGGTTAAATTAACTTATTGTTTCGAAATTTCCTGTCCGCTAGGTGAAAAGAAAGTGTGACGGCCACGGTTTCCCTTTGAAATTGGAGTCTAGTATGATTTATGTCGCTGGAATGCTGTAATTTTATTCGTAAAACACAAATTCATTAGCGATATAATCGACCTAAATTGGATGGATTAAGAAGTAAAGAGCCACGACTCCCGGAGATCCTAATGCTGCTTTGTTATTGTACCGTCATACGGTATTGCGTCGTCATTGGAATATTCAAGCGAATGCTCCTCTTCCAGCCAGCTATGTACTTCTTTCTTTGAGCTGTGAAGTAGGTGCGAGCTAAAAATCAGCGCTGTACAGCCGACCAGGATCGCAGCAAACGCTGAGCCCGAACCTATTGATTGTCGCACCGATTTTGTTTTAATTTAATTACTTTGTGTTTCTTCTCTGTGTATTCATCATCCTCCTAGCGTTATTTCCAGTTGCATCCTGAAGGATGCCTGGGGTCCGCTACCTAATCCCAAGAATTGGCGTAGGCACTAGTTTTTACGGAAGCGACTGCCATCTGACCTTCCAACCCGAGGGGGAAACTAGACCATATTGGGATTAGGCTTGTCAAGTGAGTGGGCAACTTGACTGTTAGAGGTTCTCAAGCCGCCCGGAGGCCTCTAACTTGGCTTAATGATGGCTTGGCTTCTCTGTGTATTCGTAGTTTTGATCCACAAATCTTTTTTTTAATGATAATTTTGATTCCATTCGATCCTCTCCAAACTGGCTACTAACTGTATCAAATTTTAAGTTCGTTTATTCCTGTTTTGTTATCTTTATTATGTTTACGCAAATTTCTGCACCATCTACTACTCAGTTGTCCATTTAATTTCTCTATTACCTAAAGGTTGTCTGGAACAGATCGCTTCTTGGTCAGAAGAAAAAGGTAAAACAACAGGCACCATTATCTGTCTCTCCGTATCTTTGTTTATTCTTTTGTATATTTGAATTGTGAAATAAAGAGGAAAATGCGTTGTAAAATGGAACACGTATGGGTTACTTGGCCGTATACCGCTGGATTGACGAGGCCGTAAACACGTAAAGGACCTGGCCAACCTCGGAGCCTGGGATAAGGTGGCGCAGAATATACAAGAGTGGCGTTCTCTAGTGTCGGAGTCCAAGATCCTCTTCGGGTCATCGAGCCCGCCTAGTAAGTAGTAGATAAATAAGTATGGGTTACTTGAGACACACATTATGACCAGTCCTTGTTTCAAGGACTTTCTAAATTTGACCCATTTGAGTGTTTTCTTAGTACCTAGTCAAAGCAGTTTTTATATCATTTTACAGTTGCGATAGTTAGACCGTTAATAGTACATTACGATACAAGTGCAGAGAACTGGAAATTCGCAACGAGTGGTGACAAATTAAAACACGACCGAAGGGAGTGTTTTTAAATCGACACAAGTTGCGAATTGCCTGTTCGCACGTGTATCGTACAACGTTTTACAGTACATATGGCTCTTTAAAGCTTCGACATATGCACGTAATCTGCTGATTACCGCACTCGTGCG
The DNA here is from genome assembly GCA_905163555.1 of Notocelia uddmanniana. Lineage (NCBI taxonomy): Eukaryota > Metazoa > Arthropoda > Insecta > Lepidoptera > Tortricidae > Notocelia > Notocelia uddmanniana. The sequence goes on along the minus strand of LR991075.1, from coordinate 14,278,977 downwards.
GTAAAGTAGCACCATATGGACTGTAATAGCTATTTACGATAAAAGGGGTGTTAAATAAAGAAAGGTCGATATCGCTGATGTTTGAGGCCCGAGTCGCAGGCGAGGGTCATAAATATGCGAGAGAGGGCTTTCTGTTTTACGACCCGTGTTTTGTATACAATTTTACGTCACCATTTGGCCAAAAAGTGGGTTTTTCCGAACGCGCAGCGTAAAATGACTTTTACACCACACAAGGTGTGGTGTAAAAGTCATTTTACGATGTTTTAAAGAAGTAAAAAAAGTTCGAGGCGTAGTAACTTCAAAGTCAGGTAGAACGCTCAAACTGAAAAACAATAGGTTTTTTTATCTTTTACGTAACGTGTTCAATTACCTAAATTTTGATACCTCTTGCGATAATTTAGGTCTAAAAAATGTTTCATACATTTTTTTTACTCTGGATGGGTTTGCGCTTGACCACATATCACCTGATAGTAAGCGATTTTGTGGTCTATAGTAGTCGGCGGTTAATTGAATTGAATTGAATTTATTTATTTCAGACAAGAGTCCATAATAATAATTAATAATAGCTACATAAATTAAATTAAATAATACATTAAAAAATACATTATGAATTATTAAATATTTATACTTATTACATAATACTATTATGCGTCTGCAGGTGCGTGTAACTGCACCCAGTGTTGCAGCAACGGTGTGTCCCACCGGTCGGCCAACATGCGCAGGATGGTGTTAGAGCTGGCGCGCCAGCGGCTGAGTAGCGAGCCACAACGCTTCCTTATGATAGCATGGAAGCCATCGACTCGCCCCTCCGCGAACATACCTGAGGCGCTGCAGTGCCGCGGCAGCCCGAACACCACTCTGTACGCGTTGTTGTATTGCACACGCAGGGCGTTGTACGCTCGCTGCGTGTAGCTGACCCATAGGCTGCATGTGTAGATTTGTAGAAGGACTGGCAAAATGCTTTAAAAAGCGTCACCTTAACCTGCTTGCTACACCGTGCAAACCTACGAGCCAGCATGTTACAGCGCACGGTCAGCGCCCTGCGTTCCCTCTCCAGGTCCATGTTGTCACACAGGTCCTCGGTGACCCAGTGGCCCAAATACTTAAAATGCTTTACCTGCACTAAAGGCAATCCGTCAAGGGTTATAGGGGGTACAGCGTAAGATTTTTTACCCGCCTTAAAAAGCATTATCTCACTTTTCTTAGCATTGTATTTGAGCCCATGGGCCGCCGCATAGGACTCACATTTACGCAACAAGCATACTAAAGCGCCCGCCGACGGACTCAGCAGCACCATGTCATCCGCATAACAGATGTTATTTATGCGAACTCCGTCCACTGAACAGCCTACATTGGCACTGACTGACACTTAAGAAGTCTATCCTGGCACCTGTCATTTCCATACAGTTTATAACCTAAAAGTTACTTTGAGGTTATAAACTGTATGGATATGACAGGTGTCAGGATTGACTTCTTAACCGCCGACCACTATTGTATGGAGCGCGCTTACCTAATAAAAACCGGTTTACTCTCCTCTTGAAGACCGTATCGACGGGACACCCTACTAGCCAAATTTTTGGTTGGTGTATTCGACAATAATATATGACGTCTCCGTATCTATAAATGTACGCAATAAAAACATAACTCACATGCATATACAGGCTGGAACGTAACGAGGGACTTTCCTGCAAACAGGTAATTGGTTAGCCTTTGTGCTATACTTTTGTAAAATAAACTATGTCCAGATTCATAACCGTTTTCGAGCTATAGCTTCTTAAACATGAATAAAAAACGCCATGTTTCAACCCTATTTTATAAGCAAGTTATATAGTAAAGCGTGTCACACACTGGAGCGGCCTGCGGTGGCGGTCAATAGTAAATTTGACAGCTAATGACAAGTTTACTATTGTCCGCGCGGCCTAGGCTGCGCCAGTTTGTGACAGGCGATAGGGTTGGTGCTTTTAAAGGCACGAGTGAATAGGCATCTTCTGGGTAAGTTCTCTTCATCTTCGGCTTCATTTTTGCCCCCCGTCTAGATGGTGGTGGTTATTTGTAATAATAAAATAAATAAACGTATTTTAATGTTTTTTTTCTTTTAACACAAGCTTCTAATGATTGCAAGTCGAATGTAGATCATTTCAATGAGAACTTACTTCCAGGAAATTCCGTGGTATTGATTCTCTTTGTATAAGAACAATGCCGATTCGAATTCCGTAACGTGACTGGTGTTGTATAGGATCTCTCTTTCTTTTTCACACATTTGAATATACTGAAGCCCATTCCCATTTGATCTAAATACGTCAGTAACGCTCAGAATGGAGCCCCAAATTGAAGAATGTAGCTAACGAGCATACCACATATTACGCATTAGCAATCAACATCTTTTCATCTCATTCACTATCCATTCGCTCACAAAGCCCATTCATTCACACTCGTTTGTCACCGTTTGTTTAAAAACATGTCACCTAACAAAATGGCGGTGTAAATCTGACAGCTGTCAGTCGCGACTTTTGGCGGCAAGCCTCAGCCAATCAGAGGCGACGAATGATCTGTCAACGGGCTGAAGTCATTGAGATGAGATGCGTATGGACTTGTATTTGAGAGATCTTTTGTTTGGACGACAATCGTCTTGTAAGCATACCAATAAGAAAAGCTCAGAGGTAATCCGTATGGGACCGTAACCATGAAATCCGAAATATAAAAATATGCTAAACAAACTCCATAATTGTATGTTTATAAAAATTCTTTTTTTTCTAGTCAACCAACAGTCGCTTCAAGGTTGCTTAGTTGAGATGATTTAAATATAAATACAAATATATACGATCCACACCGTTAACCACCAATTAACATCATACTGACATTGGGCCCCATACTGACCCAGTGCAGGTTAGGGACTTCATATCCATACAACCTATGAATTTCTTTGCAGATGCCGGTTTTCTCTTGAATTCAAATTTTGATAAAATTTTTCTTCTATACTTAAATCTGTCATTTTTACTATGGAAACCCTTACGCACGCTCAAAAATGTTGTGTAATTGCCCCGCTGTACTGGTAGGTACAACCTACTTTCTTAGTCCGTATTAGTTAAGTCGTTGGCAAGACTTTAAATTTGGAATATAATTTTTCTTCTAACCACTTTAAGGTTGCTTATCGCCTGCCAGCATAAAATGTCGCGTTTAATTATGGCTAATGACTATCATGTTTTTTTTTGGCGAGGCGAAGGAATGATGGATGGTAGGTTGTTTTGTTTGGCAGCTTTTAGCCGGGCCATCAATATTATACGACGGTCTGTTTGTTCGCCATTATTGAAGGGTTGGTAGGGATTTTTGTGTAGTTTTTGATTTGCATCTCGTTTAGGCGTTATGTTGTCAAACTGGGTTGCAGTACCATTCATCGTAGTTGACAGAAGGGGGCAAGCGAATGATGTTGATGATCCGAGATCATACTTCTTTTGGACATATTTAAATTCAATGCATATTTTGAGTTATATCAGTTCTGACATATCACCTCGGCATTTTTTGCATCGAAATTGAGATGTTAATATAATTCCTATACCCAAATACCGGGCGCCAAAATTAGGTCTCAAAAGGTCTTAAAGCTTTGATTGCATCGACAGGAAAAACTGTACACTAACTCATACAGAAGATGTGTCCATGATCAAGACGCGTTCATGTAGGTAGACTGAATAATTGTTGTTTGGGTTAACTTTTTATAACATGCGCGTTTATTGTTTGATTATCTATCATATTTAGCTCGTGTCTACCCACTGCTGAGTATATTAGATCTCTTAATTACGCCACACTTCATTGTAATGCGCCAATGTTATCCAATGCTTACTCGCGATCCGGCGGCGGATTCGTCCAACCATCGAACTGGTAGTCTGCCCGCTCATCGTTTTCATGACCTTGGCCACCAAATAAGTAAACCATTACGTCCACCTCATCGCCTAGGAAACTACAACGCCTTGACGGCCTGTTTAGCCTAGTTGGTAGTGACTCTGTCTACGAAGCTAGAGGTCCCGGGTTCGAATCCCGGCCAGGGCATTTATTTGTGCATTTTTCACGGATATTTATTTGTTCTTGGGTCTTGGATGTTTTCTATGTATTTAATTATGTATTTATCTATGTATGTATGTATGAATGTCGTCGTCTAGTACCCATAGTACAAGCTTTGCTTAGTTTGGGACTAGATCGATTTGTATAAGATTGTCCCCCAATATTTATTTATTTATTTATTTACAAGTACGCATGTAACACCGTCGACCTCATCATCTTTTGCCATCAGGTGAGATAGTGGTCAAATGCTTACCTATTTAAAAAAAAGAATCCTACCCAAATCCACTTTAATAGGGTTATTCTTTTCCCGACGTCCACTACTTTCGATATTGTTGGTTGTTTGATTATAAATAATAATAATAATATTGTTAATTTCACGTCCAGAAACTCATACATTAAAATTAAGACTAAAATTAAAATTATAATTAATACAACATCAAAATATAAAAAAATATTTGGTACATCCTATTACACACATACACATGTCACAACTCTTAATTCTAAACTAAATTGATACCTAACATATATAGGTAAGTACAAGTTATATGCCGTTTGTGTTCAGGTGCACGGAAGTCCAGTGCCTTAGGATCTTGTTACTCGGGTTGACAGTAAACAATGCCAGAATATCATTCCTCAGAGGGTTCTGCCATGCGTTAGCCCAGACCGAAGCTATGCTAAATACTCTCTCAAAACATTTTTGTCGGCACCGGCCCTCCTAGCGTAAAGGTTTATATTAAACATGATTGTAACGAAACCTTATCAAATTTAGTCATTAAACGGAAGTGCCTGACACTATCCTTAAAGCGTTCCGCCTAAACCAACATGTCTGATCAAAATGGCGGTGACTCTAAAATGGCCGTAAAAGCCAAAACAATTTAATTAATTGAAAGACGCGCGAATCGAAAGGTATTACGTGCGATACAGCTCCAACGCTCATATGGCATTCTGTTGCGGGGCAATGTAACTTAGGGTGGGTGTGATGACATGAGATGTTTGTGACTTTGTTTTATTATAGCTTAATTATTTGAAAACATCATGAACATTAAGGTAATGCTTTCGCTTTATTGTGTGTATCTACTATCAACTAGTGATGCTTATTTATTTGATTTTATTAATCGTTTATGCAGCACGTTGTGTGGAACGTTGCACGTTATTCGATATGGCATTCTGGTAATTTATGAATGAGCGTCGCATCAGGGCATAACGCATGGATAAAAACAACGTCGTTTCTAAACAACAAATCCTTCTTTTACATGTATAAATGTATGTTTCACATGACAACTGATTGGTTAAGACGACGGAGGCTCTGAAAAATTCCATCCTGTCTAGTAGTAAATACGTTTCTCAGAGCTTTTTTGAGCTGAATTATCATACAATTTGATAATATTTTTCTGGTGAAAGGAAATGCGCGACAACCTGCAATACCTACATCTGCATACTCACATTTGAAAAAATTACAAAGATCTTAAAACGCAGAATAATTAATAATACTAAAATATATAAGTACAGAAGGTTTTCTATGAAACATAACCGTTGTTTGACAAGTATAAAACACTCAACATTCATGCTATCCCACTCTATCGAATAATACATGTTCTCTAGTTAGGCTGACTATGACTACCCTAACTTGACTGTGGTTTGCGTGTAAACGCCGTCACCTAGTATCGTATTTACACAACCAAGTTGACCGATGTCGTCACTGTCTGTCGGTGTCCGCCGCGTTTGGGTGGAAGTAACACCCCGGTGTTTTGTAAGAGCCGAGTTTAACTTAAGTTGTTAGAGAACAGGCCAGTATTGCAGCCACTGCAGCAGGCAGGCCATTGAAATAGCCAGAAACACCTTTCAGAAAATGAGGAAATTTTTAACTATCATAAAAATAAACCTAAAACTGAGGTGAAGAAACCGAAAGCTGGACCCTGAAAACGAATTTGGTCAACAAACTAAGGGCTTTTGAAATATGGATTTATCGAAGGATGCTCAAAATTATTTAATATAGAATAACTAATGTCAGAGTTTTGGAAATCATGAAGAAAGGCTTAGAAGTGGTATCAACAATCAATAAAAGAAAAGCAGCATATTTTGGACATATAAATAGAAACAATAACTAAAATCTACTGAAATTAATAATTGAAGAATTGAAGGGAAGCGTGGTCGCGGTAGAAGGCGCACATCGTGGACTGAAAATATAAGAGACTGGTTGAAAGTGAAGAGCATAGATCTATATGAACTAATTTGCATGACTGAATATACAGGGTGATTCAGGAGACGTGAGCAGGACCAACACTATAAGTATATACAGATCTCACGGTTCGTAAATAAATGCCATACGATTAAATAAACTACTTATAAATATATACATAGTAAATGGCAATGAATCGTTCACCATTGTATTTAAGTGAAACACCCATACCTTTTTCCTGTATTTTAATTGTTGTTAAGTTAAAGTTTAATTCTCTACAATCATGGTCACCCAGCAACAACTGGTTTACTCGTAATACCAGCGTCGTTTCACCTTCTGTGGATCAACATTAATGCTGAGTGGACTCCGTTTTCGCATTAAGCTTTTTTATTTTATTTTTTTATCTATTACATCATATTAATTGCAAACATTGCGAAATAAAGTTTTTCTGTTCTTCTGTTCTAAACTAGTATATGTAAGTTACCCTACCTCTACTAGACTGGGTCATTCCGCCTTAAGAGGGCGCTGTACGCTGGGTTCTCCATACAAACGTATTTATGCTCTCATTTTAAAACGACATGCTAGAATAACATGAAACTTTGTATACACAATGGTATCCGGCATATCTAGGTCGGACATTAGTTTCTGTTGCTAGAAATTGTAAAAGAAAAAAAATACAGCGGTTTTTTGAGTATTTTACGGCTTGTATGAAAACCTTAATAATCGTTGTATTTTTTCTCTATTATAATTTCAAGCAATGCTGGATCCCAATGTGTATACAAAGTTTCATGTTATTCTAGCATGGGGTTTTAAAATGAGAACGTAAATACGTTTGTATGGAGAACCAGGGCGGGGGGCAAAGCCGTAGGTTAGGCTTGTCTCGTAAGCTCGTCTTTCAGGCACGTCTCGTGAGCATCCATTGCGCGTTCTTAAGGGTTGTTTTTTTGGGTTCCGTACCCGAAGGGTCTAAAGAGCCCTAGTGCTGTCACTCGCGTCCGTCTGTCGCCTGTCACATTTTTTTTAGTTGCCATTGACCTTCGAACTTGAAATTTGGTGATAATGTGTATTATCAACAAATGTCAGCCCGTTTAGCCTAGTTGGTAGTGACACTGCCTCCGAAGCTAGAGGTCCCGGGTTCGAATCCCGGCCAGGGCATTATTTGTGCAATTGGCACGGATATTTGTCCCTGGGGCTTGGATGTTTTCTATGTATTTATCTATATAAGTATATATATATCGTCGTCTAGTACCCATAGTACAAGCTTTGCTTAGTTTGGGACTAGGTCGATTTGTGTAAGATTGTCCCCCAATATTTATTATTTATTAGTATATTTTACCAACAAATACCAATACGAGTATATTGATAAATCACATTCGTTTTTTAGTTCTACGAAACCCTCGTTGCGCGAGTTCGACTCGCACTTGGTCGGTTTTTTGTTAAGGATGAACTGTTTAATATAAAGATAATTTCAAAAAGATACTAAAACGGAATCTATTGAACACAATATCAATATCCTCGCTAAACAGGTGGGAATGTAATCGAAACTTTTTAACGTTGGCCGCGCCCTGCCCGTCCGATGCCATAGAGTAAATAGCACAGAACAGCACTCAAACTAGGAATTCATTGGCCTATAAACATCGAGACACCAACGAATCTTTATATCAGAATTGGTTTTTATTTATTTAAAATGGGATTGCTCTTCGCCAGCATCTAGCCAGGGGGCAAAGATGAGGCCGACGATGAAGCGAGCTCACCCAAATATTGCCTATTCAATCGAGCTTTAAAAAGGTCTAGGTTATATGAACGGTTCAGGAGCACTTGCAATTGTTCTGCAGTTGCAAGCGTCTATAAAGCTCGAAACGCCAAGAGCGGTCGCGGCGCGGTGCGGGGAGGAGGCGATTTTGCGTTTTTAATCTTTCCGAAACTGTCGAATGTCGATAGTGTTGTTTACTGCTTCATATGTCACACGCGCCGCCTCCACTTTGCTATCCCGCGCGGTTTTTTGGTTGCGATGCCCCTCGACCACATTCGCTTTACCGCAAAACCGCCTCCGCCTGTGCGTTTCAAGCTTAAGCTACGGTCTCTGCTTACTTTCAGGCAGGCTAAGGCCTAAAGTATTTTTTAAGCAGTAGCATTTGTTACCGGAAATTCTGAATTTCTAATTTATGAGAAAAATTGAAAAAAAAAATTTGCAGTCCTCAGCGCACGTGCGACATCTGGCATATGTGGCGAATCGCTCTACCCATCTGGGCTACCGGAACAATCAAGCTCAGGCACAATATCATTTACTAGTGCCCTCTTACAAAGCTTTAGGGAGGCATACAGCGACATTTACCTAGAAGACTTGGGCTTTTTTTAACACTCGGGAGTCTGTGTCGGGGTGCTCAAATCGCAATTAATAAAAAAAAATCCTTTTAATTTAAAATTTATACCTTATGCATATTTGCCACCGTTACTAAACTGGCACAATATTGCCAGACATCGCTCTATAACTAGCACAGAACAACACTTCAAGCCTCCCTTAGTGGACCCACACGCGTCGACGGCGCTTCAGGCAAACAGACACAATATTGCCAGACAACATCGCTTGACTTGCAATAGTGAAAATGACAATTGATAAGAGCTAACGCCTATCTATACTATAGTTTAGTCTTCGGGAAAGACTCAAAAATTGCAAAATGAACGCCTTGAAATGTAGTGAATACTATCTATGTTTTCATGAAAGGTGAACTGAGGGCCTTATTTGGAGCTGAATATATCCCAAAAGTTAATGCCAATGCGAGGTATTCCGCTCCGGATCACACCCTTCTGGAAAACCCCGACACAGCCGAAAGACGTCCACTGCTCGACATAGGCCTCCCCCAAAGACTTCCACAATGGGACAACCCCTGGAAAACTCATTGACGGAGAATTCCCCGGCACCATTGATTCTTCGATGCTACTTAAGCCCCGTTTAGGAAACCACGAGCACGCCTCTTATCTTATTACTAGCATTTGCCCGCGGCTTCGCCCGCGTACTAAGCGAAATTTTTGACCGTCTACAAAAAACAGGTTCGTATGTTTGTCCACGATTATCTCGCGTTTGGCTGAACCGATTTAGATGCAGTCTCCAGAAAAGTAGTTGTTACATTCTGGGGGTTTCGGTATACGAAGTTTGGTGATTGTGGTTCATTAACAGATGAACAGATGAAAAGTCAGTATACATTCTGAGAACCGGCAAACTGTTGCATTTCATTTGATTTTGCCAAAAATAAGGATCGAAAACTATTATCATACATTTCCGAGAGGCCGAAGGTGAAAGGGCCGATGAAATAAAAGCATGTCTTAAATGGCCCTTAGTAAAAGTATCTGTGTACTACAGTAACACCGATAGGTCTGTAAACGACCAAGCAGCGTGCAGCGGTCATAAACTCTGGTCCTTTGAAGTACAGAATACGGCTAATTCAATATCACGTGTAACATTTATTTTTCCTAAAATTAAATTTATTACGTAGGTTTTGCCAGTTCCCATTGGAGCATCTAAAAAGAAAATTTGGTCTCACTTCCATTCGCAATCCTTACTTCAGTCCGTCTGTTACAACCAAGTTGCTTTTACTGGACCGATTGAATTGCAAATTGGCACAAACTATCAAGAATTTAGAGCGCTCGTGGCCCAGCGGCACCCGCCTACCGCGTGCGGTGTGCGAGGTTAAGCAATGTGGGCGCAAGTCAGTTCTTGGATGGGTGGTCGCTTTGAGTGGTTACTAAATGACTTTCGTGCTTTGGAAGGCACGCTAAGCCGTTGATCCTGGCTGCAATCGTTAAGCCAAGTTAGAGGCCTTCGAGCGGCTTGCGAACTTCTAACAGTCAAGTTGCCCACTCACTTGACAAAGGGGGGTCGAAGTTGCACCACGTCCGTAGGGAGTACCCACCGTTACCCTACACGTGACCCCTGGGTGGTGCTAAAAGTGCAACAAAAACTGGCAACCGTACTTGCGTTGCGTAAAAAAAATATCGAAACCTCTATGTCGTTTTTAAAAGCAAGTCCCCACACGCCTATATAGTAACATTAAACTTTTTTGCATACAGGCATGTATGGAGTGCCAAATTTTACCTCAGATTCGTATTCAGAGACCTCTCAGACGCTCAGATATCGATTTTGAACGAAATTGGGACGAAAAAAAAGATAATCAATATGGCCGCCACTTTCAGAAATTTTACCTATGATTCGTATTAAGAGACCTCTCGGACACACATATATCGATTTTGAACGAAATCGGGACGAAAATAAAGAAAATCAATATGGCCGCCACTTTTTTCAAATTTTACATCGGATTCGTATTAGGGGACCTCTCGGACGCTCAGATATCGATTTTGAACGAAATCGGGTTGTAAATGAAGAAAATCAATATGGCTGCCACTTTTTCCAAATTTTACCTCGGATTCATATTAGGGGGACCTCTCGGACGCTCGGATATCGATTTTGAACGAAATCGGGTTGAAATGAAGAAAATCAATATGGCTGCCACTTTTTCCAAATTTTACCTCGGATTTGTATTCGGGGACCTCTCGGACGCTCAGATATCGATTTTGAACGAAATCGGGACGAAAAAAAAGATAATCAATATAGCCGCCACTTTCACAAATTTTACCTCGGATTCGTATTAAGAGACCTCTCGGACACACTGATATCGATTTTGAACGAAATCGGGACGAAAATGAAGGAAATCAATATGGCCACCACTTTTTCCAAATTTTACCTTGGATTCGTATTAGGGGAGCTCTCGGACACACAGATATCGATTTTGAACGAAATCGGGTTGAAATGAAGAAAATCAATATGGCTGCCACTTTTTCCAAATTTTACCTCGGATTCGTATTCGGGGACCTCTCGGACGCTCAGATATCGATTTTGAACGAAATGAGGAAGAAGATGAAAAAATCAATATGGCTGGGACTTTTTCCAAATTTTACCTCGGGTTCGTATTAAGAGACCTCTCGGACGCTCAGATATCGATTTTTAACGAAATCGGGGACCGAAGGGGAAAAAATCAATATGGCCGCCACTTTTCCCAAATTTTACCTCGCATTCGTATTACGAGACCTGTCGGACGCTCAGATATCGATTTTGAACGAAATCGGGAAGAAAATGAAGAAAATCAATATGCCTGCGACTTTTTCCAAATTTTACCACGGATTCTTATTAAGAGACATCTCGGACGCTCAGATTTCTATTTTGAATGAAATCGGGACGGAAATGAAGAATATCAATATTGCCGCCACTTTTTTCAAATTTTACCTCGGTGTCGTATTTGGGGACCTCTCGGACGCTCAGATATCGATTTTGAATGAAATCGGGACGAAAATGAAGAAAAGCAATATGGCCGCCACTTTTGCCAAATTTTACCTAGGAGTCGTATTAAGAGAAAGTTTAGGTACCTCGGATTCCTATTAAGAGTCCTCTCGGACGCTCAAATATCGATTTTTGTCGAAATCGTATCGGGCGGCACTAATTAATAAAACCACTAACAATACATGGACTCAAGAAAGGTCGTATCTTCATAGGGAATTCACGGCACATCATGCGCCTTTAGACCTTATAAGGAACCTACATGCCAAATTTGGTATCTCTCGAGTCTCGAACCAGCAGTTTGGGCTGTGCGTTGATATGTCACTCACTCAGTCAGTTTCTTCTTGCAATTTGGCACCTACTTTTAAGTTTTCATGCCCGCAATATTAAATTTCAAAATCAACGCCTTTTTCGAAATTAACGACCCAATAAATCATAAAAATCACACCCATATTAATATTTAGACATTCCAACCCCCTCGGACCCCAACAAAGGGGATAGTATTTCACGTCCTCCACGTGGGATTTTAAAATTATTGTTGTTTTCGTAATCAGCGACCCGATAAACCATAGAAACCACACCCATATCGATTTTCAGAATTTGTCACCACCTTTCCCCCTTTTAGGGGTTGATTTCTCAAAAAACCTGAAACACATGCTTACTGATTTATCGTTAGAAATACTCCTGTGAAGTTTCGAATAAAATAATCTAACTAATCTGGATTTCCTATACAAACTTCGGACCCCCATTTCACCCCCTTAAGGGTTAAATTTTGAAAAATCCTCTCTTAATGCACCTCAAGACCTTATATGGAACCTACATACTAAATTTGGAATCTCTAGAACCAGCAGTTTGCGCTGTGCGTTGATATGTTGGTCACTCAGTCAGTCAGTTATTTCTTGCAAGTTGGCACAAACTTTCAAAAGTTTTCATGTCCACAATATTTAATTTCAAAACCGATGCCATTTTCGTAATTAACGTCCCAAAAAACCATAAAAACGACACCCATATTAATATTTAGACAATTCATCCCCCTCGCACCCCAACAGGAGGGGATGGTATTTCACGTCCTCCACGTGGGATTTTAAATTCCTTGTTATTTTCGTTATCAGCGACCTAATAAACCATAAAAACAATACCCATGTCGATTATCAGAATTTGTCACCACATTTCCCTCTGTTAGGGGATGATTTTTCTAAAAACCTGAAACACGTGTTTACTCATTTATCGTTAGAAATACTCCTGTGAAGTTTCGAATAAAATAATCCAGCTAATCTTGATTCCCCATACAATCTTCGGACCCCCATTTCACCACCTTAGGGGTTGAATTTTGAAAAATCCTTTCTTAGTGCACCCCTAGACCTTATAAGGAACCTACGTGCCAAATTTGGAATCTCTAGGACCAGCGGTTTGGGCTGTGCGTTGATATGTCAGTCAGTCAGTCAGTCAGTCAGTCAGTCAGTCAGTCAGTTTCTTCTTTTATATATTTAGATGCTATGAGGCCGATAGTAAGCGACTACGTTTCAGTGCCATATCTCATCACCCAAAGAGCAATGGAGAGGGCTATGCAGGAGTGTCTCTGCACGATCACATCAGAATGAGATCTTCCGCAGTAGAACAGCACATAGTCCTCCGAATCGCTAAACTTAAGTGGCAGTGGGCGGGGCACATTACACGTAGAACCGATGGCCGTCGGGGCGAAAAGTTTCTTGAGTGGTGACCACGTACTGGAAGGGCGCAGTGTGGATAGGCCCCACACAAGGTGGACTGATGACCTGTTAAAGGTCGCAGGAGTCCACTGGATGTGGGTGGCGCAGGATCAGTCATTGCGACACACTTTGTCCAGCAATGGACGTCTTTCGGCTGATATGATGATGATGATGTGATGAACATGCCACTGGGTGACTTGAAGGCCCATATAGGAATATCCTGTTGGACAGAGGATTGTCGCTTCTATATTTGCGGTGTTCTGCCCGCACCCGTGCCCCAGTAGGAAGCGGGCGAGGCGGGAAATAGGCGCGACCCATATGCGATCAATTGTAGCTAGCAACCGAGTTCAACATACAGACTAGTGAACTGTACTTTAATAACAACAACGTGCAAATGGATCCTGAAGGAACGCGTTTAACCTGAACGTTAATTCTATCAAACTGCAATAGAGTTTGTCGGAAACTATAGCAATTATATACAATTTTGACGTTTAACACAACGTGGAAGTTATTTCCATGATTGTATCTCTTATTTCCATTATTGCCTATCTCCAATTTGGTAATACAGTTCCGACATGTTGTCTTGTTGACAACAAATATAAATAAATATTATTATAATTTTTCTCTTTTTCTATCCATACTCAGATTTACTTCATTAAGTAGGTTAAGTATTATCATTGTAAGCACATTTTTGGAAGAAAATGACTCAATGTCGAGTTTGTTTCGGCGTTTCTTTTCGGCAGTGGTCTCCTTTTTCAGAAACGCTAGTAGATGTTGACTTGTAAAAGTGCCATTACAGCCTACTTGCAGAATAAAGTTCATTTATTTTATTTAAACACAACAGGACAGGAAGCACTCATTATAGACGTAGGCGCGTGGTAATGAATCTGTACTGAATCAGCCGACAGTTGACACTGATAGTTTACTGATAGCTGAGGGTGGAAGTAGCCAGAAGCTCAATATGACTCGTTTACCTATAAACATTTTAATTAGTCGAGTCGTATCACATTATTCCGTTCAAAAAGCAATTTTACCGTCCAAGAATATTGAAGAATAATGATTTTTAATCTTCAATTGATAATCTACTATTTTGTAAAAAGTCGCCACTTTAAATAATTTCAACTATACCTTTCCTGATTCCATGTGTTTGCTGCGTTGGTTTCGACATCGCTTGGCGCCCATGGCAGCAGGCCGTGAGAAATAATCATTATCATCATATCAGCCTAAGGACATCCCCTGCTGGATGTGATTGTGAAACATATTTAGCTCAAATTTAAATTGAATAGGTACGCATGTGTCAGATGACCTAACCTACTGACGCAAATTGGCCCATTAATAGGACCCATGTTCTCAAAGGAATTCAAATCATTTTCAATAGGAATTGCATGTGCTTTGATTCGGTTTTATTTCGAAACAAAAGTTTTTCTGCTCTATTTTTAATACTAAATGATTCAAAGTTCAATGTCACTTTGAATAGTATGGTCTGTTCTGTGGTATGGTGGACTTTATGAGGCTATGCATCATCTTTTTAATTGGATTATACATGCAACAGCTTAACATGTACTCTGGGCAGAGTAATCTCATTCTGACCCAGCAATTACTGTATGGATTAATTAGGTTTGGTTTAATTCGATCACTTAAGCCGTATCTTACCACGGAACACTTATTCTAAGATACAATCGTCACCGCAACGCAAAAAAACCGGCTAAAGTAGATAATATTTACATATCTAGAGGATTTTTTTCTCGAAAGCATTTGTCCTGGAACAGCTACGTGACAGGCCACTTGATAGTAAGGGTCACCGTGGCCTATGGACGCTGGAGCTTGTCGATGTTTTCCTGTGGAGCAACAGTTAGTTAATATTACGGTGGGGTAAGGTCTAATAATATAGAAAATAAAATTAATATTTGAGGGACAACCTTACACATGACTCAATCGCATACTAAGCGAAGCTTGTACTGTCGACTAATATACAGATAAATAAATACGTAAATACTTAGGAAAAATTCAAGACTTAGGAAATATACGTGCTTAATCGCTCATCACACGAATAATAAACCCTTTTACCGAGATGAGAACCTATGACCACCAGCGTCGTAGGCAGTCACTACCAACTAGATCAAAGCGGTCGTGCCAATCTAGCGTAGCGGCCTCTGTATGCTAAAAAGCAATGTAACTAACCAAGCACTTTGCATCATCTTTTATAATGCGCACTTCTAAGGTTTGGAATTCTCTGCCGGCGTTTGTATTTCCGAGTTCATATAACCTAGAACTTTTTAAGGCACGAGCAGGGGTGGTTTACTACCGTGACGTCATCGCGCCGCGCAAAGTACATGCGGCCGCCGGCTCACACGTCGTGTGACTATTCAATGGTTGCGGCGCAGCGTTACGGATCGCACGCGCACGCGCTGCTGTCCCGCTGTACGATCATAAAATAATCCGTTTCGTGTTAAATAATAATGTCAAAACCACAGCATTATTGTATAAAAAATATCATTATATAGTTACCCAAATTCTGTGTCTTTATCTTAAAATGTTGAAAAAACTGACAAGATATCACTCAAAAAACTGACAATGACTGTCAGTTTTTTGAGTTATAACCGTCAGTTTTTTCATTGAGTTTTGGTATTCACCAAAGGTTGATATAAAAGAAAACGAAAATGAAAACGTTGGTTCTAAGAAACTTATTTTTTAAAGTGATGCCTTTAAAAATTATATAAAGCTTTGTATCCCCTGGTTACATGTATGGAGTTACTTTACTTTAAGATTTTTTTGTCATTTCACATCACTTTTACGTAGCGGTTCATACCAGTAGAACACACCTTCCTGCTAAATGTTTTAATTGTATTTGTAGTGCTTATAGTCTCCGAGTAAGTACATCGGCTGTCACATACAGACGAAAAGACGGACGGACGGGTTCCGTTTTCACCATTTTGGCTACGGAACCTTAAAAGTACATTCACAAAAAGTACATATTCGTAATTGTATTGTATACAACACTACTAATAATAAAGTACATATATTAAAATAGGTTCTCGCTGGTGGTAACCCTGAGGGCAGGGCCTCGAAAGAGCGCGTTGCGTGCGATAGAGAGAGATGACCACTTTTAGGCACGTTTGGCATACCTAGACGGGGGATTTGTTAAAAGAGAAACTTCTGTACTTGTACTATTACTTATTCTGTGGCACGAGTGAATATGCATCTTCTGGATGAGCTCGCTTCATCGTCGGCCTCATCTTTGCCCCCTGGCTAGATGCTGGCCAAGAGCAATCCCATTTAAAAAAAAACTGAGTTCTACTAGTTCTAGTATGGCTTTATAGCTCGTGATAGCGCTTAAATCAGATCATTAATTAACCGCCACTTAGAACAAAACTTTTCTAGTTAGGATATCAAGCCCAAGCGTCAAATTCAGATGTTGCAGGTTTGAAATAGGAGGAAACGTAATTTATCTTGATTTTTAGCTGTTGGATGCACCGCCTACAATTTTTCTGCTTTGCCTTGGTTGACTGGTAGAGAATGCCATATGGCATTAAGTCCGCCTTTTGTACGATAAGGTTTCTTAACTGCAATAAAGATTAAATAAATAAATAAATACAAGCCCGGTTGATAAAAAGTAACATGATTTGCTTCTATTGTAGTAATCAATTTTTTGACCTGACTATAATTAAGGAGTGTCTTTTCAAATGGGCTTATTTTTACCTTAGCGGTACTTCAGAAGAGGACCTTGCCTAAGAAAACTTAAGGTCCAATTTAGAAGTAGAGCTACAGAAAAAATAAACCCTTTTGAAAAGACACTCCTCAATTCCATTTCCAAATTAACGCCATGCCTTATTCAACGCCACGCGACATTTATTACTATGCAAATACTTCATTTGTGGTGTTTTCCACGATTCACCGGTGATCCATATATCAACATAATTAATGAGAACTACAGACACACCTTGCTTCATGATGGGGCTTTTAGAAAGCTTCTATCTTTTCCAACAGAGATCTTTAAAAGGTACTTAAATGTTCAGTTACCTTTTAGGTCGTAGGAGGCAGGACACATATCATCTCGCGCATATTTGGAGCAATCCAACTGGGGAAGTACGTACTTTACAGAGGATTGTGATGAGTAAGTACGCCAGAGCCGAGATTACGCTGTATTAATAATTTACGACACGACCTCCACATCCTTCATGTAACTTTTCCTCGGTCTTCTTCTTCTTTTTTTTCCATTTATGTTCCCTTCTATAATGTTCCTGATGAAGTTGTCGTGTCGTGCACAAAGTACAATATACATACGTGTCGTGTGTGTTGGTATTTGGTTTAGTTCTTTCAACCTGCTTTTGACATATGCTGCGTATGTCACATATGTCATGCTGAGTGGATGCCATTTTTGCTACCATTTTACTTTAGTCTCTAAGTTTAGTTTAAGTATACTAGTGTAATGGCTTGCAAAATAATTTTTCTTCTTCTTCTTCTTCTTCTTTTGCAATTTTGGCAAAAGTTGTGTTTTGCCAAATCGACCAATTGTTCGTATTGTAAAAACAAAACGAAGGAAAAATGTCTCAAATGGTAAGTATAAAATATTGGTTTAACACAGTCAAGTCAACGCTAAACGTTGAGAATACCAGTCTTGAACGTGCTACCAGGCTAAGGAGCAATACAGCTGGAGTCGTCAAACTGATCTGGTTAAGAAGCAATTTATTTAATTTAAAGAAGCAATGAAGATGTAGTACTCAACCCAAACAGCATTCGAGGTAACAACTGGCTCCACTGAGCACAGTGAACGTGAAATTCACTGACTTGCTTTCTGTCTCCTTTCAACTTCATGTCGTGTTAGAATAGATTCATAATGATTGTAAAAGGAATCATGTTACCTTTCCCTGTCTCACTGCGATCGTCAACTGACTTTTACAAGTGATTTTCATCAGTTTTCTTTCTTTAACCCTTTCTGTACGGGAACTTGAACGCCTAGCACCGCCTCAATACGGGCATGTTTTTGCGAGAGTCGGCGGTTAGACATATTTTCACTTACGTGTATTTTCTGAAATATAACAGCTATGTCCTAGAAATTTTATACACACATTAAAAACATTATTGACGTTTGATAACTACTCACTTATTGCACTTTTAATCAGTAATACTTTATATTTACGCGTAATATCTCACACTGAAACAAAATAAAAAATTAAGTTACTACAAGCGATTTTAACTATTGTTAGTTTTGTAAATATTAGTTTATGATATTTTGAATAGAACAAGGCCTTTAAATGATAATAAATATTAATATTCTTTAAATCACGAAATTTACGACCATAACACTTGCAACTGGCCCCACTACTAAAACTCGATGAAATATAAAACAACACTATTTGCCGCCATATTGAGTTACTTTTTCTGCACTTGTAGAGTACGGGTGTCAACCCCAGTTGACAGAAAAAATGCGGGATTTTTAAAAAAGTTATTATTTCAACGCCATCTACCGAAATGTCCTGGCATTTTTTTCTTTGTATCTATACTAATGCTACTACTAAATATTATCGTTATTACCAAGACATAAGGCCTAAGTTTGTTGAAAAAAAAATCTCGAACTTCGTCCTTGTTTCGATCAACTATAGTTGACACCCGTACTACAGTGATGTTGCCTAATTGGCAACTCTGGTTGTCACCCGTACAGAAAGGGTTAATATATGTCTCACGTTACTATAAATTTTTATAACGTTTAATATCTTTAACGCAGTTTTTTTTCGAGTATGACCGACACGCAGTACTGTATTCCTTCCTCATCATCATCATTATCATCATCATCCTAGCGTTATCCCAGTACAATTGCATCCCAAAGGATGCCCGGGGTCAGCTTCCTAATCCTAAGAACCACCACTAACTACTAGTTTTTACGGAAGCGACTGCATTTTGACCTTCCAACCTAACTAGATCTTAATGGAATTAGGCTTTTCAAGAGTGTGAGAAATTTGACTGCTACAAGTTCTCAAGTCGCCCGAAGGCCTCATACTTGGCTTAATGACGCGTTAACGCTGTGCCTTCCAGAAACCACTCAAAGCGAACACCCGTCTAAGATTAGACATCAGCCAACGTTGCTTAACTAGTTGGTAGTGACACTGCCTCCGAAGCTAGAGGTCCCGGGTTCGAATCCCGGCGACGGCATTATTTGTGCATTTAGCACGGATTTTGTTCTTGAGTCTTGGATGTTCTCTATGTATTTAAGTATGTATTTATCTGTATATGTATGTATATCGTCGTCTAGTACCCATAGTACAAGCTTTGCTTAGTTTGGAGCTAGGTTGATTTGTGTAAAATTGTCCCCTAATATTTATTTTTTATTTTATTTTATTTATACCGCATGCAACACACGGACGCCACTGGCACTTCCTATAAAGTTATTTCAACTTGCTCTAAGAATGCAATAGGGTTGAGCCTTATGAAAGACAACGTTATCATCTAGATAACCTATTTCTACAAAGCTGTATACTCCCAAGCCCATCCACTAAGTGTAACGATGGGCGCGGTGGGGCGCGTCGCTACGACGCCATCACTTGCTTATAGCCGCAGTTAAAGGGTTACACTGACCTGATTCGGATAGTCAGTTAACTTGATAGCACACGATGTACGACGTTTCTTTATTAACCCTTGAAACGCGATGATTCTAAGGCACCTTTAAAAGAATATGGTTATTTGGTTGTCGAAGTTAAAAAAAGAAATTTAGAAAGAGACATTCATTCGGGACAATACTTACAAAAAAAAAATTAGGGAATACAAATTAAAAATAAACACCATATCCATAAGGCCTCTCGTGGCGATATAATATATGCTTTTATAAGTGCTCTTAAAATTCGAGAGTTACTGTAACAAAACGAGCGTAGCGAGTATTGTTATTAAAGACTCGACCAAAAATGTAACGTTACATTCAATAGACTACAGCAAAATAATTTGATTTAATTTAAAAATTAAAATGATGGCAGAATACAGGAAATGACGCCTCTTTTAAAAAAAATCTGTATACAGTGTGTAAGTCTAATACGGGCGATAAATTAAATCGAACATAGTATTCATTAGTGTAATCATGAATTTAAAAGTTTTTTTTAAATTACAGTTCATTACGACCCCATAATTATTATTTTTTAAATTTCTCAGCAGCAATGTACTGTAAACATGGTTGCGGTACCGAAATGTCAAATGTTCATTAGCAATACAACAACGTGAGTGTGTTTGCATTACATTGCGGGCTGAATTATTTTGTATGGACAAAATTATTGTTGCAACTTTAAGTAAATGTTATCTAATTACCTTTACTTTGTCCTATACTAACCACCGTTAAGAGATTCGCCCGTATTAGACTTACACACTGTATTGTTTTATTGGCAGGCATTTAATTGACAGATTACAATGCTGGAGTAGAAAAAGATATTTTTATAAGTCTCATACCATACTTGACCACTCAGCAAGCCTCGTGGTTTAATTGCGGCACTCGACTAAAAATGCATGCATTAGGCGACTTCCTGATTTGGCGGGGCGAGAGCGATATGTCATAGGTATTTTGCTCTTTGACGTGAATTTACCGATGTGAGATTTCCTCACTTGACGAAATACTGTCAGTAATACGTTTGCGCAGTAGTAATACCATGCGCAGAAGTGGGGCAGTACTGCATTAGTATCGGTTGACACTGACAGCTGACAGTTTTCTCATATCGTACCGCCCCCGCATCGACAAGTCAGGAGGCGCTTTATATGTATAATGATTGCTTAAAACTCTTTTATGGTACACCTCACATAATAGCATCTTATACAAAAGAATAAACAAATATACAGGTCAAATCACAAGACAAATCACAAGCAGGAAGGCTTTATTTAGTACATATTGTTATTTAAGCTTAGCGAGAAATTATATGTATTACCAAACGTATAAATAAGCTTTTTCCTCTCGATTCAGTGTTAGAAAATCATCTTAGTTCGCCTACGCCTTCCGATAAGTTTATTGTTACATCCATATACCGGATAGGATTATTATTATATCCAAAGAAGTGGCCGGAAGACGTTAAATATATTTCCGGTTTTAGGAGAAAATAGAATCTTAAAGATTGTTCCGTAATGCTCGTATAATTTCAACGAACAAAACATCGACAATCACTTTGGCTTGGTTCTTAGTAAACCTGCTGCCGAACCTGGAGGTCCCAGGCACAGGTTTGAATCCCGGTAAGGACATTTATTTAATTCTGTGATGAGCGCGATTATTTTTATACCTATAATCTAAGATACGGGTGTAACAAAGTTTTTTATGTTGTGGCTAATTTTGACGAAGATTTCCATACAAAGCAAAAAAAATGGAATAAATATCTTTTATATTTTATTTTTAGTCAGAATGCGATACCAATTAACGCCTTAAACGAATCCACGGCATTTTTCATACACCCAAGTAAGTACTTATATAGTCCTCCTCATCGGTTTCGATGACGGCGACCCCAACAAATCATGGATTTGCCCTACCATGAGCTCTTAAAGTACTTATATCGTCGTGTAGAACCTATCTTTAGTACTTGACTAGATTTATTTGTGTTAGATTGTCCCCAAAAATATCTACCTATATAAATTAATTTTACAGTACATATGGTGCTACTTTACTGCACGAGTGCGGTAATCAGCAGATTACGTGCATATGTCGAAACTTTAAAGAACCATATGTACTGTAAAACGTTGTGCGGTACACGTGCGAATAGGTAATTCGCAACTCGTGTCGATTTAAAACACTCCCTTCGGTCGTGTTTTAATTTATCACCACTCGTTGCGAATTTCCTGTCCTCTGCACTTGTATCGTAATGTACTATTAATCAGCAAGGTATACGTCCCAATGCTCGACACCTTAATGAGTTAATGACACATATCGATCCTTACATATTTATTTTTTCGGACTCAACGACGGGGCAGCTCTACTCATACTACTCATATTTACTGTTATTAAATACACATTATTGCAGAGTTATATAATTTTCAGGTAACGATCAATAGTAATTTTTTCAACAAGAGAGCAAAGTAAATCTCTGCTGCGAATGTTGATGTTGAGTCCCGAGCAAGCGAGAGATTCCATAATTGTATCACGAGCATAGCGAGTGATTCTAAATTAAAATCTTGAACGTAGCAAGGGACTCAAAGACACGAGATGTTAATATCTTTGCTGTCGTGGGATACATACAACTTTTCACCTCAGCGGCGAGAACATACAACGCAAAGGAATAGTGATAGAGAGAATGAAGTTACTTAAACTAACCTACGCTATGAAAAAATTAAAAGTAAGTTTATTTCACGCTCGCAGCAAAATTGCATATGTATGGCTCACTGGTTTCAAGCAGGAAAAGTCGTTTTCACGCTCGCAGCAAAATTGCATTTTTCTCACTGGTTTCAAGCAGCAAAACCGCCATTTTCGAGCCACTGAGGTGAAAAATATTTTGTGGCTCCTATTTTCTTTTGTATACATAAGAAAATGAGGAACTCTTTCCAACCTTTGCATAAAATAATGCAAAATATATAATACGAAAGAATGTAAAATAAGCGCTGTTTTTATGAAAATGCACTTTTATAAAAATAAATAAATAAATAAATATAGGGGGACAAAGGACAATCTTACACAAATCGACCTAGTCCCAAACTAAGCAAAGCTTATATATGGGTACTAGACGACGATATACATACTTATATAGATAAATACATACTTAAATACATAGACAACATCCAAGACCCAAGAACAAATATCCGTGTTAAATGCACAAATAATGCCCTGGCCGGGATTCGAACCCAGGACCTCTAGCTTCGGAGGCAGCATCACTGCCAACTAGGCTAAACTGGCCGTTTTATAAGTTTCCTAATTGCCATAAACAAACACTTTTATTTTCTTATTGCCTCCTATTCCCTTATTTACAACGTTCCTACAATTATCACTACATCTGCTCCGACCAAGCCCGTGAAGCAGCAAACATATAAATATTACACTGAAAATGCCTCTGCAATTACCGTTGGGGTCGGCGGGGGATGGGTCAGGGGGGTCCGGGGGGTCGGTCGTTAATCATAGTCGCCGCGACAGGCCAGCTAATCAGGCCCCAATTACATGGCTCCATGTTGTATGGAGAAATTGCCGTTTAGAGCAACTTAAGGTGAATTTAATTTAGTCTCTACTTATATTAGAGTAAATCCAATGTTACCTTCTGAACGCCTGTTCAACGCGTTTCTGCTAACATATGGCGTAAGCATAAATAAAGGGTCATCCACAAATTACACCCAGCGATAGGGGGATCATACAAATAATAATTGTCGTATAGCAATAAAATAAATAAATAAATACTGGGGGACAATCTTAGACAAATCGACCTAGTCCCAAACTAAGCAAAGCTTGTACTATGTACTAGACGACGATATACATACTTATATATATAAATACATAGAAAACATCCAAGACCCAAGAACAAATATCCGTGATAAATGCACAAATAAATACCCTGGCCGGGATTCGAACCCGGGACCTCTAGCTTCGGAGGCAGAGTCACTACCAACTAGGCTAAACAGGTCGTCAAATTCATCAATTATTTTTCGAACCGTGAGATCTTCGAGAAGACAGTAGGTAAGTTTGCCAGTTTTTGTTGCACTTTGCCGGTTATTGTGGCAATCTTTAGGGGAAGCCTATGTCCACCAGTGGACGTCCATCGGCTGATATGATGATGATGATGATGACGTTATTGATTAATGCGTAATGTATGCGGATATTTACTCTTAAACCGGTGTCATGATGAGTTTAAGTAATTTTCAAACCGTTAGGGTAAATACAGGATGCGCCCTGTAACTGGAGCAAATATTTAAAAGGACGCTTCCTAAGAGCATCTGCAATTCTGCAGTAACACCAGGTGTACAATTTTTTATTTTTCAAAAAACTTTGAATCGGAGAAGTTTTCATCTAAAGTTATGACCTCCGAGTAATGGATCTTGCCACCCAGAGATTATAGCGCATCAGTCAATGCAGTGTTTGAGGTAGTAAGTTATGAGTCATAATTTTTTTTGCATTTTTTGTTTTCATTGATTTTTTTTGGATTTTTTTAAATTTAATTGACCTTTTAAAATAAATTGCCATTAATGTTACTCCAGAAAAGTAATAAAAATAAACATAAGCCATCTTTTAAGAAAAAAAAAATAAAAAAAACTTTCTTTTTTCAACTGAGAGCGCTTGGAAATAATTGCTGGCCCGCCAAATAGTCCACCGTTTAATTTTTTGCTCCTGTTACAGGGCCCACCCTGTATATAGGGTAAATTTATTTCTTTATCATCAGCATCATAGTCATATCAGCCGAAAGCTGTCCACTGCTGGACATAGGCCTCCCCCAAAGAGTGCCACAATGACCGATTCTGCGCCACTTGCATCCAGTGGACTCATGCGACATTTACCAGGTCATCAGTACACCTTGTGGGGGGCCTACCCACGCTGCGCCTTCCAATACGTGGTCGCCACTCGAGAACCTTTTCGCCCCAACTGCCATCGGTTCTACGTGCAATGTGCCCCGCCCACTGCCACTTAAGTTTAGGTATTCGGAGGGCTATGTTGGTTACTTTGATTCTACTGCGGATGGCCTCATTTCTGATACGATCGCGCAGAGATACTCCTAGCATAGTCCTCTCCATCGCTCTTTGGGTGACTTTGAGGCTTCTTATGAGACCGATAGTAATAAAGACCACGTTTCAGTTCCATAGGTCATCACTGGCAACACACACTGGTCAAAGACTTTCCTCTTGAGACACTGCGGAATTTATCTTTATGTGATTGCTTAACTTAAGAGTCCCCAGTACGCTCGGCTGAACTCGAGTCTCCATACAAACGTAGTTTCGTTCTCAATTTAAAACACCTTGATGAAATAAAATGAAACTTTTTACACACAATGGGAGCCCCCATGTCTATGTCGGAAATTAGTTTCTGTTGCTAGAAATTGTAATAGAAAAAAAATACAGCGAGTTTTTGAGTTTTTTACGTCTTATATAGAAAACTCCCGTGAGTTTGAGACATATTAAATATAATGAAACGGGTCACTCACGTCTTAAAGGTGTCTTAAAGGGGAGTGTGGACGAGACTTTAGCATGTGACGTTGTGAGTGTTGTGTGTAGTTCGGCATTGAACAATTGTGAAGAAAACGAGGGTAGATTCTCGCCGCCGCCGCCTCCACCCGCGCCGAGCAACCGAGCGGACAGGGCACGGGCACGCAGTGCTAAGAAAACCGCCGCCGCGATAGGTGCTCATGATTAAGGACCGCGAACCGGTCTGAAACATGTCGAGCGATATTCGACCTTTAAGACGTGAGTGACCCGTTTCATTATATTTTTTACGTCTTGTATAAAAATCTTATTAATCGCTGTATTTTTTCTGCATTATAATTTCAAGCAACAAAAACTAATTTCCGACCTAGATTTGCCGGGTCTCATTCTGTATACACAGTTTCATGTTATTCTAGCATGGCGTTTCAAAATGAGAGCGAAACTACGTTTGTATGGAAAACTGAGCTTACTGCGGACTCTTAAAGTTGTACTTGTAAAGTAGGTACTCAAATTTGATTTGTTCTCATTAATAGTACTGGTATAATAAATATGGTATAGATTGAATCATCACAGGGTACCTAATAAAAGTAATAAAATAAAACTCACAACAGTTTCATAATCGTAGATAGATATCATTCATTTAGCTTTTACAAAACAAACTTGAAACTAGAGAGCGCTATCAACGATACATTACATTTCTGATTTTGAACCTTAACCACATCAGTATTGGATACAATGTAAAATGAAGCGTGTTCCAAATTAACGTCGCTCTTATTTCCAACTTGAATTTCTATGCGGCCAGTAACCGTCGCCTGCAAATCCAAAATGGCGCCCGACATCTGTCAGAAGCAGTCGAGTCGTCAACGGGAATGGACGTGCAATATTTTAAAGTAGGTTTTTAGAATAATAAAACTTATCTTGGAGGGTTAAATATACAGTTTCGATTGGGGACAAAAAGAAGAAAATGAAGGTAAACGAATCTAATAAAATGGGTTTTTGTGGAGAGGTTTTTAGAATATTTACGTTTTAGTCTTTTCTAACTTAAAGTTAGAATTTCTTAGTTTGTTTTGGTAATTATTTTTGATTAAACGACTAACTTACTGTTTTATTAGAATTTTGTATCAAAGCAACAAAGAGCCGCAAAACAAGATATTTTAGAATGCATGTGCTCGAAAAGTGCATTTTCTAAGCAGCCAAACTGTGCGGAAAGTACCACTTTTTACTTTTCAATATTTTTTAAAATTTTAATTTTTCAGGCGGACGCAGAGTTTCTTTTATTTGAGCAAAGTTTTACAAACTAATCAATTATAGATTAACATTCTTATTAATGGTTCATAAACATTAGTAGGTACATAGTTCATTAAAAATATTATTGACCATTTTACATTTATATTTTTACGTATAAATTAATTGTAAATATTCCCTAAACATGCTTGGCAGAATGCAGATTTACCTTGTGCCTTCCCCATTTTTCGTGATACAAAATTGTTTAGAACGAAGTAGGTAGTGTGTACCATTACACGTTTGTTTGATACTTGTTTAAAAATATATTTTTTTTCCTTCTCATTACATACATGTTTGTAAGGTTGGGATCTCCTAGTAAGTATTATCTACCTGTGACGGGAAGTTCCGCTCTTCCATAATACTTGTAAATTTACAGAAGTAAATCTAAAATTTTAGGTTTATATTACCTATGCTTTTGGTTAAAAAAAATGGTTTGAGTACTTTGAGTGTCTGTGCACGTGTGTGTGTTTGTGTGCGTGTGCGTATGTGTGTGAGTTTGCTTGAACGTGATGGAAATGAAGTAGCAAAAGGGAAAGTAGTGGAAACGCGTACCTGGTTTGAAACGTAGCGCTGGCTGCAAGATGTTAAGGCTGCCGGTCTTACGCACTTTTCTTCTGAATACTTCTGCGTTGATGGTGTAACGCGCTAATATCCGCAAATCGTTAATTCGAAGCCTTTGGCGAGTGACGGAATGGAAATAGTACTCGACATTGACCGACCCGCGAACCGTGTTTAGAGCTGAACTGGTCCATTGTCAGCTGCTGTCAATTGATGTTCTCTTCTTACCCACGCTTTCCAGGGATAGGGTTTTGGAAAGGATTAGGGGGTAGCTCACATGAAAGCTATGACTGGAAATCTATACTAAACATACAAGCAACGGTAGCCTAGAAGTTCAAGCATGCGGCTGTCAAGCGGCGGTCGTGGGTTCGAATTCCGTCTCATGCCAAGGAGTTTTTCGAGCTTATGTACGAAATATTATTTGATATTTACCGTTAGCTTTTCGGTGAAGGAGAACATTGTGAGGAAACATCTGCGATGAAATTCAATGGTGTATGTGATGTCCCCAACCCGCACTGGCAGCCCCCCAATGAGAGCAGGACTGTGCCCAGCGGTGGGGCGTTTATCAGCTGACGATGATGATACATACAATTGTGTGCGAGCGGATGTAGGATCAAGCCTGAATCAGCAATCTCTGCAAAAAGATCAATAAAAACTGCTAATTCGTACAAAAAACTGTCGCGTCACCTATTGCAGTTCTACCACATTTATACCATCAAGTACATTTAAAAATAAACTTTATGTCCAGTTCTTAAAGTTAGAATTTGATTTTAAACGCTGTATCGTCAGGCTACCTTGTGGTAAAAACGCCAGCACAGAACTGACCATTCGTGACCCTTATTACAATGCATATAAGGTGCATGAATAATCAGTTAACTATGTTGGCGATGGTACTTCCGCGACGCGAAACCTAGCTAATAAATATATTGATCTTTTTAGTCGGTCCCGGTTGAATTTAAAACGATTGGTAGTGTCAATGCATTTAAATCGAAACTGAAACAGTTTCTTTTGAAAAAATGCTACTATTCTGTATCAGAGCTGGAAGAGAGCAATGCAGGATTAAGGATGATTCACAGTAGACCGTTCCGCGTCCGGGCCGGCCCGTTTTCTATGACAGCCAACGCAACGGCCGGCGTATTTCTCTAGAAGAAAACGGGCCGGCCCGGACACGGAACGGCCTACAGTGAATCATCCTTTATTGTAATTTTTTTTTAATTTCGTTTTTAATTTTATTTAATGTGAATTTTTTATAAGTTCAGGACACATTATTTAATTTAATTTATTTTTTTACCTGTATGCTATGTAAATTATATTCATTGACATTTTTGTATTATTAATTCATATATTAATTGTATTTTTACTTTATGATGTTAGATTTTTTTTTTATATTTCAAACACAATTGACATTGTTATTGAATAAATAAATGAAAAATGAAATGAAAGGTCGGTTTAACCTTCAATATCTTTGTACGGAACTAACTTGGACCTTACATATTTACATATCATCCTGGCTATTCGGTTCTAAACTGTGTAAATTTGATTATAAACTTGCATCATCATCCTAGCGTTATCCCAGTACAGTTGCATCCTAAAGGATGCCCGGGGTCCGCTACCTGATCCCAAGAATTGGTGTTGACACTAGTTTTTACAGAAGGGACTGTCATCTGTAGAGATGCAACGGAGAGTTGTTTGGCCGGATACCGGATACCGGATATTCGGCCTGACCACCAGCCGAATATTCGGCCAGCGGAACTATACCTACATTTTGAGTTATGCAACTGCGCGTCGTGCAGTTTTCGACCTTTTTCGTTAGTGAACGTTTTTTTTATACACCATAATTTGCCTTTGGTGGATTTCCAATATTAAATACAAATAACTCGCTTTTTACCGATCACGAAACTTACTTAAAATTGTTTTCTTATAAAAACACTAGCATTTGCCCGCGGCTTCGCCCGCGTACTATGCGAAATTTTTAACCGTCTACAAAAAACAGGTTCGTATGTTTGTCCACGATTATCTCGCGTTTGGCTGAACCGATTTAGATGCAGTTTCCAGAAAAGTAGTTGTTACATTTTGGGGGTTTCGGTATACGAAGTTTGGTGATTGTGATTCATAAACAGATGAACAGATGAAAAGTCAGTATACATTCTGAGAACCGGCAAACTGTAGAATTTCATTTGATTTTGGCAATAATAAGGATCGAAAACTATTATCATACATTTTCGAGAGGCCGAGGGGGAAAGGGTCGGGCTGTCTTAAATGGCCCTTAGTAAAAGTATCTGTGTACTACAGTAACACCAATAGAAGGTCTGGTAACGACCAAGCAGCAGTCATAAACTCTGGTCCTCTGAAGTACAGAAATACGGCTAATTCAATATCTAGTGTAACCCTTATTTTTCCTAAATTTAAATTAAATTGGTAGATTATGCCAGTTTCCGTTTGAACGTCCAAAAAGAAAATTTGGCCTCACTTCCTTTCGCACTCCTTACTATTTGGTCGTACTTATACTGACTTTTGTTCATCTGTTAATGAATCATAGTTAGTCCTGACTAACCCCTCTAAAGCTATTAAATCATACCCAAAACTCTGTTAGGATACGCAGGGCTCGTTCCGTACCTCAAAAGCAAAAAGATACCCTTATTCCTTATTCACGTGTGGCTGTCCGTCAGTCCGTCTGTTACAACCGATTTGCTTTAAAACTACTGGAACGATAGAATTGCATTCCAGGTTCCGTGCCAACACCTGCTAGTCCACATTTAAACCACTCTAGGAAACTCACGGCACTTGAGTCCTTTTGTTTGGGCAAAACTGTTTTTCAACGATATCTCAAAAATGGTAAACATCTCTTGTTGAAACCAAAAGTCGCTGAAAGTATTTACTTAATATGCACCATCTCAATGTTTTTCAGAATCTTAAACTTCAAAGTTTGGAAATTATATACAGTGAGGGGACCCAATTTTTACGACTTAGACAGCTAATCTATACTAATATTATAAAAAGGAAAGATTTGATTGTAAGTTTGCATTGAATAGCTACACTATTCTTGGGTGACATTAACATGGGCTATATTATATTTTCAAAAAATAAGGACTCTTACTAAAACTCCAATAATGTAATGTTGTAAAAAAAAAGTAACCAAAATATTCTTTACATCGCGTGCGCTAAGAAAACTATTGATGATAGAATAAATATTTGTTAATTATTTGTATGGGCCGGGGTGCTAGTATGTATAACTAATCTAAAGGTTTATTTAAATGGAAAAAAATATAGAAACCTCTATGTCGTTTTTAAAAGCCAATCCTTTTTTTACAATCCCTGGCATGTATGGAGTGCCTAATTTTACCTCGGATTCGTATTAAGAGACCTCTTGGAAGCTTAGATATCGATTTTGAACGAAATCGGGGCGGAAAAAAGAAAATCTATGTGGCCGCCACTTTCACAAATTTTACATCGGATTCGTATTAAGAGACCTCTCGGATACTCAGATATCGATTTTGAACGCAATAGGGACGGAAATGATGAAAAGCAATAGGGCCGCCAGTTTATCCAAATTTTACCTCGGATTCGTATTAAGAATTCTCTCGGATGCTCAGATATCGATTTTGAACGAAATCGAGACGGCTTTGAAGAAAATCAATATGGCCGCCACTTTTTCCAAATTTTACCTCGGATTCGTATTTGGGGACCTCTCGGACACTCAGATATCGATTTTGAACGAAATTGGGAAGAAGATGAAGAAAATCAATATGGCTGCGACTTTTTCCAAATTTTACCTCGGATTCGTATTAAGAGACATCTCGGACGCTCAGATTTCTATTTTAAACGAAATCGGGACGGAAATGAAGAAAATCAATATGGCCGCCACTTTTTCAAATTTTACCTCGGTGTCGTATTAGGGGGACCTCTTGGACGCTCTGATATCGATTTTGAACGAAATCGGGACGAAAATGACGAAAAGCAATATGGCCGCCAGTTTTTCCAAATTTTACCTCGGATTCGTATTAAGAATTCTCTCGGACGCTCAGATATCGATTTTGAACGAAATCGAGACGGAATTGAAGAAAAACAATATGGCCGCCACTTTTTTCAAATTTTACCTCGGATTCGTATTCGGGGACCTCTCGGACGCTCAGATATCGATTTTGAACGAAATTGGGAAGAAAATGAAGAAAATCAATATGGCTACGACTTTTTCCAAATTTTACCTCGGTTTCGTTTTAAGAGACCTCTCGGATGCTCAGATATCGATTTTGAATGAAATCGGGAAGAAAATGAAGAAAATCAATATGGCTACGACTTTTTCCAAATTTTACCTCCGATTCGTATTAAGAGACCTCTCGGACGCTCAGATATCGATTTTGAACGAAATTGGGAAGAAGATGAAGAAAATCAATATGGCTGCGACTTTTTTCCAAATTTTACCTCGGATTCGTATTAAGAGACATCTCGGGCGCTCAGATTTCTATTTTAAACGAAATCGGGACGGAAATGAAGAAAATCAATATGGCCGCCACTTTTTCAAATTTTACCTCGGTGTCGTATTAGGGGGACCTCTTGGACGCTCTGATATCGATTTTGAACGAAATCGGGACGAAAATGACGAAAGGCAATATGGCCGCCAGTTTTTCCAAATTTTACCTCGGATTCGTATTAAGAATTCTCTCGGACGCTCAGATATCGATTTTGAACGAAATCGAGACGGAATTGAAGAAAATCAATATGGCTGCGAATTATCCATATTTTACCTCGGATTCGTATTAAGAGACATCTCGGACGCTCAGATTTCTATTTTAAACGAAATCGGGACGGAAATGAAGAAAATCAATATGGCCGCCACTTTTTTCAAATTTTACCTCAGTGTTGTATTAGGGGGACCTCTCGGACGCTCAGATATCGATTTTGAATGAAATTGAGACGAAAATGACGAAAAGCAATATGGCCGCCACTTTTTCCAAATTTTACCTCGGATTCGTATTCGGGGACCTCTCGGACGCTCAGATATCGATTTTGAACGAAATTGGGAAGAAAATGAAGAAAATCAATATGGCTGCGACTTTTTCCATATTTTGCCTCGGATTCGTATTAAGAGACATCTCGGACGCTCAGATTTCTATTTTGAACGAAATCGGGACGAAAATGAAGAAAAGCAATATGGCCGCCAGTTTTTGCAATATTTACCTAGGAGTCGTATTAAGAGTCCTCTCGGACGCCTACGAGTAAATATCGATTTTTGTCGAAATCGTATCGGACGGCACTGATTAATAAAACCACTTACTATACATTGATTCAAGAAAGGTCGTATATTCATAGGGAATTCACGGCACTTCATGCGCCTTTAGACCTTATAAGGAACCTACATGCCAAATTTGATATCTCTCGAATCAGCAGTTTGGGCTGTGCGTTGATGTCACTCACTCAGTCAGTCAGTTTCTTTTTGCAATTTCGCACAAACTCTTAAAAATTTTCATGTCTGCAGTATTAACTTTCAAAATCAATGCCATTTTCGAAATTAACGACCCAAAAAAACCATAAAAACGACACCCATATTAATACTTAGACATTCCAACCCCCTCGCACCCCAACAGAGGGGATGGTATTTTACGTCCTCTACGTGGGATTTTAAAATCATTTTTGTTTTCGTAATCAGCGACCCGATAAACCATAGAAACAATACCCATATCGATTTTCAGAATTGTCACCACTTTTCGCCCTGTTAGGGGTTGATTTCTCAAAAAACCTGAAACACATATTTACTCATTTATCGTTAGAAATACTCCTGTGAAATTTCGAATAAAATAGTCCAACTAATCATGATTCCCCATACAAACTTCGGACCCCCATTTCACCCCCACACCCGGGGTTGAATTTTGAAAAACCCTTTCTTAATGCACCTCTAGACCTTATATGGAACCTACATACTCAATTCTGAATCTCTAGAACCAGCAGTTTGGGCTGTGCGTTGATATGTCACTCACTCAGTCAGTCAGTTATTTCTTGCCATTTGGCACAAACTTTCAAAAGTTATCATGTCCACAATATTAAACTTCAAAATTGATGCCATTTTCGTAATTAACGTCCCAAAAAACCATAAAAACGACACCCATATTAATATTTAGACATTTCATCCCCCTCGCACCCCAACAGGGGGGATGGTATTTCACGTCCTCCACGTAGGATTTAAGATTCATTGTTGTTTTCGTTATTAGCGACCCGATAAACCATAAAAACAATACCCATGTCGATTTTCAGAATTTGTCACTACATTTCCCCCCTTTTAGGGGTTGATTTTTCAGAAAACCTGAAACACGTGTTTACTCATTTATCGTTAGAAATACTTTTGTGAAGTTTCGAATAAAATAGTCCAGCCAATCTTGTTTCGCCATACAAACTTCGGAGCCCCATTTCACCCCCTTAGGGGTTGAATTTTGAAAAATCCTTTCTTAGTGCACCCCTAGACCTTATAAGGAACCTACGTGCCAAATTTGGAATCTCTAGGACCAGCGGTTTGGGCTGTGCGTTGATATGTCAGTCAGTCAGTCAGTCAGTCAGTCAGTCAGTCAGTCAGTCAGTCAGTTTCTTCTTTTATATATTTAGATTAAGTTTAAATAGTTTCAAAATAATACACTAGTTCGATTATGACCGTGATTGTTTTTGGATTCCATTTTTTACCCCAAAATCAAACAAGTATACTATCCGGTATCCAGCCGGATAATACGTAGCTATCCGGTATCCGGCCGGATATTAAAATAAGGGCCGGATAGGCCGGATACCGGATCTCTAGTCATCTGACCTTCCAACCCAAGGGGAAACTAAACCTTATTGGGATTAGGCTTGTCAAGTGAGTGGGTAACTTGACGGCAAGAAGTTCTCAAGCCGCCCGAACCGAAGGCCTGTAACTTGACATACTTGTCATAGACAGCAGCCAGGGTCAACGGCTCAAGTTAGTAACCACTCAAAGCGGTCACCCATTCAAGAGTTGACCACGGCAGATGTTGCTTAACTTCGCATACCGTACACGGGCGTCGCTGGGCCACGAAAGCTCTGAAGTGTTTATCTTCATATTTACCACGACGGTGGCAAGCAAGCTTAAGACCTATGTAACCGGACACATTAGCCTTCCTCCAGAGAATTACCGCCAGTTTAGAATCTATTCTTTATTGGCGTACAACGCTGATATTATGTTTAAGGCGGGCTGACGTGTTGGTAATGTAATTTTTAATGTCATTTTATTAAGAAACGGTAATGACTAAGCACATGAAAAAAATTGTTGATTTTGAGACCTTTCAGGAGGCAGTCGTTACATAATTGGACAAACTTCGCTCGATAAAAAGAAAATCCAAACACACCCCTATTTTGTATCGTAAAACTCATTTTATTTCAATATTATACTATTTAATTAATTTAAATTGGATTTCACCATTAATGTTCTATTGTCTTACAATTAACGTTTCTATACTATTTGTAATATAATTTATACCCAAATAAAACCGACTCCAATTAACGACAAAAAATACCGAAATCGCCATATATATATCGTCATATATATCGCGCTATCAAATTTGAGGAGTTCCCTCGATTTCTCCTGAAGCCCATCATCAGACCTTCACCAAATTTATATAGGACCAATTTGAGTGTACCTGCTTTGAAAAAAAAAAGAATTATCAAAATCGGCCAACGTGGTCAAGAGTTATCGGGGAACATCTAAATATATAAAAGAAGAAACTGACTGACTGACTGACTGACTGACTGACTGACTGACTGACATATCAACGCACAGCCCAAACCGCTGGTACTAGAGATTCCAAATTCGGCACGTAGGTTCCTTATAAGGTCTAGGGGTGCACTAAGAAAGGATTTTTCAAAATTCAACCCCTAAGGGGGTGAAATGGGGGTCCGAAGTTTGTATGGGGAAACAAGATTAGCTGGACTATTTTATTCGAAACTTCACACGAGTATTTCTAACGATAAATGAGTAAACATGTGTTTCAGGTTTTTTGAGAAATCAACCCCTAAAAGGGGGAAAGGTGGTAACAAATTCTGAAAATCGACATGGGTATTGTTTCCATGGTTTATTGGGTCGCTGATTACAAAAACAACAATGATTGTAAAATCCCACGGGGAGGACGTGAAATACCATCCCCTCTGTTGGGGTCCGAGGGGGATGAAATGTCTAAATATTAATATGGGTGTCGTTTTTATGGTTTTTTGGGACGTTATTTACGAAAATGGCATCGGTTTTGAAATTAAATATTGTGGACATGAAAACTTTTGAAAGTTTGTGCCAAATTGCAAGAAATAACTGACTGACTGAGTGACCAACATATCAACGCACAGCGCAAACTGCTGGTTCTAGAGATTCCAAATTTAGTATGTAGGTTCTATATAAGGTCTTGAGGTGCATTAAGAAAGGATTTTTCAAAAATTCAACCCTTAGGGGTTCCTTAGGGGAGTGAAATGGGGGTCCGAAGTTTGTATAGGAAATCAAGATTAGTTAGATTATTTTATTCGAAACTTCACAGGAGTATTTCTAATGATAAATCAGTAAACATGTGTTTCAGGTTTTTTGAGAAATCAACCCCTAAAAGGGGGAAAGGTGGTGACAAATTCTGAAAATCGATATGGGTGTGGTTTCTATGGTTTATCGGGTCGCTGATTACGAAAACAACAATAATTTTAAAATCCCACGTGGAGGACGTGAAATACCATCCCCTTTGTTGGGGTCCGAGGGGGTTGGAATGTCTAAATATTAATATGGGTGTGATTTTTATGATTTATTGTGTCGTTAATTTCGAAAATGGCGTTGATTTTGAAATTTAATATTGCGGGCATGGGCCAAATTGCAAGAAGAAACTGACTGACTGAGTGAGTGACATATCAACGCACAGCCCAAACTGCTGGTTCGAGACTCGAGAGATACCAAATTTGGCATGTAGGTTCCTTATAAGGTCTAAAGGCGCATGAAGTGCCGTGAATTCCCTATGAAGATACGACCTTTCTTGAGTCAATGTATTGTAAGTTGTTTTATTAATTAGTGCCGCCCGATACGATTTCGACAAAAATCGATATTTGAGCGTTCGAGAGGACTCTTAATACGACTCCTAGGTAAAATTTGGCAAAAGTGGCGGCCATATTGCTTTTCTTCATTTTCGTCCCGTTTCGTTCAAAATCGATATCTGAGCGTCTGAGAGGTCCCTAAATACGACACTGAGGTAAAATTTGAAAAAAGTGGCGGCAATATTGATTTTCTTCATTTCCGTCCCGATTTCATTCAAAATAGAAATCTGAGCGTCCGAGATGTCTCTTAATAAGAATCCGAGGTAAAATTTAGAAAATGTCGCAGGCATATTGATTTTCTCCATTTTCTTCCCGATTTCGTTCAAAATCGATATCTGAGCGTCCGACAGGTCTCGTAATACGAATGCGAGGTAAAATTTGGAAAAAGTGGCGGCCATATTGATTTATTCCCCTTCGGTCTCCGATTTCGTTAAAAATCGATAGCTGAGCGTCCGAGAGGTCTCTTAATACGAATCCGAGGTAAAATTTGGAAAAAGTGGCAGCCATATTGATTTTTTCATCTTCTTCCTCATTTCGTTCAAAATCGATATCTGAGCGTCCGAGAGGTCCCCGAATACGAATCCGAGGTAAAATTTGGAAAAAGTGGCAGCCATATTGATTTTCTTCATTTCAAACCGATTTCGTTCAAAATCGATATCCGAGCGTCCGAGAGGTCCCCTAATACGAATCCGAGGTAAAATTTGGAAAAAGTGGCAGCCATATTGATTTTCTTCTTTTCCAACCCGATTTCGTTCAAAATCGATATCTGAGCGTCCCAGAGGTCCCCTAATATGAATCCGAAGTAAAATTTAGGAAAAGTGGTGGCCATATTGATTTCCTTCATTTTCGTCCCGATTTCGTTCAAAATCGATATCTGTGTGTCCGAGAGGTCCCCTAATACGAATCCGAGGTAAAATTTGGAAAAAGTGGTGGCCATATTGATTTCCTTCATTTTCGTCCCGATTTCGTTCAAAATCGATATCTGTGTGTCTGAGAGGTCTCTTAATACGAATCCGAGGTAAAATTTGTGAAAGTGGCGGCCATTTTGATTATCTTTTTTTTCGTCCCGATTTCGTACAAAATCGATATCTGAGCGTCCGAGAGGTCCCCGAATACAAATCCGAGGTAAAATTTGGAAAAAGTGGCAGCCATATTAATTTTCTTCATTTCAACCCGATTTCGTTCAAAATCGATATCCGAGCGTCCGAGAGGTCCCCTAATATGAATCCGAGGTAAAACTTGGAAAAAGTGGCAGCCATATTGATTTTCTTTATTTACAACCCGATTTCGTTCAAAATCGATATCTGAGCGTCCGAGAGGTCCCCTAATACGAATCCGAGGTAAAATATAGAAAAAGTGGCGGTCATATTGATTATCTTCATTTTCGTCCCGATTTCGTTCAAAATCGATAAATGTGTGTCCGAGAGGTCTCTTAATACAAATCCGAGGTAAAATTTGTGAAAATGGCGGCCATATTGATTATCTTTTTTTTCGTCCCGATTTCGTACAAAATCAATATCTGAGCGTCCGAGAGGTCCCCGAATACAAATCCGAGGTAAAATTTGGAAAAAGTGGCAGCCATATTGATTTTCTTCATTTCAACCCGATTTCGTTCAAAATCGATATCCGAACGTCCGAGAGGTCCCCAATACGAATCCGAGGTAAAATTTGGAAAAAGTGGCAGCCACATTGATTTTCTTCATTTCCAACCCGATTTCGTTCAAAATCGATATCTGAGCGTCCGAGAGGTCCCCTAATACGAATCCGAGGTAAAATTTGGGAAAAGTGGTGGCCATATTGATTTCCTTCATTTTCGTCCCGATTTCGTTCAAAATCGATATCTGTGTGTCCGAGAGGTCTCTTAATACGAATCCGAGGTAAAATTTGTGAAAGTGGCGGCCATATTGATTATCTTTTTTTTCGTCCCGATTTCGTACAAAATCGATATCTGAGCGTCCGAGAGGTCCCCGAATACAAATCCGAGGTAAAATTTGGAAAAAGTGGCAGCCATATTGATTTTCTTAATTTCAACCCGATTTCGTTCAAAATCGATATCCGAGCGTCCGAGAGGTCCCCTAATATGAATCCGAGGTAAAACTTGGAAAAAGTGGCAGCCATATTGATTTTCTTCATTTACAACCCGATTTCGTTCAAAATCGATATCTGAGCGTCCGAGAGGTCCCCTAATACGAATCCGAGGTAAAATTTAGAAAAAGTGGCGGCCATATTGATTTTCTTCATTTTCGTCCCGATTTCGTTCAATATCGATAAATGTGTGTCCGAGAGGTCTCTTAATACGAATCCGAGGTAAAATTTGTGAAAGTGGCGGCCATATTGATTATCTTTTTTTTCGTCCCAATTTCGTTCAAAATCGATATCTGAGCGTCTGAGAGGTCTCTGAATACGAATCAGAGGTAAAATTTAGCATTCCATACATGCCTGTATGCAAAAAAGTTTAATGTTACTATATAGGCGTGTAGGGTATGGACTTGCTTTTAAAAACGACATAGAGGTTTCGATATTTTTTTCCATTTAAATCAACAAGTACGGTTGCCAGTTTTTGTTGCACTTTTAGCACCACCCAGGGGTCACGTGTGTAGTAACGGTGGTTACTCCCTACGGACGTGGTGCAACTTCGACCCCCCTTTGTCAAGTGAGTGGGCAACTTGACTGTTAGAAGTTCGCAAGCCGCTCGAAGGCCTCTAACTTGGCTTAACGATTGCAGCCGGGATCAACGGCTTAGCGTGCCTCCATAGCACGAGAGTCATTTAGTAACCACTCAAAGCGATCACCCATCCAAGAACTGACCTGCGCCCACATTGCTTAACCTCGCACACCGCACGCGGTAGGCGGGTGCCGCTGGGCCACGAGCGCTCTAAATTCTTGATAGTTTGTGCCAATTGCGCTTGTGCTTGTGCTCCGAAGCTAGAGGTCCCGGGTTCGAATCCCGGCCAGGGCATTTATTTGTGCATTTTTCACGGATATTTGTTCTTGGGTCTTGGATGTTTTCTATGTATTTAAGTATGTATTTATCTATATAAGTATGTATATCGTCGTCTAGTACCCATAGTACAAGCTTTGCTTAGTTTGGGACTAGGTCGATTTGTGTAAGATTGTCCCCCAATATTATTATTATTATTATTATTATAAATTTGCAATTCAATCGGTCCAGTAAAAGCAACTTGGTTGTAACAGACGGACTGAAGTAAGGAGTGCGAATGGAAGTGAGGCCAAATTTTCTTTTTGGATGCTCCAATGGGAACTGGCAAAACCTACGTAATAAATTTAATTTTAGGAAAAATAAATGTTACACGTGATATTGAATTAGCCGTATTTCTGTACTTCAAAGGACCAGAGTTTATGACCGCTGCGCGCTGCTTGGTCGTTTACAGACCTATCGGTGTTACTGTAGTACACAGATACTTTTACTAAGGGCCATTTCAGACATGCTTTTATTTCATCGGCCCTTTCCCCTTCGGCCTCTCGGAAATGTATGATAATAGTTTACGATCTTTATTTTTGGCAAAATCAAATGAAATTCAACAGTTTGCCGGTTCTCAGAATGTATACTGACTTTTCATCTGTTCATCTGTTAATGAATCACAATCACCAAACTTCGTATACCGAAACCCCCAGAATGTAACAACTACTTTTCTGGAGACCGCATCTAAATCGGTTCAGCCAAACGCGAGATAATCGTGGACAAACATACGAACCTGTTTTTTGTAGACGGTTAAAAATTTCGCTTAGTACGCGGGCGAAGCCGCGGGCAAATGCTAGTACATACATAAAAAAAGACATGCAGACGAACTGAGAACTTCCTTCCTTCTATTGAAGTCGGTTAAAAATACGAAACAAGCAACTATGCGAACAAACCAAAGGAAAATCATTAATTAAACACTGGTATAAAACATGCTATATTATAAAGTTTTTTTAAAGGATTTTATTGACGTATTTTTACATATTTTTGGAGTGCTCAAAACACAGTTTTCTTGATTTTCGTCACTGATTGATTGCTCAAAATTCAGGACAATGTTCCATCCCAAACTGGGCTCACTGAATTGCGCGTCATGACCAAAAAGTGCGTTGCAAATCGAGACGACCCTAAATATGGGGGACGTCTGGTAACCCTAGTGTATGCTCTTTGCCACTGACTTGGTATAAGGAACTCGCTAAATTATGATTTCTAGCTGCCCAGTGTATAATGTTTGTTACCTGCACTGCATTGTACTCCTTAAAGGTAAGAGTCCATTGGCCCCGGCAACTCGCGTGAGCACTCTATAGACCTTTGGGATTGTCAACAATGTTGCAATTTTTTTATCACAATATTCCAAAAAGTAAAAGTTATTTATTCTAATAATAATATTTACTGTGATTTAAATTATATTTTTCTTCTGAACAGCAGTGCAGGTCCAGATCGTGCGAGACTTTTGGCGGTCGGAACCCGGGAGGCTGGTTACTGGCTACATGCCCATCCCTCGCCAAATACCGGTACCTTCCTGGATCCGACCTCCCTTAGAATGGCGACTGGACGGCGACTCGGGGTCGCGGTATGTACCCCACATATATGCTCTTGTGGCACGGACGTGGACCGACTGGGACACCATGGATTGTGTTGTCAAAAAAGTGCAGGCCGTTTTTCGAGACATGCGACGCTTAATGATATAATCCGCCGGCCTCTTGCCACCGTCAATGTGCCTGCTCTTCTTGAGCCGACTGGCATGGTCAGGGACGATGGCAAGAGACCTGATGGGGTATCTTTAGTTCCTTGGAGCGTGGGATGGATGTTGGTGTGGAATGCTACCTGTGTAGACACACTGGCACCGTCTCACCTCCAACGGACTACAACAGTAAAAGCGGATGCAGCGGCGGAAAACGCCGAAATTCTAAATCGTAA
The DNA here is from genome assembly GCA_905163555.1 of Notocelia uddmanniana. NCBI lineage: Eukaryota > Metazoa > Arthropoda > Insecta > Lepidoptera > Tortricidae > Notocelia > Notocelia uddmanniana. The sequence goes on along the minus strand of LR991075.1, from coordinate 14,237,848 downwards.
TAAATACAAAGGCCTCGGCAGAGAGTACATGTTTGTACCTTTTGGCGTCGAAACTCCATGGTGGTCTAGGTCCATGGGGTCCCGGCGCGCATAAGTTAATTGCAGAAATTGCGAAGCGTCTGGTTGACGTAACTGGTAACCGAAGAGCTGGCGGTTTCCTCGCTCAACGTATCAGCATTGCGATACAGCGAGGAAATGCCGCCAGCATCCTCGGTACAAAGCCTCAAGAGCCCGTTATAGATTTAAGTTAGTTTTAATTTTCTTTATATTATTTTGGTTAAGTATTCTTGTATATATTTTCGTTGTACATAAATTACATTTTCGACTTAAGAGGGCGCAGTACGTTCGGTGTGGCTCGGTTCTCCATTCAAACGTATTTACGCTCTCATTTTAAAACGCCATGCTAGAATAACATGAAACTTTGTATACACAATGAGATCCGGCATATCTAGGTCAGAAATTAGTTTATGTTGCTAGAAATCGTAAAAGAAAAAAAATACAGCGGTTTTTTGAGTTTTTTACGGCTTGTATGAAAATCTTAATAATCGCTGTATTTTTTTCCATTATAATTTCAAGCAACAGAAACTACTTTTCGACCTAGATATGCCGGATCCCATTGTGTATACAAAGTTTCATGTTATTCTAGCATGGCGTTTTACGAGGGCTGTTCCGAAAGTTTTTAGCTGCTCTTCTTTCGGAACTTTCGGAATAGCCCTCGTAAAATGAGAGCGTAAATACGTTTGTATGGAGAACCGAGCGTGCTGCGCCCTCTTAACAACTTTATGATTCAATTTAGGCATATTTCATGCACCTATGAACGTCAATAAACTACTACCGGTTCGGAAAAATAAACCTCTGACACGAGAAGAACCGGCGTAAGAAACTTGGCCGGGGGTTCTCTTCCGCAGGATTATAATGATAAATTCATAAATATTAGGGGGCAATTTTACACCAATGTAACTAATCACAAGGCTTATGTTACATAGAAATTCAGTACCACTAAGCTGTACCAGCCGTCAAATCAATAAAAAATTGACGATTTGATTTTCTCTAAGTAGCCAATGAAATATTATGTTGCGCAAAATATTAAAAATTTACGCTTCCAGATAATGACTTGATGTATTCTGAAATCATAATTGAAATCCGGGAAATAGCACAAAATTGTCTCATAACATTTATATAACATATTGATCGTAACATTCGTAACAGGGAAGTTAATAATTGCATGTACCCTCCATGTAATTGTATAAAAAAAGAATTAAGATAAAAGAGGAAATTCTCAAGTTACTTCCTGAACGAATGTGAGCAAAATTTGGTTTTTATGATTCAATCATATTTTATAATACTGTTTTATTTCGGCCATTAAGAAGCAAAAACACGCGAAACTGATCGCCCGAAGCATAATAACTCCATTAAAACAAACAACAATCTTGCATTAATGGTTTTTTGCGAAGCTTAAGCCCGATGAAATTAAAAACTAAAAAAACAACAATCATTCCCGCGCTTTCTGATGTCAAACCGTCTTGATACGGTTTTGCGACGAACAAAAAGTAAATCAGCCATTATTAACAAAGCCATACGTGCAGCCACCTATTACTGTAATTTAAACTTTAATGCAGTTAAAATTAAGTTGATTTTACAATGAATAGAAGAATTGAATTGTGCGTTAGTGTTCATTTCGAACGCTTTAAAAAAGTAAATCAGCCGGTATTTTTAAAAAGTTGTAAGAACAGCGGATCAATACTTGTGGTTTAAACTCTAAATCAAGGTATATTTGATTGATTTTAGAGCGACATAAGAATTGTATAGTGCGATATTGTTCTTTCCGAAGACTACAAAAATGGTAAAGAAATTGTATCAGTTTTGTAGGTTAAGGTTAAATGCGTTTAAAGCACTTTCTCCACAAAATGAATAGAGATGCGTAACAGATGTGGCCGTAATGTTATTTTTATTTTGCTATAGTTTCTAGGTTTGAATGTTTAGGTACTAGAATTGATGATACCTACTATAACGTTGTATCATACAAAATATTATTGGGACGTTTTATTACACAAATAAACTCAAAATGGCTTGTAGTGTTATGGGTACTAGACTTAATAGATATATGTATACTTAAATATATAGAACATATCATAGTTTCAGGAACAAATGCTTTTGCCCATCACATAAACAAATGCCCTTACCAGGATTCAAACCTGGACCTCCAGCTTCGTAGTCAGCAGTATTACTACCAACTAGGCTTAACAGGTCGAAAAACTACATGTGGAAGTGCAATTACGCATCCCGCCCAGCCGGGGAACTAGGACGCCTATGACTGACTCCCGGGAACTGCCCGGACTACCGTCTAAAACCACCAGGGTATGCCCATCACGCAGCATAAGTGGCGGAGACACGAGATCGCCAAGGCACATAACCGCGCACGCCGCCTGCTGCGACAGCCGAAGCTGTTTCCTCGCTGAAGCAAACGCCTCCCACCCGTCGGCAAGCGTGCAGGGTGACACCACACACTTGCCGACCAAAGGACCTCCACGCCGGGAGAGAGTGAAAAACACCGGATTCCCAGAGATTTTCTTGTACCTTTTCCTAGCGGCTATCTCCCTCGCAGCCACCACCCGGCCCCGCGGCCTGACGGTGTCAGTCCCCGCTCCCGACTATAACGGCCCTCTGCCGCAGTCAGGGTTACGGGTGCGTAGTTTTTTATACAGGCATACGGTACGGCCTGTCCCTCTCGCCGCACCTGGGATGTCTTAAAGCCGAGACACACCGAATGCATGCGCGTGAGCGTGGCGTGCGCGTTGTATCGTATGAAATGTCATAGTAGACGACATACCGCTTGCGTGGCATGCACGCGTGCTGCGCACGCAAGCGGTGTGTCATCTACTACGACTTTTCATACGATACAACGCGCACGCCACGCTCACGCGCACGCGCACGTGCTGCGCACGCATTCGGTGTGGCTCGGCCTTTACGACTCGCTAAAGCGGAACCCCCCCATCCCCCGTGAGTGGCATCTTGAGTGACCTTTGCTAAAACAGAGGAACACTCAGAGAAAACCCGTCTCCGGGTTATTGGTAACAGCGGTAGGTGATCCCTCCGATGATGAAATACTTACCGTTGCCTCCAGGGCGCACCGGCCAGGCTTCTCCTTCTCCCAGACACGCGAGGGTACACAGGAACTGGAAGAGGCCAGATACTTTTTGAGGTTACCCGACTAGCGCTCCAGCCAACAGTTGACCTGGAGCGGCTTTGCTTAAACCTCGCATACCGCACGCGGTACGCAGGCGCTGCTGGGCTACGAGCGCTTTATTACCTATACATTGATGTTTAAAGATACATAGGCAAAAACCACGGTTCATTGGCCATGCGTAGACAACAACATACAATATTGTGTGGCGCACAGTTGCCGTATAATATAAAAGCTCACACGTTTTTCTGCCGTGTGCGGCAAAAACAGTCAACTGATACGTTCTTAGAAATTTAGTGAGTAAACTTCGCATCTAATGGAAATATATACATGAAGGAATAATACTTCGGACTTTTCTGAAAGTACGTTGTCATTTAAATGATGTACAATCGACTTGTAATCTTTAGAAACTTGTGTTAGAAAGGAAAGAAAAATCATGAAAATAATGGCTTTTAATATTAGTAACAACCCTAATGTTTTAACATTCCCATTTAAGGCGACTTTCTGACTTGGCGGGGTGGGATCGATATGTCATAGGTATTTTGTTGTTTGACGTAAGCTTACTGATGTGAAATTTCCTCACTTGACGAATTACTGTCAGTATTGCGTTTGTGCAGTACTAATACGATGCGCAGAAGTGGGCCAGTACTGCATTGATATCGGTTGACACTGACAGTTGACAGTTTTCTCATATCGTACCGCCTCCGCATCGACAAAAAAAAAGCGCCTAAGTATTTATATTTTGAAGTGCGACATGTCACTAGCTTTGATATAAGATAGGGTTGAAACATGCTGTTTTTATAATTGATGATAAAAACGGTAACGAATATTAACATAGTTTATTTGGCGAAAGTATAATACCAATGCTTAATTATTCCCTGTTTACAGGAAAGTCCATCGTTCTGTTCCACCCAGTATAAAATAGTATTTGAATATTTCGTCAGCTGACAACCAAAACTCGCTAAGTAACAAATACCTATTTTAAGTAAAACTCGTATCTCACAATCGTTTTAGTACTGAGAGATAGGATTCACAATTAAATTGCTTTCGTGGCCCAACTGGTGGCAGCGTACCGCGTAAGCGAGGTTAAGCAACGACGGCTGCAGTCAACTTTAGAAGGGTAACCTCTTTGGGTTGTTATACTAACTGAGCGCTCCCATGCTTTAGAAGGCACGTTAAGCCGTTGATCCCGACTGTTGTCTATGACAGCAGTTGATAAGCCAAGTTATAGGCCTAGAGTTATAGGCTTGAGTCCATACAATTTTGTTTCTGGCAGCCAATGTTAAATCATGATGCTCCAGTAAATCATCCACTTCAATTGATTGATTTTCATTTCAGTAAAATCTCGCCGAAAACGGTTCTCCATTAATATTATGTTATGACAGTGGATGCATCCATTAACCGGACGGCACAGAAATAAGCACCCGTAAACTTCACGTGCGCGGCATTTAATGCCCAAGGGAAGAAAGAATAGCGAGGGCAAATAAAGAATAAGTTTATGTTTTAAAATTTTTTTTGAAGCTCTTATAGCCGACTGTACGGTTTTACCACAGTCATCAAGTCAAGAAGAAGAAGAAACACATTTATTCGCTGCACAAAACAAAAGACACACAGATACAAAAGGAAGAAAACGCACATAGAACACATAACGTATGTCTTCGCGGCAGTGAATCGGCTGCTGTCTCAGCATTATGCCGAAGTGCTCGTCACCAATGAGCTCAAACACGAAGACTTTATCGTGTGTAGGTTAGGAGTTGCTATGGCCATCTGTCTCCATCATCAGATCAGCTTGGTAGTACCATAATATTAAATTGTCACCGAACTTAAGTATGCCAAATAGTGGATAACTGGTCTAAAATTCAGTTGCAAGATTTGACTGGAACACATGAACATGAACACATTTGTATGAAAGCATTATATACGTATTTTTGGGTAGGTACCTAATTGAGGTTAAGTATATTTAAGGCGCCTTCCTGATTTGTCGAAGCGGAGGTGGTATGATATGAGAAAACTGTCAGCTGTCAGTGTCAAAGCATACGTATGCAGTACTGCCGTGCTTCTGCGCATGGTATTACTACTGCGCAAACGTAGTACTGACAGTAAATCTCACATCAGTAAACTTATGTCAAAATCAAAATATTCTTTATTCAAAGCAACAAGCAACTTCGAATCGTCAGTTATAACACTTATAACATTTTATTATGTTAATTATTTAGAGCAATTTATTGATGCTATTATTATTCTTCAAAATAATATTGAATTGCTGTAGTTATGTCAAAATTAATAAATTATTATGTAGTTAAATTCACAATAGGACCGTCAAAATATAAAAAAAATGTATAAAAAATAGAAGTCTAGACAGTTTTTAGAATGAAATCAAAATGTTAAAAAATAATAAGTAAATAATATCTAATGCCATAATCATTACAGCATTATAAATATTTCATTAATATTTCAGTTACAATTAATCCCACGATGTTTTATCATTCATGTAGTCGTGTGTGCTAAAACACAGTATTACAATATGTTGTTAAACTGTGGCTATAATTATGCTTTCGACATGAGTTTATGCTTTACATTATTTTGGAATTTATTAACAGTTACTAAGAACTGTATTTTGCTCCCTAACTAAATTTAGCGGGTAGTATCGTGAAAAGTAGGTTCCGTTAGAAATACTTTAGGTACCTACCGTAAAAGGTAAGAAATTTTATATTCGTTAGTTTTTACATGCCATTAAAAATACTAATGTTTTTTCTTAATAACTCACGATTCAAATGATTCAATAAAGCCTACAGTTTTGTGTCTTCAAATCGGTTCAACCAACTCTTTTTCATCCTAAGCTCATTTTACTGTATTTCCCGCGTTCTGTTTCTGACATCACAGTCATCTTGCCGCGTGAAGAAACGAGCAAATCTACCACACAACAGACGCATTCGAATGCGTTTGTATCGGAAGCGACGAATAAAAATATACTTCCCGAACACATTCACGCTGAATCTGGTGTCTTAAGCCATTATTACGTCAATTAATCAACAATAATGAATTACGAGCATCTTAATTGTTTTAATTAGCATTGTTTTAATATGGGACGCGTAAAATCATAAATTATGTGACAATAACTCCCTAAAGTACTTTAGTTTGATTTGTTGTCGGATAGAATTGTTATGGAGTTGGAGCTCCTTTACATCTAATCTATATCTTATATACCTATATACCTTCGTAAGTTTGGTAATTAACAAAAGCAGTTCTAAAATGTTTGTTTATGTGCGAAACTCCTAACTAATAAGTTTTGCCAGTAAATGAGTACAGCCAAAGCCGAATCCGATCAGATATTTTGCCAAAACCAAAACTTCGGTCGGACACGAGACTTTGGATACACCTACTATTTTTTCGCCTAGCTTAAAAGTATTACAGCCGTTTTATGGGACAGTAAATACGTCTTCAAATGTCACAATAACAAGTTAATTTACATGCAAACTTACACGAATTACCGTAATTCTCAATAGATACTTGTCCATAAAACTAATAGATTCCTAAATAGCTGTGGAATGGTGTGTTTGATGTGTTTTATGTGGATTGGTACGTAGTTATGGTATGTGAAGGCAGTTAAAATACTCATAGGAGATAAAATCATGTCTTCCAGTTGGTCAATTATTATCAAGAATATTTTGTATAAACGGTGACTTTGGCTTATGGACAATTTATATATCAAAATTCCTGTAAAATATATTTTAGGAATGCTGTATACAGAATGTTGCGTGTAATAAAAGTTATAGGAGCAAAAAATTAAATATTACAATGCTCCAATTTTTTGAAATTCTTTTTTTTAAGACAGGCGTGGGACCGTAGACCAATTCTTGTCCGAGCTTACACGGTTGAAGTCAATGTTTCTAATAACTAAAATACGAGCCTTCAAAAGTCACAGAACATGTTGACTGAAAGCTAGAGCTATTATTACTGAAATGGTCCTGTATTGAAATCTGCGAAGCGAGAAGTACGGACAATGACCGTAACTTCCGCGGCTCGAACCTTTGTGTAAGAAGATTTGCACACTCGATTTCAGAGGAATTTATTTCCTTGGACGCTCCGATTGTGTAATGAGCTCCCTGCCGAGGTTATGCTAGCCGCATGTGACACCCCTAGGAGTTGCAGGTATCCATAGTCATAGGCGGGCCGTACGCACGTTTGCCACCGACGTGGTATTAAAAAAAAACATGAAGCCTTTAGTATAGTCGAGTTCATAAATATATGCGGATATCTAACAAATACATCTAAACTGATTTATAATTAGAAAATATTTACACGTGCCATCCGTTATAATCATCCGAGCAAGCCTCTCAATAATATTTAAGCAACTGAAAAATAATAAATATCCGTACTCAGCTTTTTACAAAATTATTTAAACAAGTGGAAGCACATAACTATTGCCACAAGGGCTCTTTTCAAATATTTGTAAACAGGTAGTGGCACATAAATATATGTTCTAATCTAACGTTTTACAATTTGTTGTAAACAAGTAGGAGCTCATAAATATCTGCACAGACAAAACATTTCACTCAAATATGAGATTCTCCAATAAAGTTTTATGTGGACAGGTAGAAGCTCATAAACATCTGAACAAAACTGTCAGAAAAAAGGAAAATATCGTCTCAAATATACCTCCTGGTGGGTTCGAATTGAAATAAATGTTGACGTTTTAATATTTTTTAACGGGAGCGCTTAGTTAGTATCCACTCAAAGCGGTCACCCATCCAAGGACTAACCCCGCCCGACATTACTTAACCTCGCATACCGCACGCGGTACATGTGCGCCGCTGGGCCACGAACGCTCCTGACTCTCTGCTAACTACATCTACTTATTTTCATAAAATGTAAATGTAAATTATAGGTACTAATTTACATTTTATATTATTATTGTGGTCCTATATAAGGGTACCGTTGTTTCCTTTTGAGTTACAGAACCCTAAATAGCAGTCAAGTGCGTATGAGGCCTCCCGCAATGTAGGGTTCCGTAGTTGCTCACCCCTTACATTATTTAAATACCTACTGTGTTTGGCACAACTAACAACATTATCCACTAGTCAGACTAAGACCTCGGACACACTAGTCAGACAGTGAACAACAAGCTTTTAACTAGTTTTATGCCTAGTGTAAACCCGGCCTGCTAATGTTTCTTGGTGCCTGTCCAAAACACTCTTTATGAGTCCAGCGACCGGGGGTAGTAAAGACTTTTTAGCGTTCCAAGAACTACCGATTTAGAACCGCTACTTTGTCTGTGGCGTGTTTGAAGAGTGTTAATTTTAAAATGTAAGGTAAGTAGAGTAAAACCAATTTTAAAATGACGGCCTGTTTAGCCTAGTTGGTAGTGACTCTGCCTCCAAAGCTAGAGGGCATTTATTTGTGCATTTATCACGGATATTTGTTCTTGGGTCTTGGATGTTTTCTATGTATTTAAGTATGTATTTATCTATATAAGTATGTATATCGTCGTCTAGTACCCATAGTACAAGCTTTGCTTAGTTTGGGACTAGGTCGATTTGTGTAAGATTGTCCCCCAATATTTATTAATTTATTATTCCAACGAGCTACGGTTTTCGACCAATATAGCCTTGCTATCATCTTTCAAGAATCGTACCTATATTTGCGCCGTCTCATATTCCAGGCACCAAATTGATGCTGGTGCAGCTGCTTCCTCAGCCTATGGTTACTAGACGACGATATACATACTTATATAGATAAATACATACTTAAATACATAGAAAACATCCAAGACCCAAGAACAAATATTCGTGATAAATGCACAAATAAATGCTCTGGCCGGGATTCGAACCCGGGACCTCTAGCTTCGGAGGCAGAGTCACTACCAACTAGGCTAAACAGGCCGTCGATGTAAATGTTTTCTATTTTTATTTCTTATTTTGTAGAGTCACATACAGTCTCACAGTCATCTTGAAAACATGTCTAAAAGCAATTATACGGCATTGAAGAGTTTTAAGAAGTAAAATTGTTTCTATAAAAATTTTTGATTAACTATTTTATTATATTTCCTCACATTGTTAAGGAAAATAAATCGAGTACTTTTCTCTTCTCCAACCCTCACTTCATTATGACAATTTTTGTTTTATTCTTACAGTGTTTCGTAAATTCAAAATAACCGTTATGTATACTTACTTATTCCTTTTTGAAAACACGAATACGGTTTCCATTTTCCACTTTTCACTTGTTTTTAACAGGTCAGTTGACGACATGACCTCAAGATCGCATCCTTGCAACATCCTCATTACGTTGACCAACATACCGTGATCCCCCGACTACATACATCCGTTTAAGGGCCGGGATTCAAGTTGAACTGGACTAGTTAGTGCAGGCAAACAATTTGAACTTCCTACGGGAACTGCCGTTTGACACAGTTTTAAGGTTTTTGTAGGGTTATGTAGGTTTTGAAATGATGAAATGATGTATGCAGAATTTTATATATAAGGTCCAAGGTTTTATATTAGTAAGGTCTAAGTCGGTACTGGTTTAGTTTAAAGAACACTTTTTAAATAGTAGTTACTTACTAAGTATGAGTGAAGAGAAACGTTACTTATGTATATCGGGATAGAATTAAAGCGTAGAGGAATAACAGTCTCAAAGTGGTCATCTTATTGTAGAAATGTATATTATTAGGTACTTAACTTCCATAATTGTATTGTTAGTAGGTGGAAAAACGACTTTGAATTTGAACATGTTCCCGGCACGCCATGGAGGTTCATACTTTTATTGTTTCTATCTTGTAAAAAAGTAAGAATGCGAGTGTTATGAAACAAAAGTGATATCCTAGTGATGTGCTCTTATGTCATTGTAATCGCAGCTCTGTTTTTTTTTATGATGACAGAGGATTATATTGATGATATTAAGTAATAGGTAGGTAGTGAATGAGCGAATACACGTGATGTGCACATTTTAGGTTAATACTGACAGGACGCGCTCGCACTCCTATTTGACCTATTGCCATTATCCGTTTTGTAAATTTGAATCGATCGTAATTACTCGTACCTACTAGAATCGTTCTAGATAAACAATCTTCAAACTTATAAATCGCCAAGTAAACGCCAAACTGTTCCAAAATCTGTTTAAGCCCACATTTTCCGCCACCAATAGCGTTGACACGCCGTTTGACATTTATTCAAATATTCAAATGAGTCAACCCGCCTCGTCTCGCGTTCAATTAGCTGTCAGCGGAACAATGGATATCGCGCTAATGATCTTTTAGGCACACCCTACGAGACGACTACGTTACGACACGATCTCGCGGGCTTAGAGACGCATGGGGACATACACGCAATCAGGATGGCTGACTGAAAGGTTTGATTATCAAGTGAAATTTATATATGTATTGATACATTTTTGATCTTTCCGAAACTGTCGACTGTCGATTACTGCTTCATATCCTCCTGTTCCCAACTGTGCGTTTCTCTAGAAATTTCCTGCCTCGCATAGCTAAACTGTGGAATGAACTATCGCCTGCGGTATTTCCGGACCGATACGACCTTCAAACCTTCAAGAAAAGAGCGTACTCCCATCTTAAAGGCCGGCAACGCACTTACAACCCCTCAGGTGTTGCGAGTGTCCATGGGCGGCGCTAATCGCTTACCATCAGGCGATTCGTCTGCTCGTTTGCCTCCTGTCATAAAAAATAAATCACACGCGCCGCCTCCGCTCCGCTATCCCGCGCGAATACTGCGCGGATTTTTTGTACACCGTGACCCGGACCGCGATCGCTTTACCGCACCACTGATGCCACCGCCCCGCAACGACGCTGCGCCGGCGCCGTGCTCTGTGCGTTTCAAGCTTTCAATCATCAACGGCTTTTGAGTCTATTACAGACTATATAAGCAGTGTTCAAGTAGGCAGACAACGTCTTTCGTGGCTGTGTAAACCGATGCGGGAGCGGCATACCCGACCGCAAGCTTTACTGTTGCTGCTGTAATAGCAAATATTAATACAAAAATATAATGAGAAACTAAAGAGGGCAAAAGCGAAAATAAGTGAAAATAATAATAAATCTAGTAAAATAATCTTGAATCAAAACACGCGAGCGTCACAAATGTCAAAATATCAAAATGTGTGATATTTTCCAACGAATAATATTTTTTAGCCACAGCTTTTGATCCAGTGCCAAGGTTGCCCTTTAATAACATTATTCTTAGGTTATCAATTGACCCACTTAGCCCGGAACTCTAAGAAAAACTTGAGATAATCCGATAGCGTTACTAATTAAACGCAAGAGTGAAGCAAGCGAAGATCTTAGTTTGTATAGGTATAATAATAATAATCGTATGGCATTTATTTACGAACCGTGAGATCTTCGAGAAGACAAGTACGGTTGCCAGTTTTGTTGCACTTTTAGCACCACCCAGGGGTCACGTGTAGGGTAACAGTGGGTACTTACTCCCTACGGACGTGGTGCATTTTCGACCCCGTTGTCAAGTTCGTTTGTAAGTGACTTGACAATACTTGAGATTTAAAAAAGTGCTTGAACAGAGCTCTAAGGCTGGGTTGCACCGACTTACGATCACAGACTGATCAACGTTAAATATGGCGCCGGCAGCTGTCATCCTATAGAAACTTGTCAAACTTTCCATACATTCAGAGTTTAACGAACACCGCTTACGATTACAGGCGGTTTGGTGCAACCCAGCCTAAGTCTATCAAAATAAAAGTATACTAATATTACAACTACATATTTAATTTATTGTCACCGCATTGCTGCCATGCCGTAGAGGTGGAAACTATTTTGCCAGAATCACACTGAGTGTACAAACGGGGTTTTCATCTTGAGCTTTTTCATTTTTGCGCTTTATGGTGACGGACGTGGAACTTACCACTGCCTAAAAAATACATAAACGTTTACAAATAACTTAGCTTTCATTAGATTTTCATTAAACAACAACTCGAGTATCGTTAGTCGAAATGTCGTGATATTAAGGTAGGTGAATTATTGAGACAAAAAGCTTTAACATGAGCCAAATTGGTCTAAGAGTTTCTGAAGTCTAGGGAGTTGTATGAGGGATAGAAAAAATTAAAACACAGCGAGTACATCGCAAGTTCACGATTCGGCGCGAACCAGTAGTATCTAGTTATAAATAAGTACTCTTTACTTAACTTGAGAAATCTGCGGTGAAATTAAAGATATATGTACAAGTCTGAAGTTCACAATCCACACAGGGTCAACTTGGGAGTCTACTACCTACTCGATCTAGTAGTTTACCTAGTCTATTTAAGTTAATTTTATTCAGCTTATTCGTTTTACAAGAGCAAGTTCGAGTCATGTAGTATTAAAGCTACTATTTGTGGATTTACCGAAATAGCTGTTTGAAATTCTTGATTGTTTCTTCCGGTTTTCTCCATAACTCTGAAACATTCATATGATTCATTATGTTTATTTTAAAATGTAAACTGTGGGTGTTCCGTTCTGATAAATAGTTTTTAGATTACTCGATATTAAGATAATTACCTTCATTCTGTACTCTGCGTCCTCGACTAAGGTGACTTCCTGACTTGGCGGGGCGGGATCGATATGTCATAGGTATTTTGTTCTGACGTTAGCTTACTGATATGAGATTTCCTCACTGTCAGTATTACGTTTGCGCAGTAGTAATACCATGCGCAGAAGTGGGGCAATACTGCATTCGTATCGATCGCCACTGACAGCTGACAGTTTTCTCATAACGTACCGCCTCCATACCGACAAATCAGGAAGGCGCCGAGACATGTTATTTTACTCTCATTTAATACTGTTACTTAAATTATAAAATTAGTTTTAGTTTTTCAGATTTTTTTTTCTTATTATTTTTTGTTGAAAAGTTTTTATTTTATGTGTGCACTGCCCGCCGTGGTCTTACTAATGGTTCTAACGAAAGACCATGCCAGCTACATCCTGGGTTGGGACTATTTTGTTTTTGTACTTTTGCTGATCGCTATTACACATTTGTTACGACACACACGTCAGGAATAAATATACATATTTCTATTTCATGTCTTCCGCGCGTGAGAAAATGAGATAGGTACAGTACAACACTCTTCTGGAATGGCTTAAATTCGCTTAAAGAAGGACTCATAGAAAGCAAAATTGCTTATACTATACAATATTCAAAATAAATATTTTGAGTGCCAATTGTATCTAAAAAATAACATAAAATAAATAGATCTATCTGACTGTTAAACAATTAATCTATCGAGGTTTTTGTTTCTAATCGTGTTTTTATCTTAACAAAATCCCGGATTTGTTTTCTGTATTCATCATGATTCATGTAAGATATCGAACTCGTATAAAGAATATTTGTGAAAAAAATGCATATTTCAACAAAAATATACACCTTAACACGTGGGCAAAAACTCAAATTGTAATTCGTGACCTGTTCTTACGAAGAATGTCCACATTTTTATCGCTTTTCTTTTCGACTCGTTCATTATCATTTGAGATTTGATCAATTCTTTTATTTTAAGTTTTATGTGTATACCTATTTTACTTACTTACTACGCTGGCTCGATGATTCAAAGAGCTGACACAAGAGAACGCCACTTTTCTCTATTCTCTAGATGAGCTAATTTTTGAGGACATCATAATTTTTGCGATATCTGGTACTTTACTACACGATCGTCTCCCATCCTCTCCAAGTGACCAAGCCAGCGGAGTTGAGTTGCTTTGATTTCGCCAACCTTGTTCGGTGTGGAAATCAGCGCTTCCAACCCCCTATTCTTCCTCCGCCTCCAGTTCCCGTCTTCACTCCTGATTGGTGGAGCTTGTGTTCTGTGTGAGTATCGAAGTCTCACATAGGTAGCGGTTTTCAAATTTCAGGTTTTGTAGACACGAATCTTGGTAGGTCTGCTGATCAACTTGAATACTAGTATTCAAAGGAGTGCAGCCGATCTAGGGCATTCTGGATCGAACTTCAATCAGCTGTTATCTTTGGATGGTATCAGTAGTAACTGCACAGTAGTGAAACCCAAGCACTTGAAGCGATCAACGCACATACACTGGAAGTTCAGTTTCAGTTCAACTGGATTTGAAATTAATATTTAGAACCATAAAAATTTAAAAACCATAAAAAATCACACAAGTAAATTGTCTTTATCCCGCATCAACTGCCAGTAGCTTGCAGTAGGCTTGTTCATGGTCGTAAATTAGTCGTGTCAAAGTCGCAACGTGTAAAAAGCCCAATGCGGCAGCAAAAATAATATTTAAATCAGCTTACATAATCTTGTAAAAGCCACTGAGGGATGAAGGGCGAAATTAAACGGTACTGCTTCAAGAAGCACGAGGTTTCTTAATAGTCTATAAATATTAGGGGTCCATTACATAAACTAACCTAGACCCCGACTAAGCCCTAAGCCCATTGGCTTGCTTAGTTTGCTATACTAGTTGTGCCTGCGACTGTTAGTATAGGTAGACCTCTTTCGGGGCGCTAGTCGGGTAACCTCCACGAGTGTCTGGGCTCTTCCAGTTCCTGTGGACCCTTGCGGGTCTGGGGGAAGGTGAAGGTTTCTGGCCGGTGCTAATGCGGACCGGGGCACGTCGTCGTCGCGTCGCACCAAAAACCGCGCGGGATAGCGGAGCGGAGACAGCCTATGTGACATATGAAGTAGTAATCGACAGTCGACAGTTTTGGAAAGATCAAAAATGCAAAACCGCCTCCACTCCGAACCGCGCCGCGCCCGCTCTGCGTGATTCATCTTCGGAGGGTTCGCTTACCGGTGCTACCAATTAACCCGGAGACGGGGTCGCTCTGGATGTTCCTCTGTTTTAGCAGAGGACACTCCAGATGCGACCAACGGGCGGATGTGAGGTCCCGCATCAGGGAGTTGCAAGACACCTCAGGTGCGGCCAGAGGGACAGGCCATGCCTGCTGCTGCTGCCTGTATAAATAACTACGGACCTAGAACCCTTCCTGTGGTAGAGGGCCGCTATAGCCGGGAGCGGAGGCTGTCACCGTCAGGCCGAGGCTGGGTGGTGGATGCCAGGGAGAAAACCTCTATAAAAAGTTACTAGGGGACCTGATGGGGTGAATCCGGGGTTTTCATCCTCTCCTGGCGTAGAGGTCCTTTGGTCGGCAAGTGTGGGGTGTCGCCCTGTACGCTTGCAGGTCAGCTGTTGCAGCAGGCAGTGTTCGCAGTTTTGTGCCTTGGCATTCCCGTATTGCCGCCACTGATGCTGCGTACGGGCATACCCTGGTGGATGTAGACGGTAGTCCGGGCGGTTCCTGGGAGTCCGTCATTCCCGTCGTAGTTCACCGGCTGGGTGGGATGCGTAAATCCATTTTCCTAAGTTAAAGTCTTTGATCGCACTAGCGAGCATTTCCGTCTTTTTAAGCAAATGGTCTTTGTCGATGCACAGTCGATGTTAATATCGAACCGCGACTCCAACAGAAACCAACTGCTATTGCACCACAATCATCAATTAACCGTTGAGACGGTTGGAATGAGCCCAAACACAACGGGTTTATCTTGTGTAGTTTAGGAGTTGGCATGGCCACCCTCTGTCTCCATCATCAGATCAGCTCGGTGGTGCCAAAATATTGTATTGTCATCGAACTTACATAAGTATACCAAATTTCAGCTCAATCGGACACCGGGAAGTGAGTCAAATTTAACTTGCAAGATTTGATTACAGACCGACAGACAATACGGGACAGGTGAAACTAAATAAAAGCTTGTAAAAAATAGAGTTTAGGTAAGTAGGTAGGGCCACTAGGAAACAGAAAAACTTACCTTCGCGTTTGCAGTATATTTTTACAGTAAGCAGTAAAATTTTGCTTTATACCGAACTAGAGCCAATTCCGCCATAAAGTCTAAAGCTTTAAAACATTTAAAGACTCCCAAGTAATTTTAAATAAGAAACAATTAAATTCCCATTTCCATTTTGTAGTGCACAATAAAGTACAGAGTTACTTACGTATATTATTGGGTACTTCATTTATTTGAAGCATTTAAAAAAACGAAATTAAAAAAAAACGTTAATTATAAATTGTAAGTCGTGGAAATAGTATCCCTTTAATAGACCACAGTTACCTACACGATAACTCTTACTTTAAAGTTGAAAAAAAAAACTACATTTAGTAATTTGAACTACGTACCAATTATGATACGAAGATGAGTAAAAAGGTAAAATAAAAATATAACTACAACTTAGAAAAGTTAAAAAAGCTCTTACATTTTCATACATAGCGCAATTTCAAAGCTCAATATCTCAAAAACGGTTGAACAGATTTTCATGAAACATGGCTAATAACACTTGGGATAAAATTATCTGTGACACAGAATCGGTTCATTCGTTTGGGAGCTACGATACCAAAGACAGATACACAGACAGACACGTTATACTTCGCGAGTAAAATACATTTTTTTTGTTCATAGCCCTAAGATTTGGATAAATAAAATAAAAAGTTATAAATAACACCCCTCTCTTTTTGCGTCGTTAATAATACTTAAACAATAAATAGTTCACGAACGAAATAAAAAATTTAGAAACTGTCATTTCAAGCTATGTCAAGGAAGCAAAAAGCTTCTTCATTATATGCACAGAAATGTTTTCGTATACTTAGAGCCTTTTGTAACTAAACAACATGAGACCTCGGTCTCATGTAGGCAGTACATTAACTAAATTAAACACACCGAAACCAACCTTAGTTTTATTGCCTAATTCAACTTAATTGAAACAGCGACATATTAAGCGTCTCTAAGTAATTGCGTTCGGAGCGAGTTCCGTAGCAGAACCAAAGCTAGCAACAGAACGAAAATTTTCACAACGGAACTAGATTGATTAAAAATAATAGTGCAGTTTTTTTGCTCAAATCGGAAGCTAGGCGCGGCCGGGGCGGCGGGAGGGCCGCGGGGCAAAATGGCGGCCGCGTTACGTCACTTTCAAGAGCTGCTCGTTCGTCGTTTTGAAATTAGATCAGTAGCCAGCCCGCAGCGCGCTGTTCGCACGCTTGTTCAAAACGCCATGAATTTTATCCCGAAAACCGTTCGCGACCAGTGAATTTTAAGTTTTGTGTTTTTTTTGTTTTTTCCCTACGACGATGGACCTGGATCCGGCTTGAGAGGTATAATTTTTTTTTTCGTAAAAATCGATCCACTCGAGCTTTTTGTGCGAAGTTTTCGCTTCACAATTGAATTCTTACTTTAATAGTTTTGGTCGAAATACTTTTTTTTTATATTTTGTCTGTAAGCTTTGCCTGCAGAATTTATGGGATCGCATGGTGAGCGTAAGTTTTTTAAAGTCACGGTTGTACGGTCGTAAATTTATTAAAACCGTCATGGGAACTGCCAGTTGCGCGGCAAGAAAAAAAAACACATTTTGCTGACGCTTCTTTCGGAATTTTACTCGAAGAAAATAAAATAACCTAATTTCACATTTAGCGCGAAGGAAGAAAGATTTTCTAATAAGAGTCTTATTGGTTCAGAATTTGCGACGATAATTCGTTATATTAACACGTTGCGCTTCATTACTTAAAGACGAAATAAACGATGTTCCAAATTTAAAGTGAGTCATCGCCAAAATGATCAAATTAAAGAAAAAGTCAGATTCGTCCGTTATCTGCCAAGTTCGTGATCGTCATCTGTCTAATCGTCTAGAAATGAAATCGAGGGACGTAACTTAATCACATAAACGTCCCTATCTACAGAGTAAATGAACATCTTTACTGTCTATTGGACTGTATGCGGGTTATTGGGTATACCTTGTGGTCGTAAGACTGAATTGTTCGATTAAAATGCCCATTTTGTAAAATATTCACGAAGAATTTATGTCACGAGTGAATAGGCGTCTTCTGGGTGAGCTCGCTTCATCGTCAGCAACATCTTTGGCCCCTGGCTAGATGCTGGACAAGAACAATCCCATTTTTAATAAAAAAAATGTCGTTGCTGCAGAAACAATATGTATAAAACTTGTGAGAAAACCGCCAAAACGATTGCATACGTTCTTTATGAGCTTTTGCTACATTTTCCGCAAATATCTTCGAACACACTCGGATCTTTTTAAGGGGTTTTTTATACACGAATTGTAGAGTCACATATTGAACTAGTTATGACACTAAAACTTGAGCAAGCATTTCTTTTTCGTTTGATTCATAGTAATTCATCAATGTATATGTTGTTCATCATTAAAAATATTATTAATTTCATTATTCGTAGAACATCGTGTTTTAAAAATGTCATACTATTATTCCGATACATAAAAAATGACACATGCAGCAAATAGTATGCGAATTTTCAGTCAACAAAATACTTCTCTATCTAATCACAATATTTATGTATCTTAGGTATTCAGTCTACTAGGGCCACCATGTTTTATACGATGCCTAAACATTTTAGTTAAGTAATATAGATTGACTGGGTGAATTTGTCTTTGATACAAAAAGTTCTATAGCTATTTGGAAAGCGAAAAGCAACACTAAGACAGTATTAGACCACGTAAACTCATTGAAACTTGCTTCCCAGAGAATTGAATGAAAAAATGGATAATAAGTTGACAAGAATCAATAAGAACGTAATTAAAAAAGTAATAACTAAAGTCAGCTGATTTTGAATTTCTGTGACAGTCTTCTAAAAAATGCAGTACGGCGTTGATATCGTGCAAAAATTGTAAAACACACAGAGCGCTGACTGTTAGTACAAGATCGTTTTTCTTGAGAGCCATAAAACCTCTGATTTCAAAGTAGAAATTACCCCTGATTCAAAAACAAGCTTCAAAAATAATTCAAACCGAACATTACGAGTCTTGTTCGCGACAAAAACTGACAAATGACAGTCGAGTGAAACATTTGTCATTTGGATGAAAGACTGGCCCGGTTTACTTAAACATCGTATCTCCATCCCCGTTATCATTGCAAAATCAGCCTTGTTCCATCGGAAATGGGGTTTTTATTCCAATGTAGGAGTTAATAGAAATGTGGTGTTGAGAAGACAAGTAGATGACATCTGCATTCTATTGTGTTGCTGGTTAACGGATCGCCCACATGGCTTGTTAAGAAAGAGTGACATTTATTAGTGTTACTAGTGCAGTTAAGTACAAATTGACGTGAAGAAAATTTGACCTTTAGCCGGGTTTTTGAAGTCATATTGGTCGTTGAAGATTTTACTAACCCAAACGGAACACCCAAAAATTCAAAACACCCTTTGTCCAAAGGCTTGCTAATTTAAACCGAAAGTAATTTTTCGCTAAAGGAATATTTTATTACTCATCCTCCTAGCGTTATTCCCAGTACAGTTGCATCCTGAAGGATGCCTGGGGTCCGCTACCTAATCCCAAGAGTTGGCGTAGGCACTATTTTTTACGAAAGCGACTGCCATCTGACCTTCCAACCCGAGGGGGAAACTAGACCTTATTGGGATTAGGCTTGTCAAGTGAGTGGGCAACTTGACTGTTAGAAGTTCTCAAGCCGCCCGGAGGCCTCTAACTTGGCTTAACGGCTGCTATCATAGACAACAACCGGGATCAACGGCTTAACGTGCCTTCCAAGGCACGGGAGCGCTCAGTTAGTAACCACTCAAAGCGGTCACCCATCCATGGACTGACCTCGCCCGACATTGCTTAACCTCGCATACCGCACGCGGTACGCGGGCGCCGCTGGGCCACGAACGCGCCTTTTTTGTTACTATTTAGATGAATAATCGGACCATTTTGTGTTTTATCACAGAAAAAAATAATAAGTGAACAATGATGTAAATACTTAGTTGAAACCTTTTGCGTCTTTGCCTTTACATGGCTTTGAAGTACTCAAATTCACAACCTAGACATACTTCCGACACCTGAATATAAATAAAACGAAATGCGGACTCATTTTGGCCTTTAAAATGTTCTTAGCATAATGCCCAGGCTCTAACTCATCCTCAGAAAAAATTCTACCATAGCCTTTAACCTAAACTCGCCCTATGATACGTACAGCCGTTCGTCTGCCGCTGAATTTACGTTGATAAAACAGCAAAATGACATGTAAAAGTCAATCTGACCTTTCCACAGGTCAAGCTTTTATGACCTTTATAAAGTTCAGGTTGGCAAAAGTGCAACACTAATTATTGCTTATATTAGATTGCTTATCGTCTATTCAGGTCGCAATAGCATAAAGGGTTATATTAGGGGATGTTTCCTATTATAAACGTGTAAATCACAAGCAAAGGAATTTTGTATTCCTTACTGGACGCAACCAGGAATTGTTCTCAATTTGCACACACTAACCCCCTTATTCATAAACGTCCAAACCTATGTTTAATGAAAATGCCGCTAATACTCGTTTGTCCTTATCTGTCACTTTGATATTTGGGTCGTTCTTCGTTTTTACTTATTTTTCTGTTTTTTGCGTTTTTGAACTATTGATAATTATAATTATGGTTTTAATGTTTGATTTTAATAAACGCTGCATGTATTTCTATTAGGACTAATTAATTATTCTTTCCGTGCGCTATGTTTTTTTTTATGGTGGTTTTTCAGAAAATACTGTGACAGAGTGGCCGTTGTCAGGGGATTTTGGATTAACACTCTGTCACGCGATTCTATGAAAAACAAACTTATAAAAAAAGCACTGGATAGAGAAAGTGAAAGACTATTTAGTACTAATAGATTAATAAATGTATGGATGTATACTGAAATGAAATGAAATGAAAAAATGAATAATGATTTATTCAGTAACGGGTTTGGGATAACAATGATTGTGCAATTTGTGCAGGTGCCTCTTTTTAAGTATTTTTGATACTTGTGCTAAGAGAATACCGCTCTTCCACTTGTTGGAATTCAAACACTAAAACATTAATAATCAATACTCTATTCAGTGATGGATGGTAAAATGAGGTCAGGCAATTGTAGGTAAAAAAGAAGAATGACCCATTTATGTTCGTGAGAAAGGGACTTCTGAATAGCTCAATGAATTGGCGGAAAAGCAAAAGAAATAGCGAATTTTGCAGCGACAAAAACTAGGCTTTAAAATATCATGACGGTGTAAAGAAATTAGCGAGATCAATAAAAAAACTGTCATTATAACGGTTTAAAAATGCCACAATGATCGTATTATGAATTTTTGACCTTTTCGACATTTTACCAACTTAATGAGCAGCTGTCCATCCAAGCCAAAGTAGAAATTCAAGAATCTACATTCCGTTCGTAAAAGTTATTAATATGTGTAAGGATTACCACAACCATCAGGTTGGCTGTCAGCTTGTTTGCAACCGACGTGGTATAAAGAGAAGGATGGTAGTGTACGTACTAAATTTTTTATTGAATATAATCAGTTGGCTACATAAAGAAAAAAAAAATGTAAAATCTGAAGTTTTTAGGCTGATATGATAATGATGATGATGAAATTACGCGGAATTTTAGGAAGGATCTAAAATTTACTTCAAACGGAAACATGAAAGGTACACCAATTCAGAAACGCTTAAAGATTTTTTCAATACATATATGTATGTACCTTTGTATATGTAGCGTAACGAGCGGGATTCCCATTCAGAAACAAAGGAATCATTCAGACCGTGTCGGTCGATCTGATGTGACCCACTTCACGGGGCACCCACTTTGCCCTCTGGTTGGGGCAAAATAGCTCCATTCCAAGAAATCTTAAACGCTATTAATCAACTTATATTAATGAATATTATCCCCAAGCTTGCTCTTTTCCCGTATGGCGTTATTAAATCATTGTTTGACTAACGATCCTGTAGTGTACCACTTCTTCTTCTTCAGGGTACCACTGCTGTACTGCTGGAGTAGGCCGTTCTTCTCCACTTTTCCATTAAGCAGTCTCTGATCATTCTTTTAAAAAGGAGTCTAGCTCATCTCGTTATCGCCGATGAAGTCTGTTGCGTCTCTGTTTAAAGCTGTTGGGCTAATAGGGCTGTAGGCTAGACCATAGTTTGGAAGGAAAAACTA
This sequence comes from Notocelia uddmanniana, assembly GCA_905163555.1. Taxonomy (NCBI): domain Eukaryota; kingdom Metazoa; phylum Arthropoda; class Insecta; order Lepidoptera; family Tortricidae; genus Notocelia; species Notocelia uddmanniana. Next base: position 14,215,763 of record LR991075.1, on the reverse strand, counting down.
TCGAGAAATTTTTCACTTTGCGTGTTTTCCGATCCCGGTTTGTTAGATTATGTAATGAAAATAAACACACCAAAATTTCATATGCGTAGATTAACTGGTTTGCTTACAATATCGAAAAGAACACCACCAAAAATTCGAATGCCTCGTCTTAATAAATAAACTGAAGTAAAATCTTAATTAAATAAAACGCTTGATAAGCTCTAAATTCTCAACTCTAGACATTTTTCAATTCCTTCTTTCTTTACCCCAGACAGCTAAATCTACATAATTTCTAAAACTAGAAGTATCTAACTGTAAATATTTACAAGAGCATACATCCACTTGAGAATGAAAAATTGATCCTGCCCGGGATGATCAATTTTTCATTTTCGATTGGAAATTAGAAGTATCTAGATACTTGTAGAGTTGAGAATTTAGAGCTTATCAAGCGTTTTATTTAACTAAGTTTTTCAAAAACTGTTTCGAAGAAGATGCTAAAATCATGAATTAAATTAGAACCTTAAAAAGGAGTAAGTAACATCTTTAAATAAAATAAATAAATTAACTTATTTGGGTCATAACAGAAAAAAAAATTCTGACTGTAAGTACCAGATTTTCCAAAAGAAAGACGAGGAAGCTCTAATACAAATCAAACAACTAATCCTTATTAGGTAAACACATTTATTCAAATTTTATCAACAAAATAATTCCTGCCTCCTTTAACGACTAACAAAAATAACTTAGCAACAAAATAAGCATAATAATGTTACTTCAAACCGATAAAGAATAAAAACACTTCTTATCGTGATAACAACTCATTAGCATTAAAAAGCGTTTTCCTTGTGCTAATTTGACTTACAATATACTTACATAATACTGACTGCCTTTGTAATACTTATACTACGTTAGGCTTACTGTTTAGGTATACATATTTGAATTGAGGCCACCATCAAGTGACTTCACTATACTTTTCACTATTAAAAAGTGGAATAACGGATTTTCTATAAAGACTCACAAAAACGCCTGATTTGGAGTATAAGGGCTAACATATGTAAAAAAATTCTGACTTTTTGGAGTACTATTTCTCGCACCATAGTACCTATTTTTTTCTCTTTACCCAAACTGTTGACTGGTAGATAATTGTTCTTTAGTGCTTTATTATACTGTCAACAAATACCATTTCTTTCGTTTACGGAAATATAGATGGACGCGAATTTTTAAGTAGAGGCTTAACAGTTTTCAAAAAGTATATTGCAACAGGTTGTCAGTATCAAGGTTGCCAGCAATAACGCCTTTTGTAATATCCTCGGCACATCACTAGTATAAACCCACTATTAGATGAAGCCCGATAGAACTCTTTGTCAGGAATGAATGAACCGAATCATCTGTACGAAATTGCGGCAGCCATTCAATTCAATTTGATTCAATTATTTTCAATTAAAGCTTAAGGCTATCGTATTTTTAGTCATATAACATGTGACTCTGTTCGGTATAAACTAGAGTGAGTACAAATTTGACTTACTATGCGATTCAGTGGAAAAGTTAATGATTAAAGTAACATATTTTCTTACCCATATAAATAGGAAAATATATATTTTCGTTATACAATGGAATCTTTTAGATTGTAGGCGAAATTCAGTTTTTTCGGAGGAATAAGTAGGAAAATATATATTTTCGTTATACAATGGAATCTTTTAGATTGTAGGCGAAATTCAGTTTTTTCGGAGGAATAAGTGGTAAAGTATTTAAAATATAGGCTCCTATTTAATTTTACTAATACTGACACATGGTTGACTAGTAAAAAGGAGGTACGAGACCTATCCTATCTCGTTTCACTACGCTAGCATTGTTACCTTAAAGAAGGGGACGAGTGGATGTTTGCATCTTCTGTCTGCTCCAAATTGGATACCGGACACAAAAAAATAGAAAGACCTGGCCAGTTTCTGGACAAGAATCGTTTGAATAAAGAACATACAGTGTTTAAGCTAGCCTTTGTTTCGAAAACTGACCGTTATTCTAAATTCAAACGCCGCAACCGTTTGGAATCGAAAGAACAACTGATGCATTGTATTGTATGGACTTGCGGAGGTCAGTCAACCAGTCGCTTTTGACCTACGCCACGCCGTTTCTCCGGTCATTTCTTTAATTAAGTGGGGTTTAGAGGGATCTGGGTACACTGGCCAGGCGTTATAGTGGGCGAGCGACCTACATAGTTTAATTATTGCTGGGATGCGACTTAGAGGCGCCGAAGTGAGGCCTTCAGTGGGCGATATAGCTCTGAGCTTTGCAGAATGTCTAGTATATTCTAAATTGAACCTTGCGCTGTACATATAACAGTTGCTTTTCGTGTGTTAAGCTTGACTTTGGTACAGTCATAGAGAAAATCCATCAATTTTATGCCGAGAAAGCGATCGATTTGTTGATGGTGATTGATAAGGGCTGATATCTGATAACAATGTATAATGTACATCAAAAAGATAAATTCGTTTTATGTACTATTACCGACATTACAGATAAAAGGTTAATTACCGACACCGCCACTGTTTTTAACATTCCATTAAATTAATAGGGCGCAGTACGTTTGGTTCTGCATACAAACGTATTTATGCTCTCATTTTAAAACGCCATGAATAACATGAAACTTTGTATATACAATGGGATCCAGCTTGTCTAGGGCGGAAATTAGTTTCTGTTGCTTGAAATTACAATGGCGAAAAAATACAGCGATTATTAAAGTTTTAAAAAACACAAAAAACCGCTGTTTCTAGCAACAGAAACTAATTTCCGACCTAGGTATGCCGGATCCCATTGTGTATACAAAGTTTAATGTTATTCTAGCATGGCGTTTTTAAATGAGAGCCTTAATACGTTTGTATGGAGAACCGATCCACACCGATCGTACTGCGCCGTCTTAAGAAAAAATTAAACCGATTAAATTTAATTTTACGAGTCCTTAACATTTAAAAATACTACTAATCATTTCTTTTGTCTATTACCTCTGTGTTATGACACGTATCTTGACAGTTTCTTTTCACCCTATTACAGGGCCATTGCGGTCTAATATTATCATAGATAACATGCTTTTTTTCATTACGGAATATCGTTTCAAATTCAAACATCACTCCAAATAGATAAATTTCACACTAAAAATAGTTTTTTCAGCTTCAATTCTACTACAAAGAATAAAAGCAAAAACTATTATAAAAATAAAACTTTAATAAAAGAATGCTTTAATCAGTTTTGGAATGATCAATACTTTTGTCATAATTTGAGTTAATAACATTTAAAACTGTGTAAGGACTCTTAAAATATATAACGTCAAAAATGCTGGCTTCTATCTCCTAACTCCCGGCAACAATAATAAGAATAAAATCACAAGAATAAATGATAGCTACAGTTGTTTTGATATCTGTATCGTTGGCGACTTTAATATACCTTCTATTGAATGGGTTGAGCGCCCGGCGGCACGTGATCTTGTGCCGTCAAACGCTACTTTATGTCAAATAGGGGGGCTCGTTACGGCCTCCACCTGCATGTTGGGTCTTAGACAATTTAACAGCTTTCGCAACACAAATGGCAGATTACTAGATTTACTTTTTTATAGCCAGGAGTGCGTAATTACTGAGCCTGATATTGAACTATCGAGTGTTGATAGGCATCACCCGCCTATATTATTTATCATGGGCATTAGATGTCCTCGACCCCTCTCCGTCAACTGTATCCCAAAATATAATTACCACAAGGCAGACTACTCCATTATATCAGATAAGCTGAACAAGGTAAATTGGGATGCTGAACTTACTAACTTACATCCTGACCAGGCAGTGGAGCGATTCTACAATTTGCTGTTGGATGTTATTGACCAACTAGTTCCACTAAAGTGCCCAAAGAACTCAAAGTACCCAAAATGGTTCTCCCGGGCACTTATTAGCAGTTTGAATAGAAAATTTAGAGTATGGCGTAAATGGAAGACCTACCAGTCCCTTGCCGATTATCGAGAATTTTCACTTTTACGCACTCGATGCAAGACCCTAATGTTAGAATGCTTTAATACCTATACTGATAATACTGAGAAGAGCGTAAAAGGTAATATCAAAGCATTTTGGTCCTACGTGTCATCCCTTAAGAAAAACTCGTCCTGTTATCCCGAAACGATGCATTATGACGGTGACTCAGGATCTACGCCTAAACAAATAGTCGACATGTTTGCTAAGTTCTTTCTTTCTGTGTTCGAGCCTAAAAGTAATATAAACTTTGACGACCTTGCAGACCTACCACAGCATGAAGGGGCGCCTAACTTATCTAATCTATATATAAAAAAATCAGATCTTACAAAAAAACTCTCTAAAATCGATATAAATAAGGGGACTGGGCCTGACAGAATCAGTCCGATATTTATTAAAAATACTGTTAAGGCTCTTACTAGTCCATTGTATATTATATTCAATAAATGCCTAAGTCTAGGCGTGTTCCCTGAGCGGTGGAAAATTTCCCATGTTACACCGATTCATAAAACTGGCTCACGAGCCGATATTACTAATTATCGACCTATATCGGTGCAATCATGCATACCTAAAATATTCGAGAGTTTAGTACATGACCTATTGTATCCGTCGCTTGTTAACAATATAATTCCAGAACAACACGGCTTCTTAAAAGGCAAATCCACAATCACTAATCTGACACTTTACACTAATTACTTATTTGAATGCTTGGATAAAAGAGAACAAGTTGATGTAATATTCACTGACTTTAGAAAGGCCTTTGATAAAGTCGACCATCTACTGCTTCTAAAAAAACTATCTTACAACGGTATTCGAGGCAATCTCCTACGTTGGTTTATTTCGTATCTCTCGAACAGAACCCAAGTCATAGCCGTGAATGGGTATAAGTCAGATTTCACAAATGTGTCGTCTGGTGTAATTCAAGGATCTATCTTGGGCCCCTTACTGTACATTATATTTATTAACGATATAAAAAAGTGTTTTAGAAACTGTAGTTTTCTAATGTTTGCAGACGACTTAAAAATATTTAAATCTGTCAAATGTAGTAATGATATTATCTTAATTCAAGATGACATCAACAATTTCACAGCATACTGCCATGACAATAAACTTCAGTTGGCGGGCGACAAATGTTTGCATATGCGTTTTACTAAAAATAAAAATAGGACGATCGACTCAGAATTTAAGATTGGCAATACTTGAAGACTTGTATGTATAAAGGTATTAACCCTTTTTGTTTTTTTTATTGGATCAGGTCTATAGGTAATTGAGAATTTGGGTTAACATGCCTGGACAAATTGTTCCTTTTAACCCCCGACGCAAAAAGAGAGGGGTGTTATAAGTTTAACCTGTCTGTGTATCCGTGTATCTGTCTGTGGTATTGTAGCTCCCAAACGGATGAACCGATTTTCGTTTAGTTTTTTTGTGTCATAGACAATTTTATCCCGAGTGTTCTTAGCCATGTTTCATGAAAATCTGTTTAGCCGTTTTTGAGATATTGAGCTTTGAATTGAAAATGTCGGGGGTTTCTCAACTTTTCTAAGTTCCTTTGATTGTTCCTATTGCTTATCATTATCAACATTTATCCGGTTTTTCAGCTTTGCTCTAAGTTTGGTAGAGAACGCTCTATGCTTTTAAGTTCACTTTTTTCTTTTATTAAGTTATAAATTTGAGAAATGAAAATAAAATAGGTACAGTGTACAGTGAACCAATTTTATTTCTGGGTAGTGTCGTACCTTGTCACAATGGCAATACTATGAAATCTCTGGCAGCTTTCATATTGATTTTCACTGTGATAAGGTACAAAGTGGCCCAGAAATCAAATTGGTTGCGTACCTACATAAAATAATATAAAAATTGGTCAAGAACATGTCGGGCCATGCTCAGTGTAGGGTTCCGTAGTTGCCCAATGAACTTAATTAAAAAAAACAGTAACTAGCGAAAGATAATACTTTCGCAGTTTTTAATACAATGGTGAGGCGGGTCTAGACAGTTGTGAATATGTATTTGACAACTTGACAATGGCACAGCGTGTCAATTTACAGATGACTTACATAATACAAGGGAATCTTTTATTTATGTACAACGAAAATATATACAAGAATACATGTCTGACCAAAATAATATAAAGAAAATTAAAACTAACTTAAATCTAAAACGGGCCCTTGAGGCATTGTACCGAGGATGCTGGCGGCATTTCCTCGCTGTATCGCAATGCTGATACGTTGAGCGAGGAAGCCGCCAGCTCTTCGGGCACCAGTTACGTCAACCAGACGCTTCTTGTTTAAGTAATGAAGACCTCTATTCATTTTGAAAATCTTATCCAACAACACCCCACGCCATAGGGTTTCAGCAAAACGAAAAATCATCCCCATTTTACGTGTAAACGAGGTGGGTACCTCGTATCTAAAAATATATATTTTTTAGATTATTTCTTACGACTTTTTCAGTTTTATTGATTTATATATCCGAACCAAATTGCACCTTTTTAGCACTAACATTCACAGAGCAAAGCCTAGGACAGACAGACGGACACGGCGAAACTATAAGGGTTCCTAGTTGACTACGGAACCCTAAAAATGTGTAGGTAGGTACTGGGTAGTTAGGTATACTACTTGCGTGGTGTGCACGCATGCTGCGCACGCAAGCGGTGTGTCATCTACTATGACATTTCATACTATACAACGCGCACGTGCTGCGTACGCATTCGGTGTGGCTCGGCCTTAAAGTATTTGAATAGATTCCCAACCTTTACTTTCCATCATCATCATATCAGCCGAAGGACGTCCACTGCTGGACATAGGAATTCCACAATGACCGATCTTGCGCCACCCGCATCCTGCGGACTCCTGCGAAGGTTCTCGAATGGCGACTGCATACCGGAAGGCGCAGCGTGGGTAGGCCCCCACAAGGTGGACTGATGACGTGATGACCTTTAATTTATTTGAAACAAATTCCAGAATATGTAACTTAATTTTACCTACAGACATTTTTTTTACTGGCCAAGATAATACTTATGGTATGAATGAAGATTTCTTATCGTAAAGTGTTTTATCTCAATTTCAAATAAGATAACAGTACCACATCGTTCCGTAAGAATGTCTGAATCATTTTCTGAACATGAATATTAGAAAATGGCTTAAAATGCACTTAATAATGAATTATATGATAATTAACCTACGATACAATTTATAAAATAGAATATTAATAACAACTTTACCTACCTCTGAGCAAAATTTTAATACATGCAAAGTCGACTTACGTATTGGCTATGTGCGAAGTAGGCGGTGGGGGTAAGCTAGGCGATCGTAGCGCACACCATGGCAGAAATGTCTACTTACCGGGGACAACTGTCAAATTTACTTTCACGTTTTCTATCGGTTTCTTAACGGTTTCCTACGATTCGTTTCGTTTGTATGTATTTATTTATTCTATTATTTATTTCAGTAAAATTTCCAATACGGGGTCTTTCTCGTTTACTAAAGTAAATAAAATATTCATGTGTCATTATTTGACATATGTGTTTTGACATTGTCTCGGGACCTTTGACGTTTGACGTTTCAGACGTGCACATACCCAATAGGATCTTGGAAAACGTGTAGATCTAAGAAATTTTCATTAAAAAAAAATAAGATAATGACACAATACACCGTAGTCAATGACAATGACATCACATCCCAAATCATTTTAGTATTTAATCATGCAAAATTTTATGGTTAGTATGCATTTAACTTTTATATGATAAAAAAATACATATTTTTATGAAACTTTCAAGTCGTATTTTAATATTATTTTTTAATTTTCATTTCATTGTATTAATTTGACGCTATACTATCTATATAACGGCAATATGTTATAAACTGTAACATGAGGAAACTACCCTATTGTTTCTGTGACTAAAGTCGAAACATAGTTGCAAAAAACTCAATAGAAAAAAAAGTTGAGGCTCTTTTTTTTGTCAGCCTACACAATCAATACATTGTCTAACAACACCACAAAGTTAAATTGATCTACATATTTTGCGCGTGTTTCTAACGGTACCCTGAAACTAATAAAATATTACCATTTGAATGATCAGGTTAGGTTATTATATTAAGTAGGTTAAGTATTATCATTGTAATGAGCATATTTTTGGGAAAAAAATACTGACTGTCGAGTTTCTTTCGGTGTTTCTCGGCAGTGGTCTTCTTTTGCAGAAACGCTAGTAGATTTTGACTTGTAAAAGTGCCATTGTGGCCTACTTGCCATCATGAGGATCATTTTGACGCTTGGTTCTTTAATAGTCAAATGATAGAAATAAGCCTTAGCAATATCGAATACGTATTAAAGGCCGTATTTATCGTACGGTAATAAATTACTGCCGGATTTTAATTTTCCGGGCCCAAATCTTTTGCTTTCGTAATCATAATTAGATCCCAAATCAATAAAATTTGTAATGGAAATCCTTTGGAATTGGACATCGGGGATCGGAAAAATAAATTATATAACACAATAACATACATACTATGATTCACTCATGATAGAAATAACACGAAATAATAACGTGATATAGAGCTGCTGCGCATTTTCTGGAAATCGGAATACTTTTGATGTATTAAGGTAAAGTTGCCAATGTTTGTCACCTTATTAGGGTTCCGTACCCAGAGGTAGTAGGACCCTATTACTAACTCCGCTGTCCGTCCGTCTGTAACCAGGCTGTATCTCATGAACCGTGATAGTTAGACAGTTGACATTTTCACACATGATGTGTTGTATTTCTGTTGCCACTATAACAACCAATACAAAAAAACAGAATAAAATAAATATTTAAGGGGGCTCCCATACAAAAGTCATGATTTTTTTGCCATTTTTATAGATGGTACGGAATCGGCTAAGTGCGAGTCCGACTCGCACTTAGCCGATTTTTTTAATACCCAATAGTTAAGTGTTGGATCAGTCTCGAGCTCTGGAACATTAAATTGTTAACCGAGAGAGCGCCAATTGTTGCACCGTCCACCATCAGCCAAAAGGACGACCACTGCCGCCATAGGCTTCCCCCAATTTCACGGGGTTATATACCATAATCGCCACAATGGTCCAAAATTCAGTTTCAAAATTTAGCCCGTAATAAATAATAATATATCTGATATTATTAACTATGGGTGGGTAAATTAAATAAAAGCCTGTAACAAAAGCTTGTAAAATGTGTTATAACTTTACTTGTACGAGTACGTGAATGTGTTACGCTAGATTTTTGGCTCCTTATGGCAGGAGTTTGTTGCCATACAAATTGCAAAGAGGCCGCAATATAACCGATAACAGTGTCTGTGTATATTACTGCTTTATTATGTTTGTACAACGTGATAAAACTGATAGTCTAAATATTTCGTCGCTAAGTACACGTTTGGAGGGTAAACTGACCATAATACCTGAGTAATTTGACATCTTACGATGGGCGTCATAAGAAGGCATGGCTATGCTGGGAGTATCTCTGCTCGATCGCATCAGATATTACGGGGAGTGCTCCGAGGAATTGTTCGGATTAATCCCTGCCGCTTCCTTCCGCCATCGCCCAACGCGACAAAATTTCCATCCTCACCACTTAGATGGTTGGCAGTCCTCAACTGTGCGTTTCTCCAGAAATTTCTTGCCTCGCACAGCTAAACTGTGGAATGAACTGTCGCCTGCGGTATTTCCGGACCGATTCGACCTTCAAACCTTCAAGAAAAGAGCGTACTCCCATCTTAAAGGCCGGCAACGCACTTACAACCCCTCTGGTGTTGCGAGTGTCCATGGGCGGCGCTAATCGCTTACCATCAGGCGATTCGTCTGCTCGTTTGCCACCTAAGTCATAAAAAAAAAAAAAAAATGTAACGAAGTACCCGAAGTAGAACCAAAATAACCAAAACTGTAAACACCACATATTTTTACACCACACCTTGCCAAAAAGGAAAGACCCACTTTTTGACGCTATTTTACGTCATTCCAAGCGGAATCGTCCGCTTTGCGAAATTATAATTACCAAATTGTATCCCTTTGTGAACTAGAATAGAATCATGCATAGCCTAAGCGTTAGTGACAAGGCGAGTACGATCAACACCTGCAATATACAGAAAATTACATGCAAGTTGCACCTTGGCTGATATTGGTAATGGAAGTGGCTTATGTACAGCAATCGACGTTCTTGGGCTGATATGATGATGGGTATGGGTTTTGTTTTATTATTAACGACCCGGGCTTATCCATGTTAGTTGTTATGTTCGACGTCAAAGTGACATAAATTGCTATCTGTCACAGATCATTATTGATAATCACCGATACCATCACTTTTATTTAAGCGCCATCTAGCGTTAGCAACGAAAGTAAAATGGAAAACTAGGCGCAACACAAAAACTCTGAATCAATGTCTACTAACTAGAAGAGAGGCGCTTATTTTAAAAGTGAATTTATTTTTAAATCGTGACTTTCCTAACTATTGTAAAGTGTAGGGTACTAGCTACTGTAAATAAAGCACATAGGTAAGGTCGAAATTACTGTCTAAATTCTATAAAAGTGTAATTAGAATTTGAGTCTTCTTGTTTGGATAATAGTAAAGTAGCTTTTAGAACGAATGACTTTGATGCAACTCCGCCAACTCTAAATGGTTTTAGTAGACACATATTTACTGAGTTATTTTTGTCTATTACTTGGTAAAACGGGTTTAATGAACGACATAATAGCCTAATAACATTTACGCGTAAACTATTAAAATTTAAAAATAGATGAGATGACGTGCAGCGCTCATGATTAACCCCGAAAGGACCAATGTGCAACAGAATTTACCTACACTCCAATCCATAGAATTTTAGACCATTCATATCATATCATAACACATTTAAAGTCTCTTTAAAGTTGTATTTCTTTGTTTTATTCAAATTAGGAACGGAAGGAATTCAACTGCATGATCTATTGGCTATGTGTGAAGAAGGTGGTGGGGGTAAGCTATGCGATCGCAGTGCACACAATGGCAGAAATTTATAACTTCCGGGGACATATTTATATATCAAATTTACTTTGAGGTTTCCTATTGGTTTCCTACGATTCGTTTCGTTTGTATTTATTTATTTATTTCAGTAAAATTTCCAGGTATTCCAAGTAAAATTGGGGAGACAAAATAATACTTAATAATAATTTATGCGATTGCAGTGCACACAATGGCAGAAATTTATAACTTCCGGGGACATATTTATATATCAAATTTACTTTGAGGTTTCCTATTGGTTTCCTACGATTCGTTTCGTAAAATTTCCAGGTATTCCAAGTAAAATTGAGGAGACAAAATAATACTTAATTATAAATAACAACATTAAATCAAAGTCAGTCGTACTTATATTTAATTCATAAGCCGGAAAATATTCTGTAAATATTCTGTGTAAGTGAGTTTACGGGAAATTTTCTGTTGTGTGTTTTGTGTTTTATATATATATGGTGGTGGACGAGGGTCGCGTATCGGTTTGAAACACACACGAAAGACGTGAGTGACCCGTTATATTATGTGTCATTCGCACCAAAAAGGTATCTCTTTGGCGGTGTAAATAAGGCGATATTTCCATAACGACGCTGATCAAAATTTCTCCCCATTGAAAAAAAATATATTTTTTGGGCATAAGAGGTTACTGCAGAGGATCAAAGGAAGCGCCCTTTAATTTTTTTGCTCCTATTACAGGCAACACGCTGTGTAAAATTACATACACAATTGTTATCCAAATTATTATCTAAGTAGGTGCTAAATCTAACGTGAAAACATATTTAAAAAATTGGGTCCCAAATGCTGCAAATATTTCCCCGCTCAATCGCAACTCTAATAGTTATTTATATATAGCTTGTAGATAACCCTTTCCTGTATATATCCAGCATTGTACATTATTCCTACTAGGAGAACATCTGTCTTATATACAACGCTATCAAAATCAGACTTTATTGACATCGACAAAAGAGGGCTCTAATACTTGTGGCATATTTTTAAAACAATCCTTTACTCCAAAACATTTCGAGAGTGACCCAAAACGGTATCTTTACTTTCATCTTATCCTTTAAAGTAAAAGTTCGCAAAGACACGGATGTCCTTTGATTATTGCATTTTATCAAACTAGTATATCAATGGGGATCCTTTCCGGGGTCTAATGGTCTATCTATTCATCACCGAAAGTTGGGTCGAAGTAACAAGGTTGCTCGTATACATACATATACTCACGCCCGTGTCCCATTGGGTAGGCAGAGACCAAAGTATGGCAAATAATACGGTCGTTACATACTTCTTTCGCTTCAATCGCATCCATACATCTCGTCAAACATGCTCGTCGGTTGCGGTTCTGACATGGCCTTTATTCAGTATCGTAGAAATATGATCAAGATACCCTAGCCTTGCACCCTTCCGACTTGTCCTTCCATCTCTCCTGAACGTAAATTCTCTTAGTCAGTCTGCTATATGGTTCTGTAACAGAAGGTTTTGATATTAAAATAACACACCACCACCACACCACAACACAACACAAGTCTTATTGAGCTTACTATGGGACTAGTTCGATTTGTGTAAAAAAATGTCCCTTTATATATTTATTTATTTATTTAAAATACATTACAATACATCGTACTCCAAAACACTCGTACATTACAATAATTTTGAAAAACATAATAATACGATAAATTGGCATAATAGTTCAATTTTTTTATTTTTTGTATTCCAATTTCTTGTCAATGCACGATGAGGTAACGCGACTTCCTGAGGCGGTACGATATGATTGGATATGAATTCGGCCGTCAGCTGTCAGTCAAATCAGTACCGCTTTTTCTTTTTTCTGCGCCCCTACAAGGCGGGATGCTCAGCAGCGGGGCGATACGAATGCTGTACCTACCTAAGTTACTTTTGGTAAGGTAAAAGAAAAATGTACTTGTAATTTTAAATCCCATCACTTAAGATTTTGATGAAAATGTTTTTAACTTACTTTTTGTTTAGACAATTTGATGGTTTACTATTTAATACTATACATATAAAAGGTAGGCCCTGTAACTGGAGCAAATATGTAAAAGGACGCTTTCTTAGAGCATCTGAGGTAACAACTGGTGTACCTACAATTTTTTCAAAAAAAATAGTTTTGGAGAAATTTGGATCTAAAGTTATGACCTCCGAGTAATGGATCTTGACACCCCGAGATTATAGCACATCAGTCAATGCAGTGTTTGAGGTAGTATCAAGTTATGAGTCATAATTGTTTTTGCATTTTTTGTTTTCAATGATATTTTTGGTATTTTTAATTTTTTTTTATTGACTTTTTATGATAAAATGACATTAATGTCACTTTAGAAAAGTAATAAAATACACGCAAGCTATCTTTGAAGAAAAAAAAATTCTAAAAAATATTTTAATTTTCAAGGATATAATTACTAGCCCGCTAAATAGTCCACCGTTTAATTTTTTGCTCCTGTTACAGGGCCCACCCTGTATATAGTCAGATAGCTACACTATGTTAGAAATTGTAACACGAGTCATCCACCCTGTTGTTATTGACCAAATAAACACTTTCGTGCACGAACAACGCTCGAAGCGGTGACTCAACCATCTGCCGAGATGGTTCCGCAGGGGTTCCAAAGGTCAACAGCTGTGGGCCGTAATTAGGAGACGTTAGTTCCTACAAAAAGTCATGCGGTTCAGCTTTATTAGTTACAATGTAGTTTAATTGGGAAATACGGGTTTGGGTAAGTATCGGAAGCGAAATTTCGCTGTTTTGACAGTGTGATATTGCTATTTTTTTATTGTACAGCGGCACGATCATGGCGGTTTTGATCTAAACGATTAGTGCCACTCACTTGACAAAGAGGGGTCGAAGTTGCACCACGTCCGTAGGGAGTACCCACCGTTACCTACACGTGACCCCTGGGTGGTGCTAAAAGTGCAACAAAAACTGGCAACCGTACTTGTCTTGTCGAAGATCTCACGGTTCGTAAATAAATGCCATACGATTAAATAAATTAAATAAAGTGGCATTATTAGTGTGATTGTATTTCAACAGCACAAAACAAAAAAAAAGTTAAAGTTATTACACTATAAAAACATTTTTTCTCTAACCAACTAGTAATTTTTTTTACAAATTTATTATATTCCATTTGTCTAATGTCTGCTGGAAGGTTGTTGTAAATTACAATGCACATATTATACGCGTTCTTGCGATAAATCGCAGCGCAGCAACGAGGCTGGTACAATAGATCGTTGTATTGAGATCTCTGCGTACCTACAAAAACATCCGACTAGCTTCTAAAAAGTTAGGATGTTTTTTACAAACAAGCATGCTTTTTTATATACATACAAGGTAATGTCAGAATATTCAGCTTTTTAAAGAATGGCCTGCAACTGTCGGTGGCTGAAATGTTAGCTATTGCACGAATGCACTTTTTTTGTCTAACAAACGCCCTTATTACATCGACTGAGCCCCCCCAAAGTAATAGCCCATAGTTTAACACTGATGATGCATATCCATGATACGCTGTGATGGCAGCCTCGACTGAAACAGTCATCCTAAGTTTTCTTATGGCGAATATAAAACTGTCTAACTTGGAGCAAACAGATTCAACATGAAGTTTCCAATTCAGATGTTGGTCGATACGTAAACCTAAGAATGTTTTATCATTACAATTTGTTAAGTCAGTATTATTAAAATTAACCCGTATTGGTCTTGTTTGCGCATTGTATGATTGAAACTGAAAAATAAAGGTTTTACTTAGGTTAATATTAAGGCTATTACTACTTTTCCACAGATGCATATCAGCTAATGCCTTTTTTATGCTTTCTTCGTGTGAAAACAAATCGTTGCCTGTTACCATCACAGTCGTATCATCTGCAAAGAAAACGCATTTTTCACTTGTTGCCTGAGGAAGGTCATTGACGTAAACTATAAACAGCAACGGGCCAAGGTTACTCCCTTGAGGCACTCCCCACTGGCTTTCACGACATTCAGAAAGAAAATTCTAACAAGATTTTTACCAACTTTCGCCATTTTCGAGATCTCCGTACGTTGCTTTCTACCTCCTAGGTAAGTTATGAACCATTCAAGTGCTGAACCCCTGACGCCATAGTTCTTCAATTTTCTTAATAGTAGGTTGCACTAACCACTCACTTGTTTTTGGTAACAATGGATACCAAAAACAAGATATTTGCATCTCGTGTCTTTGAGTCCCTCCCTGCGCTCAAGATTCTAATTTGAATCAATCTTTCGCTTGCTCGGATCGGGACTCAACATAAACACTCGCAGTAAAAATCGACTTTGCTCTCTTGTTGAACAAGTAACTATTTCTGCAAGTACACCTCAAGGGCTCATTTATATCTCGGAGCATACAATACAGTTGGGTATTTGCCACATGTTAAACTCACACATAATCGTTTTTTTTTTATATACCACGTCGGTGGCAATCAAACGTACGGCCTGCCTGATCGTAAGCACCGCAGCCTTTTCAGGGGTGACACATGTGCGTTGCCTACCCTTTAAAATCTTATACACTTTTTCTTGAATAAATCCATACTGTAGTCCCTAAAGAAAACCCCGGAGGAAATTCCTCTGAAAGCGTTTCGTATTATTAGTTCTGCAAATAATCACCGAAGTCAAAGTGGTTTATTTGTAAACATAGGTATAATCGGGTGGTACAAGAAATGTGAGAGTTAGGAAAAGTGCTGTAATCAGCAGATTACGTGCATATGTCGAAACTATAAGAGCCATATGTACTGTAAAACGTTGTACGATACACGTGCGAACAGGTAATTCGCAACTCGTGTCGATTTAAAACACTCCCTTCGGTCGTGTTTCAATTTATCACCACTCGTTGCGAATTTCCTGTTCTGCGCACTTGTATCGAAATGTACTATATTGACATACCTACAGCAATTTAATATATTTTTAAAGAATAATAAAAGCGTCAAATGTTTTAATTGACGATCCAAAAGTGGTTGTTGCTAGACTAGGCTAGGCCTATTTAATTAATAGTACATTACGATACAAGGGTTGTAAATCAAAGAAAGGCCGATATCGGAGATGTTTGAGGCCCGAGCCGCAGGCGAGGGTCATAAATATGCGAGAGAGGGCTTTCTGTTTTACGACCCGTGTTTTGTACACAATTGTACGTCACCACCCGGCAAAAAAGTGGATTTTTTCCGGACGCGCAGCGTGTGGAAAAACGCGCTTTTTGGCAAGGTGTGGTGTAAAAAAATTTATGACTTAAAATTAGTGAGATTTTAGTTTGGAATATTTGTAACGCTTTGCTTATTTGCTGTTACATGTACTTTATTTATTATTTATTTATTAAAACTTTATTGCACAAAATGTAATTGTACAAAAGGCGGGCTTAATGCCAACTGGCATTCTCCACCAGCCAACCATAACTAGTATTCAAATAATAAATAAGTGGCCAACAAAGTTTACACTTCAAGGAACTCAAACTTTTCGCGCATTCTTTGTTCGTAAGCAGTTTTTGATAGCGGGAAACAGAGTGCCTACCGCGAACTTCGAAAATCGAACTTCGTCTCGTGCCTTTCACTCTCGTGTTATACACTATATGACGGAAAGGGACGGTATGATACGAAGTTCGATTTTCGAAGTTCGCGGTAGGCACTCAGGATAACATACACGCATGTCGCATTACGAAAAGGTCGGCATTAAAAGTGTTAAAGCAGCCCCACTTCAATCCAAACACGACAACCAATTGACCCGATTTTTACGAAATATCGTGTTATAACATACGGGTTCGGGAGGGGGGAAAGGGGATAACAGGAGGGGGCCCTTATCACTCTACTGATAATCAACGCATCCCCACGCCAGACACTTCATAACGGTGTTGACGCAATCGTAGGGGGGATATGTTTGTGATTTTTTGCAGGACATGTCCTGATTTTTTGCCGCCGTTTACGAGTAAAAAAGTTTGTCAATTGGATCGTTTGTCTTTGCGTTTTTGCGCGATAGCAGAGCGGAGAAGTGGTTTTATATAGACTTAGCAGAAATATCATTTCATAACAGCGCTGTTTAGTTGTTCATAATCAAAACAATTATGAAGAGCTTTTTTTTAAATACCACGTCGGTGGCAGACAAGCGTACGGCCCGCCTGATGGTAAGCGGTCACCGCAGCCTATGGACGCCTGCAACTCCAGGGGTGTCACGTGGGCATTGCCAAGCCTTTATAATTTATAGGTACACCTTTCTTGACCCATACTGTTGTTCCTCGGTTAGTTTTTTAGCACGGAAATCATTGCACCCCAACAACATCTTTGCCGTCTCCACTTCGGCAGTGCAGGTCAGTAGCGTCGCTAAAGGCAAACTTGACAAAGTTGTGGCTCTCTGAGTCTTAGACAGAAGGTAGGGAGGTGTGTGCGGTTTTTTTATATTTATAAGTATATGTATGTATATATTATATAAGTATATATTCATTTACACGATGTTTGTATGTATCTATCTATGTATTTATTTATGTCGATATTTGTTGTGTTAAATATAATTGCTTGTTCGATTGCTTTTTCTCATACCATCTTGCCACTTGTACATGTTGTTCAGTATATCTGCCATATAAAATGTCCTCTCAGTTACTCAAAGGTTAGCTGGAAGAGATCCCTTAAAGGGATAAGTTCGCCTTTGTACAAAAGTCTAAAATTAAGTTTATTTTTCTTTTATGTACTTGTTTTGTGCAATAAAGAGTTTAAACAAACAAACAAACATCTATACGAGGCCATGCATAAGATGGGTGATAGGAGCCCACTAGGAGCCCATCCAGGAGTCTGGTCATCAAGAGTACATGATCCAAGAGCCATTTTCGAAATTAAAACTTGTAACCAGTAGCCCTCATTATATGACTATCAAAATGTATAATCATCTACCAAATTCTATAAAAAATGAGGTAAACACAAAACTGTTTCACAAACAATTGAAATTGTTTTTAACAAATAAGTGTTTTTATAGTTTAAAAGAATACTTTGATGATGTCTGCAAGTGAATAATGTTACTATGTGTTTTGTTTATTGAATGGTTTTGTCTATACTTACTTATTAATAATTAGCCCTCTGATATTGCTGTGCCCTTGCAGGGTGTCACATGTATACCTTATTTGTAATTCCATCCACGTTTGTAATGTGATATGCAATAAACGATATTATATATTATATTATGAAGTCATGATCCTCCGCAACACTGAGGGAACAACTCATGATCATGATGAGTGGGTTTTTTAATGTAAATTTTTAAGTTGCGAGGAAATTTTGGATTGGCATCTTATACGTTTCTGGATTTATTAAAAGAAAAATATTACTTACTATAATCATAAATAGATCGAACTGGGTTGTTACAAGTTCAGCTTAGTTGGTAACTATTACGATTAAAAACCGGCCAAGTGCGTCGGGTCACGCACAGAGAAGGGTTCCGTACCGACACCTCCTAATCTACATTTAAAACCACTATACAATACAGTAAATAAAAAAAGGTCGTATCTTCATAGGGAAGTCACGGCACTTACACCCTTTTGTTTGGGCAAGATAGTTTTTCAGCAATAATTCAAAACCCGTTAAATTTATCTTGTTCAAACCAAAAATCGTTGAAAGGATTTATTAATGTACATGATCTTGAATTTTTTTAGAAATTTAAACTTCATAGTTTGGAAATTAGAGGAGGGGACAGACTTTTTACGACTTTGACAGCTAATATCTCGCTAACGGTTGACTTAAATGGAAAAGTTTTTTAGAAACATCTATGTCTTTTTTGAAGGCCTATCTATAAATACTCCACACGCCTATGTGCATTAAAAAAAATTGTTACATGTAGGGTGCCCCCCCAGTTTAATATTCTTTTCATAATTTCACATCATATTTCTATAGCGGTTTATAACATACGCCTTCCTATCAAATTTCATAATTGTAGTGCTCATAGTCTCCAAGTAAATCGGCTGTGATATACGGGCGGACGGACGGACAGACACGACGAATCTATAAGGGTTCCGTTTTAGCTGTTTTGGCTACGGAACCCTAAAAATCACATGAGACTATCAAATTAATGTCCTTGTTTACTTATAAACCGAATTTAAAGCTAAGTTTTTAGTTAAGCTTGAATTAATGGAGTTCTATTAGGGATATGGCATATAATACTACCTCTCTACCTGTCTTTTTTTTTCGATTTCGGTGTCGATACAAACCCGATAGGGCTTAACGACACTTTTCCGTTAAATACCAATGTATCAATTTTCTTTTGTAAATAAATAAATATATCTATATTAATAATTTCGTGCAGGGGTACGGTAGACCCGAACGAGACCTGTCTCAAATTGAAGAACGTATAAAAATAACGATTTTTGAGTTGAACATATGTATCCGCAAAATTCGGATTGTCGCGTATTTTGCATTTAAAAGTGTTAATTTGATGACAAAACGTCGGCCATATTGCCCACAGACTATATTGCTATATTAAATTTGTTGGTTGACAGTGTCGGCTACGTTCGAAAATCGTGAACTATTTTTGCGTCCGGTATGTTGGCCAGGTTGCTGGGCTGCGTTCTGGGTGATGGGCCATCATCGCCCATTGTGTGGATTCGGCTAGCCGCGTCTGCAGCGTTTTGTTTTTGTAGTTTTCAAGCGTTCTATACACCTATCAGCCTAGCTAGCACGATAACTTATACCGTCACTTTATATGGGCGAAATGTATTAAAACGTCACATAAAACGTAACGGTATAATCTATCGTGCTAGCTAGACTGATTGTCACAACAACCGCCTTCAAAGCGAATGTATGGGGTCTGTTACATGGATTCATATCACTATAAGTATCACGTGAATATTAAAGCAGAATCCATGCAAATTTGAAAACTGCGATAATATTGACACCCCAGTATTGTGATAATATTAATCGTGTAAAGGACACCACTTGAATTTTTGCTGAGTCTGTCCGCCATCTTAAAGCTGCGTCTCTATTTTGTTTGTGACAAACTACTAGGTGACTTATGGCTTTTAAACGTCTAGCAAAATTCTATCCCTATCTCGCTCTATCTTATAACTTAGTGGTGCTGGGGGACTACTCCGAAATTCGAAATCCGAACTTCGTATGGTGCCGTCCCTTTCACTCATATAGTCTATGACAGGAGAGTGAAAGGGACGGCACCATACGAAGTCAGGATTTTGAATTTCGGAGAAGACCCTCAGCTCATGCCGTTCGCCGCGCTCGGACGTTAGAGGCGCTACTGCGAACCGAAAACGAAGTATCTGCCTCTCTCGCACATGTATATTCGAACGACAGAGAGGAAGATAGTTCGTTTTTGGTTCGCGGTAGGCCCTCAGGCGTCAACTTTAAAACGAATAGGGTATTTTACTATAAGAGAAATAAAATTTAAAATGTATAAAAACCAGCCAAGTGCGTCGGAGTCGCACACTGAGGGTTCCGTACAACTAAAAAACAAATGTGATTTATCAATATATTGATATTTTGGTAAAATATACTTCATAATAAACATTATCACTTAATTTCAAGTTCATAGGTCGATGGGAAGCTAAAAAATTATATGTGTGACAGACAACACACAGAATGTTCTTTGACTTTCTTCGACCGTCCGCAACGCTCGGACTAAGGTGCTACCAACCGAAAACTAAATATAAATGCCTCTCTGTCGCACTTGCATATTCGAGCGCGGCGAGGGAAATACTTCGTTTTCAGATCGTGGTAGGCCCTCTGGTCTGACGGCTCCTATTCCTGGGTTGCTACCGCGAACTTCGAAAATCGAACTTCGTATCGTACCGTCCCTTTCCGTCATATAGTGTATAACACGAGAGTGAAAGGGACGGCACGCTACGAAGTTCGATTTTCGAAGTTCGCGGTAGCACCCCTGGATGGTGCGCGTATCGGAATGTGAAATACCTTTGGCAAAACGGAACATGTTGTTAAATAGCTTCCATTAATTGGAGAAAATATTTCCAACTGTTATTATTATCACGTTAAACACTGAATATTGAAGCAACATTCATAGGGGCCTGTTACATGGTTATTATTATCACGCGATATACTCATATCACGATCCGTATCACGTGCAATGAAAATTGAATAAAAATCCATACGATTTTGAAATCCACGATAATATTGACACACCAGTATTGTGATAGTTAGACGCTTAATGCGTTTAACAGACCCCATACAATTTTAAAAATCGCGATAATATTGAGTGTAAATGGCCCCACTGAATAGAATTTGGCGGAGAATAGAGAGCTTCTATCGCGAAACGAAAACGAACGAACATCGTGTATTTCCCTCTGTGTCGCTCGAATTTGCAAGAGCGACAGAGAGGGAGATACACGAACTTCATTTGTTTTTCGCGTTAGCAGCTCTGACTTCGCACCAAAAATACTGACTGGCACATCAATATTTAACAATGCACATCTGAATTGAATTTTAATGAACGATTAGTATTTTAGCTATACAAATCAGTACTGATTACGGTGTCAAATTTTTATGTGCCTTTAAATACTACCCTTATAAAAATGCTTAGGATTAACTTGCAAAGATACTAGCCTTTGCCCGTGACGTCGTTTGCGTAATCTTTTACTCCCAATTCCATATAATTCCATTCCATACTTTTATTCCCAATCCAGACTACAGACTATATTTCTATACGATTCGAAGTTTCATCATAATCCGTTGTTGTAACGTTTTTATTTTATACATTTTTGTACACTATTTCTTTCGTCGTTTGCATAACTGTCACGAATAAATGTTTTGTTTATTTCTTTCTTATTTATTTCACCCGAGCGAAGCCGGGCTTTCATCTAGTTTATATATAATACGTAGAATACTCTATCCCCAATATAATTAAATGACAGACACCCTCCGTAACCTCATATGGTAGCGCTAAGTGGCGACTGATTGCCTGGAAGAGTCATACATATATGTACAACTATGAGTAAGTACATATAAAATGTATAACATAGATAAAAGAACACTGTCGATAGTCAATACCAATTAAATCTTTGTTGGCTTCGTGTGATTATGTTTTTATACATAAATACATATAATCACGCCTGTTTCTCAGACGGGTAGGCAGAGATCATGGATTTCCATTTGGTATGATCCTGATATGCAACTTTCGCTTCACGAACTCTCTTAACATTCTTCATCCATGCGCGAAGATTTAGGGTACTCTTGACCTGGCCTTTCTGCAGAATGTCCGATTTGGTCAGCGTCAGTACGTTTGCTGAGGTCTTCCCCTTTTAACTTTTCCATCCACACTTACATGTATTTTGCTTGTTGTTGAGTCTTTGTTTGCTTGTTGCAGGTAAAGGTATTGAAAAGGGGTACATCACATTTTGTATGTTTGTTTTACAAAACATTTAACTTCCTCACTCCTGAATGCATATTACCAAATACCTAGTAAAAGCGGAAAGCACGTACTTACCACAACATTAAATATTCACTAAAATTATGTCATACATCGAAGGTCCAGTTGTAAATTTACCATTTTCTGCCACTTTACCAGAACCTCTCGGGACAAATAGTTACCACCAAAGGCCGCCAGAGGCGCTGTTCGCGTTGCCATACAAATTGAGACAAATCGCAAACATGTTCCTTTATTTATGTTTCAATAAATTCTAGGGCTACAGGTCCTCTATAATAAGCCTTCTAAATTATTCCATGTCTTCACAGAAAACAATTGTGTTCAGAGCACTCGTGACACCTATTAGAGTTTCATTTTTTTGGAGTTTTTTCATACCACCAGGCAGGGCATATGTTTGATATCGTCTCACTCATCATCATCATCATCATATCAGCCGAAGGACGTCCACTGCTGGCCGTTGGTCTTCCCCTATAGAGTGCCACAATGACCGATCTTGCGCCATCGCCACTCGCGTTCAGCGGACTCCTGCGATCTTTAAAACAAATATAAACAAGGTCAAACGCAATCCCATTTAAAAAAAAAAACAATTTATTCGCAGTAATAGCGTTACAACGGTCTTAACTTAATTATCAAGGATCTACGACTACATATTACACCTTTTTATTGGCGTGCGAATGTTGTAAGACCAGCGGGCCTATGAATGATGGTTGCCAATTTATCACTTATCGTCTTGGATAAGATATTCGTCACGTTCTAACAAGTATGCGAGTGCGAGAGTGACGGGCGTCTTATTCACGACGATAAGTGATAAAATGGCAACTATCAATTATCATACGCCTGCAGGTCATCAGTCTACCATGTGCGGCGGGCCTACCCACGCTGCGCCTTCCAGTACGCGGTCGCCACTTTATCGTATCTGTGTCTGTGGATCCACTCGCTTACTCTCTGATGTAATAAAAGTTCCTCATTTAAAAATGAGTAAAATGATGGTCACTCTACAGTGATTCCCGAATTTGTACGTTCGTTACTATCGTGGCATATTTAATGTATGACATGCACGTGTGATGTGTAAATACTTACTCGTAATTAACGTTAAACGTACAGGTTTCCCCACAAACCAGGAAACTATTTGTAATACAAATATATACTACTATACGTTTTAGATAACAACTCATGATATGAGATAAATTACCTACCTATTTTTTATTTACCTTATTGAATGCAATGTCATTTACAGCCTACACCAAACATGAAGTAGAAATATAATTGAAATACATTGGAATAACAATAAAAGTAAAATTAATAAAAACAGTGTTAATTATAATAATAATTAATAGGTAAACAGGTTTAGAGTTTACAAGGTCCCTTTTTTAAAAAAGTGTGACGAAAATGTTACCATATATAACTAATAAGGAATAAATAATTTTTTAGATTAACATAAAATATTCCGTTCTGTAAGTAAAAACATGTATGTTTAACATTACGACTAGTACCCGGATATGCCCGGAATTCAAGAAAAATATATGTTTATACCCGGTTGTAACCCCTTTATATTATGTCCTCTTGCGAAGAATAGGTATTTTACACCTAATGCCGATCACTGACAATAACTTAAGGGCGTACATTAAAAAAGCGTGGAGCTTGTTTTCAATCGAGTGCAGATCTAATATTATAGACTATAGTTAAGCTACTGCTTCAGCTAATATTTACTGCGTGTGCGCACGCCCTGAGCCCATCCTGAAAAGGAACTCATGACGAGTTCGAAACATGCCACCCATAGAAACAAACCATGTGACGTGTGTATAACTCTTAGAAATTATCTAATCGTTATTTATTATTGCAACAGGAAGCGATATATTGCGGAAATACCGAATAATAATTATTATACTTAATGCCAAAGGTTATCACTGTCACGCTTTATTCTTTATTAATTTCGGTTCCAAGTAAATATATTAATAATGTATTATAACGGAAATCCTGCTTGACGTGTCTTAAATAATTGATATAATATAAATGACTGATTTGGTTACTTCCTTTCATAGTTTTTAGGGTTCCGTACCCGAAGGGTCCAACCGGAGCCCTATTGCTGTCACTCGCGTGTCCAAGTAAATATATTAATAATGTATTATAACGGAAATGCTGCTTGACGTGTCTTAAATAATTGATATAATATAAATGACTGATTTGGTTACTTCCTTTCATAGTTTTTAGGGTTCCGTACCCGAAGGGTCCAACCGGAGCCCTATTGCTGTCACTCGCGTGTCCAAGTAAATATACTAATAATGTATTATAACGGAAATGCTGCTTGACGTGTCTTAAATAATTGATATAATATAAATGACTGATTTGGTTACTTCCTTTCATAGTTTTTAGGGTTCCGTACCCGAAGGGTCCAACCGGAGCCCTATTGCTGTCACTCGCGTGTCCAAGTAAATATATTAATAATGTATTATAACGGAAATGCTGCTTGACGTGTCTTAAATAATTGATATAATATAAATGACTGATTTGGTTACTTCCTTTCATAGTTTTTAGGGTTCCGTACCCGAAGGGTCCAACCGGAGCCCTATTGCTGTCACTCGCGTGTCCGTCTGTCTTCTGTCACACATTTTGTACCGAAGAATTTGTTAACTTCCCATTGACCTATGAACTTGAAATCTTGTGATTTTTTTTGTATGTTTTACCAACAAATACCAATATATTGATAAATTACATTTGTTTTGCACATTTTGTTTTTGACATGCTCTATCTATTTAGCATTGTTTGTATTGTACAAAATGTTGAATGTGTGAGTGTGACAATAAATAATTCTGAGTCTGATTCTGATTTTTTAGTTTTTGCGGAACCCTAGGTGCGCGAGTCCGACTCGCAATTGGCTGGTTTTGTATTTAGTGAGTTAGTTAATGAAGGAGTGGCCTATTATTCGAATTTACCATTAGCGATATTGTTTTACACATCACCCCAAATTGACTGTCGAGCTAAACACTTTTTTTGGTTAAATTCTACTCAACAATAAAGGGAAATTTTAGTGCAATACTTTTTTAAAATTTGCAAGGCCTCTTACAATCATTGAGAATCGGCAAAATCCTCCATTCATACAAATTTTATTAAAAACTTCAATCCTATAAATATAATTACGTTTTCAGAGACATTTCTTGTTGGAATCTCGCAATTTCCTTTTCCGCCCTCGGCTACTGTTTAAGAAGTTACTGGATGGCTGTACCTAAGCTAGACAGAAAAAATACAGTCGAATACATTCTGTAGTTCTGATTTTCACATTAATTTATTTAAGAAAACGATATTTTGCGATTGAGTTCTGATGTTCTTGCAACTGTAACTAGTGGTTTTAGTTAAAAAAAATCCCAAAACTGACTCGACAAAAAAAAACTTTATAAATATCAAAACTGCTCACAAAATTTCACGAGTTTTGGTTGAGGTATGCGACTTCTAAAGGCGAACAGCCGAACATCCGGACATCCGCCGGACAGACATATAATAGAATTTCTGACCACGCTGAAGCGGAGTTAACCAATGCATGCCCTTAACTGTGTGATCATTTTAGGAAAATGAGCAAAATCGAGAAAATAAACCTGTAGAGGAGAACAGCGGGAAATCCGGATATCGCCCTCCGCTGGCCGGACATATGAAAGCATTTTCGCTGAAGCTAAAACGGAGACGTTCGTTTCACTCTGTCAAAGCGTGTTTATAATAAATACGAAAACAGTAATTTAATGTCACTTTGCGTTACTTAGCGGTGTATTAATCTAATATTTATTTACCTACAGATAATGTAGTATCGCATTTCAGTAGCCCTTTACACCCTGACTGAAACGATTGTGAGCCCTTCATCATCATCATCATCATGTCAGCCGAAAGACGTCCACTGCTGGACATACGCCTCCCCTAAAGACTTCCACAATGTGAGCCCTTAACTACATTGAAATATATATATTTTTAACAGTCTCATTAAATTTTAATTGAATTTATCTCAATCGCGATTTCTCAGGTGTAAAAGGGTAGATAGAGTACCTAATTTTTTTTGCGATTATGCCCTTTTTGCACAAATTGATCACACAGTTAAGGGCATGCATTGGTTAACTCAGTTTCAGCGTGGTCAGAAATGCTGTTCTCCTCTACAAATCGCATTTCTCAACCGACTCGTGAAATTTTGTGAACAGGTTCGACAATTATCTAGATTTTTGACTACAGTTTATAAAAAAATGAGTCATAGGAGTTGAAAACATAACAAATATCACTCGCGAGGACAGCTCGCAGAGCCATAAGTTTCATTCGTTCCACTACGTCACGAAAATTAGTCATAAATATTGATGACACTTAATTTTCGTGACGTATTGTTATGTAACGGATCTACAACCGTGCGTGATGGAAATGGACATTGAACCGCCAAATGCCAAATCATGTGCATGCCGAACATTGGACATTGTACAGTCGGCCTCTTAAGTAGCTGGACACTGGTACTTTATCGCTTTCATCCGTTGGGAAGTTAGTATGACAGTTTAACCGTTTGAACGCCAAGAGCCTATAAAGTGGTCGTGTGTCGTAGTGCCCACCACGCCAACAACCACTAAAAAGGTCGGAGTGAAAGTGTATTTTGATCATGAAAAAAATCTATTACTAGTTAGTGGCTCTGTGAGCTGTAGACCTCGCATAGTTTTTTTTTTCAAATATCAAAATTTCTAAATATTGACTCGCCAAAAAAATTCTATATAATTGTCGAAGCTGCTGCTAAAAATTGTAATAGAAAAAAAAATACAGTGAGGTTTGTATTTTTTCTCTATTATAATTTCAAACAACAGAAACTAATTTCCGGCCTAGATATGCCGGATCCCATTGTCTATACAAAGTTTCATGTTATTCCAGCATGGCGTTTTAAAATGAGAGCGAAACTACGTTTGTATGGGGAACTGAGCTTCCTGCGGACTCTTAAGAAAACTGCAATTAGAATTTGAAACTTCTTGTTTCGATGGTAAGGTCGCGTTTTGAACAGGCTAATTTGATAAAATAAATAATTTCAACTAGATACCAAAATCTGTACGCGTCTCAAGGTGCTCTTACACGGGCAATATTTTGAGAAATTATTGTCCGTCAACAGTACACGCGTCCTTCTCTGGCCCGTAAGTAAAAGTGAGACAACCGTACTGTTGACGGGCAATAATTGTTCAAAATATTGCCCGTGTAAGAGCACTTTTACACAATGTTGTGCAACCGCGGAGTCATGAGTCAGTATGACGTCAGGAGATCCTTCGAAGGATTGTTTATGTTTAATGACTCTGGTCGTGAGGGGTGTTTACGTAACGTTATGGAGCGTGCGTATGGTTGATCTAAATGTGTTTTTCCATGCTAAAACCGGCCAAGTGCGAGTCGGGCCACGCACAATGGAGGGTTCCGTATCTACTATGACTACTACGTCACGTTGAAAACAATTATCTTGTAGGTACTTTGAATTAAAAAAGGTCGAATCTCATTCGTAGGACAATTATATACTATTTTCTTAAATAATATCAAAAACCATCTATCTTAAAAATACATATACTAAAAAATATGTCTGTGTTTCTTACTATGTGATATGTTATGTCCCACAGTCTAATAAGCAAATGTTTCATTTTTATTGTTTTAATTGACCCCCCAAAAGTACTTCCCATATTTAAAATTCTTTTATTCACGTTATATGTCCGTCTTTGGGTCACCGACTTACAAATTTTTACCAAATTCAAATTCAGTCGAGTAGTTTTGGAGCAAATTGGCTAAGATGGACGGACGGATGGATGTACGGACAGACGAGTGATCCTATCCTATCCTATAAGGATTCCAATTTTTTACTATTTATTCCCATTTTCTAACACCCCATAAAACATATCGACTTAATACGGATTCCAAAGTTTCATCGGCTGACATTTTCCTTCGAAGGTCGTTGACCCACGCATAAAGCCGGCCTCACACACCCTAATCTTAAAATCCCTTTCACACGCTCGGACTTGCGTTGTGAAAAACGCCACTGCGTTATAATATACCCTCCTTGAACTAAACGACGCAAGTGTTTGGGATTTAATATTGAAATACGCCTCTTAGGTTCCGAGTTCGATGACGTAGTAATGTTTTGTTTTTTATCTAGTTTCTTTATGGCGCTGTCTTTTAATATTGAATTAGTTTTGTTTTTCTTTGTTACTGGATTTTTATTTCTGTTTCATGGGCTTGGAAAAATAATAAGGATAAACTCCACAGTGAAACTACAAAAAAAGTAATGCGGAGCTGTGCATTGTGATATTTCGTTGTGTTTTGTTTAATTACATAAGATTAGGGTTAGTAGGTCGGTTAACGACCAACTTATTTGGTGTGCCGGTTTTTAACCACTTGGATGAGTCGATGAACTGAAAGGATATTTTTCTTCGTTACAACCTATAATATAACAGATTCCCATTCAATAACTACCAAATAAAATGCATACGATTCACTGTTCTTTATGGTCTGTAAAAATGTTACTATCATTAAATGAAAAAAAAAGTTTGTGGTCGGAAACTAACGCTGGTCGCATAAACGGCCTTGCGAGTGCGAAGTAGGTGGTGGGGGTAAACTAAGCGATCGCAGCGCACACCATGGCAGAAATGTGCAATTTCCGGGGACTTATATGTCAAATTTACTTTGACGTTTCCTATTGGTTTCCTACGATTCGTTTCGTTTGTATTTATTTATTTATTTTCTTATTTCTTTCAGTCAAATTTCCAGTAAGGGGTCTTTCTCGCTTACTAAAAGAAATAAAATATTCATGTGTCATTATTTGACATCTCTGAGTTTGACATTGCCCCGGGACCCGTGACGTTTGACGTTTCTGACGTGCACATAGCCAATATTATTAATATTATTATTTATGCATTACTGACAACTACTATGACTAATAGAGAAAATACTCCTATTGCGTCTTATTGACAAGAAATCGGCAATAGGTATCAAAGAGACCAACTTAAGGATTAGGTGTGTTGACAGCTAATTAGAAACATAAATGATATAATAACACAATAACATTGAGAAACCGATTTCAACCCTATAAGTTAACCTGAATAAAACCAACGCCATTGCCTATCTATTATTGTCTAGTGCGTTTTATTAGAACCGGGTGAAACTGGAATCGTCCAATGAGGAATGTCTGAATATTTTAAAAGTCCTTGATTATTTTTCTAATTGTAGGAATAACCCTCGCCATTAACAGAAAAAAGTTTCAGATTTTTCGGTTGCGCCATATATTTTCTTAAAATACAAACATTTTATATCACCTCGCGTCTTCCCCGTATCGGACTACTAAGACATTTCCAAGTCCGTCGAATATTTAAAAAAAAAAACGCCTGCTTGGATCTGTGGTACGCAATGACATTGACCGTTCAAGTCATACGACCAACCTATGATGAACTGTCAATGTCATTGCGTACCACAGATCCTAGCAGGCGTTTTTTTTTTAAATATTCGACGGACTTAGAAATTCTTAGTAGTCCGATACGGGGCAGACGCGAGGTGATATAAAATGTTTGTATTTTTATAAAATATATGGCGCAACCGAAAAATCTGAAACTTTTTTCTGTTAATGGCGACGGTTATTCCTACCATTAGAAAAATAATCAAGGACTTTTAAAAATTTCAGACATTCCCCATTGATGCGATACACAAGCTATCTCACCAGTTCTTTTTGCTTAACAGTCCTGCTTGCGCTGGAAAGTCACTTGCGACTCTAGGATCGTCATATGAGCTTTGCCGGCCTGTTTAGCCTAGTTGGTAGTGACACTGCCTCCAAAGCTAGAGGTCCTGGGTTCGAATCTCGGTAAGGGCATTTATTTCTGTGGTGAGCAGAAACATTTGTTCCTGGGACTTGGATGTTTTCTATGTACTTAAGTATATTAAATATATATTTTCATTTAGGTATTATGGGACCAGTTTGGTTTGTGTAAAAAATTGTCTTCTTATATTTATTTATTTTATTTGCTGACCCCTTAAAATTGTATACATTCCTTTCTTGAAGAATCCTATAGATAATGTAGTAAATTCCCTCCAGGAAACCTCGGCAGGGAGCTCATTCCATAACCGGAGCGTTCGCGCGTTTGTAGAAAATTTTGTTGAAATCGAACGCGACCATTTAGGTCCTCCAGTTCCAGTCCAGTTCTTCGGAGCACAACCCCTTATACGAGCGATAGGACACGCACAAGAAGGCGAAATTAAGCAGTAACGCTGCTAACGAAAATTTCAAATTAAAGGAAAAAAAATACTCCGAGCAGGATTCGAACCTGCGACATGTGGCATACGCGGGCGATTGCTCTAGCCTCTAAGCTATCGGAACAATCAAGCTCGGGCACGAAATCTTTCACTAGTTCCCTCGGACAACGCCTTAGGGCGACGTACAGCGACATCCACCTTAGAAGACTTATATCTTCTTAATAGAAGCCTAAGTCTTCTAAGGTAGATGTCGCTGTACGCCTCCCTAAGGCATCCAGGTGCCGCCACCCAAAGTTGACAGTAATACTCCAATCTCCATAGGGACGGACTTGTCGTAGGTATTTTACCACGGGACATCGACTTTTTTATATAGCTTATATAATAAAAGTCTCAGTCCCGAGGTGAAGTACCGCTTCGCTCTATTAAGCACATCGAGTTTTTTGGATGCCAGCTTGGCTTTGCCATCCAAGTGGCTTCGAAAGTGAACGTCGCTGGAAATGTCGACACCGCGGGTATACTCTTTGAGATTGAAAGGGCTTTCATGGAATCATGAGGCGTTTTCCCCAGTCTGGCTGCTCTGAATACGGCAAGATGATATTCCGCTGTTGTGCCTTACGCCGTTAACATCTATAGTTGGAATGCGAAATGTAAATGGCATATTGTCCCGGCCAGTTTTTCGCGCTAGTGATTTGGAGCAACCTATTGTACTGTGATGTGCAAAATGTGTGAAGTGAAGGCTATGTGCGAAACAAATGGTGTAACATACTAACAAATGGATTGCCGACACGCTCGTTTTGAGTCATCATATATTCACGCCTGTATACGGAGGGGTAGGCGAGGTAGGCATGATATAGTTTTTACGAAAGCGTCTGCCATTTCACTTTCCAACCCTGAGCGAAAACCAGATTTTGTTGATTGGTTTGCTAACGATGTGTTTCTTCTCCACAAAACTACTGTTACATGTTAAATGGAAATGATACTTCGTACATAGTTATTTTTAACTAAGTGGGTACAGTACAGGTAAAGTAAGCACCAGTTGACAACGAAAAAAACTTGCTTACTTTAGATAGGTATTCTATTATTTATACATTAAAGTTGAATTGTGGTAGACCACTTTCTTGACCGACTGTACGAGCTAGGAGTCAAACCCACCTCAAGATTGAAAGCCGCATGCCTTACGTCTTGGATACAGAAAGGAGCACTTCTTACTTGTATGCTATCATCATCATTAGTTTGACTGATGAGACGTCCACTGTTGGACAAACGCCTCCCCCAGAGACTAGGCCGGTATATATATTTGAATTATTTGACACTTGATAGGGAAGCGCGAAAAAACAAACATTTATATTCAACCCTTAGTTGTTCATGTGTGAACTATTTTGTCATTATCATTAACCTACCTAAATTCAAATAATTTACAAAGGACGACCTCGTGCCTAACAAACGGTCCCGTGTCCTGTCCCGGACATAAATCCCGTAAACTAGCTGCCAGTGGTGCCAGGGGAGTCGCGACAAATATCCAGGGGCGCGGGATTTTATTATTATACTGGAGTTAACCTGCCTATTGGCCATGAGTGTTTGTGCATGATCTTCCTTATGTGGTATAGTACATATACGTAGAAAGTAATAGGACTTCATAAGGATAAGTTCGCCTTTGTACAGTCAGCATCGAAAGAAGCTAAGTATATGAAGTTATCAAAAGCTCCTATATCTTTAAAATAAATACTTTTGAACTTTTCAAATGCATGGCTACAAACTTTTGATGCTGACTGTCATCGATTCTGAATCGATGAGTGATACTGATGCGTATTGACGGAAACCATTTTTTTCATGCTGATTTTCCAAAGTTTTCGCATTAGAGTCACCAGGACAGCATAGCCAGCGAGCTAACACTACCGAGCGAGCGAGATTTTATCTATCGCATGAATTCGCTGCTAGAGGCACTAGTGTAGCGTGAGGTCTCCAAAATGTGAAATGTAACTGTTTGTGGGTGGGCTATGCGGGTTTAATTCTTATTATCGGGTTTGTCGGCCTGTTGAGCCTAGTTGGTAGTGTCACTGCCTCCGAAGCTAGAGGTCCCGGGTTAGAATCCTGGTAAGGGCATTTAATCCTGTGGTGAGCAGAGACATTTGTTTGGATGTTTTCTAAGTATTAAATATATCGTCGTAGTACCCATAACACAAGCCTTATTGAGCTTATACGTATATGGGACTATGTATGTATGTAAATACCTATGTAGTTCGATTTGTGTAAAAATTTTCACTTACCATTTTGTTATTTTATTTATTTATTATAATAATGTGGGAATATTTCGCAATACCTGAAATTATTTATGACAAATATGATTTACCGGCCAGTGAATGTCAATGCTTTGGGACAGTTTTATCTTCTGGAAATTTACGTACTAATTATTTCCGAATAAAACGGGACTGCGCAACTCCACGGCATGGTTTTAAGGTATGGAATATGATTTGAAACTGTTTTCACGTCCGTAATATCTAATAACCAACTATGATAGCTAGAACTTACTTGATAATGGTGCCAAATGGTGAGCACATAAACGGTTGCCCACATTATGACGGTTTCATATGCCTTAGTTAGACTTGACGAAACCGTAGAAGCTACGACGAAACCGTAGTTAGTTCGACGAATTTTATAACGTATTTTGGTGCAATCGCAACCCTTATCACCCGGGCACAGTTAGTACTAGAGTGGCTTCTAAAAGCCAACAATAACAACGCTCCACATACGCTTCATTCTTCCTACCATTAGAATTTAGAACTTTCTTTAACTCCAAATTGACAAATTTTGCTGGTTATTACCTCTTTGTTCTTACGTTCAATTCATCCACTTCTGCACATGTATCTCTTTCGTCTTGCTAAATTTGTAAACTAGAACCTTTTGAAAGAATATTTACAACAGTCCACTTTTCATCGAATTTTTATTTAAGTCGTCGAGGAATATTATTACCGGCATTCGCGGTAATAATAATAACTTTACGTCAGTTCTGGAACTGACGTTAAGTTTGGCGCGCTTAGAATCTAAGCGCGTGCATATCAATGTGATATGAAAATATCGGATCAAATTGATCGCCCAGGGTCTCAACCTCACCATCGAAATAGTACATTACGATACAAGTGCAGAGAATAGGAAATTCGCAAAGAGTGGTGATAAACTAAAACACGACCGAAGGGAGTGTTTTAAATCGACACCAGTTGCGAATTACCGCACATGTATCGTACAACGTTTTACAGTAATGGCTCTTTAAAGTTTCGACATATTCACGTAATCTGCTGATTACGCACGAGTGCGGTAAAGTAGCACCATATGTACTGTAAAAATTATTTACTGCACAGTATTTTTTTTGTTGTAGATTTTTTAATAAAGATGTATAAGTTAAAATTAACTACTCCATCATCATTCGGTGGGGTAATCGCCAATCTTTTCTATTGACTGCCAGACTAATAGGTATAATATTGTCCATCGAGCGACAAAGACGTGCCTTAGCGATTTCCGTGACTCAATGGAATTTTTAGTACAACATTTTTGGTTATTGTATTTACATAGCACCGAATTTTCATTTTTTTCCAGTTTTGGTGAAGTAAATCGGCCCTTTTTAGTTTATCTGTATTTTAACAAAAAACTTTTTTTGTTTCAGGACCTTCACAACCAACAGGGATTTTTGGTAAGAATCAAATTAAATTAGAACAGATTGTTATTGACATTTCATAAATCGCATTTCTCTTCTGTTCTGATATCTTGTTCAATCGAATACGTCTCTGGCTTTGAACTGTGTACAGTTTTATATAAAACTAGCTGTACCGGCGAACTACATATCGAGCCCGATTCGATTTTGTACGGAGTGGACAAAATCGATGAGAATATGATTTCTTTTTCGTATATTTGACCGATATCTTTATTAGTTATTCGAATAGCAATTCGAAGCGCATTGCAGCGAAGCAAAAGGGTTCTGGCTCATTCATACGCTACACTCTTTCGAGCAAAGCACTAATATTCTGCCAGAACCCGAGTCACGATCAGGAGAAATAAATAAGTAAGACCATTCAGTCCTGTCAGGCGAGTTCAATCTTACAACTTAAACAAGTAAATTTTTAACAAAAAAACACCGACTCTAAACTATGCCAGACCCCATCCTCCTGCTATATAATTTGAGGAGTTCCCTCGATTTTTCCCAGATCCCGTCATCAGATCCAGACTTGGTGACAATGGGACCAACTAGAAAACACACCCTTTCAAACAAAAAAGAATTTCGGTCCACTAGTCTCCGAGTAATCGGTGAACATACATAAAAAAAAACCGATGGATTGAGAACCTCCAACTTTTTTTGAAGTCGGTTAATAAACAAATGAAGACCCGAAAAATGATAAATCAAAGGTCTATACGATGTCACCTGTAGGCAACTTCTTAACTCGTCATACAAATAACTGAAATCCAATTATATCCCTGGCCTCGGTTTTTTTTAATTAAATAAAATATTGTTTTCTACTCCAGCATTGTAATCTGCCAATTATGTAAATGACTAACAGCAGTACTGAAACAATAAACTTTATAAAACAATGCAAGTCTATACTATAACCAATTCATTATATGACTGATGGGAGAATCATAATGGTATTCCAAACATTATTATACAACTGTTGTTTTTAGAGGGCGCAGTACGATCGGTGTGGATCGGTTCTCCATACAAACGTATTTAGGCTCTCATTTTAAAACGCTATTCTAGAATAACATGAAACTTTGTATACACAATGGGATCCGGCATACCTAGGTCGAAAATTAGTTTCTGTTGCTAGAAAATGAAAAAGAAAAAATATACAGCGGTTTTTTGAGTCTTTTACGGCTTGTATGAAAACCTTAATAATCGCTGTATATTTTCGCCATTATGATTTCAAGCAACAGAAACTAATTTCCGCCCTAGACAAGCTGGATCCCATTGTGTATACAAAGTTTCATGTTATTCTAGCATGGCGTTTTAAAATGAGAGCATAAATACGTTTGTATGGAGAAACAAACGTACTGCGCCCTCTTAAAAGCGGCACGCGTCAAAGCCCATACTCTGCCGCCATTTCGATTTTTAATTTAAATAAAATTATTTTGCTGTCCTAGAAAAATAATTGTATCCAACGTTACTTTAAGGCGAAGGGGTGGGCAAGCTTTTTCCATACGAACTTTGTGCAAGTTTTTCTTCGTTTGTGTTTGCACTCCAGTTACTATTTTTAGTCCAAATGTTTATTTTTTTGTTAGCTATGTCTTAATGTTTTTATTTTTTTTATTTTAAATATTAAATGTATTTTTTAATTTTTATTTTTTTTTGAAATAATGCAAAATTTCCACATCAAGTTCTGCGTATATCCAATATGTACCAACAAAAAATAAAATTAAATGCTGTAGTGCCAAAACTAACGCAAAAAACTTGCACAACCTTTGTATGGAGAATGGCTTGCCCTACCCTGCGCCTTAATACGAATAGCGAGTTTTGTTACAGCGACTCTCGAATGTTAAGAACCCTTATTATGTTGCTGTTGCATAATAGTACATTACGGTACAAGTGCAGAGAACAGAAATTCGCAACGAGCGGTGATAAATTTAAACACGACCGAAGGGATTGTTTTAAATCGACACAAGTTTCGAATTACCTGTTCGCACGTGTATCGTACAACGTTTTACAGTACATATGGCTCTTTAAAGATTCAACATATGCACGTAATCTGCTGATTACCGCACTCGTGCGGTAATGGAGCACCATATGTACTGTAATAGCTATATTTACGATACAGGGGTTGTAAAACAAAGAAAGGCCGATATCGCAGATGTTTGAGGCCCGAGCCGCACGCGAGTGTCATAAATATGCGAGAGAGGGCTTTCTGTTTTGCGACCCGTGTTTTGGACACAATTTTACGTTACCACTTGGCCAAAAAAACGCGCTTTTTGGCAAGGTGTGGTGTAAAATACTATTTCTGTGTAACAAAGTATTTACATTGTGCAAGTTGCAACAACTTGCATGCAATTTGCATGCCATTGCAGGGTTTGATCATACTCGTCTTACCTATGTAGTCCGCATCCGCAAACCCGCAATGTAATCAAAATCTCCTGCAAGTTGCACCATGTAAATCAGCCTTAAGTCTAAAATGGGGTTAAGCGTGTGTAGCTTATCCGAATCCTGCGCATGATCAAACTATGATGTCAGCGCAAACACTGCGTAAGCGCATTCCTGTGGTTTATAGCTCGGATTTATAGGCTTTATTATCTGTTTAGTCGTTACACTCTTTGCATAGCGGTCGTGATCAAGAGCCGATGTTGCTCGCCGTACAATATCTCGCCATCCCTCCCGATTTGCAGACATTACACAAAATCTAGCCCCAAACTAGGCAAAGTTAGTACTATCGTTACTAGACAACGATATACATACTTATAATAGATAAACACATCCACCACCATATCAGCCCTAGGACGTCCACTGCTGGACATAGGCCTCCCCCAATTTCATAGTGGGTAAATGCCATAATCGCCACGCTTGGCATGCGGGTTGGCGATCGCAGTATCTCCACCGTACTCTAGGAATGCTGCTGCCCGTTCCCCGGTGGTCTTGGTCAGGGGCCTTTCAGCTCGAAGTACGATTTTTTCTATGGAAATGTTAGTTTAACTTGTTTGTACCAGATGTCACTGGGTGCTATCTCTATCGCACTTGCATATTGAAGTGACAGGGATGCAGCGGTCGTGCGGTTAGTTCTTACTAAATACACAACGGCGCTACGATCTATGTGGAGTATTTCACTGGTATCTCTATCTCAGTATATATATTGTACTTTGTGGTCTTGGTCGTAGTTTAAGGACATACCCGGGTCCATAAACACATACTTAAATACATAGAAAACATCGCAGACTCAGGAACAAATATTCGTGCTAAACAGGGTGACATCGGAGACGTTACCAGAAATTATTTGACTCGATGAAGTATTGAAAGACAAACTCAATAAAGATGTCACAGTTACTACTACTTACAATATTGACTATAATTTCTCAAATTATTAACAGGAAAAATAATGTTTCATACAACTTGGTCACCCTACACCACACGACGTCTTGTCATACCTCATACAACGTGTGTCAAAAGTGATAGGGTGACCATGATTTAAGTATAGCGTTATTATTTTTCTTGTAAAAATATGAAAAAATAAACTTTTTTTTCGATGTAACAACTATTGCATTGAAAAGGCGACCATGTGTAGAGTCTGAAAAATTAACTTCTGATTACGTCTCCGATGTCATCCTGTATAATTACATAAAAAACGCCCTGACAGGGATTTGAACCCGGTCACCACCCACGAAACCAAAGTGGTTGTCATGAAAATTCTCTAATATTAATATATTTCACAGGGAGTCCTAATTCTTCGTACACTCACAGACTCTAATTGATGAGCCATTTAGAGCTCACTTCATACTGGGCATCATAGTTAGCTATAAAGTGTCCAGTATAAAGTGAGCTCTAAATGGCTCAAAAATTAAAGTCCGTGACCGTGCCAGCTAATGTTAACATGTTTAAATCATCTGAAAGTATTAAAAAAAGTTCGTTTATCGATCTGTATGGGTCTAGCGCCAAAACTAGGGCGCCATAAAACTTTGTTTTAACAGAAAAAACTGAATTCTCACGTATACGAATAACGCTTTAAGCCCATGTATGGTCGTCAGTTATATGGAGCACAGTGCTACCCGTGTAATATATATATTATACTGGCAGCACACACTTTTTTTCACCGCGATCGCACCGTACGCGCCGTAATCGCATCATACACACACTTATTTAGAGCTTGTTGCGTATGACCCTCATCTCTGTACATTGATAAAAGTCATAACTTCGGTGCAAACAGTAGGGAAAAAGCCGGATAGATACCCCAATGGGATAGCACACAATTCCTAAAAACCTAACTTCCCATTATCGCAACAAAGGAATAGTAGGTTATATAGGATGCGCCAGCGGTACCCACCTCAGTCCCCCTCAAGCTTTCGCGTCGAATGGACTCGTCTATATCTACCACCACACCACCATATCAGCCGAAGGACGTCCACTGCTGGCCATAGGCCTCCTCCAATTTTATGGGGGGTAAATGCCATAATCGCCACGCTTTGAATGCTGGTTGGCGATCGCAGTATCTCCACCGCACTCCAGGGATGCTGCTGCCCATACCCCGGTGGTCTTGGTCGTAGTTTTAGGACATACCCGGGTCCTATATAATTAACTAAGTACGATAAAAATACTGATAAAATAGGTATACCTAGTTTAGTATTGTATAGCTTCTACTTCTTCAATTTGTCCTGTATACAGGGTGATTTTGGGGTCGTGATCCGAAATAATTGTACATAGTCAAAAATTCAAAGTAGACAACATCACAGTCGGTATGAAGGTTTATAACACAAATCATTTTCTTTTTTTACAAATTTTAATGGAAAATAATATTTTTTCATACAACTTGGTCACCCTACCCCACTGTCAACTCTCCATGCCATCCTTCAAAGAGAATAGGGTAACAATGTTTTATTTGTGATTTTGTATTTTTTTCATCAAAATAAATTAAAATAGAAATGCGTTTGTTGCGTGTCACTACAATTTTTTTGAAATGGCTAACAGATACCAAGTCTAAAAACTGGTTCTTGATCCACGACCCCGAAATCACCCTAATTTCAGGACATTTTTTATACTAGGTAGTCGACTCCTAAATTGCAGCATCCTAGAAATAGTTGAGATCCCAGCAAGGTCTATTCAAGCAGCAAGAAAATTAGATAAATACTTAATTAGAGGAGCCCGTCTCTTGCGCAATTGAATTAAAATCCAGGCAGCCGTTTAAAAGCTTTGGACAGGTCAGGATCTATTCTAGAAATTGCATTTAGTTATTATCAGAGTTAAGTAGTCTTAACACTGCTATTTTAATACCCAAATGTATTTGCACCACAAGGTGCAACCCACAGATATAAGAATACAATTTTTTTATTACAGATATAAGAATACAAATGTGGAACGTTACTTGTAATTAGGTCTTCAAATTCTCGAGTCTTTATAAAAACAAAATTCGCTACTCTCGTTTTGTTACAGTGACTCTCGATTTTTAAGGACTCGTATCCTATTTTAAAGATAAGATAAGGACTCTTACTATGTAACTGTTGCATGAAATACTATTATTTAATGGTTAAGGACATATAAGGCTGCCGATTGCTCCACCGACAAGAGTAATCAACTCTTAAATAAATAAAGAAGATGAGGAATGAAAATTCATTCATTCATTAAATCATGTGGTACCGAGGTATAATGAGGTCAGTGGATCTATCCAATCATGCAATTTAGTCAAAATTGCAAGCGATTCTTGCACATGTGGGGATTTAATAGTGACACGCAAACGACTAAATACTCTACGTTTATAAATGTAAGGTTGTCTTTTGCTTGCGTTTTTCGACTATTACAGCTTTAAACTTGCAACTTTTAAGGGCAACATAATTTCTGTCTCGGCTTTTCTAGATGCCTTGCTGAGTAATCATTATTTTAGACACAAAAGCGCGTATTGCCCAAACTTGAAACAAAGAACATTAAATCAAAGAAAACATTTGTC
Source organism: Notocelia uddmanniana (assembly GCA_905163555.1). Taxonomy (NCBI): domain Eukaryota; kingdom Metazoa; phylum Arthropoda; class Insecta; order Lepidoptera; family Tortricidae; genus Notocelia; species Notocelia uddmanniana. The sequence continues at coordinate 14,175,596 of LR991075.1, read as the reverse complement.
TAATTAAATAACCTTACCCGAAATGGAGCTTCTTTGTCGAACCTCGAACCGCATGTTGCAACCAGACAAAATAGAACAATTTTAACTTTACAACGAAATAACTCGTCTAAACTCTTACAAAGGCTTTATTGCGTAAGCTCTAAGAGTTATATTCAAATTGTATGGTAATTTTTTAGTAGAAAAAAGAAATTTGTAGCAGCCAGATGTAGGTTACATAAGACCAGTTTAAGATGACCCGTGAGAAGTCTTTGTACGGACGGGGGTGTGGGTATTCGTTGTTCGATTCGGGAGTCGCGGGGGATCTAGTTATGGTGGAGATGTTGTGATTTATTCTTTCTTTGTTTGAGGAGTGCTTGGAACAAATGTTGACATTTATAAAATTCGGCCAGTGATTGGATAATTTTGTCGCTTCTATGGCAGAATGACGTATTGTCTTCGTCTCGTGAATTGTGATTTGTTTGCGGTTTTCGAGAGCAATGGAACGCAGCTTGAGTTACTGCGTTCTATTTAAAAAAAAATCGAGTTTATTTTCCATTAAATTAAACTTTTGTTTTATTGGATTAAGTTAGGTTTAATGGTTTAATATTCTGGAAATGCAGACATGTTTAACCTCATTTTTCGTAAATTGCGTATATTAAGTAAGTACATACGTAATTGTGTTTCATCTCTTTTTAAGTACAGGCTGTTACAAAGTTATCACGCCTATTAGAAGACGCTATATATTTTGCAAATGGCGGCAGATGTCAATTCTGTTTTGACATTTGTGAAGCAAACAGATGCAGAATACACTTAATAAACCATGGACTGCTATACTCCTCTAGAACGCGGAATAATTGTTTCCATTTATTAAGTATGTATTTATCTATATAAGTATGTATGTATATCGTCGTCTAGTACCCATAGTACAAGCTTTGCTTAGTTTGGGACTAGGTCGATTTGTGTAAGATTGCCCCCGAATATTTATTTATTTATTTATATCTATTTATTTGCACACTGCACGAGCCACAACTGATATTCATAAGTAAGCATTTCCGCGTCGTCTAATCTCTCGCTTTAGCGATTTGCACTTGCCGGCCAAATCACCCGATTTGGCCGCTCCAGACGTTTGTTTATGGGGTTACTTGATGCCTCGGCCCTCGGGTTTATCTAAACAAGCATCAGACTCTTGGCTTCAAGAGTAAGAGGATATTCTCGTTAAGTGCTAACTTAAAGAGAATATCCGATAGGAATGCGAGAACCTACTCGAAGTCCTGACACAAGTGATGAAAAATGCCATAAAACGAGCCCGGTACGGTCATTAATTCTGAACGCACTTTGACCGATATCGTTTTCTCGACTTGATGAACAAAATTTTTATTCAATTAATAAACATATTCCACAAGTAGAACCAAAATTATACATTTCTAAAACAAACAGCAAAACAACATCGGGTATTACTTTTGTCCCACCTTTTTTAACACAATAAATGATTAAAGACATAAAATAACAAACAATTGACGGCCTGTTTAGCCTAGTTGGTGTGACACTGCCTCCGAAGCTAGAGGTCCCGGTTTCGAATCCCGGCAAGGGCATTATTTGTGCATTTAGCACGGATTTTGTTCTTGGGTCTTGGATGTTCACTATGTATATAAGTATGTATTTATCTATATAAGTATGTATATCGTCGTCTAGCTCCCAAGTACAAGCTTTGCTTAGTTTGGGACTAGGTTGATTTGTATAAGATTGTCCCCCAATATTTATTTATTTATTACTTTTGCCCCACCTTGTTTAACAAATCGACCGACCAACATCGGTCAGTATCGTTTCGTAACTAAGCTGCAGGATTAGGTTAACCGCGTCACCAAATGTCTTAGTAATTGCGAAAATGAGACGGGCCTCTCATTTTCTTGTAACGAAGCCCGGAAACCTGATATTAAAGCTAAATTAAGGGAGACCCGGCAACTTCGGGAGACCATTGGAGTCACAATAGTACATTACTACAGAGGCCGGGGCGAAAGGGGTTGCCGGCCGAAGACATATAGACGGCCGAGCGAAGCGAGATCGGATAGGTCTCAGGCGGGCAACCCCATATTTCCCCCCGAGGTATGTATAGTGCTTTTCTCAAACATGCAATGAAATAAACAACAAAAAATCAAAGTTTTATTTTTAATACGCATAGTGGCAGAATGTCATGATGCCTGTGCCACAAATTTATGTGGAATGGAAATTAAAAAAGAGGTCTTTGCATTTGCATTATAACGACCTCTTGTCCTGGCCGCACCTGAAACGTCATACTTCGCAGCCTATTATAAGGAACATAACATCAATATTTCATTGCATGTTTGAGAAAAGCTCATCCCAACCCTTTATCGTTTTGAGGATAAGTTTATTATATAGAGTCAGCGATTAGAGATAACTGGATGTTCCTGGATGGACCCGGGTATGTCCTAAAACTACGACCAAGACCACCGGAGGATGGGTAGCAGCATCGCTGAAGTGCGGTGGAGATACTGCGATCGCCAACCCGCATACCAAGCGTGGCGATTATGGCATTTACCCCCCATGAAATTGAAGGAGGCCTATGTCCTGCAGTGGGCGTCCTTCGGCTGAGGTGGTGGTGGTGGATGTTCCTCTCAACAGTCTCAACACAGCGCATCCTTGTGAGTGTGCTTTGTTAGGGTTCCGTGCCCAAAGGGTAAAAACGGGACCCCATCACTAAGACTTCGCTCTCTGTCCGTCCGTCTGTCTGTCACCAGGCTGTATCTCAAGAACCGCGATAGTTAGACACTTGAAATTTTCACAGATGATGTATTTCTGTTGCCGCTATAACAACAAATATTAAAAACCGGCCAAGTGCGAGTCGCACTCTTTGCCGTTTTTATAGATAATGGTACGGAACCCTTCGTGCGCGAGTCCGACTTGACCAGTTTTTTATACCACGCCGATGGCAAACAAGCGTACGGCCCGCCTAAAAATAAGCTGTAACCGCAGCCTAAGCTATGTCGAATTTTATCACCACAAGCGCATTAAATACCTACAGAGGAAGTAGCGGTGTTTCTACCGACTTCAAAAAAAGGAGGAGGTTCTCAATTCGTCGGAATATTCTTATATTTTTTTATGTATGTCCACCGATTACTCGGAGACTAGTGGACCGATTTCTAAAATTCTTTTCTTGTTTGAAGGGGTGTGTTTTCTAGTTGGTCCCATTGTCACCAAGTCTGGATCTGATGACGGGATCTTGGAAAAATCGAGGGAACTCCTCAAATTATATACCAAGAGGATGGGGTAAGTGAGGCTACATCGAAGGAACTCCTCAAATTATATAGCAGGAGGATGGGGTCTGGCAAAGTTTGGAGTCGGTGTTTTTTTGTTAAAAATTTACTTGTTGTGGCTGCAGTCTTCTATATTTCTCTCTATAATCTAATTTAATATCTAATTTTGACAATTTAATATTAATGTTCAATTGTTATGTAATGTTAAATTATGGGCTTTTTGTTGCCTGAAGCAAATAAATAAATAAAAAAAATATAACCAGCCAGTACGTCTCCTTCTCCAGTTGTGTTGCCTTGAATATGAGCTGGATGATTTTTCTGCGTCCTACGTCTATAATGATAGAATATTATGTCGATTGGTAGCTTACACATATTATTATATAAGTATTGCTGTAGGGGCTCTTTAACCCTTTAACCGCTATCGTCTGATGTATCAGAAGTGACAATGTAAATGTTTTGCTTTATGACAGAGTTGAAAATTGGGGGATTATTTTTAAAACGTCAGCAACGCGCAAATGCCTTCTCTCGTGTTGCAAGCGTCCTTAGGCTAAGGTGACCGCTTATCGGCACACGGGCCGTACGCTTGTTTGCCAACAACGTGGTACTTTAAAAAAAAAACATGTTTTTTATACAGAGCAAACGTAATCGTTGTTTTATTAAGACGCTTGCCGAATTGAGACATTGTATGCGGACGTTGTATCCGACATTTTAATTTAAACTTATCAAATGACCCATTTGAAGTGGAATATGGCAGTTCTAGACCACCCACTTATTAATCTGACCTATTAATAAAATATATTAATCTCCATACATACAAACTTCATTCAAAGACGTTATATTCAAAAGATAACGCTCATTTGTACATTTAAAGGCTCCATTCACTACAAACAACCCATTCTTTGACTCGTTTCACAAACTTATTCATTCACTTGCGTAACTCCTTTTAGACCCTTCTTAGAATATCTGAAGGTACATAATAGCGTTCGCTTTCAATTTCCGAGCTGAAAACATAAATTTGCAATCCACAAACGTAACGACGCCTATCAATAAACTATTACCAACCTTACATGGCGATCTTAAGGTTGTATTTCGTTTAACATGGTACGTCATTTCAAATTTGAAAAAGGAACACGTGCGATGCGCGGCCCAGTTGCGTTCGGAAACATATGCAAATCCCTTTGTTGTCTGCAGTGTTGCGTCAGTGTTAACGGTACCCCGATTTCCAAACTGACTTTATGGCTGCGTGTGATTACAGCCTTAGGGCACCGAGGATTAAAAAAATAACTTGTAAGGACGTATTTTGAAAAAGGAATGCAGTATGAACGGAACACTGGTTTATGTTAACATTGTCGCAACATGTTGTTTAATGTTTACTCTTTTGTTACTTATATGGCCAGTGTCAGCAGAAAAAGCAACTCTGTAATATCGTCTGAATAGTTAATATCACTTATAATAAAGAGATGACTGAATGTTTTAATAGTCTCGCCACAATTTATGAAATAAAAAACCGGTCAAGTGCGAGTCGGTCTCGCGCACCGAGGGTTCCGTACAACTAAAAACCAAATGTGATTTATCAATATACATATTAGTATCTGTTGGTAAAATATACGTAATAATAAACATTATCACCAAATTTCAAGTTCATAGGTCAATGGGAATTTAAAAAAAATCTTCGATACAAAATTTTGAAAATATAGTTAACTTTGATGGTTCTCAATCCTTTGTTTTCCAAAATTTTAAAAAATCCAGTATTTATCTACATAACAAGATTTAAACGACACTCTACTCGATGGGGTAGGGTAAAGAAAATGTGTTAGAACAATTTAAAGCTTAAATTAATTACAGTAATTCCACCAAGTATTAAGCAGATAATTTTCAATAAAAGGACACAGTATTCGACGTAAAAGGACCTAAGTACGTTTCTTTTCAATGATCTTTATACCATTTACAAAGTAAGTTTATTTTGTTTGAAAATTGTCTAAAAGAACATTACTTAACTTTTCTGTAGGGTAGTTCATGTAACAACTTCTGAACTTAATTTGGAAACAAAAGCAATACAACTTTGAAAGCCCTTTGTATTGAATATAAAGGTAAAAACAGTTATTTGGTTAAAAATCATGTTCTGATTTTCGATCATAGTAATAAATACACTTTTCTCAAACATGCAATGAAATATTGATGTTATGTTCCTTATAATAGGCTGCGAAGTATGACGGTACGTTTCAGGTGCGGCTAGGACAAGAGGTCGTTAATAGAATTTCATACAAATCTTGCAGGCCTAGGCCGGCAAAGTCCTCTTTTTTAATTTCCATTCCACATAAATTTGTGGCACAGGCATCATGACATTCTGCCACCATGCGTATTAAAAATAAAACTTTGTTTTTTTGTTGTTTATTTCATTGTATGTTTGAGAATAGCACTATACATACCACGGCGGGAAATATGGGGTTGCCCGCCTTAGTCCTATCCGGCCTCGCTTCACTCAGCCGTCTATATGTCTTCGGCCGGCAACCCCTTTTGTCCCGGCCTCTGTAGTAATGTACTATTATTACTAACTAGGTATGCAATGTAGTTTGCTGGTTGCAAATGTTGAGCTGACCGCTTCTACCCGGTCTCAAACTCCCTGACAGTTACTCGCTTAGCATTTAAATATACGGAAATTCAGTTTTTCCGTGATTATTCCTCCGTGTTATGTCCGATTTTCAGTTTTTTTTAAATCTAAACCATCTTCATGATGTCACCTATTGGCATGCAAAATGTGAGCGTGATCGGTTGAAGCGTCTAGGAGGAGTACCAAACTCAAACGAAATGCATCGGTCGCCTAAGAATAAGCTTCGCTTCGCTCAGCTCAATAATTGACCGAGTGAAACGTGGTATCCGTTTAAGCTTCGGAATAAATGCGGATGGCGGATTTTCTAATATCCCGCTGTTCTTCTCTACAGGTCGCATTTCTTAACCAGTTCACATGAAATTTTGTGGGCGGGTTTGGTAATTATATAGAAGTTTTTTGGCGAGTAAAATGGAAATTTTGAAATTGGTAAAAAAAAACAGCTACAGCTCACATAACACTAGTTATTTATTTATAACTTATCCATTGTAAAAAAACCTCACTAACAACGCATGGAATTCCAGTTAGAATGTCAAGTGTCAATTAATACATACGTCAACATTTACGGAACTGGGGTTCGATTCCCCTGAGGGATAGCTCTCGGAAATACACTTATCGTATGAGCAGTGCTGTGATTTGGGGCGATGGAAATGTAAGTACTTATACTATAGATAGATAATTTTAAGTTGCACAGTAGTTGTATCTTTTTAACCAGTGCACAACCCTGTATTTTCAAAGATATTTTTTTGAGCAGTGCACATGAAATTAAATTTACAGATTTTCATTATCTTTTCAGTTCTAACCATAGATCTCTCAATTTTTATGTCATCACTTAAAAAGTTAGGAATGAAATCCTAATGCCATTTTTGCGTGGCGGCAAGGGATCTAGTAGCTGCCCTTACTGCCCCGTTTTAACTTTCCATCCTGTATAGGATATGAGCTACAATCGTGGTATATAAAAAAAAACATGGAAATTACTTCCTCTAGCTAGACTGTAAATGAAATCGTTTGATATGTTTTCAAGCAAGAACCGTGTGAACTAATTTCCTACTTCTCTTTTGCATCGGAGGTCAAAAATAAATACTCGTACGAGTATAAACGATACCTACTCGGAAATAACTACGCCATATAAAAGCTACGTTTTTTTTTTATTGTAGATGGTATTGCGTTTGAACTTAATCTAACCTGATGGAAAGTTAAGACAAAGTCTAAGATGGAACACGCTCACCCAGAAGATGCCTATTCACGCTTACCTTGAAGACATCGAGGTCATACGAGTATGCTTCTGGAAATACAGACGCCGGAAGAGAATTCCAGACTGAAGCAGTGCGAATCAGAAATGATTTGTTAAACCGCGAGGTGCGGCATCGAGGGAATTCGACTACATGTGGGTGAAATCCCATACGGCGCCTAGTACTCCGATAAAGAAAAGTCGAAGGGGGGATAAGGTCATGGAGCCCAGCAGCACACTCTCCAAAATACAACCTATAGAAAATTGCCAGACAGGCGACCCTCCGCCGATGCTCCAAACTTTGGAGTTTGGTTCCAACGAGCGCAACGTCGCCTATCAGTCTCCTGGCTCTCCGGTCCACCGAGCCCAAAGAACCCAGCTGATATTTAGCTGCACCATCCGTTCAGTAATAATATTTCTAAGTGTCAACCAGTCTAGTAAGTTTATGTTTTTTTTTAAATAAAAAACGTCTTCGATTACAATGCATGTATAACTGCCCTAAGCACGCAAACATGGCTTGATTAAGCATCATTATGAAAACATGTTCATTAAGTTTAACAATCATTAATCGACCGTGTTATCATTAATTTCATGTTCTATTGAATTTATTATTACACTAGCTTTTGCCCGCGACTTTGTGTGGAATTTAGTTTCTGTGGGAATAACGGTAAAGGTGACATCGTTATCATTATCATCATCATATTAGCCGAAGCACGTCCACTACTGGAGATAGGCCTCCCCTAAAGATTGCCACAATGACGGGTCCTGCACCACCCGCATCCAGCGGACTCCCGGGACCTTTACCAGGTCATCAGTCCACCTTCTGGGGGGTCTACCTACGCTGCGTCTTTCGGTACGTGGTTGCCACACGAGAACCTTTCCGTCCTACGCGCAATATCCCCAGTCATGTCAGCCACTTAAGTTTAGTGATTCAGAAGGCTATATCGGTTACTTTGGTTCTACTGCGGATGGCCGTAGATTTATCGTTAGTCCTTTGTTTTTTCTACTGTTAGTAGTCCCAACTATTGCAAGTGGGTACTAGCATTAGTACAAACTAAAAGTAGTGCTTCCGTCCCAAACGTGACTTTTTCGATTTTGCATAAATTCTTGCCATTTGTTTTATTGGACGACCAGCCGAAGGACGTCCACTACTGATTATAGGCCTCCTCCAATTTCATGGGGGGTGTAAATGCTATAATCGCCACGCTTGGCATGCGAGTTGGCGATCGCAGTATCTCCAAATTGGTGCAACGCGCCCTAAATGCAAAACCAATGAAGATTTCTTTTAACATTATGAATTATGAACATTAAATGCAATGGAAAATGCAGTCGATTTAAATTCTTTACATTTGAGTGCAATTCTGCTAGCTCAAATATTTTAGTAGAAAAATGATTTAAGCGTCTTAGTAATATCACAATCTAAATGCCTTTTCTTTTTAAAACATGACCGCGCTTGAAGCTTATTCGGATTTCTTACGACTGGGTAGGGAAATTATAATATTATTAACTTTTAGCTTTTGAATATATGAAAGATTCAAGTCATTTTTATGTTGGATTGGGATATTTTCAGTGCGATAAGTATTTTGTCGAGCAACTTACAGACAAAAAAAGATACGTCGCCGAGTTTCTTACGCCGGTTCTTCTCGTGGCAGACGTTTACTTTTCCAAATCGGTGGTAGTTTATTGACATTCATAGATCAATATAACTTGAGAGTCTTGAGACATTGGTGCCGTTTCAGAAGTTGTAGCACAGTCGTTGTAGATGTCGCTACAAGCCATCCTAAGGCTTAATTAGAAGAGTGAACTGAATGAAAGATCTGTCGCCCCGAGCAATACCCGCGGTAGCTCAGTTGGAAAAAGCGATGGACGGATTCCAGAGGTCGTAGGTTCAAATCCCGCCCGTGGTGATAAATTTTTCACTTCGGTCGGAAAGCTTTGAATTACTTTTCGCTGATGTAATACCTCAAGAAATTTAACTTCACCAGAAGTTTCTACAACAAAGCGATTTTTTTGGACCAGACTGTGGCTTTATAAGCCATGCCCAATGAAGCCAAAATTTCATAAGGAAATGGAACTACTGTCACATAGTCTTTCAGCCAGTGTCATCACTCTACACCGATGTGTAGAGTGATAACACTGGCTGAAAGCAGCTAGAAGCCATGAATACACCAATTATGAAACATCGCTCCTAATTCAGCCAATCACGTCACAGCATCGCTGATGCAAGACTGAAGTAACAAGTGACAGATAGGTCTTAAGTGCCATGATACTTTAAATGGAATCTTAACTCTATTGTAGAGCACGTAAAGTTTAATTTGGTATGATTTGAAAATATTATTTCGCCCATTTTTGTCGCTACGATTATGTATGTAATGATTCATGCGCTTATTACCAAAGCAGTAAGAGCTATTTTCGTATGGCGTGTAAAGTCTAAAGAACCGCAGTTCCTAATTAGATGCAAATGGACTTAACATGTGTTAATGTGATAGTGTTGGGCGTTTTTAGAATTCCGTTAACATATTTGTAAATCATTTACATACCTACATAGAAAACAAAAATGGTGATTTAATTAAGGTTTTTTTCTATTAAAGGCGTTGTTTATTAAGTCAGAAGGTCATTGCTTTAAGTCATAAGTAATTTATTTCATAAAGCTATTTAACACGTTATAAAAATTAAACATGATATTTAAACATGTCATTAACAAATAAACAAAAACAATTTTAAATAGATTAAACATCCATTATTTCTTAAAATATAAATCTGAGAATTATTTGACATCCTACATACATACATATACTCACGCCTATATTCCCAAAAGGGTAGGCAGAGCACACGAACATTAATTTCAGTGCCACTTTTAGCAATTCCAGGCTTATAGATGGAGAAAATGTGATATTACAGTGACAGGTTGCAGTTATTTGACATCCTTTTGGTGAAGGTACTTGTCATAATCATAAAACGGGTACTCAACAAGCCAGCGTTTGAGGCGACATGTAAAACTGGCCAAGCTCTGGGCTCTGGTGATGCTGTTGGGCAGGTTGTTATAGACGGCGGACCCCATGATGTGGGTTAGTTTGGCCGACTTGATGATAATTCAAGTCACTCAACAATGAGGGCAAACATTGTCGAAATTTTCATATCCAGAAAAACACCTCAAGCGATCTGGAGGTTCCTTCTCGGGCCTTTCGAGATTATGTCTATTTGAGATTAACTCGATTGAGACAATGACTATTGAAAAATCTCACCAAAATTTTCTGGGGCGTAATCGAGATGATGTCGAACGACAATATCTCTATGTCCATTTATAATTTGCAATAATCTAATAGATAATTATGGTGAATTAACTCATCAAACATATTTGCTTATGTACTTACGTGAAATGGAGCGCATAAAAACTCTTTTGACCTGACAGTTTTGACCCAGACTACTTTCAATATTTGTAAGCTGTCAATATTTTCCGCCAAAATTTCCGCGACGTCCGCGACGTCAGCCAGTAAATCATTTGAATAAATCGACTTATTTTTCGTAAATATGTTCATTTTGTGCTGCTGTAAAATGTTCATCAACTATTTAAGTTGTCAATATTTACCGCCACTGGCACATCAAGTGTCAAAAAAAATGTGATAAAACCATCTCGATCGCTACTGACCACTCGTTGCATCTCGAACGCTGGGAGTAGACATATCTCGATTCTCGAGTGTGAGATTACGAGAACACGCAAATTGGATTTCGGTTGATATCCGCCATTTTTTTTAGAGATATGGCTAATAGACATCATCTCGAACGGCCCGAGAATTGGCCTCCTGATGCCTGGTAGGTCGCGGGAGTCCGCTGGAAGCGGGTGGTGCAGGACCGGTCATTGTGGCCTTCTTTGGGGGAGGCCTATGTCCAGGAGTGGACGTCCTTCGGCTGATATGATAATGATGAAATGCCTCCCAATTAATGTATTGATATAAAAGTTCAACATTTTTATCGCCACCTAGAGGGAAGGTACCCTAAGGCCAGGTTTTACAAAGATCAGTTAGACAGGTGGTAGTTTATTGACATTCATAGGTCCATATAATATGTCTTAATTAAAGAATAAATAACTTTTTACTTTTTAAGACCTGATGTCAGATTAAATTTGGCAACTCAGTAAACTTACCGACTTAAGGTGTGATCTTTTAAAAAGCCTAAATAATAGGTTAGAAAAGTTAAAAATAAGCACAAAACTGCATTTAAACTGGTTTGATAATAGGGTTTCGACTAAAGTCATCAATTGTGTGAGGTATACGTACGCTGACAACTTTTGTTACATTATAAAAGTTGAGTTGATAAATGATTGGCTGTTTTGACAGATAAATAAATAAATATAAGGGGACAATTTTTTTACACAAATCGAACTAGTCGCATGTAAGCTCAATAATAATCAATTTTGTTTTTTTTTTAATAAGGCTTGAGTTATGGGTACTATCAGGGGTAGCGTGGGCAGGCCCCCCACACGGTAGACTGATGACCTGGTAAAGGTGACCGGTTTTCCCTTTGGGGGAGCCCTATGTGTTAGCAGGGCTGGACACGCACAGTAGAAGGAAGTGGTTTGAAACGTGAACTAAAACACGCAGTCCTGCTTACCCAGCTATGTATTGGTCATAATACACGTGAATAGCAGTCGTCACATGGTAGTAAACTTATAGTATAAATTAAATATAATTTTACTTTACATAATGCGTCTGGATCGAGATCTGTCTAGATAGGAAGAGGGAATAGACAAGCGATAGCAATAATTGCCAGAGTCGAAAATACAGATAAAGCTTCCCATGTAAGGGATTGCATAAATAAGGTGTGTCATAGAATATCCAACACTATGTCCAGCAGTGGAAGTGTCCTTCGGCTGACATGGTGGGTACTATACGACGTTATATTTAATAGATATACATATATTTATACAGATATATTTTGTACTCAACAGCCAACACAGTAAACTCTCAGGAGATCTCGCGACCTTACTCACAACGTCACAACCAGGAACAATATTCTAGACACTGTGCAATATAATAAAATATGGCATTGTACCAAGTGATGGCCTGTCGTTATATATTGTACGCACGTCGTAACACAATGGAAACCTATCACTGTGTAACACGTGAGTCATCGATATATCGAACTAATAATCAGTTGAGTGGTTTAAGGGACGAGCGCAGCGCGAGTCCGTTTATTGACTAGTTAGGGCAGAGTTAAAAAATATATAAATATATACATTTAGATCGGTCAGTATGGGAAAGTGGGTGAATTGCAAAAATCTTTTACAGAGTTAAGGGCTTTATTTAAGAAAACTTAATTGACTCCTTTGTGTTACGAAAGTTAGTCATACAAACTATATGGTTACCTTTCGTAACACAAGGGAATCAATTAAATTTCTTAACTAAAGCCCTTAACTATGTAATTTTTTTTTTGCAATTCACCCAAGTCTGAAACTATAAGACATACGAAGATCTGTACTTACATAGGAACCATGTCATCGATTTTAGTAGGTAACAAGAAAAACTGCATTCACATATTTTTAAACCCCGACGCAAAAAGAGGGGTATTATAAGTTTAACGTATCTGTCTGTGTATCTGTGTGTCTATGACACAAAAAAAAACAAAATCGGATACACAGATATACAGACACATAGAGATACACAGACGCACAGAAATACGGATACACAATGTGTCTGTATATCTGTGTAACCGATTTTCGTTTTTTTTTTGTGTAATAGATAATTATATCCCGAGGGTTCTTAGCCATGTTTCATGAAAATCTGTTTAGCAGTTTTTGAGATATTGAGCTTTGAAATGAAAATGTCTGGAGATTTTCAAGTTTTCAAAGTTGTAGTTATAAAAAAACTTGTACTCAGCTCGGGAATCTAAACTTTTTTTTCGTAAGGAGACGAAATATTCGTTGTGTCAAGATATTATGTATTTTGCCTACATATTTTTGGACTTACTAACCAGCTACAGAAAGCCCTTGAAAGACGAGATATGCTACGTTGCTATGGATGCTAATCCACCAATCATTTTTTTTATGACATAGAAGGCAAACTAGCAGACGAATCGACTGATGGTAAGCGGTTAGCGCCGCCCATGGACACTCGCAACACCAGAGGGGTTGTAAGTGCGTTGCCGACCTTTAAGATATTCATTGGTTCACATAGCATAGCACTGGAGGAGACGGGTTTTCGTAGTGTAGCATTCAAATCCTCGCCGCATAGCTGCATAGATCATGAAATTGAAATTAAAAATGTTTATTGTCATATTGTGGGTTACATAGATCTTAAGATAATTTTAGCAGGTCGATCACAATCAACCGCGCACCGGTATACAATTAGACAAATACATATCCATATTAAAAGCAAATTGAATTTTAAATTAATTGTAACTGAATTATTTAGGATATTCAAAACAATAATTATCAAATAAAAAAAAACTTTATGTCCCATATGTCAAGATGATCGTTAATTATTATGTCAATCCATATTTAATGTCTTAAAATGAGCCTCTATTTTACAATAAGATTAGTAATCCTTCTTCCAAGTCCAAGCATCATCCATAAAGTTTTTGTTTATACTCGAGAAAATCTAAAATCTTAATATTACGTATTTGGGAAATGGTTGAAGACGTGAACAAAAAGTAAAAACACTTTTTTTTTGAATATGCTGTTTTTGTAGTTAGTAAGATAGCATAGGTTAAGACGGCGCAGTACGATCGGTGTGGATCGGTTCTCCATACAAACGTATTTAGGCTCTCATTTTAAAACGCCATGCTAGAATAACATGAAACTTTGTATTCACAATGAAATCCGGCATACCTAGGTCGAAAATTAGTTTCTGTTGCTAGAAATTGAAAAAGAAAAATATACAACGGTTTTTTGAGTTTTTTACGGCTTGTATGAAAGCCTTAATAATCGCTGTATTTTTTCGCCATTATAATTTGAAGCAACAGAAACTAATTTCATTTTGTATACAAAGTTTCATGTTATTCTAGCATGGCGTTTTAAAATGAGAGCATAAATACGTTTGTATGGAGAACCAAACGTACAGCGCCCTCTTAAAGCCACGGCGTTTAGAAGTTTGCCTCGGATTACTTTTTCTAATTTTAAACATAGGAAGGCACCCTAAGCGTCGCAAGCGAGAAGCGGGGAGCGGGTATGAGTAATTCACCTAATTAAAGTAAAAACCAACCTTATTATGTTAATAATACAGTTGGAATTGGAATGGTACTCGTAACAAGTGAAGAATTGGTTCTAATTAGTATAGTTTTGTACTGTTAAAAGTGATATCACGAGGTGAGAGGTGTGAATTAAATTAGTGAGATTTTTGGAGCAACTAAGTCAGTGTTATGTTCTTTAATAGTGAGTCATACGGTCATTTAACCGGTGATCTTATAAGTTTTTACACAATGATAGAAATTGCCATCGCAACGCTCGCCGTCGGCAGGGCACCCTCACAGCTTAGAACCTAAATGGTCGCATACGGTACGGTTTCAGAGGAATTTCCTCCTTCGCACGCTCCGGTTGTGGAATGGAATCAGCTTCCTGCTGAGGGTTTCTTGAGGGACTAAAGTATGCGGTTCTACAAGAAAGGAGTGGATATTTTTTAAAGGGTCGGCAACGGGCATGTGACACCCATAGGCGCCATAGGCTGTGGTGACTGCATAGGCGGGCCATACGCTGCATAAAATAACCTCCTAAACTGAGATTCAATGTACATATTATATTGGCATAGATATTAAATAGCTTGATTTTCGCATTCACACATGCTCCGTGCTGCATCAAATATGTTGTGACACATTCGAAACATCGGAAAAACCTAAAAAATATGAATAAAAATTATATGACAATATCAGTAAATGGAACTACAATGGCAAAATACAATGTTAATCAACAAATAACTCTAAAGGGTGTCACATGCGCGCTGCCGACCCTTTAAAAATTTCGGCAGGCAGCTCATTCCACAACCCAAAAATCACAATCAAAAGCCAAATCTTAAAAATGCGATTAAATTTACTTGCATGCAAATAAGTTTCGTTTACTGAATGAAAATAATATTATACAGAGATATCAAAAAATCAAAATACAATGTTAATCAACTAAAAAAAACATATTAAAAGAAAAAAATAGCTTTTTTGTTTAATAAGATTTCTCTAAAGCCAGAATTTGCAGGCATGCCTTAAAACTACTTCTTTATAAAAACCACCTTATTTTGGTAACTGTTAGTTATTGTATGCAATTGTGCATTAATTTAATTACAAAATTACCTCTTTTAAGATTACCGTTCCTACTTCTTCTGTTCCTTAGATATAAGTTTATCTTGTATGCATGTGGTGTTTGCCTATAATTAGCTGTGCAATTAACTGTGAACCCTATTGATATTGTACTTACTTACCATGTATTATGGTAACCGCTGTTGGCAGACCAAATAAATAAAATAAAATAAATAAATAAATAAGTTCCGTTGGGCAACCAATATGATTCATTTATTCTTACTAAAAAGCGTTATTTTTTATCGTCTAAGGCGCCTCCTGACTTGTCGATGCGGAGGCGGTGCGATGAAAAAACTGTCAGCTGTCAGTGTCAACCGATATCAATGCAGTACTGCCCCACTTCTGCGCATGGTATTAGTACTGCGCAAACGCAATACTGATAGTACGTCAAGTGAGGAAATCTCACATCAGTAAGCATACGTCAAACAACAAAATATTTATGACATATCGATCCCGCGCCGCCAAGTTAGGAAGTCGCCTTAGGTAGTTACATACTCGTATTATGCTATTTATTATACGCCCGCTTGGTACTCTAAAACTAATGAAATATTATCCCAATTGAAAACGCCTCTTATCGCCCACTCGGGCCATAACAACGTTATTATTGTACCGATGATTGTTCGGCGCACGGTCCCGCGTTCGGTTCCCGACGAAACATTTAAAGTATTTCTTTAAGTGCCCATTGATGTATGACCAATTTTATGAGTTCATGGAACTGAGTAATATTTTAAACAAGTAGTTATTCTTTATATTTAAGTTTGACTCGAACAGTGGTCTCATTTTATTCATAAGTAGGTATAGTGAAACCTGGGCTTTTTATGGTTCCGTACCCAAAGGGTAAAAACGGGACCCTATTACTAAGATTTCGCTGTCTGTCCGTCCGTCTGTCTGTCACCAGGCTGTATCTCAAGAACCGCGATAGTTAGTAGAAATTTTCACAGATGATGTATTTCTGTTGCCGACATAGCAACAAATATTAAAAACCGGCCAAGTGCGAGTCAGACTCTTTGCCGTTTTTTATAGTAATGGTACGGAGCCCTACGTGTGCGAGTCCGACTCGCACTTGGCCAGTTTTTTTATACAATAGTGGCGGCAATCTAGTTTACAGCCAGCATGATGAAGCAGACACCGTAACCTACGGACACTTGCGACTCCGTTATAATCTCTAGCATTTCCATATTTTGACATATCGTGAGTATCGTGACGTTACCAGTTGACATCAACATCTTATCCGCCCTCTTATTCACAAATCATCTCGTCCTCACGTGTCCCCTCACACCTCACCAGTTTGTATATGGAAACTGTCAAATGTCTTGTGTCAAATTTTGACAGTTTCCATATAAAAATGGGAGAGGTGAGAGGTGAAATGCGTTTCTAGAAAAATAAAGTCTTTTATGTGTTTTCATTTGTGTTTTCTTATTGAGGATTATGATTATTGATTTTGACTGAGAAAAACAGTATTCTCTCTATTATGTGATTTTCCATATGGCTGGTCACATTACCTATGCATAATTAATTTAGAATACAGAAGGCGAGCACTTTAAGCAATGTCGGGCGAGGTCAGTCCTTGGATGGGTGACCGCTTTGAGTGGTTACTAACTGAGTGCTCCCGTACTTTGGAAGGCACGTTAAGCCGTTGATCCCGGTTGCTGTCTACGATTGCTTCTAACAGTCAAGTTGCCCACTCAGTTGACAAGCCTAATCCCAATAAGGTCTAGTTTCCCCCTCGGGTTGGAAGGTCAGATGGCAGTCGCTTCCGTAAAAATAGTGCCTACGTCAATTCTTGGGATTAGGTAGCGGACCCCAGGCATCCTTCGGGATGCAACTGTACTGGGAATAACGCTAGGAGGATGATGAGGATGACAGAAGGCGAGCACTTTATGACAAACAAAAGCTACCTACTATGATTTTTAGCAGAAAATTTCAATTTCTGAGGAGAAATTTGAGCGAGGCTTGTTCCAAAAATATTATCATATTCAATTCAAATTCACTACACCGCCGTTTCTCATTTAGATTAACATTTTAGCGTAATTCCCCTTTATCTTTTCATCGTAACAACGAAACTGGATTCGTTGTTTTATTTATCAAACGTAAATATCCGTTCCGCTCCCCTCCCGATAAACCTGCCTATATAAAATGACATTAACTTTATTTAAAAGCCCTATGTAGTTAGGCCCTTTTTATTTGCCAGGGTAATAATACCCTCCGCTGTAAAGAAGGGCGTAACTGACATGAAATTCCCGACGGCATACACCCAAAAGTCCTACGTAGTTGAGCCTTTTTTAATCTGTCGCGGTAACTTGAAACTTTGCTGTAAGAAGGACGTAACTGCCAAGAAATTCCTAATGAGATACACGTGTGTTTGAAGGGTGAACGTTGGGTGATTAAATATTAAAAAGGTTACCACAAGTGTTAAAAATAGCGCCGTGGGTATTTCGGGTGTAATATATTCGGGACAGCCTTCCTGGTGCGGTTTTCGACTTATGTAATTCCTTGCCAAATTTTACTGAGTGCTATCCACCATATCAGCCAAAGGACGTCCACTGCTGGACATAGGCCTCTCCCAAATTCATATATATGCCATAATCGCCACGCTTGGCATGCGGGTTAGCGATCGCAGTATCTCCACCGCACTCCAGGGATGCTGCTGCCCATCCCCCGGTGGTCTTGGTCGTAGTTTTAGGACATACCCGGGTCCACTGGGTGCTATGCGTGATGACAATTAATTGAAAAATTACAGTGAAATTCTCAAACTACTAGGAGGTTCATTTTAAGACTGCTTTTACTCTATGAAAGTTATACACTGACGAGCAAATAAAACGGGTCAGTTTGTAAGGAAATTCGATACAAATTGTAAAATATCCTAACTCTTTTTCTCTGAGGGATATTGTTTGGAAGTTTTTATCCTTTTCACGCTACAGTTGAACCGGTTGTGATGAATTTTTTCATGAAAATTGAGCTCCTGAAACATACCATACTTTATTTCGGAATTCATGTTTCCCGGATTAGTGTGGTGATATTTGTCATAAGCTAGTAAACTACAAGTTTTCTATTTAATGTCGTGTAAATATAAAATACATTTTATGAAATTAAGTCTCTATTGAAACCGGTAACCCCAATGTTAAGGTAACCGCCCCAAAGCCTGACACCTTAGCGCCCAATAGTAACTTATTCACCTCTCATCATCCTCCTAGCGTTATTCCCAGTACAGTTGCATCCTCAAGGATGCCTGGGGTCCGCTACCTAATCCCAAGAATTGGCGTAGGCACTAGTTTTTACGGAAGCGACTGCCATCTGACCTTCCAACCCGAAGGGGAAACTAGACCTTATTGGGATTAGGCTTGTCAAGTGAGTGGGCAACTTGACTGTTAGAAGTTCTCAAGCCGCCCGGAGGCCTCTAACTTGGCTTAACGACTGCTATCATAGACAGCAACCGGGATCAACGGCTTAACGTGCCTTTCAAAGCACGGGAGCGCTCAGTTAGTAACCACTCAAAGCGGTAACCCATCCAAGGAATGACCTCGCAGACATTGCTTAACCTCGCATACCGCACGCGGTACGCGGGCGCCGCTGGGCCACGAACGCTCCAGTAACTTATTCACCTCTATTGTCATGAATTAAGATTGAAGGATGAGAGGAAGCCTGTACCCAGCAGTGGGACGTAATTAGGCTCATGATGATGATAATGATTGAAGTTGTCAAGTATTGGCCCCGTGTGTAAGTAGTGGGCCAAAAATTGGGACAATCACCTTCTGTACAAAATTGTTAATATGAATAACGCATAGCAACACTTCAAAGCGTCATGTTGGCAGACTAACTCCATCAGAGATAATAAAACATTATACTGAAAAAAGTAGAAGTTAAAATACCCGCATAAGGAGTCACGTTCATGGTTTCAGCGATGCGGGTTGGATCTTTTGTAAAGTCAGTCTTTATTAAATGTTGTATACATACTATAACTCAATATCAAAACCCGGTAAAATGCTAGCGGAAATAATTATCGTGGCATATATTTTTATTATTATTAGAAAAGTAATTCCCACTTCATTGACAACATCCGGTTCGAAGGACCACACGTCCGTATTTATAATTGAGTCCAATATGTCCAAACGTTAATCTAAGTTTTGAGGCAAAAATGAGCGATGATGATGAACACCTTTTTGTTTCTTGGAGTAGAATTTATAGGTATGCAATGGCAAAATATTTGATCTGTGATTATATAATTTGACCCATTAAAGTTACCAAATGTAAACTTTAAAATACTTAATTTAGATACAGATAAACCTATACCTACCCATTTTTTCTGTGATGTTATTGTTTTACGCATTATTTGTCACTCTCCGAAAAACATTTCAGTTTTCGGAGAAGTTTCCTAAGATTTTTCAAATTCAGAAGAAAAAATAAACACCAGTACCCTGTCTTTTGCGTGCCGTACATCCAAACCTTTCACATATACCTGTCTCAAACCCACCCCAAACGCAACGATTTCGCCCAAAACCCATTCCAGCATTTGCGTTGGCGCGCCTATAGGCCCCATAATCGCCCCATCAACTTATTAGCCCCAGCCCAATAAGTCAGTCCCGTCGATAAAGGCCAGAACGGCCTTAAACCTAAAATAAACAGATGATCCGTAGCAATATAAAGGTGTGTTCCCTAATGAGGTCGCTTTATGGGGTGTGCTAACATTTACTAAACCCCGCGAAACTAAAGAGCGTAACACAATAGAAAGGTCAGGGGAGTTACGACCTTTTAAAAGGGGAGGTTGGACGTGCGCGCGCAACTCTACTAGGTTTAAAAGAAGTGACATTTAACAGGAAAGTCCAGTCTACACGTGGCTTTAGCGGCGCTAGTTCGCGTTCCTAGTTTCTGGAAAACCGTTTAGTTTTTCACCGAGTTTGATTTGGGTGTCAATTCGACCGATCAAAATATTTATACCTAGGCAAGTTGTCGCGACTTCCGTCTTAGATTAAGTTATATTCTTGTTAGATTATAGTGTAAGATCCGAAGTTTGTAAGCTGTGAGACGGAGTGTCACATTGACAACTACTGAAGCAGAGTATAAGGTAAAAAGTTTCGATATTCAAAAATTATATATCGATATTTTTTTTTTGATTTTTCAGAATATAAGGTTAATTTTTTACGTTCGTCTGACATTCAATAAGATCATTCTTAAGTTAAGTACATATGTAAAAGTTTACTCAATCTTCTTAACTTTTGCATTCCTTATATTGATTGAAACTTGCACTTTTATCACACATTATTAGTAACAAACAAAGTTTAATAGCGTATACATACATAATTAGATTAAGTACCTCCTTATACGATAGACTGAAAAACTAAATTACTTTTTGTTCCCAAAAGAAGCCTAATGAATGATTTTGTTCTAATGTTAAGTTTTCGTATTTCAAATTTATCCACGCATCAATTTTTTTAAACGAGCTTAATACAAGCTCGTTTTGCATAAATGTGTTCATTTGATACCAACTTGGAATTCAAAAGAAATACCTGATCGATCTCACAATTGCAACTGACCAAGCGAGCGAGACGTTTTCCTTTCCAGCTTGGGCAAAACTGCTTTTGTATCTCCGGATTTTCGGTTGTTCTCTAAAGTCGTAGTTCTCAACCGATACTCGTGAAAAATTTTGTGAGCAGATTTGATAATTTCATGGATTTTTTGTCGTGTCAGTTATTAGAATTTTTTTTAAATGGCGGATTGGAATCAGCTACTTTCTAAGTACTCGTAACATTAAAGAACCCCGAAGTTTTCGAGGAAATACAGGCAAGCTGCATCACGTTTGGCCAAAATACAGCCACAAGTTATAAATTAACGTTTAAAAGTCTAAAAAAAGAAATGGTACCTGATGCCATTTCTTTTTATACCAAGTATTTTAATAAGTCAAAAAAATTAAATAAAATCATAATCATTTATTTACCATAAATTTAAAGACCGAACACAAAATTTGCAATGACACTCACACTAAAAAAGTAAAAGTAAAGTATAAAATTACAGTCTCAGTTACTACAAAAATAACAAGCTACAGTAGAAAACCTATTTTCGCGATAGATAGATAAAACCTGTATCGTGGGTTTCAAGCACAGTATGAATTGCCGATGAGATAGTGTGTGTGTATGTAATTAAATTCTAATTGGGTGAGTGTGTGTGTGTATGTAAAAGTGTGAGTATGTGTGTGCGTAAATATAAAACACAGAGGCTAATAATTAATGAGACATACATGTGCAATGCAATTATGTTTTTATTACACATATTTATACGAAAGTAGACACCGTTTAAATTTTAAGTTCAACCAGTAGTTAGACTTCTAACCCTTAACTTTAGATAGGGTACGAATATGTCCAAAGAAAAGACACGTGCCTAAATTATAATTATGATTTATTTTACCTTTCCCTTAATTTTTGTTTAAGTACCTATTTAATGTACTAGTGGCTCTGGAGCTGTAGACCTCGCAAAAAAGTTTTTTTTTCTAATTTCAAAATTTTCAAAAACTGATTCAATAAAGAAATTCTATAACTAGTGGCTCCGTGAGCTGTAGACCTCGCATTTTTTTTAATTTAAAATTTTCCAATAACTGACTCGTCAAAAAATTCTATATAATTTTCGAACCTGATCACAAAATTTCACGAGAACCGGTTGAGAAATGCGACCTGTAGAGGAGAACATCCAGACAGCCATACGAAAAAAAATTTTTTTTTTTCAAATAGCAAAATTCCCAAAATCTGACTTAACTAAAATATTATAAATAACATTTCTGATGAGAAATGCGACCTGTAGAGGAGAACATCCGGATACACATAAGAAAAATATTTTTTTTTTTCAGATTTGAAATTTTTCAGAAACTGACACTACAAATAATTCTATATAAATATCAAACTTGCTCACAAAATTTCATGAGAATCGGTTGAGAAATGCGACCTGTAGAGGAGAACATCCGGACAGACAGACAGACATACGAAAGACTTTTTGTCCAAACCAGAAACGGAGAAGCTTCGCTCGCTCGGTCAGTTATCGAATTTGTAAGCAAATTTCACGAGAATCGGTTGAGAAATGCGACCTGTAGACTGTAGAGGATAACATCAGGACAGACAGGCAGATAGACATACGAAAGTTTTTTTGTCGAATGCTGACACGGAGACGCATCCCTCGCTTCGCTCGCTCGGTCAATAAAGAATTTATTTTTACTGTTCTCAAATACCAATATTGTGACATTCCGTTCCCGCTCCATTTGTCTTTGATATGGCTTCGTCCACGCAATCTTTGGATCTCACTTCAGAACTGGTCCATTTCGCAATCGGGGAGATCTGGGGACTTCTAAAAGTTGGGTGAGTCAATTTATTGCTTTAGTTTTACGCACAAAACATTTGTGTGTGCTGACTTTTACAGGATGGTAGGTGACGAATGGGTAACTCGTGAAATATTTTTTTACTAAACATTTTGCTCGTTCCACGGAGTCCAAAAAAATCTAGAGTACTGAGCGAGTAGTGTGAAACCAATATTAAACTGAACGTTCTTCGAGCGTATTTCCGTTCTCATCTGACGTATTTTTTAATTATTTAAATTGTCCGACATTTCATAAAATTGCCATTCGATTTTAAGACTTCTTGCAAAGAGTTTAAAGTCACTTTTATAATGTGTTAAATTGTTACGACTCGGCCAATTCAAATGATCTTAATTATAAGCATAATGGCTCAATTATTAAAACCGGCCAAGAGCGTGTCGGGCCACGCTCAGTGTAGGGTTCCGTAGTTTTTGTAATTTTTTCAAAAACTATTCAACCTATCAAGTTCAAAATAATTTTCCTACAAAGTTTTTATAAAGTTCTACTTTTGAGATTTTTTTCATATTTTTAAAACTTATGGTTCAAAAGTTAGAGGGGGGGGGGGACACATTTTTTTTTACTTCTGGAGCGATTATTTCCGAAAATATTAACATTATCAAAAAATGATTTTAGTAAACCCCTATTTATTTTTAAATACCTATCTAACAATATATCACACGTTAGGGTTAAAATGAAAAAAAAAATCACTCCCCACTTTACGTATAGGGGAGGTACCCTAATAAAATATTTTTTTCCACTTTTTATTTTACCACT
Organism: Notocelia uddmanniana; assembly: GCA_905163555.1. Taxonomy (NCBI): domain Eukaryota; kingdom Metazoa; phylum Arthropoda; class Insecta; order Lepidoptera; family Tortricidae; genus Notocelia; species Notocelia uddmanniana. The sequence goes on along the minus strand of LR991075.1, from coordinate 14,152,119 downwards.
TTGTCGGCGTAATTGATATACATATTAGTACCAAATTTCAGCTTTCTAGTGCTAACGGTCACTGAGATTATCCGCGGACGGACGGACAGACGGACAGACAGACGGACGGACAGACATGGCGAAACTATAAGGGTTCCTAGTTGACTACGGAACCCTAAAAACGCACACATTGAACAAATCCCTACTAGAAAAGGGGTGTTCATTATAAAATGTGACGTTTTTTATTTTTATTTTTTATAACATAGGTGGCAAACGAGCAGACGAATCGCCTGATGGTAAGCGATTAGCGCCGCCCATGGACACTCGCAACACCAGAGAGGTTGTAAGTGCGTTGCCGGCCTTTAATATGGGAGTACGCTCTTTTCTTGAAGGTTTGAAGGTCGAATCGGTCCGGAAATACCGCAGGCGACAGTTCATTCCACAGATTAGCTGTGCGAGGCAATAAATTTCTGGAGAAACGCACAGTTGAGGACTGCCAACCATCTAAGTGGTGAGGATGGAAATTTTGTCGCGTTGGGCGATGGCGGAAGGAAGCGGCAGGGATTAATCCGAACAATTCCTCGGAGCACTCCCCGTAATACATGCGGTAGAAAATGCAGAGCGAGGCTACATTTCTACGCAGCGCCAAGGAGTCAAGCCGTTCCGAAACCCGCTGGCAGCCGACAATTCGAGTCGCTCTCCGTTGGATGCGGTCCAGAGGGAGAAGAATCCTAACGGTACTTAATACTTAATAATAATTTAAATTAATTATGACTGCAAAGGTAAAAATGTTCGATAAAAAGTCGACTAAAACCTTAAATGGTCACTAACAAAAAACGTATATTTTTTACCTCATTGCTATGTATAGGTACCTATACAAAGTTATATCGTACCGTAAAATGGGCTGAGTAGGGTTCGCGGGGAGAGTTGGGTTATGAATGGGGAGAGAAGGGATGAAAGGGATGTGAGATGGGATTTTAAGCCTACTGCTACAAAAATAATGTATTCCAATTTAAAATTGAGGTATAGTAATACTCATAATAAAAAAAACGATCCAACAATCTTCCACTATCACCTTTGTATGAAATCCCATCTCACCTCAATCGTGAGGGACTACGGGGTGAGGTGGGATTTCCTGTTTATTGTCAAAGTTATGAAATGGAACTACCCAAAATAAAATAAAAACTAAAATACAAACGTCCGGAACACTATATGTATACACCATTCAGTTTGCATATATGTAAAAATAAAATGTTATTGAGGTTTGAATGTCAGTTTTGTCCCTACTCACCCTATTTTACGCTACCTAAAACCCTGGTTTCGACCATTTTACTGGAAAACATTTATAAACTCCCCGAAACAATTTAAATAATATCTTAAAATCTTAGCATAATACAGGATGAAAGCAATGTCGTCCGAAGTACGAAGGGTTTACAAAGGATATAGTTACAATTTATTGGTTTCACAAAAAAAAATACTCATGATTACAAAAATGGGAAGAGGAATAAAACTAAATGTAACTAGTAATAATGGTCTAAAATCAATCTTAACCTTAGGATAAGGAGCCACAGCGGAAAGTCGTGGATAAACATGGGTACATCTGTTTGTTATGTAACCTACCTATTTTAATTTCCAACCGAAAATGAAAAATTGATCACCCCGGGCGGGATTTGAACCCGCGACCTCTGGAATCCGTCCATCGCTCTTACCAACTGAGCTACCGCGGGTTATCCCGAGGCGACGAATCTTTCTATCAGTTCACTCTTTTAATTAAGCCTTAGGGAGACTTGTAGCGACATCTACCGTCAAAGTTACTACAACTTTTTGAAACGGCACCAATGTCTCAAGTTACATTGAGAATCATTAGTAACAATGTGCTACCCCATTCTAAATGTAAATATTTTTACAAGTGGAAACGTCCACTTAACGGAATTATAATTTCCAACCGAAAATGAAAAATTTAAAAATTGATCACCCCGGGCGGGATTTGAACCCGCGACCTCTGGAATCCGTCCATCGCTCTTACCATATTTTTCAATTTTTCATTTTCGGTTGGAAATTATAATTCCGTTAAGTGGACGTTTCCACTTGTAAAAATATTTCTACCTATTTTATATACTAAGCTTTTACTTTTCATATAAATTAAAATGCCTGTTCCGTAGATTTCAGTACTGTTGATTTATGTGATTCACTCGGATGTTGTTTTTTAATATTTTGTAATTGGGCTTAAACAGCAACCACTTTAAAGCTGACAAAACTATTTATAAGCATTTAAAACACTTAGGGAATCCTAAATATTCATTCGCTCGCGGCTTTTTCCTCTTCAAAACGCAAACAGCGAACTTTTTGGTCATGTGACTGACAGCTGTGAAATGTGTCCAGTAGCTTTTTTATAATTAATCCGCGCGGAATAATAAAATATCGAAAATGGCTAAAATGGGTCCGTGCTTCCAAATATAATGCAGTAAAGGCCTTTCAAATATCTAATATTTATTTGTTAGAATATGGTAACACAAGATCTTAAAGTTAAAGTTCTTTAACGAGAGAATTGACAGCTTAAGGTACAAATAGGGCCAATAATTTTTTTTCATGTATATACTGACAAATTTTCTTCTGGCTAACGGACGGAACGGATAACTATGAGAAAAACCGGCCAAGTGCATGTCGGGTTCTGTAGTTGCCCATTATCGACCTATTGATATGTATTACGGCGACCCAGATGTTATATTGCAGCTTTCTTGTAGTAACGGTTACTAAACTAAGCCGCGGATGGACAGACAGACGGATGAAACTACATATTAGGGTTCCTTGTTTACTACGGAACCCTAAAAATGGTCGATTGACCTAAATATGAACATCTGCGTGTCCCTCACTCTCGACATCCTCAAGTCAATATAGGGTCGGCAACGCACTTGTGATTCCTCTAGAGTCGCAAGTGTCCATATGCTACGGTGTCTGCTTACCATCAGGCAGGCCGTAAGCTTGTTTGCCACCGTCGTTGTATAAAAAAAATATATGAGCCCTCTATACAGGGTGGGCCCTGTAACAAGAGCAAAAAAATAAACGGTGGACTATTCAGCGGGCTAGCAATTATTTCCAAGTTGTCTCAGATGAAAAAAAAAATTTTTTTCTTCAAAGATGGCTTACGTGTATTTTTTTTTTCTGAAGTGACATTCATTAATGTCAACTTATTTTATAAACTAAATTCGGCGAAACTTTAGATCAAAATTTCTCCGAAACGAAAATTTTTGAACAAAAACTGTATACTAGGTGTTACTACAGATGCCCTAAGGAAACGTCCTTTTAAATATTTGCTCCAGTTACAGGGCCCGCCGTTATTATAAAGTATATATTTTTAACGTATTTTAATAAACGGTCAAATGCCTAAGAGGCGGTATTTGAATTTTCCACCTTGTATCTAACAAATATTAGAGTTATAGCAGTTCGGATGTTTGTTACTAAATTACGCAAAAATATCTCAACGGATTTAAATATACAGGATATTTAATCTCTAAAATCTTCCTCCAAAGGGATGTAATTAGGGTTGAAACTTGATACGCGAGTTCAAGCGAACGTAGCCGCAGGCAAAAGCAAGTTCTACATAAACGTAATAGCGTTATTCCACGCCTATAAAAAAATAGGTCCGTTGTGTATTTCCTTTAGGGTTCGCGTGCGGAAAATGGACCGGCCCACATAATATCCCATTACGGAAGAGTCCATTTTGCTCATTGAATTTAATACGGAAAGGGTCAAGTGTGAGTAGGGCGATCAGGAACTCGGGTGCTACCGCGAACTTCGAAAATCGAACTTCGTATCGTACCGTCATATAGTGTACAACACGAGAGTGAAAGGGACGGCACGACACGAAGTTCGTTTTTCAAAGTTCGCGGTAGCGAGGCTGGTTATTTCCCGTGATTTGCAGGTAAATTTTATGTTTATACCAATACTCGTACCACCATTTATTACGTACGTTTTGAGACCAGGGATGCTACTTTTTTTAGAATTTGTTTTTTTTTATTATCACATTATGAGTATATTTTATAAAGAACTTCCGATTTATTATTGTCAAGTGGCTTTTTTAATATTTAGAACTCGTCACACCAAACTTTAAGAAATGGGGCCATTTTTGTCAAGAATTTATAGTATTTTTTAATGGAAAACCTTTTTTGTCTTCACTCCGCCTCTTCGACTTTTTGCCCTTTGCTTCTATGAGCATTTTCTTATAAATCTTTCTGTTTTTTTTGCAGATATAAACACCAGTGAACGGTCACATCAATAATGGGGACAAGGTAAATACAATTACTTTTATTTGAACCTTAAGTCGAAAAGTGATAGATCACTTTCTTAGCTGACTGTACTCCGGGAACTCAGTCTCAGGCGAATTCCCCTTAGCGTAAAACGTAGTTTCGTTCTCATTTTAAAACACCTTACTGAAATAACATTAAACTTCGTATACACAATGGGAGCCGCCATATCTTGGTCGGAAATTAGTTTCTGTTGCTAGTAATTGTAATAGAAAAAAAATACAGCGAGTTTTTGAGTTTTTTACGTCATGTATGAAAACCTTAATAATCGCTGTATTTTTCTTCATTATAATTTCAAGCAACAGAAACCAATTTCAGACCTAGATATGCGGATCCCAATGTGTATACAAAGTTTCATGTTATTCTAGTATCGCGTTTTAAAATGAGAGCTTAACTACGTTTGTATGGAGAACCGAGCTTGCTGCGGACTCTTAAAGAAATAAATACGGTTGAAACTTAGTTGTAAAGTTACTATTTGCGACATGTTTCGGACTACAATTGGAGCCCTTCATCAGAATGAGTGTTGACACGGTTGCCGACCGCGCCGTTTTTAGGGTTCCGTAGTCCACTAGGAACCCTTATAGTTTCGCCATGTCCGCCTGTCCGAGGCTTTGCTCTGTGGTTGTTAGTGCTAAAAAGCTGCAATTTGGTATGGATATATAAATCAATCAAACAGAAAAAGTCGAAAATAAAATCTAAAAAATTTTTTTTTTGTGTTGCTCCCCTACACGTAAAGTGGGGATGTTTTTTTTGCTTCATCCCTATGGTGTGGGGTGTTGTTGGATAGGTCTTTCAAAATGAAAAGAGGTCTTCATCAAACACTTTTTGATAAAGTAAATATTTTTGGAAATATTCACTTCAAAAGAAAAAAAAACTATAGGTCCAAAAATATTATAAAAATATATGAAAGTAAACCTTAATAAAGACTTTCAACAAAAACTATAGCAAACATGATCAGTTAAGCTGTTTTTGAGTTATCGTAAAAAGTTTTCCCTTCTTAGTAAAAGACGTATGAAACGCTGCAAAAGTATTTTTGCTTGTTATGATTTTTTTTTGAGTAAATTCGTTGGCAACTACGGAACCCGTTTTTTTTAACGGTGTGAAAATGCTTTATGCACGGAACCCTATACTGAGCATGGCCTGACATGCTCAAGGCTGGTTTTTTTTTATAAAGTTTACTTAATCTTTGTTATATTTTTATAAATTTAACAAATAACACTTAAAATCGATTTCTTTCCAAATCCACTTAACCACAATCCCTGATCATAAGTCAACAAGAATGATATACACTCAAAAGTATTGACCAAATACTTGACCCAACACGGAGTTTCAAGTCATTATAACGTCCTTATATGACAAACATTGTTACGCTTTGTAAACATTTGTTCACAATTTGTATGACGAAGTTGTCAGGATTGTTGTTTACTGGTGTTATTGATATTTAGTGGGTAGTCAGAATAAAAAATCATACTTATCTACTAAATTGGTGACGATACTACAAGTTAAAGAAGCAGAAAATTATAAAAAAAGAATAAAGAAATCAAAAACGATTATTTAATTACTTACCTAACCCTTTACACGCGAGAAATCGCGATTAAGATAAATTAAAATGAACTTTAATGAAAAAAAATTTATATATTTCAATGTAACTAAGGGCTCACAATCGTTTTAGTCCGTGTATAAAGGGGTATAAATGTTTTTGAATTTTCAAACATATAATCCATCTTAGGACTCTATGCTGGAAAGAAAGTCAATCAAACAAAAGATAAATTGTGTTAATACAAGTATACAGTATGATTTTACATGATCAAGCATTCAAAGTGGACAACATAGGTATGCTAGGTTGGCATGATGAAGGATAATAAAATAACTCAAATAATGCTCTTTTTTACAATTTTAAAGAGCAAATAATACTTTTGTATACATCTTGGTCACCCTACCCCGCTGTCAATTCACCATACTATCCGTCAAAAAAGGGAGGGTAACCATGTTTCTATGCATTTTGTATTTTTGTCGCCAAACAAAATTAAAAATGAAATGTGTTTGTTTCGTGTAACTACATCTTTTTATTTGGCTCAGATACCAAGTCGGAAAAACTGATTCATGATCCCGACTCCGAAATTACCCTGTAGAGAGATTAAGATAAGAGTTTAAGAAAAATTATAACCATTTATTTATGTACAACGAAAATATATACAAGAATACTTAACCAAAATAATATAAAGAAAATTAAAACTAACTTAAATCTAAAACGGGCCCTTGAGGCATTGTACCGAGGATGCTGGCGGCATTTCCTCGCTGTATCGCAATGCTGATACGAAGAAAATATAACACGCTAGGCATAATTATATCTTTTAAACTATTGATTGTTAATGAGACCTTTTTATTAAATGTTGATAGATTTATATAAAATAAATGTAAAGTGTAATAAGTTACTTGAGTAGGTAATGTTTGGTCGTTGTACTTAAATATTGTGTAGAGTTAGAAATCACATTTGAACTATGATATCTGAACTTCACCTGTATATACAACCATTTTGCTTCTTATTTAAAAACCCAGCACCAGACCAGCGAGAGGAACTCTAGTATGACGCCACACATGACTGCTTACACTGTCAAAATACTTCCCTTCAAAGAAAACCTATAATTCTTTATCTCTAACATTTTTGACAACCCTTTAGAAAAGAGTAGTAAGTCACATTACGGTACTATAGGAGTTACGTCATTTTGTTAGTTACTTTTCGTTTCGCCCAATTAAGGCAGGGTTGCCAACTGACGCGTGAAAGTGAATAAAGGGACTAACCCTAAATAGTTTTGATAAAAGTATTAAGCCAATTTAGGAGTTATTGCCCTTTGAATGAAGGAAGTTTGTTTTTCTGAACTCTCAAGTACTTATACTGTAATTTATAACTTTTTAGGAACTTTGAGAATGCTCCAGAATAGTTGTTACATCATTTTTTTGGCATTGCTTAAAAAGGGGCTACGTCGATAATTTTGATATTCTTTAAAAAACTAGCCAAGTGCGAGTCGGACTCGCGCACGAAGGGTTCCGTACTATTATCTATACAACATTAGACACTTTATTTTAACATTTTTTTATTCAATTTAAAGAATAATATTTTTAACAGTAATATGTTCGGTATATTTCGCGTGACTCGTAACTATTTACATTCATAAGACAACCTACCTATAAAGAAAAAAGAAAAAAAAGCAAACTTAAAGATAAAAAAAAATGTCTCAGGTCGCCATCAGCGGGTAAAGTGCCCAGAAGGCTGCCCGCATTGCCACGCTGGATGGCAATGCTTATTCTTTGTGCGAAATATTGGCCAGCCCTCTGGTCACCTGTGGTCTCTATTAAGCGCACCGACAAATCTTATAATAATAATAACGTTGAATAATATCAAGTTGAATTTTGGTCAAGTGCGAGTCGGATTTTAGTTTTACCATGCATTTTTAGACCCAGCGCCTGATGAAGGCAACGAGCAACTTCTTAATTTTAAGAGCAGGAGTGGTGTTATTATATGGCTACAGTCTTCTTTAATGTGGAGCTACTTCCCCACTTGGGCTACTCCAAATACCTCCCCTATCCACAGACTGTAAATTACTTTTCAAATATTCTAAGACACAAATAAAAATCCTATTATTCAGGGCCCACAGAGACTCGCTTCAAAGACAATCTAAGAGGCGCGGGAAATCGGAATGCACTCCAAATCCACCACGATTTCCCCCGGGCCGTCATTATATAAACCGAGAAACTGTTTTCAGTTTTACAATTTGAATTTTACTGTTAGAGTTGCATTGTGTGTTTTCGCTCAAATCTGACTAGCATATTTGCGCAATAAACAGAAACACACTTGAAATAATGACAACTAAGGGTCACGGACATTGTTAGTGTTGTGTATCGGACTAGTGGAAACCCTATTGTAAATGTGAATTAAAGACCAAGTGCAGGTAGTTCGGAAAACCCGTGCGGCTAGAAGATGTTGATACCCGCTCAAGCCAGTCAGCTCGTGACCACGGATGTTGTGATACATTCGAAACGTCGGGCATACCTCAGGTGAATAAATTTCAGTTGTACGCTATTATTAAGTCCCGTTTACCAATAATAACTTAGGGTCATTAGGGTTCCGTACCTTATAGTGTTAATGAAGTAGTAAAAGTGAAAAGGAACCCTTATATGGTGCCGCTTTGTCTGTCTGTCTGTCACATTGCTAAATATCTTAAGAACTACAATGCTATCGATTTGAAATTTGGAATAGTTATAAATAAAAAGCTGACCCAGATACATAGAACATATTTTTTTATCTTCTGTGAAAGTTTACCGATACATGGGGGGGGGGGGGGGGTAAAAGTTCATAGTGTAGTGACTGTATCAAGTAGGGTGTCATATGAAAGGGCTTGCACATTCTAATACATAACGTTAATGAGTAGATTAAATACATTTTTATGATCAAAAACCTTTATAAAATAATTTTGTATAATGCTCCCATAGATGGCGCTGTACCCAGGGCGTTCAGTTACTCCGGAATAAATGGGGTCGGGACGGGAACACGATCAGTAAAAAAAAAGTAAAAGTAGTTTATTCTAGTAATTGATAGAATCAGGCGTTACTTTGCGGAAATCCATGACAAGCTTACACGTATTTCGCCTCTCTACGAGGCATCATTTATTTTATTTATTTATTTAAACTTTATTGCACATATTAATACAAAAGGCGGACTTAATGCCGTGAGGCATTCTCTACCAGTCAACCATAGGGCCAAACAGAAACTTGTAAAAGTGGGTGCATTGAGTAAAATAAAAAGAAAACATGAAAAGTTAAATATTTTTAAGTATTAATATGAATGTTTCATACACTACATATATACATTTATCAGGGATAATATATACAAGTACATATATAAAATAACAATTAAAACATATATAATACATATAAATATATATACATATATAAATGCATAATACTATTGCAATTATGTTAATACTATTGCATAAGTGCTGAGGATACCTACCGAATAATTTCCTATTTTTCTAACAGGTGCTTGTAGAGCATATGTTTGAATGCCATCTTGCTTGGGGCTTGCCTTATCTTAAGGAGATGCTGGCAGGAGATGCTGCTTGCGCCACGTCTACGTCCACGTCGTAGTTTATTCTTCAAATTATGCATATAACATGCGCCTATCGATCGTTGTACGTTGTACGGAACCCCCGGTACCTCAGTGCTCGAATCGCAGTTGACCGTTTTTTTTAAACTGATTGTAGTCTAGTAATTTTAATATGCGGTTCCTAACCCGTACTGAGCATGCAGACTGCCCCATACCCATAAACACTCCCCACCCATTCCTTTTCAGGCATGAATACCTGTGCTGCAAAGCATTTGTAAAAGATACGATCTAATTCTAAATCTAATTAAAAATCAGCTGGGCTGGCATATGGGAAGCTTCGTCACGTATCTGAATCGCCACTGCCCCAGTCCCTCTAAGTCGAAAGTCTTCGATCAGTGCATCCTTCCAGCCCTCATTTACGGGGCCGAAACAAGGACACTTACAAAAGGCCTCGTCCACAAATTGCGAGTCTAGAAAACTTTAGTAGATATCATTTCAAAGTAGCTACTTATTCCAGAAAACTGAAGGCTGAAAATAAGCGGGTTTGCAATTAAATTTCATTTTTTTCGTGCAATTTTCTTTAACGTAAACGAATAGACGACATTTGTTGTTGTACAGAATTTTCCTTTATAAAATATATAAAATGCTTGATTCTTGCCTCACCTTGGCGCCCCGGGCTAAATGCTGGCCAAGAGAAATCCAATTTTTAATAAAAAAAAAGATTCAACGTTTCACTTTTATTTAAAAATTGCGGGAGTGCTCAATACTTTTGGCCAAGGCTGTAAATCTCAATTATATCTCGTAAGCAGATCAAAATTCCTGCATTTATCCAAGCATACGTCCGAAACTGTATCCCAAATGTACATTACACATCGAATCGAAAAGCGTTTTAAATACTCTAGAGATAACAGACGCGGATTTACGGTGGTATAGTTTTTTAAGGCATAATGCGCCTTATTACGTGAGTAATAAGGTCGGTTAGGGCGTGGATGGATGCGCAAGCGCCGACGGCTTTGACGGACATGCGCCAGACATCGGCGCGTCGGCGTCATTCATGTGTGGTGCAAGTTACAAGCGATTATATGTATAGTGAAAAAATATCCCCGTGCGGTGCCGGGTTAGAATAGCACCACCCCCTGTTGTCCCTTGGGTGTCGTAAGAGTCAAGTATGGGAACCAGGTTGAAGTGTGTTGTGGGCGATGGGCTAGCAACCTGTCACTTCAATATCACATTTTCTCCATATAAAACCTACAATTGCTAAAAGTGGCACTGAAATTAATTTTCGTGTGCTCTGGCTTCCCCTTTTGGGAATATATGCGTGAGTTTATGTATGTATGTATGCATGTATGAAAAAATATTTCTCTCAAACATGCTTAGAAAAGTAGAAATTACGTGCGATAATAGAATGCAAAACCCATCGTGAAAATTCATAAAGATGGTTTTCTAAGTGACACTTAATTTCTTTGTTATGTTATTAATTTTCGGCTGATAAGATGAAGATGACTGGAGTCCAAAAAATATGAACATTCAGTTTCCCCAACTGCCCCCATTATACTCAATGGCAGTTCGAGATATCGAGATACGAGCTAATTCAAAGTAATTGCATCTTGTAATTGTGCGTTTTATTTAATGTGTTGCGATACATTCCGAGCTTAAATATTTTATACTTACTCGTATTCTTTAGTGGTAGCTTGTATATAAGTTAGCTGCCCTACACTAAAACGTTTTCAGCTAAATTGACTTAAATACTTCTTAGAACCTATGCTAACCAGCGTATTTGATTTACACATTGTAGCAGATGAAACAACGTCGATGAAATTCACCATACGTTTACTTAAAGCTCATCCTTGGTAAAATATCGTAAAATTAAGAGTTTTCTAACCATTTAATCCATTAACTAATATAATTTGAATTCCAGAAAACAATATATTATCATCTGATGATCTGCCTGATAAAAACGTATGTATGCGATAAAACCTCAAAAATTAGAGAAACAAATTCACAAAACCACTCTGCTTAACCACTTCTAACCATTTTGCTTCTGTTTTTCGGAAAAGATGAAATTTTTTGATTTAAATTTCCGTACCCGTTCTTACTTTTTCGAAATAAATAATGATCCTTTTTAACAAAAAACTTGTTTTATGCCGATTTCGCGTGCGGGCGTCGAAAACAGCACAGAACTGACACTTTAGCGAACTGAACACTGGCCCGTGCTATACTTTCTTGTCCACTGGCTCGAAAAGACCAACGGGATTCCCTGTATTTTCATATCTCAATTTAAACCGCCCGTCGCTTGAGCCTTGGACCGCCGCGGTGTGTAAACGCAACGGATCGATCTCGCATTAAATGTATTTTGGGAAGTAAGATTAATATTTTTTGGCACCAACTCAAGACTTGCTGGCTTGTACTGAATATGATTTTTCCAATGGAATGCGTGTAAAATACTTCTCTTTACAGATATTACAACATTTTTAACTATAGAAACTCTGTCTTTACGTTGTTAATAGTTAAATTACCGAGCTACACTTTACGAACGTAATTTGCCTACATTATTGCATTATTTAAACTTAATACTTAAACGGAATTAATCTCATATTATTACTTAGTAAATGCGATTTAATCTCGTATTATAAAATTCATTTACCTCTTAGGTCACTCGACGTTTCGAATGCATTATACTCCTGTCACGAGCAAACCCGAAACAAGTTTAAATCGTAGTATATTGAACTCTTAAAATTCCAGGGGAGCAGCTCTGCCCTTGCCGATCCTAAAAAAAAATATATAGGTTTCCTCCTTTATGGAAGAACCCCGTAAGTAGGTACTATAGCCGCGCGGAAAAAGCGCAACAGTGCTATAGAAAGTAAAGTACAGCTAGCAACAAGCTTGTCTAAAAATTAAAATTCTTATCATCATCAGGCTCCCCCAAAGAGCAACAATGACCGGTCTTCCGCCACCCGCATCCAGCGGACTCCCGAGAACTTTACCAGATCATCAATCCATTTTGTATGCTGCGCTTAAGAGGGCGCAGTACGTTTGGTTCTCCATACAAACGTATTTATGCTCTCATTTTAAAACGCCATGCTAGAATAACATGAAACTTTGTATACACAATGGGATCCAGCTTGTCTAGGGCGGAAATTAGTTTCTGTTGCTTGAAATTATAATGGCGAAAAAATACAGCGATTATTAAGGTTTCCATACAAGCCGTAAAAAACTCAAAAAACCGCTGTATTTATTTTCTTTTTCAATTTCTAGCAACAGAAACTAATTTTCGACCTAGGTATCGCATTATGTATACAAAGTTTCATGTTATTCTAGCATGGCGTTTTAAAATGAGAGCCTAAATACGTTTGTATGGAGAACCGATCCACACCGATCGCACTGCGCCGTCTTAAGAATTAAAACGTAGACAATATATTCATTTTATTGAAATTAAATATGCAAATTGCGTCTATCTTTGTCTAACCTGATAGAAGGTTTAAGACAAGGTCTAAGATGGATACGCTCACCCAGACCATGCCTGTTCACTCTTACCTTGATGACACCGGGGTAATACAGATATATGAAGGCGTAATAAGTCTTCATAATAAAGGAATAAGGGTGCCATTCCTCTAAAGTTTATTTGGCCTGACTGTGGTGTAAAGGTCGTGCCCATTAAAGCGATAGGAGTGCGCGGTAAGTATCGCAAGAATAGGTCTACAATGTCTCCCGCCTAAAGGCGACTAAAGAGGGTCACCGCGGTTACGAATGCACCATGTGGATTGAGACGTAGCACCCGATTATCAAAGCCAGCCCCCAGGGAAGGTGACGTTAATAATAAGAGCCAAAACGAGTAAAGTCCGAGGGGGGGGGGGGGGGGGCACCAGTGCGTTCAGTACTGAGTACTGAGATCACGAAGTCCTCCGCATTAGAGCGCAGATGGCGGCCACCGTGGAGTTTTTAGTGGGTAGAAATACCACATAACCCAGTCATTCCCCCATGACTGGGTACCTGGATCGCAGGTTTTCTCCACGCAAAAAATAGAGTGCACGGTGGGAGAGAAGCCTGGGGAAAATTCAGGGGAAACCTCCGACACGACCGTGTGGGCGGTTTAAACACTGGAATACTTTAAGAGTTTGCGCTCCAGTGAGATACGGTTTTCGACCGAAGCTGGGGTGTAAGTGGCGTCGAGCTACTGGGAATTGTGTCGCTGATTCATTAAACCTAGCCTAGCTGAGGTGAGTCGTCCAGCAAGAAACTAGCCCGAGCTGAGTCAGACTGACTCTACCCGGTATGAGGCGGTACCGGGACTAATAGGGAACTAGAGATGAGCTATGTAGGTACGCTGAGCGGATGTGACAGCTACGCTACGAAAACGCGTTTCCGCCAGTACTGTATGTGGACCAATGAATATGATTGGTGAATTCAAAACGCATCCATAGCAACGTAGCCTAGCACATCTCGAGTGGAAAAGCCTTGGAGCTTTGACCTGTCCTGACTGCACCTACGTTTCCGGAAACAGCGCTTTTAGTGAAGAGCGTTTTAAAGCTGCTGCATCGCCAAATCATTATATATAACTCGACATCACTCGCTGTCCCGCATAAAAGCTCAGCGCTTAAAAGCTTTATTTTATTTATTGCTACGTAAGCTTTTACATTTATCGGGCTATAAAAATGAGAGCTTTAGCGCTGATGTGATATATATGTGTTATATTTCCGGCGTATGTACTCGTATCTACCTAAAAGCATTTTTCGCAAGTTAAATGGAATTTGAAACTATATCTAAACAATTTAAGCCGTACAAGTGCGAGCTAAAATCGTGTGGAGAGTGTTCCGTACCTATGGTACTTTAATTACCATAAACTTCTTATGGATTTTGCCTTTATATACGTAGAGAACTATTGTTTTTTTTAGGCCCGGTAGTGTAGAGATAAGGGAAACATTTGATATGTCACGCAATATAGTAATCTAAACTTTTGTTTTTATTCTCATTTCCCCCAAAAGTGGCCCTAAACTTTAAAAGTTGTTACAGGCCGTCTTTGGGTAACCAATTTGTACCAAATTTCAGCTCAATTGGTCCAGTATTTACGAAGAATATGATGCTATAAGCCTTATAGGGTAAATTATTAGGGTGGGTGTAAGGGTTCCGTTTAGTCTTTTTGAGGTTCCTACGAAACCCTTAAAACGGCATGACGGAAATGATCTATGGTACAACACGTAAATTTTTAACAGAAAAAGAAACTATTATAAAAACACTAAAGTCGCCTTGATGTGCCTATAATATTTGAGTTCTTTCGATTCCGTATGGAGAGAAGCTCATTCCATTCCCAGCATCAAATCTTGCATGACCAGTTTTATATGGGACCCCCCCGACGTTATACTCTAAACCGCAAAAAAAAGAATTTTCATAATCGGTTTACAATTACGAACTTAGAACCTTCTTCTTGTTTGAATTCGGCAAAAATAGTCTTCAGCTTGGATTAAAACACCGTGCGACAGTTGGGATTTGGGATGCGTCAAAGTACTGAAAGTGACAAGGTACTAAAATGATCATCTACTTTTGCTGTTGACTGTACATATTACACTTTGTGCCCTATGTAGACTATGAATATGTTTATAGCCTATGTCCAGCAGTGGACGTCGATCGGCTGACGATGATGACGATGGCAATTTTTTTTATCCCAAGAGCTGTATAGTTAGAGTCACAAGTGGCTGCCAACCCAAGTAACAAAGTTCTCCTGTAGTGCACAGTTTACAGGCTCACAGCACTAGTACATCTCTCTTAGTGGTTCCAGGTTTTACTACCAAGCTTATAACAGGTAACACGGAGTTCGCATGGGTTTATAGTACACCTGTTCTTATAAGTTGACTTATAGTCGTGTATAGAACGAAATTATAGGCGCAGTAAAGGCAAAGATGGCCTATAAAAGTGTTGCATAGGTGTAAATACACTTGAGAAAACTTGATCCAGTAAGTTACACTTATAATCGCCTACATGAAGTAATTATAAATCCAGTATAAGTGTCATACGCCAGTAATGGTAATTTAGAGAACTAAATGCACTTAGCATCATTCAACCATTCATCAACCATTTGCATTTGTTACTTGACCTTATAGGGGAGTATAAGTCAATGTAGGGGTGTGAATAAGTGAATTAGTTATATAGTGGTTTCTTCTAAGAGTAAGTGTACTTGGTATTATTGTGGACTCTCGAATGCTGTTATAGTCTTAATTTCTATTAAAAGGTTTCTTGTAAAACTATTAGTGTCCAAAGAAATCTTCGTGAAGTCCATTTAAGAAGACAATTGCTTTTAATATTTATTGGATCTTTACGGCCATTTTGATTTATTTTGAGTCATTAGGTTTTTATTAAATTATTACAAAAATGTATATAAACAAATGGAATACGTCCAGAAATATGACCATAATAATTCGATGAAAGTCACAACTAAAACATAAAAATAATAAACTCTTATTTATTAAAATTAAGCATAAGACATTTGTATGCGGAACCCTAATTCGTCACAATATGGCGCGACAATGCTGTTAGAACTAATAAATATTATTTTTAAACACAACTTAGTAAATACGCCGTGTTCAAAAGGCGAACAAAAATTGAGATGTAAAATTCAATATACTTCACCGAAAATACTTACGCTTTTGCCGTGCAAACATGTATGCACGTATAATATTACATATGAAATACTTGTTAATGCATTATATACAAAATAGATGAACTTACCTTTTTATTTTTATTTTTTTTCTTCTCGACCGCACACAACACAACAACAATTCACAAATGTTTGAAGTAGCTAGTAACAGAAGCGCGGAGTACGTCACACGCCTGCCTGGTTCTATTAAATGCTCATAGTGAGCTTTGCGGGAGCAAATGATTCTCCGGAATCTAACTATAAGTTTATTATGGGCTTAAATCGTGGTGTCTGGTTCTATTAGATGCTCATAGCTGGCTTTGCGGAAGCAGGTAGTTCTGCGTAGTCCAACTATAAGTGTATTATTGGTCTAAGTGGTGCTCGCCAAGTCTAATATGAGTGTTTTATTAGCAAAAGTACGCGTATAAAATGGGCCCTTTTCCGTGGTTATAAACTTTTACTAGTCTGTTATAGACCTGGCTCCGGAACCACTACAAGACCACATTTTGTTACTTGGGAAGAACCCCAGGGATCTCCACAATGACCGGTCCTATGCCGCCCTCATCCAAAGCCAATCGCCCTTGAAAGGGGTGAATTTGGAATGAAATTTAAAACGGAAAAGGAAAAAGCAAGCGGGAAGGAGCTAGTCTTTAATAAAAGGCAATATTCTTGCACCAATTTTCTTCATAATTTTTCACCGTAGTGCATTCTTGGAACCCAGCAGTCATCCATTAAGAATAATTAGAGTTCACAGCTCGTGAATTGTTCATTAACCTAATTTACATCTTTTCAGTTCACTTTAAACTACTATTCTACATAATTCCGATTGGTAGAGATATTGTACAGAATAAAAAACGAAGTAATGGATTGCAGTTTTTTTTTTCTAAAAGTAGCCTCGTGACTCTTAAGAATATTTCGGTACCGTAAACTGGAGTTACTTTGATTCAAGGGGTGACTTTGATCAAACCGATTTTTCTAAAAAAATATTGGTTTTTCATTTTCCTGTGACCTGTGGGAATCAAATGATTAGTACATTATCTTGGTGTTTACCTAATTAAATATAATGAATTGCCAATAGTATAGATTTTATGTTACATCCTAAATTATCAAAGTAGCCCCAATTTTTTCCGAAAGTAGTTCCCAGTCGACCGGTATCTATTATAGTTTTAGATTATCTCACTGCTTATTTAGACAAAAATATATTTAATCATGAAAGTATGTATGGTGAAAAATTTAAATGAAACCAGATGAATACGGAGTTTCAGTTATTACCACCTACATACAAACCGTCAAAACACTAATTTAGTTACTTAACCTTATTATATTATTAATTCCTATAAAACTAGTGAAGGTTACAAGTTAGAAGAGATGCTTCAAACGGTATAGGCTCGCCTTTATATTTTACTCTTATATGGCATTTTAATTTATTTCAAACTTACAGCTAAAACAAGATAGGTTATGATATAGAAACAGTGAGCGAATTACAATGTTTCCACAGGTAATTTTAAACCTGTAATTGTGTAGGAACAATAGATTGCTTTGGACATACATAACTCGTACATAATAGTATGGATCAATTATGAGATCGTATTAAGAGTATTACATTTGATATACATACAATCAGCCCTCTTACTATATCGTAACTGTTTCCTTTGTTGTTGTCCAACAATTTGAAAAACAGCATTTGCATTCAACTTCTATATATAATTATAATCTCGCTAGTCAAAGTTAAGCCCATAATTTCGAATAATATTTTCAACCACAGGGGAAAAAAGCTCTTTACAAAATTACTTTCACAAATTGCACCCTTGCTATAACCCCAGAGTAGCATGATCGCGGGTAAGCACGAATGCCTTACGGCCGAGCCACACCGAATGCGTGCGCGGCACGTGCGCGTGCGCGTGTGCGTGGCGTGCGCGACGCGCGTTGTGTCGTATGAAATGTCATAGCACGCGCTGCGCACGCATTCGGTGTGTCTCGGCTTTTACGTTACTTGCGACATAAATGCGATTGTGCTTGATAAACGTATCACCACCATCACCATAAGGAGCGTTCGTGGCCGTGGCGTGCCGCGTGCGGTATGCGAGGTTAAGCAACATGGGCGCAGGTCAGTTCTTGGATGGGTGACCGCTTTGAGTGGTTACTATCTGAGCGCTCCCGTGCTTTGGAAGGCACGCTAAGCTGTTGATCCCGGCTGTTGTATATGACAGCAGTCGTTAAGCCAAGTTAGAGGCCTTCGGGCGGCTTGAGAACCTCTAACAGTCAAGTTGCTCACTCACTTGACAAGGGGGGGTCGAAGTTGCACCACGTCCGTAGGGAGTACCCACCGTTACCATCACCATCATCATCATCATCATCATCAGCAGTAGCAGCAGCCATAGTCCAGCCACTGATGAACTCAATCATTTTGCGCCAAAATATTCGATTTTAGGCTTTTCCCATCCAACCACTGCCAGAAACCCTCTTAAGGTCATCAGCTAATATCTTGAGAAGATCTAGGCATTTATTTCAAGGTTTCTTATTAATATTACGAGTATATCTTATGATACACAGACGATGTTGTTCGTAGCTAGTGGTTAGCACAACTACAACTTAGAAACCCCACCGACATTTTCATTTCAAAGCTCAATATCTCAAAAACGGCTTAACATATTAATTTAGTTTCCGTTTCTCTTGCTATTTATATTATTTTTGTTAACATTTTGCATAAAAATGAACCTCCAGGTCTTTTTTTTAATATCTGTCTTCATGTACACATATGCATAGTTTGCCTATGCGACTGTTTGTGTTTTGAATAAAAAAAAAACATATTTTCATGAAACATGGCTAAAAAAACACTCGGGATAAAATTATGACACAAAAATAACTAAGCGAAAATCTTTTCATCCGTTTGGGAGCTACGATAACACAGACGGATACACAGATACACAGACAGACACGTTAAACTTATAACATCCCTCTGTTTTTGCGTCGGCGGTTAAAAAGAGAGGGAGGCAGTGTTGTCATACACAGACACAAGTGACAGATGGTGCGTTTACGAGTACACTACGTTTACAAAGTTGTCATTAGATATATGTAATTTAATACACACAATACACTCTGTTACATTTTCAAACGAAGTATTCTTTTAAATTAAAGTATCGCCAAACTGGGAAGCAGTTTGTTGAGAGTGCATATGCATATTTGTCTCTAGCTAACACAGGCGTCCATAGGCTGCGGTGACCGCTTAGCCGCTTACCATCAGGCGAGCCGTACGCTTGTTTGCCATCGGCGTAGTATAAAAAAACGTATCATCAAGTCAATGAGAGGGTTCGAAATGATAATTATCAATGGTAATTATCCTGATTGTTATAGTTTGATAATTATCGATTTGATACTAACCTAAAACGCGCTTGCTTAACGTCAACGTCAAGGTCAATTTCTGGAGGGAGTGCCAGGGATAATTATCTTATAGTTATCAGATAATTATCTCGATAATTATCAAAGCCCATAGTTATCTTGATAATTTCGAACCCTGTTCAATAATTTTATACTCTGATAATTAAATATTAAATAAATAAAAAATAAAGGGTCGACAGCGCGTCTGTAATTCTTCTGAGGTCGCAAGTGTCCACAAGCTACGGTGTCTGCTTAAAATCATTAAGCTTGTTTGCCACTGTCGTGGTGACCCATTTCGCAGATCATTTCTTAGAATTTCTAGAACTTAAAGTTTGTAACTGTATAAAATAATTTATAACAAAAAAAACGACTCCAATTTTGTACTTCGCTATGCTACAATTTGTGGTTTCCGTGAGCCAATGCTTGGTTGCCTACAGAAAATACCGAAATCGGCATACGCGTGCCTATCAAATTCGTGGAGTTACCTCAAATCCTCCTGGATCCCATCATCAGACCTTCACCAAATTGAATGAGACCAATTTCGGGTTACCTGCTTTTAAACAAAAAAAGAATTATCAAAATCGGCCTACGTGGTCAAGAGTAGGGTATGTAAATTTCCCGGGAAATTTCATACAAATCGGCACCGAATCAAGAGTTATCGGGGAACATACATACATCACTATTTGCCAACAAACTGCCGTTTGGCGACATTTATTATTTACCTACCACCTAAGTTACATGTTGACAAATAAATAATATAAAAAAAAACAAGCAAACATGCCGACGAACTGAGTTACCTCCTTCCTTCTATTGAAGTCGGTAAAAAAAGTCAGAGCGAATCGCCTGGCGTGGTATGGTCATGTAATGAAGAGGGATTAAAGCTATGCTTAAAGCTCAACCGATTTTCGTGAAATTTTGTGAGCAGGTTCGATAATTATATAGTTTTATTTTGTCGAGTCAGATTATAGAAAATTGTGAAATTTGGAATAAAAAATCTTTTCTTGCGAGGTCTATACAGCTTACAGAGCCACTAGTTTTATTCTGTTTTTTATTAGAATTTGTTGTTACAGCAGCCAGAGAAATACATCATAATGTGATAATTTCAACTGTCTATCACGGTTCATGAGATACAGCCTGGTGACAGACGGACAGACAGACGTACAGCGGAGCAAAGTAATAGGGTCCCGTTTTACCCTTCGGGTACGGAACCCTAAAAAGGCAACGAGTTTTCTGCCCAGACGGAGTCACGGGCACATCTAGTTGAGCACACCGAAGTTATGAGCTCAGCAAATTCAATATACTATTCAGGCCAAGGCAATTAAGCAAAAGTAGGACGTTTTCATTGCCTCGTAACAGGCTAATTGCGAATTTAGTTCATTTTCACAACGCTTCCCCGTCAGAGCGGCTTTCAGTTAATATAACAATCATCATCATCATTCATCCGAATGACGTCCACTGCTGGACATAGGCCTCCCCCAAAGACTCCCACAATGACCGGTCCTGCGCCACCCGCATCCAGCGGACACCCGCGACCCTTACCAGGTCATCAGTCCACCGTGTGGGGGGCCTGCCCACGCTACGCCTTCCGGTACGTGGTCGCCACTCGAGAACCTTTCCGCCCCAACGGCCATCGGTTCTGCGTGCTATGTGCCCCGCCCACTGCCACTTAATATAACAATGTAAAGTGTTAATCGGTTTTTACAAGCTTTTATTTAGTTTCACCTGAGGGCCTACTCCGAACTTCGAAAATCGAACTTCGTGTCGTGCCGTCCCTCTCACTCTCGTGTTATACACTGTATGACGGAAAGGGACGGCAAGATACGAAGTTCGGAGTAGGCCCTCTGTCCCGTTGTCTGTCGGTCTGTAATCAAATCTTGCAAGTTAAATTTGATCCACTTCTCGGTTTCCGATTGAGCTAAAATTTTGCATGCATGTATAAATCGGATGACAATGCAATATTATTATGACATAGAGCTGATCTGATGATGGAGACAGAAGGTGGTCATAGCAATTCTTAAACTACACAAGATAAACCCATCGTGTTTGGGCTCATTCGAACCGACTTAACAAGTAGTTTATGATTGTGGAAGAAAGTACCTACAGTCGCCAATAAGAGCTAAAAACTTATTATATATTGAGCACTTAGTTTCTTCTCTTAAGCTTTATTTACACACGAGACTCGTATGCGGGTTTCACTACATTGCGCGGTTTGACAGATCGATTGCACTCATTATACCACGGTAACCCGCAATGTAATGAATCTAGCATGCGATTCTCGTATACGTGTACACAGTGGAATGAGTGGACCTTATTGGGATTATTATAGACCGGTTATCTCATGTTTTCCTTTCGCCGAAAAGCTGCTCTTAAATATCACATGATATTTCCCACGTTTGAACATACACACACACATATGTTGTCAAATAAAAGCTCCTGAAACGAATAAATATGTTTTTTCTAATGAACACGTGAGGCTTGTTACCATGGCTTCCAAGCTTATAGCTTTGCAATTTAATAAAACATATTCTTTACTATAACAACGCCACAAGCGACAATGTATTTAAAGAACATACGCCCTTTTTCCGCCTAAAAAGTTACGAGCACGTAAAGGAATAAGTGGATATTAGGCGTGTTGAAAGTACGCCATTTCTGTACTGAGGGTGGTAAGTAGGTACATTTTCTTGAGTCCTCAGTAACAGTTGCGGAGTGAGAATTGAGTAATGGTGGATATATGTACACAGAAAATTTATTTAAAAGGTCGTTGTAAGAAGGTTTGTTTATGTAGGTTTTTTAAGGGCACATGAACCCTAAACAGACGAGCATTTTCTGGAGTCTGATGAAACTGAATGAAGTAAGAGATTTGTGAGGATCATACCAAGTATATTCATGATCTCTACATACTTATTAGTCAGTGAAACATGCTTGATTATACAGGGTTATAACCTAAACAGGACAGTAAGGGAAAATATTAAGCGGAAATTAGTTTTTACAAATCATGAGGCCGATTTTAGAACAAATAAAAATGCAAGGATTTTTAAAAATGCTCCGCGGCGTTTCTTGTTAGTTGCGCTCATGGCCCAGCAGTAACGTGTGCGGTTTGAGAAGTTAAGCAACATCGGCCTTGTCAACTCTTTGATGGTAACCACTTTAAGTGGTTACTAACTGAGCGTTCCCGTGCTTTGATCCCGGCTGCTGTCTATGAGAGCAGTCATTAAGCCATAGAGGGCTTCGGGCGGCTTGAGAACTTTGACTTGACAAGCCTAATTCCAATAAGATCTAGTTCCCTTAAGCTAGAAGGTCAAATAACAGTCGTACCCGTAAAAACTAGTGCCTACGGCAATTCTTGGGATTAGATAGTGGATCCCGAGCATCCTTCAGGATGCAACTGTACTGGGATAACGCTATAGGATATGTTAATGACCCGCTTACTAATTGCATAACTTTTCGTACGAGCGCATTAGCGCCGTATTAAGTGTCATTTTCACCTACAAAAAAGTTGATATTGTCTGCTATGGCGTCCGAAAAATTAGGTATAGGTAGTCGAGGAACGGAAAGGTTCTACACTTTACGACCTTAACTTATAAATCTATACTAATATTATAAAGCTGAAGAGTTTGTTTGTTTGTTTGAACGCGCTAATCTCAGGAACTACTGGTTCGAATTGAAAAATTCTTTTTGTGTTAGATAGTCCATTTATCGAGGAATGCTTTAGCCTATAATAACATCACGCTGCGATCAATAGTAGCGAAGACGCGAACGAAGTCACGGGCAACAGCTAGTACTTGATAAATCGTTGATGTCAAAGGCTTATTACACAGTCGAAAACTATCTGACAGAAAAACATGGCCCAAACCAGAAACCTAAATAGCATTAATATTCATATATGTATATTTTCTTTGCAGTCTAGGAAATTAGTTAACACCGTTCTTTCTGAAAGCATATCAAACGATTTTATTATTGTCTCATGAAAGTTATTTCCATTTTTTATCTCTCATTTCTATTGTTGCCTATCTTCAACTTGGTAATACTGTTTCGACATGTTGTCTTGTTGAATTACGCGTTGTTTTTTTTTTCGTCTTTTTGCATCCATATTCAGATTTACTTATATTAAGTAGGTTAAATTATTATCATTGTAATCAGCATATTTTTGGAGAAAATGACTGACTGTCGAGTTTCTTACGGCGTATCTTCTCGGCAGTGGTCTTCTTTATCAGAAACGCTAGTAGATTTTGACTTGTAAAACTGCCATTGACCTACTTGCAGAATAAATTTCATTTTCACCTCAGCGGCTCGAAAATGACGGTTTTGTTCCTTGAGCGTGGAAACGACTTTTCCAGCTTGAAACCAGTGAGCAAAATGCAATTTTGCTGCGAGCGTGAAAAAAACTAACTTTTTAATTTTTCATACCTATCGTAGGTTAGTTTAAGTAACTTCATTCTCTCTATCACTATTCCTTTGTGTTATATGTACTCGCCGCTGAGGTGAAAAGTTGTATGTATCACACGAGAGCAAAGATATTCGCATCTCGTGTCTTTGAGTCCCTCGCTACGCTCAAGATTCTAATTTTGAATCACTCGCTACGCTACGCTCGTGAATCAATTATAGAATCTTTCGCTAGCTCGGGACTCAACATCAACACTCGCAGCAAAATTCTACTTTGCTCTCTTGTCGAACAAATAACTATCATTTCATTTATGACAGCATTAAAATAAGACTTCATTCCTCGACTGTACACTTTACAATTACCTGTTCTGTTTTTCTGTCACCTTAAGAGGGCGCAGTACGTTGGGTTCTCCATACAAACGTATTTATGCTCTCATTTTAAAACGCCATGCTAGAATAATAAAATAAAAATAAAATAAAATAAAATAACATGAAACTTTGTATACACAATGGGATCCAGCTTGTCTAGGGCGGAAATTAGTTTCTGTTGCTTGAAATTATAGTGGCGAATAAATACAGCGATTATTAAGGTTTTCATACAAGCCGTAAAAAACTCAAAAAACCGCTGTATTTTTTTTCTTTTCCAATTTCTAGCAACAGAAACTAATTTCCGACCTAGGTATGCCGGATCCCATTGTGTATACAAAGTTTCATGTTATTCTAGCATGGTGTTTTAAAATGAGAGCCTAAATACGTTTGTATGGAGAACCGATCCACACCGATCGTACTGCGCCGTCTTAGGCCAATAATCATTTAATTTTTACATGTACCCGTTGAAGAAATTAAGGTCCACGTATATAAATTAGTTGTTATTTTACTAAAACAAATAACGTGCTACGTTACGAGTATAAATCCAGAATAGGGTACGCCCGGAAGGCCGCAGTAAAACAGAGGTGCGGTTTAGGCGCGTTCTCAGGGCGTAGCCAGTGACGTATAGGTATTATGTATACGTAGGTCCGTTTACCGACGAGTCACAGGCAAACCAGTAAACGGTACGGTTTCAGAGGAATTTCCTCCCTCGGAGGCTCCGGTTTTGGAGCTCGCTCCCGAGGGTTTTCCAAGGGATTACGGTATGGGGTTCTCAAAAAAGGGATGTATACATTTTTAAAGGCTCTGCCGGCGTTGATAGGCTGCGGTGGCCGCTTACCACGCTAGTTTGCCACCGACGTGGTATTAAAAATGTCGGAGTTCCGATTACAAGCTATTATTAAGAATTTAAGCTAAGGTAACTTAGGGGTTTAAACCCGGTTTAAACATACATGAGGCGACTGTTATGTCGGGGATCGGTATCTGGTATTTTGTTCTTTGCCGAGAGCTTACTGCTGAGAACAGGCCTTCGCTCAATAGTCTCATCCAGGCCAAGGCAAAGGTGGATAAACTGCTTGAGAAGACGATAAGCACAAGACGGCGCGCGCGAGAAAGACTATCCGTCTCTATTTAATTGGTACACACCGAAAGAGACGGATAGTCTATCTCGCGCGCTGTCTTGATCTAGCCGTGCTGGTAAGATGCGAGTGACGAGATGACGGGCGATAGAGGGTGAACGCATGATTAGGGAATCTGCGGCCCGCAGAGGACATCATTCGCATTCCCTTATCCCATTCACTTTGTGGTCGGCGCAGCATTTCTTTTTTCCATATCTCTCTACTTTTTCTCTTAAATCCCACCTCGGACTTGAAATCCGACGAATCGGACCACAGCCGTATTACTACGAAATCTCTAGAACAATATTCCTCTACTATTCCGCGGAATTGTTCTAGAGATTTACCATGAAATTCATCAAAGTAACAACTGATTCCATAAATTATTACTACGAAAATGGAATCCTGTAGTTCATATAATTTCCATTTATGTCGCTCGAGTTAAAGGGTGATAGTGAAGATTGGCTTTCTTCCATATTAGTTTCCCTCAGTCTAATTTTGGGTAAGTGGCCAATATCAATAGCCTATTAAACCTATCGCCCCTATATAGATAGCTTTACTAACAAATTGAACATGGCTGCACATTTACGGTGGATCTAATTAGATTAAATTGGAATTGATATTGGCTAATTCAATTACTCTTTTAAAGATAATATATTGCATAATCTATGGTCTAAATAGATAAAAATGTGGTTAAAATGACCAGTATGGGAGTCAAAGAAACACTGAAAAACATCAGATCTCGCTGTATGTAATTTGCCGTCAGATTTACACTGGATCTTCTAAGATTCATATCTCATCCAACACGGAACACAAGACGGCGCGCGAGCTATCTCACGCGCGAGATACATTATCCGTCTCTTTCTGATACACACAGAAAGAGACGGAGAGTATATGTCGCATAGATATGCGATATATATCTTACTCGTAGCTGGGCTCATATTCAACAACCCAGGTACTATTATCATCGAGGGATGGAGAAGTTTGTGAAATACGCGCCTGCTCTTTCCGGCACGTGGTATTTCTGCATACCATAAAATAATACCATCTATAGTGGCCGGCGGTTAAGAAGTCAATCCTGACACCTGTAATTTCCATACAGTTTATAACCTAAAAGTCTCTTTGAGGTTATTAAATGTATGGAAATGACAGGTGTCAGGATTGACTTCTTAACCGCCGACTAATATAATTACTAAGTATATGTATTACCTTCCAGTACGTGGAAGTAAGCCCCCCACATGGTCAACTGATGGCTTGGTAAAGTCCGCTGGATGCGGGTGGCGCAGGATCGGCCTTTGTGGCACTCTTTGGGGGAGGCCTATGTCCAGCAGTGGACGTCCTTCGGCTGATATGATGATGATATGTATAATTGTACAACCGCGAACACAGTTATATTATAACTGATCATTCATGATCCGTATTACAATGAGTATACAGTCGCGTACGGTTTCAGAGGAACTTCCTCCCTCGGTCGCTCCGGTTGTGGAATGATCTCCCTGCCGAGGTTTTCCCGAGGAACTACAGTATGGGATTGTTCAATGTCACACCCCTGGAGCTGCAGGCGTCCATAGGCTGCGGTGACCGCTTACCATCAGGCGGGCCGTACGCTTGTTTGCAACAGACGTGGTATCAAAAAAAAAAGAGAATAAAGTGCACGGATGATCAGTTAACTGAGTTAGCTACCTAGTACTACCCACAAATATCTGCTAATAATTCAAAGATAGTTCGTACCATATACGATTTCAAGCTAACATGGTCACTAACACTAGAATTACTGTTCAAAACGGGATATTTACCATGTATGTTAATGTTGTTGAGTTTCCGATATTTCGGCGCTGTTGCAAGCACCATTTTCAAGGGTTAACTAACGTGCTGCGAGTTTTATTTGTGGTCTACCCACACTCCATAGCGATCTACCCTCGTCTTAGTTCGCTTTTTCCGCACAGTGCTACTACCGCCCTCCGCACTCTCGTTCAAAACTCGAACACGATCACGACACACAACACTTACAGCATCAACTCGCGCGTTCATGCCGGTTATAGTCTTTTTCCGATTCGTGAACTTTTGGATCACTGGACGCCAGACGCTCGACAGTTGAAACCCATCTTCCCGGTTGAAATTCTTTTGCTTTTGGATTTCAATGTCTTCCTTGACTATCCACTACACAACACACCCACACCAGCGCCATCCACAACAGCGCCGAAATATCGGAAACTCAACAACATTAACATACATGGTAAATATCCCGTTTTGAACAGTAATTCGAGTTCCTACCATGCTTTGGAAGGCAGGTTAACACGTTGGTCCAGGTTGCTCTATATGCCCATAGTGAGCAGAAGAGAGTGCCACTGTCAATCAATCTCTCTTTTATAATGAGGCTGACTTTCCCAGTAAATACACTCAATTTGAGAATTATCCACTAACGGTTCAAAATAGATTGCATCGCAAACTACTGATAACTAAAACGGACGAAACGGGAATTGGTATAGGTTAATTAAATTAACCAATTTCAGGAACACTGCACAAATTACCCGATAATCGACTTTACCGCCTACGTAATAAAGGCTTTAACAAATTCCAATTCGCTAAAATACGTCTAGATTGAACGATATTGGACTTTAATGACTAGGCAGTAAATGCGATAACAGTAGATTGCAAACACAATGGAAAATATTGAAAAATGAGCCTTATAACGTAGTAGCTTAGAACCATGGTGTTTCAGCAGACAATTTCACTTGCGTGTAGGTTGCTTGAAAATTAACCGTATTACCAAGGGGATAGATGCGATAGAGGTTGTATTTGTATGTCGGTAATGTTAGTACGACACGCAAGGGCTAGGGTAAGAGCTCCCATGTTAGAATTTTATGGTTCAGGTAACTAAGTAATTGTGTGACGTGTATTTTATAACTAAGGTACCTAAACGTCTCAAAGGTGGACCTTTATTCAAATTCATAATTGATATCCTGTTGTATTGCGATGTATTGAGATTTTTGTTACGTCCGTGTCTTATTTTTGTTTTAAAAACCGGCCAAGTGCGTGTCGGACTACGCACAATGAAGGGTTCAGTACCTGCTACTAGGTACTACTCCACATTTAAAACCATTATTCTGTACTATCAATCTAAAAAGGTCGTACCTTCATAGGAATCAGCGATTACTCGAAAACTGTTAGACTTGACTCATTATAGGTTTTCCTGTAATCTCGGTAGAGGACTATTTTCTACATTTTTTTCTAAATTTTAGGCTCTGTGGCTCGGAGGTAAGGGAAGGCTATTTACTTAAATATCTACATAATTATTCAGCGATAATTTAATCAATATAATCAGACATAATAAAATAAACTATAAAATAAAAATAAAATAAGCAAAATTAAAGATAAAAAAATTGTCCCAAGTCGCCATCAGCGGGTAAAGTGCCCAGAAGGCTGCCCGCATTGCCACGCTGGATGGCAATGCTTATTCTTTGTGCGAAATATTGGCCAGCCCTCTGGTCACCTGTGGTCTCTATTAAGCGCGCCGACAAATCTTTGAAAAGTGGACGCGCGCTTGGTCCCCATGGTCCAAGTGTTTCGACCCCAAACGCCTCAAATAAATATCCACTCCCCAGGGAGGCATACTTGCGGCGTTTGAGGTCTTCGGCTGAGGATAATTATTTATATTAAAATTATAAAAAAATATATTAAAGATTCTTACAACACGCCCTTTTATTTGATACTAGCTGTTGCCCGCGACTTCGTCCGCGTCTTCGCTCCTATTGGTCGCAGCGTGGTGCTATATAGCCTAAAAACTTCCTCGATAAATGGACTATCCACCAAAAAAATATTTTTTCAATTTGAACCAGTAGTTCCTAAATTAGCTCGTTCAAACAAACAAACAAACTCTTCAGCTTTATAATATTAGTATAGATGTGGCACGTAGGTACTAGTAGTTAGCAACTTTTTATTTTTAATTTTTCAATTGACCCCCCTCAAAAGTGGGCCCCATGTTAAAAAATTATTTAATTACGTTACACGTCCGTCTTTGGGTCATCGTCTTAAATATTTGTAGCAAATTCCAACTCGATCGGTTGAATAGATACGGAGCAAATTTGCTGTGACAGACGGACGGACGGACACACGAGTGGCCCTATTAGGGTTCCGTATTTTCCTTGTAAGGTACGGAACCCTAAAAAGAAGCTACAGCCGCTGTCATACTACCTTTTTCTTTTAGTAATTACTAACACAGCACATTTTTTCTTGTAAGTAAAATGTGATAAAAACACCTCTTTTAGGATTTGAACATGCGATCTATCGTTACATAGCGATATATCATTTGTGTGCCCCAACAGGGTATTATGGAAGGATATAACAAATAAATAAATAAATAAACATCGAATAATCCCTTTTTTGGTAAATATTATTATGGGTAAGTGAGTATGTATATGGAAAATAGTGACTGTACAATATTATTTGCCTTTTCATTAAATAAATATTACAAAACATAACATTTTGTAAACACTAGTTATTTTTCCTAAATATGCTAAAAGCAACATTTCCATACATTTCTATTTGTTCTAACTCTCAAAGGAAAAAGTTAATACTAAAACCGCGTTCAAAGCTCTAGATGTTTCATTTTAAAGTCTTTGTGGCCTAAGAGGCTTTTGTTTGTATTGTAAGTTCTTTGTATTTGAAAGAATCTTCACATACAGCGATAGAAAAGCTAAAATCTGTAATACCAAAGTTACATAAGTTTTTATCGGTGTGGAACAGTGGAGTGAATGAAGATAAAGTGACTAAAATTGAGAAAGGTATGTTAAGATGGTTTGGACATGTAGAGAGGATGGACGAAAGGAGATTGACAAAATCTTCTTTCATCCGTGTATTTTTTTTTATTTATTAAAAATGGGATTGCTCTTGGCCAGCATCTAGCCAGGGGGCAAAGATGAGGCCGACGAATGACGGAAGAATGGATGGAAAAGTTGAAAGGCGAAGACTTGACGAACATACTCCAACCAAATCGGAGACATTATGCAGAAAGGCCAGGTCAAAGAGTACCCTAAATCGGCGCGCATGCATGAAGATTTGTAATGAGAGTTCATTAAGCGAAAGTTGTTTGTCAGGATTGTAGCAAATGAAAATCCGTGATCTCTGCCTACCCCTCTGGGAAACAGGCGTGACTAAATGTATGTATGTATGTATGGTAGGCTTTGCTCGGCATCTTTCGTGGTTCCCTGATGAAGATGAGAAAAAAGCTAGGTTGATTTTTCGGTCCCATAAAATGTACATTTCAACGAAACCGTTAGAGCCATTTCCGAGATCCTTGAAACAAATAAATATACAACAATTGCTCGTTAATACCTATATATAGATTTGCAGATAGAGAATGCGAGTTTTGCCGAAGATGAGACCTAGGTCGATTTTTCGCTTCCGTAAATCCCAAGCATGCTCTCTTCACCTGTCGATCTTCATAGTCATAGTCATAGTTTTTTATTTGCCTGAATCATGGTAATTACATTGTAGATGACAGATATAATTTAACAATACAGCTCAGCACAATTCATCACTATCTTGGCATGCAAATATTTCTAGGTCAATTACACTTTTAAATCCAAAATAATTATTAAATTTAACATACACTTAACTCATGAAAAACTCAATTAAACTAAAACAAATTAAACAAATTATTGAATAATGCATGTCACCGAAGTAACTAGATCAATTTAAGGCTTAACTATTATAAAGAACTAGAATTGCA
This sequence comes from Notocelia uddmanniana, assembly GCA_905163555.1. NCBI lineage: Eukaryota > Metazoa > Arthropoda > Insecta > Lepidoptera > Tortricidae > Notocelia > Notocelia uddmanniana. The sequence continues at coordinate 14,121,131 of LR991075.1, read as the reverse complement.
GAGTAAGACAATAATATTATAAAATAAAATATAGCTATCACATAACAGTCAAGAAAACATAAAATAGACAAGATTAAAATTTAAGACCATATTGTCATTCATTAATATTGTCAAAATATTCTTTAATATTGTAGAAACATTTATCCATGATCCAACCACGAATCTCTCCCATCCGCTCGAGATAGCCAATCCAGCGAAGACGATGCCCTTTGCTTTCACCTATAATATTTGGTTCGGCCACCACCTCTTCTATTTCGGCATTTTTACGGATCCTCCAACTCCCATAGTCTCTTTTTACTGGTCCCAGCATTTTATAGCGTGCTGTGGGTCGCCCCAAGTATCGCTGGAAGGATGTGGTGGACGCGGACCTGCGTGAGCTTGGAGCTGGTGCAAGCTGGCGAGAAATTGCGCAGGACCGAGAAAAGTGGCGTGCTCTTGTCTCGGAGGCCAGGACTCATATTGGGTCGTCGTGCCAGCCTGGTTAGTTAGTTGGTAAATCCCGGAACTGTAAATTTCACCTAAATCGTTAGAGTTGTTTCCGAGATCCCCGAAATAAATAAATATACCTTCCAAGACGAGAGTGAATAGGTACCATCTAGAGTAATATAAGTACGCATGTAACACCCTCGAGCTCATCATCACTTTTATATGATTTTTGACTAGATATATGACTGTTTCTCATACGACGATAACCGAAATGTGATTGCCTATAATTTTCTCTATGGACAAAAAAACAATAGTTGAACTTTTTAAATCTAGATTTCCTTCTATTAAACTACACAAACAACTTAAAGTAATAATGTTTTACCCCATAATTTATTTATATTTAATTAAATATAATAAATTTATTTAAATATAAATAAAACCTCACAAAGTTTGTCAAAAAAAAACATTCCCTATACATACCCCGTTTTTTTAAAGATTAGAATTTTAAAGACCAGTTTCGCCCACGTTTCTTCGTTTCCCTAGGATATCAGAGGATAATATTGTACTAATTTCACTTATTTCAGTAACTTATTACCTTTTCAAAGATAACACACCGCATATGCTCCCGTTTCAATCTGAAAAAAAAAGGTATAGGTGTGTTACATCTGGGTTTCTGTGAAAAGTGTGATAACAGGCCTACAGTGACTTTGCTTTGTTTAATCGATATATAAAGAAAACTTTAAATTGTATAAAATTTGTGTGTTTCAATTATGTATCATATTTATCCGATAGGTAAATATCGGATATATATCAACATATCGGGTATTTTGATATGTATAAGTAATAAAATATTATGCACTGATCATCATCATCCTCCTAGCGTTATTCCCAGTACAGTTGCACCCTGAAGGATGCCTGGGGTCCGCTACCTAATCCCAAGAATTGGCGTAGGCACTAGTTTTTTTACGGAAGCGACTGCCATCTGACCTTCCAACCCGAGGGGGAAACTAGACCTTATTGGGATTAGGCTTGTCAAGTGAGTGGGCAACTTGACTGTTAGAAGTTCTCAAGCCGCCCGGAGGCCTCTAACTTAGCTTAACGACTGCTATCATAGACAGCAATATATTATGCATTGATCGATTGATTTTTTTTTTATATTTATAATGAATATCGGCTCATATTAGATATATATCATATATCCGATATTTTGATATATATAATAAATATCGAATATTTTCGAACCCTTTTCCACGCGCGTGGTTTACAGAATCAAGACATCACCTCAATAATAGAGTCAAAAAGTGGTAAATCGCTTTCTTGACTTCCTGTACCCCAGGCATTATCTATTAAGGATATATCCACTTCACACACGCAATATTCCTGTGAAATCGCGCGAGGAATCCCCCAAGTCACGCCAAGTCAAATAAAACGTTCAAACGTACAAAAGAACTTCCACGGTGTTATTTCGATTCGCGCGGCGTTCACTCGAAATTGTTTTTCGAAAGATTAATAGAGTGCGGTTGTGGGTTTGGGGCAATCTGCCGGGTGCACACCTACCGCACGGTACCGTTTTCATTGCTTGAAGGGTCCCCGCACGCTCGACTGAACTCGGTTCCCATACAAACGTAGTTTGGTTCTCGTTTTAAAACGCCGTGCTGAAATAACATGAAACTTTGTACACACAACGGGATCCGCCATATCTAGGCCGAAACTTAGTTTTTGTTGCTGGAAATTTTAGATCTTGTATGAAAAACCTTAATAATCACTGTATTTTTCTCCATTATGATTTCAAGTAATAGAAACTAATTTCCGGCCTAGATATCCCGGATCCCATTGTGTATACAAAATTTTATGTTATTCCAGCATGCTGTTTTAAAATGAGAGCGAAACCACGTTTGTATGGAGAATCGAGCGTTCTGCGGACTCTTTAAGGACAGGCCCAATGGGCGTGATTTTGGAGCAAAAATTTTGTTTCGAAGGTATAAAAATTATTTGCATCGGCAGAGTTGTACTAAATTGGTTCCTTAAAAAGCGACTTTGCCGTCTAAGCATGAAGATCAAAAATCCAATGACAGGTTTATAAAGCTTAAAAAATTGAGATTAAAATTGAGAGTAAATTGACATAAAGTTTTTCATTTTTGCTAAGTTCACTAAGTTCAAATCTACTTAGTGGAAGTATGCAGTATTTGAACTAACGAAACCCAATAATATCATATCACGTTAAAATATAGGCGGCAAGGAGTGTTGACTAAGGGCACTAAAGCACATAATATTTTTGTTATATATATTAAAGAACCTCTTTTCGTTTGTTTCAGGTTCCAATTTTCAAATCAGGTCATAGAGATAATCCTTCTGATTATCGTCCAGTTTCTATCCTACCTGCGTTTAGCAAAATATTCGAAAAAATAATGCTTACGCAATTGGTTTTTCACTTTAATTCTCACAATATTTTGCACGCACAGCAGTTCGGCTTCACGAAGGGTAGGTCAACTACTGATGCAGGTGCAAGTTTATTAAAATTTATTTTGCAGTCTTGGGAAGAGTCGCACGACGCCATCGGAGTGTTCTGTGACCTTTCCAAGGCTTTTGATTGTGTAGATCATGGTACTTTAATTTGTAAACTTAAGTTTTATGGCATCAGAGGGCACGCATTAGATCTCATGAAGTCATACTTAACACAGAGAAATCAAAAGGTAGCGATAAATAAAGCCATTTCGTCAGAGACAGTGGTAGAGATGGGAGTACCTCAGGGGTCTATTCTAGGTCCGTTCCTGTTCCTTGTTTATGTAAATGATCTGCCATATATGGTAAGCCGAAGATCAGGCATTGTAATGTTCGCAGACGACACCTCATTACTGTTCAAGGTAAATAGGAGAGATACTGAACTCATTGAACCAAATAATACCCTCTCCATGATATCTGACTGGTTTGCTGCCAATAACTTAGTATTGAACCCGAAAAAAACGAAATGTATTAAATTCTCTCTTGCGAACTCATCAAACAGAAACTTATATACAAATATTAGACTTAATGGTCAAACATTAGAATTTGTTACTTCTACTGTATTCTTAGGTATTACATTGGACTCAAAATTGCAGTGGGGTTCCCATATAACAGCGATAGGAAGTAGGTTGAGCTCTGCTGCATTTGCAGTCAGGAGAATAAGGCAGCTTACCAATGTGGCAACGGCACGGTTAGTTTACTTTGCTTATTTTAATAGTATAATTACTTATGGTCTTATCTTATGGGGATCAGCTGCAGATATTGAAACTGTTTTTATTTTGCAAAAAAGGGCTATCCGAGCAATTTATAACTTGGGGTCACGTGAGTCATTAAGAGAATTTTTCAAAGAAATAGATATTCTAACCCTGCCGTCCCTATATATATTTGAAATAATAATGTATGTTAGGAAGAATTTGGGCAATTTTCCAACGAACGCTGATAAACCAATAGCCACGAGAAATACTGGGAAACTGAAAGTAACCTTCTATAGACTAGTAAAGGCGAAAAAGTCGTTCTTGGGAAATTGTATCAAATTCTACAATAAAATTCCTAAACACATTACTGAACTTAGTAATTCTAAATTCAAATCTGTAGTAAATCAAACACTTATTTCAAAAGCATATTATAAGATAAACGATTACATCATGGATAGGGATGTTTGGCAGTGATAGCGTCCTGCACGGGTAATCTATCGCGAAAATATGTTTTCTACTGTAGCATTGTTATTTCAGTTATTTTGTAGTAGCTGACACTGTAATTTATATTTAACTATACAATGTATATTGTTTTGAAAAAATGACACCTCGCCGAGTTTCTTACGCCGGTTCTTCTCGTGGCAGAGGTTTATTTTTCCGAACCGGTGGTAGTTTATTGACGTTCATAGGTGCATGTAATATGCCTAATTTGAAGAATAAACTACTTTTACTTTTTACTTTTACTTTTTTACTTTTATCGCTGGAGCGAAATGGTTGAAGGTCACCACATGCAATTTCCCGGGAAATTGCGCATAAGCCGGTACCGAGACTGCAAGCCCTAGTTGAGGCGGATTTAGTCTCAAAATCAGCAATTGGCTAGAGTTAGCATACAATGGTGAAAAGGGGCACTTGTGTCGAACGCCAATATTAATTTTGGATCGCTGAGCTAACAAAGTAATTGCTGGTATTCAATATGTTAATGTATTAATTTTATATGTTTAGCATAGGGGGTCATAATATCTTCTAGCCAAACGGGTTTTTCGGACTGTCCGTACTTGATCTTTATTGATTACCTGCACTGACACCTAGGGTTGTCAAACGGCCGACACACATCACTAACAATATGCGCTATCTCGCTTAAACTATCTTACTGTATCTATACTACTCGTTCGTTTGCCGTTGCCTTTCGTATGCCAGTAAAAAAGCCGCCATTTAAAAACTACTCTTCATTGGCACGGGTTGAAACTGTATGGTATGTGTGGATCCGAACACATCCGGCGTCCCGGCTGAGCGGATGTTCTATTTACTTTTAAAAGTGCAACTAGCGTAATTAATCTTTTTGATTTAAAATTTATTGCTGGCCAGTTGGGTCCTAGATTAATTCAATGGTTATCGAGTTTTTCGTGGGGCGTTTCGTTTTTTGTGAAACAATGACGTATTGTTTGGAAAGTATAAGTATACATGGCAATTACCTGTTTAATATATATACTTATTTTATATAGCACCTTACTTTGGTTCTGCTGCGGATGGCCTAATTTCTGATGCGATCACGCAGAAACCCCTAGCATAGCCCTCTCCATTGCTCTTTGAGCCTTTTTATGAGGCCCATTAGTAAGCGACCACGTTTCAGTACCATATATCATCACTGGCAACACACTGGTCAAACTTTCGTCTTGAGACACTGCGGAATATTGGACGAAAAGATGTGCCGTAGCTTCCCGAACGCTGCCCAGCCGAGTCGGATTCAACGATTAACCTCTTTCTCGAAGTTGGACTTACCTAACTGGACAATCTGTCCTAGGTATATGTAATTGTCTACAACGTCGAGCGTAAAGTGTCCGATTGTTATAATACAGGATGATTCGGGAGACGTGAGCAAGATCAACACTACAGATTCAGTAGATCATAAGCTACTGCTTCGTGCCACTATTAGTGAAATTAACGTTCATTTATCTGTAGTGTTGAAAACAAAATGTTTTAAATTATTTACGAAATTCATGGTCACTCTACAATCTGAATACTTCAGTCAAGTGATACGTGTCAAATTGAATGTCATCGGAGTCCGATTACTTTTGAAATATCGTATCTCGCTCAATGTGACAATTTACTTTCTTCGTAATCAAAGTGCTGTCATAACAGTTAGAGGTTTAATCTTAATAAACCAGTTGTTGTAGGGTGACCATGATTGTAGAGAATTAAACTTTAACTTAACAAAAATTAAAATACAGGATAAAGGTAATGGGTGTTTCACTTAAATACAATGGTGAACGATTCATTGCCATTTACTATGTATGTAGTGTTGGTCCTGCTCACGTCTCCTGAATCACCCTGTATAGTAGTTACATATAATTGCACCAATGTATAGTTATACCGGATATACTAGTTAAAGGATGATTCACAGTAGGACGTTCCGTGTCCGGGCCGGCCCGTTTTCTTCTAGAGAAATACACCGGCCGTTGCGTTTGCTGTCATAGAAAACGGGCCGGCCCGGACACGGAACGGTCTACTGTGAATCATCCTTAAACTGCAGCAAATGTGTGAGCTCCCACGACAACGCCCGAGGCTGCCATTTTCTTTTACGTCAGCGCTTTTCCGTGACTTGTAGTATTTTATTCATTTTAACTTAAGTTGGAAATTTCGAGATAGCAAAGTTACTCTGGTCTTGGAAAATTTTTAGCTAAGTTTTTTTATACTAAGGCGGTTGCAAACAAACATACGGCATTGGAGGTAAGCAGATATCGTAGCCTATGGACGTTTGTGACAGCACAATCACAAGTGCGCTGCCAACTTTTTTTTGATTAGAGGATTCGTTGTGTTGACAGGTAAGAGCAATGCTGGTGTACTATCAACACAGAGCATGCTGCTAAGGGGAAAGGTACATTAAAAAAAGCCAGTGCTAAAAGAATCACCGCCGCGATAAGTACTCATGATTAAGGACCGCGAACTGGTCTGAAACATGACGAGCGATATTCGACCTTAAAGAAGTGAGTGACCAGTTTTATTATATTTAAGAAATATAGGATGCTTCTTTTTCTTTTTAATTCGTGACCGGGCATCGTTCACTAAAATCGAGGAATCATTATAACATAAAGGTCAAAAACATTATTGTGTCAAGTTCAAAATCACAAAAAAAAAAACAATAATCTGACCGTGACAGATGAACAGGCACCGAGTAAAAATATATTGGGTCAATTTGGTACGGAAAATATATCAGATCAAATAAAAAAACTGATTTAATATCAATACTTAACATAAATCAATTCTAGCCACAATACTTGTCGCATCGTATTTCATCAAAAAGAAATAAAATGCCTAACAAGCCGAAACACACGTAAAACAAAAAGAACGACATAAAACCAATTTTATGACACGTAATCTGAACTCAAAATCTACATCATTATGACAAACAAGCATGGCGGCGAAATGTCGCGCAAACACGTTTGACAGTTGACAGGAGCTGTCAATTAATGGCGAGAACGCGTGATAAACGAGGGGGGCATACACGGAGATTTTTTCCATAGATAAGTAAGAGTTGTAAGTGTAGGCTTTAAGTAGGGTTTGCTTGGAATATGAACGTTTGTGTAAAATTACAGAGAAACTTGAGGAAACTGACAGATTAATATGTAATATTCAAATACAAAAGCCTCGGCAGACAGTACTATTTTGTACCTTTTGGCGTCGAAACTCTAGATCCATGGGGTCCCAGCGCAGCGCGTCTCTGTTGAGCAAACTGGTGACCGAAAAGCTTGCGACTTCCTCGCTCAACGTATCAGCAATCCAGCATTGCGATACAGCGAGGAAATGCCGCCAGCCTCAGTACAATGCCGCAAGTCAAGGTCCTGTTGCAGATTTAAGTTAGTTTCAATTTTATTTATATTATTTTGGTATTCTTGTAAATATTTTCATGGTACATAAATAAATAAGAAAGTAAAACTTTGTAGGAATTTACTGTTTGATGTTTCATATTATCCACTGTAACCCATAGCTGGGTTACATTGGATCATCCCTTGGAGCACAATGAACCCCATGAGTCACAATGTTTTACGTAGGATTTATAAAAAAAAACTCGATTAAAAATAATTATTTAATATGATAATTTTTAAATCAAAGTCGTAATTACTCTTAGTAACATTTGCTAGTAGAAAAGGGCGTCCAAAACTACAACGAATGAATAATGTTTACTAACTTGGAAATCAAAAATCATTAAACGTTTTGGAACTTTTTGAGCAGGAAAATATGTTTTAAGTATAATAAATATGTATTTTTTTTTAATCGTATGTCATTTAATTACGAACCGTGAGATCTTCGAGAAGACAAGTACGGTTGCCAGTTTTTGTTGCACTTTTAGCACCACCCATGGGTCACGTGTAGGGTTACGGTGGGTACTCCCTACGGACGTGGTGCAACTTCGACCCCCCTTTGTCAAGTGAGTGGGCAACTTGACTGTTAGAAGTTTTCAAGCCGCCAGAAGGCCTCTAACTTGGCTTAACGACTGCTTTCGTAGACAGCAGCCGGGATCAACGGCTTGACGTGCCTTCCAAAGCACGGGAGCGCTCAGTTAGTAACCACTCAAAGCGGTCACCCATCCAAGAACTGACGTGCGCCCACATTCCTTAACCCCGCATACCGCACGCGGTACGCGGGCGCCGCTGCGCCACAGACGCTTGTATTTAAAAATTTAAATATCACTATGGTTGACATATTTATACCCAATCGACACCTACGGTTCACCCGTGTTGATTAAGATATAAGATTGAAAGTGCCGTGTCGATCGTTTTGTAATTTTTTTAACTAACTTCAATAGAAGGAAGGATGTTCTCAGTTCGTCTGCATATTTGCGTTTTTTTATGTATGTATGTTCCGCGATAACTGTTGACCACGTTGGCCGATTTTGATAATTCTTTTTTTATTTCCTAGCAAGTACCCCCAAATTGGTCCCATAGAAATTTGGTGAAGTTCTGATGATGGGATCTAGGAGGAATCTAGCGAATTCCTTGAATATGATAGGCACGCATATGCCGATTTCGGTATTTTCTGTAGGTAACCAAGCGTTGGCTCAAAAACCATAATTTCGGTGAAGTGGAACTAGCGAAGTACTAGTATTTTTTGGGTACAAATCATAGCGCTGTAATTTTTACTTTTGACTTTTTAATACTCATCCTTAGCGTTATTTCGAACAGGTATCAAGCACTCATCTTCACCTATAAAACGGAATGAGTCCGCATTAATAATCATTTACTAAGGATTTCAGCCAAAGTCTCCGAGATTCCATTAATTTCTCTCATTTAATGGAATAAATTATCCCACTTTAAGCTTATTAATGTGACTTTATCAAATTCTATAGAATTCTAAATGCGACTTTGTTATTCGCCACCCTGGATATTTATTTAATCGTCTATTAACTTACGTTTAGTTGAAAATATAAAAAACAACTACGTTAAACTACATGGATTGTATTATATCGTTTTCTTAGCCAACTGCCGTACCGGAAGGCAATATTTTTTTTAGTTCATGTTGGTATGTCCCGCTTTTGCCTCGGCGTATATTTATAAAATGTAATGAATATGTCATGTCGTACTCCTTTAACTTCACATGTATTTAGTTTATCCCACTAATATTATAAATGCGAAAGTTTAGATGTTTGGATGTTTGGATGTTTGTTGCTCAATCACGCAAAAACGGCTGAACAGATCAAAATGATTTTTTGTATACTAACAGTATGTAATCTGGATTCAATTATAGTATACTTTTTGTCCCGATAATCACCTTCAAAGGGATGAAATCGGGGGTGCAAATATGGTCTATGAAACGGGGTGATTTAAATCCTCAAAAGCCATTATAAGCTTTAAGATTCAGCCAATTGGGAGTATAACGGCGTGTCAATAATTTTAACGTAAGCCATAGCAGAATTTGACGTATTGTAAACAAGCTGACTTTTCGATATGTCAAAGCCGAAATATCATAATTCCTTCTGATTGATGACGTTATTTTTGAGCATAACCTTTTAGCAATTAGGTCTATTATTGCGTGTAAATCAAAATAAATTTGCGATACTTTGGAATTGTTTGTCTTCATATGCTTAAATACAAAAACAGCTGCTTCAATGCAGTCTTTGTATCGTCAGTGTACAATTTAATTTTGTCGTGTATTATTGTTTACGTAATTGGTGACCCTTCACACTATAATAACTGTTTGATATAAGAGATCACTTGGGCTGGGCAGCCCAATCGTCAACATTGACGGTTGAAGCACCTTAGATCTATGCACAAATTACAATCTATATACTGAGATAGAGATACCAGTGAAATGCTCCACATAGATCGTAGCGCCGTTGTGTATTTAGTAAGAACTAACCGCACGACCGCTGCATCCCTGTCACTTCAATATGCAAGTGCGATAGAGATAACACCCAGTGACATCTGGTACAAACAAGTTAAACTAAAATTTCCATAGAAAAATTCCTACTTCGAGTTGAAAGGCCCCTGGTAAATCCAGGTCCCCTTATCCGTATACATATAATACAGCTGTAGAAGGTCGAAAATCTGTACATTGAAGATATTGGCTAAATCAATGGAGCGATTGGAGGGCCCTTGGCATCGAAACAGAACACATTTCAACAGTTTTAATAATTCGTGTCTGTTTGTCTATCGGTTTATATGTCTAGGCATTGTGACTCTAGGCCTTCAGCCTCACGTGCATTGCCGCTCTGCTTCGGGCCTTCGGCCCTCAGCCTTACACTTTACTCTGTGTGAATGATCTGCCTTTGGACATCAGTCCTTCGACCCTACATAAGGAGCCCGCTCTGTTGGGATTCTCGGCCTTCGGCCTTGCGTGAATTGCCACTCTGCTTCAGGCCTTCGGCCCTACATGCATGCCACACGGCTCATAGCCTTCAGCCCTCATCCTTATATAAGGAGCCTTCTCTATTTGAATGCTCGGCCTTCGGCCTCGCATGCATTGCCACTCTATTTCGGCCCGTTAGTCATCAACTTTACATGAAAAATTCAGTCTATTGAGATGCTCGGCCTTCGGCCTCGCGTTTCTTGCCCTGCTTCAGGCCTTGGGCCCTCAACCTTACATAAGAAGCCCGTTTTGTGTGAATACTCGGCCTTTCGCCTTGCATGTTTTGCAACTCTGCTTACGGCCTTCGGCCATCATACTTACATGAAGAACCCGCTCTGTTGGGACGTTTTACGGAAGAACTGCGTAGCGAGACTTTTATCATTGTACATGCAATATTTTACGGGCTTTATTCGTCTAGAATCGGTACATTGGATATAAATAAGCTTAATCATTCGTTTTGAAAGCACGAGCACGTAGCACCAACTCCCGTTACAATCGGACACTTTTACTTGAAGTTGTCAGACGATTATATATACCTAGGACAGACTGTCCAGTTAGGTCCAAGGTACCCAGTTAGTGAAGGGCCAACTTCGAGAAAGGGGTAAATCGTCGAATCCGACTCGGCTGGGCAGCGTTCGAGAAGCTACGGCACATCTTTTCGTCTAATATTCCGCAGTGTCTCAAGACAAGGCTCTTTGATCAGTGTGTGTTGCCAGTGACGACATATGGCACTGAAACGTGGTCGCTTACTATGGGCCTCATAAGAAGGTTCAAAGTCACCCAAAGAACAATGGAGAGGGCTATGCTGGGAGTATCTCTGATTGATCGCATCAGAAGTGAGGCCATCCGCAGTAGAACCAAAGTAACCAACATAGCCCACCGAACCGCTAAACTTAAGTGGCAGTGGGCGGGGTATATAGCACATAGAACCGTTGGCCGTTAGGGAGGAAAGGTTTTCGAGTGGCGACTAGGTACCAGAAGGCGCAGCGTGGGTAGGCCCCCCCACAAGGTAGACTAATGACCTGGTGAAGGTCGCAGGTGTCCGCTTGATGGGGATGGCAAAGGAACGGTCATTGTGTCACTCTTTGGGGGAGGCTTATGTCCAGCAGTGAACGTCTTTCGGCTGATATGATGATGATGATGATTCGTTTTGAAAAAAGGATTACTATTAAAATTTTCCGTGCGCGGTAAAGAGCATTTCATATTGAATGTAATCATTTCTTAAGGGATGTAAAGAAGGGTGAAAGATGTATGGGAAAACAAATAATTCTAAAGCAAGAATGAGTTCTACGCAGACGAAGTCGCGGGCAAAAGCTAGTAATATATAAATGTACTATACAAGGTGCTCGCGAGGAATCCAAAAAATTATAACAGCGTATTCGTAAGAGCATTAGAAATAAAAAAATGTTATATGTAAAGTTGGCCGGATTCGGCTTAGTTTCCGAAAATATTTTTTGTAAATAATTGTGTGTATCGACTTTGTGCATAATGTACTTTTTAACCGACTTCAAGATTTCAAAAGAGGAGGTTATCAATTCGGTTGTATATATTTTTTTTTGTTTTTTTTTTTAATGTTTGTTACTCCATAATTCCGTCATTTCCTAACCGATTTGGAAAATTATTTTTTTGATTGTTAGTATATATATCCAAGTTGGTCCCATTTTTTTCAAAATGCAGTTTTGATGATGTATTCCATGAGGAATTGAGGGAACTCCTTAAATCTTTAAGGCAAACATATAGTGATTTTTGTGTTTTTATCAACAAGTCAAGCATTTGCATCCAAAAATGTGACATTGGATGATGTGGAACTGCTGATGATGGTCAGAACAGAACTCTTCAACGACGAAAAGTTCACGTTTGGTGATTTGTCCTCCTAGCTTTGTTTGTTAAGCAAGTTCTATTTTGACGATTGATTTTTGTCATGCTCGAGTTCTGATGATAGGATCCCTTAGGAATCGAGGGAACTCTTCAAATGTGAAAGGCACACAAATAGTGATTTTAGTATTTTCATGAACTAATCAAGCATTTTCATTCATGAAAGTGACATTTGATGAAGTGGAACTGCTGATGATGATCAGAACGGAACTCTTCAACGACTCGTAGTTCACGTTTGGCGATTTGGTCTCTTCGTTTTGTTTGTCAAGCAAGCAAGGTTTTTCCATGATTCCATGAGGAATTGAGGGTACTTAGTCTTCTACCATTATAAACATACTTATAGCCATTTCTTTTTTATTGTATGGAATCTTAGAGTGCACCATGTAAGTATAATTATCTTTCACCGGCCAACCCCATTGAAGTCGGTTTTTTTTTTCTTAAAAATTATGCTAACGACGTGACTTCATAGATCCGATAATGTCAGATATCAATCACGAAATTAATCGGCACTCGAAAAAAAGTAGTGCTAATGAATTTTTTATTGTTGAATTGACAAAAATGTATATAATTTTTTTTATTTCTACTGATCTTAGGAATACGCTGTTAAAATCTTTTAGGTTCCTCGCGAGCACCTTGTATGATTTTTAAGAATGATATTAATGAATATAACAGTCATAGATAGCGGAACATTAGACGCACCCACTGGACAATTATGTCAATCAAAGGTCTTTGTCTTCCCGCCCACAGTTGGACTGTTCGGTAGCTGTATATTAAAAGTTATACAGGGCGACCTATGATCGTGATCGTTGATTTGTCATGGCGTTTCATTGCATAACATTTTTGTACAACAGTTATAGATTGACAGTATGATTTGCCGAGCAGTATTTTTTTTAAATATTTTCTCATATTCTGTCTAAGTAAAATAAAGTACTAAAGTGTACCGTAAGAAAATTTAATTGTGTTAAAATTATCATTAAAAAAACTCAAGACTGCGCAGTACGTTCGGTTCTCCATACAAACGTATTTATTCTCTCATTTTAAAACGCCATGCTAGAATAACATGAAACTTCGTATACACAATGAGATCCGGCATATCTAGGTCGGAAATTAGTTTCTGTTGCTTGAAATTATAATGGAGAAAAAATACAACGATTATTAAGGTTTTCATACAAGCCGTAAAAAACTCAAAATACCACTGTATTTTTTTTCTTTTACAATTTCTAACAACAGAAACTAATTTCTGACCTAGGTATGCCGGATCCCATTGTGTATACAAAGTTTCATGTTATTCTAGCATGGCGTTGTAAAATGAGAGCATAAATACGTTTGTATGGAGAACCGAGCGTACTACGCCCTCTTAAATGTCATTTTCTTTGAATGAACCCTGTAGAAAAATGTTTAATTCTCTTTTTTTAACGGTGGCAAACAAGCTTACCTGCCTGATAGTAAGCAGACACCGTAGCCTATAGACGCTTGCGACCACAAAAATTAAAAGCGCGTTGCCGACCCAAATTGACTGACTATTAGTTTATTTTGAGTGGGTCTATAAAAATGTTAATAATTGACAGACTCATAGCAGAAAATTAAATCGTTGTTCAAGTGGTTGCAAAGTGACGCTATCGCGTAACCGGCCTAACGATCCTATTATCATCCTGTACATATAACTGAACAACATCTATATACAGCTCTTGTATGACTAAACGATGACTATTTCCGCACCCTTTTACGACCATCCATCTCTATTCATTTAGACTAATAAAAACCGCGGGAGGGCGGTTTACTGACCAAATAACTGGGGGAGATCTGGACAAAATTAATTAAAAATAACAGTGAAGTCGTAAAGTGATTTAGAACTTATGAAAAAAAAACCCGACTGTTAATAGCAACTTTAATTCTAGGTACCTATATACCTAAGTAATGAATTTTATGTAATTATTTCGCTAATCAAGACAAATGAAGCGCGATATATTTCGTATTCGGACAATCATTAAAACTGACACGCGGTCGTTGCTCCTGAGTGCACATCGTTAACCATAGCTATAGCTAAACCTTCAATTGATTATCTTTTTGACTACGTGTACTCGTATTTACGGTAGTTATCTCTTTCTCATAGTATATTATTTAGCATAAAAGAGTACATCAAAGAAGAATCATCATATCAGCCGATGGACGTCCACTGCTGGACATAGGCCTCCCCTAAAGAGTACCACAATGAGCGCTCCTGCGCCACCCGCATCCAGCGGACTCCCGCGTCCTTTATCGGGTCATCAGTTCACATTGTGGGGGCCTACCCACGCTGCGCCTTCCAGAAAAAGAATACCAATCAGAAAAAGAACTATCAAGAAATCATATCAGGGGGTCTACTCCGAAGTTCGAAATCCGAACTTCGTATGGTGCCGTCCCTTTCACTCTCCTGTCATACACTATATGAGTGAAAGGGACGGCACCATACGAAGTTCGGAATTAGAATTTCGGAGTAGACCCCCAGCGCGGGAACACTGCCTGCGTGATGGGCACCCTACCCAGGGCATACAATTTTGATAGGTATTTTTAATTTATAGCTTTAATTATTTTAATTATAGTTAGTTTTAGTTTTGTGTTCTTAGTTATTTATTAATACTATGTATGTATTTTTATTTTCTATTTAATAAATAATTTATCTCCATCAAGAAATCTGATAAATTAAATGTACCTGAATTGTTCCTAAGAAGAATAATTTGAAAACATCAAGAAAAGAAGAAAGAAGAAGTCTGGTACACTAATGGGCCTGAATTTGTTGCTCTTACCTGTATTTTAACTAGGTGAGCAAACTTTCAGGTGTGTTAGTGCCGGCTTGTCTACAGAGTTCTAGAAGACAGAAGAATAGAAGAAGCTTAGAAGGTTCATCGACATTTTTGTTTTTGCTTAGCTACAAAGGTTTACGTTTAGGTTTGGGAGAATTGGTGGTATTTAAATTTATTGATTTTATAAGCATTTAATTGCTTTTGTATCTTCAGGCACACGGTAAACGACTAGTCGATACATTAAATGGTCATTAACTGTTAGTGGCTAACTTTACAATTTTGTTGAAAATCTAAAATTACCTACTAAAGAGCAAAGTAGTCAAAGTTTTTTGCATAAAAATAGACTAGAAAACTAAAACATCAGGAGTTATCCGCAAAAAATCACAACACCGACTTAAAGTTTCTGTTATAATACGATTTGACAATTCGATAAAAGTACAAAAACAGTATAATAAAAAATAAAATAAAATTCGTTTATATCAGACAACAGCAGTCCATAAAATTTGTTAGTTACATTTTTCTTACATAATATACCATATAAGTTACATAATATATGTAGATCATAGCAAAATATAACAGGCAGTCTTAAAGCTTAAGAGCAATCTTTTTCAAGCACAAATAAAATTGAATATCTTTTGTTTCTTTATTTTATACTAACTATTTATGTCCAAATAAAACACAAATAAAGTATAATTTGTCATGCATTAGGTACGTTGTTTGTAGTTTTAAATGTTTATCCCTACTCACCTTATATTTACACGTGTGTTTTTTTTTATTTGTCTTTCTTGTGCTGCTGTGTGTTGCTTTAACAATAAATGTTTTTCTTTATTTCTTTCTTTTTCTTTCCTTACCAGTCTACATTTAAGGACACTCAAGTTGTAATTAAACAAATGACATAGCATTTAAAACCATGCATAATTTTATGTTTATCTAATCATCATATTTGATGGCGCCGCAAATTCTAAATTCATGCCAATTTCAAAACGTTGCATACCGATCCCACAGAATTCCGCAATTTCGCGAGATGAACATTCGCGATATCAAATTGATTCTCATTGGGAACGCAATTGCGTAGGTAAGCTTTCACTTAGGCTATTCGTGCGGAAGTTATGATTTTCTATGTTAATAGTTTCGTAATTGCATATGGTATACGCATTATACAGAGAGGACCCTTTATATTTTAAATATAACTTACCAACTTAGAAAAGCTGGAAAACCCCGATATTTTCAATTCAAAGTTCGATATCTAAAAAACTACTGAACCTATTTTAATAAACATGTCTAAGAACCATCGCTAGAAAATCTGCTTTCAATTAAAAAAACCGCACTCAAATCGGTTCACCAGTCAAAGAGCTACAGTGCCACATACAGACACACATATACACAGATACACATGTTAAACTTATACCACCCCTCTTTTGCGTTGCGTTGGGGGTTAAAATGGATCCTATACGAGTTCAGACTCTTAGCATAAGTAGTTCCCCAAATATTAAGGAATATGACAAATAGACAGATGCAACTTATAGGTTCCTCTTGTACTTTTTTGGTGCGGAACCCTAGAACTATGAGCATACATTTAAATAAAACAATCATCCACCACCACCACCATATCAGCCCAAGGACGTACACTGCTGGACATAGGCCTCCCCCAATTTAATGGGGGGTAGATGCCATAATCACCAAGCTTGGCAGGCGGGTTGGCGATCGCAGTATCTCCACCGCACTCCAGGGATGCTGCTGCCCTTCCCACAGTGGTCACCGATTCATCAATCATAAATTTTGATAAAATAAGGTACTGGAGTCACCACGCTTACCTGGTTATGCTTCCGCAAGAGATTCAACGTCAGCCAATCCGATTCCTGTTAAAATTAAATGCGTAAAAAATGTGATCTAAAATCGGGCACGATGTCTTTGGTGCAGATGCGTAGATTTTATTCCCACCAATAACATTTCATGTAAGATTAGCGGTAATTATACAAGGCACACAAGCCCAAGATTTTTTCTGTAAAAACGTTATTATCAGATTTCAGGAAAAGCCAAACAGCTTACCCTGACTTCACTAACCCCCTGACTTCTTTTCTTCACCTTGGTTTAAAAAGTATAGCTTGGCGGTTTCTTAGATCTATTGCATGCCATAACGTTGAAGAACTGTGACGTAATTTCCTACAGTAAATAAGTCCATCGGACCATCTGGCCAATATGGTCACAAGTCTTACAAATCGGAGACATTCTGCTGAAAGGTCAGGTCAAGAGTACCCTAAATCGGCGCGCATGCATAAATAATGAATGTTATGAGAGTTCAAGTAGCAAATGGAAAACCATGATATCTGCCTACCCCTCTGGGAAACAGGAGTGACTTTATGCAAGTTAATAAGTACGTCAAATACATGATAACACAAATGTAATGTACTTGACGTAGATGTAAATATAATCTAAATACTTAAGCGTAAGAACTCGGCAAGTGCCGATTATATTCCTAAAATTTCGTCATTGCAAAAGGTTGTGTAATAAATTAGGTTTAAAGAAATTTATTATCACCAAATACAATCGTCACTTAGATGATAACATCATTTTAACTTAAGTAACACTTTTATGAGTGTTCGTCGTCGTATTAATTAAAGATAAGTAATACAATCGTCACTTAGGTGATAACATCATTTTAACTTAAGTAACAATTTTATGAGTATTTGTCGTCGTATTAATTAAAGATAAGTAATACAATCGTCACTTATGTGATAACATCATTTTAACTTAAGTAACAATTTTATGAGTGTTCGTCGTCGTATTAATTAAAGATAAGTAATACAATCGTCACTTAGGTGATAACATCATTTTAACTTAAGTAACAATTTTATGAGTGTTCGTCGTCGTATTAATTAAAGATAAGTAATACAATCGTCACTTATGTAACAACATCATTTTAACTTAAGTAACAATTTTATGAGTGTTCGTCGTCGTATTAATTAAAGATAAGTAATACAATCGTCACTTATGTAACAACATCATTTTAACTTAAGTAACAATTTTATGAGTGTTCGTCGTCGTATTAATTAAAGATAAGTAATACAATCGTCACTTATGTGATAACATCATTTTAACTTAAGTAACAATTTTATGAGTGTTCGTCGTCATATTAATTAAAGGTGAGTGACAGTGTTCCAAATCTTACAAACAATCAGAAACATATGGGTTGGTACGTACGCATTTCACGCATTTGTAGCGTATGGGGATGATCGTTGAACAATTATCAGCAATAATATGTTTTGCTGTTTTTTAAATGCGTGAAATGAGCTTACATTTTTGATATGTATATTTTTTGTTAGTATTTTATTATAAAGACGCACTCCTTCATTAGTTAGAAAGTATAAGAAAGCTTGCTCGCCGAGTTCGGTGTTATACAACATTTTTTCATTGTTTGTCATTGCAAAGGACTGAATAATTGGGAGTGGCATTATTTTATGTAATGGAATTCTTCCAATGAACGTTATACATAGTATGTACATTGTGCATTAAAACCGGTAAGTGCAAAACCACTCTTACCGCTCGTTATACACACAATGTTTTTCATCACACTTGGAGGAAATAAATAAACAGTAAAGCCAAAATAATAGATAAATAATGGCTCCATTCGACATCGGCAGATTCATGAATGAGACAGTATGAGAAAAGTAAATGCGGAAGAAAGGGATGTGTGCATTACATCCTTGGGCAATTAAAGGCTATTGTAACTCAGTATGCTTGAAATAACTAAATGAAATAAATGAACTTTATAATAATATAGAAATAAATGAACTTTATAATAATAAATGAAATAAATGAACTTTATTCTGCAAGTAGGCCGCATTGGCACTTTTACAAGTCAAAATCTACTAGCATTTCTGCAAAAGAAGACCACTTGCTTGCTTATCATAGCACCTTTTATGAGGAATTTTGAAGCTGCAGGCGGACATTTCGAAGACAGTTATTGTAAAGAAAATGATTACCATCTTATTTAATCAAAAACAGTAATTACTACCCCCACAATTTTATTTCATATTTTAAGTCAAAATGATAAGGACATCAACTTAGGACGATATATCCTGGTCGTCACACTTTCATTGCTATCACAAAAGGATATGGCACACATGCACTTAAATGCAAGCATCACGCCATAACATTTCAATTCTAATCGGGTCGTAGCGTCGATAAAGGAACGCATATAATTTTATATTTTCATTCATAATACGTAACACGTAACGGCATGTCAGCTTTATGGCTGTAGTTAAACGACATAGATTATAAAATGATGTAGATGATGCGCTGTTGAAAATCGAATGTCAGTGCCTGTTTGGTGCGAGCCTCACAGAGGTGCGAGCCACTATGGTTGTTTATTTGTAGAATTAAACCGCTATTAACCAATCACAACCAGTATTTTAGAATATTATTATTTTATTTTTTTGCTTTAGAAAACGCGACAGCTTAAAATTTTCCGTCATATAATTTCATTCCGTTACCTAATTTAAAATCCCGTCGTCCTTATTTTCCTCATTCAACTTTAACATTGCATTATAAAAGAACATTCTTACAGCAGCTCGATTAGGTTTAAAATGACGGTATTTTACCACATCTCAACATTAATAGAAGCAAATATAATTGATAGAATCAGGCTTTAATCTATGACAAGTTTCTATAACAATATTTATTTGGTACTCCGCTAAAGAACGTGTAAGTCTATTAGTGTTAATTCAATGTATCCACTTGCGTATTTTATTTTTATCCTAGAGACAAGCTCTACGTATCAGATCTAAAAGTATTGGTACCTAATTTGTTAACACCTCATATTCTACTCACTGGCGAAGACTTATAAAAGTTATAAACATCACGCTCTCTTTTTTCGGCAATCGCATAGTAAACTGATTGCAGTCGTTATAAGTCAAGCTCGACCCCGCCCGGCTTGATGAACTAGCATATAAAATTTATTGTTTCACAATGACAGGCGGATTCTGACAGCTACGCATTACCAGTCACGCATTTATGCCTGAGTGACGTCACTTCATCAATCATTCGGCCATCCTGCTAAGTAGCTGTCATTACATATTGTCGCAATACGGTAACCATACTGCATTAGTTTAGGCTGATATTTCACGAGCTCCTGTATGATGGTTCGAATTCCTTAGACTCTGGTAGGATGCATACCGAATCAGGAACACAGCACCGTATTCCTACAGAGCAAGAAATGGTATTTCGAATAAACACGTGACAATTTTTTTACCGCGCCACATTTAAATTTTATCGCGTACCTTATTACATAACTTATAAAAAAATATTGCCGAGCGTCAATCATATCACAAATAGCCCTTAAGGTATAATAATACTTCCTTCCCTCCTAGCCCTAAAAACCGTGCATTTTTATACTGCGTCTAGCATACGAGTAGGTAATACAGGCCCGTAAAACCCTGTGAGCACATTCATACCCAACAAGCCCTTAAGTCGGCTTCAAACGATACAACACTTTTCATACCCCATTTAACATACATACACAAGAAATTGCAAAGAATAAATTAGTACCAAAGGATGTTCATAAAAACTAACAAGGTGAATTGGGTTCTTTTCTTCCCAGATGCATGTTAAAACATGTTGACACGACACTATATATGAATACTAGCTTTTGCCCGCGACACCGTCCGCGTTCAACTCGTTATGTTATAGTAATATTTTCTTTTTTATTTAATTGCTAATAAATTGTCATAGGCAAACTTACAATATACAAACTTCTACCCCCCTTTTCACCCCCTAAGGAATGATTTCCTAAAAAAAAAGAGACACCTTCAAGGAGCAGTTTCAGCGGTCGCTAGCAACGACCTGATTTTCCCTTTTGTTTTGCTCTAATTGTAGTTAGTCCCATATAGACACTTAATACTCTCGAAAAACTGGTTTGAATCTCACCATAAAAATGTAGCCAATTAGAACTATCTACCAAAGGATATTCATAAAAACTAACAAGTTGTCAATGCGCAAAAACATGACGTGAGGCATGAAAAAAGGACAAAACATAAACCCATATATTCCACTCCATTACCCAAAAAGGCTGTACAGACCATCAAACCGTGTCGCATCTATTTCCATATTCTTTGGCACGTTTTACGAGTAGTCTGGATGTCACCCTCTTAAGGGGAGGCTGTAATAAAAATGCCAAGGGTTTCTTTAATAATATGGCGGCTGTAATAATGGCGGTCAGCGGTCATACGGTATGGGGTGTGTATTTGAATATAAGAGCTTTGCAAGAGGTTGATACGTCGTTGTTTTTTATTGGGTAACAAAGATAGTTGGCGGAAGAAATGATAATACATACATTTCTCGCATTGGTAAGTTTAATATCGCGTTTGAGAAAGCACTGCAAAAGAGTAGCTGACAGGACTAGCTAGTCGCTCAAAAATATTTGTCACGCGCTTGCGGCTATATCGTCACCGTCATCATCATTATATCAGCCGAAGGACGTCCACTGCTAGCCATAGGCCTCCCCCTAAGGGTGCCACAATGACCGCTCCTGCGCCACCGACATCCAGCGGACTCCCGCGACTTACGCGCTACGCTAACAGCGTTATAAATCGACTAAATAAGTATTGCATGTAGAGATTTGCTTTCCTGCCTTGGTTCCGCGTAAATGGGAAAAACCGTATCAGATTTTTTGGATTCATGACATCGTAAAAGAAATAGGACTATCCTCGATTCTGTGCTTTAAGACGCTGACGATACCTAAAATGCCGTATTCTCGGCTCGCGTACGTTCTGTACCTACATATACATACGCGGGCGAATAGAAGCGCGAATAGCGAATTTAGTAGGAGGTACATGGAAGTACTTACAGAAGATCACAGCCATAATAGCGCCACTACTTACTCAGTAGGTATGTGGTGTTGTGTTCCTGATGGTGAGTAAGGTTTCCAGAGCTCCTTAAAGATGCGCTTAGTTGACGACGGGGGACCTACGGGACTAACAACACTGCCTTAGGTTCGTGTAGGCCCGGAGTGTGGGTGCGGCGATCAGGGACACCCGGTGAAACGGCTGACCGCTGGCCGCTCGCAGGTTAGTAGGGTAGGGTTCCCAAACCCAGGGGTCACTTAATCTCCACCCTGGGAGGTTGAACCGCCAGCCTCGCGCATAATTCCTAGTGTGGTAGTAGTGCCGGAGAAGAAGACCGGAGTGGACCCGGCTGTCACAACAGGAGGGGACCGGGGGCCCTTCCGTACGCCGCGCCCACTAACTGGATTACGTGCATCATCCTCTGTCAGGTTTGTACCGTGCGTTTGTCCCTTCAGCCGCCATCATAGCGAATTCTCCTTTATACACATCCGAAAAAATATATGACAAGGACAAAAAGGAATAGGTTCTCAGCGATACCCTCCTCAACACAAGTGGACTTCTGTAACACTCTAATTCAGACGCAGTTAACCACCATCTGGAATCTGCGAAACCGACACTTTTCTTCTGATGGTTTATAATAAGAAAATACACTACACTTATAATATAAATCAAACTTCCAAGTATTATCGTGATGTAATATAATAATTGTGGTCACCTAAGTTAAAAAATAAAGACATCGAACTGTTTAAAGAGGATTTCAGAAGAAACTTTTCATTTTTTATCGAATAGTATTTTAAAATCCGTTTTTTAGAGCTGGCAAATTTCTTTATTGTATATTTTTTAATACCACGTCGGGGGCAAACAAGCGTACGGCCCGCCTGATGGTAAGCGGTCACCGCAGCCTAAGGACGCCTGCAACTCCTAGGGTGTCACATGCGCATTGCAGACCCTTTAAGAATTTATACACTCCTTTCTTTCCTATAATGACTTTTTTCACTTTTCTAAATCAAATTGGTTTTATTAAAATACTGTTAGAGTGAAGCCAATTTAAGAGACAAGAGACCGCATTTATTTATGCATGTTTTATTTTGATAAAAATAATTTCGATTAGTTTACACGGGAATTTATTGATCAATGTAATGTTATGAAAATATATTTTTTTATATCTTTATTGACCATGTAATCATCACATTTAGCACGGCATATAATAACAACATATTCAATATATTTTAAGAATTGTCTTATCTAGTCCTTAGAATTCTGTTTATTTTTTTAAATATTATAATCATAAAATTATTTTAAAGAGTACAGCGGATTCTTTTCCAGTATACGTTTGATTTTGTTTTTAAAGTCCTTCAGTGGTAAACAAGTATTTCATTTGGAAGCAAGTTGTATAATTCGATATTAATAAATTTCACTAATTTCCTAATATAAGTTACGTTTGCGCCCAAATATATTCCTTAACTCGACTAAGACATTCTCCTTAATACAAACCGGCAAGCCTACGGAAGCTCTTCGCACCTGCGCCTCAAGAATTGAATTTATCTCGCATTTTGGCGTTCCCTGACTTGTAATTATTTCTTGAATGAGGGGGTGCTTCCATCGAGCTGTATCATCGCTTTTCGACATTTCTTTTATGTACAGTCAGCTGCAGAGAAACGTAACCCTTCTTCCATAGAAGTTTGTATGCGGTAGGGGTCAGAATTCTCTGCAGCTGAATGTACCATATTTGTCACTTCTTATTAGTCCCCGCGGCACTCATTTCAAGGCTCCTAACTTCCAATGACCTTCGATCTGTTTCTTTTGACTCTCCGTTTTCTCCTGTTGTTTATGGTTCATCGTATTAACAAAAACGACATTTACTGAAACAGTGACCCATATTTAATATTATAACTCACTGTCTTCGAGAAATATGACGTCAAATTTTGGCAATTTTTGTCCAAAAAACAGTTATTTGGACGTAACTTCTGTGAAAATGAATTAAAAACTAGAATGTCTCTTCCGTTGTTAGAGACGTCCATAAGGAACAGGGGGCCAATTCTCGGTCCGTGCGAGATGCATATCTATCGTGACATTGTATGGAATGGTAGAGTCACTTGTATGGAATCTCGAATAGAGATCATCTCGATCGAACCCGAGAATTGGCCCCCAGTTGTACGTATGTATACTTATGTCTTATACGGATATATGAGTGCAAAAACAACATACTGATATAAAAAAAATATTTAAATTAAAAATGGAAATGGTGGCATAATTAAAAAAAGTAAAAAATTAGAGCCACGCCGCTATAAACGACATAATCCGTCGGTCTCTCGCCACCGTCAACGTACCGGCAATACTAAAGCCTAGCGGTATAGCCAGAGACGATGGCAAGAGGCCCGATGGCATGACACTGATACAGTGGAAGATGGGACGAGTGCTCGTGTGGGACGCTACCTGCGTGGACACGCTGGCGCCGTCCCATCTCCACGGTACCACACACAAAGTAGGCGCGGCGGCGGAGGCGGCTGAGGCCCTCAAAAGACGCAAATACAGGAGTCTCGATGCCAACTACAACTTTCTTGCTTTTGGAGTCGAGACTCTTGGTCCGTGGGGCCCTGCAGCACAGAAACTGTTTCGAGAGTTAGCTAAACGGCTGGTCGATGTAACCGGGGACAAAAGAGCTGGCAGCTTCCTCGCCCAACGCATAAGTATTGCGATCCAGCGAGGAAATGCTGCCAGCATCCTCGGCACCATTCCACAGGGGCCAATTTTAGACTTAGGTTTTTAGATTTGTAAGGTTTTAATTTAGTTTATTTAATTATACATGTTGATTTATATTAAAGTAAGCTTATTTGTAATTTTTAATTCCGATATTAAATCTGACCAATAAATTGAGTGTAATTATATAATTGGTTGCTTCAGAAAAGGTTCTACAGTAAAAAAAAAATTAGAGGCTGTGATAAAATAAAATAACAGGGCGTGGCGTATAATAAGGTATGGAAATCCATTACCCATTACGTCCCGCGGGCAGGGCTTGTAACCGGTTAATTTCACCGTACAAAAAACCGGTTAGGAATTTCGTTCTTTCGTTTACTATTTCATGTTTAATCAGGCAATCTAAAAATACACAGTCATAACCTAAATACATTACACAGACCTAGATAAAGAGCATAAACTAATTCAAATTATTTGGCTATTTCGGGGTTTTTGAGATTAACCGGTTACAACCCCTGCACGCGGGACTGTAATGGGTTACAATATCTTCAACACTTTTTGTTTATTTCAATTAAGAAAAAAAAAATGTTTTAAATTATTTTCATAATTGCCCCTCGGGCCTCGCCACGGAACCACCTCGCCTTTCGGCCTGCTTAGCCTAGTTGGTAGTGACACTGCCTGCCGGAGGATCTTTTGAATATGTTTATTTATTACCCATCATTGCTGTTAAAACTTAATTCGGTCAACACTTCGCACACACACACACACACACATCATTATCTTTTTAAATTAAGAATAGTACATTACTACAGAGGCCGGGACGAAAGCCTTAGACCTATCCGGCCTCGCTTCGCTCGGCCGTATATATGTCTTCGGCTGGCATCCCCAAATTTCCCGCCGAGGTATGTATAGTGCTTTTCCCAAACATGCAATGAAATAAACGACAAAAAAAAACAAAATTTTATTTTTAATACGCATACTCGTAGTGGCAGAATGTCATGATGCCTGTGCCACAAATTTATGTGGAATGGAATTAAAAAAGAGGACTTTGCCGGCCTAGGCCTGGAAGATTTTTATGAAATTCGACCTCTTGTCCTAGCCGCACCTGAAACGTCATACTTCGCAGCCTATTATAAGGAACATAACATCAATATTTCATTGCATGTTTGAAAAAAGTTTGTTATCAGTTAGGAGATTTTGTTTTTGTTCATTTTTGAATTATGTTTTAGTTGAAGATATGCCTAGTTTATACTCTTAGCTTTCAGTTTTTATTTAAATTCAATAATTTTATATAATTTACTAGCTTTTGCCCGCGACTTCGTCTGCGTAGAACTCATTCTTGCTTTAGAATTATTTGTTTTCCCATACATCTTTCACCCTTCTTTACATCCCTTAAGAAATGATTACATTCAATATGAAATGCTCTTTACCGCGCACGGAAAATTTTAATAGTAATCCTTTTTTCAAAACGAATCATCATCATCATCATATCAGCCGAAAGACGTCCACTGCTGGACATAAGCCTCCCCCAAAGAGTGACACAATGACCGTTCCTTTGCCATCCCCATCCAGCGGACACCTGCGACCTTCACCAGGTCATTAGTCTACCTTGTGGGGGGGCCTACCCACGCTGCGCCTTCTGGTACCTAGTCGCCACTCGAAAACCTTTCCTCCCCAACGGCCAACGGTTCTATGTGCTATATACCCCGCCCACTGCCACTTAAGTTTAGCGGTTCGGTGGGCTATGTTGGTTACTTTGGTTCTACTGCGGATGGCCTCACTTCTGATGCGATCACGCAGAGATACTCCTAGCATAGCCCTCTCCATTGTTCTTTGGGTGACTTTGAACCTTCTTATGAGGCCCATAGTAAGCGACCACGTTTCAGTGCCATATGTCGTCACTGGCAACACACACTGATCAAAGAGCCTTGTCTTGAGACACTGCGGAATATTGGACGAAAAGATGTGCCGTAGCTTCTCGAATGCTGCCCAGCCGAGTCGGATTCGACGATTTACCCCTTTCTCGAAGTTAGCCCTTCACTAACTGGGTACCTTGGACCTAACTGGACAGTCTGTCCTAGGTATATAATCGTCTGACAACTTCAAGTAAAAGTGTCCGATTGTAACGGGAGTTGGTGCTACGTGCTCGTGCTTTCAAAACGAATGATTAAGCTTAGTTATATCAAATGTACCGATTCTGGACGAATTATGCCCGTAAAATATTGCATGTACAATGATAAAAGTCTCGCTACGCAGTTCTTCCGTAAAACGTCCCAACAGAGCGGGTTCTTCATGTAAGCATGATGGCCGAAGGCCGTAAGCAGAGAGGCAAAACATGCAAGGCGAAAGGCCGAGTATTCACACAAAACGGGCTTCTTATGTAAGGTTGAGGACCCAAGGCCTGAAGCAGGGAGAGAAACGCGAGGCCGAAGGCCGAGTTTCTCAACAGACTGGATTCTTTATTTAAAGTTGATGACTAACGGGCCGAAACAGAGTGGCAATGCATGCGAGGCCGAAGGCCGAGCATTCAAATAGAGCGGGCTCATTATATAAGGATGAGGGCTGAAGGCTCGGAGCCGTGTGGCACGCATGTAGGGCCGAAGGCCTGAAGCAGAGTGGCAATTCACACAAGGCCGAAGGCCGAGAATTCCAACAGAGCGGGCTCCTTATGTAGGGCCGAAGGACTGATGCAGAGGGGCAAGGCATGCGAGTCCAAAGGCAGATCATTCACACAGAGCGGGCTCCTCATGCCGATCATTCACACAGAGTAAAGTGTAAGGCTGAGGGCCGAAGGCCCGAAGCAGAGCGGCAATGCACGTGAGGCTGAAGGCCGAGAGTCACAATGCCTAGACATATAAAGGATGATTCACAGTAGACCGTTCCGTGTCCGGGCCGGCCCGTCTTCTTTGACAGCAAACGCAACGGCCGGCGTATTTCTCTAGAAGAAAACGAGCCGGCCCGGACACGGAACGGCCTACTGTGAATCATCCTTAAACCGATAGACAAACACACACGAATTATTAAAACTGTTGAAATGTGTTCTGTTTCGATGCTAAGGGCCCTCCAATCGCTCCATTGATTTAGCCAATATCTTCAATTTACAGATTTTTGACCTTCTACAGCTGTATTATATGTATACGGATAAGCATAAATCCAGGGGCCTTTCAACTCGAAGTACGAATTTTTCTATGGAAATTTTAGTTTAACTTGTTTGTACCAGATGTCACTGGGTGCTATCTCTATCGCACTTGCATATTGAAGTGACTGGGATGCAGCGGTTGTGTGGTTACTTCTTACTAAATACACAACGGCGCTAAGATCTATGTGGAGTATTTCACTGGTATCTCTATCTCAGTATATAGATTGTAATTTGTGCATAGATCTAAGGTGCTTCAACTGTCAATGTTGACGATTGAGCTGCCCAGCCCAAGTGATCTCTTATATCAAACAGTTATTATAGTGTGAAGGGTCACCAATTACGTAAACAATAATACACGACAAAATTAAATTGTACACTGACGATACAAAGACTGCATTGAAGCAGCTGTTTTTGTATTTAAGCATATGAAGACAAACAATTCCAAAGTATCGCAAATTTATTTTGATTTACACGCAATAATAGACCTAATTGCTAAAAGGTTATGCTCAAAAATAACGTCATCAATCAGAAGGAATTATGATATTTCGACTTTGACATATCGAAAAGTCAGCTTGTTCACAATACGTCAAATTCTGCTATGGCTTACGTTAAAATTATTGACACGCCGTTATACTCCCAATTGGCTGAAACTTAAAGCTTATAATGGCTTATGAGGATTTAAATCACCCCGTTTCATAGACCATATTTGCACCCCCGATTTCATCCCTTTGAGGGTGATTATCGGGACAAAAAGTATACTATAAGTGAATCCAGATTACATACTGTTAGTATACAAAAAATCATTTAGATCTGTTCAGCCGTTTTTGCGGGATTGAGCAACAAACATCCAAACATCTAAACTTTCGCATTTATAATATTAGTGGGATAAAAATTGTTACCATTTCATTTGCCTGTGTAACCGCAAAATAAATATAATATATGTTAAATGGCAATGCCAAGTGTAGGGGTTAGCATTAATGTAATAGAATATGGTTTTCCCTGTGAAATAAACTATTTGTATTTTGTATTTATTTGTATTTGTATAACACAAGTATTATTGAACTTACTATGAGACTAGATCGATTTGTGTAAAAATTGACCCATAATATTTAATTAATGTAACTGGCTTACTATTTTTTTTTTCTGACACAAACCTATTAACGCCTTAAGAGGGCGCAGTACGTTCGGTGTGGCTCGGTTCTCCATACAAACGTATTTACGCTCTCATTTTAAAACGCCATGCTAGAATAACATGAAACTTTGTATTACACAACGAGATCCGGCATATCTAGGTCGGAAATTAGTTTATGTTGCTAGAAATCGTAAAAGAAAACAAATACAGCGGTGTTTTGAGTTTTTTTACGGCTTCTATGAAACTCTTAATAATCGCTGTATTTTTTCTCCATTATAATTTGAAGCAACAGAAACTAATTTTCGACCTAGATATGCCGGATCCCATTGTGTATACAAAGTTTCATGTTATTCTAGCATGGCGTTTTAAAATGAGAGCGTAAATACGTTTGAATGGAGAACCGAGCGTACTGCGCCCTACCTTCTGGCGTGACACAAATATTACTGAAGCGCAATAAAAACAATAACTACGTACTTACGCCTTACACAATTATATGCAACCACCATTGCGCACCATCAACAATACAATCATCATCAGAAACATGTATACATTGAGTACTTTATTGTTTAAGAGATACGGTCGATAATCGTATACTTGTTTATTAAGCTGGACGTGGACAACCGTCGTACTAAACCTACCTATCCTTTTGTGTTCATATTTGCATGCATATTATCTAGTGTCCATTCATATCACGGAACGATGTCAGCTAACTTAATTACAAAATGGCGTATGTGTTATCAAATATTGCGTTAGTTACGACGTTTTGAAAAGTAGGGTAAGGCCTGAAGCGATCGCGAGCCAGTGAGTCAGATGCATTGTTTTATCGATGTACTTGCTGGGTTGTAGGCAGAGACCACGGTGTAAGAAACTACTCTCATCAATTAAAGACATTTATACATTTTAAGACTATCGTTCTAAGATAAGGTCGTAAAGTGTATGTATGTTTATGACGCTGACTGGTTAAGTGTCCATCCGATATGACATGGTTTAATATGATTATACTATATCACTGTTAAATCCGACAAATAATTTCCGATAAATGGTGCAAGTTGAACATTTCTCAGACGACTTTGCAAAAATGGGTAGAGCGATCATCTAGCTAGGGACTGCTAATATAAATTACGTCGCACTAACAGAGCGTGTCACAACACGGATTGATTTACTTTGAATGTATATTGTATGTGAAGTCGTAGTAAACAAACTGCCATATCATAGGTACAGTCGCGCTCTTTAAATCGGGTCATTCGGGACCCATTTAACATTTTTTTTCTCTTAATTTCTATACAGTTTGACAGGACTTGTAAAAAAGTGCGTCACAAATTAAACTCCTTGACTGTATCATATATTACATCGCTCACATTACCTTCAATTATTAGTATCATAGTATAGAATTCTTGTTATAAAAATATAAAAAAATACTGAGAATGTTGCGTTTCAATATCGTACTGTGTGAACACCATGCCATGGTGTGAACGCGTTCCGCCATTGGGATGACATTGTAACTGTCAAGTGTCAACTGACAGTTAGTTTTGAGGTTAAATTTCGTCTTGTAAAAAATACCATAAGCTGCCAGGACAAAGGTGGGCTGAAATGGGCTTTACTTTAGATAATGTATTGTATAAAAAAGCGCGTGTATTATTCCGTCGAGCAGGGCAGTACAAGTCTCTAGATTTGTGAACAATGAACTAAACGTGTGTATATGTATGTAGTACGCGGTGGGTGGATTAATATCTTTCTTCACAGACTCGGAAGGTACTCCAAGGGCCCTCGTCGAGTCCCGAATCTTCGTCGGATGAAACAGGAACCACCTCACCCATGAGTTATATTGAACTTTTGACTTAGTTTTAGGTTAAGTGGCGAGTAATAAACTTCATATGACTCGCGAATCGCGAAGCAAGCACGATTCCCTCCCATAAGGGCGAAATGGAACAGAGAATAGGAACAAATTATTCTTCAGGACATGTGTAACGATTTTGATTTGACAAGACGTCAATTTATTTTATGTCACTGCGTGGGGTAGTTCGGTCATTAGATACTGTCATTATTGTTGTATTTTATTCATGGGGCAGTCATTTTTTGAGATATATGTATGTAATAAAAAAATACAGTAAAAGTATCTTCAGAAAAAAGAAACACGTAAACAATAGTTTTAGCTTCAAGCAACGGGCTCACGTACTACACTTACAACTATTGTTGCAGTGCTTGGTCTATTTTCTATTTATGTAATAGCCAGTCGGTACTTACTTATCTCAATGTTAGCTATGACATAGTGAATGACTGGTTTGCAACCATTAAACATGGTGACTATGTCAACTTAAAATTACTGTAATTATTGAAAATAACCGAGGTGGTCTATTCTGTTCACGATTAAACAGAATTTGAATTTCAACTTTAAATTTGTACAGATGTAGAACTTAATAAATTTTTCATCGGCTAAACTACACAACTTTGATTGCCAGTATTTGAACCACTGCCACTTGATTCATGTACTGGCAAACAAACCTGGCAGACTAATGTACAATTGGAGGGATGTTTACAAAAACAACATAACTTACATTTTTGCAAATGCAACTTTATGTTAACATTCTGTTAATCCTTGAATGGGCTACATACAGTTGGTGAAAAAATATTGCTTTATATGGTCCTGTTTTCCAGAATTCACTTTTTATGCCTTTAGAAATGAAAATAGTGAAGACAACAACAGTGGAATGTAGAGTAACATAAGCTAGAGTATTCAGTTACCATTAAAATAGTCTAAATTTTCCAACTAGACAACAACTCAATTCAACAATAAAAATAATAATTAGCACTACTCGCTCGCAAAAAAAAGGCATTTTCAACGTAAAACTCATGTTTTTTTCGAGTGCCGATTAATTTCGTGATTGATATCTGACATTATAGGATCTATGAAGTCACGTCGTTAACAATAGTACATTACTACAGAGGCCGGGACGAAAGGGGTTGCCGGCCGAAGACATATATACGGCCTAAGGCTGGCAACCCCAAATTTCCCGCCGAGGTATGTATGGTGCTTTTCTCAAACATGCAATGAAATAAACAACAAAAAAAAAGTTTTATTTTTTAGTGGCAGAATGTCATGGTGCCTGTGCCACAATTTATGTGGAATGGAAATTAAAAAAGAGGACTTTGCCGGCCTTGGCCTGCAAGATTTGTATGAAATTCCATTAACGACCTCTTGTCCTAGCCGCACCTGAAACGTCATACTTCGCAGCCTGTTATAAGGAACATAACATCAATATTTCATTGCATGTTTGAGAAAAAGTACATTATGCACAAAGTCGATGCACACAATTATTTACAAAAAAATATTCTCGGAAACTAAGCCGAATCCGGCCAACTTTACATAACATTTTTTTTATTTCTAATGCTCTTACGAATACGCTGTTATAATTTTTTGGATTCCTCGCGAGAACCTTTAGATATAGTGACTAACAATAGGATAAAATGTTTATTTATTTATTAGCAACTAACACACAATTCGCGTTTATAGGAGTCAACTTAGGATAGTATATAATACTTTCTCAGGAATGGGCGGATGCAATAGCGCACTGGCTTTCCCGTTATCGGACGAAGCCAGGGCGCTGTTCAAATTAGTAAAAATAGGTCTAACTAATCGTAGTTAAGGAGAATTATGTTGTTGACCAAATGGAGCGCCATAATCGCTAAGCGATAAAGCTCTTTAATAAAGATTTAAAAAAAACAGACATAATTCATTAATATTTTATTTTAATTTAATTTAATAATACAAATAATAATAATGTATTGTGTGTGATACTTGTTGGTCGAAATAAATTATTTTAAATTTGAACAACTGAAAAATAATAAATATCTGTATATACTGAGATTTTTTCAAAATTATTGAAACAAGTGGAAGCACGTAACTATTGACACAAGGATTATTTTCAAATATCTATAAAAAGGTAGTAGCATATAAATATTACGTCTAACGTTTTCCAATTTCTTGTGAACAAGTAGGCAGGTGGGTTAGGGGGTGGGAGCACATAAACTATTTTTTCCGCTTAAATTCACAATACAATTTAAAAAATGCTTTTTGCTGGACTTGGATGTCACTCTACCGCGTCCAGAATTAGAATCAGGAATCACGATCTGTCCGTCCGTCTGTCTATCACCATTCTGCATCTCAAGAACCGCGATAGCTAGACAGTCGAAATTTTCACAAATTATGTATTTCTGTGACCGCTAAAACAACAAATACTAAAAAACTGAATACAATAAATATTTAAGGGGGCTCCTTTTCAACGAACGTGATTTTTTTGCCGTTTTTATCGATAATGGTACGGAACCCTTCGTGGGCGAGTCCGACTCGCACTTAGCCGGTTTTTTACAAGATTCCGCACCATAGCAACGAGGAGCATAGCATATCGGGCTAATATAATCGAGCGAGCGAGGTAGAATTTTAATTACTACATTGTCCTTAACCGTGTAAATACCAAAAAGAGCGGGGCACACTGGTGTGTTATTCACTAACTGTCTCGTCCTCACCTCTCACCTCACACCTCACCCGTTTTTATACTGTCAAATCTATCATAATTAGACAAATGGCATTCGACAGTTTCCATACAAAAACAGGTGAGGTGTAAGGTGACAGGTGAGGAGGAGTCGGCTTGTGAATAAGAGGGCTGGTACCTACGTACGAAATGTTTCCCTAGAATTAGGGAATATTCAATCCGAAAACGCCAACACTATCTAAAAACGTGTATTATATCCTATATTATATATATTTTATTATATTTTATTATCCTATACCCGGACCCGGGTGTGTCCTAAAACTACGACCAAGACCACCGGGGGATGGGCAGCAGCATCCCTGGAGTGCGGTGGAGATACTGCGATCGCCAACCCGCATGCCAAGCGTGGCGATTATGGCATATACCCCTCGTGAATTTGGGGGAGGCCCATGTCCAGCAGTGGACGTCCTTTGGCTGATATGGTGGTGGTGGATTATCCTATACGAGCAACATTTATATATTTATTTATTTGTTTGTAATTGAAATCTTTAAAATTAACGTTTGTGTATTCTATAAGCCTGAGATGTACCGATTGTGATATCATTATCTTAATAAGTTTCCGCGCTTGTATTATCTACAACAACCTGTATACTAGTAAGTTATTCGTGGATAATGCTGTTGACTGTACATACTATTTGTAATAATTATGCTAGTTGTAATACATATTGTATAGTTGTTTGTTATCCCTTGAAAATAAATAAAACCGCTCTAATGATTTTAATTAAATTTTCAATATAGGAGTTTCCGGGACCGAAAAAAAATCTAGCTTGGTCATATCTTCGGGAAAACTCGTATTCTCCAGAAAAACACGAGCGAAGCTCGGTCGCCCAGGTACTTTTTTTATTTGTGAATAAAGTGTTCGTATTGAAAGTGTTCTCTGGATTTTAGTCCTACCTAAACAAAAATAAAACCAATAGATGGAACTCCTAATGAAATCTCGGCTGAGACACGGCCAATTACTTCCAAATTTTACAGCCGTGCTTAAACTAAGAATAGACGAGAAGTTAAACTTCAAAGCAAAGAATAAAGCACGGATGCCCTGAATACGAAAAGACATAACTGCCAAACACAAATCTGCGAAACCGACGTCAAAATTTAGTAGCACTCGCTCGCTAACTCGTAGCTCAATAATGTGATCTTTATCCGCTTGCGGAAACTTGGGAATACCTATCCTCCTGAGGTCCATGGGCCTACTAATAATAATAATAATCGTATGGCATTTAATTTCGAACCGTGAGATCTTCGAAAAACAAAACGAAGAAGTATTAGACTTGATAGGAGAGAAAAGATTCTTTCTTGCTAAAGATGATAGAAAATAGAAGAGGGAATGAAGAGGGGAGAAAAATGCTGGGGCACCTGATACGACATGACAATTACATTAAAACTAAAAGAGAGGGAAAAATAGAGGGAAGAAGAGGCAGGGTAAGACCGAGACGTGCGTTTATGGATCAGGCTAAGGAGAAAGATAATGTTGTGTCGTATCAGGAACTCAAAGATGTAGCACAGAGAAGAACGGAATGGCGGTTACTCCACCGACAAGAGCAAAGGCTCTTAAATTTATGATGATGATGACGATGAGATCTTCCAGAAGACCCAGTTTTGTTGCACTTTTAGCTCCACCCAGGAGTCACGTGTACGGTGGGTAGTCCTTACGGACGTGGTGCAACTGCGACCCCTCTTGTCAAGTGAGTGGACAACTTGACTGTTAGAAGTTCTCAAGCCGCCTGAAGGCCTCTTACTTAGCTTAAAGACTGCTGTCGTAGACAGCAGCCGGGATCAACTGCTTAACGCGCCTTTCAAAGCATGGGAGCGCTCAGTTAGTAACCACTCAAAGAACTGACCCGGCCCGACGTTACTTAACCTCGAATACCCGCGGGCGCCGCTGGGCCACGAGCGCTCCTGATAGGACTAAAGGCCTTTGTACGATGTTTCCTCACAATGTATTCCTTCACCAAAGCGAACGGTAAACATCAAATGACGAGCCGTAGGTACATAACTTGCAAAAAAGACTTGTTTCGAACCAGGATTCGAACCCACTACAGCCGCTTGATAGGCGCATTATTGAATAGTCAGCATCAAAAGTATAGCTACGCATTTGAAAGGGTAAAAATCTCGTATTCCCGTATAATAAAGATTTTTGAACTTTTCAAATGCGTAGCTATTTTTGATGCTGACTGAATTACTAGAATACCCCGGCTACGATGAAAACGAATATCTTTGACACTACAAATGAGGCTTTTTTGTGAACAGCTGTCTATAGTAGGAACGAAACTCTGTAAATTATGTCAATCGAACGCGAGCAAAACACGACTCTGTGCCCTGAGTATTATGAAGTTTTATTACATACAGATTTTGTACGAATTTCGTCTTACACTTTCGGTCGTACCAGATCGTTGACCGATGGTTTCGAGTCATCTGATCGGTACGTGTCCATTGTTACAAGACTTACAAGGTACGACGGAGACTTAGAGTAAGGTTTTCTATAGACATCCTATACGAGTTCCACCAAGGGGTAAAGAAAAGCTCTTACGCAGCTAAATTGAGAACTGGTCTTAAACGTCTGGTGGCTTACCAAAAACAACCTCTTTCATTTGGAAGCGTAATCGTTTATTTCTCTCAAACTATTCGACATGACGTGGACATGACATTGATGCAACCAAAGAAAAGCAGAACTTTGTCGCTCTTATTAAATTTAGTAAATGGTCATCTTGCTCGGTAGTGGTATTATTATTTGACGTCTTTTCTTGGGTACTCTGAGAACTGAGGTTTCTTTTTCTTGGTCGTATACTCATGTCTGAGGTTCCGGACGAGTATGGGTGACTCTTTCGACTACTGCTCTCCAGGCCATTAGGCCTTGAGCCTTTTGTACAATTACCTGTAATGTGGACCCGGCACCTTCTTTGACCGCATTTGACCATGCGACCGTTGATTCGTTGTGCGGTTGATTTTTCGCGCCCGTAAATCTCTTTGTTAGAAATTACCTATATTAGAATCGTTAGAGTAAATTTCGAGAACACAGTTACAATTAGACATAAAAAAGCTCCCGATATAACTTCAGACATAACGTGCGGCTGCCACGACCAGTACTCATGGCTAGGACCGCGAAATATTTAATGGAAGAATATAAAAACAATGAATAATTAGTACAAAACGTCACATAGCTAAAATATTAAATAAAATGGATATTAAACTAACTTAAAAATAACTAAAATTAACCTACAAAATCTTTAAATTGGGCCCCTTAGGCAGGGTGCCAATCATTTTAATACGAGTAATTAGTATGTAGTTAAAGATATGATAAAAAATCCCTCGTCCCTCGGCTGATATGATGATAATAAAAAATATTGAGCAATATTTGCATGCGGTCATATTATACGCTTTAGTTTCTCCCATATAATCGCTTGAAAAACGATTGATCCAAAACTAACAGAACAATGTCATCTATAATTTTACCAAGTTACTATTCTGCGTAAACCGTCCGTTAATCCTCCCTCCCTCAGTCACACTTTCTGAAGAGCAGCTACTTCTAACTCCAAGTTAGAGTGCTCCCCTGGGCGTTGAGTTTACAGACTTCTAGCCTGTATTGTGAACTACTTAGTTACCTTGACAAGTGGCTTTATGTCTACAAGTTCTTATTGAAAGTGTATCGAATTGTTTATTGACGTGTTGAAATCGTTTTTAGAAACAGCATACAATATTTAGTTATTATTATTAATCTCCTTATTTATTCTTTTTCACATGTTAGGTTTTTAAAATAAATTTATCAAATGTAAAATATAAAAATATACATACGAAATATAAAAGAATTATAAAAAACCTAACCTAGAGTGCCGCCGGCAGCTACCGGTGGTTAGGGCGACAGAGAGAGGAACCTCCTGACTATCCGCGCCGTGTCCAAGAGTACCGCCTTCTGCATCTGACCCTTGACCCAGCCATCTAGCGAGAGTCTCTTAAGACTTTTATTATTAACATTATTTAAATATTCATTGACACTGTAATAATTATTTTCGCCCAGAAAATTTATAATTGCTAATCTGAACCTAGTGAGAGGCATAACTATTAATTTTTGCGGCAGCTTGTTCTAAATTTTCGACATCATCCCCCCGAAATTATTGCGGTATAGAGCTAAATTTCGTTTGGTAACCTTTAATTTGTTCAACCGGTAACCGCGGTGTTATAAAATAGTGTTGTATGGATATCATCATTATCCTCACCACATCAGCCGAAGGACGTCCACTGCTGGACATAGGCCTTCCCCAAAGACTTCCACAATGACCAGTCCTGCGCCACCCGCATCCAGCGTACACCCGCGACCCTTACCAGGTCATCAGTCCACCGGGTGGGGGGCCTGCCCATCACGCTACGCCTTCCGGTACATGGTCGCCACTCGAGAACCTTTCCGCCCCATATAAGATGTTGTAATATACATTGTGGATTTTAAAATGTTTTACGAAACGCAACCTATTTCTCGTGAGGGTGCAATGGATACGCACAGCCTAACAGACCGCGACCGACTCCTCCAGTTCAATAGACCAAGGAGTCAACGTGGAACACTGACGCGTGACGTCACCGGACAACAATGTCTTAGACAACAACCGGGATCAACGGCTTAACACTATCAATCACTTAGCCAGTGAGTAATCACTTCACCTATCGGGAGTTGATGCAAATACGGATCCCGTGAGGGTTGGCGAGTTGCAAGTCTCACAAAAATAACGTCAAGAATGGCGCCAGCAGCCGTCATCGAAACGAAGGCCTCCGTTTCAGCTTCAATAAAAATTATTTCGCATGTCCGGATGTCCGTATTTCCGGTTGTTCATTTGAAATATACATGTTTTGTTGTGGAAGAACCCGGTATGGATGGACCCGGGTATGTCCTAAAACTACGACCAAGACCACCGTGGGATGGGCAGCAGCATCCCTGGAGTGCGGTGGAGACACTGCGATCGCCAACCCGCATGCCAAGCGTGGCGATTATGGCATTTACCTCCCATGCAATTGGGGGAGGCCTATGTCCAGCAGTGGACGTCCTTGGGCTGATATGGTGGTGGTGGTGGTTGTGGAAGAACACTGTTTATAATTTATAGATTTAACCCTCTCGGGAATTCACACTGTTTACGTTTTTTTAAAGGACGTTTTTACGGAGCGAAGTGGAAGGTCGTGTGTCAGTTCAAA
This sequence comes from Notocelia uddmanniana, assembly GCA_905163555.1. Lineage (NCBI taxonomy): Eukaryota > Metazoa > Arthropoda > Insecta > Lepidoptera > Tortricidae > Notocelia > Notocelia uddmanniana. The sequence goes on along the minus strand of LR991075.1, from coordinate 14,082,472 downwards.
CGTCGCGTGACTACTCTCTTTACAGTTAAGGCAAAAGATGGTATTGGCTATGTGCACCTCAGAAACGTCAAACGTCAAAGGTCCCACAAAGTACAATATATAGACTGAGATAGAGATATCAGTGAAATACTCCACGTAGATTGTAGCACCATAGTGTTATTAGTACAAAACTAACCGCACGGCCGTTCGGCGGCAGGTACTAACTACTAAAATACATTTCAAGTTCCTTTCTGAAACTAATGCAAAAATAAGAAAATAAGTAATGAAATAATAGTTTCATTACCTATTTGGCAATCTTTGCATCAATTTCAGACCATTTTTAATAAATATGGGCATGACATTCTTCTGGCGGTGGAGATACTGCGATCGCCAACCCGCATGCCAAGCGTGGCGATTATGGCATTTACCCCCCATGAAATTGGGGGAGGCCCATGTCCAGCAGTGGACGTCCTTCGGCTGATATGGTGGTGGTGGTGGATTCTTCTGGCAATAAAACAAAATAGGTAACTTAGTAAATATCGTTTATTACACAATTTTACTTACAAACATTCGATATTAGCAATCGCACCAAAGTTTATCAGTATTATAAACAATAACACAAAATTAACACGTAATAAGTGGCATATTATATTATGTAGGGAACGGCTTTGTCATTCGAAGATATTCAGTTTTCAATGAATCCATTACACTCTGCTTAGCCGCACGATAGCTTTTACCGTCACGTTGTAGGGTCGAAATTATTTACTGAGACTATTACTATTAACAGCAAATCGTAATATATAGTTATTAACTGCACATAATTATATAAATATACAATTAACCTAAAAAAGCCATTAGATATTTGAATTTTTAAATTGACAGCGATGTCAACGTACCGTGCAAACGTTTAGTTTTACGCAAAATATTTAAGCTTTATAAGCTTATATACACTCCACATCGATAAAATTCACTCGAAATTTGTAAGGTAGCAGAAGTTGAAAACATACATTCTTCTCTTCCTATGGAGCATTTTATTAGCACTCGAATCTACTATCCATTTGCACGAATAATTGACGAGGCTAAATTAGTACAATGTTGTTGTCACAATTTTGTATACATTACCTAATTATGTAATTATTTTGCGTACGTTGGAACGCTCGAAATGTAAACATGAAGAAAATATTGAACCATAAATTTAGGTAGTAAACACATCATCTGAATTTTAGGTAAAGTATACATGACAGAAGTACAACCGCGAAAGATGTGCCTCTTTGTCACTCACAATGTGCAAGTGCGATAGAGAGTCAGGTGAAACAGTACACACAGTGTCATCTGCTGGCTAAAGTAAAAACTAACATCTCCTTGGAAAAGCTCGTTATTCGAGCTGAAAGGCCCCTGAAAGGTCCCGAGACAATGTCAAAACTCAGAGATGACAAATAATGACACATGAATATTTTATTTACTTTAGTAAACGAGAAAGACCCCGTATTGGAAATTTTACTGAAATAAATAAGAGAATAAATAAATACATACAAACGAAACGAATCGTGGGAAACCGTTGAGAAACCAATAGAAAACGTGAAAGTAAATTTGACAGTGGTCCCCGGTAAGTACACATTTCTGCCATGGTGTGCGCTACGATCGCCTAGCTTACCCCCACCACCTACTTCGCACATAGCCAATAGATAGATACAATACTTGTACGGTGGAGACTGGTGCCTGAACTAGGGGTAACCTTCAGGTCACCAGGTATCCGAACTTAAATATCCGAATGACCTGCAGGGTCAGTGAAAGATAGGTTTAAGTGGTCCTCATAATTAAAGTGTTCAATTCACAATGTCCAATCACTACAGGTTGAGTTGATACTAATAATTAATTCATGGTAGCGTATCCGTAATAATTCACGGCGTAATGCGAATAATGACATAACAATGTCATTTGTGCACAACAGCCTTGGAACGTACAGTCGGCTTTAAAAACATTATCGTTATTAATGTTCCCCCGCGCTCTACTGAACTGGATTCTCCATACAAACCTAGTTTCGTTTTCATTTTAAAACGCCGTCCTAAAATAACTTGGAGCTTTGTATACGCAATGGGATCCGCCATATATAGGTCCGAATTAGTTTCTGTTGCTTGAAATTGCAATAGAAAAAAAATACAGCACGTGTTTGAGTTTTTTAGGTCTTGTATGAAAACCATAATACATAATAGCTGTATTTTTTCTTCACTTTATAATTTCCACCACCACCATATCAGCCGAAAGACGTCGACTGCTGGACATAGGCCTCCCCCAATTTCATGGGGGGTATAAATGCCATTATCGCCACGCTTGGCATGCGGGTTGGCAATCGCAGTATCTCCACCGCACTGCAGGGATGCTGCTGCCCACCTCCCGGTAGTCTTGGTCGTAGTTTTAGGACATATCCGGGTCCGTAATTCATTTCAAAATATAATTTCAAGCAAAGGAATCTAATTTTCGGCCAAAATATGGATCCTATTGTGTGGCCTATGTCCAGCAGTGGACGTCCTAGGGCTGATATGGTGGTGGTGGTGTGTATACAAAGTTTCATGTTATTCCAGCATGGCGTTTTAAAATGAGAGCGAAACAACGTTTGTATGGAGAACCGAGCTTCGACAATTAAACTACCGAGGCGTGCTGTGTTGAGAGTGAGGGCCTGTATTCGTCTCCAGGGTAATTTTTTAAAAGTCGGTAATGCGCACATGACAACCCTGGAGTTGCAGGCGTCCATAGGCTGCGGTGACTGCTGACCATCGGGCGGCCATTTTTACTGTTATTTTTTTACGTACGATAGGTAAATCTATATAATTTTCTTTTTTCTATAGGTAGGTTTTTATCGCATAATACGTTTTGTACTGTAGCATTGGAATTTTGTATTATTGTAATTATTTGTAGTACTTATTGTGATACTGTAATTTTATATACAAAGTATACGAGTATTGATTTGAAAAATGATATCTCGTTGAGTTTTTACGCCGGTTCTTCTCGTGGTAGAGGTTCATTTTTCCAAACCGGTGGTAGTATTTTGTCGTTAATAGAATGCAAACAATACATATGCCTTAATTAAAGAATAAATAACTTTGTTATTGACTTTTTGACTTTGACTAAGGAAAATCACATTTACCTTATGTCCGCTTGAAAACGTTTCGAAATTACCCCACTGGTGTCAATAGAACGAATCCACAAAGCGCAAAAAGGGTCAGCAACGCATTGTTCTGGAGTCGCAATCCTCCATAGGGTACGGTGGCTGCTTAACGTCAGGCAGGCTGTATTCTGGTTTGCCACCTTCGTAGTATTAAAAAAAATGTCTCAATAAACAATCGAGGACCGTCAAGATAAAAATCTTTAGAAAATGACTTGTCTTCAAAATTGTACCTACCAGTTAAAATATACTGAAACGGGTCACTCACGTCTTTAAAGTCGAATATTGCTCATGTTTCAGACCGGTTCGCGGTCCTTAATCATGAGAACTTATCGCGGCGGCAGTTCTTTTAGCAAACTCACGAGAGTTTTTTTCTATATAAAATTGCGAATCGGTACCTACCTGTTATTTATTTTTATTCATTTTCCACAGAAGACCCTTTGCGAATTTCGTCCAGTGCTATGTTAATGCATGCTGGCTAATGCCAGTGGCATGGAAACTTTAAATTATATAAAATAATTTAATCTGACTAATTCTTCTGACTGTACTTAGTTCCGTATAGCGCGCTACCGGATATGAATGAATTAAAAATTCATTAGATTGTACTAATTCCATAAACGTTTGGCGTTTTTGTGCCGCTTTAGATATTTATAAATATAAACTATTAGCACGGTATTATAGAGTTAATAATTCTTAATCACACCTAATATAATAACCCCTTTTTAGAGTTCCGTACCCGAAGGGTCAAAACAAAACGGCTGTCACCAAAGACTCCTATTGGATACTGGCTGTCACTCGCGTGTATACGTCTGTCGTCTGTCACACATTTTGATCCGTAGAATCTTTTAACTTCTCATTGACCTATGAACTTGAAATTTGGTAATAATGTTTATTATTACGTATATTTTACCAACAGATACCAATACATTGATAAATCATATTTGTTTTTATTATACCAAGTCGATGGCAAACAAGCGTACGGCCCGCTTTTTTTTTGACCTGTTGTGCCTTTATAGGCCGAGCCCATTAAAGCGATAGGAATACGGAAAACCTCCGACACGACCGCGTGGGCGGTTTAAACACTGGAATACTCTAAGAGTTTGCGCTCCAGTGAGATTGGTTGAACGGTTTCAACCGAATCTGGGGTGTGAGTGGAATCCGAGCTACTGGGAGTTTGGTCGCTGGTTCACTAAACCTAGCCTAGCTGAGAAGAGTCCAGCAAGAAACTCAGCTAGGCCCCACCTGCGTCGGACTGACTCTACCCGGTATGCGGCGGTACCGGGACGAATAGGGACTATATGTGTCTGTGTTGTCGCGATCGCGCGGTGGACGTCCCCGCCGGCGGGAAAGCCTAAGTGTACGCGTCGTGTCTGAGTTGGACGCCGTAAGCGCAGCGTTCCATCTTTCGATGGACGCTGTGATTACGTCGTCCGGGTCCGGGAATGTGTGCCTAGGACGACGCCGAGTTACGACAGAGGGGGGAGGGATGGGAACGTAGTCGACAGCCTTCCTAACTAACGGATTCCTATGATGGGGAGCGTTGTCAAAATAACACCTGGCAGTCTGCTTAAAGAAATCATACATGGTGCTAATCCCCATGTCGTGGTGCAGGCTGAGGTTCGACTGGTACCACGGGGCACCAATCGCCCTACGGAGAAAACGATTTTGAATGACCTGAAGCGGCTTGAGCGAGGTCATAGGCACGTGAGCAAAAGCTACACTTGCATAAGACATGATTGGACAAACACAAGTTTTGTAAAGTGTCAGCTTATTTCTAAGTGACAGTTTACTAAACTTGTTGATCATCGGCCCAAGCCTTCCTAGCACGAACAACGCACGGTTGCGTACCCTACGGATGTGGCTGCGGAAAGTCAGTTTCCTGTCGAGGGTCACTCCAAGATATTTGACCTCGTTGGCCTAGGGGATAGGCCGGTCAAACATTTGGATCGGAGCCAGTCCGGTCACCGCAGCCTGTGGGCGCCTGCAACTCCAGGGGTGTCACATGCGCAATACCAACCCTTTAAAATTTATACACTCCTTTCTTCAAGAATCCCATACTGTAGTCCCTCGGAAAAACCTCGGCAGGGAGCTCATTTCACAACCGGAGCGTCCGAGGGAGGAAATTCCTCTGAAAACCGTACCGTACGCGACCAATTAGGTTCTAAGGTGTGCGGATGAATGCCCTGCCGATGGCGAGCGGTGCGATGGTAGAAACCGGCCGTGGGCATTATGCCGAACAGTCCTTCGGAGCACAACCCATTATACAAGCGATAGAACACGCACAAGAACGTGCTTTGGTCCCTAACTGTCGAATCCTCATAATCGCTTGTGTAGCTGGAAGCGTTCATAGACCATAGTGTCTGCTTACCAATCAGGGAAGCCGAAACTCGCCCATGACAAGAGTCCAAGAGTGTACAACTGATTGCCGGCACAGATTATAGAAGCACCTTCGCTGACTAGTTTTAAATCACGACGAGCCATTACCTTCGGCTTATCCAGCACACTTTCTACAGCTATAGTGAATTTATACAATTACAATCGTGAATATATACTGAAACGTGGTCGCTTATTACTATGGGCCGCATAAGAAGGCTCAAAGTCACCTAAAGAGCAATGGAGAGGGCTATGCTGGGAGTTTCTCTGCGTAATCGCATCAGGAATGAGCCATCCGCAGCAGAACCAAATTGACCGATATAGATTCGAATCGCTAAACTTAAGTGCCAGTGGGCGGGGCACATAGCACGTAGAACCGATGGGCGTTGGGGCGGAAAGGTTCTCGAGTGGCGACCACGTACCGGAAGGCGTAGCGTGGGCAGGCCCCCCACACGGTGGACTGATGACGTGGTAAGGGTCGCGAGTGCCCGCTGGATGATGATGATGATGAAGACAAATATAATATGTTGTAAGCTTTTATTTAATTTTATTGTACTGATAATTATGTATTTTTTCTTTGCATAACAACATTGATAATGACTATAATTTTGGCATTTAATATGAATGTCTTTCCTGCTCACGGGACAGTAACGTCCCGGACCTTTGGGAGGGATGCGCGGAGCCGAAGTACCGAGGCCCGAACGAGTAGGACCACATAGCCAACACGTAGAGGCCCTTTTGACAATTTAATGGAATGCAACAGCGAGCGAGATTGATTGATCCTGTCCCTGCCTGCGCCAAGGTGTACAGGGACTATTGTTGGGTGATGGAATCTAAATGAACCGGGTTATTTGGTGAGGACGATGGACTAATAATGTTTATTTATTTAATCTTTATTGCACAATAAGAAATCTTAACGTACAAAAGGCGGACTTAATGCCATGAGGCATTCTCTACCAGTCAACCTTTAGGCAGAACAGAAAGACTGTAGGCGGTGCAACTATAAAATACCAGAGAACAAATTTGGTAAGCTTGTATACAAAATATTGATTCAAATACATACATCTGTCATATAGTTACATAAATAATTATTTAAACTATTACACAAATACAAATGTTTGTTGAACAGATCCTAAATATATATAAAAAAACTATCGTAGGTATACTAGTTAGGTTTACAATACAATACAATACAATTATTCTTTATTGTTCTTTGTTGTGTTTTACTTAGGTATACTATCAAATTGTATACCTAAGAGCACACTTTTTCTTTAAATTCATCATCATCATCATCCTAGCGTTATTCTCAGTACATCCTAGCGCTATCCCAAAACCTGGCGTAGGCACTAGTGTTTAAATGGTTTAGTTTTAATTGTTTAGTTTACGATCTGTAACGCTTTGGCGATTATCTGTAAGTTACAGATTTGCACCTTATAATAAATAAATAAATGGCTGGGCTACTGGGTGAGAAATCGGATGCCTGCCTAATAAAACAGAATGAATTATTATTAAATATGAATATGAATGTTTGTTTGCCACCCTCATAGACAAACCAGTCTATTGACCGTGTGGAGGAGCTCCTTCGTCGAATGAAAGATCCGTGAAAGTAGCTAAAAGTAGCTGATGCATTTAATAATTTCTTTTCTAAAATTCCTATAGTCACTACTCAAAGTTTAGCATCGTCTACCAGAAAAGCTGAATCCCTTCTGAATGACAACGTAAAATTAGAATCACTAACTAATTTCAAATTTCATCATGTTTCTCCTCTAGATGTACTGAAGTCCTTTGAAATGTTAAAAATAAAGAGCACTGAGGACTTATGGGGCGTGTCAGTCAAGGTACTGGAATCTATTCTGGAGGTCGTTGCACCAACTCTAGCTCTCATTTTTAATAACTGTATAGACTATGGCATTTTTCCAGACTTAATGAAATGTAGTAAAGTAGTTCCAATTTTCAAATCAGGTCATAGAGATAATCCTTCTGATTATCGTCCAGTTTCTATCCTACCTGCGTTTAGCAAAATATTCGAAAAATTAATGCTTACGCAATTGGTTTCTCACTTTAATTCTCACAATATTTTGCACGCACAGCAGTTCGGCTTCACGAAGGGTAGGTCAACTACTGATGCAGGTGCAAGTTTATTAAAATTTATTTTGCAGTCTTGGGAAGAGTCGCACGACGCCATCGGAGTGCTCTGTGACCTTTCCAAGGCTTTTGATTGTGTAGATCATGGTACTTTAATTTGTAAAGTTAAGTTGTATGGCATCAGAGGGCACGCATTAGATCTCATGAAGTCATACTTAACACAGAGAAATCAAAAGGTAGCGATAAATAAAGCCATTTCGTCAGAGACAGTGGTAGAGATGGGAGTACCTCAGGGGTCTATTCTAGGTCCGTTCCTGTTCCTTGTTTATGTAAATGATCTGCCATATATGGTAAGCCGAAGATCAGGCATTGTAATGTTCGCAGACGACACGTCATTACTGTTCAAGGTAAATAGGAGAGATACTGAACTCATTGAACCAAATAATACCCTCTCCATGATATCTGACTGTTTTGCTGCCAATAACTTAGTATTGAACCCGAAAAAAACGAAATGTATTAAATTCTCTCTAGCGAACTCATCAAACAGAAACTTATATACAAATATTAAACTTAATGGTCAAACATTAGAATTTGTTACTTCTACTGTATTCTTAGGTATTACATTGGACTCAAAATTGCAGTGGGGTTCCCATATAACAGCGATAGGAAGTAGGTTGAGCTCTGCTGCATTTGCAGTTAGGAGAATAAGGCAGCTTACCAATGTGGCAACGGCACGGTTAGTTTACTTTGCTTATTTTAATAGTATAATTACTTATGGTCTTATCTTATGGGGATCAGCTGCAGATATTGAAACTGTTTTTATTTTGCAAAAAAGGGCTATCCGAGCAATTTATAACTTGGGGTCGCGTGACTCATTAAGAGAATTTTTCAAAGAAATAGATATTCTAACCCTGCCGTCCCTATACATATTTGAAATAATAACGTATATTAGGAAGAATTTGGGCAATTTTCCAACGAACGCTGATAAACCAATAGCCACGAGAAATACTGGGAAACTGAAAATAACCTTCTATAGACTAGTAAAGGCGAAAAAGTCGTTCTTGGGAAATTGTATCAAATTCTACAATAAAATTCCTAAACACATTACTGAACTTAGCAATTCTAAATTCAAATCTGTAGTAAAACAAACACTTATTCCAAGAGCATATTATAAGATAAACGATTACATCATGGATAGGGACGTTTGGCAGTGATAGCGTCCTGCACGGGTAATCTATCGCGAAAATATGTTTTCTACTGTAGCATTGTTATTTCAGTTATTTTGTAGTATCTGACACTGTAATTTATATTTAACTATACAATGTATATTGTTTTGAAAAAATGACACCTCGCCGAGTTTCTTACGCCGGTTCTTCTCGTGGCAGAGGTATATTTTTCCGAACCGGTGGTAGTTTATTGACGTTCATAGGTGCATGTAATATGCCTAATTTGAAGAATAAACTACTTTTACTTTTTACGTAAGTTGGCAAACACTTTACTGAAATAACTTTTTCACACCTACTTATGTTACTACGAGTATGCCATTCCAGGGCGAAAAATCGCACGTATTCCCATTAACTTTAACGATTGCGCTTCCGCGAGGACATTAACTAATTACGGCATTAACTACGATCCTTAACTTGATTTATGGGCTGACTCGCTAATTTAGCTGACTACACGTATGTTACAAGGACTTCGTTAGAATTAAGTGTGGTTTGGATAAGTTGTAAGTTGAAACGTTGTGTTAACATCTCGTAGTATTATATCATTACTAAAGGAAAGGCAGTGTTACTCAAATTTTGAAGAGAGGGCAATACTGAATAGTGAATCATTTGAGAGGTCGTCTATTAACAAAGTCGTCAATGGAGAATGTCGGAAAATTTTAAAAGTCCTTGATTATTTTTCTAATGTCAGGAATAACCGTTGCCATTAACAGAAAAAAGTTTCAGATTTTACGGTTGCGCCATATATTTTATAAAAATACAAACATTTTATATCACCTCGGGTCTGCCCCGTATCAGACTACTAAAACACTCCTAAGTCCGTCAAATATTAAAAAAAAAAACGCCGGCTTGAATCTGTGGTACGACATTGACAGTTCAAGTCATACGACCAACCTATGATAAACTGTCAATGTCATTGCGTACCACAGATTCAAGCCGGCGTTGGCTGGTCGTTTTGTAAGGCACGTCAAGCCAGTGAGCCCGGCGAGAACTTCTAACAGTCAAGTTGCCCACTCACTTGACAAGCCAAATCCCTAATAAGGTTTAGTTTCCCCCTTGGGTTGGAAGGTCAGATGGCAGTCAGTGTCTATGCGAATTCATGCGATTAGGCAGCGAACCCCGGGCATCCATCAGAATACAATTGTACTGCGATAACGCTAGGATGAAGATAATATGTACAGGTTTCCTCATAGCTTATGTGACCAATCTACTCCACTAAAATCGTAAAAAAGCAAACTGAACATAATGCCGTTAAAAACAAATCTATGAGCATTACTAAGCATGAGTAACAAAGGTGTATCCCCATTTAGCTATAAAAGAATACAAAAAGCAATCCATTAGGATCGTTGTATGCAAGCCGCACCTTGCGTCTGGGCGTTGTCTTTGGTCCGCCGCTTAAGGTAGATGCGGTAGCGGAGGCGGGAGCGGATGCGGATGCGGATTCAAGGTAACAATTTATAAACAAACACGTTTAAATTTGTTATTACGTAGGTACTCAATTTAATATTTAACATATTTAAAAATTAAGTGATATAACCCTAACATAGTATGGTTTTCATATCAATTGGACACAAACACGGTATCGGTATTTTATGTGCCTTCCCTGACAGTTATGACTACTTTTGAATTGAACTCTATTCCCTTGTAAGATGATTCTTCAAACCTACAACTGTACTGTGTATCACTTTATGCACTTACAGAAGTTACCGGGTTCATACCCGATGATACTATCTCGACTGATAATAAATGCACTGACTTACGACAATTATGAAGCTTTATTTCCTTGATGCACTTACACACGTTACATGGTTCGTATCCAATGACTTTATACTCTTACTCCGAATTACACAACGACAACTTAATACTTCGATTGAACCTCCTCTCAATGCTAGCGCTCGTTAACGAATGACCTCACTGCGTCCCGCCATCGGGTTTTGATCGTGTACCCCCACCAAAAAAGGTAGGGAATCAATATCAATACTTTCGATCTGGTATTACAATATTACCTTTAATTTGAACAAATTATACAAAAATTACCCTATATTTTACGAAATCATCACATTTGTCATAAGAGTGATGCTTGGCAACCAGAGTTTTCAAAGGCAAGTGAGTTGATCATAGATTGCGCAAGTTATAAGAAAAAAATCGAACTAGTAGCCTTTCAACAGGCCCAGTAATGTTCTACGCTTTCACCAACTGAGATATTTGGATTGAATGTTTTTATTTGCGACAACTGTCTGGAATGTGAATGAATTGAATGATTGCTGTGCCTTTCCTTTTTATCGCTGCATGTATAGGCCGTTAGTGAAAAATTGGTAGGTTTGTAGAACGCTTTATTACAATTGCGTTTTTAAAAGTGCAAAACGTCGAAATTCTGGAACACCCGCCGTATAGTCAAGACGTAAGCCCTAACGATTTTTTTACTTTTCCAAAAATCAAGCAACGACTTCGTGGTCAACGGTAGCACACGCCTGAAGAAGCGGTTGAGGCATACAAAACGGCCATTTTGGAGACCCCGACTTCGGACTGGAATAAGTGTTTCGAAAATTGATTCGATCGAATGAAAAAGTGTATTACATATCACGGTGATTACTTTGAAAAACAATAAACACCATTTAACACTTAAATTGTCTTTAGTTTTTCCAAACGACACAACTTAAAAGGCAGCCCTCGTACGCCTTAAGGAGTCATAAAGGTACTTAACTCACCAAAACTCAAACCTTTATATATTTTGCCACCCTTCCACAACGCCACCCACCCACCATTCTCATTTACCTTTATAGGTATTTGTGTGTATTTATTTAATTCTGGATTAAGCAAAAACAATATCTTCAATCTTGTGTAAGGAACGACTCTTGTCAAAGACCCAGTTTTTATGGGCGTAACGGATATGCTATCTCCGGGGAAACATAAAAGTAAGTATTTAGTCAAGGAACTCAAAGGAGTTAAAATTAATCACAAACATTCATTAATGTATATAAAGGAACCATAAAGTTCAGTTTTTATTTTCTAAAACGATCGATAATGTAGTCGTTATACATACCTTTAAATGGCAAAAGTAAAAGTAATAGTTCTTTAGTCTTCAATTTAGGCATATTATATGCACTTACGAATGTCAATAAGCTACCACCGGTTCGGAAAAATAAACTTCTGCCACGAGAAGAACCGGCGTAAGAAACTCGGCGACAAAAAGATTTCAAACTTCGTTGAAAAATCGCGAGTAACGATGTGTTGTAGATAGATACGCCAGAAAGTATAAAAGTTATTAAACTACTAGTACCCATGTCGTTCTATGTAAACTTTGCAGTTGCAGTGCAAACCTGCATCTGCATCAAGTTACAAGCGATAGCAGGGGCGATTTTGATAGTTTCCAATAGTTTAATAAAATAACTGAGTTTGGAACTTTTATATCTAAGCCTCACCCTTCATTTGGAAGTATTTCCAATAGGTATGTGCTTGAAGTTGTAAGCGACAGCGGTAGCGAAAATACTTTCGTTAGTGAGACCTCTACAATAACACAATGGAATAACTATAAATTACCAGCTAGCAACTAGTGACCTCGTTATATGCAAACCGCACCTTAGTCTGGCAGTAGTGTTGGATCAGCTGTTTAATCCAAGAGCTGTAGCGGGAGCGGTAGCATAGGCACTTATCATTTGCTACAGTAACTCATTGAGTAATAAATCTATTAGTGGCCACGTCAAATGCAAACCATACGCGACATGGCATATACTTTATGCTATGGTCCAAGTTACAAGAGAGAAATTGGAAAGTGAAAAGCATTTTTTAGACTGACTAGTGTCAACGTTGTCAACATTTTTTTATACCTCGTAGCTGGCAAACAAGCTGAAAGCGTAATACCTGATGGTAAGTGGTCACCGTCTCTCATGGACGATTGCAATACTAGAGGCGTCCCTCGCACGTTGCAGACCCGAAAGTAACCTTTTCACGCCTTGTTGTACATACACATGAATAATAAATAAATAAATATAAATAAATATTGGGGGACATTCTTACACAAATCGACCTAGTCCCAAACTAAGCAAAGCTTGTACTATGGGTACTAGACGACGATATACATACTTATATAGATAAATACATACTTAAATACATAGAAAACATCCAAGACCCAAGAACAAATATCCGTGATAAACGCACAAATAAATGCCCTGGCCGGGATTCGAACCCGGGACCTCTAGCTTCGGAGGCAGAGTCACTACCAACTAGGCTAAACAGGCCGTCAGACATGAACACATACAGTTCACATGAACTACAAGAGTTATTGATAACTACTACGTGTAGGTATGCAAATCTCAGTTGGCATACCTACAACGTATTTATGAATGCATAATACAGAGTAGAAGCAAGTGACGCATCTGCTGTTGCAAGCGTCAGGTGGGCCGTCTGCTTGTTTACCACCGACGTGGTATTAAAAATATTAGAGAAATTAAAAGCGCGATAGACGACCGTTTAGCTAAGTGGGTAGAGATCCTGCCAATGACGCTGATGATTCGGGGTTCGGATTCCGGTAAAGGCAGTTTTTCCTAAAGAATGTTGTAATGACAGTACAGTCCCGAAGTTCTATTTGGGACCATCTCAAGGTTGACAGATCTGTGAAACTTTATAGAAATTTAAACAAATATTTTTCGAAACTTAAGACCCAGTTAAAAAGCGAGACTATAGTTTTTCCGCTCATCGCTGATATCTTGCCCCCCGCAGCGGAAACCGTCTATTTTCGTGACGCGGCCGATTCGTACCTGCCCGTTTTCCACTATTAGACCGAACATAAACTCACTTCCGATGGTTACCGGCTTACCGATAAATGTATTTCGGTACGGTTTACGTTTACCGGTAACCACTAGGCGGTAAAATGCCAGTTTATGGTACGGCGAAACTGCATATAATGCGAGTGCAAATGCTTAGAACTGCGCATAAGCAGTGAAGTGTCGATAAAACAGGCTGTATTTGACATGTTATATTGACAGCTTGTAATATAAAAACGAATAATAATAATCGTTTGGCATTAATTTTTCGAACAGTGAGATCCATGATACAAGAATACAAGGTATGGCACTCCAGGGAAATTCAGTAGTGTGGGTGACACAACCCTACATCATCACTTGTATCGACGGTTCTGCGCGCGTCAGTGTGAGTTTCTGTATTGCCAGTGTTGTATTATGATACTCCCCGACCCACATGTATACCTGTGAGTGTTTAATTAAATTATTACGTTAATTCATGTTTAACTTTACTTATATTGTTTGCTTAGACAAACAAATGACAATTCTAATGCGTAAATAATATATTTTGCCTGATTACGCCACAAAAATTTCCTTCATGAGTCGTTTTGGTACTATAAAATGGCAACACTATGGTGACGTAGGCTTGTGTCACAATCCGGAGTAGCAGACCTTGTTTCCTTAGACCATGGTGAGATCTTTGAGAAGACAGTATGGTTGCCAGTTTTGTTGCACTTTTAACACCACCCAGGGGTCACGAGGGTAACGGTGGGTACTCGCTACGGACGTGGTGCAACTTCGACCCTCCTTGTCAATAGAGTGGGCAACTTGACTGTTAGAAGTTCTCAAGCCACCCGAAGGCCTCTAACTAGGCTTAACGACTGCAGTCATAGCCAGCAGTCGGGATCAACGGCTTAATATAACACCTTATTTCTGCTTATAAGACAAGATAGTATGAAACTTTACAAAATAGATAATAAAAAAAAGAAAATCGTACGTCAAACCGTACGTTAAGATTCGTTGGTCTCTATCTGCCACTTTGACATTTGTGTTTGTAGGAAAGGGACCAAAATAGGTACAGCTAACCAATTTGATTTCTGCACATGGAAATCAAACCTATCGTGAGAAATTAAGTGAATGCGATTTTCATTTCATTTCATATTAGAACAATTTATCTAAATATATAAAAGAAGAAACTGACTGACTGACTGACTGACTGACTGACTGACTGACTGACATATCAACTCACAGCCCAAACCGCTGGTCCTAGAGATTCCAAATTTGGCACGTAGGTTCCTTATAAGGTCTAAGGGTGCACTAAGAAAGGATTTTTCAAAATTCAACCCCTAAGGGGGTGAAATGGGGGTCCGAAGTTTGTATGGGGAAACAAGATTAGTTGGACTATTTTATTCGAAACTTCACAGGAGTATTTCTAACGATAAATGAGTAAATACGTGTTTCAGGTTTTTTGAGAAATCAACCCCTAAAAGGGGGAAAGGTGGTGACAAATTCTGAAAATCGACATTGGTATTGTTTTTATGATATACCAGGTCGCTGATAACGAAAACAACAATTATTTTAAAATCTCACGTGGAAGACGTGAAATACCATCCCCCTGTTGGGGTGCGAGGGGGATGAAATGTCTAAATATTAATATGGGTGTCGTTTTTATGGTTTTTTTGGGACGTTATTTACGAAAATGGCATCAGTTTTGCTATTTAATTGAAAACTTTTGAAAGTTTGTGCCAAATTGCAAGAAGAAACTACTGACTGCGTGAGTGACATATCAATACACAGCCCAAACTGCTGGTTCTAGGGATTCCAAATTTGGCATGTAGGTTCCATATAAGGTCTTAAGGTGCATTAAGAAAGGATTTTTCAAAATTCAACCCCTAAGAGGGTAAATTGGGGATCCGAAGTTTGTATGGGGAAACAAGATTAGTTGGACTATTTAATCGAAACTTCACATGAGTATTTCTAACGATAAATGAGTAAATACCTGTTTCAGATTTTTTTGAGAAATCTACCCCTAAAAGAGGAAATGTGGTGAAGAATTCTGAAAATCCACATGGGTATCGTTTCTATGGTTTATCGGGTCGCTAATTACGAAAACAACAATGATTTTAAAATCACACGTGAAGGGCGTGAAATACTATCCTCCTGGATGGAATGGGGGATGAAATGTCTAAATATTAATATGGGTGTCATTTTTATGATTTTTTGGGACGTTAATTACGAAAATGGCATCGATTTTCTAATTTAATATTGCGGACATGAAAACTTTTAAAAGTTGGTGCCAAATTGCAAGAAGAAACTGACTGACTGAGTGAGTGACATATCAACGCACAGCCCAAACTGCTGGTTCGAGAGATATCAAAATTGGCATGTAAGTTCCTTATAAGGTCTAAAGGTGCATGAAGTGCCGTGAGTTCCCTATGAAGATACGACCTTTTTTGATTCAATGTATTGTAAGTGGTTTTATTAATCGGTGCCGTCCGATACGATTTCGACATAAATCGATATTTGAGCGTCCGAGAGGACTCTTAACAGGAATCCGAGGTACCTAAACTTTGAATAAAGTAACGGCCATATTGTGTTTCTTCATTTCCGTCCCGATTTCGTTCAAAATCGATATCTGAGCGTCCGAGAGGTCCCCTAATATGACTCCGAGGTAAAATTTTAAAAAAGTCGCAGCCATATTGATTTTTCGTTTTTTCTTCCCGATATCGTTCAAAATCGATATCTGAGCGTCCGAGAGGTCCCCTAACACGAACTAATCCGGTAAACTTTTTTGCATGCAGGCAGGAGGTCTCTTTATGCGAATCCAAGGTAAAATTTGTGAAAGTGGCGGCCATATTGATTTTCTTTTTTTTCGTCCCGATTTCGTTCAAAATCGATATCTGAGCGTCCGAGAGGTCTCTTAATACGATTCTGAGGTAAAATTTGGCTCTCCATACATGCCTGCATGCAAAAAAGTTTAATGTTACTATGTAGGCGTGTGGGGTATCTATGGATTTGCTTTTAAAAACGACATAGAGGTTTCGATATTTTTTCCATTTAAATCAACCTTTAGATTTTTTTAATCGTGTGGCATTTATTTACGAACCATGAGATTTTCGAGAAGACAAGTACGGTTGCCAGTTTTTGTTGCACTTTTAGCTCCACCCAGGGGTCTCGTTTAGGGTAACGGTGGGTACTCCCTACGGACGTGGTGCAACTTAGACCCCCCCTTTGTCAAGTGAGTGGGCAACTTGACTGTTAGAAGTTCGCAAGCCGCCCGAAGGCCTCTAACTTGGCTTAACGATTGCTGTCGTAGACAGCAGCCGGAATCAACGGCTTAGCGTACCTTTCAAAGCACGATAGGGCTCAGTTAGTAACCACTCAAAGTGGTCACCCATCCAAGAACTGACCTGCGCCCACATTGCTTAACCTCGCATACCGCACGCGGTAGGCGGGTGCCGCTGGGCCACGAGCGCTCTAAATTCTTGATAGTTTGTGCCAAATTGCAATTCAATCGGTCCAGTAAAAGCAACTCGGTTGTACCAGACAGACTGACAGTAAGGAGTGCGAATGGAAGTGAGGCCAAATTTTCTTTTTGGATGCTCCAATGGGAACTGGCAAAACCTACCTAATTATTTTAATTTTAGGAAAAAAAGGGTTACACGTGATATTGAATTAGCCATATTTCTGCACTTCAAAGGACCAGAGTTTATGACCGCTGCGCGCTGCTTGGTCGTTATCAGACCTATTGGTGTTACTGTAGTACACAGATACTTTTACTAAGGGCCATTTAAGACATGCTTTTATTTCATCGGCCCTTTCCCCTTCGGCCTCTCGGAAATGTATGATAATAGTTTTTCATCCTTATTTTTGCCAAAATCAAATGAAATTCAACAGTTTGCCGGTTCTCAGAATGTATACTGACTTTTTATCTGTTAATCTGTTAATGAATCACAATCACCAAACTTCGTATACCAAAACCCCCAGAATGTAACAACAACTTTTCTGGAGACCGCATCTAAATCGAATCAGCCAAACGCGAGATAATCGTGGACAAACATACGAACCTCTTTTTTGTAGACGGTTAAAAATTACGCTTAGTACGCAGGCGAAGCCGCGGGCAAATGCTAGTAAATAAATAAAGAAAAAAAACATAATCTAAATTCTTAATAGTTGGGATTCAAATTTAATGATAAAAAAACTCCACCATACTGGGTGGCAGCGTAGCTACTGTGGTAAGCCACGGGTCGGAGATGGAATTACAGATCAAATAATTTTTAAGAAAAAAAAAACCGACTTCATTGGGGGAGGCCGGTGAAAGATTTTATACTTAGATATTATACTTAGATGGTGCACTCTTAGATTCCATACAATAAAATAAAAATGGCTATAAGTATGTTTATAATGGTAGAAGACTAAGTACCCTCAATTCCTCATGGAATCCTCCATCAGAACTCAAGCTTGACGAAAATGTGTCCTGAAAACCTAGTTTGCTTGACAAACAAAACGAAGAGAACGAATCGCCAAACATGAACTACGCCTCGTTGAAGAGTTCCGTTCTGATCATCATCAGCAGTTCCACTTCATCAAATGTCACTTTTTTGAATGAAAATGCTTGATTAGTTCATGAAAATACTAAAATCACTATATGTGTGCCTTTCACATTTGAGGAGTTCCTTCGTCCAAGGCTTTGCTCTGTGATTTTTAGTGCTAGAAAGTTGAAATTTGCTATGGATATATAAATCAACCGACGAAATATTTGATAGAGTGTAGTTATTAGTTCCTTCTTAGATATAGGATATTATATTGTTAGCTGTCAGGAATTCAAACACAATCTTGTATTGTTTATTGAATAACCACTCAAGTGCTCGCGTTAAAAAAAAAGGTGGTCTAAAGTGCTCAAGATTCACCGGGCATTAGCAGCGCATTGTCTTGCGTTGTTAATAAATCGATTGCCTGGCTTCGTCTAAACTTTTTGCTGTGATTCTTTTTATGTTATAAAGCTAAAGAAACAGGCAATTTGTTTATATAATTAATTACATAGGTCACCATAGTAAAATATTTTTAAAAATAGTCACAAACTTAACATACCGTTTTGAATGAGATCTTTTGCAATAAATATATTTTTATTTTAAAATCTAAATCGATAACATATGTAAATTTTATGTTTATTTATAACTGTAATAGTTTATGCTTCGATTGATACCAAATAAAGTATATGATCCCGGGGAAATATTTTGCATAAAACCTTTTTCATTTGCAATGTTTACATTGTCAGTTTTGCAATTCGCCGCAAGACAGTGTAGTTTGTTTATGATTTTTTTATGAATAATTTAGGCAAACGAGTACAAAAATATTGTCAGACGTAGATGGTGACACTATCAATCTTTAAATAACAAGTGCCAGTTTTGTCAAAATCGCAGCAATTTCTGTCACAAATAATGACTAACAAAAAATAGCCTTACATACCTAACGTAATGAGTGCCGCTTTTGACGCCCGATTACAAATAATTCCATACACTTCATACCACATAAAACGCTTAACACATACACTACACATGTTACACTTCACAACTTAATAGATATTCGACCGATTACAACTCGATTTATATTTTTGTTCTCATTTCAAAGGTATACAAAAACCCACGTAAAGGTCCCGACTCAAACTAACGGACATACTCCGGCGGGCCTGCGCTGTCAAAATTTAATCATGGCGGCGATATAAGGACGGGTTACACTGGTGCGCAACGAAACCACGGTTCATGCAGTGATCGTCAATATTGAAATCACGAAATTTACATTTCTTATTAAATCAATTACGAATAGTTACAGATCCTTAACTTATTACTTATACAATGCTAATACGAAATTAACAGCGGTACACTCATGGTGACTTTAATTATATATTCTTGAAGTAATAATAACGTTTGGCATTTTATTTTAAATATCAGTGGCTGTCGTGATATAGAATAAATAACTGACAAAGTAGAAAAGTTGGAAAACCGCCATTTTTTTCATTTCAAAGTTATATATCTCAACAATGGCTGAACCGATTTTGATAAAACATGTTTTACTAATATTATCGTTTCCAGAGATAAAAGTTATGTTATTATCCTATTATACATTCGAGGAGTTAAATTGCAGTGTTTTTTCACCATAATAGTTACAACTTTTTGGCTCGACATATGAGATCTCAAAGACCTCGTGTTTACGTGTCTAGACATTTATAGTTGCTTCAGTCATATTGATCCACTGTTATAAGATACTACTAAATTTCTCTTGGAAATCCTGCTCTGAAAAAAAGACAACCAAATCGGTTCACCAGTTTAAATAAAAGTTACGATGCCACAGACAGATATACACATTAAACTTATAACCCCCCTCTTTTGCGTTGCGTAGTATAGTAGTAGTAGGTACGGTACCAGAACTGACTATATTGTAATTTCATCATGTCAGCCGAAGGACCTCCACTGCTGGACATAGGACATATATTTATTTGGCACCTCAACAAGTTTCTTTTAACTCTAACAGGTTCTCATTGCTGAGGTGATAAGTTTTATGTGATGTGGTATGTGTGTGGTACACGAGAGCAAAGTTACCTATATGCATATCGTGTATTTGAATCTCTTGATACGTTATAAAATCTATCATAGAATCACTTGCCACGCTCGCTAGTGATTCGATTAAGGCACTAAGGTATCCTTCGCTACCTCGGGATTCGAAATTATCACTCGTCGCAAAAAAACTAATGCTGTCTTATTGCACAAATAATTATTAAATCCTTGCCTGACACATCACATAACCACTAACGAGGAAAAGTGTAATGAAAATTTAAGAAATTAAATTAAATTAATATTTGAAAAAAATAATCACAAATAACAACAAAATTCATACACTTAATTTGTGAGGTAAGTATTTTTTTATTGGTATGTGGTTTTCACTGCCGCAATGAAGAAATTTTGGGGTGTTAAGTTAAAACGACTATGACAATAGTTTATGTGCTAGCGACAAATAACTGAGATAACGGACAATACGGGTCATAATCAGAACTGGTTTAAAAAAAACATACATTCTTATTTGAACCATTACATGAAATATGTGAATTTTATAAATTTATATGATCAGTTAAACAAGTTAAAGTGAACCCTACCTCTACTTCATAGATTCATAAATAAAAGGTAAGCAGTTACATTGGTAATGGGCCGCCACTTAGTATGCGTAAAAGAACCTATCAAAAATGAATAAACTAAATTAAACCATTCTGCGACAATAGCCCAGTGTGCACCACGCCTTATGACATAATACGTGGATCCGACGCGAATCGGCGGAAGTGCCTTGTGCAACCACAGTTGCGTACAATTGTATTTATAGACGTCACAAGTTCATTCACCTAATCCTGCATAGAACATACCTAATTGTTCATTAAAAGTGGATTTATGTTGATTTTAATAGACGCATTTATTGATTTTAATAGCCTAGTACAGAAATATGGAATAATCACACAATAATGTACGATTTAAAATTAACCTCGCAAAATTTTCATCACTCAACGTACTTTGTTGGAAGAATTTATCACATTCAATTTTAATTAGTATCGAAATATATGCTTCGTCTTATGAAGCAGTAAACCAGGATTAATTTGGTATATAATACCAACTAAAAAATGCGAAATTGATTGCTTACAGCATTTTTCAATCGCGAGCTCTTTCGCTGACGTACCGAACTTCGATGGTCATCAAAACAACTTTTATATTTTATAAAAATTGTTCCGTAGACTGCCGTTTTTTTTTTTTATAGTTGCCACATTCATACTCTACCTATATAACTCAATTAAAAAGCGTTCTTTGCATGTTCCGCATAGCAACAATTTAAAAACCGTTGGAACTCCAACTCGCAACTAGTGTTGCGAGAGCACTGTACGTTTTCCCAAGTCGCAACCCTAGTTGCGGAGAGCACGTGAGTGGTTATATACGTCTATTGAATAATTTCGGAAATATTCACTCCAAAAGAAACAAAAAATGTGCCCCCCCCCCCTCCTGTAACTTTTGAAATATGGATCCTAAAAATACCAAATAATAATGAAAGTAAAGCTTAATAAAGACTTTCAAAGAAAACTATAGCGGACATGATCAAGTTGAGCAGTTTTTGAGTTATCGTAAAAAGTCTTCCCTTCTTAGTAAAAGACGTATGAAACGCTGCGAATGTATTTCCTTTTGCTTGTTATTGATTTTTTAAAGTAAGTTCATACGGAACCCTACACTGAGTATGGGCCGACATGCTCTTGGCCGATTTTTTTCACTTAGGTGTAACTGAGTTAACTCATATTCCTGCTTTTCATAAAAATTGCTAACGGTCTCCTACTAAGCAAAATCATAAACAGAACGTTTATTCAGATTTCTTAGCCGTAAATAAAACGAGATATCTACTTACTAAAACTTACTCCATAAAATACCCACGCAATATCATCAATTCCCACTTTATCGGCAAAATCAACGAATTAACACGTAAAATCGCAAGTCACTAAAGGTTATATCGTTGCCTAGCAACGGAATAACAAGATCTGATATTAGATTTGGAATCACTTTCAGTTGAAAGGGCCCACACAATCGAGCCCCACGCGTTCGAAATACAAATTGGAAAAAATAAGCGAATACATGTGACGTTTTTAATTTTTAAAGTCGCGTTCGTTATTCCAGGTCTTTACTTTTTAATTTCGAAGCAGTGGCGGCAGTTTGAAGGATTTATTTCATTATAAATGAGGTTTTAAAGTGAATCGATATTGTGACCTTAACATTAGAAATGGTGCAATGTATTGATTAAAGTTTGAAGAGTCGAAACTAGAGCAGGTGAGAAACACTAGCTTGTAAGGTGTTCATAAAGATATAGATAGGTAAGTATAATTTCCTTGAGTTGCTTTCGTGTGGAATCAATATATGACGGTTGCTTTGTGAATTTGTTGAAATATTTGTCGTTTCGTTCAGTTATGATATAAAGTACAGTTATCATTCAAAATTATTTCAATATCAGACACCGTAATTACTAATAGTTGAAAGCAGTTGATGATTTGTATTGAAAAGGCAAAAAAAAAATATATAAATTAAGAATAAAGAAAATACAATAGACCTTTTTAAAAATCTTGCTCCTGGCATCAGAATTATATCGAAAGAATCGCTTCACCTCCTCGGTTGTCCCGTCTTGGACCAGGCCTTTGAAAATTTCGTCGACAACAAAATTCAAAAATTTAAAACCACATCACATCGTTTGGCCAAAATTAACCTCCACTCAGCTTATTATATTATCAAATATTGTCTTTTCGTCCCAAAATTTACATACATTCTTCGTGGATCTCATCTTTGGAAATATCCCAATTTGATCTCAAAATTGGATACCTTAGTAGTAGAAACCCTCACATCCATTTTCAACATTTCTTTTGACGAAAGAACCTGGACCCAGGCTAGCCTACCTATTAGGTTCGGTGGCCTGGGTATCCGCAAAATTTCCTGTGTGGCTCTACCTGCGTTCTTATCCTCGGTGCATGTTACTCAAAGCCTAATAGGCAAAATTTTAGCCCGTTCCATCGGGTCCCTGGAGGCTGCACACTGCTCCGAGGCGAAGAACGTTTGGTCCTTAACATGTCCTAATACAGACCAGCCTGACAATCCCTGCTCGCAGAGGCGATGGGACGAGCCGCTCTGTCAACTAGTACGGAAAAATCTGTTGGATACGTCAACTAGTTCGTCAGACCGAGCTCGTCTCCTCGCTTCTGCAGAGTGGGAGTCAGGTCTATGGCTCCAAGCAATACCCTCACAAAATATTGGTACTTTCCTAGATAATACTACTTTCCGCCTGGCAACTAGCCTACGTTTGGGGGCTCCAACAAACCAGCCACATCGCTGTCAATGTGGTGTCATGGTCGACCGCCTGGGTCACCACGGCCTTTCGTGCGTTCGAAGCGCTGTGAGGATCCCCCGCCATGCCAGCATCAATGATGTCATCCGACGGGCCCTTGTCAGTGCCAAACTGCCGGCAGTCTTAGAACCTAGCGGTTTGGCTAGGGACGACGGCAAAAGGCCCGACGGAATGACACTGGTGCCTTGGAGTATGGGTCGGCCGCTAGTTTGGGATGCTACTTGCGTTGATACTCTGGCACCGTCCCATATTCCAAACACCCAAATTGCTGCTGGTGCTGCGGCATCCTCCGCCGAAAACCTAAAGCGCCGCAAATATGCCGCCCTAGGAAGTGGCTACATGTTTGCGGCGTTTGGCGTTGAAACTTTGGGGCCGTGGGGACCGAGCGCGCGTCGACTATTCATAGATCTCTCGAAGCGCCTAATAGAGGCTTCAGGTGACCAGAGGGCTGGCCTCTATTTCGCTCAGCGAATTAGTATTGCCGTGCAGCGAGGTAATACAGCCAGCCTTCTGGGCACCCTTCCCATTGACAGCGATCTGGGCCAAATTTTTTATTTGTAATTTTAACTAGGTTATTTTATTTATTTGTTTATTATGCTCTTTATTTCGTGTCACTACAATTTTCTTTACTAGGATAAAGAGATCTTTATTGTAACTTAAAAAAATATATATAAAATTCAAACATACCGTAGGCTAAAATTAAGAATTAAAATTGTGAAATAAAGGAACACTGTCGATCAGTGGGATGCTTAACTTTGATTCATTATCATCATCATGTCAGCCGAAGGATGTCCACTGCTGGCTGGATAAAGGCCTCCCCAAGGATCTCCACTATGACCGGTCTTGTACCGCCCTAATCCAACTGCTTTCCGCGATCTTGACCAGATCGTCGGTTCAACTTCTTGGGAGCCTTCCCACGATGCATCTTCCAGTGCGTGGTCGCCATTCAAGAAGCCCTTCCCTGGTCTTTCTTTTAACTTTGATAAGATTATTGTTATTGAGCCACCACCACCATATCAGCCAAAGGACGTTCACTGCTGGACATAGGCCTCTCCCAATTTTATGGGGGGTATATGCCATAATCGCCACGCTTGGCATGCGGATTGGCGATCGCAGTATCTCCACCGCACTCCGAGGATGCTGCTACCCATCCCCCGTGGTCTTGGTTGTCGTTTTAGGACGTACCTGGGTCCTATCCCGGGGTTTTTATTAAGCATTTGCAATTTATTTTTTTAAAAATATGGTACTTAATAGAATAATTATTAAACTATTTCGTTAGTCATTGGGCTTTTGATATTTTTTTTGCCAAAAACCTAAACTTTGTGATGAAAGCAAGTCGCCTTACATAGTAATGGTAGGAACCATAATAAATTTAATGTTTCATTTTCTAGACAACCAAAGTTTCACCCCTTACTTAGGAGGCGAGAGGGCGCCACTCCAAAAAATAAATTTTCAAAAATTCAATTTTCCTAACGGATGTAGCTAGCTTGATGGTTAATATGACATTTAGGTATTACAC
The DNA here is from genome assembly GCA_905163555.1 of Notocelia uddmanniana. Taxonomy (NCBI): domain Eukaryota; kingdom Metazoa; phylum Arthropoda; class Insecta; order Lepidoptera; family Tortricidae; genus Notocelia; species Notocelia uddmanniana. The sequence goes on along the minus strand of LR991075.1, from coordinate 14,057,482 downwards.
AAAAAATATTGAATTTTATGGACAAGTACTAGAATATACTATTTTCATTTCATTTTCATTGAAAAATAAATCACTTTTTTGGTATTGTTTTGACCTATTTTACTAAATTACTTAATAAAAATGTTAAAAATGCCATTTTTGTCATACGTAAACTATTATATACTAAATAAATGAGGACCAAAACACAAAAACAGTTTGTCAATATATTTGATACTTACAGAAATAGCTACACGGTGCGTCAAGTCTCGAGGTTCAACAACAAATAAATTAAAAAAATCGTACCTCCATAAAAACCGTGACGTAGAAAGGTATAGGTCGATTCACAAGAGCTGGCGCGGAAAATGTATGAAACTGTCATTATTTTCATAGACATTCCGCGCCAGCTCTTGTGAATCGACCTATAGCCAATGACTCGACCAGCACCTCGAAAAAAATTGCAGTCAATTTGCCGAGCAATATACAGCTCCTGTAAGCTAAAAGGTGTTCCGTCATCATCATCATTAGATTTTATTCATGGATATTACTGATAAGGTTGTGATATAGTTGGAATAATTAATTGAAACCCTAAACGGTGAGAGGGACACATCACAGTCATGCTCTACGAACAAAAAAAAGGCGTAAAATTATTAATATAGGTAGCCTTTTCTAAAAATATTCTTATCTATTAAACAAGGCTGTGGTCTTATCTTTTCTTCCAGATTGTTTTTTATTTATTTTTAATTAAGTAAAGCTCGATCGGCGCCCGCCCGCATCCCGCTTCAAGTTCTCGTTTGCTCATTTAACTTTCAAATAAGGCTACGGCTAAGATGGTAGTGATTTTACACGCTTATGCATAAAACAAGACAGAAAAAAGCAAATATCCTAGTATAAGTATGAGTGAAAAAAAACTATAGTAGGTACCTCCGTGTCTTGTTATAAATTACTGAAGCATGTATTCTGTAATTATTGTCTACTGTTGAAATTTTATTTTCGTATCGACAATAAGCGCAAAGAAAAGACTGAGGGAGTCTAATGCGGGTCGCAGGGCTGGCTCATTACTCTGCCGAAGGATAGGCATAGCCAATCAGCAGAGGTATGTAGCCAGCCTTGAGGGCGCCCTGCCACATGGGAAATGTCTAGGAGACTTCTGGGCTATGGGCTAGACAGTTCTTGTTATAATTTGTAAATAATGTAAATATGACTAATGAAATAATTAATTGACTAAAACTACTACACTTAACTCTTAGTCAGAATGAGAAAATATTGGTAACTACCGCCTTATTTTGTCTATTTATTTGGAGAGCTATGCTTGGAGTTTCTCTTTGGGATCGTATACGGAACGAAGTTATTCGTCAGTGAACCAAGATTATCGACATAGCTCAGCGAATTAGTATGCTGAAGTGGCACGGGGCAGGTCACATATGGCGCAGAACCGATGGCCGTTGGGGCAGACTGGTTCTTGAGTGGAGACCGCGTGTCGGCAAACGTAGTGTAGGACGCCCTGTAGCTAGGTGGGGTGAAGACATCCGTAAGGCAATAGGCAGGGATTAGAGAAGAAAAGAGCTGAAGACCGAGCTCAGTGGCGTGCCATGGGAGAGGCCTGGCAGTCCACTGCTGGACACAGAGCTGGAGTAGTAAGTAGTAGGTCTGTGTCAATACACAGGCTGGTGATGTTGATATATTTGGAGAACAAACAGAGCTAAGTGCATATAGAAACAACTTAAACCTAGAATACAAAGGACATGCAGTTCCCACTAATTTGAATAAAACTTAGTTTACTATGGTGGTATTAGGTACATTACATGAAAATAGTTGTGCTATGTATTGTGTACTTAAAATTAATATTATTTATTGAAAATATAAAAAAATATAAATTATTCAAAGTGAAAGTAAAGTGAATAATCTAAAACAATGTAAATGGAAAATCGTTTAATTTTTCCTGAAAATGACCCGGTTTCATTGATACAGACTATTTTTGGTGCATGCGCGAACAGACACCGTGGAAGAATATTTAATGCTAAAAGTTAAACAATTCCTAAACAAAAATAGTAACTCATAAAATGAAACATGCTTGAAAACAATAACAGTGTACTAACGCTTCTTATTTAGTGTCAAAACTGTAGGTACATACTCAAATATCAATCTTATGCTCCAAGCAGGAAGGTTCAACTCGTAATGATAGTCGTTGTAAGTATACATACACATCAAATAATTTCAACTATAACTTGTGCGCCAGGTGGCACGCTACGCGTGTGCCAGGCCACAACCTTGCCGGCCGTTAAATAAGACAATCAAATTAGGAATTCATTTGTTTGCACAATTAACAATTTACTGTACTTTGGTATTGTATTAAGAATTTCTTGGAATGAAGTTGTTAGTTTTAGTCTTAATTCTAAGATATAATTTTATTAAGAAGTAATTATTCCAGAATAGTCCAATCAGGTATTAGCGGATTTTTGGAGATGCTTTTTTATCGAAGACTAGTGCCTCAAAACAAGCAATCAGCTAATTTCATGTGCCCATTTGCGACCACTTGGATAAATTGGATAATTCTAACGGGTTCTAATTCAACAAATACCAGATAAAATGCATTCGATTCACCGTCTTTTTAGGGTCTGTAATCAAGTTGATTTTGCACATTGAAAAAAAAGCCTCACCTTTATGTTGTCACAAACTGACGCTGGTCGAGTAACCGGCGTAAAACTTATTCCAGAAAAGTAAAAACGGGTTTTAACAGATTTTAATGAGGGCTTATACATAAAATTGCGCCTTAAAAATACACTGTTCATGCCGGGTGATTACGCAACGTTAGGAACGTACGTAATGTATGATCTAAATGTTATTTTTCCTAGTAAAAATTACAGTAATATTTACATGTCGTGCATTCGAAAAGTTAAAAAGTGACTACCCTGCTGGATAACGATGCATGACCGAGATTTTAGTGCCATACAAATTGTCTAAATACTTAACTGCAATTTTGGCGAGTATGAAGCTTTTGAAGAAGTTAAAGAATAGGTCGAAGTTGCACCATGTCCGTAGTGGTTGATGCTAAAAGTGCAACAAACTGGCAACCGTACTTGCCTTCTCGAAGATCTCATAGTTCGAAATGATTGCTATACGATAAATAAATAAGTGAAGCGGTCTTTATTTATAGGTAAGCATATGTTCTCTACTCGTAGATAGCTGAAGTGCATGGAAACGTAACCGCAACACCCGTATATAAGGAGAATTGGGTTTACAAAAACACTTAGAATGATCCAAATATTTCGTACAACTTGGAAACAATGGCCAGAAAATTAGTACTCAAATCCTCCTCCCAAAGCCATGATTGAATTTTAGAATTGCTCATGGCAATTCTAAAATTGGTAGGTAGCTATTGAAGTTATCTGCAAATTCAATCCAAATGTTCGTATAGATAAGGAGTGTTGTGTTTGTGTATATCACATCGTGATATAAGTACCCGACTTCCTCATGTTCAAACAAAATTACCAGATTCGGTTGAAGCTGCTCAACCAATCTCACTGGAGCGCAAACTGTTTAAGTCTTATTTACACACGTACATACGAGACTCGCATGCGGGTTTCATTACATTGCGCGGTTTGACAGATCGATTGAACTCATTGTACCACGGTAACCCGCAATGTAATGAAACTCGCTTGCGAGCGTCGTATGTATTCCAATTTTAACCGCGCGGTCGTATCGGAGGTTTCCCCTGGACTTTCCCCAGTCTAGTCAGTCTCCCACCACGAAGTCCACGAACTTCCTTTCATGGGCTCGTCCTGTAACGAAAATACGTAAAGATATTCCGTATGAATACATAATGTTTTACATTCACATTTAGAATTTTTTAAGACGGAAGAGTTTCTCTGCCACAAAATAAAATATGAACACGGTAGAAGTCCGATGTCTCGACACTGACATCCATGTTTATTTTTACAAAATATTTAGTACAAAACATTATCTAAGTAAACTAAAGTGAACTATACCATAAATATAAGTTTATACCTAAAGTAACTACTTATATAGTTAACTAAACCTAACCAAATATATTTGTAAGGGAGAAGGACTCTTCAACAAAGCATTAACTGTCTTGCAGTTTGGCAGAAGAAAAAAATATAAAACCAAGGGTTGTTCATGTGAATAAAAAGCCACAGTTGGGTTACAGAAAAAAAAAACTCTAACACTGTTATAAAGTCCCTCATCAAAAGGCATAGTTGATCGGAGTACGTAATTAACTTTCCATCAAGCCGCCCCGAACACGATCACTCGTATCAAAAAGCTCGCATTGCGACCCTCGATTCGCAACAAGCTTTTTCAATCTCATCACAGAAAGCTTATCAATTTTGTATAAAGCGTTGATCACACGAAATGCAGTTGCGGCTCATAGCCATACAATGAATTAGTCTTGGAAATTTTACGATATTTTGTACTTAAATATTGGTAGTTGCGGTAATAAATATCCAAGTATGTTACTTACTATTAAGTTTAATATACTCATACTTATTTATTTTTAATGGTTTTATACATTACACGTCAAAACAAAAACAAAATTACGTTACGGATATTGGCTATGTGCGAAGTAGGTGGAGGGGGTAAGCTAAGCGATCGCAGTGCACACCATGGCAGAAATGTGTACTTACCGGGGACATCTGTCAAATTTACTTTCACGCTTCCTATTGGTTTCTTAACGGTTTCCTACGATTCGTTTCATTTTTATTTATTTTCTTATTTATTTCAGTAAAATTTCCAGTACGGGGTCTTTCTCGTTTACTAAAATAAATAAAATTTTCATGTCATTATTTGACATCTCTGAGTTTGACATTGTCCCGGGAGCCTTGACGTTTGACGTTTCAGACATGCACATAGCCAATACACGAATATTCCATGATTGTATCTTTTATTTCCATTAAGTATTGCCAATCTGGAATTTGGTAATACAGTTCCGACATGTTGTCTTGTTGAAATATGTTTCCTCTTTTTTAACCGACTTCAAGATTTCAAAAGAGGAGGTTATCAATTAGGTTATGTTTTTTTTTATGTTTCATCATCATCATCATCATGTCAGCCGAAAGACGTCCACTGCTGGACATAGGCCTCCCCCAAAGACTTCCACAATGACCGGTCCTGCGCCACCCGCATCCAGCGGACACCCGCGACCTTCACCAGGTCATCAGTCCACCGTGTGGGGGGCCTGCCCACGCTACGCCTTCCGGTACGTGGTCGCCACTCGAGAACCTTTCCACCCCAACGGCCATCGGTTCTACGTGCTATGTGCCCCGCCCACTGCCGCTTAAGTTTAGCGATTCGGAGGGCTATATCGGTCACTTTGGTTCTGCTGCGGATGGCCTCATTCCTGATGCGATCACGCAGAGAAACTCCCAACATAGCTCTCTCCATTGCCCTTTGGGTGACTTTGAGCCTTCTTATGAGGCCCATAGTAAGCGACCACGTTTCAGTGCCATATGTCATCACTGGCAACACACACTGGTCAAAGACTTTTGTCTTGAGACACTGCGGAATATTGGACGAAAAGATGTGCCGTAGCTTCCCGAACGCTGCCCAGCCGAGTCGGATTCGACGATTAACCTCTTTCTCCAAGTTGGACCTACCTAACTGGACAGTTTGTCCTAGGTATACGTAATCGTCTACAACTTCGAGCGTAAAGTGTCCGATTGTTAAGGGAGTTGGTGCGACATGGACATTTGACATGATCTTCGTGTTCCATGTTCATCCTTAGATCAACTCGCTCGGAGGCTTTACTGAGGTCATTGAGCATTGTACTTAAATCCTCCATGGTCTCAGCCAAGACTACTATATCGTCAGCAAACCGAAGGTGAGTGAGGTAGTCGCCGTTTATGTTGATGCCTAGCCTTCTCCAGTCCAGTCCAGTCTTGAAAACATCCTCCAGTGCAGCGGAGAATAGTTTAGGAGAAATAATATCTCCTTGCCTGACTCCCCGCTGCAACGGAATAGGCTTTGAGTTCTGGTCCTGGAGTCGGACTGACATAGTGGCGTTCTTGTACAAACTTTTCAGCACTTCGATATACCGGTAGTCCACTTGGCACCGCTGGAGAGATTGTAGTACAGCCCAAGTTTCGATCGAATCGAAGGCTTTCTCGTAGTCCACGAACGCTAAACAGAGGGGCAGGTTATACTCCTCAGTCTTCTGTATAACCTGACGGAGCGTATGGATGTGGTCTACGGTGCTAAAGCCTCTTCGGAAACCGGCTTGTTCGGGAGGCTGGAAGTCATCTAGCCTGCGTGCGAGACGGTTCGTAATGACTCTTGAAAACAGCTTATAGACATGGCTCAGAAGTGAGATGGGTCGGTAGATCTTCAGTAAGGAGTTGTCACCCTTTTTGAAGAACAGCACCACCACACCTCTGTTCCATGCCTTTGGAGTTTTCCCTTCCAGTAAGATGGAGTCGAACAACTTCTGAAGGGCCCTAAGGACCGGTTTTCCACCCGCCTTCAGGAGTTCAGCTGTAATTCCGTCTTCACCGGGTGCCCTGTTGTTCTTCAGCTGCTTAAGAGCCATTCTAATCTCGTACAGGCTGATGTCCGGGATATCTTCGGTATAGTGCCGGGTTAATCTAGCTCTAGGGTCTTCCGCCAGACCAACTTCGGGTCTGCTAGTTGACGTGTATAGCTGTCCATAAAAGCACTCTATCTCACTCAGAAGCTCAGGTTTGGACGAAACGATTCTACCATCCTCAGTTTTTAATCTGGCGAGCTGGCTCTGCCCAATAGACAGATCTCTTGAGAAAACTTTAGAGCCCTTATTCTGCTCGATGGCCTCTTCAATCCGATTTGTATTGAATTGGCGCAGATCGCGGGTAAGGGACTTAGAGATCTGTTTATTGAGCTGCCTGTATAATTTCGCATCGGCTGAAGACTGCAGAATCATCTCATTCCTTTGCTCGATGAACCTCTGAGTGGAGATAGAGAGCCTTTTGGCTCTTTGAGTTCGTTGGGCCTTAAAGAACTTAGACCCAATGCTATGGACAGCTTCCACAAACCCGTCGTTGAATTCGTCCACATCGCCGCCTAGACAATCGAAACGGTTTTGGAGTTCCAGCTGAAAGCTCTCGGGGTTTTGGATTTGGACTGCTGCTGGACGGAGCGTGGACTTCATCAGTCGAGAGCGCTCTAGCTTGACGCATATATTCAATGTGCCTCTTACCAAACGATGATCACTTCCGGTTTTAACCGCATTGATCACATGTCTCTGTGATTGAATATATGCCTCTTCGTCGACATGATGAAGTCAATCTCGTTTTTTGTTGCACCGTCGGGACTCATCCAGGTCCACTTCCTGTGCTCGCGTTTCTTGAAGAAGGAGTTCATCATGTAGAGTCCCTCCTTCTCCAAGAAACCAGCCAGTAGTTGGCCCCGGTGGTTCCGACTTCCAACTCCAAATTGCCCCACTCTCGGCTCTTCGCCGTCTCTCTTGCCCAGTTTTGCGTTGAAATCCCCCATAACAACGGTGAAGTAGGTTATGGAACTATGCATGACCTTTGATATACCCTCATACATAGCCTCCACCTCGTCGTCGGAGTGTGCCGAGGTCGGCGCGTACACCTGTATGACTGTCAACGAGTACCTCTCGGATACTCTGAGTATAAGGTACGCCACCCTAGCCGACACACTCTCGATCTTCACCACGTTGTTCACGAGGGATTTGTGGACGATAAACCCGACACCTCCCTGGGACTGTTGGTCGCCCTCCCGGAAATAGAGCAAGTTGCCGGACTTCAGGGTTATCGTGTCCTCCCCCTCTCTTCGGACTTCAGATAACCCTACGATATCCCAACGCAACTTGCTCAATCCTTCCTCCAGTTCCGCTATCTTTTCGTCGGTCCGCAGTGTTCGTGTGTTGTATGTTGCCAGGGCCAGAAGTCGTCGGTGGTGGTAGCCGGATCTTAACCGGAGATTCTTCGCACCCCTGACCCCGCTAGTACCCTGGCCGCTACCAGAACCAGGGTACCGGGGGTCACCGGAACCTCGGGGCCGTGGCCTGTTTGTGTATGTCATGAGGGGTAATTGCCATAATCGCCACGCTTGGCATGCGGGTTGGCGATCGCAGTATCTCCACCGCACTCCAGGGATGCTGCTGCCCATCCTCCTGCCCATCATTAATGTTTGTTACTCCATAACTCCGTCATTTCTTAACCGATTTTGAAACGACCCCCCTTTGTCAAGTGAGTGGGCAACTTGACTGTTAGAAGTTTTCAAGCCGCCCAAAGGCCTCTAACTTGGGTTAACGACAGCTGTCGTAGACAGCAGCCGGGATCAACGGCTTAACGTGCTTTCCAAAGCACGGGAGCGCTCAGTTAGTAACCACTCAAATCGGTCACCCATCCAAGAACTGACCTGCGCCCACATTGCTAAACCTCGCATACCGCACTCGGTACGCGGGCGCCACTAGGCTACGAACGCTCCTCCTTTTTTTAATTGTAAGTATATATATCCCAGTTGGTCCCGTTTTGGTCGAAACGCAGTTCTGATGATGATGATGAGGGAACTCGTCAAAATCTTAAAGGCAAACATGTAGTGATTTTTGTGTTTTTATCAACAAATCGAGCATTTTCATACAAAATGTGACATTTGATGAAGTGGAACTGCTGGTGATGATCAGAACAGAACTCTTAAACGACGAAAAGTTCACGTTTGTCGATCTGTCCTCCTAGCTGTGTTTGTTAAGCAAGTTCTATTTTCACGATTAATTTTTATCATGCTCGATTTCTGATGATGGGATCCATGAGGAATTGAGGGAACTCCTCAAATCTTAAAGGCAAACATATAGTGATTTTTATCAACAAATCGAGCATTATCATACAAAAATGTGACATTTCATGAAGTGGAACTGCTGATGATGATCAGAACAGAACTCTTCAACGACGAAAAGTTCACGTATGGCGATTTGTCCTTCTAGCTGTGTTTGTTAAGCAAGTTTTATTTTTACGACAATTTTTTGTCATGCTCGAGTTCTGATGATGGGATTTATTAGGAATCGAGGGAACTCCTTAAATGTGAAAGGCAGACAAATAGTGATTTTAGTATTTTCATGAACTAATCAAGCATTTTCATTCAAAAAAGTGACATTTGATAAAGTGGAACTGCTGATGATGATCAGAACGGAACTCTTCAACGACGCGTAGTTCACGTTTGGCGATTTATTTTCTTCGTTTTGTTTGTTAGCAAGCAAGCTAGGTTTTCAAGACACATTTTTGTCAAGCTTGAGTTCTGATGGAGGATTCCATGAGGAATTGAGGGTACTTAGTCTTCTACCGTTATAAACATACTTATAGCCCTTTTTTATTTTATTGTATGGAATCTAAGAGTGCACCATCAAAGTATTATAATCTCTCACCGGCCTCCCCCATTGAAGTCGGTTTTTTTCTTAAACAATATTGTATTCATACTCAGAGTTATATATTAAGTAGGTTAAGTATTATCATTGTAGCAAGCATATTTTGGGAGGAAATGACCGACTGTCGAGTTTGTTTTGGCGTTTTCGGCAGTGGTCTTCTTTTTAGAAATGCTAGTAGATACAGACTTGTAAACGTGCCATTGCAGTTTACTTGCAGAATAAAGTACATTTAAATTTCATTAACATCTCAACATGCGTTTGAAAAAGAAATTCCCATCGTGATTTGGCTAAAAAGTATATTTTTCTTGAGAAAATCACGGATGCTCCATTTTGCGCTGCAACCGCATTTGGTATGATGAGGGCCTTGCCTTATCAGCCCCGAGTCCTTATCAAGGACGTGTTCAACCCTTATCACCGGGATTCGCAAGATAACTGATAAGGTTTGCCGAATTCATTTAGCGTCAGCTGTGATTTAAGGGATTTGTGTTCAGCTTGTACATTCGATGTCAAATATATGTTTGCACTTTTTCACGTTATTCCATTGTAAGGTAAATATGTATATATATCTTTGACGTCGACTGTACTGTCACCGGTAAAACTACGACCAAGACCACCGTGGGATGGGCAGCAGCATCCCTGGAGTGCGGTGGAGATACTCCGATCGCCAACCCGCACAGTGGCGATTATGGCATTTACCCCTCCATGAAATTGAGGGAAGCCTATGTCCAGCAGTGGACGTCCTTAGGCTGATATGGTAGTACAGTCACTATTAGATATATCGGAGCGTCCGAGTACCAGGTGGTCATAAACATCTGACGCACTTGTGATTCTTCTGGAGACGCAAGCGTCCATAGGCGACAGTGTCTGCTTACCATCAGGCAGCCCGTGAGCTTGTTTGCCACCGTCGTATATAAAATAAAATATAAACACGGTAAAAGTCCGATGTCTCGACACTGACCAATATCTTTGACACTTTCAATCTTAAGTACTTATTTAGTTTAAGGGCTCCACGCACTAAACATCGATTTTGGACAAGTTTTGAGTTGTTCTGGAATGGAAATGGAATGAAAAGTTGGAAGGGAAAGACTTTAGCGAATATACTCCGACCAAATCGGAGACATTTTGCAGAAAGACCAGGTCAAGAGTACCCTAAATCGGCGCGCATGCATGAAGAAAGTTATGAGAATTCATGGAGTCAAAGTTGTATGTCAGGATCATAGTAAACGGAAATCCGTGTTCTCTGCCTACCCCTCTGGGAAACGGGCGTGGTGTTATGTGTGGATGTGTCCTAATTTAGCGTACCTACTACAAATCTGCTTACCGAATTTAAGCCTAAGCTGGGTCCAGAAGGTGCAGACTTGCGCTGCGCAGACTGTTGCACGGACAAAAGTATGTGCGACTCACATCGTCCACACGATACAGGCATGTTAGTTGTTCTTAAACCTCGTGGTGTGCGGACGTTTGCAATGGCAGATATCAATCGACGGCGTCGTTTATTACAATCTCGGTCTGCGCTTAGTTCCACTTCTTTCCATTTTCTCAGTAATATCTCATAAGCCTGGGTCTTCATATCCCTATTACTGTACTCTTTGGACTTAATTTTCCATACAGCTGGAAGGGACTTATATAGATCTTTAAATTCAAATAAGAATTCTCTCGAATATTTTCTTAAATCTTTCATTTTTATAATACAAACAAATCAAACTGTGAATTAATTAACCAAAGTTGTCGTAAGTTGACCCAAACAAGTCTGAAACATGCGTCCACACAGTGCAGTAGTCGGCGCAAACACGCATGTCTGCGCCGACTTTTTTATGCCAGATACAAAAATGCACAGATGTCGTTACAGACTTGAGACTTCACGTCCACATCCCATTCGCACCGACTTAAGTCTGTACAGACACGCTGCGCAGACTAAAGTCTGTGCCGTGTGGACCAAAGTTTGGCAAAGTTGTATATCGATTATTAGCCTCATTCGTCACAAAGTTGGCAAATTAATGAATTTGTGAAAGGTTTTTTTAGCATTGGTGCACATCATTAGAAAGAAGATAGACCAGAGCACTTTTTAAAATAATTTTAAGAACACGATATTCTTTAGTTTTTTTTTATAGCCATTCAAAGTTGACCTTCGACTGAATTTTTCCATTTTGAAATATCTTAGCGGGTCTATAAGAAAAAAAACTAGACGTTACTTGCAAGCAATTTTGATTTTGATAGAGACGTTCAACTTTACACACATTCATAAAAAAAAACAGACTCGACCACGGACTTTTTCTTAAATTTCAGATTTAACGACTCAACGTTTAAGATTCTTCAAAAAATTACGTGGGCCCAAGAATTTTTTTGGGGACCTTAGGGGATAGCAAATGACCCCACCTATCCGCCATTTCAATTTAGCAAACGATTGATAAGATAATACACCCTGTACATGCTTCTACCGTAAGTACAGTCAACTACAAATGGATCTATCCACTCAAAGTTACAAAACGTATCCACGGCCTTAATGTTAAGTCAATAAAGACACGGATACATATATTTGTAACTTTGGGTGAATCGATCTCTTTGTACCCAACTGTACCATCCAGGCCTCGTATTTCAGATCATACGCACTCGCTAAGGATAGCTCACTTACTGATCTCTGAAGTAATATGTTATTATTCTAGAAATAGCCTTTAGCTCGTATATTACATAGTTTTAATTTGACTATAACACAACGTGTCCCACCTGAAAGACGTCACGTGTGCGTGACTGGGGTCGTTTCCGACTAGATTACTCAGGGCGAGGCGATATCGTTTGCACAGTGGAAGCATTCCAACCAGCACTTTGAACCTACTTATTCGACTAGTGCCTGAAATAATACATTTCGAAACACAATTATTTCGAGAAAAGCGGTTCTGAGAGTTGAGTGCACGGCAATAAAAAGGTTCTTACACCGGGTTTTGTATAGATCCGTTAGTTCCTAATGTTATATCAAGTTTTGGTAACTAAGTACATTTTATGACAATATAGGTAAAAAAACTTAAGAATGTGACCTGTTGTATGTAATTGTAGCGTGTTCGAATAGACATTACACATTATAAATGTGTAAACCAAACAAAACAAACGCCTATTCGAACACATCACTACTACATACAACAGGCTATCTTCTTAAGTCTTTCACCTATACTTATTTACAGGTCTGACGGATCTTTATAAATCCTATATAATAATCCTTTCATTGTCAATCAAATTGTTGTTTAGCTTATTTCGTTCTTCAAAATAATACAGAGAGAGAGAGAGAGAAAAGGTCTATTTTTTTCTATTATATCTATTTAATTTGAAATTTAGAATTTTCGTTAGCAGCGTTACTGCTAAATACAAAATTAGTTTAGTAAGGGATGGCGCATTTTTACTGACGATTTCTTAATGTAAATTGAGACGTCAATGCCGTTAAAAGAAGCCTAAGTCTTCTAAGGTAGATGTCGCTGTACGCCTCCCGAAGGCGTTGTAAGAGGGAACTACGAGTAGTGAAGGATTTCGTGGCTGAAATGAAATGAAATAAATGAAATAATTTATTATGCTCGATTTTAGGTACAGTAGGGTGACACAGGTACAATTAAAAGTATCACTAAAATCTACCTTACAGGCATGCAAAATTTTAGGACATATCTTAAATCTAATTATTTTATTTACTTAGCTTTATTGTTCCGATAGCTCAGTGGCTAGAGAGATTGGCCGCGTATGCCAGATGTCGCAGGTTCAAATCCTGCTCGGAGCACTAAATTTTTTATTTTTTCCATTAATTTAAAAAAAAAAGTGGAATATAGAGTTTTGTACAAATAATTATATGAATTAATTGAAAACATGATATGTTTGTAAGGGCAAGGCGTCAAATAGTGTTACTTAGAGTTAGTGGCAAACAGCAATTAGGTGCCATATTATTGAATACCGCAGTATTTGTGGTCAATATAAGACTAACTTGGATCCATCATTACAATAATTACTCAAAGAGCATTCGAATGTCGAAACTATATAGAGGGCGTACCACGAACCGAAAACTATTGTTTCGTGTATTTAAAGCAACAGATATGGAGATACACGTATGGACTTCGTTTTTGGTTCGCGGTTGGTCAGCAGGTATTTTTTTTATACCACGTCGGTGACAAACCAGCTAACAGCTCACCTGATGGTAAGTCGTCACCGGCGTTTGTGGACGCTTGCAACACCACACAGTTATTCTCGCGCGTTGCCGACTCGTTTAAGATTTCTTTATTGTCAAAGCTGTGTTGGTTCATAGGTCCTATAAATATCACAAAAGTCCATCAACTAAGAAAACCTTTTCACGCCTTTTTTGAGGAGCCCCATGCCAATACTGACTTGTCATGAAAGTGCTTGTACTGGTTGAAATAGTTTCACTGTGGCTAAGGTGGGGCATCGCGGAGGGCAGATTGTCGGTAGAATTTGTTCGATCTACTAGATTACGTTCATTTTTCACATGCTACGTTCCTCAATGACTTAAAATTTAAAACCTCAAAACAATGAGATTGAAAAAAAAAACAAAATAATTGTGTCCTATATCATTTAAAACTCTCGCGGGTTATTATATACACATTCTTAAAATATTTGTATACGGGTATAACGTGAAATTTAATTATGTACCTTAATTACCAACGTTTTGATACGGGTTAGTAAACAGTGGCTCCACTATTTCTACTTCTTCCTTCTAGATATAAGCGAAAACGCGATTCTACTAGATGTAAAGGAATTGAACCATCTTTACAGTAGTTACATCTCATATTTGAATGAAATCACGGATTGCGAGGTGGCGGAACAGCAGCTCCATTCAAATATGAAGCCTATCTCCTCTAAAGGTGGTTCAAAGTCCTTTGCACCACCAGTAGAATGCGTTCCGGGCCGGAACGCGTTCCAGCCCCGCCCGGTCGATGAGAATCGTACTTTAACGCAACTTCTCTCTCCAGTCACCATGGACGACCGCACAGTGGACCTGATCTTCTCCGGATCGCTGAAGTTCCTGCCTCCAGTCAGCTCCAAGATTGTCAGGATCTTCACAAGCTCCACATTCACTGGTAAGATCACTAGAGACCGGAACTCATAGTAGAGCTTAATTAGTTTTTTTTTTGTATTATACAACGACGGTGGCTAACAAGCTTACGGCCTGCATGATGGTAAGCAAATATGCACTTTTGACTCCAGAAATTACAAACTACCTGAAGCTTTTAGGTTTAAAAGATCAAACATCTTTAGGGAATAAGAGCTACTTTTGATGCTGAGTGTACCCAAAACATAAACCTTATTGAGTTTATTTTGGGGCTAGTTCTATTTGTGTCTTTTCATAATATTTATTTATTTACACAAGGATATTGCTTTTAGAACCACACATGATCGATGAACCGTAAAGCTTCTAGAATGGTATGACAAAAAAATATGGACGGCAGAAAATATGGCAAATACCTGAGAGCCATTAAAACTTATGCTTTATCAACGTCGCTTTTATCAGCAGTAGCGGGTAGTAGTCAAAACTTATTATAGTCCCGGAACTGAGTTGGAAGTTCCCGATCGATCACTTTGTCTCTGAAACTTTGCTTTAGTTTTATAGTTCGTGTTAGAAGCTTTCACATTGTGAAGCTTATTTCAAAACTATAAGGGTAATAGAACCCCTCTCTCATATTAAAAATTGTTCCAGTGTATTTCCGAGTTCATATAACCTGGACCTTTTTAAGGCACGAGTGAATAGGCATCTTCTGGGTGAGCTCGCTTCATCGTCGGCCTCATCTTTGCCCCCTTAGATGCTGGCCAAGAGCAATCCCATTATTAATAAAAAAAAAGAGTGTATCTGTTTTCGTATAAAGTAGCTGCAGAGAACACCTGACCTACCGCGTAAGACTTCTATTTTTTATTTAATCGTATGGCATTTATTTACGAACCGTGAGATCTTCGAGAAGAAAAGTACGGTTGCCAGTTTTTGTTGCACTTTTAGCACCACCCAGGGGTCACGTGTAGGGTAACGGTGGGTACTCCCTACGGACGTGGTGCAACTTCGACCGCCCTTTGTCAAGTGAGTGGGCAACTTGACTGTTAGAAGTTCTCAAGCCGCCGGAAGGCCTCTAACTTGGCTTAAGGACTGCTGTCGTAGACAGCAGCCGGGATCAACGGCTTAACGTGCCTACCAAAGCACGGGAGCGCTCAGTTAGTAACCACTCAAAGCGGTCACCCATCCAAGAACTGACCTGCGCCCACATTGCTTAACCTCGCATAACCTCGGGTGCCGCTGGGCCACGAGCGCTCTATGGAGAGGGATCACGTTTCTCTGCAGCTGACTGGAGGATCTATTGCGTCTACGGCATACGTTAGATGAAGTTAGGTACGTAGAACCGATGGCCGTTGGGGCGGAAAGGTTCTGGAGTGGCGACCACGTACCGGAAGTCACAATGTGGACCTCGCTACAAGGTGGACTAATGACCTGCCAAAACTCGCCGGAGTCCGCCGGATGCGGGTGGCGCAGGAACGGTCAATGTAGTACTCTTTGGGGTAGGCACAATGTATATTATGATTTTTGAGGTTCCTATATTTCGGCGCATTTGCAAGCATCCTTTTTTAAAGGATAAACTGACGTGCTGCGACTTTTATTTGTGGTCTACCCACATTCCAGAGCGATCTACCCTCTTCTTGGTTCGCTTTTTTCCCACAGTGTCACAGCTACTACCACCGTCCGCACTCTCACTGGAAACAGTATAACCTGCCCCTCTGTTTAGCGTTCGTGGACTACGAGAAAGCCTTCGATTCGATTGAAACGTGGGCTGTACTACAATCTCTCCAACGGTGCCAAGTGGACTACCGGTATATCGAAGTGCTGAAAAGTTTGTACAAGAACGCCACTATGTCAGTCCGACTCCAGGACCAGAACTCAAAGCCTATTCCGTTGCAGCGGGGAGTCAGGCAAGGAGATGTTATTTCTCCTAAACTGTTCTCCGCTGCACTGGAGGATGTTTTCAAGACTCTGGACTGGAGAAGGCTAGGCATCAACATAAACGGCGACTACCTCACTCACCTTCGGTTTGCTGACGATATAGTAGTCTTGGCTGAGACCATGGAGGATTTAAGTACAATGCTCAATGACCTCAGTAAAGCCTCCGAGCGAGTTGGTCTAAGGATGAACATGGACAAGACGAAGATCATGTCAAATGTCCATGTCGCACCAACTCCCTTAACAATCGGACACTTTACGCTCGAAGTTGTAGACGATTACGTATACCTAGGACAGACTGTCCAGTTAGGTAGGTCCAACTTCGAGAAAGAGGTTAATCGTTGAATCCGACTCGGCTGGGCAGCGTTCGGGAAGCTACGGCACATCTTTTCGTCCAATATTCCGCAGTGTCTCAAGACAAAAGTCTTTGACCAGTGTGTGTTGCCAGTGATGACATATGGCACTGAAACGTGGTCGCTTACTATGGGCCTCATAAGAAGGCTCAAAGTCACCCAAAGGGCAATGGAGAGAGCTATGTTGGGAGTCTCTCTGCGTGATCGCATCAGGAATGACGCCATCCGCAGCAGAACCAAAGTGACCGATATAGCCCTCCAAATCGCTAAACTTAAGTGGCAGTGGGCAGGGCACATAGCACGTAGAACCGATGGCCGTTGGGGCGGAAAGGTTCCCGAGTGGCGACCACGTACCGGAAGGCGTAGCGTGGGCAGGCCCCCCACACGGTGGACTGATGACCTGGTGAAGGTCGCGGGTGTCCGCTGGATGCGGGTGGCGCAGGACCGGTCATTGTGGAAGTCTTTGGGGGAGACCTACGTCCAGCAGTGGACGTCCTTCGGCTGACATGATGACGATGACGTTAGATGAGAGCGGAAATAATAATATAGTTCATTCAGTTTAAGGTTGATTTATACTTTACGAAACGAGAAGTGTGACGATTGAACGGTCTATATCCAAAGTTAGATGACTGGACTTTGAAATACCGTTCATCATTCGCGTGTCCTTTTCCCATTTACTTGGGGTCAGCACAGCGTGTTTTTTCTTCCATATCTCTCTATCGCGCGTCATCTCGTCACTCACATCCTTCCTCTTCATATCGTCTCTCACGCAATCCATCCACCTTTTCCTTGGCCTACTCCTCGTCTTATATCCCTCCACATTCATGCCTAATACTTGCACCGGTGCGCGAGTCTGACTCGCACTTGGCCGGTTTTTAAACATATGCAGTTGCATATGTTTAAAAAGTTGGTGAAGAGCCTAGATATCACAATTTAATCAACTGGCATGTTGTGTTTGCCTGTAATTGGATTAGCACTGATTTGTTTTGGTAATATCTGTTGGCATCTCTCATCTTCATCTTCATCAATAATCTTAAATAAATAAATAATGAATACATATTAATTTGTAAACTAGATCTGTTGACTCGTTAATAATAATGCCACTCTACTATGTCTTTTTTGCAAATAATTTTAAAGTGAGACTGTAAAATTGTATAAAGAAAAGAATTTGAGGCCATAAAAAATATTTTGTAATTAAACACAAACGCAGTCAACTTTTGAACTTCGTCCTTATCGATATCATCGACCATCAAAAATCGATACCAATTTATTTTTAGCCTTAAAATTCAACCCTCACATAATTTCCCCAAACCACGAACATTAAAATTCAGGGCACGCGAATTAAATCTGGCAACCCACTATCTGATAATAGCGTTAATTAAAAGTTGTCCATCCATATTGCCCGAGCCTCGCCTAACCGCGCAGAATGGCTGGAAATGTTTTGGTAAAAAGTTCCACTTCTGTTGTTTAGTTCTCTCGGCTTGGATTAAAAAACGGGTTGGCTTTATAAATTCCCCTTTTGAGGCTTTCCTTTTTTGTTTTCCGTCACTTTTTTATACCGTAGTAGTCGAAACATCTGTTGCACAAAAACGAACATCTTTAGTCCTGCGAGAACCTTGTTATCAGATGACTTTTTAAGGTTCTGCACGTCAAAAGGAAACGGGACCCTGATAGGATCACTCATCTTTATTCTGTCTGTCTGTTCGCCCGTCCGTCCCTCCGTCTTTCACAGCCAATTTATTCCGAAACTATTGGACCAATTGAGTTGAAATTTGGTATATACAATTGTAAGTCGATGATCCAAAGAGGCCCGGCGTGTAATGTAACATAAATAAATAGACATGTTTTATCAAAATATGCTCAGCCGTTTTTGAGATTGAACTTTGAAATGAATAGGGGGCTTTTCAACTTTTTTAGTTTTTTCTTTTTTGCCTTGTCAGTGAAGACCTAGGGCAATTTTTATATATATTTTTTTATATTTATGTTTCATCATGTTCTATCCTTGTTTTTTTTGTTATGTTATAAATAAATAATATATAGTTGTCGATTATTATTTTCTTCTTACGTAAGGAAGACAGAGTGTGGAACCTTCTTTAATTTGTACTTACGCGGGGACTAAGAGGCTATACGAAACCGATTTTTAATCAATACGTGTGGGAAAATGGACCCACAGTTCATAGTATTTGTTGGTTCGCGTTGCAGTTCCAACGGGCAGTAAAACTAGTAGTAAATTCGGTCGTAATTCGAATCTGCGCCAGATTCCGCTAATAACCAGTACTTTGTTGTATTAGTTTATCGATCCTTACAAGTACAAACTGTTGGAAACAAGGCTTTTGAAAATTTAACTATAAAAAAAAGTATTATTTCGTAGCTGGTTACGAAAAACAGTTATGAACGTGGAATACGTGGATTCAATATTTTTGTTTGATAACCAGCTACGAAAACATGAAACAAAAGTATTGTTTCGTAGCTGGTTACGAAAAACAGTTATGACCGTGGATGAAAGGATCTTTGTTGGGTTTCAAAACCAACCATGGTCCATGGCTTTGTATAAATTGTCTGTAATTATTATGTACTTGGTTTGAAGCGCTCGTGGCTCAGCGGCGCCTGCCGCCGCGTGCGGTACGCAAGGTAAAGCAACGTCAGTCCAGTTTAGGCTTGGATGGATGACCGCTTTGAGTGGCTACCAACTGAGAGCTCCCGTGCGTTGTACAAAACCCTTCCTTGAATAATATACCTGATTTTTATTGAATTAGCATTTTTTCGGAAACCATTGTCTTTATGGATATGACATCTATGAAAAAACGAAAGCTTGTATATATATTCCTACATAGATTTGGCAAAAGAGTTAGAAAGAAATATTTAAGTTTATAAGCAGATTTTCACAATATATTGTAGTTTTACATTTTTGCCGACGCGATGCAGGACTTTCGGTGTAAAATTAAATAAATAATAATAAATAAATAATAGGAGCCAATTTTATACACAAATCAAACTAGTCCCATAATACTCAATAAGGCTTCTGTCATGGGTACTATACAACGTTATAATTAAAAGATATATACTTAAATACATAGAAAACATCTAAGTCTCAGGAACAAATATTTTTACTCACCACAGAAACAAATGCCCTTACCGGGATTCGAACCCAGAATCTCTAGCTTCATAGGCACTGTCACTACCAACTAGGCTAAACAGGGCGAAATAAATAAGCTTTCGTTTTGTCATTTATCTCACAACCGTAAAGTCAAGTGTTTCCTATATTCTAATATAGGAAACACTTAATATATACACTACACACACTTACACTTATATATATATATATATATATAAATATCAAAAGTAAAAAATGACAAATAATATGAAAATATATATGTATTTATTTATAATATGAAAATATATATATATATATATATATATATATATATATATATATATATATATATATATATTTCATATTATTTGTCATTTTTGACTTTTGATAATTATCTAGGATATCCTAGACGTGTATTGTATACAACATTAACATTTTTATTTTTTATTTTACATGTGACATTTTTGATTTCTAATATTGTTATATATGTTCACAAATTATTGTAATTAATGACGATCTTTTACTGAATTAATTTTATTTTACAAATGTAAAATACTATGTAATTTCTTGAAAGAAATAAAAGTATCTATCTATCTATCTATTATAGATTAGATTAGATTCATTTATTTCTTTTTGAAAATGTACCTGTTATTTAATAAAATATCAATAAAAGAGCATGAATTCACAAAAAGATCGTCAGAGTGTATACAAATAACAAACATATTAAAAAAATAATATAAAAAATCGAATTGTATACAAAGCAACAATAAAAATAAAAGGTATTACATTAAAAACAACAATTTCAATAAAATAAATGGTACAATGTCAAATGTATAAGATGCAGTTTTATATGTCAAAATATCACTAATAGCTAGGATATCCCAGATATAAATCAAAACAATAATAAGAATAAAAAAAATAATCATTAATATCCAATGATGGTCATTTTAATCCTAGAATATAATTAATGAATGTCAGTAAATCTGTTTAAAATTTAACATATAACTAATTAAACAATTGTTTAACATATAACTAATTAAACAAATGTCGGCCTCTTTAGCATAGTTGGTAGTGTCATTGCCTCCGAAGCTAGAGGTCCTGGGTTCGATTCCCGGTAAGGTAAAAAAAACAATTAACATGTAACTAGTCAAGTATTTTTTATAGTATTCTTTTAGAGAATACAGTGATTTTGACAATACTCGTAAATGTTCCTTAAGCCGGCTAATAAATACATAAGGTCTAGTTTCTCCCTCAGTTTGGAAGGCAGATGGCAGTCGATTCCGTAAAAACTACTGCCTACCTACGCCAATTGTTGGGATTAGGTAGCGGACCCCAGGCATCCTTCAGGATGCAACTGTACTGGGAATAACGCTAGGAGGATGATGATGATGAAATAAATAAATAAATTAGGGGAAAAAATTTCTACACGTATCTATCTAGTCCCATAGTAAGCTCAATAAGGCTTGTGTTGTGGGTAGGTACTAGACGACGATATACTTAATAGATATATATTATACAATTGCTAATCATTTATTTATGTACAACGAAAATATATACAAGAATACTTAACCAAAATAATATAAAGAAAATTAAAACTAACTTAAATCTAAAGCGGGCCCTTGAGGCATTGTACCGAGGATGCTGGCGGCATTTCCTCGCTGTATCGCAATGCTGATACGTTGAGCGAGGAAACCGCCAGCTCTTCGGTCACCAGTTACGTCAACCAGACGCTTCGCAATTTCTGCAAATAACTTATGCGCGCTGGGACCCCATGGACCTAGAGTTAGGACCTAGTATTATACATAGAAATTTCATGAAAACATGTTTCAATAATATACATATACAGAGGGGAATGTAGTCCGCCCCATGAACACCATTCCACAGGAGAGAGATAAACTTCCGGGGTATTTCATCATCTTCATATCACCCGATGAACTTCCACTGCTGGACATAGGCCTCCCCTGAAGAGTACCACAACGGCCGGCCCTGCGCCACCCGCATCCAGCGGACTCCCGCAAGCTTTACCAGCTCATCAGTCCACTTTGTAGGGGGCCTACCCACGCTGCGCCTTCCCATACGTGGTCGCCACTCAAGAACCTTTCCGCCCAAATGGCCATCGGTTCTACGTGCAATATGCCCCGCGCACTGCCACTTAAGTTGAGCGATTTGGATTGGAGGGCTATATCGGTTACTTTGGTTCTACTGCGGAAGGCCTCATTTCTGATGCAATCAAGCAAAGATACTCCCAGCATAACCCTCTCGGGTATTTACTAGTGTATTAATGATGTAGTTTTAATACGTTGCTTATTTCAATTTCGATCCTGTTATACTTTGTAAATTACATTAGGTATAAGACACATGCATTAAAGAAAGCAATTATAAGTATACTTTTTATTTCCAGTATTGTGTTATGTAATGAATTCCTAAACGCTATACAACACTTCAAGCTGTGGGTGGTCGCAGTCAGCAAATGTCAGCAAATAAGTAACGGCTACAAACCGGAGAATGTAGCTCGACCTCGAACTCGACCGTTTAGGTCGAGTGAAACTGTTACAGTTTATTTAAAACGAAATCATTCACTCATTTGTCGGCCTCTTTAGCCTAGTTGGTAGTGTCATTGCCTCCGAAGCTAGAGGTCTCGGGTTCGATTCCCGGTAAGGGCATTTGTTTCTGTGGTGAGCAGAGACATTTGTTCCTGAGACTTAGATGTTTTCGATGTATTTAAGTATATATCTATTAAATATATCGTCGTCTAGTACCCATAACACAAGCCTTATTGAGCTTACTGTGGGACTAGTTCGATTTGTGTAAAAAATGTCCCCTAATATTTATTTATTTATTTATTTATTATTTATTTAAATTTAAAACGTACAAGGTACTAACTCTTTTTCCCGAATCAAATTATATTCTTAAATATTTTTTGATTCTGTTAATTGGATTGTGTGGAGTGCTCGTGGCCCAGCGGCGCCGGCGTATCGCATGCGGCATGCGAGGTTAAGCAACGTGGGCCCAGGTGAGTGTTTGTATGGGTCTGAGTGGTTACTAATTGAGCGCACTTGATCCTGGCTGCCGGCTATCACAGACAGTCTTTAAGCCAAGTCAGAGGCCTTCAGGCGGCTTGAGAACTTCTAACAGTCAAGTTGCTCACTCGAAGCAAGGGGGTTGAAGTTGCACCACGCCCGTAGGGAGTACCCACCCTTACCCTACACGTGACCCCTGGGTGGTGCTAAAAGTGCAACGAACTGACAAACCGTACTGTCTTCTCGAAGATCATACGGTTCTAAATGAATGCCATACGTTGAATAAATTCGTGTTAATTTAATAAAATTTGCGCCCAGTTTTTTTTTTTTAATTTAAACCCAGGACGTCAGCTTTATAGGCAGGGTCACAAGGCGAAAACAAACGTCAAAAATGAAAAAAAAATGGAGTACGAAACGTGGCCTTTAGCTCTAACGAGTAGGATGGTCCCCTTTTCCCAGTCAGTAAGAAAATTTTAGACTTATCTAAAGCTTTCTTTACATAAAACTATTCTAACTTAAACTCAAATAAAATTGGCGCAGTATGACTGAGTCGTGAATCGACCTATTTCTGACTGCGTCAGTTGAAACCGTAATGCAATCTTGCATTCATCTTTATATTCCGAGCAAGTTTTTTATATGGACTACGGCAAATATTAAGGGCAGGTTGCACGAACTTACGATTACAGACCGATCAACGTTGAATATGGCGCCGACAGCTGTCATGCCATACAAACTTGTCATACTTTCCATCTATATATGCATATAATAAAGCTGAAGAGGGTCGAAAGTCTGTACATGAAAGATATTCGAAAAAAAGTTGGCTGGGGATACTTAGAATCGATACCAGAAAACGTTCCAACAGTTTTTAGATTTTTTGTCTGTTTATCTCTTTGTCTGTTTATATGAAACGTATCACGTGAAAACGGCTAAACGAATTTTGATGAAAACTTTACTAATCTGTCGAGTAAATACCCGGTCAGGTTTTAGGTTATAAAAATTGTGCAGTTTTGGGTTAAAAGGGGGCAAAAATAGGGGTTGAATTTTGTATGGGTCTCCTATAATCCATGAGTTACAGGTATGAAAATTAGTAAGCATGTACTTGATAACAAAAGAAAAACATCCTCATTCAAAATTTGTAAAATCTTAAGATAGAAACTGAAAAAAAAGTAAACGCAAGCGCTGCGCCCCGGCGCTGCCCAGTGTGCGCGTCAGCCACCACGGTCTCTTCAAAACATGCAATTACAATGTTACTTTTGACGTTCACTTCATGTGCACTTTATACCATAATCCCACTACTTAATATTATAAATGCGAAAGTTTAGATGTTTGGATGTTTGTCATCATTACAATCACCCAAAAACGGCTGAACAGATTAAGATGATTTGTATGCTAATAGTATATAATCTGGATTCACTTATATATACTTTTTGTCCCGATGATCTTCCATCAAAGGGATATTAAATCGGGGATGCACGTAAGGTCTATGAAACGGGGTGGTTTAATCCTCATACGCCATTCTACGATTTAAGTTTCAGCCAATTGGAAGTATAACAGCGTGTCAAGAAATTTAACTTAAAGTATAGCAGAATTGTAAACAAGTTGACGATTCATTATGTCAAAACCGAAGTATCATAATTCATTCTGATTGTTGACGCTATTTTTGAGCACAACCTTTTCGCAATTAGTTCTACTTTGCGTGTACATCAAAATGCATTTGCGATACTTTGGCATTGTTTTTATTCATATGCTTAAATACAAAAACAGCTGTTTCAACGCACACTTTGTATCGTCGGTGTACCATTTAATTTTGTTGTGCGTTATTTTTTACGTAATTGTTGACCCTTCACACCATAAAAACTATTTGATATAAGAGATCACTTGATCTGGGCAGCCCAATCGTCAGTACAGACAGTTGGAGCATCTTAGATGTACACTTAGAAGAGGGTCGAAAGTCTGTACATGGAAAATATTCGAAAAAAAGTTGGTTGGGGATACTTAGAATCGATAACAGAAATCGTTTCAACAGTTTTAAGAATTTGTGTCTGTTTGTCTGTCTGTTTATATGTCTAGGCATCACGTGAAAACGAACGAATGGAGTATAATTTACCCTCATTAATATGGCAACTGGATCTTCGGCGACGACATAGCTCGGCCTTCGGCCTCGCATGCCTTGCCACTCTCCTTCGGCTTTTCAGTCATCAACCTTACATGAAGAATCTACTCTGTTGGGAGGCTCGGCCTTCAGCCTCGCGTGTATCGCCTTTCTGATTCAGTCCTTCGGCCCTCAGCCTTACTTAAGAAGCCCGCTCTGTATGATTATTCTCGCATGCGTTGCCGCTCTGCTTCCGGTCTTCGGTCATCATACTTACATGAAGAACACGCTCTGTTGGGATAACGTTTTACGGCAGAACTGCGTAGTGAGACTTTTACGTGTACCATTGTACAATGTACATGTAATGTTTTTGACGAGATTCATTCGTCTAGAATCGGTACATTTGATATTCCGAAATAAGCACTTAATCATTCGTTTTGACAAAAGGATTTCTGGGGAATGTCATATTGACTGTAATCATTTCTTAAGGGGGTGTAAAGAAGGGTGAAAGATGGTATCATCAGCATCATCTGAGGCGTTATAGCCGCGGGTGGGTCCTAGGCAAGCCTGGTCAAGCAAATATCTCCAGTCCGATCTATTCGTGGCTTTCCTTCTCCAACATGTCACCCCTAAGTTCCTGGTGTCCACCTGAGCTTGAGAAAGATTGTATGGGAAAACAAATCATTCTAAGGCGAGAACGAATTATACGCAGACGAAGTCGCGGGCAAAAGCTAGTAAATTATAAATAAATAAATATTGGGGGACAATCTTACACAAATCGACCTAGTCCCAAACTAAGCAAAGCTTGTACTATGGGTACTAGACGACGATATACATACTTATATAGATAAATACATACTTAAATACACAGAGAACATCCAAGCCCCAAGAACAAAATCCGTGCTAAATGCACAAATAATGCCCTGGACAGGATTCGAACCCGGGACCTCTAGCTTCGGAGGCAGTGTCACTACCAACTAGGCTAAACAGGTCGTCAAAATCCATACAATCAAACTAACGAATACCGCTTACGAATTTTTTTATACTTATATAATAAAGCACTCTTTTCAATTTCTGCACTACCGGTAAACTGTTGTGAGTTATGAATTTCGTGCTACCCAAAGGTTGTCTGGAAGATATCGCTCATAAGCCATAAGACGGCCTGTTGTTGCATTGTACTAGTCTAAGGTTTTTGTTTATACTGTTCTCACTTTGTAGTGCGCAATAAAGTATATTTATTATAATTATTATATTTTTTAAATGGGATTGCTCTTGGCCAGCATCTAGCCAGGGGGCTACAGACGGTTTAGTACAACTCATCTTGAATTACCAATGCAATGAGTATATATTATAATTGTCTTGCTTTTGCATTTAAATAATTGTTATTAATCGTATTTGGACGCTCAGAGACCATATACATCTCTGAGATATTAAATTAATTTTATGTACTTTTTGTTTATTCGGACAGATCGTATTCAATACGTCCTTAATATTTGTAAATTTATTTTTATTTAATTGTTAATCAGTATATTTTTTTAATCATTATTATTAAGTAAGATTGTCAGTTTTTTTTAATTGTATAAATTCACGCTTTGACTTGTAAAAGTGCCCTTGTGGCCTATTTGCAGAATAAATATTTGATTTGATTTGATTTGATTGCATGCGACTTCATTCGTGTAGAACTGTACTTTCACTTCCCATTTCACACACTTACGAAATAATTTTCTGGTCAAAAATATATTCTATGCTCAGTTTTTCGGGGAGCAAACCTAATTAATTTCATCCAAATCGTTCGGATAAAAATCGGCGTACCTATTCGATTCCCACAGATTTGCTTAAAGAGATCTAGTCACAGACCAACAGAATTCTCTGCCGCCGTCTATATTTCCGAGTTCATATAACCTGGACCTTTTTAAGGCACGAGTGAATAGGCATCTTCTGGGTGAGCTCGCTTCATCGTCGGCCTCATCTTTGCCCCCTGGCTAGATGCTGGCCAAGAGCAATCCCACTTTTAAATTTAAAAAAAGACATATAAGTATAACTAGAGGTCAGTTTCAGCACTTTTAGCTTACAGATCAGCGGGCGTACGATGGTTTCCATTTTATCACTTACCGTCGTGGATAAGACGCCCGTCACTTTCGCACTCGCATACTTGTCAGAACGGGACGAATATCTTATCCACGTCGATAAGTGATACAAGTAAATTTTTAACAAAAAAACACCGTTTCCAAACTTTGCCAGACCTCACCCTCTTGGTAATTTGAGTACCTTATTTTTTGCCTTACTCCATCCTCTTGGTTTATAATTTGAGGAGTTCCTTCGATTTTTCCAAGATTCCCTCATCAAATCCATACTTGGTGACAATGGGACCAACAAGAAAATACACCCTTTCAAACAAAAAAAGAATTTTTGAAATCGGTCCACTAGTCTCCGATTAATCGGTGAAAATACAAAAAAAAA
Organism: Notocelia uddmanniana; assembly: GCA_905163555.1. Lineage (NCBI taxonomy): Eukaryota > Metazoa > Arthropoda > Insecta > Lepidoptera > Tortricidae > Notocelia > Notocelia uddmanniana. The sequence goes on along the minus strand of LR991075.1, from coordinate 14,030,147 downwards.
ACCGACGAATTGAGAACCTGCTCCTTCTTTTGAAGTCGGTTAAAAATAGCAAGCATACATACCGCTGGGGTGTTATTCACACCGACTCGTCCTCACCTCTCATCCCTCACCTCACCCGTTTTTATATGGAAATAGTCAAAATTTGACAATTGCGCAGAAAAGGTCAGTGTGGCACTATTTGTTTATTTATCAAAGAACGCAGGGAGTTATTTACAATAAAAAAGTGATTCAAAGAAAAATCTAAGATCTCAATATCAGTATAATATATCTTGTGTACAGTTAGGCCTACTAGTTATATACTCAAGAAGAGCACATATGTCACTGGAATTGAAATCTATCTATCTATATACATATAATAAAGCTGAAGAGGGTCGAAAGTCCGTACATGGAAGATATTCGAAAAAAAATGGCTGGGGATACTTAGAAACGATAACAGAACACGTTCCAACAGTTTTTAGAATTTTTGTCTGTTTGTCTGTTTATCTGTTTGTCTGTTTATATGAACGCGCATCACGTAAAAACGGCTGAACGGATTTTGATGAAAACTTTACTAATCTGTCGAGTAAATACCCGGTCAGGTTTTAGGCTATAAAAATTGTACAGATTTGGGTTAAAAGGGGGTAAAAAGAGGGGTTGAATTCTGTATGGGAACTCCTTTAATCCATGAGTTACAGGTATGAAAATTGGTAAGCATATACTGGACAAAAAATAAAAAAAACATCCTCATTCAAAATTTGTGAAATCTAAAGATTGAAACTGAAAAAAAAAGTAAACGCAAGCGCTGCGCCGCGGCGCTGCCCAGTGTGCGCGCCAGCCGCTACGGTCTCTTCAAATTTTTAACACTATTATGATTTATTCCATTATAAGTTACTGTGCTTGTCACTGAATCACGCAAAAACGGCTGAATAGATTAAGATGATTAGTATGCTAATAGTATATAATCTGGATTCACTTATATACATTATAAGTGTACTTTTTGTCCCGATGATCTTCCATCAAAGGGATATTAAATCGGGGACGCAAGTAAGGTCTATGAAACGGGGTGATTTAATCCTCATACGCCATTCTACGATTTAAGTTTCAGCCAATTGGAAGTATAACAGCGTGTCAAGAAATTTAACTTAAAGCATAGCAGAATTGTAAACAAGTTGACGATTCATTATGTCAAAACCGAAGTCTCATAATTCCTTCTGATTGTTGCCGCTATTTTTGAGCACAACCTTTTCGCAATTAGTTCTACTTTACGTGTACATCAAAATGCATTTGCGCTACTTTGGCATTGTTTTTATTCATATGCTTAAATACAAAAACAGCTGTTTCAATGCACACTTTGTATCGTCGGTGTACCATTTCATTTTGTCGTGCGTTATTTTTTACGTAATTGTTGACCCTTCACACCATAAAAACTGTTTGATATAAGAGATCACTTGAGCTGGGCAGCCCAATCGTCAGCATAGACAGTCGGAGCATCTTAGATGTACACTTAGAAGAGGGTCGAAAGTCTATATACATGGAAGATTTTCGAAAAAAAGTTGGAAGCGGATACTTAGAATCGATAACAGAAATCGTTTCAACAGTTTTAAGAATTTGTGTCTGTTTGTCTGTCTGTTTATAAGTCTAGGCATCACGTGAAAACAAACAAATGGAGTATAATTTACCCTCATTAATATGGCAATACCTCTGAATCAAATGCGAAGCAAAACAAAAATAGCAGACGTATCACATACTATTAGGAAGCTGAAATGGAAATGGGCGGGACACCTTACGAGAAGCAAGAAAGGAAAATGGGCTAAGTTAGTTTCCGATTGGTACCCTAGGGAGGGAGCGAGGAAGAGAGGACGACCGTTCCGTAGGTGGGACGACGATATAAAAGTGGTCGCGGGTTCAAAGTGGAGAAGGAAATGCCAATGATCGAAATCTTTGGAAAAAATTGGGGGAGGCCTATGCGAAAGCAAAACAATCTTAAGTACAAACCGATGTCTGTAAATAGAATATATGTATATGTATGCATGATATACGTAATACCAACTTAAAACAAAAACTGTTAGTAAAATATATACGTGTAATAAATGTAATTACTTATAGATATAAGATTGTTAATAAAGGCTTATATAATATAATATAATAAAATATGGCAACTGATAACTTTGACGACGACATAGCTCGGCCTTCGGCCTCGCATGCTTTGCCACTCTCCTTCGGCTTTTCGGTCATCAACTTTACATGAAGAATCTACTCTGTTGGGAGGCTCGGCCTTCAGCCTCGCGTGTCTCGCCTTTCTGCTTCAGGCCTTCGGCCCTCAGCCTGACATGAGAAGCCCGCTCTGTGTGATTATTCTCGCATGCCTTGCCGCTCTGCTTCTGGCCTTCGGTCATCATACTTACATGAAGAACTCGCTCTGTTGGGATAACGTTTTACGGCAAAACTGCTTAGCGAGACTTTTACCATTGTACAATGTACATGTAATGTTTTTGACGAGATTCATTCTTCTAGAATCGGTACGTTTGATATTCCGAAATAAGCACTTAATCATTCGTTTTGACAATTGGATTTCTAGGGAATGTCATATTGACTGTAATCATGTATCATTGTCATCATCTGGGGCGTTATAGCCGCGGGTGGGCTCTAGGCTAACCTGGTCAAGCAAATATCTCCAGTCCGATCTATTCGTGGCTTTCCTCCTCCAACATGTCACCCTTAAGTTCCTGGTGTCCACCTGAGCTTGAGAAAGATTGTATGGGAAAACTAATCATTCTAAGGCGAGAACGAATTATACGCGGACGAAGTTGCGGGCAAAAGCTAGTATACAATAAGTTGCCGGAAAGTATTGAGTCGTTAGATGGGACAAAATTCAAGAGAATACTGAAGAACTGGTTAATTTGCAAATGTTTTTATGATCTGAATGAATATTTCTTGTAATGTTAATCTCATATTTCATCTATATTTTTAATGTATTATTTATATTGTACGTCCGAAATGGGCAGACTGTTGAGACTTATTACCTATTTTATGACATTTTACGTACACAGTTTTGACAATAAATGATATATTATCTTATCTTATCTTATGTCCTGCAGTGAACGTATTTCGGCTGGTATAATGATGATAATGATGATGTCTTCTTTTTTCCAGACACAACCATGGAAAGGAACACGCTGATGGCCAAATGCTACCCTCGCATCAAGGATTACTGCCGCGAAAAACATGGCCTAGAGTTTCAGGTAGGTGTAGTCAAACTTATCTGAAAATGAATGCGTCAGCACTGTGTGGCACCACCATACACACATATGACATAAGCATAGGCGCGCGTGATTTTTGCCTAATTATTGAATAGAAATTTTATTCCTAACGAATACATACGAATTTTCGAATTCAAAGAAAAAAAATGTTGCTCCGAGCAGGATTCCAACCTGTGAAATCCTGGCATACGCGGCCAATCGCTCTTGCCAGCTGAGCTATCGGAACAATCAAGGTCAGTCACCAAATCCTTCAACCAGTATTACGACGCCTTAGGGAGGCTTACAGCGACATCTACCTAGAAGACTCGAGCTTCGTTAACGGCACCAACGTCCCAAACCGATAGAAAATAAGAAAAAAAAACGAAAATTTATTAAATACGTGTCGAAGTTATGGCTTTTCTGATTCAGTTTAAGAAAAAAAAACGGCGTAGCAAAAAGCTGAATTGGCAAAAATTGGAATGTATTTCGACGCCAAGCTCGATAAATGTAGCAAAATATAAGTAATAGCATTTAAATTATTACCTAGTATAGTCGCAAAATGAAATGGTTCGTCACTTTTCGACCGTGACGAAAAAATCCAACTTCGTGTCGTGCCGTCCCTTTCACTCTCGTGTACACTGTATGACGGAAAGGGACGGCACGATACGAAGTTCGATTTTCGAAGTTCGGAGTAGCAGGCCCTCTGGTCACAAAATTTCACGAGAATCGGTTGAGAAATGCGACCTGTAGAGGAGAAGAGCCGGACAGACGTACGAACATATTTGCTCAAGCTGAAACGGAGACGCTTCGCACACTCGGTCAAATTAAGGACATGCATTGTGAAATGTATGTATGTATGTATAACACTTTATTGCACAAAAAAAACAATAACAACCGAAACAAAATAACAAAATGTAAAAGTACAAAGGCGAACTTATCCCTATAAGGGATCTCTTCCAGCTAACCTTCGAGAAAATGAGACAAAGAAATGATAGGTACCTAAAGGTTGAGTCTGGAAGACATCGTTCTTTAGTGATAAGACCACCTCGCGTCTTTCGAAAAAAGTTCTGAGAGTTTGATATTTCGAAATAAACATTCCTTTGGAACATATAATCTTTTGTTATCTCGGCGCGTGAGAAGAGTACAGCATATTGAGCTAATATAAGCGAGGGAGCGTGACAAAATATTAGGGGCTACACTCGTCCAAATTAGAAGTGTTGTAACTTTAAAACTCCAGCTGTCTTATCCATTATGAATCAAGCAATAAAGCATAGCAGGTGGCTCTAAAATTCAACCGTTATCGATTTTTAAACGAAAACACAATTAAATTTAAAGGAACCTTATTACAAAGCATTAGGGTTTATAATCGGTTAATAAGTTTGCCAAGTGCGCCAAATGTTACTAGAACTCTGATCAAAGTATAATTGATGGCCTGTTTAGCCTAGTTGGTAGTGACACTGCCTCCGAAGCTAGAGGTCCCGGGTTTGAATCCCGGCCAGGGCATTATTTGTGCGTTTAGCACGGATATTTGTTCTTGGATATGTTTTTTATGTATTTAAGTATGTATTAATTTATATATAAGTATGTATATCGTCGTCTAGTATCCATAGTACAAGCTTTGCTTAGTTTGGGAATAGGTCGATCTGTGTAAGATTGTCCCCCAATATTTATCGGTAGTCGGCCTGTTTAGCCTAGTTGATGGTAATGCCATTGCCTCCGAAGCTAAAGGTCCCGGGTTCGATTCCCGGTAAGGGCATTTGTTTCTGTGGTGAGCAGAGATATTTGTTCCTGAGACTTGGATGTTTTCTATGTATTTAAGAATATATCTATTAAATATATCGTCGTCTAATACCCATAACACAAGCCTTGTTGAGCTTACTGTGGGACTAGTTCGATATGTGTAAAAATGTCCCCTAATATTTATTTATTTATTATTATTTATATTTATACCTATTTATAATTATATGGTCGTGCTAGGTATTCTAGGGGGAAAAAAAAGGTATTCTAGGGTACCACAACATTTGTGGTCATATGTTGAAGTGAACTAAGTTTAATTATTTGTGAAAATTAAGGGAAGCGTTGTTGAGTGGTCACTAACTGAGTGCTCCCGTACTTTGGAAGGCATGCTAAGCCGTTGATCCCAGGTGCTATCTATGACATAACAAGTCGTTAAGCCAAGTTAGAGGCCTTCAGATGGCTTGAGTACTTCTAACAGTCAAGTTGCTCACTTGACAAGCCCAATCCCAACAAGGTCTATAGTTTCACCCTTTCACCCTTGGGTCGGAAGCTTAGATGGCGGTCGCTTGCGTAAAAACTAGTGCCTACGCCAGTCCTGGGAATTAAGTAGTGAACCCCGGGCATTCTTCAGGATCCAACTCTACTGGGATAACGCTAGGATGAGATGATGAAGGCTGTAAGAGACGGCACAGCAGCACGTCACCTCGCTCATATTTGACGCAGCCCAACTGGGGAAGTACCTCCACCGTACAGAAGACCGCAGCCATAATTTCACCACGACCTACTTGCTCTACAGGTATGTGGTGTTCTGTTCCAAAGTAAAATAGTAAAAGTACTTACTTACTTACTCCTCTGGCGCAGCGACCCAAAGTGTGTCTTGGCCTCCAATACGAGTGCACGCCACCGATCCCGATCCTGCGTCATTTCCTTCCACGAGTCAACTTGAAGCTCGCATAGATCGATCTCCACAGCATCGGCCCAACGGTATCTAGGGCGGCCGACCGGGCGTTTCCCACTCGGTTTGCCCAGGTAGGCTCTTTTGACGGCACGGTCGTCACCCATTCGCTCTGGATGACCAAGCCAACGAAGTCGACACGCTTTCGTTACCCCGATGACATTCGGTTCCGCGACAAGATCTTCAATTTCGGCATTTTTGCGAATTCTCCAACTGCCATCGGGTCTCTGAAGTGGGCCAAGGTAAGTGAGAGTAAAAGTAAAAGTAGTTTATTCTTCAAATTGGGCATATTACATGTACCTATGAACGTCAATAAACTACCACCGGTTCGGAAAAATAAACCCCTGCCACGAGAAGAAACGGCGTAAGAAACTCGGCGAGGTGTAATTTTTTCAAAACAATATTTAGTTAAATATAAAATTACAGTCTCAGTTTACTACAAAAATAACAATGCTACATTAGAAAACCTATTTTCGCGATAGATTAGCCGTGCAGGACGCTATCACAGCCAAACATCCCCATCCATGATGTAATCGTTTACCTTATAATATGCTTTTGAAATAAGTGTTTGTTTTACTACAGATTTAAATTTAGATTTCCTGGTGGTAAGTAACATCTCCAGAGCTCCAATGCCGTTGTATTGAGTTGAGAGTGAGGAACCTGCACAGTGCACACCTTAGAACCTAATTGGTCGCGTTCGGTACGGTTTCGGAGGAACTTCCTCCCTCGGACGCTCCGGTTGTGGACTGAGCTCCCTGCCGAGGTTTTCCCGAGGAACTACAATATGGGATTCTTCAAGAAAGTAGTGTACACATTTTAAATGGTCGGCAACACGCATGTAAGCCTGTAACAAGCATGTAACACCCCTGAAATTGCAGGCGTCCATAGGCTGCGGTGACCGTTTATCATCAGGCGGGCCGTACGCCTGTTTGCCACTGACGTGATATAAAAAAAAATTGACTTGAGGATTGAGTTGTCAGATAGAGAGCTAGCTGATAACGCAATCCTCAACTCAATAAAAGCAACGTGCCTGTGATTCTTCTAGGGTCGAAAGCGTCCATAGGCAACGGTATCTGCTTACCATCAGGCAGGCCGTAAGCTTGTTTGCCACCGTCATTGTATGAAAAGAAATGGCGATTAAGGAACGTGCTGTTTACTGAGAAAATAGGCTGGAAGTATTGCAACCGTATCATAAGAGGTTAAGAGTGCGCAGTACGTTCGGTTCTCCATACAAACGTATTTACGCTCTCATTTTAAAATGCCATGCTAAAATAACATGAATCTTTGTATACACACTGGGATCCGGCATATTTAGGTCGGAAATTAGTTTCTGCTGCTTGAAATTATAGTGGTAAAAAAATACAACGATTATTAAAGTTTTCATACAAGCCGTAAAAAACTCAAAAAACCGCTGTATTTTTTTCTCTTTTACAATTTCTAGCAACATTAACTAATTTTCGTCCTAGATGTGCCAGATCCCATTGTGTATACAGAGTTTCATGTTATTCTAGCATGGCGTTTTAAAATTAGAGCAAAAATACGTTTGTATGGAGAGCCGAGCGTACTGCGCCCTCTTAAAGGGGAGTTTACGAGAAATGGTTATAATAATTATTAATTCGATGGTTTTAAAAGCATAGCGGTGCAGTTTGCACGACTTGTGGTATACTTAACTTTTATGACTTAAGGTAAGTTCATGTATACATACCTTAATACTATACACAATTACGACACCCAAGGGAAGAAAGGGGGTTGTGCTATTCTAAACCGGCATCATGCGGGGGACCATATAGCATTTTTTTCCTGGTTTAAGTTTTTTTTGACGTAAACGAATACCTAGTGCGTTTATAAAATATTAGAATTTTATAGAGTATAATAATCTATACAAAAAAAACGACTACAATTTTGTACTTCGCCATGCCACACACAGGCATTTTTACACATCCTTCCCACTTCACCACCCTGCTTTCCGATAGTAAACGAGGTGGTTACAATAGATCCCAACTATGTCACTATATAGGACGATGATGTTAGAGAAGTTCTGTCGACTCCTCAGGGAACCCATACTGACCTTTATTATGTTATATCTATGTTCCTCATCATAATTTCCACTTCAAAATGTATATTTCTACGAAAGTTGATTGCTACGTCAACGAAATTTCATCGGAATCTGTAAAAAGCCTACATCATTGAGGAGTTCCATGTGACAACTGTGATCATCATCACCAGTTCCGCTTCACCGAATTTTTGGTTTCCGAGAGCCAATGCTTGGTTACCTACAGAAAATACTGAAATCAGCATATGCGTGCCTATCAAGTTCGAGGAGTTTCCTGTATTATTATTAGATCCCACCATCAGACATTCACCAAATTTATATGGGACCAATTTCGGGGTACCTGCTTTGAAACCAAAAAAGAATTATAAAAATCGGCCTACGTGGTCAAGAGTTGTCGAGGAACATACATAAATAAAAAAAATAAAGCGAACCTTCAGACGAACTGCGAACCTCCTTCCTTCCTATTGAATTCGGTTAAAAATATATAAAATGCCAAAGAAAATGCCTGATTCAAACTTTGACATTTTTATTAAAAAAACGCGAGTGTTCAATACTTTTGGCCAAAGCTGTATTTAAATTAAAGCAAATTATTTTAATAAGGAATGAACTTAGTTAAAACGAGAAAATGTATAAATCACAATTTTCCAAGAGATCTAGCTTACCCTTAACTTAAATGAAGATCAAAATCGGATCAGCGAAAGACAATTTCATAATCGTTTGGTATAATCACAGATTTTCGGAGAAATACTCCCATCCCAATATAAATACTTCCCGGATTTAAGAAAATGTCAATTTCGAGAAGTCGGTTTCATATTAAAAATAATTTCTTCGCGATTTCCCTTAATGATACTTTGATCTGCATCCGGGAAGAGATTTAAGATGCTCTTTAGATAAGTAAATAGACATTGATTGTGCAATGCTTTTGTATTTTTAGATAGACTACGTAAGCAGGTCTTTAAATCGTTATGAAAAATAGTGATATCATAAGATTCATAAGGATATAATTCCGTTACTGCTTAAAATATCGATAATAATCTAGTTAAAATATCAATATTCCGCATAAACGGATCTAAAAAGCGACCATGTTCGTGACGGGCCACGCATAAGTAAGGGTTCTGTACCTACTACGGTTGACGTGCCACATGACATGACGTGATGAATCCTGTAAAACAAATGTTTTTGACTTTCAGTTACATGCAGCACCTAACAAATAACGTTATAATATTGATTTGATATTGAGAGTTCTGGCACGGAATAGGTATAGGTCGATTCACAAGAGCTGGCGCGAAATGTCTATGAAATTAATGACAGTTTCATACATTTTCCGCGCCAGCTCTTGGGAATCGACCTATAGTATAATAAGGTAGTAAATATTACGTACAGCTTAGGCTAACTTACTCACAACCAGAAACACAACACCACATACAGAGAGTGGTTTGATTAAAATGTGATTATTATCAACAGCAATGCACTAAAATAGTCCTCCCGCTTACCTCAAACGAAATTCCTATTTAAAACAAAGCATCTATTATTAGTTAACACGTGCGTCCGGTTCCGGCGGGCATGTTTACAAAACAAGTACTATTCGTGGATTCTAAACCATTACTGTACTTACTGAGGGAATAACGGAATTTTAGTCATTGAAATTAATTAAACAAAGAATATGTTTTAAGCATTTTTTTTTGTGTAAGCTTTTATTTTCGACTGTACTTTTTTCACAGTCATCAATTACTCGGTGAGACGGTTCGAATGAGCCCAAACACGCCGGGTTTATCTTGTGTAGTTTAGGAGTTGCCATGGTCAACTTCTGTCTCCATCATCAGATCAGCTCGGTGGTACTATAATTTTGTACTGTCAGCGATCTTGCATAAGTATGCCAAATTTCAGTTAAAAAAAGGTGCGGCAATTGGCTGAAAAGAGGATTGCAAATATTGAGGACAACTTACATAGAGGTCTGTGTACTTCCAATACCTCCTTATCAGCCGAAGGACGTCCACTGCTGGACATAGGCTTCCCCCAATTTTATAGGGGGTTAAATGCCGTAATCTGACTGTTTTAGTGTTCGATAATTACAATAGATCGTTTTTGTCTTATCGAATATTGAAATAAAATAAACACACTCACAAGGTCTACAGTACACACCGCTCATAGAGCCACTAGTTAAGTGCTTTTAATTGTGGACTAATAGGTGTTGGTACGGAATCCGACTCGCACTTGGCCGGTTTTTTAATTGTGGACTAATAGGTGTTGGTACGGAATCCGACTCGCACTTGGTCGGTTTTTTAATTGTGGACTAATAGGTGTTGGTACGGAATCCGACTCGCACTTGGCCGGTTTTTTAATTGTGGACTAATAGGTGTTGGTACGGAATCCGACTCGCACTTGACCGGTTTTTTAATTGTGGACTAATAGGTGTTGGTACGGAATCCGACTCGCACTTGGCCGGTTTTTTAATTGTGGACTAATAGGTGTTGGTACGGAATCCGACTCGCACTTGGCCGGTTTTTTAATTGTGGACTAATAGGTGTTGGTACGGAATCCGACGCGCACTTGGCCGGTTTTTTTTCTATACAGCGACAGTGGCAAACAAGCTTACGGCCTGATGGTAAGCAGACACCATCGCCTACGGACGATTGCGACTAAAGAAGAATCTTAAGCGCGTTGCCCAATCTTTATTAACTCAAAATATTAATTTATTAAAATATCCATTATAAAATGTTCCTACTATACAGTGCGTTACCGGCATGCGGGCTTTTTCCAAAACGGACAATAGTATGTTTCATTAGTAACTGTTTGCATGTATTAGCAAATAATAATTATTTGAATTAACTATACAATTAAACTACGCACGTGATTTACGCTTAATGCCTAAAACTGAACCCTCTGTAGGTATATTTAAGTTCGTTCCTAAAGGTTTATAATTCTCAAATTCACAGTTTATTAGTAGATAAAAATTTGTATATCCTCTGATCATGCTTATGTCACTTGTGTTAAATCGAAACGTAGATTGTAGATGCATCATTGGATCGACTTGGCCAAAATAGATTAGGACAAAGCTGTTATAGAATGTTGAACATGTATGATCTTAATCTAAAACCCTCATCTGTGTTGGTCGACTTGACACTAGTGTTGTACACATGGGCAAATATGCGCTAATTTACTGATCAAGCTGTGTGCACTTAGTTTTGGATATCATGCGATTATAAGCTACTGAACACGCGCGAGCTAACTGAACCATGTGTTGTATGATGTCTGTAAAGTGTACCTTCCTAATAAATAAATAAATAAATAAACTTCTTAAATCTGCACCTCTAACGAACTAGGTGCACTTTCTTAAGCTAAACGTCCTAGTAAAACATTAAGGGCTGTCATTTGTACTGTATTGACAATTGACTTTGCTTTACATTGCTGGCAATTTAAATTTAGTTCGAAAACAAAGGAAATTGAATTTTTAGTTTTATAATAAAACTAAGCTCATGGTTAGGTTTAGGAACTACGTTTCGATACCCTCCTTAAAGAAAAGCCCGCATGCCGGAAACACACTGTATGTTCGTAAAATTTTTATAGATTTAAGCACCATCTATTGAAGTTTCGGCGTATTACGCTGATACGTTAACTAGCGAAGGACGACGAGGAATCTTTGTTTCGGTAGTCCTCTAGCAGCGCATTACATTTAGGCTTCAGCCGATAGATGTCGCTTATAAACAGTCAAATAGAAAATAATGAAATTATTGTCTCTTTATTAGTGGTCGGCGGTTAACAAGTCAATCCTGACACCTTTCATTTTCATACAGTTTATAACCTAAAAGTCACTGAGGTTATAAATGTATGGAAATGACAGACTACTATAAAAACATTATACAGCATGTACCAAAGACTTCGGAGCGCGCCTTGCATGTACGATGGAGTACAAAATTAATATGTGAATGGACAAAGTGATCAGATCATATATATAAATAATAAATAAATATATGTGAACACGACTTTGTTCACGAATTCGCTTAAGATTTTTTGGGAACGTTTACATTATTGACCGAACGAAGGTTTTCGTTTCAGCTTCGGCAACAATGCCTTCGTACGGCCGTCGGATGGCGGATTTCCAGAATTCCCGCTGTTTCCCTCTACAGGTCGCATTCCTCAACCGATTCTCGTGAAAATTTGTGAGCAGGTCTGATTGTTATACAGATTTTATTGTCAAGTAAGCTTTTAAGAGCCACGAAGTATAAGTACTTATGAACTCGCCTATGTAAACAGCACCAAAGGGCCGAAGCGTTTACTTTAATAGTTGGACACTTGAAATAAATAAGAAAATAATAGTACATTACTACAGAGGCCGGGACGAAAGGGGTTGCCGGCCGAAGACATATAGACGGCCGAGCGAAGCAAGGCCGGATAGGTCTAAGGCGGGCAACCCCATATTTCCCGCCGAGGTATGTATAGTGCTTTTCTCAAACATACAATGAAATAAATAACAGAAAAATCAAAGTTTTATTTTTTTATACGCATAGTGGCAGAATGTCATGATGCCTGTACCACAATGTGGAATGGAAATTAAAAAAGAGGACTTTGCCGGCCTAGGCCTGCAAGATTTGTATGAAATTCCATTAACGACCTCTTGTCCTAGCCGCACCTGAAACGTCATACTTCGCAACCTATTATTATAAGGAACATAACATTAATATTTCATTGCATGTTTGAGAAAAAAATATAAATATATATTTATTAACGTCTACACAACATAATGATTACATTTTTATGAAAAAGGAACAAAGAACGACGTTAAAAAAAGGCCCCACTCAGGACAATGCCACGACAAGCCATGACGCTGGTTTTCAGTGGGGTCCTGCCGTAATCTATCGAATGAGGACACAGGCATAAACAACATGAAATATGATGGTAACCCATCTTTTTTTAATACAAAACTCTTGACTATCCAACTTCGATCACAAATAATGAGCCAGCAAATAATTGTGATTTTGATGTATTGAAATTACGTTACAAGTTATCTGAACGTTTGAAATTCTTAGAAAACATGCGTAGTAAAAAACCAAGCGCGTGTCGGACCACGGCCATTTTAACTTTGGACGCATAGATCCACGAATCGAGCGACGTTGTAACTAGTTTGATGTTTTCAAAAGGTACTTAAATACAAAATACAGTCTTAAGAGACGCTCGACTGAACTCGATTCTCCATGCAAACGTAGTTCGTTCTCATTGTAAATCGCCGTGCTGAAATAACATGAAACTTTGTATACCCAATGGGATCCGCCATATCTAGGCCGGAAATTAGTTTCTGTAGCTAAAAATTGTAATAGAATAAAAATACAGCGAGTTTTTGAGTTTTCTAGGTCTTGTATGAAAACCTTAATAACCGCTGTATTTTATCTCCATTATAATTTCAAGCAACAGAAACCAATTTCCGGAATAGATATGCCGGATCCTATTGTGTATAAAGTTTCATGTTATTCAAGCATGGCGTTTTAAAATGAGAGCGAAACTACGTTTCTATGGAGAACCGAGCTTTCTGCGGACTCTTAAGTTGTATTGACTGTGATATGGTGTGGTTCCAGGTCGTGGACATGCGCTGGGGCGTCCGAGATGAGGCCACAGACGACCACATGACCACAGAACTGTGTATGAGGGAAATCAAGAACTGTCAGAGGCTCTCTATGGGCCCTAACTTCGTGGTGTTTCTTGGGCAGAAGTATGGCTACCGGTGAGTGTCTCTAGACCGGTCCCACTTGATGTGACTTGATTTTTTTTTGGTTGGTGATTCTTATTTAATTTTTTATTTACAAAACAAACAGCCATACATGACATAATATTTAGGGTTTAGTTTATTAGTAAAAAAAAATATATAAGTCCTAAAATTTTACTAATATAACAAATTAATGTAAAATTATGCGATTATAATCACAACCCATAAAATTGCAAACAGAGTGAGTAATAAAACATGCAAAAGGGGATCGCTATACACGACATTACCACTTATCTCAACTATATTACCAACCACTTGTTTCAACAATAAAATATTACCATTTATATCATCAATATTATTTTCACGAAAACAAAATTTGTCGAACTTTTTTATTTTTTATTTAGGCCACTTTTTCCGTTTCCACGGGACATCCTCTCATTCTATGCTCGTTTGATATTTACCTTTATACAGGATGTAACAAAAATGCTGTGGATCCGTTTAAGCCGTTTAAGGCGTACCTTGAAACGTACAGAGCGCGGTGCAGCGTCGTTGCGGGGCGAAGGTTATTTTGCGGTAAAGCAAACGCGGTCCGGGGCACCAAAAAAACGCGCGGTATTCGGTAGCGCGGTAGAGCGGAGGCGGCGTCTATGATCGCCAGTATAAGGCGTCAGTATAATCGACAGTCGACAGTTTCGGAAAGGTCAACAATGCAAAACTGCCTCCGCCCCGCACCGCGCCGCGCCCGCTCATTCTGACTAGAAACAAGTAGGTAAAACAAAATTGAGTCCAAAAAATTCAACACAATGTATCCCATTCGTCTTTCAGACCAATCCCCACTTACGTGCTATCATCGGAACTGCAGATGCTACGCGACGAACTAGCCGCAGGGGGTGTTGACGTCATCCTACTTGATACGTGGTACAAGAAGGACTCGAACGCAGTACCCCCCGTCTCCGTGTTGCAGCCTATATCCTCTATACTCATCAATTTCAATAACAAGGTAAGAAACGGTTACTCCCCACTTTAACAATTAACAATTTAGACAAGAAGACGTCATCAGTAAATCTTACCTAAAGAAATATTTGGCATTTTTCGAGGGGCCGAGTGATCATATGTGTAAAGGCTATAAATTTGCACACCTAGTACCGCTGTGTATCGCAGTATTCACAGTCTATTATTGTGCAGTCCTACTTTTTCGAGCAAGTTGTAGATAAGAACATCATAGGCGAAATAAAGTCCCACAGACTTCGCTGGTTCGGCCACCTACAGAGAGAATTGAGGAGGATCGCACCGTCAAGAGAGCATATCTGAGTCGACCGATTGGTCGCCGCCCAGTCGGGCCACCCAGGAATCGCTGGGAAGACAAAGTGGAGGCGGATCAGCGTCATCTGCAGGTCAAAGATTGGCAAGCAGTGGTGCAGGATCGGGATAAGTGGCGTGCTCTCGTTTCGGAGGCCAATACCCGTTCTGGGTCACGGAGCCAAAATAATTAGTTTGTAGATAAGATTATTTTAAGGGCTTGGTGGTATGTATAAGGTATCCCAACACCCCTCAAAATTATTACATTAATGGTATTGGTATTAGCATGTCTTTCGATGATTACACACAAGTACCACAGTACATTTATAGCTTAAGGCAGTAACTCAAATAGAGTCGCTTAAGACATTTTTGGACCTGCGTTTCGTTAGAGCGATAGGGTTGCACCTCTCAATTTATGTAAATTTGTATAAGATTATTATAATTACTAAAAACATTGATTTGTATTATACTCAAATGACATTTAGCGGGTAATCCACCACCATATCAGCCCATAGACGTCCACTGCTGGACATAGGCCTCCCCCACTTTCATGGGGGGTAAATGCCATAATCGCCACGCTTGGCATGCGGGTAGGCGATCGCAGTATCTCCACCGCATTCCGGGGATGCTGCTGCCCAACCCCCGGTGGCCTTGGTCGTAGTTTTAGGACATACCCGGGTCCATAGCGGGTAATCTAGTTATACTAATAGTGTTTGTGTGTAGGGGACGTAATCTCCGAAACTACTTAGAATAATAGACTATGATTTTAACCACCGACGCAACGAAAAAGAGAGGTGTTAAAAGTTTAACATGTGTATCTGTGTATTTGTCTGTTGCATCGTAGCTCCCTAACGGTTAAACCGAAAAAGAAACCGGTTCTTAAATATATTTCGTCAAAATCGGTTTAGCCGTTTTTGAGATATTGAAGTTTGAATGAAAAAGTCGGGGGCTTTTCAACTTTTCTAAGTTGATTATATCCCGTGGCTTTTTATTACGTTCTTTTTTATACACGGGCGGGCGGAGCAGCACAAAAGACAACATTAAATTACGTATTCTTAATATTATTATTATTTTATTTATTTATTGGGAGAACAAACAGAGTTAAATGTTCATATTACTTAATATTAATAAACCGCATAGCAAACATGCATTTAGCTACTCAACAGTCCTCACTGAGATGTATGGTTAAGTTTACTTATTCTATTTAGATATTAACTTTTTTTATACTACGTCGGTTGCAAACAAGCGTACGGCCCGCCTGATGGTAAGCGATCACCGCAGCCTATGGACGCCTGCAACTCCTAGGGGTGTCACATGAGCGTTGCCGACCCTTTAATAATTTATACACTCCTTTCTTGAAGAACCCCATACTGTAGTCCGACGGGAAAACCTCGGCAGGGAGCTCATTCCACAATCGGAGCGTCCGAGGGAGGAAATTCCTCTGAAACCGTACCGTACGCGACCATTTAGGTTCTAAGGTGTGAGGATGAATGCCCTGCCGATGGCGAGCGGTGCGATGGTAGAAAGCGGCCGTAGGCATAATGTCGAACAGTTCTTCGGAGCACAACCCATTATATAAGCGATAGAACACGCACAAGGAGGCAAAATTTCTCCTTAAACTTTAATTTATAATATTTATGCATTACCTTCAATACATTTTGTATTAACAAACGAAAATACTTCTCAGGCCTCAATCTACGCTTAAACCGCCAAACCGATTGAGGAAAAAATTTAAAAGGAGGAGATAGTTTGAGACGATCCCGGAAATAATCCTTTAAGGAAGAGAAAAGAAGGGTGGAACTTTGTACGGGAAAAGCGTTAATCAAGTAAACGTCTGAAATAATAAAATAGCAATTACCCTCTTTATGGCAATTAAACGAGTTCCACGCGGGTGAAGTCGTGGGAAAAAACTAGGATTTCATAAAACGTAAACCACTCAATATCTTCTATGGCTAATTTTTTTTTTCTATTTTTAATTTCTAAATAAATAATCGCATTTTCATCAAATCATTCGTCACGTTATGTCACGTCAAATCAAAGTAATGGCCAGCACGCGCTAGTTTATTAAAAACTTCTTCAACTATTCTACGCGATACGTGCGCGGCACACGTCATTGAAACGCCCCGAGATCTCCTTAAGTTTACTGTAATGACGTGTGTCTGTGTGGGTGCGTCAAATCGAACGTTTTGTATGTTTTTTTTTTACTGCTATAGGCTGCTATAGGCTGTATACTGTGGCTTTGTTTTATTTGCCTCAATGTCATCTAAACGTCATGTCAAATAGTTTGAGGCAAATAAACGATTACCCGCCCAAATTAAAGAGGTTGTTTATGGTAAGCCGCCAGACGTTTAAGACCAGTTCTCTATTAAGATGCATTACAAGAGCTTTTCCGTCCCACTTGGTGGAACTCTTATAGGATCTCTATAGAAATCCGTGAGCAGTCCTTACTCTGAGGGTATTGTCAATTCGAGTGCCATCGAAGTGCTGTCAACAATATTGATGAGTGCAATTCCTCATTGCGAGTGTATTTATAAACTAAGATCCAATTCTCATCGCCATGTTGGTGTTAAATGGTTAATTTCGTTATTTCGTGGTTAATTTATTCCTTCAGTGACTCTATTAAAGGGCCTTGATGCCATTTCTTTTTGACCGAGTGAAACGTAGAGGTCTACGTTTCAGCTTCGAAAAATTTCGTATGTCCGGATTTCCAGCCGTTCTCCTCTACATGTCGCATTCCTCAAGCGATTTGACAATTATAAAGAATTTTGTGTCAAGGATTAAAAAAAAACACAAAATTGAAAAAACGTCAAATTACACGTACGTACGTTACACGTATTACGTACGTTGACATTTAATATGTCAAATTTAATACATTGTTTGTTTACATTTTTTTCGTTTTCAACTGGCGCTTACTTTACAGTTCCTAAAGCCATTAGATTATAACAAAAATAATAAACTAAGTTCCCTTCCTAGGTTTTTTTGTAATTGTAACAGTAGAGATTTCATAAAAATACGTTCTTTACCTGCTCTTCCAGAGGGTCCCGAAGCTTCAAGCAGAAGATCAGGCAGTATGGTGGGATACACTAGGAAAGATGCAGAAGCTGTTCCGAAAGGCCTCGCTCCAACTCTACAACAGCGGGAAGATGGATAAAGATGCCATGCATAACTACTTTATGTCTGGTAAGTACCTATATCGGATTTAAATGAATCATTTATTTATGTAGAAAGCAAATATATACAAGAATACTTAACCAAAATACTAGAAACAAAATTAAAACTAACTTAAATCTAAAACAGGCCCTTGAGGCATGCTGTACCGAGGATGCTGGCAGCATTTCCTCACTGTATCACAATGCAGATACGTTGAGCGAGGAAGTCGCCAACTCTTCGGTAATCAATTTGATCAACCAGACGCTTCGCAATTTCACTAAATAACTTGCGCGCGCTGGGACTTTATGCACCTAGAGTTTCGACGCCAAAATTGTAATTATTACGCTAGAATTTCGGCGGTTTCCGCCACTGCACCCGCTTTTATTGTAGTCCGTTGGAGTTTTTCCTAGATACAATTTTCTTGACAAGCCTAATTCCAATAAGGCCTAGTTTCGCCCTTAGTTTGGAATGTCAGATGGCAGTCGCTTCCGTACAAAATAGTGCCTACGCCAATTCTTGGGATTAGGTAGCGGACCCCAGGCATCCTTCAGGGTGCAACTGTACTGGGAATAACGCTAGGATGATGATGATGATATTAATATTTTCTCGCCTTTTTTTATTGTACATGGTTTGAGTTTGTCTATCTTGTTCTACCTTCCTTCCACTCAATTTTTCAAACGTTAACTTGAAAGACTTGCATAGAAGCTGCCTGATCAACTCGCCTTTGTACTTTAATGTTTTGTGACATGGACATCCAACTTGTAATTGTGCAGGTACAATAAAGTGCTTACATAGATTACATATGTACATGCATTATATCGATCCATTCATTATCAATTTATCATCCTGTTTTAGTGAGTAAATAAACAGTGTGAAACTTTTCATCTTAGATTACGTGAAGCGACTATCGCCTAGTGGTAAGGAACGCGTCTTTCAGTCCGGAAGTCATGAGTTCAAACCCTGGTACTGGAATCTAAGGAATCTAAACAAAAAAAAACAAATCCCAAAAAGGTCCAGTTTTCTCTCTAGGTTGGAAAGTCATGTGCTAGTTGCCATTTTAAAACTAGGGGCTAGGCCAAGTTTCGGGATGGAACCCACCCCCGGCTTCTTTAGAATACGACCGAGAAATCGCTAGCAGAATTATGATGCTCATCTCTGGTCACGTCTGTGATGTTACCGGGTACAGTAACACCATCCAGTTTAGATTCCCGGTTACAGTATGATCTGCAGCAGCTCTCATCTGACCTCATTCCAAAACTGTATCATTACTGAATACAGGTTTGGAACAGGGTACCAATAAAAAAAAGGATTTATCTCCGCAAAGAGATCCAGAAAATCCTATAAAAAACACCTCTAACTAACTAAGTGCGACAATAGGCTAGGGCTCAGCGTTTGCTGGGAGCCTGGTCAGCTGGACAGCGATGTTTTTCAGTCCGCACTTCACCGCTCAAGCACAAATAGTACAATAGCTGGCTGCAAGGGAAACATTCGCTTGAGTACTCCACCAAGCAGGAATTGACGTATAACGAATAATCGTCAATATTGTATGTATTAACGTTGGAAAAAACGTTATTATACCTGCTTGGTGGAATTCAAAAGCTATCAACTTATTTTTTTAGAAAACTCGGAATAAGTATGAATGTATGTACTTTCCAGTAACGGAACGTGAAGTCATCAATGGCGTCCTAAACGTGAAGAACACGAAGAATCACTGCCTGGCTTACGTTCGCTACATCAACAACATCAATCTCCAGAACTTGAAGAAAGCCAGCAACTTCGTGGACATACTCAACCGATCGCTGGACAATGAGGCATCCAAGTTGCTGGCCGATTTGCGGGACGTCAGGCTACCGAACAAAATCGAGACTACTAATATACAGAAGTAAGTTGAACATTTTCCTTATCCAGATAAGACTAGACCTCTGGGTTGATTGTTCGGATAGTAACTGCTTCTACAAGAACCACCGTCCGGCCTACGACTGCCGCATGAACACCGTAACCTTTGAAGGCTGAGGACAGCTTGCAACTTCATGAACTTCCCCATCTGTCCAAATTGTTGGTGCTGAACAAAATCGAGACGAGTAAACAGAAGTGTGTTGACTTTTTTTCTAATCTTGTGGTCTAGTCTCTCTTGCTTGGAAGGTCAGATAACTATCGCTTCCAAAAGAACTGCGTAGCATAGAAGCCTTGTCTTCGGAATTGGCAGCCATTTGTCATCAAATGATAAATCTTGTTGTATTTACATTTTGTCGCTATTTAATAGAAGTGTCAAGCCTATTTAAAGGAAATACATTCACCGTAACTTCGGCTCACCTCCAATATATAAGTAATTAATTAAGTGCTAATTCAATTATTTGCTAATTGTTACAATTTCAGATACACGGTGGAGTGGATCGGCCGAGAGGGTCTTGACAATGAGACTCACGGGGAATACCTCAACCACTTCATATCCCACTTCTATAAGAACATCATAAAGCTGGTTGATAGGTAACTATCGCATGTGTGAAACAAAATTCTATCCATGGATGGAACTCCGCAAATGTACATAATTGAATTCCCCTTCGTTGCTTTCTAATATCCATGAACTCGCGGGTTCTTTTTAACAGGTTAGGTAAGATTGCGTGGAAGCGATAGCATGCAAACATAGTGTGAAAAAGATATCCCAGGTTACAAAGTACAACTGATAGACGATTGGCAAAAACGCAACTCACCAATTTTTGCAAATTGTCATCAAAAACTCGAAAAACATTGGCAAATTATTTTAAAATTTGGCCAATCATGTTGAGTAAAGGAAATGTGAACACGTACCTTTTTTACCTTTATTGTTATTGTAATAAGAGCGAAAAAGGTACGTATTACAATTTCTTGGCTGTTCATGAATATACTAGGTGGCCCATTCAAATCGGTCAGTATGGGAAAGTCTGAAACTATAAGACATACGAAGATTTGTTCTTAGGAACCATGTCACCGATTTTGATAAAAAGAAAAACTGCATTCATACATTTGAAAAAAACACTGTACCCAGCTAGGGAATCGAACCCGGTTGTTTTGAAAAAATAAACTTACACTATTTCTATTCAGATATCGTTTGTGTAGGTCTTAAGCAGTAAATGTCTCTAAGAAACATAATGTCTAAAATGAATAAAATGCATTTTTTTCACATACTTTAATTTATCATAGTAGGTGTTCAAAGTGACCACCGTTACAATATTCAACAAGTTCAGGCATGTAAAATTGTCTCTATGGTTGTTTGTACCTCTCTACTTGTAAAATCGGTGACATGGTTCCTAAGAACAAATCTTCGTATGTCTTATAGTTTTAGACTTTCCCATACTGACCGATTTGAATGGGCCACCCTGTATACTGCAATAGACGCATAGTGCGATTATTATTCAGAATTTTCTGCTTTACCTAAAGGTAGCCTGTTGACAGAATGCCTCATTAAGGCTGGGTTGCACCGACTTACGATCACAGACCGATCAACGTTAAATATGGCGCCGGCAGCTGTCATGCCATAGAAACTTGTCAAACTTTCCATACATTCAAATTTTAACGTACACAGCTTTAGTCTGCCTTTGGTAGGTACGTTACGATTGGTCCTGTGATAAAGATTAAGTAAATCAATAATTTTCAGAGCAATGCGTAAAGAAGACAGCAGCGCCCAGGGTCAGATAGTAACGGAGATCTTACAGCATCTACACGCATGCAACAACTCTGTGAAGGTGTTTCATGGACGTGAGGATGATCTGAACTTTGTCGAGAACTACATGAAGAATGGTTCGGATAAACCACTCGTGTTGTATGGAGAAGGTATTCCGGGGTCATATTTTATTTGATCTCCGTAAATAAGATATCGAGGGAGGGGCGCGAAGGAAGGGGGAGAGGCAATGAGGGTATCGAGCTAAAGCGCCTATCCGCTGCTACCTTCTAATCCCCATTTCCCCTAGCCAACTGTGCTTCTGAGGCGCTGAAGCAATTAGTTAATTAATAGTACCAAATATTACGTTATCAATTCTGAAAGCGTCTTCGCTGCGTTGCTTCTTATATATTTTTAGAGGGTGTAATGGAAAATGCTTCCTACCCGGATTAGTTCTCAACTTCTCAAAAACCTGCTTATCTTCAGACCTTTATGAAGTAATACCCTTCTACCATCGGACGACCAGGGATACGGCAAGGCGACATCGTTTTACGGTGGCAGTTCCAAAAACTCGCACGAAGCGTTTCGCTTCCTCTTTTATTGTGAGAACAGGCAGGCTGTGGAACTCCTTGCCGGAATCCTTGTTCCCTGAAAACTACAACCTTACGGTCTTCAAGATGAGAGTGAACCGGTTTTTACTAGGTAAGCGCGCTCCATCCTATATCGCTTACCATCAGGTGATTTGTGGTCAAGCGCAAACCTATCCAGAGTAAAAAAAAATACTTATCATCTTTAACTTCTACGACGGTTGAAATACAAGTGAGGTGTAAAGAAGAGTGGTGTGGTATTGGGTTCCTGGTGGTGAGTAATATTGCAAGAGTACTTGAGGATGCACTAGATTAAGAGTGAGGGACCTGAATTTGTTTCTATTGTCGACAAAACACTTGTGACCCCACTGGTGTGAGTTCCACTGGTCGTTAGCGGTCTTGCGCCTCAGGGTCGTCGGTAGATTTGTAACTGGTCGATTCGTAAAATGATTTATCTTGTCTGCTTACGATTAGGATGTATGTTTGTTTGCCACTATGGAGTGGGTGTCCTGTAAGTAATATTACGACAAACTCAAGTGTGAAAAAGGCGGGTCGAATACCAAACATAGAAAACACACACACAACACATACAATTTTATAATAGTTCTTTTTTCTTTCCAATGTGTCATACAATTAGCTCGTAAGTAAGCTTATTAACAATATTGTTCACGATTTCGGTGTCGATACAAACCCGATAGGGTTTAACGACACTTTTCCGTTATAACAATGTATCAATTTTCTATTGTAAATAAATAAATAAAAAATAAATAAAAAAAATGACCTTAGTAAAAGTGTCACCAATTTTTGTAAAGTGAATTTAGTACAATACTTTTTTACAATGAAACACATTCTCATCGACAACTGAACGATTTCAAAGGCTTTATTTTGACAGGTCAAAAATAACGTAACTAGAGATGTAGCTAATTGAAATTAATAATATCCGATTAAAAATGGGTCCATTCTGTTGTTTGAAATCTGTCATCATTTCCAAATCGATAGTAGAATCCACATTTGAGGAAAACACAACAAACAATCGATTTAGCTAGTTAGGCATCAATCGTAATCGGGTTTTTTACAATTAATATTCAAAGGAAAATTTATTTTCTTAATATTCTCTAACAAAATGGTATCCCACCAAAAACATTTCATGTAAAATGTTGCCAAGACGACCACATTAGGTTTGCCCTGTGAAAAAGATATCAGATCTCATGTAGAGCCAAGCTTCTGAATCTACACGGCCTAACTCTACCGACCCTAACTTCAACAAATTCTACATATCAGTATATTTGTAGGTGGTTGCGGCAAAACCAGCTTACTATCAAAAAGTGCAGCGATGTCCCTTGACACTTGGTTTGCTGATGCGCGGCCGACCAACATCGTCAGGTTTCTGGGGACTACGCCTGACTCCAGCGCGCTTACTCCCACGCTTATATCCATCTGCCAGCAGGTAATATTACTTACTTACTATGCTGGCTCGATGACCCGAAGAGGATATCGGCCTCTGATACAAGATAACGTCACACTTCTCTATTCTGCGCCACCTCACGCCAGTTGGGTACTCCGAGGTTGGCTAGGTCTTTGAGGGCTTCGTCATTCCAGCGGTACCTGGGCCAGCGGTTATTAATAAACGTTTATACTTGATGCTTTCTGACGTGCTCAGACGTCTGACACAGTATGAGCCGTTACGTCAGAGGGCATGAGATGAATGTGAATATACCTAACCGTTCTAAATGTATGGCACCGATATCCTTCTGACGCGTCACGATACGTGAAGTGCGACAATTCTGAATCCGACTTTATAAGTAAGATAAAATCAATATTTATAATCCGGTAGGTCTTATTCAGTGTAGGATCTCTCAGGCTCTTTTTAACCGACTTCAATTCGTCGGAACATATTTTTTTATGTATATTCACTGATTAATCGATTTCGTTAATCCCATTGAGTTGGTCCCATTGTCATCAAGTCAGGATCTGATGACGGGATCCTGGAGAAATCGAAGGAACGCCTCAATTTTTATAGGCATACCTATAGCAATTTAAGGCTGGGTGGCACCGACTTACGATCACAGACTGATCAACGTTAAATATGGCGCCGGCAGCTGTCATCCCATAGAAATTTGTCAAACTTTCCACACATTGAAATTTTAACGAACACAGCTTACGATTACAGACGGTTTGGTGCAACCCAGCCTTAGTAGGTAACTTGTATTTAACACGTGCATTTGCTCGCAAAATGTAACATGTGGCGAAGTAAAAATAAACGATTTCTTTCTTTCTTTCTTTCTTAAAGATCGTGAAGACCAGAACTGACCTCCTGAACTTCTCAGTAAAGAGTTTTTCATGGATAGTGATAGGATATTTCGATTCGTCTATTAATTACCAGGTGAAGAGGTGGGTTTGTATTTATAAAATCAGCTTGTATCTTCTATATGCCATCAAGACTTGTGAAATGAATTGGCTTGAGTTTCTGTTTAAAATTTCTTATGTGACTTTTGTTATTTCTACGCTTTAAGTTAGTCATTAATGTATTCACCAGATATCCTTAAATACGACTCAAGAGTCATATAAAATAAAATAAGAAGATCCTTAATACGGCCTATACTTACAACTCTGAAGATCTCTAAGATCTCTAAGATGAATAGATAAGGAATATGCGTTATGCCTATGTCCAGCAGTGGACGTCCTAGGGCTGATATGGTGGTGGTGGATGCGTTATTTCTATGTACTTGTGGTTCGGTATATTGTCACTCAAAAATTTTGCATACTTTGGCAGATTTCTACCACTATAAGCACCTTCCGCCTGCTTGCTCCTTAGATATCATACAACTTCGCCCTCCCCTTCGAAAGCATCCCCGACGACCTGGTCCCCCTGACAGCACACTTCAAGCAACTTTTGACCATGGCTACTGCACAGCAGCCTCTGCTCCTCTTCTTGGATTCCGTAGACCAGCTGACTGGTATTGGCACTGAGAACAATAAGGTGTCATGGCTGCCGACGCGACTGCCGCCGCATTGCAAGGTACGAATTCATATATAAAAGTGTACTTAAATTCACAGCATTTTACTTTTTGTTTTTTTTTTTAATGTTTGGGCTGTCAACCAAAAACGTCTGCTTACGCAATCATATTATTTAATCAAAGTGCAAAACGGAAAAACAAAATAATTTTAATAAAATATTGACATTGAAATTATTTTTTCCATTCGTAGCGACTAAATAAAAAAAAATACCTTGATTGAAAGAATCTAGTTATTAGATTTTCACAAGCTTTCCTGGAACTCAACTATTTGCATTACAAACTTTGTAACAGTCGATTTAGAAATGTAAAGACTGCGGACACATAGACACACTTTCGAATTTAAAATCATCATCATATCAGCCGAAAGTCCATTGACCGGTCTTGCGCCCCCCTCATCCAACAGCTTACTGTAACCTTGACCAGATCGCCGGCCCACTTTGTTGGGGTCCTACGCTGTGTCTTCCTGTGCGTCAAGATTTCTGCTCCAACGGCCATCGGTTCTTCGAGCAATTTGCCCCGCCCACTGCGACTTGAGTCTTGCAACTCACTGAGCTATATCGTCGACCCTAGTTCTCCTACGAATCTCCCCATTTCTGATTCAATCTTGTAGGGAAACTCCATTTATAATGTTAGCATGGATTTGCAGATAATAGTAACTTGTGCGTGCGAGGAGACGAACCCCGAGGTATCGAAGGAGTACGATGTACTACGGCGCATGATTGACTCGGAAGATAACTTTCTGGAAGTCACGGCTTTGGGCGAGGATCTGGCCATGCAGGTTCTCAAGTAAGTATCTACAATATTCAATCATTCGCTGGCTATTACACCATTTACTTACTGGTTTGGTTTTCTACCGGTTGCATTTTGCGGAGTGGCCTGAGGAATCACAGCATAAATCCACCGATATTCCTCAGGACACTCCCTTCTACCATCAGACGAGCACGGCGACGCGACACCATTTTACTGTGGCAATTTACCTAAAACTCGCACAAAGCGCTTCGCTTCCACTTTTATTGTGAAAATAGCTAAGGTGCGGTATATACTCCTTGCCGGAATCCTTGTTCCCCGTTATCGTCGTAAAATTGTGTCAAAGATATTTATATTAACAATGCTTACAGGTTATGGATGGCGTCGGCAGCCAGGGATCTGTCTAACTACCAGTGGCGTTTAGTGTCCAATGCTATAGGCAGCTGCTCTTTGCCTATCTTCGTGAAACTAGTATTTGCGGAGGTAAATATACCTTCACTCAATACATAAAGTGCCTATTTTCTCAAGAGATGTAGGGCACAACGGAACATCTAGCTCATGTTTGGATCTCCCCAACTGGGGAAGTTCCTCCACCTTACAGAAGACCGCAGCGATAATAACACCACTACTTGCTCTTTAGTTATGTGATGTTGGGTTCCTGGTATGTTCGAACCGGGTATGTCCTAAAACTACGATCAAGACCACCGGTGGATGGGCAGCAGCATCTCTGGAGTGCGGTGGAGATACTGCAATCGCCAACCCGCATACCAAGCGTGGCGATTATGGCATTTACCCCCCATGAAATTGGGGGAGGCCTATGTCCAGCAGTGGACGTCCTTCGGCTGATATGGTGGTGGTGGTGGATTCCTGGTGGTGATTAAGGCCGCCAGAGTCTCTGAGGAAGCGCAGTTGAAAGTGAGACCTTCATATGTCTAGTTGTCAACACAACCAATCCTCAAGTCAATAAAGGATCGGAAACGCACTTTTGATTCTTCTGGAGTCGCAAGTGGCCAGCCACTACGATATCTGCTTACCATCAACCATCAGACAGGCCGTAAGCGTGTTAGCCACCGTCGTTGCATTAAAAAGAATTATAAAGCTACAACGGAAATAAAACCCCTCCCCAACACTTCGTTCCTCAGCCCGATAGGACCGGTCTCGATTTTGCTCTCTCATCGTCATCTCATAAACCAAAGAATGTAATAAACGTTCATTATTCTGCAATGGCACTTTCACAACTCAAAATCTACTAGCGTTTCTGAGAAGACCTGTTGAGGAGAAACCCCGAACAAACTCAACTTATTGTGTGGACTGGTGCCACTTATTCTTCTTCGATATAATTCTTCGTGTTCTTTGATGCTTGTCAGGTATGCCGATGGAGAAGCTACACTAAACCCCAGGACACACACCTCGCGTCTACCGTCATGGATTCCATCATGATGCTGTTTGAGAGAATCGAAAAACAAGTAAGATTAGATTACAGGTTCTTCATCATCATCATCATGTCAGCCGAAAGACGTCTACTGCTGGACATAGGCCTTCTCCAAAGACTTCCACAATGACCGGTCCTGCGCCACCCGCATCCAGCGGACACCCGCGACTCTTACCAGGTCATCAGTCTACAGACCGGGTGGGTACGAACCATACAACAAAACACTATACTGAATTTTCAAGCATCCAGTGTACGAATTAGAGTTGGATTTCGTTTGTTTGAGAGAATGGACGGAAAACTATACCTATCCAATTGTAGATTATTTAAATTTCTTTATTTCAAATCACAAGTGCAATGAACCTTAACCCTTAATAGGGCAGAGGTTAACCCGAATTGAATAGGTTTTTAATCTTTTCTTAAAGCAACAAGGTTTAAAGTGGGAAAGAGATCTGGTGGGAATTATTTCACCATGCCCTATCAGAAATCAAAATCAGAAATCATTTATTGTCAAACTGTGCGAGTACAGAAGATGTTACTAAGGTTTTGCGTGTGTCACAATCAACCGCTTCGGTATACAATAATTCATACAGTCGATAAGCAAACAAATAAAATACATGTCAAGAACTGAAATATAAAATTATGAATGATTTCATACTAGGAACTGATAAGACTAAGTATCATTAAATTATGTTGATTAATATTCCATTACAACTACCTATCAATGTCAATGTGTACTTTTGTTTACAATCAAATTTCTGTTTTCATCAATCTCATTTTGTAGAAAAAATCATTTATTGTATAAAAACATTCGTTGAGTTAGAGTTCTCAACTTGAAGAGAAATTTATTCCTATTAAGGGAGGCTGGTTTACTGGACAAACGAAATGACAAACAGATTTATAAATGACTCATCATCCTCCTAGCGTTATTCCCAGTACAGTTGCACCCTGAAGGATGCCTGGGGTCCGCTACCTAATCCCAAGAGTTGGCGTAGGCACTAATTTTTACGGAAGGAGGAAACTAGCCCTTATTGGGATTAGGCTTGTCAAGTGAGTGGGCAACTTGACTGTTAGAAGTTCTCAAGCCGCCCGGAGGCCTCTAACTTGGCTTAACGACTGCTATCATAGACAGCAACCGGGATCAACGGCTTAACGTGCCTTCCAAAGCACGGGAGCGCTCAGTTAGTAACCACTCAAAGCGGTCACCCATCCAAGGACTGACCTCCCCCGACATTGCTTAACCTCGCATACCGCACGCGGTACGCGGGCGCCGCTGGGCCACGAACGCTCCAGGATTTATAAATGACTATACCACAGATGTCAGAGAAAAGCAGACTCGCAGTATTAAGCCAGATAATTTTCCATATAGTGTCTACACGTGCGAATAGGTAATTCGCAACTCGTGTCGATTTAAAACACTCCCTTCGGTCGTGTTTAAATTTATCACCACTCGTTGCGAATATCCTGTTATCCGCACTTGTATCGTAATGTACTATTTCGGCTGTTAACGAGTTGTATCCATTTGAAAGCACACCAGGATGTTAAATCCCATATAAACTTAACACACCACATTACGACGTCAGTTCAGTATAATTTTTAGTTATGAAGACAGAGACACTGACAGGTGAAGACTTGTCAGATGTCACTTGTCTGTCTCTCTCAACTTTTCTGATTTGTGCATTACTTAGTGAGAATTGAGAATAGATCAGATGTACAGAAATCGTTCAATTTAAATGAGCGGATCTGCTTTCCTCTGATATCTGTGAACTATAACTAATTAAAGTCTCTGGATGTATACTTACTCTGTAGGATACTTCCTTTATACTTAACAGCATAGTTAATTTGATAGACAACATTTACTAGCATTAAAAGGTAAATAGAAGACACACTTAAAATAACTACTCAGTATTTATTTCCCACAATCATTTTTATTATAACATACTTATTCTGAACAGGACTTTTGACCTGTAAATGAAAATCAATACATGTCGTATAAATATTAATGTTGAAATACCTTGTATAGATGTAATGAGTAATGTCTAAACCGCGAATACGTCTACAGCTGACAAAGTGTCATTCGATTCTCATATTATTTAACATCTGTCATATCAAATGGCAAAATACCCACGTATAATTCAATTTTAATTCTGACATTATTTGACATTTATTCACTAATAAAGTTTCACATTAACGCATTCACTGTCACTGCCACTCCCTTTTCCTGAACATTCGCTAGGTGCCGCACTTTGCCCTGTGCGCCTGTTATGTACGCGTCTGTGCGTTCAAGGCACTGGGTGAAAGTAACGAAAATTATTTATGCATTTATGCGTTGTTGGCAGTGAATGCGTAGCGAAGAAGGCTACACGCCGGCCGTGGGTTAACTATATTACACGAACCAATTTGGGCTATTTGTAACCCCCTAACAATTGAAATATTATCTATTTGACCTACACCTTTGCGCGAGTCAGTTAGTAAAATGTATGTAAGCACCTCTACAAAAAAATAATCATACTAGTACAGTAGTAGTAGTAGATCTGTGAAATATATACATATATATATATATATATAAATTATATCTTCAGTAGGCTTCTCCCAACACCATAGTTTTTATACAATCTTAAATAATAAAAGATTCCTCAAACTATGTTTGCTCAATATTGTAACATTTAAGGAAATAAAGAGTTTAATTTTTTTTTAATAGTTGATAGACACTTCGTGTTTAGTCGTTTGCCGAGTTCGCCCGATGGAAAAACATTATTCACTACACCTGTAAATAAATATATAAAATGGCAGATAGGTCACGGAACAAATACATACGATACGCACAGAAGGTGCACTGTCGCACAAAACCGGTGTTCAACAGCTAGAAAACTGAAATCAAGGCATCCCGTTCTAACGCATACCTCTCGCACTTTCGTCTAGTTAGGGTTGTCACCCCCCATCGTTATGGTAAAACGCCGGCCGCGGTATGATCGTCACTAAGCGTGTTGTCTATTGAATTCGAGTGAATTGCACCTCGGAGGTGCCTAAGAGCCGCGAGTTTAGCCAAAGCGGCAAGAAGAACGGGCCCTAAATTGGTATTACAGGCCTGGTTAGGTTATATATACTGCGTAAATTTATGTTTTTCCAGAAACTTACTTTAGAATCTTACAGCCCCTGTAACAAATATTATGGATATCATCATGATAATTATAGCCCATATACGGCCTACTGCTGAGCACCGGCCTTCTCTCATTTATGAGAGAAATATTATATGCATGGTAATTTTTTTTATAAGTAAATGATTTCGTACTCTTTTATACTCTATTAATTTTTATACGTGTGCTAACAAAAATTCTGAGTTCTATTTTTATTTCGGCGGCGCATCGTTACTGATGAAGAGACGTTGGTGCCGTCAAAAGAAGCCTGAGTCTTTTAAGGCGTTGTACGACTTATAAGAGGTGCCTGAGCTTGATTGTTCCGATAGCTCAGTTGGCTAGAGCGATTTGCCGCGTACGCCAGGAAATCGCAGGTCCGAATTCTGCTCGGAACACTTTTTTTTCTATTTTTTCCCATCATAATTAGAAAGGAAGTACTTAAGAAATATCACATTATGGTGGCATGCGTAGCTAATAAATTATATTAGAGTCAAACCAATCTTAAAATAAACACCCTTCGACTGTGTTTACTCTCATATTTGAAGAAGCCATATAGGCGCAATACATAGAAACTCACATGTTTATTAGAGGGGCATTGATTGTAAACTTAGTCTGATGGTAAGCGGACTACGTAGCCCATCCTTTAAAGGCTACGTTGCCTGCAAACTATAAAGGCCATACGCTTAATTGCCACCAAAGTGACGTAAATATATTGATAAATTCTACCTTTTCTTGCCTCACGCAGTACTGCCTATCTGGTGTGAATATGCACATTGTCTTCTTTTTCTTATACTGTGAACAAAAATGGTAAAAAAAATCTAAGGAAGGTGTTTGAGTATCAAGAAAACGTAAAACTGGAGGACGCAGGATTTCTTGGCTCCGTGATATCAGGCAGTGTGGACAGGGATTAAGGGTCCCCCGCACGCTCGACTGAACTTGATTCCCCATACAAACGTAGTTTCATTCTCATTTCAAAACGCCGTGCTGAAATAACATGAAACTTTATTTACACAATGGGATCCGCCATATCTAGGCCGGAAAATAGCGGGCTCAACCTGAGGCACGCCGCACACGCTCCATGAGGCAAATTCGTCGCCGCGGGCCGAGCCAAATTTTGTTGGTTTTATGGCGTGCCAAAAGAAGCAGTCAGAGCCGTGCACTCAGTGGAGACGGGCGTGTCGCCTCAAGTCGCAATTGATGGTCTGTTTTTTAATAGTGACAGTGAAATTTAAAGCAGCAGCTATACTAGTGCGGTGCCGTCGCGCTGCGGTTTTGCTCGACACGTCTCACCTTGATCAACGCAACGTTCCCTTAAGCCTAACTATGCCTCAGACTGAGCAGCCTCATTTTGTCCTCTATCCCATCGCCTAACTGTAAGTACCTGGTAAATCCAGTCCGTAGTGATCTTGGCCCGCAAGCTGACATATGGGTTATGGTATGACGGACTAGATTGAGCCCGCGACTTCGTCCGGAGTCCGGATGCTCCCCGCATGCGGTAGAACAATGGCACATTTTCGTGGGCCGATAGGGCGGGGACATGTGAGCGCTATGCCATGCGTTTAGAAGATCTTCCGCATCTCGAATGCAGCCGCTAACTACTGATAAAGTGATAACTTTCATTGGTCAATGAAAATATACCTTGGATGGTGATTTATAAATACAAAACTATAGTATTTACCCCAGAGTCAGAATAGTTCTGCAAGCATAACAAAGTAGTATAACATAACAACTAAAGCAATATACAAATAATCGGCCAATAGCATGTCGGGTCACGCTCAGTGTAGGTTTCCGTAGTTGTCCAGTGAACTTACTCTAAAATCAAAATAAAAAAAAAAAAAAACAAAATCGTTTATTGACAGAAACAAGTTGTTACACAGTATATCTATCAGACTCCAAACTAGGCTGAGCCTGTATTTTGGATGTCTGCGAGAAATCTGCGAGAAAAAAAAAACAATAACAATCAAAAGGGTATACTTTCGCAGCGTTTCATGCGTCTTTTACTACGTATAAGATGGGAAGACTTTTTACGATAACTCAAAAACGGCTTAACTGATCATGTCCGCTATATTTTTTGTTGAAAGTCTTTATTAAGATTTACTTTTTTTTTTAGAGTGAATATTTCCGAAAATATTCACTTTATCAAAAAAAAATTGATGAAGACCTCTATTCATTTTGAAAGACCTATCAAATAGCACCACACCACAAGCAAAAGAAAAATCATTCCCACTTTACGTGTAGGGGAGGTGCTCTTAAAACAATTTTTTTAGGTTTCATTTTACGACTTTCTCAGTTTTTTGAATTCATATATCCATACCAAATTGCAGCTTTGTAGCACTAAAAATCACTGAGCATATCGGCACACACCTAGATCAATAACCCATTCGAGCCCCAACAACGCCGTAGCAGGTATCAGAATTTTTCCACCTTGTAGCGTAGAATCATAACGTAAAAGCGTCGTCATGGGCCTTGAAATCCATTCATAAATTGTGAAAATCAAAGCAAAGCCTCGGACAGACAGACAGAGAGACAGACAGACGGACATGGCGAAACTATAAGTGTTCCTAGTTGACTACGGAACCCTAAAAACCTCATCACCTGCTCCAATTAAATATGTGTATATTGCTGCATCAACTATATGTAACTATTGTGCGGTGGAGATACTGCGATCGCCAACCCGCATGCCAAGCGTGGCGATTATGGCATTTACCCCCCATGAAATTGGGGGAGGCCTATGTCCAGCAGTGGACGTCCTAGGGCTGATATGGTGGTGGTGGTGACTGCATCAACATAATCTACTCGTAATTAAAATTTGTGAAAAACAGTAAGTAAGCAGTTCCATATCTCATGTGTGATTATAATTAACAGTTCCACTTGAACATATTTCTGGTCACCGTGAACAAAGTTGAATTGAGAAGTTCCCTCAATGCCTCAGTTTCTATCTGGTTTTTATATTCCGTGGTTTCTATCCATCAAGTCTTCATCAATGTATACATAACCAACCTTGAGCTGTTGCTTTTGCTGCTGCTGTTTTCGAATAAAAAATAATTATTAAAACCGAATATCGTGATAACGAATTTTTGCTGAACTAAAACGAGATATATAATACTTCACATTACAAAAAACGACTCTCTTTGTTTAGTTCGCTATGCCACACACGATCACACATACAATATTTTACATTTCCCTTCCACTTTACCACATTAAAGGCTTTTGAAGAGCAAATGCGATTGTTACTACAATAATACGTCAATCGCTCAAAGTGGTCTGTACAGTCGGCCTCATAAGTAGCTGGATACTTTGGGACTTTATCGCTTTCACTCGTTAGACAATTCATATTATGACAGTTTAAACATGACGTTTAAGCGACAAGGTACAAAGGTGTTCAGCCCCTTGTGAGGCTAACCGTACATATTTAGAGAGTTTAGTATTTTTCAAGTTTTTTTTAATTTAAAAATGGGATTGCTCTTGGCTAGCATCTAGAGGCGTGAAGCGAAGCCAGAAGATGCCTATTCACACGTGCCTTAAAAAGGTCCAGTTTATATGTACTCGGAAATACAGACGCCGGCAGAGTATTTCAAACCTTATGATGACGCAAAGCGCTTGGTTCGAATTAGAGTAATTTCGACCAGGTAAGGATGTCCGATGGAAGAAGGGGGAAGGCGGTATAAGCTCATGGAGCTCCTGAGCAGACTCACCGAAGTACAATCTGTAGTAGTTCCACTTCATAATGTATAATTTTGATAAATTATAAGTATTAGTTTCCGCTTCTATGTAATCCCATCATACTCTGAAGCCCCAACGTCATTGAGGAGTTCCATAGGTCAAATTTAGTCATCATTGGTCGATGTATGGAAGATGTCGAATTCACCACATGCATGCCTATTATTTTTGAGGAGTTCCTTCAATTAATCGTGGTTACTATCCTTTCATCAAGTCTTCACTAAACTTGTATAAACCCACCTTCTGCTCCTGCTGTTGCTGCAACTGCGGTCGGTAGGGAACAAAAAATAATTATAAAAATAAATAATTATAAATAGCATCGCCAGACCATACACATTTTTTTTTTATTTACAAGATCGGTAACAAACAATTACACTTGTAACGGAGATTATTTAATATATACACACTACCGTCAGAAAGGTTATGACCAAACACAATTTTTAGTTTAATTTTCATAAATTATTACGCAAACCAAACAAGGCAAAATGATTGCAATGGGTTAGTTCTCACAAGAATTGGACTTTTGCAAACTGGTTGAGTGTACTACGGACAGATGAATCAAAATTGAGTGGATAATCAATAAATGTTGATAATTTGCATATTTTGTGTCTGGTCTTAAACTTCCTGACGGTAGTGTATGTATATATTAGTTACATGTCGCGGACCCCGCGCATCCTTCTACTTGCAACTGTACTAGGAATAACGCTAGGATGTTGATGATGATATATATGACATAGTCTTGAATCTTTGCAGAAAACTTCTAATGTATGATAGCAAAAACGGCGGTAACTACAGAAAATAGCCAAATACACAGGGATCTCTATAGAGATGACCCGATAATATTTGTAGGATGATCGGGAAGAGAAATAGAGGATAGATGCGTATGTGTTGAGCGTTGAGGTAACATCTGCGACGAAAGCCACATACAGGCTAGTATGCACCAAGCCCTGGATCGTGAAACTTAAAGAGCGAAGGTTAAGAGTGTTCACAGCCGTCACGTTCCTCAGCCATGAGGATAGAACGAAGATAAAGAAGAAGAAGGAATATTTGAGGAGTTCCGTCAGTTCGTGACGGAACCGATATTTACCTTCCGTACAGTTAATAAACTTACTATTACTCATTGACAGAGACGTTAGAGTGCATCTCATGACAATTCCAACAAGCCCACGCATGGCTTAGCTACACTGTTTTATTACAGAGCTCCGTTGACTACTTTCCGTCTTCAATCTGGTGAGGTTGATGGGAACGTAACATCAGGACCATTTAAATTGACTTAGTCGTAGTCACTTCACTATCTTGATCGAATTACCTTAACGCGACACGTGAAACACTTGGAGTTTTAAATGACCGTCCGTGGTCTTCTTCATCAGTTCCAGTTTTTGTTTGTTACCAAAAATACTGAAATCGCTATATGTTTCCCTTGAATTTTTGAGCAGTTCCCTCAATTCCCCATGGATCTCATCATCAAGACTAGATTCTGGTAACAATGGAACCAACCTGAAAACAGATGCTTTAAAAAAAGGAAGATTTTTTCACATCGGTTCATGAATGACGGAATTGAAAGAATACAACTAAAAGTGGATACGTGCATATGATATTTAAAGAATTGTCCTCTAATTCCTAACCGAAAACAAGTTGTACTTTCCATTATCAGCTCACCTCATTACTCTGAAATAATACAACCATCGTTATATTACGTAGCTCTAATATTTAAATCCTAACTGTTACCGAGGTCGGAAGTCGTTCTGATATACTCTTTGAGTTATGATTGCAAGAATTATGCATGTCAAAGAAAACGAAAACGAGTTGTACCTTCCATCGTCAGCTCATCAACATGAGATGGTGACTACCAGAAGTAAACACTTGAATAGCTTTAGAAAATACGTTTGCATATGAAACACATAATACATGCCTATACAATTTGAGGTTTGCCCTTGATTCCATCATCAGATCCTTGGTGGCAATGGGACCACCTCAGGAGTATACTCTTTCGAATAAAAAAACGATTTAAAAAATCGCTCCATTATACAGGGTGTTTTATTGATTTCTGCTCCTTCTAGCATATAGCCGTGTATAGCCATAGAAAAGACGACGCAGCATATTTAGTTTTTCATAATTGAAGTAAAAAATTTTTTTTTTCATTTTCATACTAAATGATTAATTATATCACCAAGGGTGAATGAGAAACAGCCTTAAGAGTTAACGCGGAGTTAAGCAAAAGTTAATGTCAAGTATGACAATTCGGAATTCGAATGACACGCACTTCAACATTGTTTAATTGTTAAGGATATTTTATACTATACTAGGGGCGTTAATTAACGAAAATGAATTCTTTAATATCTTCGAAATGGTACGAATTGGGGTACTAGTGTCTTAGAGAAGAGTACTTTATTTAATCTCAGGATTGTACCCTCGCAATTAACGGAATTCAATAAAAACACCCTGTATATTGACGGATATATCGGTGAGCATACATAAAAACATGCAGTCGAAAATAGAACCTCCCCCTTTTTTGAAGTCTGTTAAACATAAGAATTTTAATTAGGGATACAATGATTGTACACATTTGATTGAATGTGGTCTTGTATCGCTTGTATCAAGTTCATGTTTCCAAAAACTTTTCTATAATCGACCTTCTGCTGACTGACGAAAAATAATTTTAAACTTTGAATAACGTAAATAATTAACGTTAAATTTAGATTGTATACTAATTTTTTTGGCCAAAAAAAACATTCTTGTTACAGTTAAGTGCAACAATATCGTTATTTTTATAGATAGTTCTTTTTTATTCGATTGCTAAAAGCCACACGGTATACAAAAAAAAAACAAAAACTGAAAAATAAGAACAGACTGCATACTAATAAATATATAACAAAAACTTAAAAATAAAAATACAATTACGGAGTTAAAAATAAAAATACGCTACGCTCTTTCGAGCAAGCCACTGGTATTTTGCCAGACCCCGGCCACGGCCAGGTGAGTTAAACTTAAAAAATATAAAAAACAAATATACAAAACATAAAAATATTGACTTAGGATTGACGGAGCGAACTCAATCTTACAACTTAATTAATTAATTAAAAACCCAAAAAAATACAATAGGCTTTATCGAAGGTAGATACAATGCCACCTGGAGGCAACTACCCACCAACACTTAATTCTTAGATCGTCAACCAAATAACTGGACGATATCCCTAGGTATGTTTGTTCAATAGATATTCTTTAAAGTTGAATTTAAAGGATATTTTCGTATCAAGGCGTCTTATAGGTAGGGAACAGTATTTTTAACCAACTTCAAAAAAGGAGCAGGTTCTCAATTCGACTGTATTTTTTTTTATGTTTGGTACCTCAGAACTTTCGATAGGGTGAACCGATTTTGATGATTCTTTTTTTATTTGAAAGATGTTAATTCCCGTGTGGTCCCATATTAATTTTTGTTCCAGTTCTGGCACTGGAATCTATGAGAAAACCATAAACATAAGTCTAAAATTTGCATTAAGTATGTGCACGGTAAATGCACGAATAACTCGGTTGACGTCGGTTTTTTTGTTAAAATAATTAAATAAATAATTAAATGATAATTTATTTAGGTTATTTCGGTTATTTTTTTGTCATGGTACGTAAATAATAGTAATTTTGATTTTTTGCACATGACTAAGTAGATTTGAATATAATTTCAAAAAGCGACTAAGACTAGTCCGAGCAAGAAGATTCAAATTCTAGTAACAGTTTTGTCTATAGTCAAACATCATAAATACCCTGCACTATTAGACAAGCATTTTTATGCACTTACCCAAGGTAGGTAGTGGGGGCCACTTTGATCCTGTTGAAATTGGCTAAGTAATTATCACTGACATATATACTAAGTTTCGCCAGAAAAAAAACAGTTTAGTTACAGTTACATAAGTGCAACACAAATAAATAAATAAATATTAGAGGACAAATTTTTACACAAATCGAACTAGTCCCATAGCAAGCTCAATAAGTACAAAAAAATAAATAAATAAATAAGTATTTTAAAAATATGTGAGTATGTATTTTATAATCAATTAAATGTATACATATTTTTTCACATGACTGTATGGTTCATATTATTTCATTTGTCCATTTCTTTTCAAAATATTCAGTTGAAAAAAGCAACATAGACTAGGTAGTCCAAGCTGCAAGATTCAAAATCTAATAACAGTTTTATAAAAAGACAAACATTTTAAATAACTGAACTATACGTATGGATGGATCACAAGTACACCTGTAACTCACCCGATGAAGTAATCAAGAACCAAATTGACCACGTTGCCATCAGCTCCAAGTGGCGCTCATTGTTGCTCGATGTTCGCAACCGTCGTGGCGCGGATATCGACAGTGATCACCACCTAGTCGTAGCAGAGGTGCGGCTCAGAGTAGCCGTAGCTCGAACGGGTAATGCGATCACCAAGATAGGCAAACGGTTTCAGGTAAACTGGCTTAGGGATTCTGATATAGGCGACGCCTTCAGACGACTAGAGCTACGGAATCGCTTCTCCGCCCTTGGGACGGACTCTACTACTTCTGTCGACGCGGAGTGGAACCACATTAAAATGGCCTACGTAGAGGCCAGCTCCGTCGTTCTTGGACACAAAACACATACACGCGAAGACTGGCTGTCACAGAGAACCTGGATGCATTTCCAGTGAAGCGACTCGGTAATCATGCTGTGAGGTCGTTTAAGACAAGTACAGCAGCCGAAAGGTTGTTGCTCGATTAGCGCTATCCTATGGGTGAAGAATCTGGATATAGTTTTATAGAATCTGTGTAAAGCGACTTGTAAGAATGCCATACGATTAAATAAATAAAGAGAACCTGGAGCCTCACTGAAGAAACGCGCGAACTCCATCTTCAAATACTGACAACCACCGAGAAAATTATCAACGTGATTAAGGCCATCTACGGGAAATATTCCTGTAGAGTTACACATGACGGTCTCGTCGCGGAGGACATACCGGTGCATGCGGATGTACGACAGGGGTTTTCTCTCACCAGTCCTATTTCTTGTTGTTCTCGATGGTATCATGAGCGATACAATAAGCAACAAGCACCGCGGCATCGAGTGGGGACTATCCAGGGTCTTGCCTCCAACCTATGCCTGCTGAGTTACACACGTGCCGACATGCAAGCCAAGCTGGACAACCTACAACGAGAAGCAAAGGAGACGGGGCTGAAAATCAACACCCGGAAAACTCAGGAAATGAGGTACGGGACGACATTGAAACAGAGGCTGTGAAAAGGGTCCACAAATTCACTTACCTCGGTAGTGTAGTATCAGAAACTGGAGGAACCGAAGAGGACATCTCTTCGATAATCGCCAAGGCAAAAGCAACCTTCGCACAGCTCCGTCCTGTGTGGCACTCGCGGACACTGGCTAGGAGATTTAAGCTCAAGATATTCCGATCCAACGTAAAAACCGTGTTGCTATACGGATGTGAGACGTGCAAGGTTACTAAAGGCATCTCGTGCCGGCTTCAAGTTTTTATCAATCGCTGTCTTCGCCATATTCTCGAAACTTTACTGGCCTGAGAAAATCTCCAATATACAACTGTGGGAACATTGTGGTGAGACTCCAATCGACCAGCAGATCAAACGCCGCAAGTGGAACTGAATCGGCAA
Organism: Notocelia uddmanniana; assembly: GCA_905163555.1. Lineage (NCBI taxonomy): Eukaryota > Metazoa > Arthropoda > Insecta > Lepidoptera > Tortricidae > Notocelia > Notocelia uddmanniana. The sequence goes on along the minus strand of LR991075.1, from coordinate 13,990,120 downwards.
CACGCTCCGAAGGGACCCTGATCACATACCGAGGCAAGCCCTATACTGGAATCCCCAAAGAAAGCGTAGGCGTGGCCGCCCTAAACAAACAGGCGAAGAACATATTCATATTCATATTCATTTTATTCATAATAATTCGTATTACATGTCAATTCTAATCATATTATAAAGAAGTTTGTATATAACAATTAATAAAAAAAAATATATATACATAATTTAATAATAATAAGTAACTAGGTACCAACTTTGTACTCAATAAATTCGTTAACACTGTAGAAAGTGTGCTCGATAAGCCACCGTTTGAGCTGCGATTTGAAGCCAGTCAGTGACGAGGCACCTGTAATTTGCGCCGGCAGTCGGTTGTACACCATCGGGCCCATCACGTGTGTGAGTTTGGCTGACTTTGCAAGTTTGTGTTTTACGCCTACGATTCTGTGGCCATTCCGTAGGTTACGACAGTGACCGTCTGCTCGCCTCACGTATTCGTCGAGATGGCCCCTCACATATAAGGCCACCTGATAGATTACCACGGACGGTAACGTCATTATTCGAAGGACTTTAAAATATGGTCTCGCGGAAGTACCCTGATGCACCAGTACAATTGCTCGGACGGCCCTCTTCTGCATTCGGAAGACGCGCTCCCAGTCGGCAGCGCGGCCCCACAGCTCTGCGCCGTATTGTAGGAGCGAGTGCACGGTGGCAAAATAACACGAACGCACCACTTCTCTAGGCATTACTCTTGCTAGGCGACGCAGTGCAAAACAGGCGCTCCCTAGCTTATTGCACACTTTACCTATTTGTGCTCCCCATTGAAGCCCGCTGTCCAACTCGAATCCCAAGAAGGTGGTATTTTGGACTTGTGTAATTTTGATGCCTTCCACAAGAACCGTTAGGTTTCTTGGAGTTCGGCCCCCAAATGGAAATTGAGGAAATTGGTCTTTTTAAGTTTAGGACCAGCCCGTTGCTTTTAAAATATTTTACCAACTGAATCGCCACTTCATTAAGACATACCTCGAGGTTGTCAACATCTGGAGCGCACACAACGGCGGCAACATCATCGGCATACATGTATATGTCACCCGCCGTGATCGCATCGGGAAGGTCGTTAAGAAGCAGCGAGAAAAGGATGTTAGATAGCGATGATCCCTGCGCAACTCCCATTGTGATTGATAATGGCTCGGACATTACGCTGCCTCCGCCACTCACAACCACCTGCGACCTGCCGTGCAGACTGTTTATAATGAGTGTACGCGGTTTGCCTTCGATGCCATAGTGGCCGAGTTTCATAGCGAGCACGCCATGGCCAGCGACATCAAACGCCTTCGACAGGTCGCAACACAACACAGCGACCTGCTGGCCTTGCTCGCGGGCGCCCAACACCCGACGAACCACTTCACGCGCCATCACGCTCGACGAGCGTCCCGCCCGGTAGGCATATTGCCGCTCAGACAGGACATCGCCTGCCATCAGGAATTCCGTTATTCGCGAGCTGAGACCATTCTCGAGTACCTTAGCTACCGCTGGTAGGATGGAGACGGGCCTGTAGCAATCAATGTCTTCTCTTTTTCCCTTGCCTTTGAAAATTGGAGAGATTTTACTGATTTTCAGGGGGGACGGGTATACTCCCTCTGAGATACATTGATTGCACAAGTCCGCCAGAACCGGTGATAGAGGGGCGGCAGCGAGATGTAAAAGCTCCATTGATACGCCGTAGAGGTCTTTGGTTGGTTTGTGCGGGATGTTATTTATAATAATGCGAAAAACCTCAGTCGCAGAGAACGGAAGAAGGCGCAAGCTACGATTTGCAGGCGGACGAGCAAGATTTAGAACGGTGCGCACTCGCGGCAGGTCGGCGTTCGGCGCGCCGCACGCCGCCGCCGCGTGAGCAAATCGATCGTTCATTGCAGTCGCTGCGTCACACCTGGATTTGTACCTAGTACCGTCCGAGTCGACGATGATGTCAGTACAGTCGATCAGCCTACGTGCACTTTCCTGACCTCTCTCTTTGTTCACAATTTGCCACATCGACTTTGACGCGTTTTGACTCCTTTTTATAATATTTATATAGTGATCATATTTACCCTGCCTAATGATTTCACCATATTTTTTATTCATTGATTCGATAATTAATTTAATATGTCCATTATTAGGAAATTGTTGTCCAATCTTAATCATGTCAAAAAGTAATAATTTATAATTTAATATGTCTTCTGCTACCCAAGAATTATTTTTACGATTACCTATAATTTTAAATGGGAAACAAATGTCAAACTTGCTAATAATAACGTTTATTATCGACTTCGCCATTTGGTCCGCCGTATGACCGCGACGAGCCCACAGTTCGTCCCAGTTGACACTATACACGGCTTCTACAAAGCTAGCTCGATTGGCATGAGTGAATGCGCGCGTAAGTCGCGTCGGCGCGGGTGGCGCGCGGCGCGGAAACACCACCTCGCAGCGCACCGCGAGGTGATCCCCTATGTTAGTGGTAACAGGTGAAGCACACGTCACGCCGACTTGGCAATTAGTATAGACATGGTCTAAACACGTCGACGAGTGGCTAGTTATTCTAGTCGGAAAGTCAACCTCGCATCTAAAGTTATACAGAGCCAACAAATCATCTATTCTTTTTTGATTGACATTATCATTTAGGTAATCGATATTCATATCACCAACAATCATACAGTCTTTGTCGGATTCCGCGATTTTAGCGAGCACACTTTCTAGGTGAGTCATAAAGTCATTAGCGTTTATCATGTTTGTCCTATAAATACACACTACGTACAAATTCAGATCTACTATTTCTATTGCAGATACTTCGCAATACAATTCTGTAGATAATTGTTGTATCTGTTTCGCTTCGGTAGCTATAATATTTTTTTTAACAAAAATACATGACCCACCGTGAATGGAGTGTTTTCTACAAAAACATGACAATAACAAATAGTCATCTAAATTCACACATACAATTTTATCTTCCGTGAGCCAATGCTCCGTAACAGCCAGTATATCACAATTTAGTTCAGTTTTTAATAACACGTCCAACCTATCAGTTTTATTGTTAAGGGATTGGACGTTTTGGTGACAAATGATGATCTTTCGTGATGACGGTTGTGCGACAGCGTTAGCGGGCGGTAGTACCGCGCGCGTATTCTCAATGCGCAGCGGCGCAGTCATTGGCTCCCCGTCACCGACGGGGCCGAGCGAGAAACCAGTTTGTGTATTTCACATTGTAGGGAAGACTTGAAGCGAATTGAAGCGCGAAGCTCAAAGCTGAACGGGATGGTGGCGCACTGTGTAAGCCCTTTGCCCGATCTTGGGGACACAGGAATGTAAGGTCCAGAAGATACGTACGCATGCATTTTTATGCACTTACCCTGGGTAAGAAGGTGTGGTCCCAGCGATCCTGTTGAGATTGGCTACGTATTTATAACATTCGCAAACTCAAATATCCAAGACCAGTGAGATATGAAAAGAGTTAACGTACTAACGTTAATAAATATCACGTAGATAGACTGATTATATTTGAGGCTATGCGTTAAGGTTATAGGCATAAAGCACGCTCGACTGAACTCGATTCTCTATACAAATGTAGTTTCGTTCTCATTTTAAAACGCCGCGCTGAAATAACATGAAATTAGTTTTTGTTGCTAGAAACTGTGCAATAGAAAAAAAAACAGCAAGTTTAAGTTTTTAGGCCTTGTATGAAATAATAATCACTGTATTAAGCCATAAAAACTAATTTCCGGCCTAGATATGCCGGATCCCATTGTTTATACAAAGATTCATGTTATTCCAGCATGGCGTTTTAAAATGAGAGCAAAACTACGTTTGTATGGAGAACCGAGCTTCCTGCGAATTCTTAAGAGGACACGGTAAGATCTGCGTCGAAACACATTACACGCTATCATGTACCAAGCCCGGTTATGCGTTCAGCATCAAAACATCCAATTTAATTGTATTTAAAGTATATATATATTCAGCATCTATTTCAGTTCAAAGGGTTAGAGCGCCATCATATTTGAATGAAGTGATCACTCAGACGCCAAGGTATCAAAAATTGATGTAACGTTTAAACCAATAAAAACAATTCATAATTGTTTTTTTTCATGATCAAAGTTCACCTTCACCCCGACCTTCTGAGTGGTTGATGGCATGGAGGGCACGACGACACACGACCACTTTATAGGCTCTTGGCGTTCAAAGGGTTAAATATATCGTCGTCTAGTACCCATAACATAGGCCTTATTGAGCTTTCTATGGGACCAGTTCGATTTGTGTAAAAAATTGTCTCATAATATTTTTTATAGCTTTTACGGCCTGGCCGGTGGCCAAGTGGCGGCGGCATCGGCAGTGATTATCCAAATACATTGCGTGTGATCCCAACTAACTGCAGTGCGTTCCGCGTCTTGACCGTGCAATGAACACATAAAACTTTAGAGCATCGGTGGAGAGTGCCACAGCCATAAGAATGCAAAGAAGATGAAGAAGAAGGAATATCTGAGGAGTTCCGTCATTTTCTCAGGGAGTCCATAATTACCTTCGGTACTGTAGAGGGTGCGTTGGCTAAACTGCCAGGCGATTTAACAGAACAGTTTATATTCTACATTAAAATTGAACTTTAGTGAAGGATCGCTGTCAGGGTAGGAAAATAATAATAAACAATAAATATTGGGGGACATTTTTTTTACACAAATCCAACTAGTCCCATAGTAAGCTCAGTAAGTCTTGTGTTATGGGTACTAGACGACGATATATTTAATAGATATATATGTATATATACTTAAATACATAGAAAACATCCAAGTCTCAGGAACAAATGTTACTGCTCACCGCAGAAACAAATTCCCTAACCGGGATTCGGACCCGGGACAGGACCATGACCGGGGGGAATGTATCAGCTGGCACTGGTCAGATGTCTCAAGCTGTACTCGTTCATTTTCAGTACCCCGAACCTGTAGCCACATCTGGTTATGCCAATATTAAAAAGCGGTTACGGTGTCGGACCACGCGCGCGCAGGCTTCCGTAGCTGCCCACCCGTGGCCGAATAAAAAATTTGAAAACTTATATTCACTCTTTATTACTTATAGTTCCTCAAATTCTCTTGGGTCCTATCATAACCTCTCTACCAAATTTATATTCTTTATAACTAACCTTTAGTTGCTGCCCCTGCTTAAGCTGTTTATTATTTGTTCGAAAAAGAGAATTATTAATGTCGAATTCACTTTAAGAGTGCGCAGTACGCTCGGTTCTCCATACAAACGTTAAACGTATTTATGCTCTCATTTTAAAACGCCATGCTAGAATAACATGAGACTTTGTATACACAATGGGATCCGGCATATCTCGGTCGGAACATAGTTTCTGTTGCTTGAAATTATAATGCAGAAAAAATACAGCGATTATTAAGGTTTTCATACAAGCCGTAAAAAACTCAAAAAACCGCTGTATTTTTTTTCTTTTACCTTTTCTAGCAACAGAAACTAATTTCCGACCTAGATATGCCGGATCCCATTGTGTATACAAATTTTCATGTTATTCTAGTATGGCGTTTTAAAATGAGAGGGTAAATACGTTTGTATGGAGAACCGAGCCAGACCGAGCGTACTGCGCCCTCTAAAACATATTTGAAATAAGAGTCTGTCAAAATTTACATATTTGATACAATCGTTTGTTTTATGACCGACTGATGTATTTTTTTTTATGCACAGTTAAAGATTGTAATAAACGCAAACTCAACGGGTTGTCTTGTCATTGTTTCTTATAATCAGACCAAGTTTATGGTACCTTAATATCTACTGTATTATATTCTGAATTGTACAGTCACGCTCGTTAATTTGTGACCCATTTCGCAAAAAATTTGGTTAACTTTCTATACGGTTTGACAGGGCTGTGAACCTTAAGGGGGTCCCAAATTAAAGTTCGTGACTGTACAGCACAATATTTCTATTCGATTGGACTCCGCAAAGTTGGTCTAGCTAGATTTGACCTCAGCAAAGTAACATGCAATGTGAGAAAAAAAAATGTTATTGTCATAACCTTCTTGACGAAAAAACAAATGCACATCACAATGATAGAGGTAATGGGTCCAAATTTCAGCAGGGGCTGGCCAAAAATTACCAGCGCTGGTTTTCAGAATGTGTATAATATAAGTTTTAAAAAAAATTAACTTATAAAATAAGTAAGTTATAAAATAAGTATCAAGCAAGAGTGGTGAGAATAGTTAAGACTTATACAGTTATAAAATTTAAGTATTAATTCCATGGTTTTTACCTTCTTCTGATTTAAGAGAGGTAGTTTCATTTTCTGCTTTAATTGGTAAAAAAACAAATATCAGGCTTAATTATTACGTTTGCGGGTATTCTTTAATGAACCGTACGTGTCCAATAAGGTTGTTTAATTTTACCTCTTAGCTACGGGTCTCTAGCAAAAGGTCAACTTGGTTTTGGCGAAGTAAAAAGGTTGTTACATATTTCCGTAAAAAAATATATTATACATCGTCCTTATTGGCATTGACAAAGAGGGCACGTTTGCTTGTGAATTACACATATGAAGTTTGTCCCTCGATATATCTAAAGCTTTTGACAGGATTCAGCATGCTAGCCTAGTAAACAAGCTTTCTGCCCATGGGATACCCGTTGACCTTAAGAGGGCGCAGTACGCTTGGTCTGGCTCGGCTCTCCATACAAACGTATTTACATGTAATAATTTTCATGTTATTCTAGCATGGCGTTTTAAAATGAGAGGGTCATTTTAAAACGCCATGCTAGAATAACATGAAAATTTGTATACACAATGGGATCCGGCATATCTAGGTCGGAAATTAGTTTCTGTTGCTAGAAATTGTAAAAGAAAAAAAATACAGCGGTTTTTTGAGTTTTTTACGGCTTGTATGAAAACCTTAATAATCGCTGTATTTTTTCTCCATTATAATTTCAAGCAACAGAAACTATGTTCCGATCTAGATATGCCGGATCCCATTGTGTATACAAAGTTTCATGTTATTCTAGCATGGCGTTATAAAATGAGAGCATAAATACGTTTGTATGGAGAACCAAGCGTACTGCGCACTCTTAATAACTGTATAGTCTAAAAATAGTACGTAGTAAAAAGAGTACTGCCGATACCTCTGCGATGGATCTGCTAAATATTAGCTAGCCGCCTTGGAATCGATTGAAAATCTTGCCAGGAAGTTCATTGGTGACTAACTTGATTAAAGCTAAGACGAAGAATTAGGAAAGAAGCCCGCTTTTCGGTGTTCTATAGGATACATTTCGAAAAGTATGCGCTAGGTTTATACGAATTAATCCATCCTTTAACATTTTACTATCTTGGGACTTGTCCCAAGGACATGGGCTCCTCCACCCTTATGTTGTTGACATACCACTGATTCGCAAGAAGTGCTTTGCTTCTAGTTTTCTTGTGAAAGCTAAGGAGTAAAATTCTCTTGCGGCAAACCTGTTCCCAGATATTTATGTTTTGGATATTTTCAAGACGAGACTGAATAGGCACTATCTCGGTACTAATGGTATAAGGTGATTGTGCTTACTCATAATATTTTTTTTTTTATATATGTATATTATTATAATAGTATAAAATTGTTGTAATTATTAGTAGGTTTCATAAACTATTTCTGCACCACCTACTGCGAATTGTAATTATTTGCTTTGATTTCCGCTACCCAAAGGTTGTCTGGTAGAGATCGCTCTTTAGCGATAAGACCGCCTTTTGTTTGCCTCTACTTATTGTTATTACGTACTGTACTGTGTCCTTTAATTGAGATGTGCAATAAAGAGTATTGTATTGTATAAATATTCTTTATTGCACCACTTAGTGATAAGTTGTACAGTAGCTGACTTACTAAAAAATGGTAACAACAGGCGGTCTTATCGCTTTTAGCGATCTCTACCAGACAACCATTGGGTAGCGGGAAAGCAATTAACTAAAACTGGGAAACAGATAGTGCAGAAGAACTGCAAGAAGATTCAAAATAACACATACGCATAGATCAGAATAAACGAAAAACACAATCTTCATAAATAAATATACATACATAAATATATAACCTAAAGGCAATTCAAGGGAGTGACAAGTAATGTTCCTTCAAATATTTACTTATTTTATATAAACAAAAAAATGAGGTATGAACCCACCATATTTTTCTAAGAAAAGGATTATTTCTGTCCACCAGAGATGTAACAAGTAGACAGCTAGATGTCAAATGTGTAGAAGTAAAGTTTTATGATGTCCCTATCAATCACCTTCCCCTGGCAATCATAGCCAGGAGGCTCATTGGCGGCAGTACGGTAGTGGGAAATAAGCTGCAGAGCTTAGCACATCGACGCAAAGTAGCATGTCTGTGCGTCTTCTACAAACTGTACTTCGGTGAGTGTGCTCAGGAGCTACATGAGCTCATACCGCCTTCCCCCTTCTTCCATCGGACATCCAGACGTACGGCTGGCTACCATCCTTACCTGGTCGAAATTCCTCTAATTCGAACCAAGCGCTTTGCATCTTCTTTTATAATGCGCACTTCTAAGGTTTGGAATTCTCTGCCGGCGTCTGTATTTCAGAGTTCATATAACCTGGACCTTTTTAAGGCACGAGTGAATAGGCATCTTCTGGGTGAGCTCGCTTCATCGTCGGCCTCATCTTTGCCCCCTGGCTAGATGCTGGCCAAGAGCAATCCAATCCCATTTTTAATAAAAAAAAAAAAACATAGCTGAAAATATGCAATAAACCGTATTCAGAGGGAAACGCCTAGGAGTCGAGCGCCCGCCTGGCGGGTTCCTGGCACTAAACATGTTAAGTGAGTTTTGGTAATTTACAGGCTGACATTGGAGACGTGATCAGAAGCTAATTTTTCACACTCTACACAGGATCGCCTTTTCAATGTTACATCGAAAAAAACAAGTTATTTTTTTCAAATTTTTACTAGAAAAATAATAACGCCACACTTAAATCATGGTCACCCTATCACTTTTGACACACGTTGTATGAAGGATGACAAGACGTCGTGTGATGTAGGGTGACCAAGTTGTATGAAATATTATTTTTTCTGTTTATAATTTGAGAAATAATAGTCAATATTGCAAGTAGTAACTGTGATATCATCTTCATTGAGTTTAACTTTCAAAACTTCATCCACTCAAATAATTTCTGATCACGTCTCCGATATCACCCTGTATTTGTTTTCACCTTTTGACGGCTCGTGTTATCATCACTATCAGACACTTCGTCATCCACCTGTAATAATTACCTCAATTAAATTATTCCATACATAAGTATAATTGAACAAACCTGTAGTATGGTCGTTTGGTTTTAGTTTTTCCAATCCACTTAAAGGGACAAAAGCTTTATTTAATTTTTTTTTATCGTAAGGCATTTAATTACAAACCGTGAGCTTAGAGCCGGTAAATAAAAAGAATCAGAGAGGCAGTTAGTACTCACAGGCTCGTCGTCTTCCTATAATTACAACGGAAAATACGATGATTAATATTAAAATTATATTTATTGTATGGCTGGGCTACATCCCATTTGGCAAGATTTCGGAATAGATAATCATTATCATTTTCACAATATTAATAATCATCATTTTCTTAATGTACATGATGTTTGGCAAATAAATTGATATTCTATTCTATTCTATTCTAGATTATATTTATTGTTTATTAATATTACTTTGGGAAAAGAATGAACTAATATTAAAGAAAAATATTATACGGCAAGCGTGCCACTGACGGGACCAATGCTCATGATTTAACCCGCGTACCGGTTTGAAACCAGGTTTGAAATTAACCAGTTAATATGTCCAAACGACATGACGTAGAAGTCATGACAGGGTTTGGTGTTTCATACTCCCCGACAAAGGCTTTGCCTATACCTACCGAAGGTAGGAATGAAGTGCTTGCATAGGCTCATATACCTAGTTAAAGATTTCTTACGATACATTTCGCTGCTTTTACAGCACGACTAGCACAAGACGGAAGATAGAATCTGTCTCTATCTAATGGGTAGACACGGAAACAGACGGATAGTCTGTCTCGCGCGCTATACTAGGTGGCCCATTCAAATCGGTCAGTATGGGAAAGTCTGAAACTATAAGACATACGAAGATTTGTTCTTAGGAACCATGTCACCGATTTTGATAAAAAGAAAAACTGCATTCATACATTTGAAAAAGACACTGTACCCAGCTAGGGAATCGAACCCGGTTGTTTTGAAAAAATAAACTTACACTATTTCTATTCAGATATCGTTTGTGTAGGTCTTAAGCAGTAAATGTCTCTAAGAAACATAATGTCTAAAATGAATAAAATGCATTTTTTTCATATACTTTAATTTATCATAGTAGGTGTTCAAAGTGACCACCGTTACAATATTCAACAAGTTCAGGCATGTAAACTTGTCTCTATGGTTGTTTGTACCTCTCTACTTGTAAAATCGGTGACATGGTTCCTAAGAACAAATCTTCGTATGTCTTATAGTTTTAGACTTTCCCATACTGACCGATTTGAATGGGCCACCCTGTATAGCGCCGCCGTCTTGTACTAACCGTTCAGCATAGTAAACCGGCACCGACAGGTTTATTTCTGTTTTGCAATAACAAAAAACTATTAATGTATCTTTGACTAGTAAAAATATTATTATACCAATAAAGCTAAACTGAACTTGTTATATATTAGAATGTGGGTAGCAGTTTAGCAGTTCGGTTCTAACATGGAAGCCAGGGGGGGCTACCGCGAAGTTCGAAAATCGAACTTCGTATCATACCGTCCCTTTCCGTCATATAGAGTATAACATGAGAGTGAAAGGGACGGCACGACACGAAGTTCGATTTTCGAAGTTCGCGGTAGCACAGCAGGACACGTACGTAACATTCTGGCGACGGGAATAAAAACGGGAAGTGGTTTATTGTACTTTAAACATAGTTTTTAATGTTTTAAAGTCGTGTAAAGTGTGGTAGATTAAAATGTCGGTGAAATTTAGCGAGTTTCAAACGGACAAAAACAATTGGAAAAATCACGTGGATAGGTTCCAGTATTGTTTGCTCGCGAACGGTATTCAAACAGACGAGTTAAAAAAAGCTAATTTCTTTGCAGTTTGTGGTCATGATTTATATGATTTAATCGTATCATTAATTTCGCCGCTAAAAATTAATGACGTAACTAAAGATTAACCCGAAACAAAACGAAATAGTTCAATCATATAAGTTTCACATGAGGGGTCAGTTGGTAGTCAAAGTAATCAAATATATCATCTATTTGAAAAATTACCCCTTCAAATATAAATGTCTTAATGTTTTAACACATTTCAATTTCATCACGTGTGTTTCGTTTTCACGTGTTACGATATACCTTGCTATTACTATATGCTGCTGACTGTACGAATTTAGAAAATAAATAAAGGTTCTTACCACATGTAGACTTAATTTTAGGCTCTCCGTTTCTTGCTGCGCAAAGAAATAATATATTTATTAACCCTTTAGCCGCCGAGAATTTTTCATCGAACATGCCCGGGGCGCCGCCACGCCAGTACGAAGTTAGACGTCTGTTATGTATAACTAATGAAATTAAAACCGGTGAGAGAGATGAATATCCTATTAATATACATAACAGACCACAATCATTTGTCTTATTTATCAGACTGCGGCGAAATGAGCTGGATAACTTGTGTTATATGTATATCAGACAAGAAAGTCGGTACCTCTATTAATTTGCTTGTATAATTATAAAAACAACTAATCCAATCATGTATGTAATCATTTGTTTTATAGCAATATATACACGCATAGAGACTTTTTTATCTATATGTCAAGATGTTTTTTATTTACGTACACGCAGTTTGCATTATATTAGACTTTTTTATTTTTCCATGCGTTTTTAAACGATTTTTAAATGAATTTTTATCATCAAATTGCTTTATTAATGATACTGCTACCTAGCGACCTAATGAGTATGTGTTCTTACGTCCATAATAGCTTGCTTTATCTGAAAAAAGTAATAGCTTTTATTGAAGGGTGAATTGGTTATTCCGACCTGTATGTAGCAAGAAATATATAAAATAAAATAGGTAACTGAAAGTAGGAGTATATTCACAAACCATCTGAAAATAAAGAAAATACAATAAGAAAACATTGCTCGTTGAAAAATTTAATAAAATATCTATGGAAATTCAACGGTAAGTACAAGTATTGCTGTTATTTTCTAGAATAAAACTTTTAGTGAACGGTACCTCTTGCGCTTTCTTTTCTTTTTCAGTACCTTGCTGAAATAGAAACCAAAAACATTTGAAATACTGGGTACAAATAAACCAAATTCAATAAGGCTGGACGATGGATGTATATTTTATATACAGTAATTTTTTTATGTTTTGATGATCCCATTGAGAGTTTAACTAGATAGTAATTTCTTAATTCTAACATACCTACAGAAATTAATTTTAAATAATTATAATAGCATCAACAAATTGCTCTTAATAATTAACTTAATACAGGGTGTGGCCTGTAATAGGAGCAATAAATTTAAAGGGCGCTTCCTTAGAGAATCTGCATTAACCTCTTGTGTCCAAAAAAAATTATCAATTTTCAATTGGGAGAAATTTTGATCTAAAGTTACGACCTCCAAGTAATGGATCTTGGCACCCAGAGATTATAGCGCGGCAGTCAATGCTGATTTTGAGGTGACTTCTTATTTATTGTTATGACTCTTAATCGTTGTCGCATTTTTGGATTAAAAGAATATTTTTGGGATTTTTTTTTTTACAAATTTTTAGTGCTTTTTGAATAAATTGTTATTAATATCACTCCAGTAGAGTAAAAAAGTACATATAAGCTACATTTTTGAAAAAATAAATTGAAAAAAAAAACTGTTTTTTTTTTCAATTAAAACCATTTGGAAATAATTGCTGAAGAGCTCAATAGTGTACCGTTTAATTTTTTGCTCCTATTACAGGTTATAGCTGACTATTTATAAGTGCTTGTTGCTAGGCCTATTTAAATAAAGAACTTTGACTTTGATGTTATAGGTTCAAATTTAAGAATTAGGGCCCTATCCATCTGACTCTATTTAGGGCCGCCCCCTTATACGACATAACTGCAAATTTTTCTTTTGTTTGTTTGATGTAACTTATCCTTGATCTTCCTCTTCCTCGCTTGCCTTCTATTTATGATGTTATTTATATATACGTCATGTCGTATAAGATGACCAAAAATATGCCCTCTCCTGTTTTCTGTAACTTTTGCAATTTCCTTTTCTCCCTCACTCTCCTCAGCACTTCCTCGTTTGTGATTTTTTCCGTCCAGATAATTTTTACCATTCTCCGCCAACATCACATTTTAAAAGCTTTCAAATACTTGTATTCTCTATCTCTGAGTCATGGTCCACGATTCACACCCATAGAATGCTATGCTCCATATAAAAGTTTTGATCAGAGTCCTCTTGATTTTCTGTTTCTCTTGGGTACTATTTATTATTATTATTATAGCCTTTTATTATATCTCTTTCCTTAAGTGTTTACATTTCAGAGTGTTTGTATTATATTTATTGTACGCTATGTTACTTGCTTAATTATTTATTAATTATTATTTTCTAAACAGATCCCCTTTTTTGGGTAAAGGCCTCCCCCAGTCTGGCCCACTCTTCTCTATTCAGGGCCTTGTTTGGCCAGTGTCTTCCTGCTGTTAACACTATATCATCTTGCCAACGTTTGCGTGGTCTTCCGACTCTTCGCTTTCCTTCTCTTCGCGACCCTTCGTTTTGGTACTATACGACGACATATTATAGATATAAATATATCGAAATCTCAAAAACAAATTTCATGCCCATCATAAAAATGTTTGCCCTTAACCCAGTAGAAATCGACAGTAAAAAAGGCTAAAATCGCAAAGCACGACATATTGAGTTCTGGTTATTTAGTATATTGTATATGGAATAATTCAGTGTAGTGTAAATCCAAGTCTGCAACATCGAAAAACTTGAGCTCGTTGCGCATCACGCGATACTGCGAAATCTTTCCCGTTTCTGAAAGTCATAAACTGCGTTTTTAGACTACAACACAACATGTTTAGCAATTTAAAAGGTAATTAAATTTGCAACAATTAAACATTAACACTATCCTAACTGATCCATACAACATACCAAAAAACCAGAACTATATCGTGCTGTGTAATTTTCATGTCTATTACCTGGGATTCAGACCTAGGACTATCAGTTGCGTTGGCAGTATGTCGAGCCAAATAGTTGTAATTATTAAGGTGAGAGAACGTTGCACAATTTGGTTCCTCGAATCTTTAATAACATACCTTTGCTGTGTGAAAGCGAAATTATTAACAAATCAGCCTTTAAAGGTAAGCTAAAAAATACACTATGGGCATTTTACAGTGTCGAAAATATTTAACCACATCTTATTGTTACTATGCATGCCCTAGTTGAGTAAGTTCACTAGTAATATAATAAGATAACTCACACTTGTAAACAATACCTAAGTGATGTAACTTGAGCGCGACGCGCCGTCAAACTGGTTACTTTGCAAAAATAATTTACAAAAAAGGGCTATCCGAGCAATTTATAACTTGGGGTCGCGTGATTCATTAAGAGAATTTTTCAAAGAAATAGATATTCTAACCCTGCCGTCCCTATACATATTTGAAATAATAATGTATGTTAGGAAGAATTTGGGTAATTTTCCAACGAACGCTGATAAACCAATAGCCACGAGAAATACTGGGAAACTCAAAATAACCTTCTATAGACTAGTAAAGGCGAAAAAGTCGTTCTTGGGAAATTGTATCAAATTCTACAATAAAATTCCTAAACACATTACTGAACTTAGCAATTCTAAATTCAAATCTGTAGTAAAACAAACACTTATTTCAAGAGCATATTATAAGATAAACGATTACATCATGGATAGGGATGTTTGGCAGTGATAGCGTCCTGCACGGGTAATCTATCGCGAAAATATATTTTCTACTGTAGCATTGTTATTTAAGTAATTTTGTAGTAGCTGGCACTGTAATTTTATATTTAACTATACAATGTATATTGTTTTGAAAAAATGACACCTCGCCGAGTTTCTTACGCCGGTTCTTCTCGTGGCAGAGGTATATTTTTCCGAACCGGTGGTAGTTTATTGACGTTCATAGGTGCATGTAATATGCCTAATTTGAAGAATAAACTAAGTACTTTTACTTTTACTTTTTTTTTTACTTCAGTTTGGTGCATTTAGTGTAATGTTTTTTGAAATAGTTTATACGAATAAATTAAATAAATAAAAATAAATAAAATGAGTATCCACTAGGTTAAATTGTTCATCGGACGAAGGACGCTGCAAAAAACTTACCGTTCCAAATTTCAAATTAAAGGGAAAAATGTAATGCTCCGAGCAGGATTTGAACCTGCGACATTCGGCATATGCGGGCAATCGCTCTAGCCTCTGAGCTATCGGAACAACCATGCTCTGGCACGAAATCCTTCACTAGTTCTTACAACGCCTTAGGGAGGCGTACAGCGACATCTACCGTAGAAGACTTCGGCTTCTATTAACGGCACCAACGTCTCAAATTACATTGAGAAATCATCAGTAACGTAGCGCCATATCATACAAAATTAAACTTACCGTTGGTACCACCTCGTCTATAATGGACTCCAACTTAGAACTCCCGATCTGAAGAGATTAATAAAAATTTAGTAGCGTTCAAATACAACAACATAGGACACGCCACATAACATTTTTTAAGTAACAATATCATCCTCCTAGCATTATTCCCAGTACAGTTGCATCCTGCAGGATGCCTGGGGTTCGCTACATAATCCCAAGAATTGGCGTAGGCACTAGTTTTTACGGAAGCGACTGCCATCTGACCTTCCAACCCAAGCGGGAAACTAGACCTTATTGGGATAAGGCTTGTCAAGTGAGTGAGCAACTTGACTGTTAGAAGTTCTCAAGTTGCCCGGAGGCCTCTAACTTGGCTTAACGACTTCTATCATAGACAGAAACCGTGATCAGCGTGCTTTCCAAATAACGGGAGCGCTCAGTTAATAACCACTCACCTCTTTTTAAGTAACAATACGTGTAATAAACATAATAGAGTTCAACTATGTATATCAATAACTAGTTGTTGCCCGCGACTTCGTCCGGGTCTTCGCTATTATTGGTCGCAGCGTGATGTTATATAGCCTTAAGCCTTCCTCGATAAATGGACTTTCCAACACAAATTTATTTTATCAATTCGAACCAGTAGTTCCTGAGATTAGCGCGTTCAACAAACAAACTCTTCAGTTTTAATATTAGTATAGATTTGGACTATGATGACTCTTAGTGAAAGACAAAAATAACAAGCTCGCGACCAAGGATCGCAACTGACACGTGCCGTAACATCAAAAATGTAAATAAACGCGATTATACGCGAAGTTTACTTAATTAATGTGTGAAGATCATGCAAGTTTAAATTAATTTAATGATATCTATACTCAATTTATGTTTTTAATTCAAATTAATCAATTAACGTATGTGATTACGTACCGCAGCGATAAACATGTTGACCTACAAAATTTAATTAAAATTTAATTAAAATTAAATTACTTGCCGGAGAAAAAGAGAGGCAGAGGACGACCCCCGTCAACAAGTTGGACCAGCATGGCCCAGCGTCTAAATAAGAATAATTTACCTAATCCGACAACCCTCGACAGAATGTCGTGGCGCAAAATAATTAGGAGTGCCGACCCCACCTAAAGTGGGATAGAGCAAGGAAGAAGAAGAAGAATTACAATACCTGTGAGATGCTCAACCGCTGGATACCCGGGGGTATGTCCTAAAACTACGACCAAGACCACCGGGGAATGGGCAGCAGCATTCCTTGAGTGCGGTGGAGATACTGCGATCGCCAACCCGCATGCCAAGCGTGGCGATTATGGCATTTACTCCCCGTGAAATTGGGGGAGGCCTATGTCCAGCAGTGGACGTCCTACGGCTTATATGGTGGTGGTGGTGCGGCTCAACCGTTTTCTCAGTAAAGCTCGAAACGCAAAGATCGGGCGCGGCGCGGTGCGGGGCGGAGGCGATTTAGCGTTTTTGATCTTTCCGAAACTGTCGACAGTCGATTACTGCTTCATATGTCACACACGCCGCTTCTGCTCTACCACCACCACCACCACCATATCAGCTCTAGGACGTGCACTGCTGGACATAGGCCTACCTTCTGCTCTACCGTTCTACCGTATTGGCTATGTGCGAAGTAGGTGGTGGGGGTAAGCTATGCGATCGCAGCGCACACCACGGCAGAAATGTGTACTTACCGGGGACATCTGTCAAATTTACTTTCACGTTTCCTATTGGTTTCTTAACGGTTTTCTGCGATTCGTTTCGTTTGTATTTATTTATTTATTTTCTTATTTATTTCAGTAAAATCTCCAGTAAGGGGTCTTTCTCGTTTACTAAAACAAATAAAATATTCATGTGTCATTATTTGACACCTCTGAGTTTGACATTGTCCCGGGACGCTTGACGTTTGACATTTCTGACGTGCACATAGCCAATACCGCGTGGGTTTTTCGATGCGACGTGCCCCGGACTGCGTTCGCTTAACCGCAAAACCTCCTCCGGCCCGCAACGACGCTGCGCCGCGCTCAGTGCGTTTCAATCTTAAAGCAGGAATACATACCATATATTGTTATGAATACCGATGTATTATTATTATTAATTTAATACCACGTCGGTGGCAAACAAGCGTACGGCCCGCCTGATGGTAAGCGGTCACCGCAGCCTATGGACGACTGCAACTACGGGAAATGCGCGTTGCCGACCCTTTAAGAATTTATACACCTTTCTTGAAGAACCCCATACTGTAGTCCGTTGGGAAAACCTCGGCATCCCAGCTCATGCCACAGCAAAGGCCGAGGGAGGAAATTCCTCTGGAACCGTACCGTACGCGACCAATTAGGTTCTAATGTGTGAGGGATTTTAAACATATTTCATACGTACGCAGGGCGGACTTAATGCCATAAGGCATTTTCCAATCCTACCTACAGTCACCGGCAATAGTATCTTCCTACACAAAGGCCGCAAAAATATGTGACACGCTCTTATTTGTAGCGTCATAAGAGCGTATCACATATTTTAGCGGCCTTCGTGTAGCTGGTGACTGTACTATCCCTTTTTTCTTTACCCTACTGCTGAACCCTTTGATTAGGTAGTGTCTAACATATGAAGGAAGGAAATCATCATTTCCCACAACTCCTTGACACATTATTTTATGCAATTACGAAATATCCCAAAAACATCATCTAAAATCATAAATGCAACAACTATTATGACTCACAACTTGATGCTACCTCAAAATCAGGATTAGTCAATTCTATAATCCGCGCGCCAAAACCTCGTGATGCCAAGATGCTTTACATTACTTGGAGGTCATAATCATAACTTTAGATCAAAGTTTCCCCGAATTGAAGAAATATTTATTGGACATAAGAGGTTATAGGTGAAAAACATAAGAAAATTACTTGTCGTATGTAGTTCTGATGTGTTCGAATAGACTTTTGTTTTGTTTGTGTTGCACATTTTAAATATGTAATGTAACACGTAACACGCTAGAACTACCTACAACAGGTCCTTTTCTTAAGTTTTTTTACCTATACTGCAGATATGCTCTAAGGAAGTGTCTTTTAATTTTTCTGCTCCTATTACAAGCTACACCCTGTATATATACTTATATTAAATATGGAAATAGGTTTTGCATACACACCAGCTGAAAAGTTAACAATGATTAATATTTTCAAAATAGTAGGTGTTAAAATAATAGTATATTAAGTACTACAGAGACCGGGACGAAAGGGGTTGCCGGCCGAAGACATATAGACATATAGGTCTGAGGCGGGCAACCCCATATTTCCCGCCGAGGTATGTATAGTGCTTTTCAAAACATGCAATGAAATAAACAACGACAAAATCAATCAAATTCAATATTTTGAATACGCGTAGTGGCAGAATGTCATGATGCCTGTGCCACAAATTTATGTGGAATGGAAAATAAAAAAGAGGACTTTGCCGGCCTAGGCCTGCAAGATTTGTATGAAATTCTATTAACGACCTCTTGTCCTAGCCGCACCTGAAACGTCATACTTCGATAAGGAACATAACATCAATATTTCATTGCATGTTTGAGAAAAAATATTAATCAAAGGTGGTCTCAAAGACATCGCTCCATACCATGAGACCGCCGGATATTTACTGTATTATGCTATTTCTATATCTTATGTTCTGTATAATGCTATTTCATTGAGGTGTTCTCTAGTTTTCTAGTACTTGTATTGTATATCTTAGTACTAAAATATTTTAACCAAAATTCCCATATTATGGATACCTTGAGTTCTTCATCGGTTATTTCCTGGCCCTGCAAAATTGTAAGACATTAATATTTATTATTTTAGGTTACTTTTGTGTAAATGAGTAGTTTTGTCTAGTGAGTTAGTTTTGTGTAGTTAGCATAAGTAAATATCAATAATGTATAAGCTTGCATCTTGTTGGTTTGTCAAATAAATAAGTGACTGTTGGAAAGAGACATGTATTAAATATTTATTGCACTTGATTATTTGTTTTTGCAGTTTTCTATGTTTTATCAATTTGGATGGATACATTCACAAGAAGAAGTGGAAGTCTTTGGGGGAGTCCTATGTCCAGCAGTGGACTTCATTCGGCTGAAATGATGATGATGATCATGATGATTCACAAGAGCATTCTTGTACTGAGCATTGTTGTGATACTTTAATTGGCAATAAAATATCTCTATATAAAAAACTGAGACACGTGTCACAAGCCTCGCACAGCTTTGACCATAGACTGCAATAGAATAATTAAAAAAATGAGTCAAGGACCAAAAAAAAGTCTACCTACTTCTTTTAAAAACTCTTGGTGGAAACTTACTTTCAAATCTTCAATTAATTTGTATATTTTAGATTTAAGTTTTTCCTGTAATACAAAAAAAACTATATTTAAGTTTCCAAATTATACAATATTTGTATGATATACTGACATATTGTTCAAAATAACGTTACCAGCCAAAATTTACGTAGAAATAAACCCTATGTCTATCTTTATACACATACGTATACATATACGTCTAAAATAATAAATTGAAAATACGTACCGCCGACTATATAAAACATAAAATGAGTTGTTAGAGATATAGTGATCTAGAATACTATGTTATCACCAACTTATAATTATTTGTATTGGATAGGAATTCGATTTGGAAAAAATAACAGCGCAAAATATTTCGTGTAGTCATACTTAACCCTAATATTCATTATATGGAATTATTGATTTCCGTTAATTGCGAGGGCACATTCCTGAGATGAAATAAAGTAATCATCTCTAAGACACTAGTATCCCAATTCGTACCATTTCAAAGTTAATCGAAAATTCATCATCATCATCTCCCTGCCCTTATCCCGCTTATGCAGGGTCGGCGCAACATGTTTTCTTCTTCCTTTCCTCTCTATTATTCGTCACTTCAGCGCTTACTCCTTTCTTTCTCATATCCTCTCTCACACAATCCATCCATCGCTTTTTGGGCCTTCCAATCGCTCTTCTTCCTTCTACATCCAACCCTAATATTCTTTTATCAATATGACATTCATCCCTGCTCATTACATGCCCATACCATGCTAACCTACTGCTCCTCATTTTCTCTGTCACGGGTGCCACTTTCAAACTTCCCCTTATATACTCATTTCTAATTCGATCTTTCCTCGTCACTCCACACATCCATCTCAGCATTCTCATCTCAGTTGCGTGCACTCTTCTTTCATCCGTCACTTTCGTTGCCCAACATTCTGATCCATACATTACGACAGGTCTTATGATCGTTTTATAAATTTTCCCCTTAAGTTTAAGGGGCATTCGTGGATCGCAAGCTGTTCCAGAGACCTGTTGCCATTTCATCCATCCCGCATTTATCAAAGTTAATCGAAAATTCATTTCCGTTAATTAACACTCCTAGTATAGTATACAACATCCTTAACAAATAAACAATGTTGGCGTGCGTCACGTGCGGTGTCATTCAAATTCCGAATATTGTTATACTTGACATTAACTTTTGTTTAACTGCACGTTAATTCTTAAGGCTGTTTTGCATTCACCCTTATTGGTGTTATAATTAATTATTTTGTAATAAAATGAATTTTTTTTTCTTGAATTTTGAAAAACAAAATATGCTACGTCGTTTCTATGGCTATGCACGGCTAATATGCTTGAAGGAACGGAAATCAATAAAAACACCCTGTATATTAGCTGCGCTAATTTGAAATTAATGTTTTCTGTTTTTAACGCGTATAAATAAATTATTGTATACTTGTAACTGCAAATAAATTATTATGACTTTAGGTATGCCTTATAACATACATAATTCGTCCACCATATAATAATAGCGAGAAGAAAGGGCAAAAGCGCAGGCTCCTTTACAAAAGAAAAAAAACCAGGTAATTTTTATGTAATTACCTCCGCTGGTTGATGTGCAATGATTTCATCAGCCAACTGAAAAATTAACATTAATAATAAATTACGATTTAACATCTTTGTACAACAGGCCTTATGAAAATCTTTTCGTGGATATCAGTTACAATTTGGATTACTTATGACGTTGTTTGTCAGTGGTGGTAATATTATTCCAAATGTAATATTGCTGGGGCGGAAAGGTTCGCGATTGGCGCAGCGTGGATAGGCCCTTATAAGGTAGCAGTGGCGGCCACTGAGATTTTATTCTGGGCAACCCGGAGCAAAAGTAAGGACCTACCTATCAGTAAGGTCGTTTTCTTGTAAGTACATGAGTTTATTACCGACTGTACTTTTTACTTACAGAATGTACCTATTCCCAACATTTTCGCTGCGAGTCTTGGCAGCGCGGTATCAATGTGTGCGTGTAATTTCGATGTGTGCGCGCTGTACTACACGCGCAAAGGCAAGTCGTTCTTCACCGACTTTGCGCGCTCGGCGGCGGCGTGTGAATTCGTACTGATAGTGATTTGTTGAAAATATTTTGACGTGACGGGATTTAGTAAATTGTATCGTCAAATTCGGGGTAGTTTGTATTTATATTGTTGATTTATTATGACATTATAAGTATGGTACACGCAGCAAGAAATTTTAGGTAAGCCGGTGGGAATCGTGTTGTATGGGAGCTCCGCCACTGTAAGGTAGACTGATGACCTGGTTAAGGTCGCGGGAGTCCGCTGGATACAGGTGGCGCAGGACTGGTCAATGTGGCATATTTTGTTATGCTTACCTTAGTTGCTCCTGCTACATCACCGCTCGCCTGTCAATTTTGTGTAATTACTAATATAATATTGCAAAAACCTTATATTTTAAACGACTTAATAAGCAGTGATTCTGTAAAAAATGTGAAAATGTATCATAACATTAATTGATTTTTTTAGGTACATTAAAAAAAAGGATTGTGTAAAAAAACACTTATATTATTTCATCTCAAAATTGTCAACATGCTGTATATATGTGTTAACGGAAATGTATGTAATCCGTCGTTGTATACAATTCCTAGGAAATGTATGTAATTCCCAAAATGCGCCCGTAAATGTGTGAAATTAATTATATAAGACACATTTCCTATCTATACATTCCCTAAATATCAATCGACAATGTAAATTTAAGATATGAATTTTGTTGTCGATTTTCTTGGGAAAGCAACTGTGATGTTGAGCAATTCTGACCCACCAGCGAGTCGACGGAGCCCCGCTTCGCGGGTCGGCGGCCCGCCAGGAACGTGTTTTATTACAGAAAGCATTATTTTTAAACATTTCCTAATACGATATTGGAATCATTTAAAATTCCTAGGAAATGTATAAATAAACAATTAAAACAATATTTTATATATTTCCTAAATAGCTTCGGAATTGTATGCATTTTCTAGGAGTTGTATACAATTCATAGATTTCATAAATTTCCGGTGACACACGGTACACACCCATGCAACTCAACACATTTGCTTGACTGGTTTGTGACCAAACATTGAGTGAAGTCGCTTATATTAAAATAAATGTGATACTTTGATTTTTTTGTAGAGTTTATAACAATTATTCGTTTTGCATTTCAAGTAATAAATAAAAAGACATACCGCTGTCTGTGTTAAATAAAACAAAAATTAGTTTGAATCAGGAATCGATCTTGTGACATCTTGGTATACGCTGCTAGTCGCTATAGCCAACTAAGCTACAGAAACAATCAAGCTTAGACACAATCCTTCACTAGTCCCCCCCTTACGACGCCTTAGGGATAGAGTGAGAACTAGTGAAGGATTTCGATGCCGATGAAAGCTCGGTCGAAGTGTGATATAAATAAATAATAAATATTAGGGGACAATATTTACACAAATCGAGCTAGTCCCATAGTAAGCTCTATGAGGCTTAAATACATAGAAAACATCCAAGTCTCAGGACCCAATGTTTCTGTTCACCACAGTCCACAGAAACAAATGCCCATACCGGGATTCGAACCAGGGACCTCTAGCTTCGGAGGCAGTGTCACTACCAACTGAGCTAAACAGGCCGACAATGAAAAAAAAATGTTCTGTGAGTTACCTTTACAACTTGCGCTAATTTAACAATCTCAGCTTTGCTTGTTTCCTGAAATGAAGAAATAAATGGCAATACTAAAATAATCTAACGAGCACAACAAAAATACATTCAGTGGAATATAGTCAGGCTACCTGCACTTAGCCCGCGGTCGTTCGTCTGCCGAGCTCGCGTAAGTACCACGCAAGTGTGTAGTTGGCGCAACAAGTCAGTGGGCTGGCGCACGTTGCTGCGAGCGGCTGCGAGCTTAATAATTATTTCCCCGTAAATACGGGCATGAGGTTGGCGCCATGACTGCTCAAAGGAAATATTGCGACGTGTATGGTTGTACAAATAATCAGCGCAATACCACTTTGTCGTTTTTTTTTTTCATTTACCCAAAGAGATAGAACGGTAAGCTTTTTTAATATTATTCAAAAATTCAAATCATAAAAATGTTAAAATCAACTTAGATATTATTTCTTAATTTAAATGAAATGAAAATTGTTTTCTGCGCATATACGGGTTGTATATAAAAAGATACAATTATCCCTTTATTTCGTAAGTAGGTCATTATTGATTAGCAGGGTACTAATAATTTAATGATTTAGCTTAAACAATTATCTAGGTATTTTTAGTCGCAATAAATAACTAATCACTGGTAAAGACGTTACTTATTAATAAGTCTTATTTATTGTTAATAGTAGGTTCCCAGTTTAAATATTGATAAGAAAGTTAGGAATTCTTTTGAACAGGTTTGATTTCTGTTTAGATATAGGTATAGCGATATTACCTGAACGTGAGTTTCGAAGCTTATTGCAAAGTGCACGTCAGTTTGTCAATACGGGTTTGGCTAGCAACTGTTTGTTTTTAAAATTACCAATTAGAAGTAAGCAAATATGCACCGCATGAAAATAAAAAGTTTTATCAAAGAAAATGGAATCTTATTTTTGCTACGCTAGAATGGTTATTTAAACAAACAATAACTCGGCTCTCATTCCCGGAATTACGAATTCCCGCTAAAAGTGGCCCGAGATCTTCCGTAACTCACACACTGTTGTTTATTTTTTCAATAACTAAAATACAAACACGCGAGCAAAGCCGCGAGAAACAACTATTGATACTATTGTTTACATTTCGCCTCGAAGACGCAGGCAGCCCTAGCGCAGCGTCGAATGACGTCACGGCCTTTTTAACGGTAGAGCGAGACGGGCATAATCTCCGCGCCGACACGCCCCTTTCTATGTAAGTGCAGTATATATGTTACTTAGTAACTTGTATTTCATCTGTGACATAGTATACCTTCTCCTTTTTTGAAGTACGAGTAGGGTCGATAGTCGATATGTCCGTTACCGACCACTCAGTTTTAATGAGCCGGTTAACGACCACTTGGATGAGTTGATGAAATGAAAGGATATTTTCACGATTTTTTAAATAGTACTTACTGTTACTTTAGGTCTGTAAAATGAAAAAATGTGGCATTCCGCGAATAAAGGTACCTTTCTCAGTGGAACGTCACAAATATGTATCTTTAATTGAAAACAATATCGTTTTTCAGTTGGTCGCAAACTGGCGCTGAACGCGTAACCGGCCTACTTTTTTGCTTATTTTTTTAAACTATGAGCATTTTTGGGACTTACTGCAAAATCTTCCAGTTTTTCAATATTCTGAAAAATATGTAAAACTTTATAATTTAACGATCACATTAAAATATAATGAAACGTCGCTCACGTCTTTAAGGTCAAATATCGCACGAATTCCTTCGAACCGATACGTGATCCTTAAGGGTACCTCGACTCTGTAAGCCACACCTCCCGTGTAAGAGAGACGCTTATGTCTTACGCTCACGAGAAAGCGAGATGCAACACACTTCGGGTATTGCTATTTATTTTAACTTCGATAATTATCTAATTTTGTGAAGCTTTATTCATATTTCCTCTTGAGAGAGTTTGAATACGGTAAAATACCATTACCTTAACTTGATTGTGTTGTTTAATAATGTATTGTATTAGGTCGAGTAAAAAGGAAAATAAGTAAAGATTCAACTTTATTTTTCATTGAGAAAATTTTAAGGATTCTTGTTTCGGCCCTAGTCAAAGAAACAACCGTATAGTCAAGAATCATAAATCTGAAAATCAATCATTTTTATTGCCTCGTCTGGTCTAAAAAGCGTTTCAAATGACGCGATTTTTTTGCTTGCACGCCCTTAATCATCAGCGCTTGCGATGCCGTTGTGTTTAGTGTATCGATTCGACATATAGAGCGATTATCGACTTTAAAGACGCCAGTGATCTGTTTAATTATTAATCAATAATAAACTATACTATAATATTATAAAGCTGAATAGTTTGTTTGTTTGTTTGAACGCGCTAATCTCAGGAACTTCTGGTTCGAATTGAAAAAATATTTTTGTATTGGATAGTCCATTTATCGAGGAAGGCTTCAGGCTATATAACATCACGCTGCGACCAATAGGAGCAAAGACGCGGACGAAGTCGCGGGCAACAGCTAGTTAAGTAATATGTTTTAAATATTTTTGAAACTCACGGGAGTTGTCTGCTTAAATACATATAATTTATTGATCACTGTGACGTCAACCACATCAATCATCAATAAATATGATTTATTTAGTTAATTTATTTATGATTGGCATCATAAATAAATATGTGAGGGTAGCATTCTTGGTGGGGCGGATACGGCACTTGCCGTCTAGCTGCTGGCAAGCAAGGTCGTGCGCATCTGAGCTATAAGCCTAAAGGGCGGTTTTATTAATAAAAGTAAAAAAGTAAAAGTAGTATATTCTTCAAATTAGGCATATTACATGCACCTATGAACGTCAATAAACTACCACCGGTTCGGAAAAATATACCTCTGCCACGAGAAGAAGGTGTCATTTTTTCAAAACAATATACATTGTGTAGTTAAATATAAAATTACAGTGTCATCATTACAATTAATATACCCTGATTGTCTCAAATGCAGAACACCGCAATCACATCAGATAGATATATTATTATTATTAATTAAAATATATTCTTACCTCAGATGTTTTATGGTCGTGGTCAATAATATCTAAAGCAATCTGTGAAAGGGAAAAATGTGAGTGATTATCAATGTCAAAACATTTTTTTTATTCAATTACAACGTATATGAACATGGCGAGCGGTAATTTACAATTTAAATGCAATAATTTCAAACCTACACATTAACAAAACCAAGATTAAAAATAAAAATACAATTGTTGTCCATTAGTTAGATTTGAATAAGGCCCCTGTTAGAAATAACAAACAGTATATACAGTAAAATCAAAGTATTAACATTACTCGTTAATCTTCGTTTTTTTTTATTTATTTAAGAAACAAACAGTCTTTTATAATTTTATATGTAACACTAGAAAATTTCCTTAAAACTAGACTTACAGTTTCCATAATAAGAATATTTGTTAACATCGTGTTTGATAAATTGTAACACTGAGTAAAACAGAGCTATTTATGCATGTAGCTACAAAATTAAAAAATAACAAATTTGTTTTTGATGACAAATGTACTTTTAGCTGCAAGAGTGAGAGCGATAGCGATAGAAAGTACTTATAGATTACTAATAAGAGATTTACAAATTTATAAAGTATTGAATTCTAATTATGACAATAGTGGAATTACAAATTAATTATTTAATTCCAATATACCGACTGAAGACAAAGCCACTATTTTCTTTAATTTTTTGTAATGAAATGTAAGTGGAAAAAACAGGTTTTTAGCTTCAAATGTGTCGATTTGGGATGTTGTTTGAGACAATGTATCTTAATGAATAATTGCAAAAAATACATGTAAAATCTATGCTGCTAGGTCGCAATAGGTTCTAAAAGATAGTAACGACAAGAAAATGTTTAGATACTTGTTAATTCACACAGGAAATGTCCATCTCATTAACTGATAAGGAAAAGCATAAAAAACTGTTACTGTATATGTGTGGGCTACACGGGTTTATTTCCAATCAGAACGATGTGGTGAATATTTTGCGATACCGGATATTAATTATGCCAAATATGAGTTCGGGTCATTGAGTGTACTAACATTGTACTAGCTTTGAGACAGTTTTATATCTCAGAAACTTATGTCCTCCTTTTTTCCGAACAAAACTGGCCTGCGCAACACTGCGACACGCCAAATATTTTCAGGGTACGGTTTTAAAGTATCAAATACGATTTAAATGTCACGCCCATAAAAACTGATCTTTGACAGCTGGACCGTTGTCGACAGTAGCACCAACTGATGAGCACAAAATCGCTTTTACCTTTGCAGAAACTGGATCATCGGCTGTTTCCTGTGGGAAAATGTTGCGTTATTTTTGTTCTCATCCCAATCATCATCCTAGCGTCATTCCCATTACAGTTGCATCTTTAAGGATGCCTGGGGTCCGCTTTCTAATCACAAGAATTGACGTAGGCAATAATTTTTACGAAAGCGGCTGCCATTTGACCTTCCAACCCAAAGGGGAAACTAGACCTTATCGGGATTAGGTTTGTCAAGTGAGTGTGCAACTTGACTGTTCAAGCCGCCCGGAGGCCTCTAACTTGGCTTAACGACTGCTATCATAGACAGCAGCCGGGATCAACGGCTTAACCTGCCTTCCAAACCAAAGCATCAAGTTAGTAACCACTCAGAGCGGTCACCCATTCAAGGATTGACACCGCCCGACATTGCTTAACCTCGCATAACGCACGCAGTACGCGGGCGCCGCCAGGCCACGAACGCTTCACACAAGAAGACAAACAAGAATACGACCTACCTCTTGGTAAGCAGACATCTTAGGTATGAACGCTTGCAACTGCAGATCAAAATCGCACAGCCCATTCTCATATGATATTAGGATGCGAAGTATTGACTGCTAGAGTGAAATGCAGGCCCCCCCACTCTCAACACAGCCTCGAGAACTCTTGTTCTGTTTTTTGCATCAGGTGCCAAGCGTGTGCAATGCGCCTGGTTTAGACCATTCTAGAACGTTCATTTTACTAAACCACTCGCTAGGCTGGCTCGCTAAGCAAGTCGCCTGTCAGAGCGTTTGTGCCCTTAAGTACTTGCTGAAGAAGGCAATTTCTGTGCAGGATCTCTCGTTATCGAGCATTTTCGATGGTCATCAGCTCATCAGCGAGAGGTCTACACCCATTATAGCTGCCAAACTATGTGTGGACACCACACGCTTCGCCTCGTACGTAGTGTGCATATTATTATAGTCACCTGACAATACTTAATAATATATTGCAGGATTCGCATTTGGCTATAAGGCCTATATTTTTGCGCGCTTCTATCATTAAAATTATGATATAATTAAACTCTGGGGAGATACGTACTGACAGCTGTATGAAAAAAAACGAAATTAATTAAAAAATGCAACGATCCACCAATGTCTACCATCAACAGCCTGTATACGTTTCACTGCTGAGCACAGTCTCATGGATGACAGGAAGGGCAGTAGTGGTGCCCACGCTGACCCAGTGCGGGTTGGGGACTTCTCACAGATCCACTGTCTAACAAACCCGATGATGTCGCATAACTCGTGCTCTTTCAAATCGCTAAAGCTCGAAATGCACAAAGCGGGCGCGGCACGGTACTGGCGGTTTTGCATTTTTGATCTTTACGAAACCGTCAACTATCTACTTAGTGTCTATTACTGCTTCATATGGAACACACGCCGCTTTCGCTCTGCTATCCTGCGGTTTTTTGGTGCGACGTCCCCCGGACCACATTCGCGTTACCGCAAAACCGCCTCCACCCCGCAACGACGCTGCGCCGCGCTCTGTGCGTTTCAAGCAACCCTTTGTAGGGCACAGGTCTCAAAAAAGACCAGCCTATAACATAATCTTTTTGTATTTTATTCTTGTACAGAATTTTTAGGGCTATAGATTGGGGATGCGGCTAGAATTGAGGATTTTTTCAGTCTTGACCGTTAAAGGGTTAAGGTTTATCAAGTTTGTGCGTCACCCAGCTATAGTTTTAGTGCAATGGAGAGCGTGAGCGAGTGCTAACCGCGATTGGTTGAATTGACTGAGCGGAGCAGCGCTGTAAGGAAAATATGGATCATTACAGCAGAAAAGACTAGCGAAGCTAGAGAAGCTTACTCTTTTTGCCAGCTTTTATTTAACTTGCATTATTCGTTCAAAAACCGAATTAGCACCGGATGGATGAAATGGCGACAGGTCTCGGGGACAATGTGTGACGCCCGAATGCCTCTTCGATTGAAGGGTAAAATCTATAAGACCGTAATAAGACCTGTCGTCATGTATGGATCAGAATGTTGGGCCTCAAAGGTGATGGATGAAACGAGACCGCATGTTACGGAGAGGCGAATGCTGAGATGGATGTGTGGTGTGACGAGAAGACCGGGTTCGGAATGAATATATAAGGGGAAGCCTGAAAGTAGCGCCCATTGTCGAAAAACTAAGAGCCAATCGCCTGGCGTGGTACGGGCATGTAATGAGGAGGGATGAAAGCCATGTAACTAGAAAAGTATTGGATATGAATGTGGATGGATGCAAGAAACGAGGTAGACCAAAGAAAAGGTGGATGCATGGGGGATTGTGTGAGAGATGACATGAATAGAAAAGATGTGAATGAAGAGATGACGCGTGACAGAGATATATGGAAGAAAAAGACATGCTGCGCCGACCCCAAATAAATGGGAAAAGGGCAAGAGAATGATGATGTTCGTGTGAAAATTTGTAAGCTTTCATCAAAATTTGCAATCCCTTTTTATGCTCTTTGGCGGTATCTGATTGAGTTGATATTCGCTATACTAATACGAAAGTTAGAAGTAACTATGCAATATTATGGTACCACCGAACTAATCTGATGATGGAGACGAAAGGTGTCCATAACAACTAAACTACATAAAATAAATCCGTCGTATTTGGGTTCACTATAGCTGTTTCAAAGAGCAGTTGATGACTGTGGGAAAAATGGTATTTACATTTTTGTTTACTTCAAATGTTTGTATGTACCTTGTTTATTCGGGGCAAATCTTGCAACTGAATGCAGTTATCCTCAACCGATTGAGTTGAAATTTGACGTATTTACGAGTATGTAACAATGCATTATTATATTAATTATGGTACCTTTGAGCTAATCTGATGGAGACAGAAGGTAGCCATAGAAACTACTAAACTACAAAAGATAATTTTATCGTGTTAGGGCTCATTGGAACCGTCTCGACAAGTAGTTGATGACTGTGGAAAAAAAGTACAGTTGGCAATAAAAGCTTGTACCAAACATTAACTTTGAAAAAAATCTATTTGAAATCCATTGAAGACTACACCAACCTTTGATAAATGTTAATTTTTTTTAACTAATTTTGGAAATAAATCTTTCAACTAAGCTACGTACCTTTTTTATCTTGTTCCGAACTTCAGGTGCATGATGGTCGGTTCTCAGTTTCTACAAATCAAGTAAATTGTTAAAAAAATCTGGTGTCTCTGTGCGCCGTAGACCTCGCCATTTTGTTTCATATTTAAAATTTTGCAATAACTGTATTGGCAGTAAAAATCCCTTCCATTTACATAACCAGTTACGAATTAATATTTTTTTTCTGCTTCAAATGAAACCAGTTGTGAACGTAGGCGTTTTCTTTCTTGTATGAAACCCGCTGCTATCGTATAACACTCAGTAGGTTAGGTGTGTTATGTAGCTTCAATGACTAAAGGGAGTGAAGGGCAAACTGACCAGAAATGTAAGCCCCGCGCTGTGGAGCGCCGTCGAAACTGACGAAATAGGTTATGACAGGTTTCGTACAAAGAATAAAAATACTTCGACCGCAACTGCTTTCGTACGAGGACAAAAAATATTCTACTGCAACTGGTTACGAACCTGCAACTCAATTATTCATTCAAGATGACATTCCCAAAGCAAAACCTTTGAGTGTTGTATGAAGATACCCTATAAACGCATCGAAGCAGATGAAGTCGCGGGCAAAAGCTGGTATTGTATACTTGAAGATCAAACTTAAACTCCAGAAACAGATGGTACCTACTTTATACAGGATGTCTCATTTGAATCGGTCAGTATGGGAAAGCCTGAAACTATAATACATACGAAGATCTGTTCTTAGGAACCATGTCATCCATTTTAATAAGAAGAAAAACTGCATTCATACATTAAAAAAAACCTGTACTCAGATAGGGAATCGAACCCGGTTGTTTTGAAAAAAAAAACTTTCACTATGTCTATTTAGATATCGATTGTGTAGGTCTTAAGCAGTAAATGGCTCTATGAAACATGATGTCTAAAATGAATAAAATACATTGTTTTCACATACTTTCATTTACATGCCTGAACTTGTTGAATATTGTAACGGTGGTCACATCGAACACCTACCAAAATAAATTAAAGTGTGTAAAAACAATGCTTTTTATTAATTTTAGACATCATGTTTCATAGAGCCATTTACTGCTTATGACCTACACAATCGATATCTAAATAGAAATAGTGTAAGTAAGTTTTTTTTTTCAAAACAACCGGGTTCGATTCCCGCGCTGAGTACAGGTTTTGTTTTATGAATGCAGTTTTTCTTCTTATTAAAATCGATGACATGGTTCCTAAGAACAGATCTTCGTATATAGTATAGTTTCAGGCTTTCCCATGCTGACCGATTTAAATGAGACAACCTGTATATTTAAGCCAAAATATCCCAATCTTACCGGATTCAACCCTATGACGACAAATTGCCAAGACATTGCGGGGAACAAGCAGAGCAGAAACAAGTGCATCTTTGCAGTGCTGGTATCTGATTAAAAAGTATGTAACTTAATGTTTCCGACTTAAATTAGCCATTTGCCTCGTTGTGACCGTAAAATTACGAATTATCTATCGATCAACGATAACGGTAGATTCGAGAATTAACTTTTAGAATCGAGATTCTATTCTTCTATTACTCCGCTAAGCTCGGCTCTCATATACCCCCGGGGTGTTAATTAAACGGAATAACACCGCCGGACAGTGACACCATCGTCCAACTTAGTTTGTGTAAACACATCACTGGGTGACAGCGTTGAAACGCAAACGGGACAACCCTAACTAGACAACAGAGTACATGCGATGCGGCAGAGCGGTATAGCATGATTAGGTGTTCCAGCTATCAGACATCGGTTTTGTTCAATAGATAACCTTCTGTACGTTAGTACAATTAATTATGCTGTTATTAAGTTAGTAAACGCGCGTGACTCCGCAATTTTTGTAGTCGTCTGCACGCTGCTGCTTGGACCCGGGTATGTCCTAAAAGTACGACTAAGATCACTGGAGATGGACAGCAGCATCCCTGGAGTGCGGTGGAGATACTGCGATCGTCAACCCGTATGCCAAGCGTGGCGATTACGGTATTTACCCCCCATGAAAGGAGGCCTATGTCCAGTAGAGTAAATCGTTTTTTTCTTTTTTTGGATGTCTGAAATGGCGGATTTGTATTTAGATTGTATTTGGGAATACAATCAAAAGTTTTTATGCCAACTTTTCATAATTTTCAGCAGAATTTATACTGCCGCCAGCTCTTTGAAAATGTGAAAAAAGTCCAAAAGTTGACTTCACATTAAAAAAACATAATTTTTATTGCTTTTTCGTTAGCTATAAAAGAATAAAAAAACAAATAAAAATAGAAAACAATCAAGTTTTTTTTTACACAAAATAAAATCATGCTAACACAAAGTCAAAGAATCCTATTAACTGTTGTTCGCGCATCGCGAATGACATATTTTACCAGGGTCACGTTTAGCCAAGCTGTCATTACAGCAACCTTGGTTGATGGCCTGACATATTTCCAGTAAATATAATTGATCTGTTCTGAGATCGGTACGAGTCGTCGATATCTGGCAGTTTAGTTTCAACTGCAGACAATTTTGTAAAAGGAAGTTTTTCGCAGTTATTCAATGCTTTACCAACAGCTACGATTTTTTGCGCATTAATTGTGTTGTTTGCAAATAAGACTGCAATGCATTAGCGATAGTTTTTGCATCACCTGACTCCTTGTTATGTGGCTAATGTATTGCGAACCGGGTTCTCGTAGCAAAGTAATGTGTTCTCCTTCAGTTACAACCTTCCTAAAACCATTCTCAGTAACATTCGTTCTGTCTTTTCGGCCATCAAAAGACATACAAAGCAGACTATTATCACGATCAGACACATTGTGAACAGTAACATTCCTAGTGTTAGCACGAGTTTGACAAATCCGGTTTCGATCAATGAAATTCGATGTATCTTTCAGAATCAGAATCAGAATCAGAAAAAATATTTATTGTAGAACATGTTTGTTTGTTTGTTTGTTTGTTTGTTGTGTAGGGGACGCCCGGCCGGAAACAGGCGGGCTGTCGGTCGCTTGTCGGGATCATTCAGCCCATTTCCCCAAAGACGGAGCTTAAGGTTGCTGTCCCGGCGGCATTCCCACATCAGCTTCTTCCAATCTTCCTATTTTCCTGCAGAACAAAAGGACATCTTTGAGATTGACATCCTTTAATTCGTTCTCCTCTAACATATCTCTACCGAATATATTATATCGCATTGCTGCATACATAACACACTCCGCTAATATATGTTTACTAGTTTCTTCCTCCCCGCAATATGGGCAGGAAGCGTCATTGCTAATGCCTATTATCTTTAAATGTCTGTTAAGAGAGTTGTGACCAGTGATTATACCTGTCATCATTCTCAGATTACTTTTACCCAGTTTTAGCAGATACCTGGTCCTTCTGTGATCCAATCCTCCTATCATCATCTTTGCCTGTCTACATCCAGTTTCCTCCTTCCATTGTTTATCTACCTCCCTTTCTGTTATTCTTTCTATGACACCCTTTGTTACCTCAGCTGAGAAGGGAAGGGCCGGTTCCGGGCCCATAAGTTCCCGTTCCGCCCCCTCCCTTGCCAGCTCGTCCGCTTTCTCACTACCCGCAACTCCCTGGTGTCCTGGTACCCACGCTACTGTGACTCCTGCACCCTCTCCTAGTCCATTAAGCTCTGTTTTGCATTCTCTCACCAGAGAGGAGGTGACCGTTGCCTTATTTAGCGCTTTCAGCGCCGCATGACTGTCCGTGTAGATGACTACCCTTCCAGTCTGCTGTTTACTCTCTCTTACTATTTGTACACACCTCATAATCGCATATACTTCCGCCTGAAATACACTGGCATATCTGCCCAGTGGTACAGATTCTCCTATCCCTAATTTGGGTATAACGATGCCAGCCCCCGCTAGCTTGGTTGAGCTTCTCCTCGATCCATCCGTGTAACAGATCGTCATCGGATGTTCGATCTCTACCTTCCATTTATCCCTCTCTCCTATGTGTATTCTGTATTTCTTGTCAAAAATCTCTTGCCTCTTAATTAGGTCGTTATTGGCTATCAGCATGTCTAGCTTTGATATCGCCTCCTTCTGTATCAGCGCGTGTCCCTTGTCCACACAGCTTCCTCTCCATTCATTACAGACTTTCATCTTATACCACTGTTCCATGGCCTTCTTTTCCACTTCAATCCTTAGTGTCCTCATTCCTAGCATTATTTCCATAGCATGTGTCGGAGTCGTTCTCATCGCCCCAGACACCATTAGGCATGCTAGTCTTTGCACCTTGTTTAGTTCTTTGTGATATTCTTTTATTTGAGCCTTGTGCCACCAGACCACGGCTCCGTATAGCACCCTTGGTAGGAACACCGCCCTATAGATCCAACTGATCACTTCCGGCTTCATCCCCCATTTTCTTCCCACTGCCCTCTTGCATTGGTACAGTGTCCTAATAGCCTTTGCCGATTGTTCTCTGATGTGCGTCTTGTATCTGAGTGTGCTGTCTAATATCACCCCCAGATATTTCAACTCCTGCACTATCTCTATTTCTTTTCCTTGTATCTTTATTGGTTTCATCCCCTCCTTTTTCCTCTTATTGGTGAAGAGCACCATCTTTGTTTTGGATGGATTCAGGTCCAATCCCCTCTCCCTGCACCACCCTAACACCTGTTTGAGACCTCTTGCCATGATGTCTCTAACGATGCTCAGGACTGTCCCTCTCACCAGTAATACTCCATCGTCAGAGTAGGCCTGCATATAGACGCCTCCCCTGTTGAGTTTCTTCACCAATGAGTCCAGTAGCAGGCACCACAAAAGAGGTGATAAACATCCCCCCTGCGGGAACCCTCTTCTTGGACTTATGCTTTTTGACGCTCCTCCCAGTTCCGCCTTAATGGCTCTGTCCTTGAGCATTCTACCTATCCATCTGCCCACTGCTGGACTAATGCCTTCTCTGTTTAGACTTTCTTCCACCGCCGCGAAAGTCGCCTTGTCAAAGGCCCCCTCCACGTCAAAGAAGCAGCCCAACGCAAAGTGTTTCGCTTCTAGAGCTCTCTCTACCCTCACCGTCAGATTGTGCAGGGCAGTTTCTGTCGACTTCCCTGCCATGTATGCATGTTGGTTCCCATGTAAGGGATTTCCCCCGCATTCCACTCTATCTCTTATTGATTTGTCTATCATTTTCTCCAAAGTTTTCAGTATGAAAGACGATAGACTTATGCTTCTAAATGATTTCACTTCCTGGTACGTTTTCCTCCCTGGTTTCGGCAAGAAAACTACCCTTACTTCTCTCCATGATTTTGGGATATAGCCAAAGGCTATACTCGCTCTGTACAATTGTATTAAGTTCTCCTTGATGTATCTGTACCCTTTCTGCATAAGCACTGGTAGTATACCGTCAGATCCGGCTGCCTTGAAGGGTGCGAAGGATTTGATCGCCCATTCCATTCTCTCCTCCTCCACCACCTCCACTGCAGCCCCCCATTCTATTCCACCATTCCTTCCGTTCTCTGCTGTTTCCTTTTCCTCTTCGGAGTCCGGAAAGTGCGTTCTCAGCATAATTCCGAGAATCTCCCCCGGATCCGTTATAAGATCTCCGTCCACTCTTAGGCTACCCAGCTGGCACGTCTGCTCTCCTGCAAGCAGTTTCACCATACGTGCTCCCTCTGCGTAGCCGCTTATACCTTCTGTAAACTTTCTCCATCCGTCACGGCTTGCTTTCTCTCTCTGTCGGGTATACTCGTTCCTGACCTCCCTGTATGCGTCCCAGCTCCGAGCATCACCCTTCTTTAGAGCTACCCTCATTGCCCTCCGTGACTTCTTCCTTAACTTATTCAGTTCTTTATTCCACCATGGTTGGCCCTTTCCTGTTTGTATCTGTCTTTCGGGGCACGCCTTATAGTAGGCTTCCATGACGCTTTCTTTAAGTTTGTGGGCCCCCATTTCCAGGTCTTCCACTTCTCCATACTTCTCCCCTGAGTTGACTAGTTTCGCTAGTTCCTCCTCATATCTCGTCCAGTCTGTCTTACGTGGA
This sequence comes from Notocelia uddmanniana, assembly GCA_905163555.1. Classification (NCBI taxonomy): domain Eukaryota; kingdom Metazoa; phylum Arthropoda; class Insecta; order Lepidoptera; family Tortricidae; genus Notocelia; species Notocelia uddmanniana. Next base: position 13,953,213 of record LR991075.1, on the reverse strand, counting down.
TTTCTTACCCTTATCTTCTCAGTCTGACTCTCGAACCTGAAGAGCACCCTGCGGTGGTCAGACATGCTGTCCTCCTCGTCAACCCTCCAGCCCGTTATTTTGTCGCACACTTCTCTTGATGCTAGAGTTATGTCCAACACCTCCCTTTTGGCCCTGGTCACAAACGTCGGCGTATTGCCAATGTTCATGATCTCCAGGTCATTGCTTACTATAAATTCTAGTAGTGATTCCCCTCTATCGTTGGTATCAGTGCTGCCCCACACCTCATGATGTGCGTTAGCATCGCATCCAACAATAAGTGGGATTCTCTTACCTCTATATCTCAGTACCGTCTCCTCCAGCTCCCTGGTTGGCGCATCTCCGTCACCCGGTATGTAGCATGATGCTAGCGCCACCTTGTGTCTTCTCCCTTCATTGTCGATGAATTGGGTCTCCACCACGATCAAGTCTCTGTAACATATGGTCATGACACACCCCATATTTCTTATATTATTACTCACATATATGCATGCTCTAGGAGGTAGCTCACCATTCCTTTCGTAGTGAAGAGCTCCCCCCAGATGTCCCAGGCCTGCCACCTGATTTCTCCATGCATATGGTTCTTGTAGCAGCGCAATTTCAACTTTATTCCTCACAACATACTGCCCCAACTCTGACATAGCGTTTTTGCAGTGCTGGAGGTTTACTTGACATATGTTTGTGTGTGTGGTTGTGTGTGTACGTTTGTGTAGTGTTTTTTGTGTGTTCATAGTGTTGTTATTTGTGTAGTGTTAATGCTCCCGCACCTTCACTCGGAGAGCTCACTCCCACCGACATCCATACCTCCCGTCTCTTCCGTATGGATGCCGCCTGGTTCAGAGCTCTCCTGCTTCAGTGCGGGTTCTCCTGTTCTTATTGTCTCGGACCTGTTCAGCTGATTCACCCTCAGGATCCGAACTCGCACGCTGGTGGCTGCGAAGTCCATCACCTTCGTTCTTTCCTCCCCCCAGCTCTCTTCTACCCCTTCTGGCACCACAAAGGTCAGTCGGGTGCCTAGTTCCAGCGACTCTCTCCCTGCAGCCTTCCATCTCAAGATCTTTAATTCCGGGCGATCCGGATTCTGAGCATATAGGAACTCCTTCACATACTCCGTATCCGTATCGCCCGGAATCCAGACCTGCACTCTGGTCTGCTCCAGCTTCCGCGCTGTGATCTTATGGCCGCCCAGCTCGCCAAAGTCCTGGCCTAGCAGCCACTCCCTCGACTCCGTCGTTTTTGGTGTCACAAGGAAGAATCCCTCCGACACCAAACCCGACGTAGCGAACCTAGGTGCTACCAAGCCAGGCTCTCCCCTGACCACTCGCAGGACGACCTCCTCGATCATTTGAGTCAGCCTTCTCCTGATGAGTTTCGCTAGGGCCTCATCCACCGAAACGCCATCCTCTCGGCTCACAGCCACAGCTAGACCCCGGTTCGCCTTAGCGACGTCCCGCGGTCCCTCTGCGGCTGCTCTTCCTTGATTTTGCCGTTTCGCCGGAGGACGCTCCGAGCGACCCTCATCGGTGCTCTGCCTCTTGATTTTTGGGCCTCTCGTGCTGGGGCCTGGTTGGTCCTCTCCAGTGCACATTACAACCTGAAGATTCCCTTCCACAGCACGGGTGGCCTTTCTTCTGGCTAGTTTTGCTTTGCGCTTCTGCGCTTTGCTCTCATATTTGTGAAATTTCTCTTTCACCACTCGGACATCATCCCCTTCGGTTTCTTCTGTCGGTGGCGACCGCAGCAGCTCCTCTTCTCTCAGTGACAGGCCCCCCATTCGTTGTTGGACATCTGGAGTCACCTGCCCACTTCCACTTCCTTGCGGTTCCCCTCGTCCCTCGGCCCTCGGGTCACCCCCCTTCTTATATTGCTCGGTCAGAGGTCCACACGATGGCTTAGCCCCTTCCCTCACTATTACCCTTGCGGGTGGCTTATCCGCTTGCGCGGTGGAATTATTCACAGTGTTATTAATTTTCTCCATATTGTTGCAATTATCTGTGGGAAGAGAAGTTTAGAGTGGCAGCAGTGCTCCCTTACTGCCCCCCAGCAACATTGACCCCTACGCAGTGGCGCCACCCCCCTACGCATAGTCGTTAAAAACAGCGATTGTGCGGGGTGGGCTCGCAGGCATGAAGTGACAGCCCCTGTGTTGCTTTGTGTTGGGAATCCGTGCGCTTCCCGTCTACCCCAAGAAGGTCGCTCATGACCAACCGGGGCTAACGACGCACATCATTTTCCTTTCACTTCAGTATCCAGTTCGGGTCAGAAGTCCGTTCACCCCTAGGGCATCCCTACGTGACACCCCGGAGTTCCCTTTCCTCCATCCCTCCCTTTCCCCGAACACACCACAGGTCCTGCCACCTCCCTCCCCGCCCGCTTGCGAGCCCAACCCGCACCAACCCCCCGCTGCCCACAGCCGGCTGTGAGGGTCCTCGGCACGTCCTCCCACCTTGACCCTGGGGGTTTTTGGGGACGTGTTGCCATGAAGGAGCGAACCCCTAGATAACAACACGACCAGTGCACTCCTCTTTTATCCGGGCTTGTGACCGGCTCCTAGCAGACCACGTATGATCTACCAGGAGGCAGAGTTTATTGTAGAACATAGGTAGGCTGTAAAATACAGAGTTGATATAAGTAGGTAGGTGTGATCATCTATGTCTTGCCAATGGGCGTACAAAACATTAGGCGCTGAGATACATAATTAAAGTCTCATGCAATTGAAAATAAGAATAAAATGAATAGCTATTACAATTCAAAAAATATAATCTTACTCGTAATAATAAAAATAAAATTGTAATTAAAAATCACATTAAAATTAAATTTGAAATTGTGCATATAATAATTAATGAAATTATGAAGTCACATTTAACATAGTCATTCAGGTTAAATATTACACAAAATTGTCATTTAAGTAATTGTCTTTATCAAACCAATGTGTTTTAATGTGGCTGAGACAATCGACGCCCCTGCACGATCGGAGATCCCATATCGATCCAATATTTTTGCTACGGTGGAAAAAGCACTATCTCCTGGTGTTGGGGAATTCGGAAGAAATAGATGAATATGATACCTCTTCGTTGTTTTTTGTGTTGCACCAATCGAGATGAAGTTCTGACTTGTGGTTCCAGGGATGGACTAGAAATTACTTTGTTTCTTTTCTTGTATAATTCCTACTGAACCTAATGCCCAGGCAGTGGACGTCCTTTCCCTGTTATGGTGGTGGTGGTACGATGCTATTTGCATTTACAATGCCAAATATTTGAGAGAGCCTACAAACATGATAATATGATTTAATATACTTATAATATTTCAAGAAAAGTATGCTCGGGTATAACATTGTCATGCAATTTAAAAATAACTCGCCAAACTGACGAAACAGTTTGTTGCTTTGTGCGGAACAGTGGCATGGCAACAACCACGTCCGCGCTTTCAACTTCATTTTAGTACGATCGTAGAGATATATTATAATGTACTCTTTGGTGTAGAGTAGAACGTACCCACAGTGTTAATTTAGTTTAGATAGGTACCTTCTATTTTATTCTATCGATTGACGCGATTATTTAGTAGAATCAGTAACTTCTCTATTTTATTAAATTCTTCTATTAATGACACGGATGATTCAAATCAAATAAACAGTTTGGATACATATTTGTTCTGATAGTATGATAATTTAGTTTGAGCATGAAAATGTCTTAGGAAAACTAATTATTGATTAAATTGGGCGTGAAATCTCAATCATACAATTGGTAATGGACTGGAGCTGTGTTTCCGAAAAGTATTACATTTGAACTAGATTGATATTGACTTACTTAATTAGATTAGATTAGGATTACACTTTTTAGCACAGAAGCCTAGATTTGTAAGTTCTGGAGGTCAATTTTGCTTAATATTTCACATACAAACGGCAAATCATACGAACGGGTTGCGAGCTTTTGTATTGAAACATTTGGCTTAAATTGAAAACCAAATTAGAATGTGAAACATATTAGGTAGTCAGATTAAACCTAGAGTCTCAAACTAGTATCTTGATATCATCCTATAATTCTACGATGATTTAATTCTATATTAAACGAGCCCACGATGTATACCGTCAACTTGCCTTTAATCTTGATTCTTGATTTGTAAAAACTTAATTTTCTTTCCTCAGCATGGCCGCCTTCTGGTTTTCCACGCATTGGCGTACATCACAGCAGCTCGCAGTGGACTCTCGGAGACTGAACTGGAGGACCTAATCTCCCTCGACGATAGGGTTCTGGATGATGTATACCAGTACCATCTGCCGCCTGTGAGGAGGATCCCTCCCTTGCTGTGGACTAGGTAAATTTCGTTCATCAGTCTCCTCCTGTTCAAGGCAGACCTGGCAGCGGACTATCATAGGGGAAGTGGAGGCTATAGGGAAGACCTGGAGCAAACTGAAGCGCATCACTCCACACCACACTGTGTCGGCGCACTGCGTACTCCCTCTTACTTAGATATTGTACAAGTGGAGTCTTGACTTACTTGACTTAATGTCCTGTCTGTGTCCCCTAGATGAGGCTCTAGGGGACACAGACAGGACATGAAGTCAAGTAAGTCAAGTCTCCACTTGTACAATATCTAAGTCCATTGCCGATCCAGAAAATATGTCATCATTTTCTCTTTTAAAAAAAATATTTACAATGTCATTAAAATATACTGCATGAGTAACATCAAAATTCCTGACCATACATTTACCTAGAGATGTAAACAACAGTCGTGTCTAGACGTATCTCTGTTCACCATTTTCTTTATATGGGATGTGCTCCAGACAACACAATACATACATGTCCAGACTAACATAATCCCCATTTTTCCGCAGATGTCATAAGAGTTTAGTATGGGTTTTAGTATAAGGTGTGTCGTAGACGATGGTCATTGCTTTCTTCACATTTTCTTTCTTTACCTACATTAATTACTATATATATAGTCCTCCTCGTCGTATCCGACGACGGCGACCCTTACAGCTTCCTCTGATGAGCACGTAATGGCTCGCAAAACCGAACTTTGATCTAAATGTTCGGTCGCACTGTGTGCAATACAGCTGACCCTGACTATCGTAAGTATACTCATAGGAGGGCTTGGGTCGAGTCTTCCGTAAATAACGCTTATGGTCCAGTTGTTCGATTCGGGCTTCTTCAAAAGAAGCTACACCTTTTCTGACTCTATTTCGCCATTCCGGTCTCATCGACGCAAGCTCCTCACAGCCCTCGGGAGGGATATCACAGGCTTTGAGATGGCGTTTTAGTACGTCTTTGTATCGTAGAAACTGCCCCCCTCGATTACGCTTCCCATGACTTGCTAGATGCTGATGCTTGGCTAGATGCTGGCCAAGAGCAATCCCATTTTTAATTTTAAAAAAAATCCGCGAGCTCTGAGTAGAACACGGATTTTGGGAGTTAATTATTACATTAATTACTAAAATGGCACTAATTAAATTCTATGTCACTATTTTTAGTAATTAATTTTTGAGTTTATGTTATGTTATGTCCCACAGAATCCGCAACGATCTACCAAACTACCTCTCTGAGCGGGAAGCAGACGGCGTTTCCGTGATGAACTGGTATGGTTTCAGTTCTTTCACACCTCGATCATCATCATTTAACGTAAGAACTTAGGCTCTTGACTGAGCAATCACAACGTGTCTCTTTTTAGTGAGCCTTTTTTTGACAGCCTGATTCACCTCAATAAACCGTCTTATATATTATAAGCATTTTTTTAAACAGGTACCATCGACAATTCCGTGACACAGCGCGCGAGAGATACTTCAAGAACATGAATATGGCCATGTACTTCCATTCTATGATCGCTGATTATTATCTAGGTATGTATTCAAAATAGTCTTCTACATAGTGAAGATCTTGCTGGCACCATAATTCCATTTGTTAAAGAGCTTGTTCCGCCGGTTGACGGGGCCCAATGACAATGCTTTTATTCTTTTTGGTTCTGTATGGCTAACCTTTCAGTTGTGGCTATGAAGCATGGAAATTCTCAGTTACATAAATCTAGAAACTATCACAGGGGACATTTGTTTAACGTCCCACCTAACACATCATCGCTAATGATCACAGCACAGTCTAAGTAATTCATTTCCTTGAGTAACGCTAACTGAATTTTTGGAGTTAAAAGGTTTACGACTTTAGCCGATCACATGCAAGATGTTCCATGGAGATGTTAAATAAACGCTTTGATTTGCGAATTGCTGCTCTTTCTCCAGGTATATGGGGAGGAGGAACACCCAAACCCTTTAAGTACACGGAGATACAACGGCACCGATTCAACCTGGCCGACCGCGAGGGTGTGGCTGACAGGAAGGTGCCGCTGCAGCCTCTCGTGTTCACTTCAGCTGACGGGTCCACTAAGAGATACAATCTGAGGAAGGTAATCTTTCACAGAGGGTTGAAGTACCCTATGGTCTTATAAGGACCATTAGAGAATTGGACTGTGATAATACACACGGTAACACTTGATACTTCATAGGGGTAAGATACACGGAGATCCAATGCGGTTGTTTCGACCTGGTCGACCGCGAGGGACAGCCTCTGTATTCACGTCAGCTGACGGGTCTACCTAAATATACAATCTGAGGGAGGTCATATCTTCTCAAAATGGTGTTTAAGGCACAATATTAAACACTTTTAATTCACTCAGTTTATTTTTTTTAATGCACACATTGAAAAATAAACTTGCCGCAGTATAGACAACCAGCATAACCATTTTCTAGAATAGAGATCTCGCCTCAGCAATTTCAGTGTATATCTCTCTCCTATGCAAAAGAGCGGTAAGCAATACTTAAAGTAATAAAGCAGATTTTGTGGCGAGAGATCATTTCCAGCAGAGTACTGCAATTGACCGCTGATGATGTTTATGCCTGTCCTCAGTTCGGAGAGCTGCCTTTCCACCTCGTCCGTTCTAAACGCTTCACGGACCTGTACGCCGAAGTACTCTTCAACTACGAGTGGTTGCACGCCAAGCTCAACTGCTGCCCGCTGCAGGCAGTCCTGGCTGATTTCGAGGACGCCAAGCTTCACGTGAACAAGGATGCTGTCAGGTAAACGAATTATAAGAATAGTAATATTGCTTTTCTAAGAGACAAGGGTGAGCTCAGTGGTGAACGAGGCCAAAGCTGGACATTACTAACATTGCTAAGCGGAGTGGGTAAAACGTCTCATGAAGTCATGAAAGTGACTCAGATACATTCGCAGCATTCTTATCTCAACACCCATGAATTCTCGTGCAGGTGTAGGCATTGGCTTAAAACGATTTAACTTGAACCTCCAATATACGTCTACTTAAGCGAATATACTGTCCTTGGTGACTTTCTTAAATCATAGCTGACATTGTACATGTCATACGGAAGCTGCTTAAAACAAAATTATTTCCTTTTATTTGAAATTTTTAATTTTCATTAGCAGCAATTTTAGTACTGCTTAATTCAAAATATATTCATCTGATTTCACGTTTATAGCTTTTGCCCGCAACTGCGCCAGCGTGGCATTTGTATATCGTACTTCCATGCAAATTTCCTTTCCCCATTTCACCCCTTTAGTGATGATTACCGGAAAAACTTTTTGAACTTTAAAACTACTATATCACTAAAACGAAAGAAGAGTTCCCCGCAGAGTTTGAAACTCGTCGCCCGTAATGATATTTTCTACATTATCAATCTCAATCAGTTCAGCGGTTTAAGCTTGAAGAGGTAACACATAGGCAGACTTACTTTTACATTTATAACAGAATTATGGATTATGATGAGAATCACTAAAATCTGTACCTCATAACCTTACAATTCATTTGTTTTTTAGAGAGCTGATGCTGGTGGCCGATGCACTCCGCCTCGGTGGCGCTATTCTCGGCACCTACCCCGACATGCTGGCTCCCCAACTAGTGGGCAGACTCCTACCTGAAGCCCCACACAACCCAGCTGTATCCTCGCTGCTGAAGCAATGCCATGATAAGGGGAAGAATCATTGCGCTTTACTGCCGTCCCATCATTGTTTGCATACCCCTGGTGGTCCGTTGAAGGTGAGAATTTGATCATGATTTTGTATACAGAAGGAAGAAGTTTATCTTCGACCTAATTCAATACAATAAAAGTTTGGTTACCTGTGCTTCACAACTGCATATTACCCAATAACGCTATGGAACGGGCAGTGTACCTACAAAACAAGTTTTTAACTTCTGCAAGTTAATACATACTCGTACACATAAATAGGAGACATATTCGTACTTGATATTAAGTGCTTTGTGCGGCAAACGGATAACGCTGTATAAATCTCAAACAACGTAGATTATCATTTATAGAAAATATAAATAAGGTTATATTAATGTAATGTGCACCAGTAAAACCTTTGAATGTATCATGTTTTTTTGAATGATGGGATATGTTACTTTACTCGCGACAGGGTCTGATACGCAGCTGACATAGGGTCAGGTATAGACCCACGGGGATATATTGTGGACCAACATAATGCCCTTTTTATTTGAGTCATTTGACATATTTTTCTAGTTACCAGTACCAACTTCCACACATGAAGATTTTTTTTTCTAAATATCATTAAGCTGTAAGTGACTGAAGACAAACTAATTTTCCTCTCTAGTACTCGTTGGAGGGTCACCAATTCGCCGTATTCGCGTTCCGGCTCTCGTCGGACAAGCGCTACGTGGTCTCCATCTCCAGCCGAGTCATCTCCTGGGACCTTTCCACCTCAGACCTGGCCAGAGACCTGTGTCCCCAGCTGGAGGGCATCATGCAGAATCTGGAACTGTCGCCAGATAATAAGTGGGCTGCTGCGTCTACTAACAATTCTGTGGTAAGATTCTCATACCTTTATCAAGAATGCTGTATTTAAGTTACCACCACCACCATATCAGCCCAATGACGTCCACTGTTGGACCTAGGCCTCCCCCAATTTAATGGGTGGTAAATGCCATAATCGCCACGCTTGGTATGCGGGTTGGCGAACGCAGTATCTCCACCACACTCTAGGAATGCTGCTGCCCATCCCACGGTGGTCTTGGTCGTAGTTTTAGGATATACCCGGGTCCATTTAAATTATAATCTTCGCAAATTTTCCCTAGACATCGCGGACAGTTACAAAAGCTACGTATTAAGACTGTAAACTATCAAAACACTTATTCTCATTTGTCTTGTTTACTTGTTGTTGTCGAGTTAGTTTCGATAGAGCAATTTATATAAGCACAAGGTCTGTGAGGACGAGGACTAAGAAGATTCCCAATGAGAAAGACTAGTGAGATCATTTCAATGAGTCGGTGTATTTTGACCTTAGTACCAATGGTTGGTCGTACGCAGAATAAATTTCTAATGTTTAATGGATACATGTATCATTTTCAGTCGATGCTACTGAACATGCTGACTAGCGAATACGTTACGATCGAAAACCCCCTAGAAGAAGGTAGGTCTTTAAAACATTACCCTACTTTTTTCGAAGTCAATTATTGTCTTACCGTGAACGTCAAATTAACAACTACTCAATTGTTTCCTAGGAGAGACCGTCCGCGGAGTTTCAGTCCTCAACCACCACATGTTCATCTACGGACCAAACTCTTGGGTGCGGTTCTCGATGCGTGGAGAACACGAGGAGACTCTACCGACACCTGATCCAGCGCCGTATGACGACATTACATGGGAGATACTCTGTAAGAGTCAAATCTTAAAACTCTCCATCAATGAAATCCTGATCCAATGCTGAATTCAAATCATTTCTATTGATACTTAATTTAACATTTAAATATTCTTGGCACTTTGGAATTACGGGGCCCCAGTTGTTGGTTTATTCCAGGATCTGACAGGAACTTGTTAGACACATGAAGTAGCCTTTGACGACCGGTTACATTGTACTAGTATCCTTTGTATTTGGACAAATAAGTAACGAATAATCCCGATTATCAAGATGTTGCTTCTTTGTCCCAAAGCCATGGAGTTCCGGGACCTGGACAACTTCCAGCTGATCATGTGGAGTGGAGACCTAGATGAAGATCGTCTACTCGTGCATTTCTGCAAGGGAGGGGAGTGGGTGAAACCGCTGCGGTGCCGGGGGGCCTTGGCGTTCAATAAGGGATGGAACAGGATATATACCAGCGATCCGGAGAGGGGATATCAGGTCTGATCATTATTAAGAGGGAAGAGCGGAATCGTTTGCTCATATTTGGAGCAGTCCAACAAACTGTCTCGTGTGAAGTGAATATTTCCTGAGCGCCTCCAAATTTATACTAATTTCTTTTTAATGTTGGTAAGTTGGTAGAAAAAGATTCCCAAAGCCCCAAATTCCAAATTCCAATTCCAAATTCCAAATAATTTATTTCACGTAGTTTCAGGTACAATAAGATCTTACAAGTAACATTCGTATCACTAAAACCTACCATACATGGCATGTGAAATTGAAATGTACACTAACTTACTTATAATCTAAAAACTCCTGTACACTATAAAAGCACTTTTCGGCCAGCCACCTTTTTAGAGCTTGCTTAAATTTAACGAAGGATAGATCTTTTATTGTGTCAGGCAGCTTGTTAAATATTTTAATACACATTATATAACTATTCTTAGCAACTAGTGATAATTTTGACTGGGGAATAAACAATTTATTGCGATACTGCGAGCGTGAAGGATTTTTAAATTTGTCCTTGGCGCGATTAAACATATGTTGATTTTTATGCACAAATAAAGATGCATCTAGAATGTACAGACTTGCTAATGTCAAAATATTATATTTTTTAAAAAAGGGTCTACATGAATCGATTTGCTGTATTTGAAATATTGCTCTTATACATTTTTTTTGCATCAAAAAAACAGTATCTATATTTGAACACTTACCCCACAATGTAATACCATACCGCAGGATGGAGTGTATGTATCCATAATAAGCTGTAAGAGCTGATTCCCTAGATACCACTTGACTTATTTTCCTCAAAGCAAATACAAACCTATTAATTTTGGAGGACAATCTCCCCAAATGGTCGTTCCATTCACAGAAACTGTTAAGTGTAACACCAAGGAAGTTTATATTGCTAACCTGATCTATTTTAACTCCATTGAAGTGAACATATAGAGGAAATGGTGTACTTTTACGAGTGTGGAATTGCATTAATTTAGTTTTTGATAAGTTAACATTAAGATTATTAAGGTTTAACCAATTTATTACATCATTTAAGGCGGAATTGATATCAGACTCATAAGATGACTTATTATTACACTTAATTACAATTGTGGTGTCATCTGCAAATAAAAAGCATCTTTGTGTGACTGCATTGGGAAGGTCATTTATATATAGCAGAAACAATAAAGGGCCCAAAATACTGCCCTGTGGCACGCCATATTTGTTTACTAAAAAAGAAGATTTGTATTTAAGGATACATTTCTTATCTGAACTGTACTTTGAAACCTCTACACATTGCACTCTACCTGATAAATATGAGCGAATCCAGTCATGTGCCGGACCACGAATACCATATCTATAAATCTTTTTCAGTAATCTCTCATGGCAAACAAAATCGAAGGCCTTGCTCATGTCCATAAATAGGACAGAGACCGGCACTTTATCATTCAAACAGTCTGTTACGGTTTTCATTAGTTCGAAAATAGTCATTGTTGTATTTCTGTTTTTCCGAAATCCATTTTGCTCACCACTCAACAAATTATTAATCTCAAAAAATTTACTCATTCTATTATAGACTACTTTTTCAAAAATTTTTGAGAAAATAGGAATCAGCGTTATCGGTCTGTAATTGTTCAGGATTTGTTTATCATCTTTTTTGTGGAGTGGTTTCACTATAGATTTTTTAAGTTTAGTAGGAAAATTACCTTGGCCCAATGACAGGTTGATAACATGACACAAAGGTTCTGATATCAAATTTATACTCATCTTAATTATTTCAGTGTTTAATTCATCCCAACCAGCTGCCTTAGTATTTTTTAAAGAATTGACTATTTTATACAATTCCGTATAGTCAACTGGCGAAAGAAAAATGCTTTTCTCAAATTGTGGTATTAGGTTATTGATTCCGGACAAGTTATAATCCGAGCAATTATTAATAACAGAATCAATAAAGAAATCATTAAATACATTGGCAATTCGCTGAGGATCTTCATGAATTACATTCTTATAAGATATACTCTGAATGCTTTCGTTGCAATCATTAGTACCGTTCGTATATTTTTTTATGACGTTCCATGAGGCTTTACATTTATTTTTTGCTCTACATAAGTACTGAGCATTGGTTGTGTTCTGTGAAAATAGTAGGCATTTTTTAAGAATTTGTGAATACCTTAAGTATGCTGTTCTTTTGACTGGACAATTTGTGCTACGATTTCTTAAATACAATTGCCTTTTCGTGTAACAACATTTACGCAACCCCTTAGTTAGCCACTCACCGGTCATAGGACCATTTTTTACTTTAACTCTAACTACGGGGAAACATAACACATAAAATAGATGAAAAAGCTCATGAAATTTATTAAAGGCCAATTCACTATTGTTCTCTTCCAAAACCTCATTAAAAGATAAAGAGTTAAGGCAATTGATAAATTTTGTATAATTTTCTTTGGAAAAATCCCTTTTAAAGTGAAATTTCCACTTTACCGGCGGGGGGCAGCGGTTCTTTATTGGGACTGCGAATATCTGAGCTGTATGATCAGACATCCCCAAGTCAAGGACACACCCACTCCCATCTTGAATGTTCGTGGCAATCTGATCTATGCATGTTTCACTCTGCGGGGTGATTCGTGTTGGGACTAATATTTGAGGTTTTAAATCATAATTTTCTAGAGTTTGCTTAAACTTAATTGACCATTTTGTCTCTTTTAGTAAATCTATGTTAAAATCCCCACATAAAATTATCTGTTTTTTATGTTTTTTTGACACTTCAAATAATAGCTCATCCAATTTGTTCAAAAATAATTCTACATTTGAGGACGGCGTTCTATAAGCACATAAAATATACAATCCATGCGTTGGAATGTCAATTCCATAACATTCAAACACATATTCTGTTCTATTTTTTACAATAAGTGGTTTGCATTCAATATGGTTCCTAGTTAAAATGCATGAAGCATTAAAGTAAAGCCAATAAGACGAAATATCTCCATCTTTGTTTGATGTGTCATTATTAGTATCTCGCTCCTTTTTTCTCTCATTTCTTTATTTATCTCGCTTTGTTGGTTTACCGTTAACTAATTAAAGGGTGAGGCGCTTACTTGTATTATTGTTTCTATTTTACATGCAATCATAAGCTACGGCACCTCTTTAACATAACTCAGTTAGACATTGTTGTCATCGATGATCTGGTAAATGTTGTGATGAACCGTTGAATGCCTTTGCCACATAACGGCTCGCTCGTTATCGTTGAGAAAAAGGTAGGCCACAAGTGGCGTGTTTCGGCTAAAAAGTGAATGTTCAAGTCATTCATCTTTACATCCACAGATATCAATCTACGAGCTGAACGAAGAACAACTTTGTTGGGAGAAGGTGGAAGAGCTTTATCACCGGGAAACTGACACTGCTGAAGCGATGCTGCAGCTAAAACGGGGAAAGAAAGACAGGATGCTTCTGGGTGAGTAGTATTATGGTCCGTAAGCTGTAATTCGACTGCCAATACGTCATGCCGCCCCGATAAATATTTTAACTTTTGCTTGTTTTCCATCGTACAGTTTTTTTTGTAGCTATCATGAATTACTTAAGACTTGCGAGCCACTATTTTAGAGTTCCATACTAAAATTGTTCTGACGGAATACTTATGCGATCACTCGTTGTTTGTCCGTCTTTCACAGGCAGTTTTCTCGAAGAATTCTCGACATAAAGCTGAAATTTGGTATAAGTAAATACGACGCTCGCCAAAGCTAATAATGCGTTTGTCCCATTTATGAGGACTGTTCTGGGAATATTAAAGGCTGGCGTTTTTTTTCCGTTAAAGCTAAACATGCATAATCACTTTTATTAATAATAATCATTTTTTTTGCGATTCTTAGCAACTACAACTTACAGCTTCGTGGTGTGGGATTTCGATAACAGGATTGATAGATCAAAACACGTAGACGAAAACAAAAAGAAGAAAAAGGAAGACGAGAACAATAAGGAAGACGAGGAAGAAGTAAATATAACATTTCTGTAAATTTAACATTATTGTTTTCACGAATTACTTTATATTTAATACCTGCATACGTATTTGACTTTAGGAAGAGAAATTGGACGACGAACCAGAGAAAGACATGAGTCTTGAGGGCATCGTGCTTAAGCTGCCGCACACCATTCGCAACATTTCCACCAAGATGACGCTGTCCAACTCGTTCATGATCAGCAATAATTACACTTATGCCGTCGCTGGAGTAAGGTGAGAAACACTGCGCTATGAGTCATGTTGAAACCAACATCTTCCAAAACCTCTAACTTATCAGTAACCACTAAGTATGTACAGTCCGTTTGCGTTCAGGTATGCACTTAACTCTCGGTTGCTCTTATAAGTTCTTAAGCCAACGAGATCAGAAGGACTCATTTAGGGTAACATTTTTATGTTCCGTGATAATTTGCAACAAAAGTAGGTAGGTCAACTTTTGACAAAGCGATCTACGAGAAAAGTATGGAGTTCTTGAAAAAGTATAGAGGGCTAATAGTAATTCAGCGAGGGTAGACCACAAGGTGGCCTAATGACCAGGTAGAGGACTCGGTTATTGTGGCACTCTTTGGGGAAGGCCGTATTCTCGAAAGTATTTTATGTGGTGATGAGGAAATATTATTTAGTTATCGACTTTGTCAACTTTTAGGAAGAGTCTCTACGTCTGGAGCCTCGAAAACACTAAACTCATCAAAGTTCTGGACGCGCATTTCGGTCGCATCGTTCAGCTGGAGCCACTGACGGTCGGCAGCTGGAACAACGTCATCACCTCCTCCATTGACAGGACGGTCAAGATCTGGAACATTGACAACATCTTCGAGCAAGTCCACAAGATTGACAGGCAGGAGCTACCTATTGATTCTATCAGGTATAGATTAGTTTTGTTTGCAAACATTGTACAACTTTTTCAATACTATTATGGTGGCAAATAAATGTACAGCCCGACTAATAGAAGAACGCTTAGTTACTTATTATGATAAGGAATCCTAGTGGGATATTAAAGTAATTCAAATAAACATTTTTAGCACACGAATTTTAATTTGGGACCTCTTAAAGTTGACAATCCAGTCGAACTCTATAAAAATACAAATAAAATAAATAGCGAGAAGGGTCACTAATAAATAAGTGTAATCGTACAGCCACGATCAAAAATAGCTAAGCATATGAATACGACAAAATTCTTTATTTTAAGGGAATAAGATGTTTTGACCTCTTCATATGCATAACAGTTTATACTGCTTAGGCGGCGCATAAGCATAAGGCTTGCCTGATGGTAAACAAAAGCCGGTCATTGGCCTCGCTAATCGCCAGCTTGAATCTTGCATAGATTTGCATCCCAATCGCATCCTATATCCGGCATTTCCCTGCAGGTTCACCCAGGTCCCTGTGATAGTGACCAGTTTTACTAATGTGACTTTATTATCTCTAGTTTAGCTCGTGACCAGCGACTGGCGGTCACTGTGACTCGAAGCTGCTGGGGGCTCTGGGACACCAGCACCGGCCATCTCCTCGCGCAACTCGCTGACGCGCCTCTTGGAGCTATCGTCACGCAGGTATCTTATTGGCTCGTCTCATTCGTTTAATAATTATTCTGTCTCATTATTGTATTCTTTATTAGCCTTGTTCTCTATCGCATTGTCATCTCATCTCTGATCAGATTATATAACTTTTTCATTACTAATTTATTTCTTTGTCTCTTATTATATATAATTTACATGTTTGCCAAACATTATTTTATATTTTGCAGGCCGTCATAACGCCGAGCGGGGAAAATGTCGTCACTGCCGAGTCTGGCAACGTTATTATATGGGATACGCCGGAAAAGCAGGTTATTTCGGGATTTTTGTCACTTATTTCCATACTGATAGTAAAGTCAACGAGTCGAACATGGCAGTCAAACAAGACCCCCGTGTGACGGCCACATGCTTAAATAAACCGATATTGTATACCAATATAGCTTCAACTATCCGTTTATTTAATATTAAACCTAAATAACCCTTTTCAGGTGATTTTCAAAGAAGAGCAGAAAGGCGTCAAGCAGGTATTATTCCTGGAAGACGGCACCAAATTTGTAACCATTTCCATGGAAGTTTCCACCGACAACACGGACAACGTCGCTGTTGCTAACATCGTGACGAGAACTATCCCGGGTAATAGTTTACGTAGAATTGATATGAGGTTATAATTAGGGGCCAATGCCTGGCAGTAGCTTGACGTCTAAAAAACGATTACGGCCGGACATTTTACGACTAGCTTTTGTACGTTTTAATTTGTTCTTTTTTTCGGTCTTCTGACGACTGACTGTTATATGTATTACTGATTTTGTATATCTAACTTTTGTGTCTCGTCCATCGTTGTTTAACTTGGCCCCTAAAGAAGGCCAGCGCTAGCCAGAGGCTAGCACATGCTGATTTGAGGTAATTTCGTGGCTGTTTTATGTGTCGTGATGTTTTGTTTTTTGTTCTGTATTTGTGCCATTAATAAATGTATTTCTGTTTCTATACTGAAGAGAGTTAGCGTGTAATTTGTCTCCGATCTGTATGTTTTTTTTTTATTATTGGGGGACAATCTTACACAAATCGACCCAGTCCCAAACTAAGCAAAGCTTGTACTATGGGTACTAGACGACGATATACATACTAATATAGATAAATACATACTTAAATACATAGAAAACATCCAAGACCCAAGAACAAATATCCGTGATAAATGCACAAATAATGTCCTGGCCGGGATTCGAACCCGGGACCTCTAGATTCGGAGGCAGAGTCACTACCAACTAGGCTAAACAGGTCGTCGTGCGGTTTGATGCAACGCCACTAATACATGCCGAAAATTGTGAAACATTTCTGCATCCCAAGACTTCTCCTAAAATAAACCTTTTATATCTATACATTTTTATTCTCATATAGCAGGATAATAATAAATAATAAATAAATAAATAAATAAATATTAGGGGACATTTCTTACACAAATCGAACTAGTCCCACAGTAAGCTCAATATGGCTTGTGTCATGGGTACTAGACGACGATATATTTAATAGATATATACTTAAATACATAGAAAACATCCACGTCTCAGGAACAAATGTCTCTGCTCACCACAGAAACAAATGCCCTTACCGGGAATTGAACCAGGGACCTCTAGCTTCGGAGGCAATGACACTACCAACTAGGCTAAACAGGCCGATAATATGTCAGATTATTTGATTAACAACTGATAGCCTCTCTCAAGTCAAAACCTCTCGTCGTCTAAAATGAGTTTACAACTCAATGTTCCAAAGTCCTGATGAAGTCTCTTTCTAGATGGAGAGAAAATCTACAATGTTGACTATGAAGTGCGGGGGACGGGGTACCGTGCAGCCGTGGTTTCTGCTGATGAGCACCATCTAGTAGCCCCTGGAGTAGACAAGTCTTCAAGAGACTGTCTCCATGTATTCCATTCTAGGACTGGTGCTAGATTGCACAGGTATGCATTGCTGTTGATGGATGAATCACAGTTGACGACGAAAAATAATGTTAAATTTGATAATGATAATTCATTTTATAATGTTACAAGTTATAATGTTTCAAGAGGTATTTTCTAATACCTCTTGAAACACTGACAAAGTTACAAAATCTTGAAACCCGGATTGTAATGATTGCGAGCTCGTACATTTTTAACAAGTGTCATTAAAGACAATTTTGATTTACGCAATCGCAATTTCTCGGTTATAAAGGGATAGTAAATAAAAACTTGTATTACAAGCTTTTGTGAAGTGAAAACTCGTGGACCTTATTACTATATATTTATATCAATTTGTAACATGCATTACTAGTGAGTCTCTTTCTTGTGAAAGGAGTTGAAATGTGACTTCCGCTGTTATTAGAATTCAGTAGTATTCCCCATCTTATTATCACCTGGTTCTTCAACGTAGTCTTCCGGCCTTTCGAATAGTCATGCATACTTATGATCACAGTAACGACGTGACTGAATTTTATTAGGATCCCGATCAAGAACAGCGGAATAAAGGACATGCAGTCAATTGTGGCACTGCCACATAAGCCCAACTGGGTTGCCGTGGTAGGCAACGATAAAGCTGCCATACTGGACATTAAGACTAAAAGACTTGTCAGGTAAGATCAGGGTTAGAGGATGGCGGTTAACTGATAAAGAAAAGGGGAAATAATGATTCTGAACTCAAGCAACTTTTGAACCTTAATTAATCTATAATTACAAAGTTGAAAACTGAATTGGTAGGCTACAGATATAGTAAGAAATCCTTTTCCACAGACTAGATTGAATTCAATCTTACGAACCTAGGGCGTTCTTCATTTTCATGTTTCACAACATGTCTCAAGATAAGAAATAACAGAAGGGAGTATGCACCAAAAAGGTTGTCACTCAGCATATGCCAACACTGGACGGTGTGTCGTGGCGCTGGTTTTCAGGACAACCAAAAATATGTACTAGACTTAGCCTAATTAAATAAGGTGCTAAAATGTATATATTTTTGAGAATTACCGTGCAAAATAAAAAAAATCTTTGAAAATTCCCAGATTCGTGCCGCGCTGGAACGGAGCCTGCACTCGCGACGGCAAATTCGGTCTCTGCGCGCCTTCTCGCGGTGGTCTTGATCTCATCGAGCTGAAGCGGGGAACCTCGGTTCAGCAACTTATATCCAGAGCTGCTGAAGGAGTGTTCTCGATCATTACGATGTTCAGTTCCACTGACCAGTACGCATTCTACTATCACAGTGGAAGGAAGACACTAAGAGTTTTTAGGTAAGCTTTGATCCACTAAATGTCGAAAAGGTTAAAGTTCTCAGTCAGATATCAAGACCCGCTAAGAGCTGTGGTCACTAGGTGGTCTTCTATCTTATGTAGAATAGAATAGAATAGAATAGAAACCAATTTATTGCAAACCACAAAAGAACAGCACATTACAATTAAAATGTTAGTAGAAACGACAGCAAAATAACTAGCTTAACTTAAAATATTTAACCTACTTAAAATAAGTGAAACAATTCATGAAGCAGTGGTGCTGCTACAGTGGCCGCAAATGGACACCACTCAGCATGATGCTTTGACATTTATTAGTAAAATGCCATAGCGCTGGTCTTCCGTGGAGCCCAGGGCTGTAAGAATAGATCTGAACAGCGAAGAGTGACAGACAAGGAACGACATACTTAAGATTCGTAATAAATGTAAAGATAAAGAGAAGAATGATAATACGGAGTCAAGGAGAATAAAGGGTAAGGTGTGAGTACAAGGCATAGGGCAAGCATATTAATAAAAATAATATTAATAACTTAAATAATATTATTAATGTATATACAAATATACACATAACAAAATAAGATAGGAGAGATGCTATACATGGGCTTACTAAACGACCACCAAGACATGGAGCAGTTATACCGAGAGCTGTTGTGAAAGTAAATACTTTTTATGTCATTATGATATGCATGAGCATATTTAATTAATCTTAAGATTAATAAGGTTTTTCATCAACATCATATTTTATCATCACTCATATCAGCCGAGGGTCGTCCACTGCTGGACATAGGCCTTACCCAAAGAGTGCCACAATGATCGATCCTGCGCCACCCGCATCCAGCGAACTCCCGAGACCTAAGCAGGTTATCAGTTTTCCTTATTTGTGAAGTTTTAGCATTATACACTAACCTTAATGTTCCAGGACCATAGACGGCAAGGCCGTGGCTGAGTATCGGGCCCCAGCTGAAGTGACCGGCGTGGCAAGTGCGCATGGCGGCAAAGCGCTGGCTATAGCGTCCCAAGATGGCTGTCTCACTATACTGGACATCGTCGACCCTCATGAATGAAGACTAGAAAGAATTGTGATTGCTCGGGAGCGCTCATCTCTGTTTCATCACGTCCGAAGATGGCTCATCAAACTCATCATATAACGTACTCATCACTCGTCAGAAATCGTTAAAGTTGTGGTACCGAGAACTTGAATCTATATTCCATTCTTCCAATCGTGGAACCGAAAATAGTGCCTGCTTGGTTTTTGACAGCAGCGTTCGTCTTTCGATCACCGCCTCCTAATGTAGAATAGAATATATTCGAGAAAAGCTGTTCTTGATTTGTGCTTGAAGGGAGTGCTACAATCTTGGTCATCGCAACCTAAAAGATTTGCTTCAATTTACTACGCATCGTTGACTACTTGAGTTTGAAGAGGGCGCTGCAATCACTTTCAAGAATGAACTTGGTGCCTCCTATTATGACCTGAGCATTCTCGCCATCGTCCACCCTCACAAATAGAACCAAGAAGAGTTTGCTGGTGTTTGGAGCACGTAGATCTTTCTTTGGGTACGAAGATGCCTTGGACGTAGATAGTAATAGTAGTGACAGTCAAAGAAATGCGCAGTAAAGAAATGAAATAACTTATTAGTAGACAAAAAAAAATGTTTTACTCAAGTTATTGGAACAAATATTCCTTTGCTTTTTTGCTAAACAACAATAAACTTGTAGATCAATTAGAGAAAATAAGATGTACTTACTTGAGTATTTTTGAATGTAGCACCTATTTGCTTCCAGTCTCCCAAAAAGAAATACGCAAATAAATACATCCAACACAAAATCAGTTAAATAAGTGTTTCGTCGGACGATAAGTGTTAGGGCCTTGTTCATAGACAGGCGACGCGTACTGTGGCGCGAGTAGCGAATGCTATCAGGTGAATATCGAAATTTCGCCTATACAGTCGTCTGACAGCTGGCACTCATACCACTAAACGTTTCGCCTATACATAAACAAGGTGTCATAAATCTCATAATAAAATGGTAGATAATCGATATTACAGGTAAATTATTTTGTGTTGAAACGCGTATATTTGTTTTTACTAAACTACCAAAAATCTGACAAAAGCCCCATAACTTTTTTGGATATCCTTTTACTCATCA
This sequence comes from Notocelia uddmanniana, assembly GCA_905163555.1. Classification (NCBI taxonomy): domain Eukaryota; kingdom Metazoa; phylum Arthropoda; class Insecta; order Lepidoptera; family Tortricidae; genus Notocelia; species Notocelia uddmanniana. The sequence continues at coordinate 13,932,147 of LR991075.1, read as the reverse complement.
CATAAGACTTTTACATAAATTATGCATTTAAAAGCATACAAGAATAAGTTATTGGACTTTGAATGTCAGACTTTGGGAATCAGAATTTAGGAAAACAAATTAAAAAATCGTACCTCGATGACCATAACTCTTAGGACCCAAGGTCCAAGGGCGGAAAGGTAGCAAATGACCCTATCAGCACCACGAATATTTTTGGACAAAGTGCCTTTAATAATCGTTTATTAACCAGTTACTTTGACGTTTTTGTTTAGGAAAGGGACCATTTGTTAACAGTAGTTTGTTTCTTTACAGTGGTCAATAGCTCAGGGCCTTTGCTTTATCATCATCATCATCATATCAGCCGAAGGAGGTCCGTGGACATAGGCCTCCCCCAAAGATTGCCACGATGACCGGCAGGCCTTGAAATAGCGCTATTTTCGCATATCGTTATGATTCATAACGCTACTTTGTCAATAAAACGCTTTACTAAAAACTGTATTTGGCGCGCATTTATAGCGGTATCCATTATATCGTTATAAATAAAAAGCAATATATATATACATATAAAATAAAAAAATATCACTATATATATATATATATATAGTGATATTTTATATATATATATATATATATATATATAGCGATATTTTGTGAACCGCTATAATAAAGAATAAGAATTGTCGCCACCGCCACCATCTATAACGTTATTATTTAATTATCATATAAGGTTATGAATTTCATTTTGTTATGATATGAAATATCGTTACGAGGAATATCGATTATGATTAAGTATAACGAAATTTTAAACACTAGCGAAATACATCGTTATAATATCGCTTATTTTCATAACGTTTTAAAGGCCTGATGACCGGTACCGCGCCATCCGCATCTAGCGGCTCTCGCGACCTTTATCTAGTCATAAAGCCAGGGCTTATACTTGCATATATTCATTTTTATCACATATAATTATAAATACAATACGAGACACTGTTTGTACGGATACAACCAAAACTAAGGCTGATAGCCCCTCAGACCAAGTAAAAAATATTTTTTACTTGGTCTGAGAATAGCACTTACGAGTACTTAATGTCCACGGGGAAGGCGCATTCCCAAGTCTGTCGACTAAGTATTAATAATAATAAATATTTATTTCAGCATAAAATATTGTATAGCATATTGCATTCAGGTATAAAATTATAACATCATCACAAAGTAATTGACCTGTAATTGGTATTGAGAAATGGCTGTGATATGGGAATTGTGTGGAACAAAAAATAAGTTATCGTAGTGATAAGATGTTCAAAGTAGAAATGTTATGCTTAAAATAGTAGAACTCCTAGTAAAGTAACACATAGGTTCATTTGAAACAATTTTTATGTTAATTAATATTTTATCTAGATTAGTGCAATGTACCCTAATGAACGACAAAAATGATATGTAAAAAAAACAATATTGGAGAACAATCTTTCACAATATTCTCGTTCCTGTGAGTGCCTGGGTCAAAGGTCCCCAATATACTGGCGGAGTTACCGCGTACTGGTACTCACCAGAATGGGTATTGGTTCCCCAATCTCTCAGGCATCCAGCTTGGGCCTCGACAAACGCTTTGGCCTCGACGCCTCGACACACCAGGCCATCCAGGGCCCACCAGTCTCCATTAGCATTTGGTGAATATAATTCTTACTCTAATTCATTCAGGTTCGTTTGAATTGTTAAAGATATTTAAAGATTAACTAGGAGTTGTAGACTCATCTCTATTCACATTCAAATTGTATTGCACAAAGTACAAAATTACTTGAAGGCAGTAATAATTATGTTTATTCTCAGGTAATAAATATTTAATTTAGTTTGCAGTTTTTTTCTTGTCGGTCCCTTTTATTTTACCATTAAAATACCGTTTTAATATATAAAAGGTACGACGGAGTGTTGATGATGATGATACAGGAGTTCAGTTGTTAGACTTACCTATTTAGTGTAGTGTTGCAAAAATGTGTTATAATTATAATATGGCCCAAGTACTTATAAGCGATCCACTATCAGGAGTCACCGGAGGGATCAAACAAGGTCTAATGTTACCTGTATTAAACAAAATTAATTCTCTCTCAGTGGCATTGTACAGGATCCCATGCGCAGCGGCATATTTTTCTCATTTGGCCATTAACTGTCTAAGCGCCCCGATAGATGGACTCAGGAGGCATGTTATTTACAAAAGTGTTATCAAATATCATATCAATTTAGCATCCGGCATGCATGCTGCTGAGTTCACCTATCGAGTCATGTAAAAGCTTAAACAGTTTTAGAGAAGTTTTCCAATTTATATTCACTCAGCCGGCAGATCTTTTGCGCATCTTGTCTGGTTGTTCTGATTTTGGTACCAGCATTTTAACAAATCCGTACAGTTATCCGGAATGCCCGCTTCTTTCATTTTCATCCAAATAATTGTAGTTGACTCTGTCAGTCGCCTTGGGTAGATCCAAGAAGCAGGCATTGGAATCTTGTATGACAGAAATAACATATCATGGTATGAAAAAGCATCAGTTACTTACGTCTTGGCCTAATTTAGAAATATGCGAAGGGAATGAAACCACAGCCAGTGCTAAAAGAGAAAGAATCGTTTGTAAAATGCGTGTGTTCAGAAGGGAGGATATTCAAATTACAGGCTACAACTACAGATTTGAGAGAATTTGAACGATGGTCATCTTTGAGAAGGTAGGTATTAAAATCACCGATAACAATGCAATGAGTTTGTGGGTACACTCCTTTGAACGACGATAAATTAGAGAAAAACAATCTTTACTTAATATATTGAAGATATTTAATACTATAAAATTCACCACACCAATAATAAAAATACAAGAATAATATAACCCAGCATTGACAACCTCTGTCATCTATTCCTGTCATATTCAGCCAGTGAGATCAGCGGCTAACATCTATGGAGGTTTCATACCGCTGTCGCCACATCAGCATCCCCCGAGATCCTTAATGAAGGTATCGTTCGGAAAAACAGACCCAACGACCAGAACGGGTCGTTCTAGGCTCAACAAGGACAGGAGCAGGTGGAACTACTTCCGGAGTTGTTTTAGTAAAAGGGACGGGTGGCGTACTAATGTCATCCGGTTTTTCCAAGAGAATATAGGCCGGTTTTAGCCTATCAATGGATACAGAAACTGAATTCCAGGACATTTCAATTTTAAAATATTTATTGTTCCTTTCCAAAACCCTGTATGGATCTACATAAGGTGGCTGGAGAGACTTGCGTACCTTCAGCTGTCTATGAAAACGTTCCACCAAACCATTGGCAGCTGGATGGTAAGCAGTTGTTTTCAAATGATTGAAACCAGTCAAAGACGAAATCTGACGAAACAAGTGAGATTCAAACTGCCTACCTCTGTCCGTAGTTACCTTATCAGGGCATCCAAAACGAGTTTTTTTTTTTTTTAATTTATTTATATTACAAAAAAAAATTACACATTTCAATACAAACTTATAGACGCGCACAGAAACCTATTTAAGGTTTATGCGTGACGCGAATGCATCGCACCGCTCACAACAATAATATCACAATCCTTATATACCCAAGCAATTACGATACAACTATATGTAGTAGTTATTGAAGATACACTCCAGAAACTACACCTCGCTGTCAGTTAGAAAATATCTGTTTAATGCGTTCTTGCATGATTTTTTGTCTTTAAGGACACTTGTGTGTATATCTTCTGGTATACTATTTAGAAAGTTAGGCAGCTTGTACTCCCACGTCCTCCTGCCATATATATATTTACATAGTTAGGTAGAATATATCTAGGCTGATAATCTAAGTTACGTAATTGTTTTAGTCTAATTCGAGTTTTTAATGATTTTATTTTATCATAGTTTTCGAGAACTATAGACATATTAATTTTTTTAAATATTGACATTACTTTGCAGTATTTAAATACGCTGGACTCGTCCTTAAGTTTATTTTTCATGTATTTTTCCAAGATATCCACGAAGTTATAAAAGCCTTTGCAACGCTTTCGGCAGTTATATCTACAATCAGTACTGCCTCGGGCCATCGAGTAAATCTATCGACGGCGGTAAAGCAGTACTTAAAACCGTCTGAGCTAGGCAATGGACCTATTAAATCCAAATGGACATGCGAAAATCGCGCTGAAGGAGATTTAAAATCGTAAACAGGCGAGTGAACATGTCGAGAAACTTTTGAGATGAAACTGTTATTGAGTACAATAAACTGCCTACATATATACAATTAAAATTAATTGTTTTACAGGTAGGAGGAGGCGGTGGTATTAGCTTATCACGTAAGAATTGACTTAGTTATTTTCTATACAAATATTGCAAGAGACAGTTTGTAGCTTAGTACGTAAGAGGTAATTTCTGGAACTACTCATCCGATTTCAAGAACTCTTACCAGTTATTACAGTACGATTACTTTGAGTTTGACACGGACATATGCTCTCCGAATCGCTAAACTTAAGTGGCAGTGGGCGGGGCACATAGCACGTAGAACCGATGGCCGTTGTAGCGGAAAGGTTCTCGAGTGGCGACCACGTACCGGAAGGCGTAGCGTGGGCAGGGCCCCCACACGGTGGACTGATGACCTGGTGAAGGTAACGGGTGTCAGCTGGATGCGGGTGGCGCAGGACCGGTCATTGTGGAAGTCTTTGGGGGAGGCCTATGTCCAGCAGTGGACGTCTTTCGGCTGATATGATGATGATGATGATTGCAGCGGTGAGTAGGCATAACAAAGCCAACCCGGATGCAAAACTGAATACCTCCCTACTGGGCATTGGTGGCCACAAATCTCCAGTCTACGTCCAGGAGCTCCTCACCCCAGCAATGAAGGCGCTTCACGCACAGGTCAGAATCAGAGCAAAAGACAAACAATACAAGTTTGTATGGGTACGTAATGGCAGAATATTAGTCAAGAAGACCGACGATAGCAAGACCCTTGTTATACGTAACCAGGAAAATCTAAATCTTCTGACCTAACTAGAGAAATACCCGTAGTAATATACGAATGTCAATGTAATATACCAAGCCACATTCAATTTCTATTATCAAAATGTGAGAGGTATGAGGACTAAAACCTCTACCATCCTACAAAAAATTCTTAAGACTGCCTATGATGGTATCATTCTCTCTGAAACTTGGTTAAACAATGATATCTTTGACCACGAATTCATTGACCATCGGTACAATATATACAGAAGAGATCGTTCGTCGAGTGCTCTAAATCCCGAAAAGACGGGCGGAGGAGTACTTCTAGCAATCAAGAAGGAGTTCAAAGTAGCGCGAGTGCAGGCTTGGGAAAGTGCATGCGAGGATATCTGGTTGTTCATAGACATTAAGGACTCCTCGGGTTTCCAAAGTAAAATTGCTATGTGTGTTGTATACCTCCCTCCCCCGTCAGAATAGATGTTCTTAAAATGTTTCTTAACAGTTGTAATAAAGTCTGTGAATCAGTGGATCAGGTCATCATTGTAGGCGATTTCAATCTAGGCTTCATCAATTGGACTGACAATTTTGAGCCCTTAAATTACGACAACAGTCTGGGATTTGCACTCATAGATTTCATGAATATCAACCAGCTCGTACAACTCAATCAAATAACCAACGCCAACAACAGAATACTAGATCTCGTACTGACAAACATCCCTCACATATCTATAAGTAAACCACCTGATCTTCTGAGCAAATTGGACTCTCATCATCCCCAGTTACTTATCACTCTAAACCTCTCATTGGAGCGTGGCCTATCCAGAGTTCTACGCCATGATTACAACTTCTACAAAGCAGACTATGATGGCCTCAATCGAGATCTAAGTAAGATTGATTGGCATAAATTGCTGGGGGCGGTAGCTGATGTTGACGATATGACAGAATTATTTTATAATAACATTCATACTGTTCTAGCATTGCATGTTCCCAAACGAAAACCTCAAGTTAGAAAATATCCCCCCTGGTTTACACGCAATCTCATAAATCTCCTTAAAGAGAAAGACAAACTTAGGAAACGTTATCGTACTTACAAGAACCCTAGAGACAAATTAGAATACGACCTTGTACGCAGGCAATGTGATAAAGTTTTTGGTATTTGCTATTCATCTTATATTTCCAAAACTGAAGAGGCAATATCGAGCAACCCCAAACTTTAAAAATAATAACGACCTTCCCGCTTCCATGAAACTTAATGATTTAACTAGCTCTAGAGGTGAAGATATAGCCAACTTATTTGCCAGTCACTTCTCAACAACATTCACGAAGCCCAATACATTAACTTTAGATTCCCAGACCGAGACAGAGACATCAATTTCGAATCTCCACAAGCTGCAGGTAGATGAGCGCACAATCTTGCGTACTCTAAAAAACTAGATCCAAGCAAGGGGCGCTGGCACCGACAATTTGCCGCCACTATTTATAAAGCCTTGTGCCATCAATCTAGCTTTACCTTTAAAAATAATTTTCAATAAGTCACTAAGTACAGGAAAATTCCCAACTAAGTGGAAAGAAGCTCGAATAGTACCTGTCTACAAAAGAGGTGATAGAGATAATGTTCAAAACTATAGGCCAATTTCCATTCTAAGCACTTTCTCCAAAGTATTCGAATCCGTAGTCTGCCCTGTCTTAACACATCAAGTCAGACCAGTAATAAGCACCAAGCAACACGGATTCCTAAGCGGAAGGTCGGTAAATACTAATTTAACAAATTTTATAACGAATATAACAGAATGTTTGGACAGGGGTGGACAAGTCGACGCCATTTACACTGACTTCAGTAGCGCATTCGACAAAGTGAATCACCACATACGAGTACTGTTGCAGAAGCTAGACACGTGTGGTGTCACTGGCACAGTGAACAAGTGGTTCAAATCATACTTAAGTGGACGGAAATCATCAGTGGTCACTAATGGTTACGCTTCGAAACCATATGAGGTAATATCTGGAGTCCCACAGGGATCACACTTGGGCCCTGTTCTGTTCCTTATTTTCATCAACGATATTGCCAGAAATATACTCCACAGCCGGTGCTCACTCTTTGCCGATGACGTAAAAATTTATAAAGAAATCAAGACAGTACTTGACGCACATTTACTGCAGGAAGACTTGGACAGGATCAAATCATGGTGCACAAAAAATGACATGTTGCTGAACCCCTCGAAATGTTACCACATCAAATTTTCCAGGAAAAGGAAGCCCATTCCAACTACTTACGATATAGGCGGGAAACCTCTTCAAGAAGTTAATCAAATTAGAGATCTAGGAGTAATTGTCGACGCAGAATTAAACTACAGAGCTCACTACGACTCCATAATTGCAAAGTCCTTAAAGATGCTGGGTAACTTAAGCGTAACACCAAGGAGTTCAGAAACATAACAACTAAAATTGCACTGTACAACGCGTTAGTCAGAAGTTGCCTCGAGTTTGCTAGTGTGGTCTGGAGTCCGAGCTACAGTATCCATAGGGACCGTATCGAGCGTGTACAACGTAGCTTCACACGTCATCTGGCTTATGTTGCACCGAATATTAGTTGCAAGAGCAACTACGATACACGTCTACGACATTTCAACATGTTATCGTTGCTGAATCGCAGTCTACTACATGATCAAGTGTTCCTGCACAAAATGGTTAATGGTCCTGACCGCTCACCCCTGCAGGATATGTTCGAAAGGGTAAATCTGTCAGTACCAAAACCAAACAGTCGCAGGATTCCGCAAACCTTCAGTATACCTCTAGCTAGAACCAACATAAAGAAACACGCCCCTCTATGTAGGCTACTCATTAACTACAATAACATTGCCGCAGAAGCAGATCTGGATATCTATCATGATTGCATTCGATCTTATAAAAATAAGCTGAGTCGCTATCTTAAACAATCCAGTTCAGTTGATGGGCCTAATTGAGTTTGCATCAAATAAATTATTGCTCTTGAATCCATAAATTGTAACCAATTACCTAATAAATTTTAAACTAACTTAAACTAAGTAATAATAAAAACTAATTAACTAACTAATTAATCCTAAATCTTAAATTCTATTGTTATACTTTATTACCATATGATTCGTTTTAACGATAAGGAAATGCCCCTATACTATTTTTTACGTGCTAAATAAAATGTGAATGATGTGTTCACCTATAATTGGGGTACGTAAGTGCCCAAATACCACATAACTATATTAAAATGTAACTAACTATTCTTATGTACTCTGTTGGTGTCCCGTATAAATAAATAAATAAAAAAAATAAAAAAATGATGATGATGATATGCTCTTATCCCATTGGATAGTCTACTTTAACGCTTGTGTAATAGAGTTTCTATTACAAACGTATTATTTTAAGACAGTGTCTACGTAATAGAAACTTTATTACATTAGTATTAAAGTAGAATATCCAATGGAATAAGAGCATGTGTCAGTGTTGAACTTGTAATTTACATGTATAGACAAGACCTTGAAATCACAGGCTACATTTCAATCTCGCTTTGACTGTATTATATGAAATCGTCTAGGGGCCGTTCCCAGAATCGGTGTAGGGCATTGAAACTACGTCTACTCTACTAGGAGAAAAAGCGTTCATCAAAATACCAACTGGCCTCTACCATTGATGGTTCACGGAACAATGATGTTCCTATTCAATCACTGCACTGATATATCTCCAAATCTCGGGTTCCTCCAAAGGAGAAGCCCCCTCGCACCGATGTGGATAAGGAGAGTTTTTCAACGGTGTCGAAGAAGCGCAAGCCGCGCAAGAGTCAGTGTGGTACTGCAGAACCGATTGGTTCTGGTTTGCGAATTGCCACACCGAGCATGGCGCTCTATGTATCGCGCCTGCAATACACCGCCACGGCTGATGATGTGGTGGAGTACGTTCGCCAGAAGACCGACTTCCCGCTGAGGCTGTTCCAGCTGCGTTCGCGTCACTACGTGCACTTCAGCTCATTTGTGGTGCGTGTGCCGCGGCCGCTGCAGGAGACCATCGCATGTGCTGACTTCTGGCCGAAGAGTGTGGTGTTTCGACGGTTCCGGGGCAACCTACCGAATCCTACACCGGAGACGACGATACAACGGGGCCACGCCGTTTCGTCGCCTAAATAGTTTTTTTTTATAAGCTTAAGTTTCATGGCGCATTGGGTTAACTGTAATGCCATGTAAATTAAAAAATTAATTAATATCTGTGACATTATCTACTACTACTACTAAAATATCACGTTTTTTGTATGGGAGGCCCCATTAATTATTATTATTATTATTTTGTTTTTAGTATTTGTTGTTATAGCGGCAACAGAAATTACGGTTCTTGAGATACAGCCTGGTGACAGACGGACGGACGGACGGACAGCGAAGTCTTAGTAATAGGGTCCCGTTTTTACCCTTTGGGTACGGAACCCTAAAAACTATTGGCCAGAGGTCATTCTAGGAAAAGATATCGATAGCGCGATTCAGGAATCGACGCAGACCGTACAGCGCCATCTTTTTAGAAATTGAACCTTACCTACCGCTCGTATTTACACTGATGCTAAAGTATAATTACAATACAATGCGGCTGAACACCGCGGCCTAACTCGTTTACTGCGACGGGTGAGTCGATAGCCCAGGATGGATGGTATACATTTTTAAAGGGACAGCAACGCGCATGTGATACCCTTGGAGTTGCCGCCGTCCATAGGCTGCGGTGACTGTCAGGCGGGCTTGTTTGCCACCGACGTGGTATAAAAAAAGTCTGTATATTTTTGACATAGCATTTCTGTATCATAGCATTTTATTCTCACGAAGCGTTTTGCTTCTTCTTTCCTAATGCCGACAGCTGAGGACTGGAATTTGCTGCCGTCGTCTGTATTTCCTAATCTTTGTTTCTTCAAGACAAGAGTAAATAGGCCAGTACTGAACCAGTGAGCAATATCTTAGGCTTTGTCATCGCTTTCTATCAGGTGAGTTTAAGACCTATCGCTGGTCAGTCAAGCATAAAGGAAAACGTCTTCGTTACAGGCGAAGATGAACGCTACTCGGGGAATAGAAGCCGTTTTAAAGTGATGTCTCAGTCACTTGCTGAAGAAGACGCCTTCGACTTGAGACCGCTGAGAACAGGGCCTCGGAGCGGGTATGAACACTGTAATTATTCCCTTTCACAGCTCTTACATAGCATACTTGTGTGGCCATTACGCATCGTTTTTCTTCGCTTTCGATTCTCGTCGTTTTCAGTACTATTAGCTTCGTATTTTGGTCAGTGTTATAGGCCTGTCTTACACTGGCGTCGCATACGGTGGCGGCTCATTAATGACGGTTGATGTCAGCTTCATGCCTTCCAGACTGCTCCAATATGGGACAGGCCTAAAGCTGCCTTCTTGTTAGACTTAAAGGATTAAGATTTTAAAGTCAAACGACATAAATGTGGCTTTTAAGACAAATAATACCTTGCACTTCAGACTTTGCAGTGGGAAAGAGAAACTGGAAAGTGGCAAGAAGTCAGGGGTTTACAAGCTCGCCTGTGAGAATCGCAGCAAAGTTTATGTGGGGCAAACGGGACGCAGTTTTGACACAAGGTATAGGGAACATGCTGCGGCGTACCGTCACAATCACCCCGACAAGTCTAATTTTGCTAAGCGTTTATTGGAAAACAACCATACGTTATCTGATGGTCATTCTTTTAACATCCTGCATGTTTGCGAAAAAGGATTACGTATGAATGTTCTGGAACAATTGGAAATAATTAATTACAACAATAGAGGTTTAATAATGAATAAGCAGTTGAACATTGCGTCATCACCGTTACTACGGGTTCTTCCATCTCTTTCACACTTGCATGGTAGTATGGGGGGCCAGAATACGAGGCTTGCACTGAAAGTGGCGGGAATCGAATACTTATTAATTTATTTTTAACATGTATTATACCTTTTTATAATCTCTGAAGTTTCCTTATCTCAACACAATGGCCACTTAGAAAAAAAAAAGTATGGTTCGGTTTCAATTGTTTATTGAAGTCGTCGAGTCACTGCTTAAAATGGAATTGTGCCGTGAAAATTTCAGAGCTATGATTTATTATGACTTTAAAAGTGGACTAACACAAAAACAATGTGAAGAGCGGATGGTTGCTGCTTTTAATATTGAAGCTCCTTCAAAGACTACAATATACAGGTGGTATTCAGAATTTCAACGTGGCCGTGTATCCCTCACCGACGAAGTGCGTGAAGGTCGACCAAAATCGGCAGTCACGCAAGAAAACGTCGATGTTGTGCGTCGTCTGATAAATGAAGACCGACATGTGACATATCGGGAAATTCAAGAGCAGCTGGGTATTGGAATGAGTCAAATACAAATTATTTTAAAAGAAGAATTAGGCGTGAAAAAGTTATTTTCCCGTTGGATATCTCACCTATTGTCTGACGAGCAGAAAATAGTCCGTGTCAATTGGTGCCGGAAAACTTTGAAAAGATTTAACAAGGGACGCTCAAATGCTGTTTTTAGCATAGTATCAGGTGACGAGTCGTGGATATACGCTTATGAGCCTGAAACTAAAAACCAATCCCGAGTATGGGTCTTCGAAGACGAGCTCAAACTCACAAAAGTTGTTCGTTCTCGCAGTACGGCTAAGAAGATGGTGGCTACGTTTATCTCTAAATCTGGTCACGTAGCTACTGTGGCTCTTGAGGATCGTAGAACAGTCAATGCTGATTGGTACACCACTATTTGTTTGCCGAACGTCTTTGCTGAACTCCGAAAAACAAACCCTAGTCGTCGCATCATCCTTCACCACGACAACGCCAGCCCACACACCGCTCGGACAACAACTGAGTACCTGGACGGTGAAAAAGTCGAAATATTGGACCACCCTCCATATAGCCCTGACTTAAGTCCCAACGACTTTTTTACATTCCCCAGAATCAAGGACAAACTGCGTGGTCAGCGGTTTCAGACGCCAGAAGAAGCAGTGGAGGCCTATAAAATAGCCATTTCGTCGACCCCTACTTCAGAGTTCAAAAAGTGCTTTATGGACTGGTTTGAACGCATGCATAAGTGCATGAAATACAAAGGAGAATATTTTGAAAAACAATAAAAATAAATAAACTCACTTATACTGCATATTTTCTTCTATTCCCGAAACTTTAAGTTTTACCTTCGTATAAATACGGCCGACGGTCCTAGACTTTTGCTCTAGCTCTACTACTAGCTCATTTGCTCGGTGAACGTGGCGCAAACAACATCTCCTGCCAGCATCTCCTGATGATGCCTCGTAGAGACGCGAAACACGTGTCGAGGTTTTGTGTTTCTGTGTGGCGGTTTTTTATATTTATTTGCATGTTTGTGCGACCGGAGGGAGGGTGGGAGCATTAACCGCATGAAAAAATACGCAAGTGGATACATGAACACTAATAGACCTACACGTTTTTAGCGGAATAGCAAAGAAATATTGTTCAAGAAGCTTGTCATGGATTTCCGCAAAGTAACGCCTGTGTGGCGTCACTACTGTCATCTGCCAAATCTGACATGTTCTGCAACGCGCTATCGAAGTTTCTAAAATCACTTGCATAAATATAACTTCCAACTAACTCTCAATGGACTTCGGTCCCAGAGAGATCTCTCTATTGTCGTCCACAGTGGTGACCCCGACAATGGACTAAAGCGCAACTCTGAAGATCCTTGACGCCGCCTCGCAACAAACTCTCTTCCTCTCTCTCTCTCTCTCTCCCTCTGAGTGTGCCACCTAGCTTGCTTTCTATTCATGCCTGGTACACTCCGCTCCCAGCGACTCGATTTCTCTCCTCATCTGCTCGTCACCCTGGCTCTGAGCCTCGCTCGCCACGTTGACTCTGAGCACTCTCTATCTACATCGTCACTGACTCCTCCGTCTGAAAGGGGGGCTGATGTGGCGTCACTACTGTCATCTGCCAAATCTGACATGTTCTGCAACGCGCTATCGAAGTTTCTAAAATCACTTTCATAAATATAACTTCCAACTAACTCTCAATGGACTTCGGTCCCAGAGAGATCTCTCTATTGTCGTCCACACCTGATTCTATCAATTACTCCAAATTGAAGGTTTGTCAACGGGCCATGGAGCACAGCATAATATTAGGTATTAAGAGGATTGATCGCATCCGGAACACCAAGCTGCGCTCCAAAACACGCATAGCTGATGTAGGCGAAAAAGGGGGATTATGCCGGTCAAGGGGGACTGTGTCGGTCACATCTCTCGCATGCATCCTGATAGGTGAGCTAGTATAGCCACCAAGCTGATGCCGGAAGGCAGGCGCGGGCGGGGCAGGCCTAGGCGAAGATGACGGGATGATATAGACGCCTTCCTTGACAATTGGCTGCAAGAGGCACAGACATGGGAGTCATGGAAATCAAGGGGAGAGGCCTTTGCCTAGCAGTGGGACACCCACATATGTAGGCTAGAAAAAACCACCATGACAACGAAGCGATTAGTCATATCTGCATATGAGTACGTCGCCAACTCGGGCTTCTTAACCCTTCTGCATTGTTTGCTTTGCGTGCATTTTTAATTTCATTTGCAAACGTCATTGGTTTATGGTTATCTCGCAAGCGGTCTTGTGTTAGCCGTGCAGAGTCCTTAACGTTCAAGAATAGCAGTGACCCAGTGTTAGGCCAGTATTACCCTCATTTGTATTGGTTGCTTCGTGTTATGATTATTTTGACATTGTTGTTCCTTATTCGGAGTAAAGAAAAATTCATTGTCGCAGAAAGTGGGTGATCTTCATATCATGTACACAACTGTTCGGTTCGTGTGCAGCGTACCAGCTCATGATTGCGAAATCGATCAAACAACTCGTCGAAGGTTCCACGAAGGCTAAACTTCAGGGGAATTTTGTTAGTATTGATCATCAATAATGTAGACCATCTCAAAACCGTTGCAATGTAGAGCATCTCCAAACCACTCCATACAAAGTTCATCCAATTCGTCTACCACTTCAGAGGTTATGGTGGAAGAAGTATACTGTTAACTTATGATCACGGGTTCTTTTTATGATGGTTTTTGTACCAAAACTTATGGTGCGAGTCTGTTTTATATACATATGCATTAGCACTAGTGAACCTACGCAACTGACGGACGCCATATTAGTTTTAGTTTTACTTTCATGCCGGTAACTATAATTACCGCTAAGAGCGAGAAGATCAAATACTAAATTGAATAAGAACAACAGAGAGGGATATATCATTTGTCGTCCTTGTCATAGTTCCGCTTTTCTTTATTTGCCTCAATGTCATCTAAACGTCAAGTCAAATAGTTTGAGGCAAATAAACGATTACCCGTCCAAATTAAAGAGGTTGTTTATTGTAAGCCACCAGACGTTTTAGACTAGTTCTCGATTCAGCTGCATAAGATCTTTTCTGTCCCCCTCGGAGAAAGTCGTATAGGATCTCTATAGAAATCCTTACTCTGAGCATCACACATATTCTGCTCTTATTGTTGTTAAGACAACTTTACTTCTATAATAGTGTTGCGACAGGGTTATAAATAGGGAGCGAAACTTTGGTGCCGTCACGTCATTATGACGCAAATTCACATATAGGTGATTTTTATATAAACAACATTGTGACACCCCTATGATGATTAATAATGAAATAATGGTAATACAGGGTGATTTTGGGGTCGTGATCCGGAATGATTGTACATGGTCAAGAATTCAAAGTAGACAACATCACAGTTGGTATGACGGTTTATAACACAAATAATTCTCTTTTTCTTCAAATTCTAATGGGAAATAATACTTTTTCATACAACTTGGTCACCCTACCCCACTGTCAACTCTCCATACTATCCGTCAAAGAGAGAAAGGTAACCATATTTTTTTGAGATTTTGTATTTTTGTCATCAAAATAAATTAAAAAAGAAATACGTTTGTTTCGTGTCACTACAACTTTTTTGAAAAGGCTAACCGATACCAAGTCGTAAAACTTATTCTTGATCCACGACCCCGAAATCACCCTGTATAAATTAGATTGTTTATAAAAAATGTCTTTATTTAAATTGAATATAATGTAAATATTAAAATATTTTTTTGCAAAGACGATGTAAAGCATTATACTAATGTACTTTTTTTACTTACTTAAATTATAAAAAAGTATATTACCACGTATAAAATTTAAATTTTGTGAGTAGTCGATAAATTGCAGTACGCTTAAAATTCAAACATAACATCGCACCTTCTTATTTAAATACATACCTACATACATACACTGTATATTCTAAACAATATAATACTCGCATCTCCCGCCGGTTATAAAAATTGGCGTTTTACTGATCATAATGCCTATAAATGCAACTAGAACAAATATTGTCGTAAGTTTTCTTTCGTCATCGAAATCGATTTCTTCAATATTCTAGATAAAAACACTCTGTAGGTAGCTTGACGTCATACGTCTGTCATCGGCACCAAAGTTTCGCTCCCGTGATCACTCAGACGCCAAGGTATCAAAAATGTGTGTAACGTTTAAACCAATAAAAACAAATAAAAACAATTCATAATTGATTTTTTTCATGATCAAAGTAGCCCTTCACTCCGATCTTTTTGGTGGTTATTGGCGTGGTGGGCACGACGACGCTCTTGCTGGAGATAATGTACTGTCAGCTAGTGATGAATAAGCTATGCATGTGGCAATTGTTTTCATATGATGCCGAACTCTGTTAATTTTCGTTCCTTCGAAGTTGTCAGAAAAGGTAAGGATAACTCCTGTTGAATCTCGGGTACTTTTGCTGTTGATTAGGGTGGTATTCCACTCGTCCAATATCTTTGTCCAGTCTTTCATCAAATTTCTTTGACAGAGGCCCATTCCACTCATCCAATATCTTTGTCAAAGTTTTTTTTTATGCGTAGCCATATTCATTTAAATGTCATCAGAATCGTTGATCAAATGTCGGGGTCCCATCCAAGTTTGATGAGACCATCCAATTTCTTTGATCAAATGTATATTGGACAAAGATATTAGACGAGTGGAATACCTCCCTTATGCTGATATAGTATACGGTCCAATTAAGGCTCTTGTCCAAAACCAAGAAGTTTATAAAGAGGGTACATAATGCCTGCATACGTTTCTGCGTTGATGTTCCCAAATGAGCTCACGTTACACCGTATGTACCTAAATGAAAATAAAATGCAACCATAGTTCGAAAAATAATGTAAATTCAGAAATCCTGTTATTTATTTTCGAAACTGAAAAGGGTTCACTTCAGGATACGCACTTAAAACTAATAAGAAGATGTACCAAACTTAGCATTCCTCAACACAAGACTGCGTTTTTCATAAATTCTTATGAAAAATGGCTTCCAATTTGATGCTTCCAAAAATGTCTAGCAGGCTAAGCTAACAAGAGTGGCCCCGCAAGGGATTTGGTTGTAATTTGAGATGCAGTAGTGGCAGGACCTAAGAACACTGTATGCGTAATATCAGCCTTCTATCTTCTTTGTTTCAGACTTATTCACGAAAATGTCAAAAAATCAAGGTAATTTTTAAACTTATTTTAACTAAACCAAGCAAGCGAGAGTAACCAAATAAATTCAGAATTAAGGAGCACAAAATGGGGTTCATAGTGCAGATTTTGACAGACATTCACATATCCTTGAACTTGGATGAAAAAAAATATAGATTTTTTCGCTTAATTATTTTGCCACTACTCGTGGAGACACAACTATAAAAAAAATTTAAGAAGCCACAATTGTCAACTATGTACAGGTAGTACCTACAT
Source organism: Notocelia uddmanniana (assembly GCA_905163555.1). NCBI lineage: Eukaryota > Metazoa > Arthropoda > Insecta > Lepidoptera > Tortricidae > Notocelia > Notocelia uddmanniana. The sequence continues at coordinate 13,915,462 of LR991075.1, read as the reverse complement.
TTAAAAACATTTTGGAAAATCATGGTGCGTCATGTCTATACCTAGATATTTTTCTAGCAGGAACAATATTTGTTTAGTGGTTGCCACAATAAAAATATATAAATAAAAATATCGAAAATCCTGTTATCATACTACTTCAACGACAAGACGTACATAGAACCACAGACTTATATCGGCTACCTACCTTATTGATACATTGGTATAACGGAAAAGTGTCGTTAAACCCTATCGGGTTGGTATCGACACCGAAATCGTGAACAATATTGTTAATAAGCTTACTTACGAGCTAATTGTATGACACATTGGAAAAAAAAGAACTATTATAAAATTGTTGTTACAGTGTGTGATTTTAATTGCGTTGGGAGGTAGTGTTACGTAGTTATAAATAACTCCCATCCGGGTACTGCAACCGATCGTGTGTATGCATCGCAAGGTGTGCAATTGGTGACCGATTATGGCTCAACTCTCTTCTGGCACCAGTGCAAATTCCCTCGAGTCTCATAACAACTGTACTTAGTCAGAGGTTGTGAACCACTACCTACCCGCCGCGCACCCACACGCCGCGTGTACCGATCTTGTACAAATTGAACGTAAACTGTACACTTTTGATCCAATTTATTTTTATAATTTGCAATATAATTTTCTTTATATACAGCAGCCTACATAAAACTTTCAGGGTGTATTATCTTTTTTTGTTTATCTTGATTGTAGTATACGAGTAAGAAAATAGTTACAAAAATATTTAAGGCAAGGAAAGTTTATCAAGTCCATGTTCTACAAATCACTGTACTTGCGGCATGTACTTCATTATAAGTCTGTGAGGAAAACATGCAGTATTTATTTAAAAATATTCAAAGGTCATCCAACTCATCGAATTAATGATGAAGAGGCAATATCGTAATACACATTTCATTTAATTCCTCTACATATTACCAACGTCAAAAAGTAAACAAACATTTTTATTCTTAAAAAAGTAAAACGTGACATACAATGTTAAAGCTCATATATTGTAAACACAAGACTGAATACGAAAAAATGCCACCCATAAAAACGTCCCGAGAAGAAAGAATCAGCTCGTTTATTGTAAATTTACCAGAAATGATAAGATTTTTTTTTGATAGTTGTGTCTCCGCGAGAATTGGAAAAAAAATCTATTTTTTTTTTCATCCAAGTTAAAGGAGATATGAATGTCTGTAATAATATGCATTATTAACCCCATTTTATGCTCCTTAGTCCTGAATTTATTTGGTTGCTCTCGCTCGCTTGCTTTAGTTAAAATAACAGTTTGATTTTTTGACATTTTCGTGAACAAGTCTGAAACAAAAGAAGATAGAATGGCTGATATTACGCATAGAGTGTTCTTAGGTCCTGCCACTACTGCAACTCAAATTACAACCAAATCCCTTGCGGGGGCCACTCTTGTTAGCTTAGCCTGCTAGACCCTTTTGGAAGCATCAAATTTGAAGCCTACTATGAAAAACGGAGCCTGCTAGACCCTTTGGAACGACTTACCACCACCCGAGCGAGAGCCTGTCGTTGTTCAAATGTCGGGGAGTTCTGTAAATGTTAAAAACAAAAAGGGACGGCATGAAAGAAAACTTCAAATTGGTACAGATATTTATTTTTTGAGAATAAACCCATTATCAAAGCCATTTTGTACTACGTAAATCTTTAAATATCCGACAATTCATACAATGAACCTGTTTAAATCATACAATAAACTTGTTTAAATAAGTAATAAGCTACATAATTACCTAATAAAAATAATTAGGGAACTTAATAGATGCAAGTGATATAATCTATAGCTCTGACCCTAACTGAGACGGGGGGGACACAGCGACACCACCCGCTGCCTGCTCGCTACCCTCTGATGTCACCCGTCTTGTCCCCGGCTCGTCACAGGCGCGGGCCGTCTCAATTAAAATGGTAGATCTACTCGTATAATATCTGCACTAATACAAATAGATAACACATTTTTAGCAGTTCATCCGGGGGCCGTCGTCATAACGTAACTCGTTGTCATCGAGTGCTTACCAAGAACAAACTGTAAATACCCCTCAGTGGTGGATCCAGGATTTTGGTTGTGTGGCGGGGTGAGGGCCTTGACTTGGTTGGCCTCGTTTGGGGGGAGGGGACTTAAGCCTCGTAGCCCCCTCTGGAACCGCTTACTTATGTATGTTCTGCATCTTTCGAGAAACTCTCCATAAAAGTGTGCACCATAGCCATGCCGTTAACAATTGACCCGCATATCATGATAATCACCCCAAACACAGACAAGCAGATGGCTCTACCAATCATAAACTTTCGGTCTGTGCCTGGTCGTTCGTAGTGCACCAACACGTATATAACGTTCGGGCAGAGGACCACCAAATTGGTGAGGGCGAAACTGCCCAGCTGCAAATAAAACAAATTTATTCTATAGGTCTGCGTTTTAAGCGAGACGGCAGCAGTGACGGGAAAGGGTAAGAGGGAAGACTACAAAAGTTAGCGCCAGGCGGCGGGTCCATGCCTCTTGCTTCCTCTCCGCGCTGTCTCAGTTTAGTCAACGACCTATAGTTATCATAGATTTTTCATCCTACAAGACGCTGGCCTCACTCCTACATATGCTATGCGCTAAACAAACACAGGGGCGAAAGTAGCGTTTATAAAGGGTACTCTCCCACGCCGCCTCGTTTAGAGGCGACCTTTCTTACTTACGTGGTACTGGGACAGTCAACAGCAAAAGTAGATGATCATTTTAGTACCTTGTCACTTTCACAACTTTGACGTATCCCAGCTGTCACAGTATTATTAAGTTAGTGTGACAAAGTACTAAAATAATCATCTACATTTGCTGTTGACTGAACCTACCTACTGAGATTGGTGTTGAATTCATTTGTATGCAATGTCCTCACAGACCCTCAGATCGCTCAGATATCGCAATTAACCGACACTGGACCATAAACAATACAACTAGTAAGAAATAAGTTCCAAATGGTGGCTAATATTTCCAATTTTGACCTTGAACTCGTACCCTAGAACACATTCGCTCTCGTCTTGAAAAGATCCAAGTAGTGATGTTGTTACAAACAACAAAATTTGACAATGTTCTAAATTAACAGTAGGTAGTTTTCCAAATTGGTCATTCGCTAGATTTTTTTGCTAAGGACCAATAATAGTAATACTACCAATATAAGCATATTGGTGTCTACATAAAATCATAGCTATGTATTACCTACCTATTTTTATATCCTATAAAATATTGGTTTTCTTGTAGCAACGATATTGACATCATTTTTGGTGAAAACATTAAATGTAGTCTGAAAATATACTTACAAAACTCATCAAGGAATCAATATTTGGGAACGCAATGGCGAACATGCCAATAACAATGACGAATAGGCCTCGGAAGAAAAGTTCCGCCTTAAATTGGTTCTCGGGACTGAACTTTGGCTTGATGTAGAAAAACACGCACTGGAAGGGCATGAAGTACTGGAGAGCGTGAGTAACGTAGATCATTAATACAATACCGCACTTAAGGATCTTTGGGCCCCTGAAAATAACATTTTATAAGATAGTTTGAAGCAGGAATCTTTACAAATAAGTGAAACAAGCGAAAGAAAAAAAACGAAACTGTGAAATTACGGAAAAATTCTTTAGTCCTATTGTCGATAGTGGAGACCAGGTAGGTGAAGCCTAAATGGAACAAATTTGATTTAAAATCAAAACAATCGTATTCTGAAGTAAATGAAATAAATCGTCACTCACTACTTTGTCAACCGCAACAAATAGTTATCGCATTGTTTTCGGATTCAACATTTTGACAATGTAGAATCGGAAACAATGCGTAATATTTAGAAAATTTATAGTTGTAAAATTAAATTTGTCAGTATTTGAAGATTTGCGTGCAACCGGATGAAGTTGAACACTCCTGGATGAAGTGGTGAGGCTTACCATCTTAGACCTCTGGGTATGAAAGGCATGTACATGAGTTTTAAATACCAAGTGTTAAATTGTCTATAGTTGTGAAAATGCCAAAATGACAAAATCTCTCGTGGTAATACTATATATATAATAAACTTTTAAAATAGGGTTTAAGACCCTTTTCATTTCTATTTTATGGAGCCAATAAATAGTTTGAATAATCATACAACAGAAGAGCCGGCCGCATGTACCGTCATGGTACCGTAAACGACCTAGTGCGTCGGGCGCTTGCAACCGCCTCCATACCCTCGTCGTTAGAACCGGCAGGTATGACTAGGGACGATGGTAAACGCTCGGGAGGGCCTTGGTGTGGGACTCAACGTGCGTTGATACGGTCGCTCTGTCCCACATTCAGGCAACTCGTTCCCAAGGCCAGCGCTGCGGCTGATCAGGCCCGCATACTCAAACACCGCAAATACTCGTCTCTAATACAGAGCTACGAGTTTTCAGCGCTTGCTGTGCAAACCATGGGACCCTAGTCAGCCGACATTAAGACCTTCATGAAGGCCCTGTCGTCACGGCTGGTCCACACCTCAGTTGGTCCCAGAGCTGGCGCGTACGTCTATCAACGGATCGCTCTTGCGGTCTAGAGGGGAAACGCCGCCAGCGTTTTGGGGCCCATGCCGCAGGCAGAACATTGGGGGGGAGTTGTGTTAATTTTATTTATGTAGTGTTAAGCATATTCAAACTTTGCATGTTTTTTTTTCATTATTATAACTAGTTAATGGATTTTAATTATTAAGTTGCTTATTGTATTCAGCCTTTAATATTTATTTTCAATATTGTTAATTTTATTAATTAATTTAACAACTGACTGATGGTTTACCGAATTGTTTTTTTTTTTACTTAATTGTGATTATTATGAATTAATATCAACGTATATCGACTCCATGTAACAAAATCCACTATTTTCTTCCAATTTTAAATATTTTTTGTACTACAGTAAAATATTCTATTGTGAAAACACTGGACATTATGTGCAGCGGGTATTAACCACCACCACATTATTTGGTAATTCCTTGAAATTTCGACACTTGGACATTCTGACACCTTGGATCATATTTTATTCTTGCTTGCGAAATTCCACTTACACTGTAAGGGGGAAGTTCATGGTTAACGGCGACATGCATTTATTCAGAAAGGCAGCGTAACCGAAAAAGGAGGCAGTGAACACAGCTCCTATTATAAATATGTACGCTGTAAAAAGAGAAAAAAATGTTACTAGAACCAAGCTTACGCAAAAGAGACACGAGAGGGAGAAAAGAAGACTTTTAGCTAAAGGAAGGAAACATGATTGTATAAGTAAATTAAAAACTTACAACTGCCTAAAACAAGACGCATATTCGACGGCTCCTTCAAATTATTCTCCACGGGCATGATGACGCCCACACAAGACAAACTGAAGATGCTCATGCCAGTAAACTTTATCTGATTGTAAACGGTTGTGAACGATGCCATGTGCTCAAATTTTGGGTTGAATTGAAATGCGTAGTATACTGTCATTATCAGGCACATACCTGTTAACAAATTGGAAATGGTATTGTCATGAAATCAGTAAAAAATAGTAAATATTTTTTGTCAAAAGCGTTTATTTTCGACTGCGGTACTTTTTTCCACAATCATTGACCTACTCGTTGAGATGGTTTGAATGAGCATAAACACGATAGGGTTATCTAGTGTAGTTTAGGGGATGCTATGGCTACCTTCTGTCTCCATCATGAAATCAGCTCGGTGGTAGTATAACATTGTATTGTTACCAAACCTACATAAGTATGCCAAATTTCAGTTCATTTGGTTGAAGATATCTGCTTCAAAATTGAGTTGCAAGATTCTATCCGAATAAACATAATTACATTCATTGCAAGTTAAATAAAAGCTGGTGAAATAGACGTAGGTGGGGACCTCACAAGGTGGACTGATGACCTGGTAAAGGTCGGGGGAGTCCGTTGGATATAGTTGGCGTGGTAGCGGTCATTGTGGCACTCTTTAGGGGAGACATATGTCCAGCAGTGTACGGCCCTCGGCTGACATGATGACGATCATCATCATCATCATCATTTCAGCCGATTGACGTCCACTGCTGAACATACGCCTCCCCGAAAGACTTCCACAATGACCGGTCCTACAGATAAGTTGTCAATCGCTTAATACCTGAGGTTAACAGAGATGGCACAGGACGGTTACCCTTTAAAGTCTCCCCTGTTAATCCCGTCCTGTTACATACTTCTTTGCAGGTTTTACACTTACATAATTCTATTCAGGCTTCATACGTACCTATTACAGCATTAGCGACTAACGAAAATGGCGCCAAATATTTTATTTGAGTAATCAGACACAGAAAGATAATCGGTATTATCATTGCTGCTATGTAGACCCGCAAATTTGGATGTCCTGAAAAAAAAAACATCCTGACATTATTCTGGTATTGGTACCAGTTGGCGCCACTGTCGTGTAAGGTCCAGCTGTCAAAGTGTGTTAAGTATTAGATATAAGAATTACGGGCCTAAAAAGTGTTGAAATTTAAATCATATTTAATAATACCATAAAACCGCACAGTTAAATATGTTGCATACCCGTTATGTTCAGAAAAAAGGAATCAAAAAATAAAACTGTCTTAAAGCACTAGTACAGTGCGACACAAAAGAATAGAAATTAAATAGTGGCAACACTGACGTGTCATCCCTTCCAAATCAATCTAGGAAAAAAGGGACGACACTACAGTGTTGCCACTTTTTAATTTCTACTCTTTTATGTTGCACTGTAGTAATCGTGTGGCAATTATTTTCGAACCGTGAGATCTTCGAGATGACAGTACGGTTGCCAGTTTGTTGCACTTTTTGCACTGACCTTCTTTAACCCGTAACTCATATTTGCCATAATTAATTTCAGAAAACAGCACCTACTTACTAATCAAATCTCTAAGGGATAGCTGCCTGTGTCTGTAATAAGTATACAAGAAATGCATCACCATCATCATCAAATTTGGAGTAAGCATACATATACATACACACATAAAATGCACACGTATAATCACGCAGGTCCGCCATATTTTTGTATTATGTCTTATGTCAATGGTTCACCTTCTGGTTTAGTTTTCACAGAGATAGATAAATAAATAATTTTGATTGTACAAACTCAATAATGAAATACAGTTATAAGCCCGTTAAGTTAAGCGATTTCTTAGTCTTAGTTTTAGGTTAGTCATTATAGGACCCACTGAAAATCAGCGTCGTGGCCCCCTGCCTCGACTCATGCTGAGTGGGTTCCTTTTTTGAGACAACTGATACCTTTTTGATTTATGATTTTTGTAAACTGTTTTCTTGTATTGTTGTTGTTTCAAAATAAATTTTATTCATTCATTCATTCAGATACCGCAAAATATTCAACATATTATTTTAATTAATTAGGAATACAGTGATATTTGACATTTTGGAGACCTCACACTACACTAGCGCCTCTACTCGTAGCAGCGAATTCGTACGTGATAGCTCCCTTTGTTCGGAGATGGTACAGAACCCAAAGAACCGGAAAAAGAATAAGTGAACAATAAGTTAACGGCAATACTTCTCACGTGTTTCAATCTCTGAAGTGGTAAACGGGTAATATGGAACTTTGTATTGAGAGATTTGGTGATGTTAATTATGAATACTAACCGAATTGCCCATGAATTGTAGCCTTCGTGGAGCCTTCGACGAGTTGTTTGATCGATTTCGCAATCATGAGCTGGTACGCTGCACACGAACCGAACAGTTGTGTACATGATATGAAGATCACCCACTTTCTGCGATAATATTTTTTTCTTTACTCCAAATAAGGAACAACAATGTCCACACGCTACTAGCCATTATTTGTATGAGGGCCCGTATATCTACAGAGTGAAGCAGTTAATATAGGTATGAGCTACCTTAACTTTTGTCCTCGACAGGGAACGAGGATTTGGAGGATCATACTTGTGTCCCACTCGGCATCTCGGCATGACGGCTACATGATGCGCCGATACGTCCTGGGACAGTTCCGTGAATATTGCCTAGGCTTTTGAACTGGAGTTTTCTCTCAGCTCGAGACATTAGAGTCTAATGTTTTTAACCCTTTGAACGCCATCATACAGGAGACGTGAGCAGGACCAACACTACATACATAGTAAATGGCAATGAATCGTTCACCATTGTATTTAAGTGAAACACCCATACCTTTTCCCTATATTTTATTTTTTGTTAAGTTAAAGTTTAATTCTCTATAATCATGGTCACCCTACAACAACTTGTTTATAAAGATTAAGGCTGCGTTGCACCAAACCGTCTGTAATCGTAAGCTGTGTTCGTTAAAATTTGAATGTATGGAAAGTTTGTCAAGTTTCTATGGGATGACAGCTGCCGGCGCCATATTTAACGTTGATCAGTGTGTGATCGTAAGTCGGTGCAACCCAGCCTAAACCTCTAACTGTTATGACAGCACTTTGATTACGAAGAAAGTAAATTGTCACATTGAGTGAGATACGATATTTCAAAAGTAATCTGACTCAGATGACATTCAATTTGACACGTATCACTTGACTGAAGTATTCTGCTTGTAGAGTGACCATGAATTTCGTAAATAATTTAAAACATTTTGTTTTCAACATCAAAGATAAATGAACGTTACTCGTGATCGGGTGCTGTTTGTGGAGATCATTTACATCTCTAAGCATTTTGAAATAATTGTTATTAATCGTATTTGGACGCTCAGAGACCATATACATCTCTGAGATATTAAATTAATTTTATGTACTTTTTGTTTATTCGGACAGATCGTATTCAATACGTCCTTAATATTTGTAAATTTATTTTTATTTAATTGTTAATCAGTATATTTTTTTAATCATTATTATTAAGTAAAGATTGTCAGTTTTTTTTTTATTGTATAAATTCACGCTTTGACTTGTAAAAGTGCCCTTGTGGCCTATTTGCAGAATAAATATTTGATTTTGATTGATTTTGATTTTGTTGATTTCACTAATAGTGGCACGAAGCAGTAGCTTATGATCTACTGGATTCGTAGTGTTGATCTTGCTCACGTCTCCCGAATCACCCTGTATTTGATTGAAGTGATCACTCAGAGGCCAAGGTATCAAAAATTTATGTAACGTTTCAACCAATAAAAACAATTAATAATTGATATTTTTCATGATCAAAGTACACCTTCACTCCGACATTTTTAGTAGTTGTTGGCATGGTGGGCACGACAACACACGACCACTTTGTAGACTCTTGGCGTTCAAAGGGCTAAAGTATCATATGAGCTAAACCATGGTAATGTGCCTTTAGACTGACCTGTAACACCCCGACCAGCGGGCTACTTTGGGATTAGGGAACAGCGCGAAAGCAGCCTCCCCTACGTCGGGGTAGGTCATATCGGGGACTTGGCTCCTTTTGCACAACCTCTGGGCGGCCTGCACCAACAACTGAAACAAACATTCAAGGTATCAGGCCTGTCCGTCTTGCCGTTTCAACTGTATGTATATCCGTATCTATATCGCAGCTACTACGTCATACTTATTTACATTTTAGCTCAAGTAAGAAAAAATACATCTTTATCGTACAGCCAAATTTGCTATGCCGCATTTAAACTGCACGAAATGAATTACCTATACTTATAATTTCATACAAAATTGTGTTACTTAAATAAATAAAATAAAATAAATAAATATTGGGGGACAATCTTACACAAATCGACCTAGTCCCAAACTAAGCAAAGCTTGTACTATGGGTACTAAACGACGATATAAATACTTATATACTTATAGATAAATACATACTTGAATACATAGAAAACATCCAAGACCCAAGAACAAATATTCGTGAAAAATGCACAAATAAATGCCCTGGCCGGGATTCGAACCCGGGACCTCTAGCTTCGGAGGCAGAGTCACTACCAACTAGGCTAAACAGGTCGTCAATGAAAAAACTTGTTTTTTTAAGATGTAAAATTGTTGCCACTGACTATCATGCTCCTTCAAATAATGTTAATTGTAGCTATATGCGTGTGTGCAATAGTATATATATTATGTATATGTATATATATAATATATGTATATATATAATATTATGTATATATATATATATATATATATATATATCTACCTTAGGTTTTTTTTTTGTTTTTCTAACCTAGTTTGTCTCCTGCACCTACCTTAGCTATTTTCTGTTTGGCCCAATGGTTGACTGGTAGAGAATGCCTTGAGACATTAAGTAAGCCATTTGTACCGATTTTGTGCAATAAAGTTTAAATAAATAAATATACAATTTGTTATTATGATTAAGCAACTTAATCAATAATACGAGTTAAACTTGACGAAATTCGTGTCCTTGACAGAGAAATTATTAAATTTGTTTATAAACAAATAAATGGAATAGAATTGAAGAACAGAATACATTTAATTTTCGAGCAACGACAAGAATTTATTAGACGTTACATATAATATAATAGAATCCAATAAATATTTATTAAACACAGTAATAGGTCACTATACTTATACAATATAAGACGTTAAACTAGCTAGGTACCTAAAAGAGAGGAAAAAGTATACATTAAAACTATATATGCCTGTTTGGACGGCCTGTTTAGCCTAGTTGGTAGTGACGCCGCCTCCGAAGCTAGAGGTCCCGGGTTCGAATCCCGGCCAGGGCATTTATTTGTGCATTTATCACGGATATTTGTTCTTGGGTCTTGGATGTTTTCTATGTATTTAAGTATGTATTTATCTATATAAGTATGTATATCGTCGTCTAGTACCCATAGTACAAGCTTTGCTTAGTTTGGGACTAGGTCGATTTGTGTAAGGTTGTCCCCCAATATTTATTTATTTATTTATTTATTTATTTATATAATAGAATGGAATATAATACTATTTATTGTATTGATCATGTATTTTCAAGAGCCTATCCATTTATAATCATCATGTCAGACGAAAGACGTCCACTGCTGGACATAGGCCTCCCCTAAATACTTCCACAATGACCGGTCCTGAGCCACCTGCATCCAGCGGACACCCGTGACCCTTACCAGGTCATCAGTCCACCTTGTGGGGGGGCTGCCCACGCTACGCCCTCCGGTACGTGGTCGCCACTCGAGAACCTTTCCGCCCCAACGGCCATCGGTTCTACGTGCTATGCGTCCTGCCCACTGCCACTTAAGTTGAGCGATTCGAAGGGCTATATCGGTCACCTTGGTTCTGCTGCGGATTACTTCATTCCTGATGCGATCACGCAGAGACACTCCATTGCTCTTTGGGTGACTTTAAGCCTTCTTATGAGGCCCATAGAGAGCGACCACGTTTCAGTACCATATGTCATTTATAATAAGTTAGAGTAAATTTACAATAGAAATTAAATTAATATGTCATCACAGAATTGGGAAGTCATTTTACAATTACATAATTTAATGTCAAATATAGTGTTTTTATTCATACGTTCACCAATCGTCATTAGTCCAAGAAGTCTTTCACGGAATAATAGGCTTGCCCCGTGCAATGCGCTCTAAATCTACTTAGTTCTAATAATAATAAGGCTTAAATCTTTCTTCTTTTTAAGACTCTTTTTTGAGACAACACTAAATTCTTGTTGTTTAAAAAAAAACAGATCACTCAGTATTGGTCTATATACACGGAGTGCAACGACGTTGATTTAAGGCATAAGCATTAGAGATCAGTATCAGTTGTAAATGATTACATACCCACATATGGTAGGCCATGTAGAGGCCATAGGTTATGTTGAGGATGATCGCGGGGACGAAGCCAGCAGTCTGGTAGGCGACGTGGCCGGCCAGCACGCCACCACCCAGCGCCCCTTTCGCCAGGTTCATTATTGAGAACAAGACCCTGGACAAGAAGTAGTTTTGCAGTTTCGGGAGTTGTACAAAAAATCCTGAGAGTGCAGGGATTTCCGGGAGTTTTCATACAAGCCGGTCCCAGGGCCGCAAACGCTAAGAAGAAGGCAGCTTGACTGGACATGTCGTAAATTAGCTTATGCATCAGAATGGTCTGAAATTAATGATGTTTAATTTATTTCTACCCTGTTTGAGACAAAAGTATCAGGGATGTGTCTGGTGAGAGAGATATCTCTAGTGGATGGCAACCCATTACTTTTATAAGGTCTTGGAATAGGAATATCGTGGAAAAGTTCCGAAGAGTTAGTTAGTAAGTTGCTTCTGGTACCAATAAACTACAACTTTCTGTCAAAAATATCAAAAAGGTACAAGCTTATATTGCCGATTGTACTTCTTTGCATAGTCATATCACATCAAATCATCATCTCCTCGGTAAGAGAGTTTCCATGAGTCCAATCATGACGAGTGTATCTTGTGGCCATCTTCTCAGCTCAGGTAGTGCCATAATATTGCATTGTCGTCAAACTTAGATAAATTTTATATTTCCGCTCGGACTCTTCAAAGCGAGTCAAATTAAACTTGCGAGATTTCTTTACAGTTACAGGGACAGGAGAAAAACCGGCCAAGAGCGTGTCGGGCCACGCTCAGTGTAGGGTTCCGTAGTTTTCCGTCCGTCACATTAAGTTGACATATTAAGTACAGAAACACAAAACCCTAAAAAGCACGTCATTTCATTGTGATTTTGTAGAAATTACAGGTACAATAAACACCTGTTTATACGGTTAAATTACAAACTTAGTTCAGAAATTATTTTTGTAATTTTTTCAAAAACTATTCAACCTATCAAGTTCAAAATAATTTTCCTACAAATTTTTATAAAGTTCTACTTTTGAGATTTTTTTCATATTTTTAAAACTTATGGTTCAAAAGTTAGAGGGGGAGGGGGACACATTTTTTTTTACTTCTGGAGCGATTATTTCCGAAAATATTAACATTATCAAAAAATGATTTTAGTAAACCCCTATTTATTTTTAAATACCTATCTAACAATATATCACACGTTAGGGTTAAAATAAAAAAAAAATCACTCCCCACTTTACGTATAGGGGAGGTACCCTAATAAAATATTTTTTCCACTTTTTATTTTACCACTTTGTCGGCGTAATTGATATACATATTAGTACCAAATTTCAGCTTTCTAGTGCTAACGGTCACTGAGATTATCCGCGGACGGACGGACGGACAGACGGACGGACAGACATGGCGAAACTCCTAGGTTAGGGTTAGGTGTAGTTTTTAGGGTTCCTAGTTGTCTACGGAACCCTAAAAACTGAATGAAAGCTTGTAAAAAGAAACAGCTCCCACATCTATGATATTCAGTGCAATGACGAAGTTGCAGTATCCAAGAGGCAGCCGGATGGCTCCATTCAGGTTGCACTGGGCGGTTTCACAACAGTTCGGGAACTCAGATACCGTGGGCCATCCGGATGCCTCTTGCGTACTGCAACTACGCGTCAAGAGGCGGCCTGTGCCCAGTAGTAAGACACAAGTCGAGTAAGAAACCCAAAGCAATACAAAATGGATGAGTACTATTAGCATCACGGTCTGATTATTGGTAGACCTTATGTCGTTGAAATAAGATTCACGAATGATCAGTCAACTGGTGTGTGTATGTGTGTGTGTGGGTGTGGTGGTGGTGTGTGATTTATGAAAATATCGAGAATCGAATACGAAGAGAAACGATGCTAAACCACACAAAGTATAAGAGCTCATACATTTCTGTGGTCGTTTAGCATCGTTCAGAGAGTTCATACCCGCTCCGAGGCCCTGTTCGCAGCGGTCTCAAGTCGAAGGCGTCTTCTTCCTGAAGTGACCGGGACATCACTTTAAAACGGCTTTTATTCCCCGAGTAATCTTCGCCTGTAATGAAGGCAAATAACTGTTTAACGTTAAACGGAAATAAGAGGAAACCCCGATATTTTACTTTAATTACTTATTTTTCCTCTATTGGGCAGGCAAATTGTATGATTCGCCTTATTACATAACATAGAGTTTTGTATTACGGCGGGTCAACGATTTGCCGAACAGAGTAGTATCGTCATGTTAAACTTTACAACATATTGCCGTTTTATATAGATAGTATACCATAAAATTAACACAATAAAAAGAAAATTATAAAATAAAATGAGTGGTTTGTATCATATCTTGAAAATCGTCGACAGTATGTGGATATCCACTATTATGATTATGGTAAGAAAATATTTGCTACTTACTGATCACAGAAAGTGAATGTAAAGTATTCTATACCTCAAGGAAGTGTCTTAGGATGCATATTGTTATACGTGCGTAAATGATTTGCCAAAGACTCTTCACAATAAAAGTATTCTTTTTGCGGACGATAGAACAGTGATTTTTCAATGTGAAAAAAGCGATCATTTGAAACAGTAACTTAATACGTGTGTTGCTCAAATATTGGAATGGCTAAACGATCACAATTTGAATTTAAATGTCTCATAGAACTAAACGAATACAGATCAAACCGCGACAAAAACTACCAATTGATACAACTTATTAGCACAAAAATGACAAGATGTACCGAATTAGACTCGGAAATAAATTGGAAAGCACATGTCAATAAAAATATCAGGAACACTGTCTCAATTCACATATGCTTTATATGAAATGAAAAAAAAAATGCACTGATTAAAAAACTGCAACTAGTGCATCTTACGCTTACGCGCACGCTTGGCTGAGCTATGGGATTATTTTGTAGGGGAAAAGCCCACATGCCAGTGAATTGTTTATCCTTCAAAAAAGGTGCGTGATAATTGTATTAAATATATCTATCACAATTGTGAACCTAAAAATTTTAACGTTAACATCAATACAGGCTGGCCCAAATAGAGTAACCCATTTTTTTTATCTAGCACTTGTGTATATCTGAAAATACACCATGTACAGTCAAGTGCAAAAATACGTATCGATTTAATCCTCTCATAAATACGTACCGCAACCTTAACCCGCCGACATAAGAGCTATGGGACATGTTTTTGAGCAAGTTGTATGCACCCATATTTTTACACTTGACTGTACATTAAGGGATTGTTCATAGTTTAGAAGTTAATAATTTTTACAGGTGAAGGGCTTAAAAAATTATAGCTTATTATTGGCTATGTGCGAAGTAGGTGGTGGGGGTAAGCTAGGCGATCGTAGCGCACGCCATGGCAGAAATGTGTACTTACCGGGGACCACTGTCAAATTTACTTTCACGTTTTCTATTGGTTTCTTAACGGTTTCCTACGATTCGGTTCTTTTTGTATGTATTTATTTATTCTCTTATTTATTTCAGTAAAATTTCCAATACGGGGTCTTTCTCGTTTACTAAAGTAAATAAAATATTCATGTGTCATTATTTGACATCTCTGAGTTTTGACATTGTCTCGGGACCTTTGAAGTTTGACGTTTCTGACGTGCACATAGCCAATATCTAAAAGATTTCTCAAATATGTATTTTCCAACATAATGGTCTTGAAATACTTTATTATACCTAAAATAATCAACTATCTCCCTTTGATACAAATTATAGAAACAAAGGGTTGTAAATGAAATTGACGTGTATCTCTATGGTCCGTTACCATGGGATGCTTATTGTTATTACTGTATCGCTGTCAATGTGTATATTATGCAGTATTTTTAGCTGAATAAAGCCATGTTTACTGATGGTTCTGTCTGATTCCGTATCAATTTATTCAGCTAATTCTTATCGACACGAATAAAATAAATTATGCTACACGGGAAGCGAAAATAAAATCGAACAAGCAAGTATCGCAAATATGTCACGCTATCTTCGCCCCGAGCGATTTGACGAAGAACCAAGCGCCGCCGGATCTGATTTAAAGTGGACGCACTGGTATTTCACTTTTAATAATTTTCTAACCGAAGAATGTGCCCCGGATGCAAAAGATTCCATGAAATTGAATCTTTTAGTTAATCATATCTCTCCTACTATATTTTCATATATACGGGCATGCAAAAGCTATGAGGAAGCTATCACCGTCCTAGAGAAAATATACGTAAAACCCAAAAACGAAATACTTGCCAGACACATGCTGGCAACGCGTAAACAGAGAGCTGATGAAACAGTGAAGGAGTACATTCAGGCACTAAAGCTACTCGCCCTTGAATGTCATTTTACTCAAGTTACTGCGGAGGAACATCAGAACGAATCTATGCGTGGGACGTTCATCGCCGGCATTAATTCTCAAAAGATAAGGGAGAGACTACTAGAAAAATTAAACATGAGTTTAGAAGAAGCTGTTAACCTGGCAATTTCTCTTGAAGATGCTGGAATAAATGCGCAAACATTGAGCAATACTACGTCAATGAATCTCAACGCTTTACCCGAACCTAACAGTAACAACGCCAATAACGTAGCAGCTGCAACGCCCACACGTCTGCCTTTTCCGAGCTCAAAGCGACGCTGCTTCTTTTGTGGCGGAAATGTACACCAGCGCATCAAATGCCCTGCGGCTAACGAAACTTGCCAACTTTGTTCGAAAAAGGGCCACTTTGCTAATGTTTGCCGATCAAACCAGCCACATAGAGCCAATGCTGTCACAGACGAAAACACTCAGCCCGATGGTGCACTGTCTGCAATTACTGCTGCTTCTCCGAGTAGTCTGAGGAAGGCTACTTCACCAATAACAATCAACGGATTCAAAGCGGAGGCCTTAATAGACACTGGAAGCTCTGTAAGTTTCATAGACAAGAGTTTGGCCGAGATACTGAAACTAAAGGTAAAACCTAGCCACCAAACGATCACTCTAGCTTCCCTAAACCACGTATCCTACGTACAAGGTATCTGCTATGTAAATATCCAACTTGAAGACCATCATTACAAACATCAACCTCTTCTCATTGTCAACAATCTATGCGCGGATGCCATTATCGGCCACGATATTTTCAAAAACCACTCTTCGTTGGAACTGCAGTTTGGAGGAGCTCAGGAACCATTACGAATCTGTAATGTGATGGAAGCGTCGGTACCACCAGCTTCGTTGTTTACCAACCTCTCTCCGCTCACGAAACCAATTGCAGTCCGATCTAGGCGACATAGTGCTGAAGACGAACGCTTCATAAACGCTGAAGTATCTAAGCTGCTTGAAGCTAGAATCATTGAACCCAGCATTTCACCCTGGCGAGCGCAAGTCCTTATCGCAGGTGGAGGTCTACACAAGAAGAGGATGGTAATAGATTATTCTCAAACTATAAACAAATTCACGGAATTGGATGCTTTTCCATTACCAAGTATAGAATCGATTGTCGCAAAAGCAGCCAAATATAACTATTTTAGCCAAATCGATTTAAAAAGTGCTTATCACCAAGTTCCTATCGTACGAAAAGAACGCATTTTTACCGCTTTTGAAGCCAACGGAAAACTCTATCAATTTACAAGAATCCCGTTCGGAGTGACCAATGGTGTCGCGGCCTTCCAGCGCACCCTGAGCTATATCATAGAAGAAGAACACTTAAACGGTACGTTTGCCTATCTAGACGACGTCACTGTATGTGGAAAAACTAAAGAAGAACATGACGTTAATTTATCTAAGTTCAAGGAGGCTGCCGCTAAGTACAATCTTACATTAAACGAAAACAAATGTATATTTAATAAAGAAACGATCAACCTTCTTGGCTATACCATAAAAGATAACACAATCTATCCAGACGAAAACCGGCTGAAACCACTGCTCGACTTACCCGCACCCGAAAATGCGGCTGCGTTGAAACGAGCGTTAGGGCTTTTCGCTCACTACTCAAGATGGATACAAAACTTCTCAAAAAAAATCAAACCACTACTTTCAATTAGTACTTTCCCTCTCTCTGACACAGCAATCACTACATTTAACGAAATGAAAGGCGATATTGTAAAAGCGTCACTGTCTGCTATTAACGAAAATGCAATGTTTACTGTTGAAACTGACGCTTCGGAACACGCCCTTGCCGCTTCTCTTTCTCAGGATGGCCGGCCTGTTGCCTATTTTTCACGCTCCTTGAACGAATCAGAAAGACGGCAATCTTCAATTGAAAAAGAAGCTGCTGCGATAGTAGAAGCATTGCGCAAATGGCGGCACTATCTGATTGGCAGGCACTTTCTCCTAATAACAGACCAACAGTCAGTAGCTTTCATGTTTAATCAAATCCATTCAAGCAAGATTAAAAATGAGAAGATTGAACGTTGGAGACTAGAGTTGTCCTGTTTTAAGTACGACATCATTTATCGTCCCGGCAAAGAAAATTTCGTCGCTGACGCATTAACCAGGGTTTCTGCGCATATGAACATAAATAATCTAAAAACCCTACATGACAACCTCTGTCATCCCGGAATCGTTCGAATGAATCACTGGGTCCGATCGAAAAACCTTCCGTATTCAATTAATGACATTCGACAAATGACTGCCAATTGTAAAATATGCGCCGAAATTAAGCCCCGGTATGCGAATACAAAGGGACAACTTATTAAAGCTACGGCTCCTTTGGAGCGGCTCAATATTGATTTTAAGGGACCACTCCCATCAAAGTCGAGAAACAAATATATACTGACTGTTATTGACGAATATAGCCGTTTCCCTTTTGCTTTTGCATGCAAAGATATGACGTCAAGCACAGTTATTAACTGCTTGAATGAAATATTTTACATATTTGGCACACCTATGTATATTCACTCGGACAGAGGAACGTCGTTCATGTCTCAAGAACTTACCCAATACCTTGTATCTCTTGGAATAGCCTGTAGTCGCACCACTCCGTATAACCCAGAAGGGAACGGACAAGTGGAACACTTGAATTTTACTTTGTGGAGAACTATCCAATTGAGTCTGAAATCCAAGGGTCTAGAGATAGCAGAATGGGAAAGAGTTCTGTCTTTAGGCTTACATTCGATACGGTCTTTGCTGTGCACATCTACAAATGCCACTCCTCATGAAAGGATGTTCAGCCACCCTCGAAGAAGTCCAAACGGGGTATCCTTACCTGCTTGGCTGACTACTCCGGGACCCATTTTAATCAAAAGAAGTGTGCGTAATTCAAAATATGAACCTATTGTGGAAGAAGGACATCTCCTACAAAGTAACCCAAGTTATTCTCACGTCAGATATTCTGATGGAAGAGAAGGCACAATATCGAATAGACGTCTGGCACCAATTCCCTCGGATGATGAGTATATCTCCATATCCTCTGACGACGACGATGATCCGCCTGAGGCTGTAGTCGAAGACCCGCCTGCACCTGTAAATGACCCTGAAGCAACAATGGCAGAGGAACCAAGGTCTTCAGGTACTCCTCAACCCGGGGTTCGGCGCTCGACGCGCGCTAGGCATCCACCTGCCTACCTGGTGGACTACCAGACATCCTAGGAGGGGTGAATGACGTGTATCTCTATGGTCCGTTACCATGGGATGCTTATTGTTATTACTGTATCGCTGTCAATGTGTATATTATGCAGTATTTTTAGCTGAATAAAGCCATGTTTACTGATGGTTCTGTCTGATTCCGTATCAGAAATTTTTGGCTTTGAGTTAAAAAGAGCAAGATTTTCAAAAACCTATTAAATAAAAAAAATGGTAGTATTTATGCGTTTACAATAATTTCAAAAACTTTTATACTCCATCAGCATGCCACGTAATACAAAAAAAAACCGGCCAAGTGCGAGTCGGACTCGCGCACGACGGGTTCCGTACCGCATGATCTATAAAAAGAGTCCGACTCGCACTTGGTAGGTTTTTAATATTTGTTGTTATAGCGGCAACAGAAATGCATAATCTGTGCAAATTTCATCTGTCTAGCTATTACAGTTCTTGAGATCTAGCTCGGCGAGTGGTAGCCATGAAAAAGAGCTAAAATATCACGTATTTTGTATGGGAGCCCCCTTAATTATTATTATTATTTTGTTTTTAGTATTTGTTGTTATAGAAGCAACAGAAATTCACAATCTGTGAAAATTTCAACTGTCTAGCTATTACGGTTCTTGAGATACAGCCTGGTGACAGACGGACGGACGTACGGACGGACAGCGAAGTCTAAGGCTGGGTTGCACCAAACCGTCTGTAATCGTATGCTGTGTTCGTTAAAATTTGAATGTATGGAAAGTTTGACAAGTTTCTATGTGATGACAGCTGCCGGCGCCATATTTTACGTTGATCAATCTGTGATCGTAAGTCGGTGCAACCCAGCATTAGTAATAGGGTCCCGTTTTTACCCTTTGGGTACGGAACCCTAAAAAGTAGTCCTTAATGAGCCATTTTTTGCTGTTGTTTTGACTGTTTTTTCTTATGGCCAAGATTATTAAGAAGTCATTAATAGCATTCAAAAAAGCTAAACTTTATTATTCAGCGTTTAAAAAAGGCTTTTTTGAAAAAAAAATTCGTGGAAGTTTTAATTTAGGTAATAACGTACCGTCCACCCAAAAACGACAGAAGAATGAAAAAAAAAAAAACGAAAGTCTCTCGTTGAACATGTTCCGTGCGTGTTACTGGAATTTGCCTAGTGATATTGATGATTTTTGCGAACCACAATGAATAAGGCCCTCTGCACACACATACGAGAGTCGCGTGCGAATTTCATTACATCGCGGGTTATCGTGGTATAATGAGTTCAATCGATCTGTCAAACCGCGCAATGTAGTGAAACTCGCGCACGAGTCTCGTACGTGTGTAAATAAGGCTTAATAGATTACTCTCAAATTACGCTCGTGTGGCCTCGCCCTTAAACATACTTAAATACATAGAAAACATCCAAGTCTCAGGAACAAATGTTTCTGCTCGCCACAGAAACAAATGCCCATACCGAGATTCGAACCCGGTTCCTCTAGCTTCGTAGGCAGTGTTGAGCGAATCGCGCGAACCGCTCGCGTGGTCTCGTCGGTTCTCATCGGATATAACGTAGATATATCAATGAATACCGGGAGGCTAATCTTGCAATGGTTTAAGCACAGGTTCGAAAACACAACAACAATACTTACTTGCAGTGCTCCCTCCACCAGTACCACCGCCACCACTATCTGCACCTACCTGCAAAATAATTAAGTTATCATACGACGTCCACTGCTGGACATATGCCTCCCGTAAAGAGTGCCACAATGACCGGTCCTGCACCACCCGCATCCAGCGGACTCCCGCGACCTTCACCAGGTCATCAGTCCACCTTGACCCCACTACCCCCTTGGCCTACCCACGCTGCACCTTCCAGTACGTGGTCGCCACTCGAGAACCTTACCGCCCCAACGGCCGTCAGTTGGCAAAATATTTCAGTAATTTTAATTATTTGTAAAGTTACTTTCTTTTATAAGCAGTCATCTCGCTCAGTCGCAGTCGCTCTTTGAGAATTCCAATGAGCTCAAGACGGGTAACTTATGTAGTGTATTCAGTTCGTGTTTTACTTGCTAACTTTTGATTACCAATTTTCTTACGTCCGAGGTAATCACAATGTTTTCCTCACATTTACGTGGAAATAAATAAATCCAGCACTAATCAAAATTGAAGAAATCGACAACTTCATCTTCAATATCAATGCATGGTCGCAGAGAAGAGCGCGCAGCTTCAATATTGCAACCACTCACAAAGCAGTATTCTTGCGGCGCAAGGCCTACTAGATTTTTTTAAACCATCATATCACAGGGAAACTCATAACCCTAGGGAGTTATGTAAATCCATAACTCCCACAGGAGGTAAATCAGCTATAACTACTCTATACGCCTCCGTACAATAAGACCCTCTACGAGCAACTGTGATGAAAAATAATTAGTTAACTTTAATAATTGGAATGAAGAACAGACAAGTTAAATTTTGAATGAACATAATTCTACTGAATTTCTACATTATGCTACCAGAGTGTTTCAGGGCTCGGAACCGGTTAATCTCAAAATCCTGAAATAGCCAAATATTTTTAACTAGTTTATGCTCTTTATGTAGGACTCAATAATGTATTTGGGTTATTACTTCATATTGTTAGATTGCCTGATTAAACATGAAATAGTAGACGAAAGAACGATAAGAACTAAAAAATACCGGTATTTTTGTATGGACAGAAAACCGGTTTCCAAGCCCTGGAGTGTTTAACCTCATGTTCTGACAAGTAAATATGTGAGTGCAAGAGTGACGGGCGTCTTATTCACAACGATAGTTCAAAGTTATAGGTAGTTTACACTATGAAGACACGCCCAGCAACTTACGCACAAACTATACGCAATAAGAAGGTGTTAGGCGCTTTTCAAGTATTTAATTAAGATAGTACTTGACCATGAACAGTTTTATTTATTTATTTAATCGTATGGCATTTATTTACGAACCGTGAGATCTTCGAGAAGACAAGTACGGTTGCCAGTTTTGTTGCACTTTTAGCACCACCCAGGGGTCACGTGTAGGGTAACGGTTGGTACTCCCTACGGACGTGGTGCAACTTCGACCCCCCTTTGTCAAGTGAGCAGTACCAACTAAATATTTTGATGATAAACAAAATTTGTATACTTTTGATATTTGTGTTTCCTAATTATATAACCATATGTTTTCTAGAAAGAATACACAAAAACTTACCATGATATCGTTTCAAACAGTGAAAAAGCTGAAAATATAAAAACACAAATAGAAATGTGTGTAAATTAACAAAAAATATTTCGCTGAAACGTCATTGACTCATTGCGTCTATCTGACTCATTTATTCTTCTTAATATTATAGTAGCAGCTGTCAAAAAAGTTGAGGTAGAACGGATAGAACGTGTAAAGAGGACAACGTAGAAAGAGGATCTTATAGAAGGAGGATTAGGTATTACCACACGGGACTGACTTATGGTAACCGAAGATTGGTGGTATGGTATCAGAAGACTGATAAATCCTATAGTATGGTGATGCGCCACAATTAGTGTTTAGCAATAACAAAAATAAATTAAATTAGGTAGACGATTATAAATAAAGGTTATATATACGGCTCTTTTACTAGACTTATATTTCTTTAGGTATCTACAATTCTACATATGACCAACACCACCTCAAACCCTTCTTCATTACAATCCTTTAGCACCATTTAGCACGATTGTGACATCCCATCTTTAGTCATATTCAATTCATGTCATCTCATCAATTTATAAAAACGATATGTTTACATTTTCTTATCAAATCAAGTTTCATGATTTTTAAGATTCTTAGTGTCGAACTGACAACATAATAACATTGCAGGGTTGTCAAAATAACATGAACTCAAATTCTACGCTTCTTCTGTCCCGAACGGACGATCTTTGATGACGTTTCGGTGACGGTGACAAATATTACGGCCTTATACGCGATGAGGGACAGGAGATATGTCAGTACATCTCGCTCCCACGTGCGATGCTACATCTCTCTTACACATCTTTATATGTGTGTATTGCTTGCTCCAGTGTAATGATATTATTACTTCATGGTATTATTAAGGGTAAGGGTCGGTACTTCGGTTTGCTGACGATATATTAGTCTTGGCTGAGACCATGGAGGATTTAAGTACAATGCTCATGCTCAATGACCTCAGTAAAGCCTCCGAGCGAGTTGGTCTAAGGATGAACATGGATAAGATGAAGATCATGTCAAATGCCCATGTCGCACCAACTTCCGTAACAATCGGACACTTTACGCTCGAAGTTGTAGACGATTACATATACCTAGGACAGACTGTCCAGTTAGGTATGTCTAACTTCGAGAAAAAGGTTAATCGTCGAATCCGACTCGGCTGGGCAGCGTTCGGGAAGCTACGGCACATCTTTTCGTCCAATATCCGCAGTGTCTCAAGACGAAAGTCTTTGACCAGTGTGTGTTGCCAGTGATGACATATGGCACTGAAACGTGGTCGCTTACTATGGGCCTCATAAGAAGGCTCAAAGTCACCCAAAGAGCAATGGAGAGAGCTATGTTGGGAGTTTCTCTGCGTGATCGCATCAGGAATGAGGCCATCCGCAGCAGAACCAAAGTGACCGATATAGCCCTCCGAATCACTAAACTTAAGTGGCAGTGGGCGGAGAAAATAGCACGTAGCACCGATGGCCGTTGGTGCGGAAAGGTTCTCGAGTGGCGACCACGTACCGGAAGGCGTAGCGTGGGCAGGCCCCCCACACGGTGGACTGATGACCTAGTGAAGGTCGCGGGTGTCCGCTGGATGCGGGTGGCGCAGGACCGGTCATTGTGGAAGTCTTTAGGGGAGGCCTATGTCCAGCAGTGGACGTCTTTCGGCTGACATGATGATGATAATGATGATGATGATGATGACACACCTATCAATTATTTAACACCACCTTGGATAGAGGGCTAACGTTATTGTCGTAGATTAATAATACCAACAGATCCGTAGTGTTAAGCAAGATGATTGTTCATATAGTTGTCTCTCTGAATCATTATGGTTAACCAAGATGAGTTGGAACGGGACAAATAGTACGATCATTTTCGGCTGTTAAAGTATTCTGTCCATTTAACCCTTTGAACGCCTTCATTTTTGAATGAAGTGATCACTTCGACGCCAAGGTATCAAAAATTGATAGAACGTTTAAACCAATAAAAAGAAATAAAAACAATTCATAATATATGTTTTTCATGACCAAAGTACACCTTTACTCCGGCCTTTTTAGTGGTTGTTGGCGTGGTGGGCACGACGACACACGACCACTTTATAGGCACACCAAAATGTCAAATTCCATATAATCCAAACGTCTCAAGTTCAGTACAATTTGCAGTTATGAAAGCGGAGACACTGATAGGTAAAGACCTGTCAGATGTCACTTGTCTCTCTCTTAAACATACTGATTTGTGCATTAGTGAGAATAGATCACATGAACAACTGAAATCGTTCATCTTAACCCTTTGTGCAATATTTTTTTAAGCAACCATTTTAATGGTTTCCTGAGGACAATCTACTGAGAAGCTAAGAACGGATATATCGGTTATTATTTTTATTAATTTTATGCGAGGATTATCTTTTTCTTCTATTGCCATTTCAAAGTTATTAGACGGTAATATTTTTGCCACTGTCCGTCAACGAACGACATAAATTACCCATTTTCATAATGCGACTGAAAGCTTGAAAGCATTTTTTTAAATAAGTTATTTTAATGTTTAAGAGCGTAAATTCGACGTTTGAAATATGAGAATTAATATTACCAACAATACCACGTCGGTGGCAAACAAGCGTACGGCCCGCCTGATGGTAAGCGGTCACCGCAGCCTATCGACGCCTGCAACTCCAGGGGTGCCACATGCGCGTTGCTGACCCTTTAAAAATGTATACACTCATTTCTTGAAGAATCCCATACCGTAGTTCCTCGGGAAACCTCGGCAGGGAGCTCATTCCACAACCGGAGCGTCCGAGGGAGGAAGTTCCTCGTATATTCAGTAATACTAGGTAAATACTATTTATCTTAACTAACAATGTGTTCACTAAGAAAAAAAATGTGTGACGCTTATAACGGCAAATATATTATAACGGCAAATATATTATAACGGCAAATATCTTGCCGTTACTCACTAAAGGGTTAGAGGAACGAATCTGCTTTGCTCTGATATCTGTGCTCAGTGTCAACCGGTTTTACCGTGAAGGTTACAATCAACTACCTAGTGGTTACCCCACAGACGTCCTGCACTCGTCTTTTACCCGTGGTACCACAGCTTTTGTATCACAGGGGGACCACGGGTAATTTTTTTTACCCGTTGTCCCACCGTTCTAAACAGTGTTCGCCAATGGGACTACGGGTAATTTACTTTTCCCATGGTCTCACGATGCGATGTGTTTAAAAATGTTTGGTTCTGGCGCTTCGCCGGCCGCTACCGCGGCCTGCTCGCTTCGCTCGCTCGGCTCGCGCACTTTAGGTTCGCAGTTCTACTAACACTCCTTCTCTATCCGCTCGTCGTCGTACCTAACTATTCTGTAGAAAGAAATAAAAACTACGAACATAGAGAACCATGGTGGGACCATGGGGAAAAATAAATTACCCATAGACCCACTGTCGAACACTGTCTAGGACGGTAGGACGACGGGTAAAAAAAATTACCCGTGGTCGTCCTGTGGTACAAAAGCTGTGGTATCACGGGTAAACCCCCCCTGCACTTTGTTGTAGGCCTAAGACCTGATGGTATTGTAATGGTAAAAACAGAAGGGACAAAAAAACTACAATATAAATAAAACATTTTAATATATATCAAATATTTTTTTATAAAACCCTTTTGTACTGTGTGCTATATATAACTTTAATATTAAGAAAATATAAAACTCCCTGTAAAATATTAAAATATCTGACATTTTAATTTGTTTTAATTAGAGTAAGATGCTAATTAATCAGTTTATATAAATAGAATCAGGGAACATAATGGATGCAAATGATACATTCTGCCGCTAACTGTGATGGCACGAAAGTTACTCTTTGGCGTCTCCCCTTATAAAGTAGAAAATATTCAAAATGTCAATCTTTAAAAACCGCTATTCGAAATTGAACCTTCATGCTTGGAAAGTAAATTTGCTTTTGAACGGTCTAATCTAATACAATTCGGTCAATTCAATTGTTTTTAGTTTACCATCACGCATTTGATCACCGTACCGTATCAGTTAAACGGTAGATCTAAATTATTACTTGTACCTATAATAAGTGGAACTAATACAAACTGATAAGAATGTTATCAGTCGTTTGTCGTCGGTTGCCAACCAAGCGCAAACTGAAACCATAAACCCTCTACTCTGTACTATTACTATTAAGTACGTTATCGTTTGCAATATTTAATTATGTCTACAAAATGGCCGCGGTCCACAATTTTAGTTTGGGAGGTCTCGATTCGGCTTGACCGCTGTGGTTAGATTTATGTACCGCTTACTTTTATGTAGCTTCTGTTGTTCCCGAGAAACTCCCGATAAAAGTGTGCACCATAGCCATGCCGTTGACAATAGACCCGCAGATCATGATAATCACACCAAACACAGACAAACAGATAGCTCTACCGATCATAAACCTTCGGTTGGTGCCTGGTCGTTCGTAGTGTACCATCACGTATATAGTGTTTGGACAGATGACCACCATATTGGAGAGGGCAAAACAGCCCAGCTGAAAAAAGAAATATATATATTCTATATTGCCTACGTCTAACTGAGACGGCACTCGAGACGGGACCGGGATAAGAGGGGAGAAGTCAAAGGGTAAGGGACGGGTAACAAGGGGCGGGTCACAGCCTCTCGCTTACTCTCCATACCGTCTCAGGCACGTAGGGTTGAAGGTTCGACCAATAGCTACAGGTTGTTGTACGCAACACACGCACACACCACACACGTACACACGCACACACACACACACACACGTACACACACACGTACACACACACACACACACACACACACACACACACACACACACACACACACACACACACACACACACACACACACACACACACACACACGCGAGCAAAGCTTGCAAACGTGGCCGACCTGGTTAGTGTTTAGTTTTAGTTTTAGTTTAGTTTTACTTTAGTTTATAATAGGGATCAGTCTGAAAATCAGCGCTGGATAGACGTATGTTCAGCAAACGCTAAGACTGGTGCCCATTGCCTGGATATTTATTTGCATTGTTTGTATCAAATATGTATCAAATTATTATTATTCTTGTTTGTTTAAGTTCGAGGCAATAAACATTTTTTTTACTTTTTACTTTTACATACTAATTGGTTTTCTTGTTGCATTGATATTGACGGGTAATTTTTGGTCATCATCATTCGCTTGCCCTTTTCCCATTTATTTGGGGTCGGCGCAGGATCTCTTTTTTCTATATATGTCTGTCACGAGCCATCTCGTCATTCACTTCTTTCCTATTCATATCGTCACATACACAATCTATCCACCTTTATTTTGGCCTACCTCGCCTCTTACATCCATCCACATTCATGTATAATACTCTTTTTGTTACACGTCTTTCATCTCTCCTCATTACATAACCATACCACGCCAGGCGATTTGCTCTTAGCTTTTCGGCAATGGGTGATAGTTTCAAGCTTCCCCTTATTATACCCAGTCCTAATCCGATCCATTCTCGTCACGTCTCGTTTGACGGGTTATTATTGGTAAAACGATAAAAACATGGTATGAATGCACACTTACAAAACTCATCAAAGCATCAATGTTCGGGAACACGATTGCGAACAAGCCAATAATAACGACAAATAGGCCTCGGAAGAAAAGTTCCGCCTTAAAATGATTCTCGGGACGAAATTTTGGCTTGATGTAGTAAAACACACATTGAAAAGGCATGAAATACTGGACAGCGTGAGTAACGTAAATCATTACTACAATACCGCATTTTAAAATCTTTGGGAATCTGAAAATAACATTTAATTAGTATTTGACAACCAATAGTCTTTGCAATCCAGCGAATGAAAAATACTACAAAACTATGAAGTTATGGCAGAATAATCTTATCGATAGTGGAGAACATATAACCCACGAGCCAGCAAAAGTTCTTATTATTAAGTTCTTCTCGGGCAATCACTTGTAAGATGCTTAAGTAACGTATGTTATAAAACCCCGTGGACACCAGCGGTGGCTTCATTGGTGGAGTTCGAAGTTTGACCCTCTCAGAGACTGAAGAAAGAGAAAATTGAATTCACTGACCTTTTTAGAGCTAAAGGCATAAATAACCACAGTTGTGACAAACTGATGTATTTTTTTTTGGGACCCGGGTATGTCCTTAAACTACGACTAAGACCACCGGGGAATGGGCAGCAGCATTCCTAGAGTGCGGTGGAGATACTGCAATCGCCAACCCGCATGCCAAGCGTGGCGATTATGGCATTTACCCCCCATGAAATTAGGGGAGGCCTATGTTCAGCAGTGGACGTCCTAGGGCTGATATGGTGGTGGTGGTGGTAGATGTAATTTTTACTTCTTTATAGTCCACGGATTTTTTGCTTTCAGGATATTGGACTAGCTATCTTTCAATCGAGGGGAAATGACAAATCACAATATTTTTTTTGCGTGATGATTGGGTTCATCTAGCAGTTCCATACAGAGCGCAAGATAGCGTCCACGGGGCTTTATAAATTTTATAATGCAACTCTCTTATGTATCTTATAAAAAGTTATGCCTAGTAGTTCAAGTATTGTTCATCATGTTTCGAAATGTTATGTGGTTCCCTAATTTCCCTATCATGAACGTTCGCGATGTTGGTAACTTGAGTGATCCGTTTCATTATATTTACATCTGAAACGCACGGAAGTCTTCTACATAAAATTGTATGGTTGTGCAATGTATCAGAATTTACTACTAAGTGGGGGGGCATGTACAATCGGCTCAGAGGTATGGAAGAGCTAAGTGTAGCCAAAATAATGGAGCGTTAACGCTTTGCTTAGTTTGGGACTAGGTCGATTTGTGTAAGATTGTCCCTCAATATTTATTTATTTGTACTTGCAAAATTCCACTTACATCGTAAGGGGGAAATTCATGGTCAATGGCGACATGCATTTATTCAGAAATGCAGCATAACCGAAAAAGGAGGCAGTGAACACAGCTCCTGTTATGAATACGTAAGCTGTAAAAAAACATCGTTTGTATATTTGGCAAATGGAATCTCACACAAAATATACATAGAGAGAGAAAAGAAGCTTTGTAGCTAGGGACACATATGATTGTCTAAATAAACTAAAAACTTACACAAAACTAACACAAAACGAATATTCGACGGGTCCCTTAAATTATTTTCCACGGGCAAAACGACGCCCACACAAGACAAGCTGAACACACTCATGCCAGTAAATTTAATCTGATTGTAAACACTCGTAAACGGGACCATGTCCCGAAATTTGGGGTTGAAATGAAATGCGTAATATACTGTCGTTATCAGGCAGACACCTGTGAACAAATTGAAAATGGAATTGTCAAGGAATATGTACATTACTAGAGTTCAACTGCTTAACTGAGACGCGGGAGGTAGGTACCCTTTGTAGTCTCCCGTTTTGAATCTGTCGCGTTACAGGCGGCCCCCTCAGTTAAAGGGTTATCTATATTACTAGTTCATACAAATCTATTCAAGCTTTGTACTCACCTAATTATATTCAGGCTTTATACGTACCTATTACACCATTTGCGACTAACGAAAATGGCGCCAAATACTTTATTTGAGTAATCAGGCACAGGAAGATAATCGGTATTATCATTGCTGCCACATAGACCCGCAAGTTCGGGTGACCTGGAAACAAAACACTCCATGGCAGTAGGCTGGTGTATACCAGCCTATCATAATGGTGACTATTCACCGGAAAATACATCATGAACACAAGGATTTGAGAGGGTAGTAATAAAACCTCTGAAAAGTAAATTAAAAATGTGCTCATTTAAAGTCCGATTTTTACTGCTTCTTTTACTAAGTTTCCGAAAACTTACATATGAATAAAAATATATAAACGAATGAATGAAATAACTAAAAGTTGCGAAAAAAAGTATGCTGACTATATAATTATTTTCTACCTGATTAAATTACGTTTTACCGAAAACTATGCTTGTAATTTTTTTCGGTTAATTGCGTTACCGGAAAGCAGCTTTTAGTGCTTTGCAAATATTATTAAAAAAAAACTTCGGCTGTAGGATCGCAGTTCTACCTAACTTCGCTCGTCGTCGTACCTAACGGAAGGTATTTTTCGAAAGTTTAGTTTTTCAGGTAGAAGTATAGTTATTTTTACATTGAATTACTATGAGGATAAAATTTATTTTTTCCGGCACATTTTGTGTTTTTTTTTGGTAATTCATTTTAACGCAGCTTAATTAGTATAACAATCAGCCACGGATCGATGGAGGATCATTTATTTTTCGGAACTTTTATTATTATCCATAAATTATCATCGTTCAAGGCGACGGATCCATGAAAATATCTGATTTGACTCTTGTCTAAAGGCCTATCCCTCAAATTGTGTTCCTTTGAACCTTCTTGTGCTAAATAATGGGTCCTAAACCCTAGTTATACAATCTACTACTATATGTCTTTTGAATTTGAAACGGACTTGCATTTGTTTTGATTCGTTTGATATTATAACAAAACAAAATCTCATCTATTTCTAATTGGTGTAGATTAAAAATTCATTACCATTTTTTCTTGTACGGTCGGTGGCTAGAGAAGTCATACCTTTTGTTCTCTTTTTGATACCTAACAACTAACTTTTTGACATCCATAAATGAACATTTAACAGTATATTGTTTGTTACAATCTCACACTTTAGCCCGCTGAAGCGATAGATGAATAAGAGGAAAATTCGTATGAAGATGGTCTGCATTGAAACGACTGTCATAATGAATTAAGGGTGAATACCAACCGAACTGCCCGTGTATAGTTCCCTTCGTAGATCCTTCGACGAGTTGCTTGAGTGATTTCGCAATCATGAGCTGGTACGCTGCGCACGACCCGAACAGGTGTGTACATGATATGAAGATAACCCACTTTCTGCGACAATAATTTTTCCTTTATTCTAAATTATGACCAACAATGTAAAAAAAATCGGGAGGGTCATACTGGCCTTTTTTTCTCCGGGGGGAATATCCGTTCTGGATAGCACCGCACCGCGGGGACAGTGCGGAGTTTATGTCGGACTTGCACCGACTAAAAACCCCCCGATCGTCCTCCTCAACTCACTTCGGACGGCTCTGGGATCTCCTTCGGAACGCACCAGTAATGCCCTACAGTCACACCTCTGTGGGTCCCACCATCTGTTTTCATAGACGATCGCAGCCCCCAACTGCGGCCGTCTTCGACCCCTTTTAATCGCCTTGTACAACAGGCAGGGGATACCGTAGCCGTATTCTCTGCCCCGGCTACAGGGCGCGGGTCATACTGGCCTAACACTACGCCATTGCTGTTCGTGAACGTGAAGCTAAAGGACGCTGCACGGCCCGCGAAATAGACTCTTTCTATACATTAACACTTGGAAATAAATGGGTAAAATTTCTAACCGTTTTTATGGTCACCAGATGGCGCCACAGTCAACTAAGGTCCACAGGCGTGAAAACTAGGTTTATATATTATACTAGCTGTTGCCCGCGACTTCGTCCACGTAGTCGCTCCTATTGGTCGCAGCGCGATGTTATATATATAGCCTAAAGCCTTCCTCGATAAATGGACTATCCAACAAAAGGAATTTTTCAATTTGAAGCAGTAGTTCCTGAGATGATCGCGTTCAAACAAACTCTTCAGCTTTATAATATAACTATAGATTAATAGGTACTTTACAACCATACCGTAAAAATATCGAGCACGCTTGTGTTGTGCAGGTCCCGTTTTGTTCGAAAAAAATACATTAGTTTCCGAAAGATAAAACTGTCTCAAAGCACTGACATTCATTGACCATAATTAATCTCAGGTATTGAAAAAAGTTCTCCCTTGTTAGACCTGACTACTTTAGCCCTAATGCTTCATTTGACCCAATGGTTCATTTGACCCAATGGTTCATTTGACCCAATGGTTCATTTGACCCAATGGTTCATTTGACCCAATGGTTCATTTGACCCAATGGTTCATTTGACCCAATGGTTCTTTTGACCCAATGGTTCATTAGACCTTATGCATTTTTTTCTTACACTGTAAACTTTGTAGGATTATTGAAAAACAAACCTAACCTAACCTAACCACTTCTATTTGATGATAATGATGATAGTTTTTTTTATTATTATTAAAAATGGGATTGCTCTTGGCCGGTATCTAGCCAGGGGGCAAAGATGAGGCCGACGATGAAGCGAGCTCACCCAAAAGATGCCTATTCACTCGTGCCTTAAAAAGGTACAGGTTATACTCGTAGTCAAAGAAAACCCAATTACAGATTAATCAACGTAAAATACGCCAGCATCTGTCATCTCATAGAGACTTGTCAAACTTTCCATACAATCAATCTCAATACATCACAATTCCATGCGGATAATATACCATGTGAACTAAAAGCATGAATTGTGTTTTTATATTAACCTATAACATCCCGACCAGCTGGCAACTTTAGGATTGGGGAAAAGCGCGAAAGCGGCTTCCCCTACGTCGGGGTATGTCATTTCGCCGACTTGGCATCTCTTGCACAACCTCTGAGCGGATATCACCAGCAACTGAAACAAACATTCAATATACCTCTTGCAATTATCCCCCGGCTTTTAGTGCACCTCCGAGGCAAGGATTCGAATATTAGCTACCTAATCTATCACAAAATGTATTTTTTACTGTAGCATTATAAGATTGTAGTATTGTGGTATTGTGATACCGTAATTTTAAGAGTTCCGTAGCCAAAATGGCTAAAACGGAACCCTTATAGATTCGTCGTGTCTGTCCGTCTGTCCGTCCGTATGTCACAGCCGATTTACTCGGAGACTATATGAGCACTACAATTATGAAATTTGGTAGGAAGGTGTATGCTATAAACCGCTATAGAAATAGGATGTGAAATAACAAAAAAATATTAAACTGGGGGGGCACACATACATGTAACAGGGAGCTCAATTTTTTTTCAATGCACATAGGCGTGTGAGGTGTTTATGGATATGCCTTCAAAAATGACAACGATTTTTGATTTCAACAAGATACGTCTAACGGCTTTTGAGTTATTGCTAAAAAACTATCTTGCCCAAACAAAAAAAGATGTAAGTGCCCTGACTTTCCTGTGAAGATACGACCTTTTTTATTTACTGTATTGTATAGTGGTATTAAATGTAGATTAGGAGGTGTCGGTACGGAACCCTTCTCTGTGCGTGACCCGACGCGCACTTGGCCGGTTTTTTTATATATTTAATGTACATGGATTTGAAAAAAATTATGCCTCGCCAAGTATTTTACGCCGGCTTTTCTTGTGGCAGAGGTTTATTTATCAAACCAATGGTATTTAAGACATTAATAGATGCATATTTTATGCCTAAATTGAACAATCAAATCAAATCAAATAATTTTTTAACCGACTTTTTAACAAAAGAGGAGGTTATCAATTCGGTTGTATGTTTTTTTTTCTTTTTTTTTTTAATGTTTGTTACTCCATAACTCCACCATTTCTTAACCGATTTGGATTTTTTTATTTTTATTGTAAGTATATATATCCAAGTTGGTCACGTTTTTGTCAAAACGCAGTTCTGATGATGGGATCCACGAGGAATTGAGGGAACTCCTCAAATCTTTAAGGTAAACATATAGTGTTTTTTGTGTTTTTATCAACAAGTCAAGCATTTGCATCCAAAAATGTGACATTGGCTGAAGTGGAACTGCTGTTGATGATCAGAACAGAACTCTTCAACGACGAAAAGTTCACGTTTGGCGATTTGTCCTCCTAGCTGTGTTTTTTAAGCAAGTTCTATTTTCACGATTAATTTTTGTCATGCTTGATTTCCGATGATGGGATCCATGAGGAATTGAGGGAACTTCTCAAATCTTAAAGGCAAACATATAGTGATTTTTGTGTTTTTATCATCAAATCGAGCATTATCATACAAAAATGTGACATTTGATGAAGTGGAACTGCTGATGATGATCAGAACAGAACTCTTCAACGACGAAAAGTTCACGTTTGGCGATTTGTCCTTCTAGCTGTGTTTGTTACGCAAGTTCTATTTTCACGATTGATTGTTGTCATGTTCGAGTTCTGATGATGGGATCCATTAGGAATCGAGGGAACTCCTCAAATGTGAAAGGCACACAAATAGTGATTTTATTATTTTCATGAACTAATCAAGCATTTTCATTCATAAAAGTGACATTTGATGAAGTGGAACTGCTGATGATGATCAGAACGGAACTCTTCAACGACGCGTAGTTCACGTTTGGCGATTTGTTCTCTTCGTTTTGTTTGTCAAGCAAGCAAGGTTTTTCCATGATTCCATGAGGAATTTAGGGTACTTAGTCTTCTACCATTATAAACATACTTATAGCCATTTTTACTTTATTGTATGGAAATTATGGAATCTAAGAGTGCACCATCTAAGTATAATAATCTTTCACCGGCCTCCCCCATTGAAGTCGGTTTTTTTTTCTTAAAAATTATATTTCATTACAACACAAGTTATTGGTACATCGAAGTGTAGTAGGTATAGCCACATAGCTATGTTAGTTGTAATTTACATCCTTTAGCTGAATGATATCCATTACTTCCCGTACTAGTTAAAAACTGTATCACGGTGAAGTAAGTTACGTCATCCGTCATTAAGAGATATAAATATAATGCTATATCAAAGTATGAGTACGCCAAGTTAATATTCCTTATTATAGGGTATTACACTTAACAGCTACAAGATAAGTTTCGAAAAAATTGAGGGTGATTTAATACGTGCAGCCCGCAATATGCGGGTGCATCAAAAACCCAAGTAATAACAATAAAGCAGGCGGATTAAGCAATAATAGCCTCTCAGTCGCTTACTTAAGCGCTATGGTGCATGTCATATTCTTTGTGTACACTGGTAGCAAACTGCTTTACTAGTAACTCAGTATTCTAAACGTAAACAAGTAGTATATGCAAAGAGTACAGATGCAATAATATAACTTTTCTCAAACATGCAATGAAATATTCATGTTATGTTCCTTATAATAGGCTGCGAAGTATGACGTTTCAGGCGCGGCTATGACAAGAGGTCGTTAATGGAATTTCATACAAATCTTGCAGGCCTAGGCCGGCAAAGTCCTCTTTTTTAATTCCATTCCACATAAATTTGTGGCACAGGCATCATGACATTCTGCCACTATGCGTATTAAAAATAAAATTTTGATTTTTTTTTGTTGTTTATTTCATTTCATGTTTGAGAAAAGCACTATACATACCTCGGCGGGAAATTTGGGGTTGCCAGCCTTAGACCTATCCGGCCTCGCTTCGCTCGGCCGTATATATGTCTTCGGCCGGCAACCCCTTTCGTCCCGGCCTCTGTAGTAATGTACTATTACGCGGTTAACGCTGAAAAGTTAAACCAACTGAACGTACTACGGCCGGTGTTGTGGGTACCACGACGAATGGAACGCAGACGTGAAGACGCGAACTAGACGAAGCAACACGTGCAAGAATACCGCACTATATAACACCATGTGAATCTAGCATATTGATTCACTTAACCTACTATTAGAAGTGGAGATGATTTCGGACATTAATTTTGTTAGTTAATAAAAAGGCCCATGTGTCCAAAAAACCGACCAAATGCGAGTCCGAGTCGCGCACGAAGGGTTCCGTACCAGAAAAAAAACGCCAACAACTACTCTGTTGTATAGGAGCCCCCCTTAATTATTATTATTATTTTGATTTTAGTATTTGTTGTTGTAGCCACAATAAAAATACATAATCTGTGCAAATTTCAAGCTCGGCGAGTGGTAGCCATGAAAAAGGGCTAAAATATCACGTTTTTTGTATGGGAGCCCCCCCTTTATTATCAATAATATTTTGTTTTTAGTATATGCTATTATAACGGCAATAGAAATACACAATCTGTGAAAATTTCAATTGTCTAGCTATTACGGTTCTTGAGATACAGCCTGGTGACGGACGGACGGACAGCGAAGTCTTAGTAATAGGGTCCCGTTTTTACCCTTTGGGTACGGAACCCTAAAAATCGACTATTTCCAAACATTCATCATTCAATAAACCAATCGAGTAATTTGGACACTTTCAGTGAACCTTAAAAAATATTAATTATGTATTATCAGAAAATAATACTATATCATAAAGGTTGCTTACTAGAGGCGGTAGCTCATATTTTTAACCAAAAAGACAGCCCTGAGTATGAAAGAAAAAGATGTACTGACCGACGATATGAATAAGAAAGATGCGAATGAAGAGATGACGCATGACAGAGGTGTATGAAAGAAAAATATGTGCTGATCCCAATTAAATGGGAAAAGTGCAAGCGAATGATGGCTTGCTTTAAAACCAATTCTCGATTGTGTATATAAAATTAACTCACATAAATATTGTAACACATGTAGATGCCATAGATGACGTTGAGGATGACCCCGGGGACGAAGCCAGCAGTGTGATAGGCGACGTGACCGGCCAGAACGCCGCCACCCAGTCCTGCTTTCGCCAGGTTCATTATTGAGAACAATACCCTGAACATGAAGGCAGGTTTATTGGATATTGATCGGAACTTTTGGTGCAACAGGTGGAACAGAAGTCATGGAGTCGAAAGCTACATTCATTACCAATTTCTATGTAGTTTTGTCGATCATTAAATTTATCGTCACCAGTGTCGACCGAATTATGTAAACAATGGAACAAACCAACAACACTAAAAAAACATATAGAATGGAAGAAAACCCTTTTGACTTTCGATAAAAGATATCAACGATATTTTTAGATCAGATTCCAAATCGCTCACCACTAAGCTGCAAGTGCTTACATGTGAAAATTTAGATAAAATGATCACCCAACATATAAGTTTATTTTTTCTTGATCTTGAGAGTAAGAGTGAACTGTGTGTTAGCGAATTACAAAATTCATCGCTTTCAAAATTTAAGAACATTAACCACTATATTAGCCGAAGGACGTCCACTGCTGGACATAGGCCTCCTCCAATTTCATGGGGGGTAAATGCCATAATCGCCTCGCTTGGTATACGGGTTGGCAATCGCAGTATCTCCACCGCACCCCAGGGATGCTGCTGCCCATCTCCCGGTGGTCTTGGTCGTAGTTTTAGGACATACCCGGGTCCGAGAACATTAACAACGGTCTATTATTTATTTCATTACTTTTATACATAAATATTTATAAGGTCAGGTGTTGTGGTACACACAATATTTTCGGTGACTTTTTCTGAACGCTATTAGTGACTATTAATTTACCATTTGAGAGAACGACATAAAAACTTGTAATGCTGTTTTCGACTCCATGAGACTTGAGACTTCCATCTAGCAATTTCACCGAAACTTCCGATCCCTAGACAAGGCTTAAAGTCTGTTAGAGTATGACGGTGAGCACCAGGTATTTTGAACATAGGTAGGCCACAGCGGGACGTCATCTCTCTCATATTTGGGGCAGTCCAATTGGGTTAGTACCACAACCTTAGTTAAAAACTGCTGCCGTAATAACACCGCTACTTGTTTCTTAAGTATGTAGTCTTGTGTTCCTGGTGGTAAATTAGGTCGCCAGAGCTCCCGAGGATACACTGTTGAGTGAGAGACCTGCATAAGGATCTGTCATCTCAAGGAATTCTGATGTCAATAAATTAACTCTTGCGCGCTTGTAATTATTCTGGAGTCACAAGTGTTTCAGCTAAATGGTCGCGTACGGTACGGTTTCAGAGGAACTTCTTGCCTCGGACGCTCCTGTTGTGGAATGAGCTCCCTGCCGAGGTTTTCCCGAGGAACTACAGTATGGGGTTCTTCATGAAAGGAGTGTATACATTTTTAAAAGGTCGGCAACGCGCATGTAACGCTCCTGGAGTTGCAGGCGTCTGCGGTGACCGCTTACCATCAGGCGGGCCGTACGCTTGTTTGCCACCGACGTTGATAAAAATATAATTACTTATATATAGCCTCTAGTATCTAGTTTCCATTCAAATGGTCTTTAGTGCCTAGTATCAAAACAAATGGAATAACAACCAACTTAGAAAAGTTTCAAAGATCAATGTGTCAAAAACGGTTCAATTGCTTTTGATAAAACATGTCTAAGAACCATTGCTGGAAAACCTGCTTTCAAATCGAATTCAAATCGGTTTACGAGTTTAAGCGTTACGGTGAACATAGACACATAATAGCGGTCAAACTTATATAACACCCCTCTTTTTTCGTCAGGGGTCAATACAGTATTCATACCCACTCCGGGGACCTGTTCTCAAAGGTTTCATCTCGAAGGCGTCTTCTTCAGCGAGAGACTGAGACACCATCTCAAAACGGCTTTTATTTCCCGAGTAGGAGTCAGCGCCTGCAATGAAGAGACTGCTAGACATGTTCTGGCCTTTCGACCCAAATGTAGGCCGCAGTGTTCAGCCGCGAACCGTTAGCGTACATAAGAACGGTATGTTGGTTCTACCTCCCGGTAGATTGCGCTGTACAGTCTGCGTCGATTCCTGAAACACGCTATCAAGATTTTTCCTAGAATAATTACCTCTGGCTAGCAGATTATTATGGGAAACTGTATTGCCGGCCTGTTTAGCCCAGTTGGTAATGACACTGCCTCCGAAGCTAGAGGTTAACCGGGTTCGAATCCCGGCCAGGGCATTATTTGTGCAATTAGCACGGATATTTGTTCCTAGGTTTTGTAAGTTTTCCATATATTTAAGTATGTATTTTTCTATATAAGTATGTATATCGTCGTCTAGTACCCCATAGTACATGCTTCGCTTAGTTTGGGACTAGATCGATTTGTGTTAGATTGTCCCCCAATATTTATTTATTTATTATTTATTTATATGAGATACACCAGGAAGTTGGTTGAATAGTACATAATTTTTTTAGTTAAGCATCGGTGAAAGAGCCTCTCTTCTGATAAACATTGTTTCAGTATCCTGCGTAGGCACCTTACATTGGCATTGGCACCTCTAAAATAAAGCAAAGATACGATTAAAATATAGCATGTGTTCTATATACCGGTGAAAGAGTTTCAGAAATCGGATCAGCAGTTCTGGAGATGACCACTTACATACTAAGCTACAAAGAAGCGGCGTGTGTGACATATGAAGTAGTAATGACAGTCGACAGTTTCGGAAAGATCAAAAATGCAAAACCGCCTCCGCGCCGCACCGCGCCGCGCCCGCTCTGTGCGTTTCGAGCTTAGGGTGGTATTCCACTCGTCCAATATCTTTGTCCAACTTCTTTGTCCAATCTTTGATCCTTTGACAGAGGCCCATTCCACTCATCCAATATCTTTGTCCAAGTTTTTTTTTATGCGTAGCCATATTGATTTAACAGTCATCGGAATCTTTGATCAAATGTCGGGGTCCCATCCAAGTTTGATGAATTCATCCAATTTCTTTGATCAAAGATATTGGACAAAGATTTTGGATGAGTTTAATACGTGGTGGTATTCTACTCATCCAATATCTTTGTCAAATCTTTGATCAAATTTCTTTGACGGAGGCCCATTCCACTTATCCAATATCTTTGTCCAAGTTTTTTTTTATGCGTAGCCATATTGATTTAACAGTCATCGGAATCTTTGATCAAATGTCGGGGTCCCATCTAAGTTTGAAGAATTCATCCAATTTCTTTGAGCGAAGATATTGGATGAGTTTAATACGTGGTGGTATTCTACTCATCCAATATCTTTGCCAATTTCTTTGTCAAATCTTTGATCAAATTTCTTATATAATATCTTTGTCCAAATTTTTTTTTTTCATGAGTAGCCATATTGATTTAAATGTCATCAGAATCTTTGATCAAATGTCGGGGTCCCATCCAAGTCGGATGAAATCATCCAATTTCTTTGATCAAAGATATTGGACAAAGATATTGGATGAGTGGAATACCTCCCTTACATTATTATATCATGAAGTTACGGAGCGCGCGCGTGGAGAGGGGACGGGCGGGGCGCGGGGTATATTGTTAAGCTAGTGTTTACGGATTGTGTTCGAACACATTATTAGGATTTACTATATTGGTTTCCACCCCCGTTTTGCATTCCGCGTCGGGGATCAAAAATAGAAAATAACTTACCTGATTTAAAACTAGATACGCCGCTTCCTCCAGCCTGCAAAACAATACATTTTAATTGTATTAGTCGAAAAATTACTTATTTACACTCCGCAGTCATTGTCTTTTGGTTAAATTCTGTATCGTTACGGTTCATGATTTTCCTTTTTAACCGACTTTAAAAAAGGAGGAAGTTCTCAATTCGTCGGCTTTTTTTATGTATGTTCACCGATTACTCGGAGACTAGTGGACCGATTTCAAAAAATCTTTTTTTGTTTGAAAGGGTGTGTTTTCTAGTTGGTCCCATTGTCACCAAGTCTTATCTGATGACGGGATCTTGGAAAAATCGAAGGAACTCCTCAAATTATGAACCAAGAGGATGGGGTAAGGCAAAAAATAAGGTACTCAAATTACCAAGAGGATATGGGGTCTGGCAAAGTTTGGAGTCGGTGTTTTTTTGTTAAAAATTTACTTGTCCTATTCATCGTCCATGTCTAATTGTCTATGGCCGTGTCGTTTCTTCGTTGTAGTATCGTTTGCAGTTTATGTTTAGTTAGACTCGTTACTTTATTTTTTTGCCTCATTTGCACGTGTGTTCTGTTTTAAGTTATTACTAACCTCTATTGAGTCCTGTTCTGTAAGTTCAGTTTTGCTTGCGTCGGGTTTTTCATCCGTCATTGTGATAATTTAGACTCAGTTCGTGATTTAGACAGGTACTTGTTCACTTCTCATTATCGACCCACCACATGTACAAAATGGCGTTTAATTGCTGGAAAGAACGGAAAAGGTTAAATGTTAATGAACCTAACTCTTAAATCGATACCGGGAAAAATACTGGACATTCTAAAAACACAATTCTACACCAAGACACCGAGAACTACAACAGTGGTATAATACATATACTTTACATATAGCACCCCGAAAAACCTATTCTGTGGTCAGTGGTCAGCCAAGTGCAGTTAATGAAATGAGCGTCTCGCGGATTTTCTTGCGATCATTTTTTTTTCTTAGTTTTGTTTGACTAGTTTATGGAATTATTTTCGTGAGTTTCGGTAAGAAATTGAAAACGATTTTCTCTTTATTTAACATAAATAAAACGTAATATTAATGAGTTTTTATGTTTGTAAATACAATGTCCAGTATTTATCCTGTTACCAACTTCTCGTACAACGATTAAAAGTTATGATTTCATTATTGTTTGAGTTTTGTGTCTCAATTTACATTAATGCATTGATGGACAGTAGACGCCTATACGAGTAATTCTATTGTTATTTCTATTGTGTCCATCAAAGTGATAAATATGTAATTTATTAGTTGTGACTAAATTGCTATGCGAAGGAATTATACCGTCAGACATGATTAAACACGAAATCTTTAGAAGGAGGTATGGTTTTAACGTACCTACTTCAAAATAGAGATCAAACATGCTGTGAAAATAAATAAATACGTTCAGTATCCCGGAATCTGACCTAAATAGGTCCAGAGCCATTATAATGGAAAATAACGTCCCTACATTTACTTACATTTAGTTATTATATTACCTAGAATAAGCCGACTTACCATGATTTTGTTTCAATCAATAAAAAGCTGAAAATATAACCACAAATATAAAAATATGTTTATAAAAATCTGACAAAAATATTTCAAAATGACTGGTAGAATGATGTTCAAAGAATAT
This sequence comes from Notocelia uddmanniana, assembly GCA_905163555.1. Classification (NCBI taxonomy): domain Eukaryota; kingdom Metazoa; phylum Arthropoda; class Insecta; order Lepidoptera; family Tortricidae; genus Notocelia; species Notocelia uddmanniana. Next base: position 13,873,370 of record LR991075.1, on the reverse strand, counting down.
AATACTCACTAAATGATGTTTCAAAAACTGACTAAAAAGCCCGATTGGACGGCGGTATAAATGCACTTGTGATAGTGATTAATAAAATATCGACTTTTCTATCGACATCCTTACAAAGAAATTGTTTAATTTTAGTGTAATACCTAGATAGGTTAATTAATATAGAGTAAAATAAGGGAGAAGAAACGCGGAGAGTATTTTTCATTTTTGATCTTACAAACTGTTGACTGTCGATTGTGTTGATTACTGCTTCTTATGTCACACGCCGCCTCCGTTGTGCTATCCCGCTCGGTTTTTGGCGCGACGTCCCCCGCGGTATAACCGCGTTGGTTATACCGGAAAACCGTCTCCGCTCCGCAACGACGACGCGCTCTGTGTGTTTCAAGCTTAAAGCTACTTCTTTGAAGAGGTCATTCGGTCCTCGGACCCCGCAGACCGCGGATCTCAACACCGAACGGAACCAAGTTCTAGTATTCGGTACCGAGACCCCTATATTTGTTCCGCTTCGAATATTAGGCCACTGCAGTCCCACGCGCTCTGACTGATGTTGAATGACGTGTCCACACACGTGGCGTCCCACACTAGTAGACGGCCCATCTTACATGGAATGAAAGACATTCCATCCAATCTCTTGCCATCATCTCTAAGAATGCCGGGTGGATCTCGTAGCGCCGGCACGTTATCGGTGGCAAGCGAACGAATTGCCGTGTATATACATCTTAGAGGTCTGTATATTTGTTAAAAAAACACCCTGATTAGTTTAAAACAGCAGATGTATATCACCGTAATACAAGAAATCCAGGGCGACTGGCACACGACCGCGTCCCGCGAATTTCATTTTATGCAAAACAATGTTATTGCATGTGCATGAAGTTATTTAATAAGTTACCGCCAGACATACAACAATTGCCTTTCAATATGTTTCGAAGGAGCATAATAAAACTATTGCAAGAAAAACAATATTATGATATAAAGTTGTTCCTTTTAGATAAGTTTTAATTATTTGCATGCTAGTATTATTGTTTTGTAATACTTATAGCAGAATAATGTTCCTCAATATCATTTTGTCATCTCTTTGTATATAATTATTCTATGCAAATAAAGAAGTTTGAAGTTTGAATGTCGTTGAGTGCGGCGTGTCTTGAGGAGCGGCCCGCGCTCTTTTGTGTGGAGCAAACGCTATTATAATACGAACATAGTTCAATCATCATATTTATTTTCATACCACTTGCTCGTAAAGGGTCTTATTGTACGCAGGCGTATAGAGAGTTATAACCGATTGGCCTCCCGCGGGAGTTATGGATTTTCATAACTCCCTAGGGAGTTATGAGTTTCTGTGTGATCTGATTGGTTTAAAAAATCTTGTTGGCCGCGCTCCACAAGAATAGTGCTATGTCATTGGTTGAAATATTGAAGCTGACAAATCTAGTGGGCCGTGCGCCGCAAGAATACTGCTTTGTGATTGGTTGCAATATTGAAGCCGCGCTCCTCTCGCAAGGACGCCCCGCACTCATGCACGCTGGAAGTGAAGTTGTCAATTTCTTCAATTTTGATTAGTGCTGGAGTTATTTATTATTAATAATAATAATAATAATAATAATGGCGTAGGGATGTGACGACCCCATCGCCCACTGGATTTCCAGTGCAGTCAGTCAACATAGGGCAGCTTGTGGCAAGCTGTTAGGGAGCAGCGACCCTATGTACCTGAGTGCTCCTGGGGGTGTCCTGTAGGTTGGTTGTATGAACAGGCCCCCCGCCTCTGGCTTGCCTTAACCGGCTGTCCAGAGTGGAGTCGCTAGAGCTGTTGCTCGGGGGTGGATGTGGTCACCTAAGTGGCGAGTTGGCTATATGTTTAAAGTCCAGTGCCACCTCTCTACCCCCAGCCCTCTGCACCGGTGTTGCCCTTAGGCCATTTTTAATGTCGCTATTTATAGGGGCCCATCTAGCAGAGGGCGAGTCACCGTCTGCCTGACATAAAAATGTGAGACAGTTTTATTAGGCAGACATCAGTTGTCTCACTCAATAGCCCAGCCATTAGTCCATCATATTCACCCAATAGCCCGGTTCATTTAGATTCCATCAACCAGCAATAGTTCCTGTACACCCTGGCGGGTGCTGTCTCTGTGTGCGTCCCATGACACGGGCAGGGACAGCATCCGCTCGGTGTACCCCTTGCATTTCATTAAATTGTCAAAAGGGCCTCTACGTGTTGGCTATGTGGTACTCGGTTGGTACTTGTACTACTCGGTACTTCGGCTCCGCGCACGCCTTCCAAAGGTCCGGGACACCATTGTCCCGTGAGCGGAAAAGACATACAATAATAATATTGGGGGACAATCTTACACAAATCGACCTAGTCCCAAACTAAGCAAAGCTTGTACTATGGGTACTAGACGACGATATACATACTTACATAGATAAATACATACTTAAATACATAGAAAACATCCAAGACCCAAGTACAAATATCCGTGAATAATGCACAAATAAATGCCCTGGCCGGGATTCGAACCCGGGACCTCTAGCTTCGGAGGCAGAGTCACTACCAACTAGGCTAAACAGGTCGTTATTTCCTCGCAAATGTGATGAAAACATTGTGATTACCTCGCACGTACGAAAATTGCGAACTCGAGTCATCAAAAGCCTCTGATAGCCTCTCGTTCGCAATTTTCCACTTACAGGTAAATTAATTTCGAGACGTTTTTGCATTTGTAGTTGTGAGCTCTGTAGCCAGCCTCATACGTACGTACACATCAAAATCAAAAATCAAATCAAAATCAAAAAAAATATACTGCAAATAGGCCACAAGGGCACTTTTACAAGTCAACACGTGAATTATACAATTAAATAAATTGTCAAAACAGAATTGCAGAACTAAAAAAAAAGTAGACAATAATAATAATGATTTCAAAACTTACAATATTCAATTAAAATAAACTTACAATACATTATATAAAAAAAATAGTGACGTACATATACGGTCTCTGTCCGAATACACAAAAGTATATACAATAAATTTAATATCTCCGAGATGTATATGGTCTCTGAGCGTCCATTATTCGTAAGTCCTTAGAGATGTATGTTGCCGCCGGTGCCGGTGATGATGGAACTCGACGACTTTTAAATGAAACTTCGATGAAAGTTTACTGTAGCTATAATATCCATAAAGGTTTTGATTTACAAGATAGTTCGCCGAAAGAGTATGCAGAAGTGGTGAAAGTGTATGAACAAGGTAGACGGTAGGTAATGACAAACAAGATTTTTACTGTTTTTAGTTAAAGTGTAGGTTTTTGTGGTAGGGATAAGGAGCTGCTATTGGTGGTAGAAGCCGCCATTATACTAACTGTGCCCGATGGGCGCGATTTGCTACTGCATAAAGAATGGTATGAATCTATACAAAAATAAGCGTTGCGTTCGCAACATGTACATGGTCTCTAAGCGTCTAAATTAAAATAAGTAGTTTCCCAAATGAAAATGTATGTATGATACAAAATTTTACGACAGGGGTCTTTTTAGTTTTGTATAAAATTATATAAAAAGGTGCAATTTTTTCTTACATATTTTCTCTGTATTGTGATAGAAGTAAATAACTATTAATGAAACAACAGTATCTGGAATAAGCTTACTTTGGTTTTCATTATCTTTCAGGATGCAACTGTACTGGGAATAACGCTCGGATGATGATGCTATAGTGAAAAACAAAACGGAGAAAAGGAATATTCAGATTACAATGTAATATTAATACAATCCCGTAACTTATCACTTCTTACGAATTTTTTTAATGAATGATTATAATATATTGTAAATGTATCTGCACGAATTTATTTTCATATAATAATCATCGATATCGATGAACAAAATAATCTCGCACTAGAAAAATTACGACAGTCTTATGTTTAGCCGCCAAAATTCGGACCTCTGGATATAACGGTGATACATAATACATCATACTTTTTTATCGACATCGATTTATAAAATAAGTTTTATGTGTCCTCGCACTATTGAAACGTCAGCACACAAGCGCTCCCGTCAAACCGGGCTTTTCTTAAATTGTAGTCTTTGACTGACGTTTTGGCGAATGATTTATTCTTTTTAATGTTGTAGCAGCTGTCAAAGAAGTACAAATATATAGAAAGCTCCCGTGAGTTTCTTATACTAAAGCTCAGAATTGCACGACTAAAATCTATCTGGTTGTTCGGGCATAGTTAAGGGCTTGAGCCTCGATCATTGAGCTCTTATAGTACAAGTATATTTCTGTGGCTCTAGTGAAAAGGGCTACAAGTCCTGTACAATTGTACGGCACTTATACCGTTTTTCACTAGGATCACAGATTTATGGCCTCCCTATAAAATGCATGGCAGAACTAATTCTTAAATTAGACGCTTACTGATCCCAGAACTCTGTTAGGGAATCTGATGCGGAACCTTCGGCACATCTGCGAAAAGCGAAATTCGAAGTTCGCATGTCTCCCTCTGTCGCTCTAATGGGTCAGTTTCAGTTCCTTACAGATAGTAATGCAATAGTAATAATGCATGTTCGAACGAAGTTGGCGTTTAGAAGTGGCCAATCGGACGTGTATTATGGCCTAAAATGTGTCATATTCTATTTAATCACATTATTTGACATTTAGTTTGACATCAAGAAGAATAAATCTGAAAGAACGCGTGAAGACGTCAATTTCAAAATGTGAACATCATATCATTAGTCATTCAGGAATATTTTTTTAAAGATTTTACATATTTTTTTATATTTTTAGTTATATTATCAGCTATTTTACCGTTTAAAACCATATCATGGTAAGTCTGTTTATCTTGTTAATAAATAATATGTGCGTGCTAAGACACTTCTGCCCCCGTTACGAAGAAGGGCGCTTCTGACATGAAGTCGAAACCGAGAAAAAAAATGTTAAAGTTAACAAACATGAAAAAATAAATTGTGTCCAAATGAAACAGGGACAGCATCCGCTCAGTGTACATCGTACATTTCAATTGTCGAAAGGGTTTCTACGTTTTGGCTATGTGGCACTCGTACTGGTTTGGTACGGGGTACGGTCAACTGCAAACATACGTATCGATTTAATCCTCTCATAAATACGTACCGCAACCTTAACACGTTCCCTGTCCGAGGGCCCCCAATGTGGGGACATGAAGCTTGTTTTCAGGAGTCCGTGTCCCCACTGTGGGTCCACGGGTTGTTCACGGCTACGAACTACAACTGTCACTTGGACTTGTGACATTGAAGGATAATTTTGTATGGGGACAGGGAACGTGTTAATCCGCCGACATAAGTGCTACAGGACAACACCACTGAATAAAGCCCTGGGTTCGAAATCCCGTCAGCACAGTTATTACTTTCATCAGCATCAATACTTGTTTCTGAGTCTTTATCTTCTACGCAGGTGTTTACTAGCGTTACCGAATTCGGAATAAGTTCGATACTGACTTTTCGAGTATCTAAATAATCCTCTGGACAGATCAGATTTTTATTACAAGGTTGGATAAGCATACCGGACGACGTCGTTTGGGTCTCCCCAAGTATCTCTGGATAGATTTGGTGGTTGCGGACCTGCGTGAGCTCGGTGCCGGTGCAAGCTGGCGAGAAATTGCACAGAACCGAGCGAATTGGCGTGGTCTTGTCTCGGAGGCAAAGACTCATTTTGGGTCGTTGTGCCAGCCCAGTAGTTATGGTTCTCCCACACTCAACTGGCTGTTATAAATGTTATGTAACAGCAACTATCTTTTTTAAATATCATAGTGTTACATTGCCTTATCCTTGTAAAACTGTGTTATATATATATTTATAACAGCCAGTGTGGCACACCATTAGGTTAGATAAGGCTAAGAGAACGAAACTACTGGGAAAGACGCGAAATTAACCCTTTGAACGCCAAGAACCTACAAAGTGGTATGTCGTCGTGCTCACTACGCCAGCAACCACTAAAAAGGTCGGAGTGAAGGTATACTTTGATCATGAAAAAATTCTATTATGAATTGTTTTTATTGGTTTAAACGTTACATCAATTTTTTATAACTTGGCGTCTGACTGATCACTTCATTCAAATATGAAAGCGTTCAAAGGGTTAAATGTGTATGACCTAACAACCTTTTATATCATGCAGTATGCAGGCGCCGTTAAGCTATTAACTTTAATCTTATATATATATATCCACCACCACCACCATATCAGCCAAAGAACGTCCACTGCTGGACATAGGCCTCCCCCATATTCACGGGGTGTATATGCCATAATCGCCACGCTTGGCATGCGGGTTGGCGATCGCAGTATCTCCACCGCACTCCTGGGATGCTGCTGCCCATCCCCCGGTGGTCTTGGTCGTAGTTTTAGGATATACCCGGGTATATGTATATATATGTCACCGAAAATCAAAAATACCGTTAGATTGTACTCTAGCTATCGAGATTGTAAAGAGATTGGTTTGTAACATACTGCTTGCTTGCTTGTAACGTCATCATCATCACCATGTCAGTGAAAGACGTCCACTGCTGGACATATGCCTCTTCTAAAGACTTCCAAAATGACCGGTCCTGCGCCACCCGCATCCAGCGGACACCCACGACCCTTACCAGGTCATCAGTCTACCGTGTGGGGGGCTACCCACGCTACGCCTTCCCGTACGTGGTGGCCACTCGAGAACCTTTCCGCCAACGTCACTATAACGTCGCCGCCACCGGCGCCGTTCGTAACGTCAACTCGCTTGGAATTGGGATCTTGGTAGGTTCGTTCGTTACCTTGTGCTCTCAGAGCGGAAACGGAGCGAGAGCGGTTTTATGAAATAGAATCCCGCGTAGCGGGGCTTCGTCGACTCTGGAAAAAAGCACAAAACAATTTTTGGTTCACAATCTTTTGACAGCTTACAATCTAGCTAGAGCTATTTGCTATTTTACGGTGACACTTATACCGTATATTTCACGTATAAGGTAACTATCTGGTTATTGCAGCTAACTTAAATATATCCCTCTAACGAAAAAAAAATCAGAATTATTATTCAATACAATTATTGAACAATAATTCTGATATTTTTCTCGTGTTTTTCGTGAAACTTTTAGCAGAATAATATATCACGCGTGTTAATCGCGTAAGTTAGTTGAAATAACCAGATAATTGCAAATACTTTAAGTAACTATTGTTTTTTCATTGTTGTCTAGGTAGGAGGAGGTCGTGGCGGAGTCTTATCCCGTAAGTACTTGATTACTTATACAGGCTGTTTTTATTGAATTCCGTTAATTGCGAGGGTACAATCCTGAGATGAAATAAAGTAATTTTCTCTAAGACACTAGTACCCCTAATTCGTACTATTTCGAAGATATTCAAGAATTCATTTTCTTCAATTTTGAAAAACTAAATATGCTACGTCGTTTCTTATGACTATACACGGCTACATGCTTGAAGGAATGGAAATCAATAAAAATATCCTATATAAAAAGAATCGGCAATGACAACATTAATGAACAGGCATCAGCGCCAATCAAATTGCACCTTTTGTCTTTATGCATATTATTATTGACTCCGCAAGCTCAAAGGCTGTAAGGGACAAAACATCGTAAATTTGCTTCCGCGCTGTCCCTTTACCACATGTGACCTATGCAATTATTTGTTTAAATTTGAGCCTTGATACGATGCAATAAGGTCTAATATGATATTGGAAGGAGAGTGATAGCTGGGAATCGAGTAAATGGGACACTTCACGCCTTTATGAGCAGCCAAAAAGTGTCGCAAAAGGCGCGGCTGGCTGTGAACAGAGGAGTGTTGGTGCCGGCACTAATGTATGGTAGCGAAAGTTGGGTGTGGCAGAAGGAAACATCAAAGTCGAGTGAATGCAGTGTAAATGAGAGCGCTGAGAAGTATGTGTAGCGTTACTTGAAAGATAGAGTGCGTGCGTTGAGGATGAGAGATAGAGTGAGAAATACCGTCATAAGACGGAGGTGTGGAGTAAATGAAGATATAGTGATAGTGTTGAATAGTGAGAAAGGTATGTTAAGATGTTTTGGACATGTCTCTACATGATGATGGATGATGTTCAGGATGGATGAAAGAAGATTGACAAAACGAGTGTATGAAAGAAGATTGGATGGAGAAGCTGAAAGGAGAAGACCTCTGCGAACGTGCTCCGACCAAATCGGAGACATTCTGCAGAAAGGCCAGGTCAAGAAGATGAGTGGATGGAAAAGTTGAAAGGGGAAGACCTCGGCGAACGTACTTCGACCAAATCGAAGACATTCAGCAGAAAGGCCAGGTCAAGAGGAAGAGTGGATGGAAAAGTTGAAAGGAGAAGGACCTCTACGAACGTGCTCCGACCAAATCGGAGACATTCTGCAGAAAGGCCGGATCAAGAGTACCCTAAATCGGCGAGCATGCATAAAGAATGTTATGAGAGTTTATGAAGCGAGTTGTATGCCAGGGTCGTAGCAAACGGAAATCCGTGATCTCTGCCTACCCTTCTAGGAAACAGACGTGATTATATGTATGTATGTTTTTATGATATCTGCTATATATGGTTTCGAAGCTATAACCATTGTGGCGTACACCCACAGACAGGACAGTCAGCACCCAGCCAAGCAATAAGGGTGTCGGAAAGCCTTTCGACGCATAGTACCAAATTCGCATTATGCCAACGTACGCATATGTCCAAATTCGCAAAACTCCAATTTAGCAAAGTACCAAGTTCGCAAAAAGACAAACTCGCAAAGTGCCAATTACGCTAGTTGCCAAAACTGTAAAACGCAAAGTGCCAACGACGCTAGTTGTCAAAATTGTAATACGCAAAGTACCAACCACGCTAGTTACCAAAACTATAATACGCAAAGTACCAAATAAGCTAACTGTAATTCGCAAAGTACCAACTACGCTAGTTACTAAAATTGTCCCTCCCATCAACCTTGACCAACTCCTATTCGTCCTCACGTCGGAAATCCAATTCACAAGATTTAAAGAATCACTGTACTCGTATAAAGCAAGCTAAAGATGAAGATCTTTTAAGTATTTTTTAATATATTTTTTATTATTTTCTGTGAAAAATTACCTATACCAGGAAGGGGGCTAAAGTTCGAAGTCTAGTGACTATGTCAAGAGGGGTCGTGTCATATTTGACATAATGCGAATTTGGTAATATGCGTCGAAGGGCATATTTGTTTGGTATTCTATGAAGTTAGTACTTTGCGTTTAAAAAAACATATATATCGCGAAACGACAAATGGAACTTTGCGTATTTGGCGTTAAGCGTATTGGCACTAAGCTTAACGGGTATTTTAAGAATGTGGTACATTGCGTATGAAGAAAAAACATTTCGCGAAGCGCCAAATGGCACCTTGCGTATTTGGTACTATGCGTCGAAAGGTCGGAAAGCACAGCTTCCAAAAATAAGCTAGGCGCCATTAGTGCGCGATACGGGTTTTTAAGATTTAGTCACGTCATTTAAAAGCTAGGCTGAAAGTAACAAGAAAAGTATTAGATATGAATGTGGATGGAGGCAAGAAACGAGGTAGGCCAAAAAAGGTGGATGGATTGTGTGAGAGATGATATGAATAGGAAAGATGTGAATGAAGAGATGTCGCGTGACAGACATGTATAGAAAAAAGCGGCCAAGTGCGAGTCGGACTCGCGCACGAAGGGTTCCGTACCAGAAAAAAGGCTAAAATCTGGTGCCATTAAAACTTTTTTGTATTTGCTGTTTTAGCGGCAATTACTCTGTTGTATGGGAGCCCCCTTAATTATTATTATTATTTTGTTTTTAGCATTTGTTGTTATAGCGGCAACAGAAATACACAATCTGTGAAAATTTCAACTGTCTAGCTATTACGGTTCTTGAGATACAGCCTGGTGACAGATGGACGGACGGACGGACAGCGAAGTCTTAGTAATAGGGTCCCATTTTTACCGTTTGGGTACGGAACCATAAAAGGACATGCTGCGCCGACCCCAAATAAATGGGAAAAGGGCAAGAGAATAATGATGATTTCAGAGCTAGGCTCTTGTCGGTGAAGTAATAGCCACTCTTCTCTATTATCTGCCAGCTTCTTGACTTCCTCGTAAGACGCAGCAGCCACGTTTCCCTTCACTGTACCTAAATAAGTCAGTCTTTAATCTACCCTGTTAATCTTGTCATCTATATTTCCCTCTATTCGTTCAATTTCAATTTTAATCATTTATTGATATATCCACGTACTTCATCCATTTCGGATCCATTTAACACTTCAATAATTCAATTACATGTGAGTATAACTTATATATTAAATGACTACATTAGGTACGCACATGTTTATTACGTGAGGCAAGCTTTGCGAGGCAAGTTGAGAGGCAAGGCTGAGCCAGCGAAACCGGTTATTATTTTGATTTTTCGATCAATACAGTTGTTAGCTCCCGAGAAAGTCGTCGACAGAGTAGTAGCTGCCAGAAAACAACATCATTTTAAGGTTTTTTTCAAAGACCCATCACTAGTAGCTTGCATACCTTAGGTCCTACCGTGTGGTACCGATAGGTCCTACCGTGTGGTACCATGTGGTGAGTCCAACCTTTCACAAATATTTATTACATTTACAGGCGAAGATGAGAGGTACTCGGGCAACAAAAGCCGTTTTAAAGTTATGTCTAGGACCCTGGCTGAAGAAGATGCTTTTGACGTAAGACCGTTAAGAAAAGGACCTCGGAGTGGGTACGCACATTTTTCTTAAACAATATGTTTGGAGTGACAAATCATACAGAAAATTTACCAATACTAAGTAAATGGTGGTTCTTTGATCACTATCCTCCTCAAATCAGCCACAGAACATCCACTGCTGGACATAAGTCCCCAAAGAGTGCCACAATGACCGCTCCTACACCAACAGTATCATCCAGCGGCCTCCGGCAACCCTTACTAGGTCATCAGTCCACCTTGTGGAAGGCCTATCCTCACTGCGCCTTCCCGTACGTGGCCGCCACTCGAGAACTTTTCTGCCCCAATCTGCAGGTGGTTTTTTCTTAGTATGGAACCCTAAAACACAGCTGGGTTTAAAAAATGCCCAAGTGCGTGTCGGAATTCGCCCATCTAGGGTTCCGTACCAAATATCGAATATAGTGGCGTGCTGCCCAAAATCAAGTTGGTTGTAATAGACGAACGTGTAGGACTTTCACAGAAAACATCTATTTATGAATAAGTTGGTATTTCTGTAAAATATACGATATTGAAAGAATAAACATTTTCATAAAATTTCAAGTGCTTATTTCTATCAATGGGAAGTTCAAAAATTTTTCAGAACAAAATTTGATTGCTTATCGTTCCTTTGTTTTCCAATATAAAAAAATACAACACTAATTTATTTAACAAGCTCTAAACAGCGATACCCTATTGAATGAGGTACGTCAACTTTTTTTCGTGCCCTCCTTTAGCTGTTCGGGTATCCCCCTTAAAACATTAATAAATATTTTTGACATTTTTTAGGACATTGGGTTAACAAGACGCTTATACTGCGAATTTTTGAAGACTGTAGCTCTAACCGTTTAGCCGCAAAATCTGTCTTACAGACCACAGACGGACCCGTGAGTGACAGCAATAGGGCTCCGTTTCGACCCTTCAGGTACCACCACCAACCACCAAATCAGCCCAAGGACGTCCACTGCTGGACATAGGCCTCCCCCAATTTCATTTATTTATTTATTTATTTATTTATTTATTTATTTATTGATAAAGGGAAACAAACAGCGAAAAATAACACATACAATTAAATACATTTAAACATATACAAAAGCCAACACAGTTTCCACTAATGAGTAATATATCATTATAGTTGCTCAGACAAGACTGGTTTATGTATATATAATTCTGTTCAATTTTACTATAATTATTCTTTTACAATTATTTTCTAAGATAGATAATAATAAAAGAAAGGTTATAAAACATTTTGTATCTCCTTGTGTTATAAAATTAAATAAAACGAATTTAAGAAATATATAAGTACCATGCACAATTTACTTTACAGAAGTAAGCTCTAGCAATTAATGTAGTACCACTATTATAATAAATTGTTAATTGAATAACAAATACGTTATTTATTCGTAATTGCAGAAACAAATTTTTGTACCGACGGAATAAAAAACAAGTCAATATGACAATATTTACTATTGTAATTTTTACATGCTCTTACGATGAATCTATTCCTTGCGTAAGCGGTTCGATGGGAAGGGACAGCGAATAATTTGGAAGAGCGCGTGCGGTGGTCCGCGCATCGAAGGAAGGCGCGCGCGAGCAGCGCGGGCGAATCCATCAGCCCGTTTAGAATTTTATATAATATAATTTGATCTCTGATCTCGCGTCTAGCTTGAAGAGATATAATATCATTAGTGTTAAATTCTTTGAATCTATACTTCATCCGCTTGATAAATTTATTTTGAATTCTTTCTATTGCATTATTATGGATAGAAAAATGAGGATTCCATACTGTGGAGGCATATTCTAAGCGAGATCTTACGTAAGCATTATACAAAAGAATCATTGTGTTAGGATCTTTAAAATCTCTACTCTGTCGAAATATAAACCCGAGCATACTATAGGCCTTCCGAACAATTTTGTCAACATGGGCGGTTAACTGCAACTCATGGTCTATATTTACACCAAGATCCTTTATTTCTTTCACTTTCTTAAGGAGACTACCATTTATGGAGTAGTCATAAACTGTGGGATTATGTTTACGAGAGAATGTAATAGAGCAACATTTTTCAATATTAAGGCAAAGCTTATTGTTTTGGCAATAGTTATTTAGTCTGTCGAGGTCGTTCTGTAGATTGAGACAGTTATTATGTGACGCGATTACACTGAATATTTTCATATCGTCTGCATATAATAAGACTTGAGAATGCTGAAAACATTCAACGACGTCGTTAATAAATACGTTAAATAACAACGGTCCAAGATGGGAGCCTTGTGGGACACCCGACGAGACAGGCACAAAGCTGGAGGTATGACCTTTAATCGCCACAGCTTGGCTTCTGTCACGAAGATATGATGTAAGCCATCTCAAAAGGTTTCCGTGAATTCCAAATGTCTCTAATTTGCTTATAAGTATAGCGTGGGAGATCTTATCGAACGCTTTAGAAAAATCTGTATAAATAGCGTCCACCTGAAAGCCTTTGTCCATTGCAACAAGAGTATAGTCAAGCAATTCGCAAAGATTGGATTCTGTGGATCTTCGGCTAATAAATCCATGTTGTTGAGGAGCAAGCATTGGTCTAATTGCATGATATAGCGTATCGTATATAATTTTTTCAAAAAGCTTAGGTATTACTGATAGTTTTGAGATACCGCGATAATTTTTTATATTTCTTTTGTCTCCGCTTTTGAAAATCGGAACAACGATCGACTTTTTCCAAATTTCAGGCATTATACCGGTTTTCAAAGATAGATTGAATAAATAGCTAATTGGGGGGGCTAGCGTTGTTCGACATCTATGAAGAAAAACTGGATGGATTCCATCAGGTCCACTTCCTTTAGAAACTTTTAATGATTTTAAATAAGTTTCGACTATAGTTGACGTAATCTTAACATGGTTTATAATATTATTGGATGGATTGTTATTAGCTGTGTTGAGAGTTACATTTACATCATTTACAAAGGCAGACTGAAAAAAAATATTAAATAAATCCGCAATATGTTGACCATTAGAGCCTATTTCATTATCTAAAAAGAGAGAGTCTGGTATGCCGCTATGGTTAGTTTTTGATTTTATAAAGGACCAAAAAGATTTTGAATTAAAGCGAATATTTTTTTCTGTCCTAAAAATGTATAGAGTGTAACAGGAGTCTTCTAACTTTTTAATTGTAGTTCGTAACTTTGAAAAGGCAATGTAGTCCGATTGTCTCTCATAAATTTTCCACTTTTTATGTATCTTGTTTTTTTTATTTATTAACTTAATTAGCATACGTGAATACCAAATAGGATATTTTTTTTCGTTTGAATTAATAGTTTTGGTCGGTATAAGTTTATCTATTATCTCATTTAAAATTGTGTAAAAATTTTCAACAGCTTTTTCTACATTATCCATTATCCATTATCCATTATTCATGGGGGGTAACTGCCGTATTCTCCACGTTTGGCATGCGGGCTTACCATTGCAGTATCTCCACCGCACTCCACTCCATGCTGCCGCCCATCCCACGGTGGTCTTGGTCGTAGTTTTAGGTACGGACACCTTCAGGTACGGAACCATAAAAATGAGTTGTTTTCAGGGTACTGTTCTCCATTATGAACTTGGCGAAAGGGGCGCTGGGTGGCGGCGTGCTAGCCGGACATGTCGCCTATCTAACAGCCGGCTACGTACCTGGCATCATCCTCAATGTCATCTATGGCATCTACATGTGCTGCAATTTTTATGTGAGTTATAATTTATTTATCGACGTTAGATGTGTTACATACGAATCCTGCAGCCGGAGGCTAGAAAAAAACCAAAGTGATTTTAAAACCAACTTTTAATTAAAGTAAATTACAATTAAATGGAGATGACAATACGAGTAGATCGAAGTCTGAACGTCGAGTGATTTGATTATACATTATTCTATTAAGGTAAACGCTCTGTACACGTTCTGCTGGTGTCATGCTTCGTGTTCTTGCAGTTGACGTTGGTACGCTTTCCAGGTCAAGATGGTAGGTGCTAGGTTGGTGATTCCCGTACTGGGGCGTTGCGTAATTTGCTTCATGACAATGAGTCAGTATTTAAAAATAAATTGCTTTCTGTTGACGATTTCAATCAGTAAGTTTAATTAATTTAGTCACTCGATTACTTGTTTTTTTTTTCTTTATATGTAGCATATTATGGAAAGCTGTAATTGAAAATAGTGCATGCTGTGATTGCCTGTAAGTGGGATATCAGTTATGAATGATGTTAATGTATAGTTTATTATGAATGTGTATTTTACCTACCGTTGGCAACCCTAATAAATAATAATAAAAATATATATTTTAGGAGTTCCAACTGATTTACTAACATGTTATTTTTTTAATAGAAGTATGGAGCCAAACTAACAACATATGGATGTAACTGATCCGAAATAAAGATTATTATTATTATTTGATATTTACTGTCAGCTTTTTGGGGAAGGAGAACATCGTGAGAACATAACATCTGAAATTCAAAAGCTGTATGGGGAGTCCCCAATTGGCTCTGGACCGGCGTGGGGACTACTGGGACGTAAAATATAGATACATCGTGGTATTTTGAACATAAAGAGGAGTGGTGTCGCTGTTTACTTTTTTCATTGAATGAATAATGTTTGAATGATTTATTTGTTGGTATTTTTATACTCCCTTTGCGTAGAATATAAGTTAGGTATGATTAACCAATTTGATTACTGGTCCACTTCGTACCTTGAAAGTCTCAGTGAAAATCAGTTTAAAAGCTGCCAGAGATCTCATATTATTATCACTGTGACATGGTACGAAGTGGCCCAGAAATCAAATTGGTTGACTGTACCTAGCTCTAAATTACTTAAGCCCTTTTTCCCATTTAAAGACTTTCTCAATAAAATTTTGATACCTTTATTTAGGTATATTACTTGAGCGCTCTGTAGCCGGGGCATAGGATACCGCTACGGTATCCTCTGCCTGTCGTAGAAGGCGACTAAAAGGGGTCGAAGACGGTCGCAGTTGGAGGCTGCGATAGTCTATGAAAACAGATGGTGGGACCCACAGAGGTGAGACTCTAGGGCGGCACTGGTGCGTTCCGAAGGAGATCCCAGAGCCGTCCGGAATGAGGAGGACGATCGGGGGGTTTTTAGTCAGTGCAAGCCCGACATAACCTCCGCACTGTGCGGTGGTATCCATAATGGATTTCCCTCCGGAAAATAAAAGCTTTATGACTCCACTCCTGTCCTGTTTATGTTCAAAATGCCACGAACTGACGGGCCCCTTGTAATGACTTAACTGGCTGAACCGCCAGTGAGACTTGTCTTGTGCGACCGAGGCCGATTTTTCGTCCGCTTGTTTGCCACCGTCTAAGTAAACCTGTTTTTTTAATACCACATCGGTGGTAAACAAGCGTACGACCCTCCTGATGGTAAGCCGTCACTGGAGCCTATGGACGCCTGCAACTCCAGAGGTGTCACATGCGTGTTGCCGACCCTTTAAAAGTTTCAGATGATTTGAGATTAACTGTTTGTTTCAGATGTTGGTGTTGTCCGCTCAGAGGATGTGCAAAAGATGTCATCAACCCGACATGACCTACCCAGACGTAGGGGAGGCTTGTTTTGCGCTGTTCCCCAATCCTAAAGTAGCCAGATGGTCAGGGTGTTACAGGTCAATCTAAAGGTTAAAAGAAACATGTAAATATAATGTTTACAGGCTTCTTTTAAACTTCAAACGTTTTCGTGACAACACAAAATAATACAATTAATTTACAGACAATATTGAAAAAAAAAACAGTGTCGATGTCTCGAAATGGACGACCGAACTATTCTCCATACAAACGTAGTTTCGTTCTCATTTTAAAACACCATGCTGAAATAACATGAAACTTTGTATACACAATGGGAGCCGCCATATCTAGGTCGGGAATTAGTTTCAGTTGCTAGAAATTGAAATGAAAAAAAAATACAGCTGGTTTTTGAGTTTTTTAGGTCTTGTATGAAAACCTTAATAATCGCTGTATTTTTTCTCCATTATAATTTCAAACTTTGTGTATACAAAGTTGCATAAGATTCCAGCATGCCATTTTAAAATGAGAGCGTAACTATGTCTGTATGGAGAACCGAGCTTACTGCGTAGCACATTGGCTGCCCATTGCACAATACAAACTTAGTGATCCATTTGATCCCACCGGTGATGCTCTATGGCCACACAGAAAAGATAACGTGATCCCACCGATGATGCTCATGGCCACACAGTGATGATTTTTTTTAAATATAGGGGGACGATCTTACACAAATCGACCTAGTCCCAAACTAAGCAAAGCTTGTACTATGGGTACTAGACGACGATATACATACTTATATAGATAAATACATACTTAAATACATAGAGAACATCCAAGACCCAAGAACAAAATCCGTGTTTAATGCACAAATAATGCCATGGCCGGGTTTCGAACCCGGGACTTCTAGCTTCGGAGACAGTGTCACTACCAACTAGCCTAAACAGATTACGTGACCCCACCGGTGATGCTCATGGCATCTAAGGGGCGTATGATGGTTGCCATTTTATCAGTTAAGCTTGAAACGCACAGAGCGCGGTGCAGCGTCGTTGCGGGGCGGAGGCGGTTTTGCGGTAAAGCGAACG
The DNA here is from genome assembly GCA_905163555.1 of Notocelia uddmanniana. Taxonomy (NCBI): domain Eukaryota; kingdom Metazoa; phylum Arthropoda; class Insecta; order Lepidoptera; family Tortricidae; genus Notocelia; species Notocelia uddmanniana. Next base: position 13,856,113 of record LR991075.1, on the reverse strand, counting down.
CGGTCCGGGGGACGGCGTACCAAAAAAACCGCGCTGTATTCTGTAGCATGGTAGAGCGGAGGCGGCGTGTGGAACATATGAAGCAGTAATGACAGTCGAAAGTTTCGGAAAGATCAAAAATAGAAAACCGCCTCCGCGCCGCACCGCACCGCGCCCGCCATGTGTGTTTAGACCTTTACCGTCGTGGATAAGACGCAAGTCACTCTCGCACTCGCATACTTGTCAGAACGTGGCGAAGGTCTTATCCACAACGATAAGTGATAAAATGACAACCATCATAGGCCCGGTCTTCCGCAGAGTCCATTTGGCAAAGGCACGGGGATAACACGACAAACTGAAAACAAATATACACATACTACAGAAAAAGTAAAAATAGAACGGAAGCAATAACCGTAAAATAAAAATTAAAAAAAAAGACAATAGTATTCTTTCTTTCTTAGGAATCTTTAAATTTTATTAGGCTAGAGATTTACAAGGGAACAAGTGCTTACGTCACTTATCGCTTCTCAAATTATTGATTGTAAATCATATTTAAATGATTACAAGCTTATATTTAAGTAACTAAATTTTATTCACTCTAAATACACTTTAACCCTTAGATGCTTGAAGTATCAAAAGTGATACTACTCACTCAAATGACACAAGTCGAAATCAACTTAACGTCAATTTAGAACTTTGTCAAACCGAGCCACCAACTCTCAATTGACAAAAATGTAACGTGTTCACTCCACTCGTAAATAATTGTGATTATGGAATAGAATAGAATAGAATATTATTTATTTCAGTATAAGTACACAGTGGCTATACACAAACAAAGAAAGAAAACAATGGTAGAACTTACTTACTAAGTTGTACACCGATACTGAAATGGGTGAACACTCAGCATAATGCCAGGTGCTACTAGAGTACCCGACGCTGGTCTTCCGTGAATACCTGTAAGGAGCGCTCAGCCGCTAGTAGTGTTACACAATTACGCGAGCTAATAATAACAACAATAAACTACTTACGAGTAAATTGGTTTCATTTGTGTTGTATTGGGCGGAGCAAAAATGAAGCAAGTGGAATGTCATATAAAAATTTTTTTTATAGAAAATATATATATATATATATATATATTTAAATTATTTAAATTAAGTTCAAACTTAAACGGCCGTTTTTACTTTAGACGCATAGATCACGAATCCAGCAACGCTAAAACTAGTTTAATGTATTCAAAAGCTACTTAAATACGAAATACTTTACATAGTGGCCTCCTTTTTTCAATATCTATCGTTTAATTTAAATAATCAAAATTATTTACGAATAGCGCGTGAACCTGTCACATTTCAGTAAAGCGCTCTTAAGCCGTTTCAGAAATAAATTGTAATACCATTTTGATACCCATCACCACCACCATATCAGCCCTAGGACGTCCACTGCTGGACATAGGCCTCCCCCAATTTCATGGGGGGTTACTGCCATAATCGCCACGCTTGGCATGCGGGTTGGCGATCGCAGTATCTCCACCGCATTCTAGGAATGCTGCTGCCCATTGCCCCGGTGGTCTTGGTCGTAGTTTAAGGTCGTAATTTTGATACTGTATGCATCTTAAAGGGTTAAAACCTATTTTGCACGATAATGGTTGATAACTTAGTCGGGTAGCGAGAATTGTATTAGTCAAACGTCTCTGCACACCAAAAATTAAGTCCAGTAATTTGGTAAATGATTTAGCCGAATTGAATTAATGAAACTTCATGTTAGGTTTATACCAGGTACGTAGGTACCAAATAAATTAGTAAAATAATTATGGAAAACTTATTGTCGCAGAAAGTGGATAGACTTCATAACGTGTATAAACCTGTTCGGGTCTTGCGCAGCGTACCAGCTGATGATTGCGAAATCGATCAAGCAACTCGTCGAGGGCTCCACGAAGGCAACTCTTGAAGGGCAACACGGTTGGTATCAATCACCATTCGCAGCATAGTTTTATCTTTTTAGGGTTACGTACCTCGAAAGGAAAAAACGGAACCCATAATATCACTTTGTTGTCCATCCGCCCGTCTGTCTATCTGTCAAGACCTTGTTTCTCAGGAACGCGTGGAGGTATCAAACTGGAATTTATATCAAATACTCAGGTCTACAGTCCCTTAGAGCTATGAAAAAATCAAACTTCTAAGCCAACGCAATCAAAAGATACAGCCGTTTATGCCGCAAATTTTCGACACTCGCAAGGGAATCAAAACCTACAGGGTACTTTCGGTGAACTCAGAAACTTGAAATTTGGTACGAAGCAACGTCTTATAGCACAGATACACTTCTTTCCTGAAAAACCTCATATCATACTGCCCTCTTATTCACAAAACGACTCATCGTAACCTGTCACCTCGCCTGTTTTTATATGGAAAATCAATTCGTGGACAAGTTGGTTTCGACGTCAGAAGATACCCGTCCACGAATTGCCATTCCCGCCGAGTCATATATATAGAGATTTTCTCATAAAATGCAATGAAATTGGAAAATTATAAGAAAAATCGATATGAAATTCTAAGGATTCAGTAATATAAACCCGCGGGGCGCGGCCCCCCTTCTTTTGTTTCCGAGGCGCACCGGCGCGGACTCGGTCGCGCGCCCGCCGCTCTGCTCCCCAAAAACAAAAGACGATCTCATTGCCTAAGCCTTCATTTTTGTATGAAATTCTATTATAGGCCGCACGTTTCGCCGCACCTGAAAAGTGATACACCAATCGAACATAACGTTAATTTTTCATTGCGTGTTTGAGAAAATGCT